>CM065425.1:10638311-13038311 GCA_033060865.1 Dorcus hopei
AGAACGGTTAGGAGTAGCGGCATAAATGACCCCATATTTGAAATCGCCGCGTCGAGATCTATAAGTTAGGATCAGTTCGAAAGGATTCGAGAAAATGTTTTTTCGAAAAATTTCCGACCAAATCGTCGGAAAAAAATTTGAAATTTTCTACACAAAAGCCTCGATAACTCGAGAACGGTTAGGAGTAGCGGCATAAATGACCCCATATTTGAAATCGCCGCGTCGAGATCTATAAGTTAGGATCAGTTCCGAAAGATTCTAGAAAATGTTTTTCGAAAAATTTCCGACCAAATCGTCGGAAAAAATTTGAAATTTTCTACACAAAAACCTCGATAACTCGAGAACGGTTAGGAGTAGCGGCATAAACGACCCCATATTTGAAATCGCCGCGTCGAGATCTATAAGTTAGGATCAGTTCCGAAACAAATCGAGAAAATGTTTTTTCGAAAAATTTCCGACCAAATCGTCGGAAAAATAATTTGAAATTTTCTACACAAAAACCTCGATAACTCGAGAACGGTTAGGAGTAGCGGCATAAACGACCCCATATTTGAAATCGCCGCGTCGAGATCTATAAGTTAGGATCAGTTCCGAAAGGATTCGAGAAAATGTTTTTCGAAAAATTTCCGACCAAATCGTCGGAAAAAAATTTGAAATTTTCTACACAAAAACCTCGATAACTCGAGAACGGTTGGGCGTAGCGGCATAAACGACCCCATATTTGAAATCGCCGCGTCGAGATCTATAAGTTAGGATCAGTTCGAAAGGATTCGAGAAAATGTTTTCGAAAAATTTCCGACCAAATCGTCGGAAAAAATTTTGAAATTTCTACACAAAAACCTCGATAACTCGAGAACGGTTAGGAGTAGCGGCATAAACGACCCCATATTTGAAATCGCCGCGTCGAGATCTATAAGTTAGGATCAGTTCCGAAAGAATTCGAGAAAATGTTTTTTCGAAAAATTTCCGACCAAATCGTCGGAAAAAAATTTGAAATTTTCTACACAAAAACCTCGATAACTCGAGAACGGTTAGGAGTAGCGGCATAAACGACCCCATATTTGAAATCGCCGCGTCGAGATCTATAAGTTAGGATCAGTTCCGAAAGAATTCGAGAAAATGTTTTTTTTCGAAAAATTTCCGATCAAATCGTCGGAAAAAAATTTGAAATTTTCTTCACAAAAACCTCGATAACTCGAGAACGGTTAGGAGTAGCGGCATAAACGACCCCATATTTGAAATCGCCGCGTCGAGATCTATAAGTTAGGATCAGTTCCGAAAGTTCGAGAAAATGTTTTTTCGAAAAATTTCCGACCAAATCGTCGGAAAAAATTTGAAATTTTCTACACAAAAACCTCGATAACTCGAGAACGGTTAGGAGTAGCGGCATAAACGACCCCATATTTGAAATCGCCGCGTCGAGATCTATAAGTTAGGATCAGTTCGAAAGAATTCGAGAAAATGTTTTTCGAAAAATTTCCGACCAAATCGTCGGAAAAAATTTGAAATTTTCTACACAAAAACCTCGATAACTCGAGAACGGTTGGGAGTAGCGGCATAAACGACCCCATATTTGAAATCGCCGCGTCGAGATCTATAAGTTAGGATCAGTTCCGAAAGTAATCGAGAAAATGATAGTTTTCGAAAAATTTCCGACCAAATCGTCGGAAAAAAATTTGAAATTTTCTACACAAAAACCTCGATAACTCGAGAACGGTTAGGAGTAGCGGCATAAACGACCCCATATTTGAAATCGCCGCGTCGAGATCTATAAGGTAGGATCAGTTCCGAAAGGATTCGAGAAAATGTTTTTTTTCGAAAAATTTCCGACAATATCGTCGTAAAAAAAATTTGAAATTTTCTACACAAAAACCTCGATAACTCGAGAACGGTTAGGAGTAGCGGCATAAACGACCCCATATTTGAAATCGCCGCGTCGAGATCTATAAGTTAGGATCAGTTACCAACAAAATCGAGAAAATATATTTTTTCGAAAAATTTCCGACCAATTCTTCGGTAAAACAATTTGTAATTTTCTACACAAAAACCTCGATAACTCGAGAACGGTTAGGAGTAGCGGCATAAACGACCCCATATTTGAAATCGCCGCGTCGAGATCTATAAGTTAGGATCAGTTCGAAAGAATTCGAGAAAATGTTTTTCGAAAAATTTCCGACCAAATCGTCGGAAAAAAATTTGAAATTTTCTACACAAAAACCTCGATAACTCGAGAACGGTTGGGAGTAGCGGCATAAACGACCCCATATTTGAAATCGCCGCGTCGAGATCTATAAGTTAGGATCAGTTCCGAAAGGATTCGAGAAAATGTTTTTCGAAAAATTTCCGACCAAATCGTCGGAAAAAATTTGAAATTTTCTACACAAAAACCTCGATAACTCGAGAACGGTTGGGAGTAGCGGCATAAACGACCCCATATTTGAAATCGCCGCGTCGAGATCTATAAGTTAGGATCAGTTCCGAAAGAATTCGAGAAAATGTTTTTTCGAAAAATTTCCGACCAAATCGTCGGAAAAAAATTTGAAATTTTCTACACAAAAACCTCGATAACTCGAGAACGGTTGGGAGTAGCGGCATAAACGACCCCATATTTGAAATCGCCGCGTCGAGATCTATAAGTTAGGATCAGTTCGAAAGAATTCGAGAAAATGTTTTTCGAAAAATTTCCGACCAAATCGTCGGAAAAAATTTGAAATTTTCTACACAAAAACCTCGATAACTCGAGAACGGTTGGGAGTAGCGGCATAAACGACCCCATATTTGAAATCGCCGCGTCGAGATCTATAAGTTAGGATCAGTTCCGAAAAGTTCGAGAAAATGTTTTTTCGAAAAATTTCCGACCAAATCGTCGGAAAAAATGTTGAAATTTTCTACACAAAAACCTCGATAACTCGAGAACGGTTAGGAGTAGCGGCATAAACGACCCCATATTTGAAATCGCCGCGTCGAGATCTATAAGTTAGGATCAGTTCCGAAAGAATTCGAGAAAATGTTTTTCGAAAAATTTCCGACCAAATCGTCGGAAAAAATTTTGAAATTTTCTACACAAAAACCTCGATAACTCGAGAACGGTTAGGAGTAGCGGCATAAACGACCCCATATTTGAAATCGCCGCGTCGAGATCTATAAGTTAGGATCAGTTCCGAAAGGATTCGAGAAAATGTTTTTTCGAAAATTTCCGACCAAATCGTCGGAAAAAATTTGAAATTTTCTACACAAAAACCTCGATAACTCGAGAACGGTTAGGAGTAGCGGCATAAACGACCCCATATTTGAAATCGCCGCGTCGAGATCTATAAGTTAGGATCAGTACCGAAATGATTCGAGAAAATGTTTTTTCGAAAAATTTCCGACCAAATCGTCGGAAAAAATTTGAAATTTTCTACACAAAAACCTCGATAACTCGAGAACGGTTAGGAGTAGCGGCATAAACGACCCCATATTTGAAATCGCCGCGTCGAGATCTATAAGTTAGGATCAGTTCCGAAAGAATTCGAGAAAATGTTTTTTTTCGAAAATTTTCCGACCAAATCGTCGGATAAAAAAATTGAAATTTTCTACACAAAAACCTCGATAACTCGAGAACGGTTAGGAGTAGCGGCATAAACGACCCCATATTTGAAATCGCCGCGTCGAGATCTATAAGTTAGGATCAGTTCCGAAAGAATTCGAGAAAATTTATATATTCTAAAAAAATCCGACCAAATCGTCGTAATAAAATTTTGAAATTTTCTACACAAAAACCTCGATAACTCGAGAACGGTTAGGAGTAGCGGCATAAACGACCCCATATTTGAAATCGCCGCGTCGAGATCTATAAGGTAGGATCAGTTCCGAAAGGATTCGAGAAAATGTTTTATTTCGAGAAATTTCCGACCAAATAGTCGGAATAAAAATTTGTAATTTTCTACACAAAATCCTCGGTAACTCGAGGACGGTTGGGAGTAGCGGCATAAACGACCCCATATTTGAAATCGCCGCGTCGAGATCTATAAGTTAGGATCAGTTCCGAAAGAATTCTATAAAATGTTATAAAGCCAACAATTACCGACCAAATCGTCGTAAAAAAATTTTGAAATTTTCTACACAAAAACCTCGATAACTCGAGAACGGTTAGGAGTAGCGGCATAAACTACCCCATATTTGAAATCGCCGCGTCGAGATCTATAAGTTAGAATCAGTTCCGAAAAGTTCGAGAAAATGTTTTTCGAAAAATTTCCGACCAAATCGTCGGAAAAAATTTTTAAATTTTTTACAAAATACCCTCTATAACTCGAGAACGGTTAGGAGTAGCGGCATAAACGACCCCATATTTGAAATCGCCGCGTCGAGATCTATAAGTTAGGATCAGTTCCGAAAGGATTCGAGAAAATGTTTTTCGAAAAATTTCCGACCAAATCGTCGGAAAAAATTTGAAATTTTCTACACAAAAACCTCGATAACTCGAGAACGGTTAGGAATAGCGGCATAAACGACCCCATATTTGAAATCGCCGCGTCGAGATCTATAAGTTAGGATCAGTTCCGAAAGGATTCGAGAAAATGTTTTTCGAAAAATTTCCGACCAAATCGTCGGAAAAAATTTGAAATTTTCTACACAAAAACCTCGATAACTCGAGAACGGTTGGGAGTAGCGGCATAAAAGACCCCATATTTGGAATCGCCGCGTCGAGATCTATAAGTTAGGATCAGTTCCGAAAGAATTCGAGAAAATGTTTTTCGAAAAATTTCCGACCAAATCGTCGGAAAAAAATTTGAAATTTTCTACACAAAAACCTCGATAACTCGAGAACGGTTAGGAGTAGCGGCATAAACGACCCCATATTTGAAATCGCCGCGTCGAGATCTATAAGTTAGGATCAGTTCGAAAGGATTCGAGAAAATGTTTTTCGAAAAATTTCCGACCAAATCGTCGGAAAAAATTTGAAATTTTCTACACAAAAACCTCGATAACTCGAGAACGGTTGGGAGTAGCGGCATAAACGACCCCATATTTGAAATCGCCGCGTCGAGATCTATAAGTTAGGATCAGTTCGAAAGAATTCGAGAAAATGTTTTTTCGAAAAATTTCCGACCAAATCGTCGGAAAAAATTTGAAATTTTCTACACAAAAACCTCGATAACTCGAGAACGGTTAGGAGTAGCGGCATAAACGACCCCATATTTGAAATCGCCGCGTCGAGATCTATAAGTTAGGATCAGTTCCGAAGAGATTCGAGAAAATGTTTTTCGAAAAATTTCCGACCAAATCGTCGGAAAAAAATTTGAAATTTTCTACACAAAACCTCGATAACTCGAGAACGGTTAGGAGTAGCGGCATAAACGACCCCATATTTGAAATCGCCGCGTCGAGATCTATAAGTTAGGATCAGTTCCGAAAGTATTCGAGAAAATGTGATATGTCGAAAAAATTCCGACCAAATCGTCGGAAAAAAATTTGAAATTTTCTACACAAAAACCTCGATAACTCGAGAACGGTTAGGAGTAGCGGCATAAACGACCCCATATTTGAAATCGCCGCGTCGAGATCTATAAGTTAGGATCAGTTCCGAAAGGATTCGAGAAAATGTTTTTTTTTCGAAAAATTTCCGACCAAATCGTCGGAAAAAAAATTTGAAATTTTCTACACAAAAACCTCGATAACTCGAGAACGGTTAGGAGTAGCGGCATAAACGACCCCATATTTGAAATCGCCGCGTCGAGATCTATAAGTTAGGATCAGTTCCGAAAGAATTCGAGAAAATGTTTTTTTTCGAAAAATTTCCGACCAAATCGTCGGAAAAAAAAATTTGAAATTTTCTACACAAAAACCTCGATAACTCGAGAACGGTTAGGAGTAGCGGCATAAACGACCCCATATTTGAAATCGCCGCGTCGAGATCTATAAGTTAGGATCAGTTCCGAAAGGATTCGAGAAAATGTTTTTTTACGAAAAATTTCCGACCAAATAGTCGGAAAAAAAATTTGAAATTTTCTACACAAAAACCTCGATAACTCGAGAACGGTTAGGAGTAGCGGCATAAACGACCCCATATTTGAAATCGCCGCGTCGAGATCTATAAGTTAGGATCAGTTCCGAAAGGATTCGAGAAAATGTTTTTTTTCGAAAAATTTCCGACCAAATCGTCGGAAAAAAATTTTGAAATTTTCTACACAAAAACCTCGATAACTCGAGAACGGTTAGGAGTAGCGGCATAAACGACCCCATATTTGAAATCGCCGCGTCGAGATCTATAAGTTAGGATCAGTTCCGAAAGAATTCGAGAAAATTATTTTATTCTATAAATTTCCGAACAATTCGTCGGAAAAAATTTTTGAATTTTTCTACACAAAAACCTCGATAACTCGAGAACGGTTAGGAGTAGCGGCATAAACGACCCCATATTTGAAATCGCCGCGTCGAGATCTATAAGTTAGGATCAGTTCCGAAAGAATTCGAGAAAATGTTTTTCGAAAAATTTCCGACCAAATCGTCGGAAAAAAATTTGAAATTTTCTACACAAAAACCTCGATAACTCGAGAACGGTTAGGAGTAGCGGCATAAACGACCCCATATTTGAAATCGCCGCGTCGAGATCTATAAGTTAGGATCAGTTCCGAAAGAATTCGAGAAAATGATTAATTTCACAAAATTTACGACCAAAACCGGGGCCAAAAAATTTGAAATTTTCTACACAAAAACCTCGATAACTCGAGAACGGTTAGGAGTAGCGGCATAAACGACCCCATATTTGAAATCGCCGCGTCGAGATCTATAAGTTAGGATCAGTTCCGAAAGGATTCGAGAAAATGTTTTTCGAAAAATTTCCGACCAACTCGTCGGAAAAAAATTTGAAATTTTCTACACAAAAACCTCGATAACTCGAGAACGGTTAGGAGTAGCGGCATAAACGACCCCATATTTGAAATCGCCGCGTCGAGATCTATAAGTTAGGATCAGTTCCGAAAGAATTCGAGAAAATGTTTTTCGAAAAATTTCCGACCAAATCGTCGGAAAAAATTTGAAATTTTCTACACAAAAACCTCGATAACTCGAGAACGGTTAGGAGTAGCGGCATAAACGACCCCATATTTGAAATCGCCGCGTCGAGATCTATAAGTTAGGATCAGTTCCGAAAGAATTCGAGAAAATGTTATTTTTCGAAAAATTTCCGACCAAATCGTCGGAAAAAAATTTGAAATTTTCTACACAAAAACCTCGATAACTCGAGAACGGTTAGGAGTAGCGGCATATACGACCCCATATTTGAAATCGCCGCGTCGAGATCTATAAGGTAGGATCAGTTCCGAAAGGATTCGAGAAAATGTTTTTTTTCGAAAAATTTCCGACCAAATCGTCGGAAAAAATATTTGAAATTTTCTACACAAAAACCTCGATAACTCGAGAACGGTTAGGAGTAGCGGCATAAACGACCCCATATTTGAAATCGCCGCGTCGAGATCTATAAGTTAGGATCAGTTCCGAAAGAATTCGAGAAAATGTTTTTCGAATAATTTCCGACCTAATAGTCGTAAAATTAATTTGAATTCTTATACACAAAAACCTCGATAACTCGAGAACGGTTAGGAGTAGCGGCATAAACGACCCCATATTTGAAATCGCCGCGTCGAGATCTATAAGTTAGGATCAGTTCCGATAGGAATTCGAGAAAATGTTTTTCGAAAAATTTCCGACCAAATCGTCGGAAAAAATTTGAAATTTTCTACACAAAAACCTCGATAACTCGAGAACGGTTAGGAGTAGCGGCATAAACGACCCCATATTTGAAATCGCCGCGTCGAGATCTATAAGTTAGGATCAGTTCAGAAATGATTCGAGAAAATATTTTTTCGAAAAATTTCCGACCAAATCGTCGGAAAAAATATGAAATTTTCTACACAAAAACCTCGATAACTCGAGAACGGTTAGGAGTAGCGGCATAAACGACCCCATATTTGAAATCGCCGCGTCGAGATCTATAAGTTAGGATCAGTTCCGAAAGAATTCGAGAAAATGTTTTTTCGAAAAATTTCCGACCAAATCGTCGGAAAAAAATTTGAAATTTTCTACACAAAAACCTAGATAACTCGAGAAAGGTTAGGAGTAGCGGCATAAACGACCCCATAATTGAAATCTCCGTGTCGAGATCTATAAGTTAGGATCAGTTCCGAAAGAATTCGAGAAAATGTTCTTTCGAAAAATTTCCGACCAAATCGTCGGAAAAAATTTTGAAATTTTCTACACAAAAACCTCGATAACTCGAGAACGGTTGGGAGTAGCGGCATAAACGACCCCATATTTGAAATCGCCGCGTCGAGATCTATAAGTTAGGATCAGTTCCGAAAGAGATCGAGAAAATGTTTTTCGAAAAATTTCCGACCAAATCGTCGGAAAAAATTTTGAAATTTTCTACACAAAAACCTCGATAACTCGAGAACGGTTAGGAGTAGCGGCATAAACGACCCCATATTTGAAATCGCCGCGTCGAGATCTATAAGTTAGGATCAGTTCCGAAAGGATTCGAGAAAATGTTTTTTTTCGAAAAATTTCCGACCAAATCGTCGGAAAAAAATTTTGAAATTTTCTACACAAAAACCTCGATAACTCGATAACGGTTAGGAGTAGCGGCATAAACGACCCCATATTTGAAATCGCCGCGTCGAGATCTATAAGTTAGGATCAGTTCCGAAAGGATTCGAGAAAATGTTTTTTTTCGAAAAATTTCCGACCAAATCGTCGGAAAAAAAATTTGAAATTTTCTACACAAAAACCTCGATAACTCGAGAACGGTTAGGAGTAGCGGCATAAACGACCCCATATTTGAAATCGCCGCGTCGAGATCTATAAGTTAGGATCAGTTCCGAAAGAATTCGAGAAAATGTTTTTTTTCGAAAAATTTCCGATCAAATCGTCGGAAAAAAATTTTGAAATTTTCTACACAAAAACCTCGATATCTCGAAAACGGTTAGGAGTAGCGGCATAAACGACCCCATATTTGAAATCGCCGCGTCGAGATCTATAAGTTAGGATCAGTTCCGAAAGGATTCGAGAAAATGTTTTTTTTCGAAAAATTTCCGACCAAATCGTCGGAAAAAAATTTGAAATTTTCTACACAAAAACCTCGATAACTCGAGAACGGTTAGGAGTAGCGGCATAAACGACCCCATATTTGAAATCGCCGCGTCGAGATCTATAAGTTAGGATCAGTTCCGAAAGAATTCGAGAAAATGTTTTTTTTCGAAAAATTTCCGACCAAATCGTCGGAAAAAAAATTTGAAATTTTCTACACAAAAACCTCGATAACTCGAGAACGGTTAGGAGTAGCGGCATAAACGACCCCATATTTGAAATCGCCGCGTCGAGATCTATAAGTTAGGATCAGTTCCGAAAGAATTCGAGAAAATATTTAAATACGAAAAATTTCCGACAAAATCGTCGGAAAAAAAATTTGAAATTTTCTACAAAAAAACCTCGATAACTCGAGAACGGTTAGGAGTATCGGCATAAACGACCCCATAATAGAAATCGACGCTTCGAGATATATAAGTTAGGATCAGTTCCTAAAGAATTCGAGAAAATGTTTTTCGAAAAATTTCCGACCAAATCGTCGGAATAATATTTTGAAATTTTCTTAACAAAAACCTCGATAACTCGAGAACGGTTAGGAGTAGCGGCATAAACGACCCCATATTTGAAATCGCCGCGTCGAGATCTATAAGTTAGGATCAGTTCCGAAAGAATTCGAGAAAATGTTTTTCGAAAAATTTCGGACCAAATCGTTGGTAAATAATTTTGAAATTTTCTACACAAAAACCTCGATAACTCGAGAACGGTTAGGAGTAGCGGCATAAACGACCCCATATTTGAAATCGCCGCGTCGAGATCTATAAGTTAGGATCAGTTCCGAAAGAATTCGAGAAAATGTTTATGTTCGAATAATTTCCGACCAAATCGTCGGAAAAAAATTTGAAATATAATACACAAAAACCTCGATAACTCGAGAACGGTTAGGAGTAGCGGCATAAACGACCCCATATTTGAAATCGCCGCGTCGAGATCTATAAGTTAGGATCAGTTCCGAAAGGATTCGAGAAAATGTTTTTCTAAAAATTTCCGACCAATACGTTGGAAAAAATATTTTATATTTTCTACACAAAAACCTCGATAACTCGAGAACGGTTAGGAGTAGCGGCATAAACGACCCCATATTTGAAATCGCCGCGTCGAGATCTATAAGTTAGGATCAGTTCCGAAAGAATTCGAGAAAATGTTTGTTTTCGAAAAATTTCCGACCAAATCGTCGGAAAAAAATTTGAAATTTTCTACACAAAAACCTCGATAACTCGAGAACGGTTAGGAGTAGCGGCATAAACGACCCCATATTTGAAATCGCCGCGTCGAGATCTATAAGTTAGGATCAGTTCCGAAAGAATTCGAGAAAATGTTTTTCGAAAAATTTCCGACCAAATCGTCGGAAAAAATTTGAAATTTTCTTCTCAAAAACCTCGTTATCTCGTTAACGGTTAGGAGTAGCGTCATATACGACCCCATATTTGAAATCGCCGCGTCGAGATATATAAGGTAGGATCAGTTCCGAAATGATTCGAGAAAATGTTTTTCGAAAAATTTCCGACCAAATCGTCGGAAAAAATTTGAAATTTTCTACACAAAAACCTCGATAACTCGAGAACGGTTAGGAGTAGCGGCATAAACGACCCCATATTTGAAATCGCCGCGTCGAGATCTATAAGTTAGGATCAGTTCCGAAAAGTTCGAGAAAATGTTTTTCGAAAAATTTCCGACCAAATCGTCGGAAAAAATTTGAAATTTTCTACACAAAAACCTCGATAACTCGAGAACGGTTAGGAGTAGCGGCATAAACGACCCCATAGTTCAGAACGCCGAGTGGAGGGGTATAAGTTAGGATCAGTTCCGAGAGGTTTCGGGACGATGTTTTTCGAAAAATTTCCGACCAAATCGTCGGAAAAAATTTGTAATTTTCTACACAAAAACCTCGATAACTCGAGAACGGTTAGGAGTAGCGGCATAAACGACCCCATATTTGAAATCGCCGCGTCGAGATCTATAAGTTAGGATCAGTTCCGAAAGGATTCGAGAAAATGTTTTTCGAAAAATTTCCGACCAAATCGTCGGAAAAAATTTGAAATTTTCTACACAAAAACCTCGATAACTCGAGAACGGTTAGGAGTAGCGGCATAAACGACCCCATATTTGAAATCGCCGCGTCGAGATCTATAAGTTAGGATCAGTTCCGAAAGGATTCGAGAAAATGTTTTTTTCGAAAAATTTCCGACCAAATCGTCGGAAAAAAAATTTGAAATTTTCTACACAAAAACCTCGATAACTCGAGAACGGTTAGGAGTAGCGGCATAAACGACCCCATATTTGAAATCGCCGCGTCGAGATCTATAAGTTAGGATCAGTTCCGAAAGGATTCGAGAAAATGTTTTTTTTCGAAAAATTTCCGACCAAATCGTCGGAAAAAAAATTTGAAATTTTCTACACAAAAACCTCGATAACTCGAGAACGGTTAGGAGTAGCGGTATGAACGACCCCATATTTGAAATCGCCGCGTCGAGATCTATAAGTTAGGATCAGTTCCGAAAGGATTCGAGAAAATGTTTTTTTCGAAAAATTTCCGACCAAATCGTCGGAAAAAAAATTTGAAATTTTCTACACAAAAACCTCGATAACTCGAGAACGGTTAGGACTAGCGGCATGAACGACCCCATATTTGAAATCGCCGCGTCGAGATCTATAAGGTAGGATCAGTTCCGAAAGAATTCGAGAAAATGTTTTTCTAAAAATTTCCGACCAAATCGTCGCAAAAAAATTTGAAATTTTCTACACAAAAACCTCGATAACTCGAGAACGGTTAGGAGTAGCGGCATAAACGACCCCATATTTGAAATCGCCGCGTCGAGATCTATAAGTTAGGATCAGTTCCGAAAGAATTCGAGAAAATGTTTTTCGAAAAATTTCCGACCAAATCGTCGGAAAAAATTTGAAATTTTCTACACAAAAACCTCGATAACTCGAGAACGGTTAGGAGTAGCGGCATAAACGACCCCATATTTGAAATCGCCGCGTCGAGATCTATAAGTTAGGATCAGTTCCGAAAGGATTCGAGAAAATGTTTTTCGAAAAATTTCCGACCAAATCGTCGGAAAAAATTTGAAATTTTCTACACAAAAACCTCGATAACTCGAGAACGGTTAGGAGTAGCGGCATAAACGACCCCATATTTGAAATCGCCGCGTCGAGATCTATAAGTTAGGATCAGTTCCGAAAGGATTCGAGAAAATGTTTTTCGAAAAATTTCCGACCAAATCGTCGGAAAAAATTTGAAATTTTCTACACAAAAACCTCGATAACTCGAGAACGGTTAGGAGTAGCGGCATAAACGACCCCATATTTGAAATCGCCGCGTCGAGATCTATAAGTTAGGATCAGTTCCGAAAGGATTCGAGAAAATGTTTTTCGAAAAATTTCCGACCAAATCGTCGGAAAAAATTTTGAAATTTTCTACACAAAAACCTCGATAACTCGAGAACGGTTAGGAGTAGCGGCATAAACGACCCCATATTTGAAATCGCCGCGTCGAGATCTATAAGTTAGTATCAGTACCGAATGGATTCGAGAAATTGTTTTTCGTAATATTTCCGTCCAAATCGTCGGTAAAATATTTTGAAATTTTCTACACAAAAACCTCGATAACTCGAGAACGGTTAGGAGTAGCGGCATAAACGACCCCATATTTGAAATCGCCGCGTCGAGATCTATAAGTTAGGATCAGTTCCGAAAGGATTCGAGAAAATGATTTTTTGAGAAAAATTTACGACCAAAGCGTCGGAAAAAAAAATTTGAAATTTTCTACACAAAAACCTCGATAACTCGAGAACGGTTAGGAGTAGCGGCATAAACGACCCCATATTTGAAATCGCCGCGTCGAGATCTATAAGTTAGGATCAGTTCCGAAAGAATTCGAGAAAATGTTTTTCGAAAAATTTCCGACCAAATCGTCGGAAAAAATTTGAAATTTTCTACACAAAAACCTCTATATCTCGAGAACGGTTAGGAGTAGCGGCATAAACGACCCCATATTTGAAATCGCCGCGTCGAGATCTATAAGTTAGGATCAGTTCCGAAAGGATTCGAGAAAATGTTTTTCGAAAAATTTCCGACCAAATCGTCGGAAAAAATTTTGAAATTTTCTACACAAAAACCTCGATAACTCGAGAACGGTTAGGAGTAGCGGCATAAACGACCCCATATTTGAAATCGCCGCGTCGAGATCTATAAGTTAGGATCAGTTCCGA
Organism: Dorcus hopei; assembly: GCA_033060865.1. Lineage (NCBI taxonomy): Eukaryota > Metazoa > Arthropoda > Insecta > Coleoptera > Lucanidae > Dorcus > Dorcus hopei. Next base: position 10,651,649 of record CM065425.1, read on the forward strand.
AAGGATTCGAGAAAATGTTTTTTATCGAAAAATTTCCGACCAAATCGTCGGAAAAAAATTTTGAAATTTTCTACACAAAAACCTCGATAACTCGAGAACGGTTAGGAGTAGCGGCATAAACGACCCCATATTTGAAATCGCCGCGTCGAGATCTATAAGTTAGGATCAGTTCCGAAAGGATTCGAGAAAATGTTTTTTTTCGAAAAATTTCCGACCAAATCGTCGGAAAAAATTTTGAAATTTTCTACACAAAAACCTCGATAACTCGAGAACGGTTAGGAGTAGCGGCATAAACGACCCCATATTTGAAATCGCCGCGTCGAGATCTATAAGTTAGGATCAGTTCCGAAAGAATTCGAGAAAATGTTTTTTTTCGAAAAATTTCCGACCAAATCGTCGGAAAAAAATTTTGAAATTTTCTACACAAAAACCTCGATAACTCGAGAACGGTTAGGAGTAGCGGCATAAACGACCCCATATTTGAAATCGCCGCGTCGAGATCTATAAGTTAGGATCAGTTCCGAAAGGATTCGAGAAAATGTTTTTCGAAAAATTTCCGACCAAATCGTCGGAAAAAATTTGAAATTTTCTACACAAAAACCTCGATAACTCGAGAACGGTTAGGAGTAGCGGCATAAACGACCCCATATTTGAAATCGCCGCGTCGAGATCTATAAGTTAGGATCAGTTCCGAAAGGATTCGAGAAAATGTTTTTCGAAAAATTTCCGACCAAATCGTCGGAAAAAATTTGAAATTTTCTACACAAAAACCTCGATAACTCGAGAACGGTTAGGAGTAGCGGCATAAACGACCCCATATTTGAAATCGCCGCGTCGAGATCTATAAGTTAGGATCAGTTCCGAAAGAATTCGAGAAAATGTTTTTTTAGAAAAAATTTCGGCCAAATCGTCGGAAAAAATTTGAAATTTTCTACACAAAAACCTCGATAACTCGATATCGGTTAGGAGTAGCGGCATAAACGACCCCATATTTGAAATCGCCGCGTCGAGATCTATAAGTTAGGATCAGTTCCGAAAGGATTCGAGAAAATGTTTTTTTCGAAAAATTTCCGACCAAATCGTCGGAAAAAAAATTTGAAATTTTCTACAAAACAACCTCGATAACCCACGATCTTTTTCTCGTAGCGGCATAAACGACCCCATATTTGAAATCGCCGCGTCGAGATCTATAAGTTAGGATCAGTTCCGAAAGGATTCGAGAAAATGTTTTTCGAAAAATTTCCGACCAAATCGTCGGAAAAAATTTGAAATTTTCTACACAAAACCTCGATAACTCGAGAACGGTTAGGACTAGCGGCATAAACGACCCCATATTTGAAATCGCCGCGTCGAGATCTATAAGTTAGGATCAGTTCCGAAAGGATTCGAGAAAATGTTTTTTTCGAAAAATTTCCGACCAAATCGTCGGAAAAAATTTGAAATTTTCTACACAAAAACCTCGATAACTCGAGAACGGTTAGGAGTAGCGGCATAAACGACCCCATATTTGAAATCGCCGCGTCGAGATCTATAAGTTAGGATCAGTTCCGAAAGGATTCGAGAAAATGTTTTTTTCGCAAAATTTCCGACCAAATCGTCGGAAAAAAATTTTGAAATTTTCTACACAAAAACCTCGATAACTCGAGAACGGTTAGGAGTAGCGGCATAAACGACCCCATATTTGAAATCGCCGCGTCGAGATCTATAAGTTAGGATCAGTTCCGAAAGGATTCGAGAAAATGTTTTTTTTCGAAAAATTTCCGACCAAATCGTCGGAAAAAAAATTTGAAATTTTCTACACAAAAACCTCGATAACTCGAGAACGGTTAGGAGTAGCGGCATAAACGACCCCATATTTGAAATCGCCGCGTCGAGATCTATAAGTTAGGATCAGTTCCGAAAGGATTCGAGAAAATGTTTTTTTTTCGAAAAATTTCCGACCAAATCGTCGGAAAAAAAATTTGAAATTTTCTACACATAAACCTCGATAACTCGAGAACGGTTAGGAGTAGCGGCATATACGACCCCATATTTGAAATCGCCGCGTCGAGATCTATAAGTTAGGATCAGTTCCGAAAGGATTCGAGAAAATGTTTTTTTTCGAAAAATTTCCGACCAAATCGTCGGAAAAAAATTTGAAATTTTCTACACAAAAACCTCGATAACTCGAGAACGGTTAGGAGTAGCGGCATAAACGACCCCATATTTGAAATCGCCGCGTCGAGATCTATAAGTTAGGATCAGTTCCGAAAGGATTCGAGAAAATGTTTTTCGAAAAATTTCCGACCAAATCGTCGGAAAAAATTTTGCAATTTTCTACACAAAAACCTCGATAACTCGAGAACGGTTAGGAGTAGCGGCATAAACGACCCCATATTTGAAATCGCCGCGTCGAGATCTATAAGTTAGGATCAGTTCCGAAAGGATTCGAGAAAATGTTTTTCGAAAAATTTCCGACCAAATCGTCGGAAAAAATTTGAAATTTTCTACACAAAAACCTCGATAACTCGAGAACGGTTAGGAGTAGCGGCATAAACGACCCCATATTTGAAATCGCCGCGTCGAGATCTATAAGTTAGGATCAGTTCCGAAAGGATTCGAGAAAATGTTTTTCGAAAAATTTCCGACCAAATCGTCGGAAAAAATTTGAAATTTTCTACACAAAAACCTCGATAACTCGAGAACGGTTAGGAGTAGCGGCATAAACGACCCCATATTTGAAATCGCCGCGTCGAGATCTATAAGTTAGGATCAGTTCCGAAAGGATTCGAGAAAATGTTTTTTTTCGAAAAATTTCCGACCAAATCGTCGGAAAAAAAATTTGAAATTTTCTACACAAAAACCTCGATAACTCGAGAACGGTTAGGAGTAGCGGCATAAACGACCCCATATTTGAAATCGCCGCGTCGAGATCTATAAGTTAGGATCAGTTCCGAAAGAATTCGAGAAAATGATTTAATCAGAAAAATTTCCGACCAAATCGTCGGAAAAAAAATTTGAAATTTTCTACACAAAAACCTCGATATCTCGAAAACGGTTAGGAGTAGCGGCATAAACGACCCCATATTTGAAATCGCCGCGTCGAGATCTATAAGTTAGGATCAGTTCCGAAAGGATTCGAGAAAATGTTTTATGACGAAAAATTTCCGACCAAATCGTCGGAAAAAAAATTTGAAATTTTCTACACAAAAACCTCGATAACTCGAGAACGGTTAGGAGTAGCGGCATAAACGACCCCATATTTGAAATCGCCGCGTCGAGATCTATAAGTTAGGATCAGTTCCGAAAGAATTCGAGAAAATAATTTAAAACGAAAAATATCCGACCAAATCGTCGGAAAAAAAATTTGAAATTTTCTACACAAAAACCTCGATAACTCGAGAACGGTTAGGAGTAGCGGCATAAACGACCCCATATTTGAAATCGCCGCGTCGAGATCTATAAGTTAGGATCAGTTCCGAAAGAATTCGAGAAAATGTTTTTTTTCGAAAAATTTCCGACCAAATCGTCGGAAAAAAATTTGAAATTTTCTACACAAAAACCTCGATAACTCGAGAACGGTTAGGAGTAGCGGCATAAACGACCCCATATTTGAAATCGCCGCGTCGAGATCTATAAGTTAGGATCAGTTCCGAAAGGATTCGAGAAAATGTTTTTTTTCGAAAAATTTCCGACCAAATCGTCGGAAAAAAAATTTGAAATTTTCTACACAAAAACCTCGATAACTCGAGAACGGTTAGGAGTAGCGGCATAAACGACCCCATATTTGAAATCGCCGCGTCGAGATCTATAAGTTAGGATCAGTTCCGAAAGAATTCGAGAAAATGTTTTTTTTCGAAAAATTTCCGACCAAATCGTCGGAAAAAAAATTTGAAATTTTCTACACAAAAACCTCGATAACTCGAGAACGGTTAGGAGTAGCGGCATAAACGACCCCATATTTGAAATCGCCGCGTCGAGATCTATAAGTTAGGATCAGTTCCGAAAGGATTCGAGAAAATGTTTTTCGAAAAATTTCCGACCAAATCGTCGGAAAAAATTTGAAATTTTCTACACAAACACATCGATAACTCGAGAACGGTTAGGAGTAGCGGCATAAACGACCCCATATTTGAAATCGCCGCGTCGAGATCTATAAGTTAGGATCAGTTCCGAAAGAATTCGAGAAAATGTTTTTTTTCGAAAAATTTCCGACCAAATCGTCGGAAAAAAAATTTGAAATTTTCTACACAAAAACCTCGATAACTCGAGAACGGTTAGGAGTAGCGGCATAAACGACCCCATATTTGAAATCGCCGCGTCGAGATCTATAAGTTAGGATCAGTTCCGAAAGGATTCGAGAAAATGTTTTTTTTCGAAAAATTTCCGACCAAATCGTCGGAAAAAAATTTTGAAATTTTCTACACAAAAACCTCGATAACTCGAGAACGGTTAGGAGTAGCGGCATAAACGACCCCATATTTGAAATCGCCGCGTCGAGATCTATAAGTTAGGATCAGTTCCGAAAGGATTCGAGAAAATGTTTTTCGAAAAATTTCCGACCAAATCGTCGGAAAAAAATTTTGAAATTTTCTACACAAAAACCTCGATAACTCGAGAACGGTTAGGAGTAGCGGCATAAACGACCCCATATTTGAAATCGCCGCGTCGAGATCTATAAGTTAGGATCAGTTCCGAAAGGATTCGAGAAAATGTTTTTCGAAAAATTTCCGACCAAATCGTCGGAAAAAATTTGAAATTTTCTACACAAAAACCTCGATAACTCGAGAACGGTTAGGAGTAGCGGCATAAACGACCCCATATTTGAAATCGCCGCGTCGAGATCTATAAGTTAGGATCAGTTCCGAAAGGATTCGAGAAAATGTTTTTTTTCGAAAAATTTCCGACCAAATCTTAGGATAAAAATTTGAAATTTTCTACACAAAAACCTCGATAACTCGAGAACGGTTAGGAGTAGCGGCATAAACGACCCCATATTTGAAATCGCCGCGTCGAGATCTATAAGTTAGGATCAGTTCCGAAAGGATTCGAGAAAATGTTTTTCGAAAAATTTCCGACCAAATCGTCGGAAAAAATTTTGAAATTTATTACACAAAAACCTCGATAACTCGAGAACGGTTAGGAGTAGCGGCATAAACGACCCCATATTTGAAATCGCCGCGTCGAGATCTATAAGTTAGGATCAGTTCCGAAAGGATTCGAGAAAATGTTTTTCGAAAAATTTCAGACCAAATCTTCGTACAAAAAAATTGAAATTTTCTACACCAAAACCTCGATAACTCGAAAACGGTTAGGAGTAGCGGCATAAACGACCCCATATTTGAAATCGCCGCGTCGAGATCTATAAGTTAGGATCAGTTCCGAAAGGATTCGAGAAAATGTTTTTCGAAAAATTTCCGACCAAATCGTCGGAAAAAATTTTGAAATTTTCTACACAAAAACCTCGATAACTCGAGAACGGTTAGGAGTAGCGGCATAAACGACCCCATATTTGAAATCGCCGCGTCGAGATCTATAAGTTAGGATCAGTTCCGAAAGGATTCGAGAAAATGTTTTTCGAAAAATTTCCGACCAAATCGTCGGAAAAAATTTGAAATTTTCTACACAAAAACCTCGATAACTCGAGAACGGTTAGGAGTAGCGGCATAAACGACCCCATATTTGTAATCGCCGCGTCGAGATCTATAAGTTAGGATCAGTTCCGAAAGAATTCGAGAAAATGTTTTTCGAAAAATTTCCGACCAAATCGTCGGAAAAAATTTGAAATTTTCTACACAAAAACCTCGATAACTCGAGAACGGTTAGGAGTAGCGGCATAAACGACCCCATATTTGAAATCGCCGCGTCGAGATCTATAAGTTAGGATCAGTTCCGAAAGGATACGAGAAAATGTATTATTTCGAAAAATATCAGAACAAATCTTCGGAAAAAATTTTTAAAATTTCTACACAAAAACATCGATAACTCGAGAACGGTTAGGAGTAGCGGCATATACGACCCCATATTTGAAATCGCCGCGTCGAGATCTATAAGTTAGGATCAGTTCCGAAAGAATTCGAGAAAATGTTTTTTTCGAAAAATTTCCGACCAAATCGTCGGAAAAAATTTGAAATTTTCTACACAAAAACCTCGATAACTCGAGAACGGTTAGGAGTAGCGGCATAAACGACCCCATATTTGAAATCGCCGCGTCGAGATCTATAAGTTAGGATCAGTTCCGAAAGGATTCGAGAAAATGTTTTTTTTCGAAAAATTTCCGACCAAATCGTCGGAAAAAAATTTGAAATTTTCTACACAAAAACCTCGATAACTCGAAAACGGTTAGGAGTAGCGGCATAAACGACCCCATATTTGAAATCGCCGCGTCGAGATCTATAAGTTAGGATCAGTTCCGAAAGGATTCGAGAAAAAGTATTTTATCGAAAAATTTCCGACTAAATCGTCGGAAAAAAAATTTGAAATTTTCTACACAAAAACCTCGATAACTCGAGAACGGTTAGGAGTAGCGGCATAAACGACCCCATATTTGAAATCGCCGCGTCGAGATCTATAAGTTAGGATCAGTTCCGAAAGGATTCGAGAAAATGTTAATTTTCGAAAAATTTCCAACCAAATCGTCGGAAAAAAAATTTGAAATTTTCTACACAAAAACCTCGATAACTCGAGAACGGTTAGGAGTAGCGGCATAAACGACCCCATATTTGAAATCGCCGCGTCGAGATCTATAAGTTAGGATCAGTTCCGAAAGGATTCGAGAAAATGTAATTTTTCGAAAAATTTCCGACCAAATCGTCGGAAAAAAAATTTGAAATTTTCTACACAAAAACCTCGATAACTCGAGAACGGTTAGGAGTAGCGGCATAAACGACCCCATATTTGAAATCGCCGCGTCGAGATCTATAAGTTAGGATCAGTTCCGAAAGGATTCGAGAAAATGTTTTTTTTCGAAAAATTTCCGACCAAATCGTCGGAAAAAAAATTTGAAATTTTCTACACAAAAACCTCGATAACTCGAGAACGGTTAGGAGTAGCGGCATAAACGACCCCATATTTGAAATCGCCGCGTCGAGATCTATAAGTTAGGATCAGTTCCGAAAGAATTCGAGAAAATGTTTTTTTTCGAAAAATTTCCGACCAAATCGTCGGAAAAAAAATTTGAAATTTTCTACACAAAAACCTCGATAACTCGAGAACGGTTAGGAGTAGCGGCATAAACGACCCCATATTTGAAATCGCCGCGTCGAGATCTATAAGTTAGGATCAGTTCCGAAAGAATTCGAGAAAATGTTTTTTTCGAAAAATTTCCGACCAAATCGTCGGAAAAAATTTGAAATTTTCTACACAAAAACCTCGATAACTCGAGAACGGTTAGGAGTAGCGGCATAAACGACCCCATATTTGAAATCGCCGCGTCGAGATCTATAAGTTAGGATCAGTTCCGAAAGAATTCGAGAAAATGTTTTTTTCGAAAAATTTCCGACCAAATCGTCGGAAAACAAAATTGAAATTTTCTAAACACAAACCTCGATAACTCGAGAACGGTTAGGAGTAGCGGCATAAACGACCCCATATTTGAAATCGCCGCGTCGAGATCTATAAGTTAGGATCAGTTCCGAAAGGATTCGAGAAAATGTTTTTCGAAAAATTTCCGACCAAATCGTCGGAAAAAAATTTGAAATTTTCTACACAAAAACCTCGATAACTCGAGAACGGTGAGGAGTAGCGGCATAAACGACCCCATATTTGAAATCGCCGCGTCGAGATCTATAAGTTAGGATCAGTTCCGAAAGGATTCGAGAAAATGTTTTTCGAAAAATTTCCGACCAAATCGTCGGAAAAAATTTGAAATTTTCTACACAAAAACCTCGATAACTCGAGAACGGTGAGGAGTAGCGGCATAAACGACCCCATATTTGAAATCGCCGCGTCGAGATCTATAAGTTAGGATCAGTTCCGAAAGGATTCGAGAAAATGTTTTTCGAAAAATTTCCGACCAAACCGTCGGAAAACCAATCTGAGATTTTCTACACAAAAACCTCGATAACTCGAGAACGGTTAGGAGTAGCGGCATAAACGACCCCATATTTGAAATCGCCGCGTCGAGATCTATAAGTTAGGATCAGTTCCGAAAGGATACGAGAAAATGTTTTTTCGAAAAATTTCCGACCAAATCGTCGGAAAAAAATTTGAAATTTTCTACACAAAAACCTCGATAACTCGAGAACGGTTAGGAGTAGCGGCATAAACGACCCCATATTTGAAATCGCCGCGTCGAGATCTATAAGTTAGGATCAGTTCCGAAAGTATTCGAGAAAATGTTTTTCGAAAAATTTCCGACCAAATCGTCGGAAAAAATTTTATATTTTTTACACAAAAACCTCGATAACTCGAGAACGGTTAGGAGTAGCGGCATAAACGACCCCATATTTGAAATCGCCGCGTCGAGATCTATAAGTTAGGATCAGTTCCGAAAGAATTCGAGAAAATGTTTTTCGAAAAATTTCCGACCAAATCGTCGGAAAAAATTTGAAATTTTCTACACAAAAACCTCGATAACTCGAGAACGGTTAGGAGTAGCGGCATAAACGACCCCATATTTGAAATCGCCGCGTCGAGATCTATAAGTTAGGATCAGTTCCGAAAGGATTCGAGAAAATGTTTTTCGAAAAATTTCCGACCAAATCGTCGGAAAAAATTTGAAATTTTCTACACAAAAACCTCGATAACTCGAGAACGGTTAGGAGTAGCGGCATAAACGACCCCATATTTGAAATCGCCGCGTCGAGATCTATAAGTTAGGATCAGTTCCGAAAGGATTCGAGAAAATGTTTTTCGAAAAATTTCCGACCAAATCGTCGGAAAAAAAATTTGAAATTTTCTACACAAAAACCTCGATAACTCGAGAACGGTTAGGAGTAGCGGCATAAACGACCCCATATTTGAAATCGCCGCGTCGAGATCTATAAGTTAGGATCAGTTCCGAAAGGATTCGAGAAAATGTTTTTTCGAAAAATTTCCGACCAAATCGTCGGAAAAAATTTGAAATTTTCTACACAAAAACCTCGATAACTCGAGAACGGTTAGGAGTAGCGGCATAAACGACCCCATATTTGAAATCGCCGCGTCGAGATCTATAAGTTAGGATCAGTTCCGAAAGGATTCGAGAAAATGTTTTTTTTCGAAAAATTTCCGACCAAATCGTCGGAATATAAATTTGAAATTTTCTACACAAAAACCTCGATAACTCGAAAACGGTTAGGAGTAGCGGCATAAACGACCCCATATTTGAAATCGCCGCGTCGAGATCTATAAGTTAGGATCAGTTCCGAAAGGATTCGAGAAAATGATTTTTTTCGAAAAATTTCCGACCAAAACGTCGGAAAAAATTTGAAATTTTCTACACAAAAACCTCGATAACTCGATAACGGTTAGGAGTAGCGGCATATACGACCCCATATTTGAAATCGCCGCGTCGAGATCTATAAGTTAGGATCAGTTCCGAAAGGATTCGAGAAAATGTTTTTTTCGAAAAATTTCCGACAATATCGTCGGAATATATAATTGAAATTTTCTACACAAAAACCTCGATAACTCGAAAACGGTTAGGAGTAGCGGCATAAACGACCCCATATTTGAAATCGCCGCGTCGAGATCTATAAGTTAGGATCAGTTCCGAAAGGATTCGAGAAAATGTTTTTCGAAAAATTTCCGACCAAATCGTCGGAAAAAAATTTGAAATTTTCTACACAAAAACCTCGATAACTCGAGAACGGTTAGGAGTAGCGGCATAAACGACCCCATATTTGAAATCGCCGCGTCGAGATCTATAAGTTAGGATCAGTTCCGAAAGGATTCGAGAAAATGTTTTTCGAAATTTTTCCGACCAATTCGTCGTAAAAAAATTTGAAATTTTCTACACAAAAACCTCGATAACTCGAGAACGGTTAGGAGTAGCGGCATAAACGACCCCATATTTGAAATCGCCGCGTCGAGATCTATAAGTTAGGATCAGTTCCGAAAGAATTCGAGAAAATGTTTTTCGAAAAATTTCCGACCAAATCGTCGGAAAAAATTTGTAATTTTCTACACAAAAACCTCGATAACTCGAGAACGGTTAGGAGTAGCGGCATAAACGACCCCATATTTGAAATCGCCGCGTCGAGATCTATAAGTTAGGATCAGTTCCGAAAGGATTCGAGAAAATGTTTTTCGAAAAATTTCCGACCAAATCGTCGGAAAAAATTTGAAATTTTCTACCCAAAAACCTCGATAACTCGAGAACGGTTAGGAGTAGCGGCATAAACGACCCCATATTTGAAATCGCCGCGTCGAGATCTATAAGTTAGGATCAGTTCCGAAAGGATTCGAGAAAATGTTTTTTCGAAAAATTTCCGACCAAATCGTCGGAAAAAAATTTGAAATTTTCTACACAAAAACCTCGATAACTCGAGAACGGTTAGGAGTAGCGGCATAAACGACCCCATATTTGAAATCGCCGCGTCGAGATCTATAAGTTAGGATCAGTTCCATAAGAATTCCAGAAAATGTTTTTCGAAAAATTTCCGACCAAATCGTCGGAAAAAATTTGAAATTTTCTACACAAAAACCTCGATAACTCGAGAACGGTTAGGAGTAGCGGCATAAACGACCCCATATTTGAAATCGCCGCGTCGAGATCTATAAGTTAGGATCAGTTCCGAAAGGATTCGAGAAAATCTTTTTTTAACAAAAATTTACTACAAAAAACTCAGAAAAAATATTTGAAATTTTCTACACAAAAACCTCGATAACTCGAGAACGGTTAGGAGTAGCGGCATAAACGACCCCATATTTGAAATCGCCGCGTCGAGATCTATAAGTTAGGATCAGTTCCGAAAGGATTCGAGAAAATGTTTTTTCGAAAAATTTCCGACCAAATCGTCGGAAAAAATTTGAAATTTTCTACACAAAAACCTCGATAACTCGAGAACGGTTAGGAGTAGCGGCATAAACGACCCCATATTTGAAATCGCCGCGTCGAGATCTATAAGTTAGGATCAGTTCCGAAAGGATTCGAGAAAATGTTTTTTTTTCGAAAAATTTCCGACCAAATCGTCGGAAAAAAAATTTGAAATTTTCTACAAGAAACCTCGATAACTCGAGAACGGTTAGGAGTAGCGGCATATACGACCCCATATTTGAAATCGCCGCGTCGAGATCTATAAGTTAGGATCAGTTCCGAAAGGATTCGAAAAAATTTATTTTCGAAAAAATTCCGACCAAAACTAACGAAAAAAAATTTGAAATTTTCTACACAAAAACCTCGATAACTCGAAAACGGTTAGGAGTAGCGGCATAAACGACCCCATATTTGAAATCGCCGCGTCGAGATCTATAAGGTAGGATCAGTTCCGAAAGGATTCGAGAAAATGTATATTTTCGAAAAATTTCCGACCAAATCGTCTGATTAAAAATTTGATTTTTTCTACACAAAAACCTCGATAACTCGAGAACGGTTAGGAGTAGCGGCATAAACGACCCCATATTTGAAATCGCCGCGTCGAGATCTATAAGTTAGGATCAGTTCCGAAAGGATTCGAGAAAAAGTGTGTTTTCGAAACTTTTCCGACCAAATCGTCGGAAAAAAAATTTGAAATTTTCTACACAAAAACCTCGATAACTCGAGAACGGTTAGGAGTAGCGGCATAAACGACCCCATATTTGAAATCGCCGCGTCGAGATCTATAAGGTAGGATCAGTTCCGAAAGGATTCGAGAAAATGTTTTTCGAAAACTTTACGACAAAATCGTCGGAATTAAATTTTTAAATTTTCTACACAAAAACCTCGATAACTCGAGAACGGTTAGGAGTAGCGGCATATACGACCCCATATTTGAAATCGCCGCGTCGAGATCTATAAGTTAGGATCAGTTCCGAAAGGATTCGAGAAAATGTTTTTTCGAAAAATTTCCGACCAAATCGTCGGAAAAAATTTGAAATTTTCTACACAAAAACCTCGATAACTCGAGAACGGTTAGGAGTAGCGGCATAAACGACCCCATATTTGAAATCGCCGCGTCGAGATCTATAAGTTAGGATCAGTTCCGAAAGAATTCGAGAAAATGTTTTTTTTCGAAAAATTTCCGACCAAATCGTCGGAAAAAAATTTTGAAATTTTCTACACAAAAACCTCGATAACTCGAGAACGGTTAGGAGTAGCGGCATAAACGACCCCATATTTGAAATCGCCGCGTCGAGATCTATAAGTTAGGATCAGTTCCGAAAGGATTCGAGAAAATGTTTTTTTTCGAAAAATTTCCGACCAAATCGTCGGAAAAAAAAATTTGAAATTTTCTATACAAAAACCTCGATAACTCGAGAACGGTTAGGAGTAGCGGCATAAACGACCCCATATTTGAAATCGCCGCGTCGAGATCTATAAGTTAGGATCAGTTCCGAAAGAATTCGAGAAAATGTTTTTTTTCGAAAAATTTCCGACCAAATCGTCGTAAAAAAAATTTGAAATTTTCTACACAAAAACCTCGATAACTCGAGAACGGTTAGGAGTAGCGGCATAAACGACCCCATATTTGAAATCGCCGCGTCGAGATCTATAAGTTAGGATCAGTTCCGAAAGGATTCGAGAAAATTTTTTTTTTCGAAAAATTTCCGACCAAATCGTCGGAAAAAAAATTTGAAATTTTCTACACAAAAACCTCGATAACTCGAGAACGGTTAGGAGTAGCGGCATATACGACCCCATATTTGAAATCGCCGCGTCGAGATCTATAAGTTAGGATCAGTTCCGAAAGGATTCGAGAAAATGTTTTTTTTCGAAAAATTTCCGACCAAATCGTCGGAAAATTTATTTGAAATTTTCTACACAAAAACCTCGATAACTCGATAACGGTTAGGAGTAGCGGCATAAACGACCCCATATTTGAAATCGCCGCGTCGAGATCTATAAGTTAGGATCAGTTCCGAAAGGATTCGAGAAAATTTTTTTTTTCTAAAAATTTCCGACCAAATCGTCGGAAAAAAAAATTTGAAATTTTCTACACAAAAACCTCGATAACTCGAGAACGGTTAGGAGTAGCGGCATAAACGACCCCATATTTGAAATCGCCGCGTCGAGATCTATAAGTTAGGATCAGTTCCGAAAGGATTCGAGAAAATGATTATTTTCGAAAAATTTCCTACCAAATCGTAGTAAAAAAAATTTGAAATTTTCTACACAAAAACCTCGATAACTCGAGAACGGTTAGGAGTAGCGGCATAAACGACCCCATATTTGAAATCGCCGCGTCGAGATCTATAAGGTAGGATCAGTTCCGAAAGGATTCGAGAAAATGTTAAATATCGAAAAATTACCGACCAAATCGTCGGAAAAAAATTTGAAATTTTCTACACAAAAACCTCGATAACTCGAGAACGGTTAGGAGTAGCGGCATAAACGACCCCATATTTGAAATCGCCGCGTCGAGATCTATAAGTTAGGATCAGTTCCGAAAGGATTCGAGAAAAAGAATTTTTTCGAAAATTTTCCGACCAAATCGTCGGAAAAAAAATTTGAAATTTTCTACACAAAAACCTCGATAACTCGAGAACGGTTAGGAGTAGCGGCATAAACGACCCCATATTTGAAATCGCCGCGTCGAGATCTATAAGTTAGGATCAGTTCCGAAAGAATTCGAGAAAATGTATATAATCGAAAAATTTCCGACCAAATCGTCGCAAAAAAATTTGAAATTTTCTACACAAAAACCTCGATAACTCGAGAACGGTTAGGAGTAGCGGCATAAACGACCCCATATTTGAAATCGCCGCGTCGAGATCTATAAGTTAGGATCAGTTCCGAAAGGATTCGAGAAAAAGATATTTTTCTAAAAATTACCGACCAAATCGTCGGAAAAAAAATTTGAAATTTTCTACACAAAAACCTCGATAACTCGAGAACGGTTAGGAGTAGCGGCATAAACGACCCCATATTTGAAATCGCCGCGTCGAGATCTATAAGTTAGGATCAGTTCCGAAAGAATTCGAGAAAATGTTTTTTTTCGAAAAATTTCCGACCAAATCGTCGGAAAAAAAATTTGAAATTTTCTACACAAAAACCTCGATAACTCGAGAACGGTTAGGAGTAGCGGCATAAACGACCCCATATTTGAAATCGCCGCGTCGAGATCTATAAGTTAGGATCAGTTCCGAAAGGATTCGAGAAAATGTTTTTTTTCGAAAAATTTCCGATCAAATCGTCGGAAAAAAAATTTGAAATTTTCTACACAAAAACCTCGATAACTCGAGAACGGTTAGGAGTAGCGGCATAAACGACCCCATATTTGAAATCGCCGCGTCGAGATCTATAAGTTAGGATCAGTTCCGAAAGGATTCGAGAAAATGTTTTTTTTTCGAAAAATTTCCGACCAAATCGTCGGAAAAAAAATTTGAAATTTTCTACACAAAAACCTCGATAACTCGAGAACGGTTAGGAGTAGCGGCATAAACGACCCCATATTTGAAATCGCCGCGTCGAGATCTATAAGTTAGGATCAGTTCCGAAAGGATTCGAGAAAATGTTTTTTTTCGAAAAATTTCCGACCAAATCGTCGGAAAAAAAATTTGAAATTTTCTACACAAAAACCTCGATAACTCGAGAACGGTTAGGAGTAGCGGCATAAACGACCCCATATTTGAAATCGCCGCGTCGAGATCTATAAGTTAGGATCAGTTCCGAAAGGATTCGAGAAAATGTTTTTTTTTCGAAAAATTTCCGACCAAATCGTCGGAAAAAAATTTTGAAATTTTCTACACAAAAACCTCGATAACTCGAGAACGGTTAGGAGTAGCGGCATAAACGACCCCATATTTGAAATCGCCGCGTCGAGATCTATAAGTTAGGATCAGTTCCGAAAGGATTCGAGAAATTGATTTTTTTCGTAAAATTTCCGACCAAATCGTCGGAAAAAAAATTTGAAATTTTCTACACAAAAACCTCGATAACTCGAGAACGGTTAGGAGTAGCGGCATAAACGACCCCATATTTGAAATCGCCGCGTCGAGATCTATAAGTTAGGATCAGTTCCGAAAGGATTCGAGAAAATGTTTTTTCGAAAAATTTCCGACCAAATCGTCGGAAAAAATTTGAAATTTTCTACACAAAAACCTCGATAACTCGAGAACGGTTAGGAGTAGCGGCATAAACGACCCCATATTTGAAATCGCCGCGTCGAGATCTATAAGTTAGGATCAGTTCCGAAAGGATTCGAGAAAATGTTTTTTTTCGAAAATTTTCCGTCTAAATCGTCGGTAAATAAATTTGAAATTTTCTACACAAAAACCTCGATAACTCGAGAACGGTTAGGAGTAGCGGCATATACGACCCCATATTTGAAATCGCCGCGTCGAGATCTATAAGTTAGGATCAGTTCCGAAAGAATTCGAGAAAATGTTTTTCGAAAAATTTCCGACCAAATCGTCGGAAAAAATTTGAAATTTTCTACACAAAAACCTCGATAACTCGAGAACGGTTAGGAGTAGCGGCATAAACGACCCCATATTTGAAATCGCCGCGTCGAGATCTATAAGTTAGGATCAGTTCCGAAAGGATTCGAGAAAATGTTTTTCGAAAAATTTCCGACCCACTCGTCGGAAAAACCGTTTGAAATTTTCTACACAAAAACCTCGATAACTCGAAAACGGTTAGGAGTAGCGGCATAAACGACCCCATATTTGAAATCGCCGCGTCGAGATCTATAAGTTAGGATCAGTTCCGAAAGGATTCGAGAAAATGATTAGTTTCGAAAAATTTACGACAAAATCGTCGGAAAATAAATTTGAAATTTTCTACACAAAAACCTCGATAACTCGAGAACGGTTAGGAGTAGCGGCATATACGACCCCATATTTGAAATCGCCGCGTCGAGATCTATAAGTTAGGATCAGTTCCGAAAGGATTCGAGAAAATGTTATATTTCGAAAAATTTCCGACCATTTCTTAGGATAAAATATTTGAAATTTTCTACACAAAAACCTCGATAACTCGAGAACGGTTAGGAGTAGCGGCATATACGACCCCATATTTGAAATCGCCGCGTCGAGATCTATAAGGTAGGATCAGTTCCGAAAGGATTCGAGAAAATGTTTTTATTCGAAAAATTTCCGACCAATTAGTCGTAAATATAAATTTGAAATTTTCTACACAAAAACCTCGATAACTCGAGAACGGTTAGGAGTAGCGGCATAAACGACCCCATATTTGAAATCGCCGCGTCGAGATCTATAAGTTAGGATCAGTTCCGAAAGAATTCGAGAAAATGTATATATTCTAAAAAAAACAGACCAAATCGTCGGAAAAAAAAATTGAAATTTTCTACACAAAAACCTCGATAACTCGAGAACGGTTAGGAGTAGCGGCATAAACGACCCCATATTTGAAATCGCCGCGTCGAGATCTATAAGTTAGGATCAGTTCCGAAAGGATTCGAGAAAATGTATTTTTTCGAAAAATTTCCGACCAAATCGTCGGAAAAAAAATTTGAAATTTTCTACACAAAAACCTCGATAACTCGAGAACGGTTAGGAGTAGCGGCATAAACGACCCCATATTTGAAATCGCCGCGTCGAGATCTATAAGGTAGGATCAGTTCCGAAAGGATTCGAGAAAATGTTTTTTTTCGAAAAATTTCCGACCAAATCTTCGTAAAAAAATTTGAAATTTTCTACACAAAAACCTCGATAACTCGAGAACGGTTAGGAGTAGCGGTATGAACGACCCCATATTTGAAATCGCCGCGTCGAGATCTATAAGTTAGGATCAGTTCCGAAAGGATTCGAGAAAATGTTTTTTTCGAAAAATTTCCGACCAAATCGTCGGAAAAAAAATTTGAAATTTTCTACACAAAAACCTCGATAACTCGAGAACGGTTAGGAGTAGCGGCATAAACGACCCCATATTTGAAATCGCCGCGTCGAGATCTATAAGGTAGGATCAGTTCCGAAAGGATTCGAGAAAATCTTATAAATCGAAAAATTTCCGACCAAATCGTCGGAATTATAATTTGTTATTTTCTACACAAAATCCTATATAACTCGAGAACGGTTAGGAGTAGCGGCATAAACGACCCCATATTTGAAATCGCCGCGTCGAGATCTATAAGTTAGGATCAGTTCCGAAAGGATTCGAGAAAATGTTTTTCGAAAAATTTCCGACCAAATCGTCGGAAAAAATTTCAAATTTTCTACACAAAAACCTCGATAACTCGAGAACGGTTAGGAGTAGCGGCATAAACGACCCCATATTTGAAATCGCCGCGTCGAGATCTATAAGTTAGGATCAGTTCCGAAAGGATTCGAGAAAATGTTTTTCGAAAAATTTCCGACCAAATCGTCGGAAAAAAATTTTGAAATTTTCTATACAAAAACCTCGATAACTCGAGAACGGTTAGGAGTAGCGGCATAAACGACCCCATATTTGAAATCGCCGCGTCGAGATCTATAAGTTAGGATCAGTTCCGAAAGAATTCGAGAAAATGTTTTTTTTCGAAAAATTTCCGACCAAATCATCGTAAAAAAATTTGAAATTTTCTACACAAAAACCTCGATAACTCGAGAACGGTTAGGAGTAGCGGCATAAACGACCCCATATTTGAAATCGCCGCGTCGAGATCTATAAGTTAGGAACAGTTCCGAAAGGAATCGAGAAAATGATAATTTTCGAAAAAATTCAGACCAAATCGTCGGAAAAAATTTTGAAATTTTCTACACAAAAACCTCGATAACTCGAGAACGGTTAGGAGTAGCGGCATAAATGACCCCATATTTGAAATCGCCGCGTCGAGATCTATAAGTTAGGATCAGTTCCGAAAGGATTCGAGAAAATGATTTAGTTCGTAATATTTCCGACCAAATCGTCGGAAAAAAAATTTGAAATTTTCTACACAAAAACCTCGATAACTCGAGAACGGTTAGGAGTAGCGGTATGAACGACCCCATATTTGAAATCGCCGCGTCGAGATCTATAAGTTAGGATCAGTTCCGAAAGAATTCGAGAAAATGTTTTTTTTCGAAAAATTTCCGACCAAATCGTCGGAAAAAAAATTTGAAATTTTCTACACAAAAACCTCGATAACTCGAGAACGGTTAGGAGTAGCGGCATAAACGACCCCATATTTGAAATCGCCGCGTCGAGATCTATAAGTTAGGATCAGTTCCGAAAGGATTCGAGAAAATGTATTTTTTCGAAAAATTTCCGACCATATCGTAGGAAAAAAAATTTGAAATTTTCTTCACATAAATCTCGATAACTCGAGAACGGTTAGGAGTAGCGGCATATACGACCCCATATTTGAAATCGCCGCGTCGAGATCTATAACGTAGGATCAGTTCCGAAAGGATTCGAGAAAATGTTTTTTTTCGAAAAATTTCCGACCAAATCGTCGGAAAAAAATTTTGAAATTTTCTACACAAAAACCTCGATAACTCGAGAACGGTTAGGAGTAGCGGTATGAACGACCCCATATTTGAAATCGCCGCGTCGAGATCTATAAGTTAGGATCAGTTCCGAAAGGATTCGAGAAAATGTTTTTTTTCGAAAAATTTCCGACCAAATCGTCGGAAAAAAATTTGAAATTTTCTACACAAAAACCTCGATAACTCGAGAACGGTTAGGAGTAGCGGTATGAACGACCCCATATTTGAAATCGCCGCGTCGAGATCTATAAGTTAGGATCAGTTCCGAAAGAATTCGAGAAAATGTTTTTTTTCGAAAAATTTCCGACCAAATCGTCGGAAAAAAAATTTGAAATTTTCTACACAAAAACCTCGATAACTCGAGAACGGTTAGGAGTAGCGGCATAAATGACCCCATATTTGAAATCGCCGCGTCGAGATCTATAAGTTAGGATCAGTTCCGAAAGAATTCGAGAAAATGTTTTTTTTCGAAAAATTTCCGACCAAATCGTCGGAAAAAAAATTTGAAATTTTCTACACAAAAACCTCGATAACTCGAGAACGGTTAGGAGTAGCGGTATGAACGACCCCATATTTGAAATCGCCGCGTCGAGATCTATAAGGTAGGATCAGTTCCGAAAGGATTCGAGAAAATGTTTTTTTTCGAAAAATTTCCGACCAAATCGTCGGAAAAAAATTTTGAAATTTTCTACACAAAAACCTCGATAACTCGAGAACGGTTAGGACTAGCGGCATAAACGACCCCATATTTGGAATCGCCGCGTCGAGATCTATAAGTTAGGATCAGTTCCGAAAGGATTCGAGAAAATGTTTTTTTTCGAAAAATTTCCGACCAAATCGTCGGAAAAAAAATTTGAAATTTTCTACACAAAAACCTCGATAACTCGAGAACGGTTAGGAGTAGCGGTATGAACGACCCCATATTTGAAATCGCCGCGTCGAGATCTATAAGGTAGGATCAGTTCCGAAAGGATTCGAGAAAATGTTTTTTTTCGAAAAATTTCCGACCAAATCGTCGGAAAAAAATTTTGAAATTTTCTACACAAAAACCTCGATAACTCGAGAACGGTTAGGAGTAGCGGTATGAACGACCCCATATTTGAAATCGCCGCGTCGAGATCTATAAGTTAGGATCAGTTCCGAAAGGATTCGAGAAAACGTTTTTTTTTTCGAAAAATTTCCGACCAAATCGTCGGAAAAAAAATTTGAAATTTTCTACACAAAAACCTCGATAACTCGAGAACGGTTAGGAGTAGCGGCATAAATGACCCCATATTTGAAATCGCCGCGTCGAGATCTATAAGGTAGGATCAGTTCCGAAAGGATTCGAGAAAATGTTTCTTTTCGAAAAATTTCCGACCAAATCGTCGGAAAAAAATTTTGAAATTTTCTACACAAAAACCTCGATAACTCGAGAACGGTTAGGAGTAGCGGTATGAACGACCCCATATTTGAAATCGCCGCGTCGAGATCTATAAGTTAGGATCAGTTCCGAAAGAATTCGAGAAAATGTTTTTTTTCGAAAAATTTCCGACCAAATCGTCGGAAAAAAAATTTGAAATTTTCTACACAAAAACCTCGATAACTCGAGAACGGTTAGGACTAGCGGCATAAACGACCCCATATTTGGAATCGCCGCGTCGAGATCTATAAGTTAGGATCAGTTCCGAAAGGATTCGAGAAAATGTTTTTTTTCGAAAAATTTCCGACCAAATCGTCGGAAAAAAAATTTGAAATTTTCTACACAAAAACCTCGATAACTCGAGAACGGTTAGGAGTAGCGGTATGAACGACCCCATATTTGAAATCGCCGCGTCGAGATCTATAAGTTAGGATCAGTTCCGAAAGAATTCGAGAAAATGTTTTTTTTCGAAAAATTTCCGACCAAATCGTCGGAAAAAAAATTTGAAATTTTCTACACAAAAACCTCGATAACTCGAGAACGGTTAGGAGTAGCGGCATAAATGACCCCATATTTGAAATCGCCGCGTCGAGATCTATAAGGTAGGATCAGTTCCGAAAGGATTCGAGAAAATGTTTTTTTTCGAAAAATTTCCGACCAAATCGTCGGAAAAAAATTTTGAAATTTTCTACACAAAAACCTCGATAACTCGAGAACGGTTAGGACTAGCGGCATAAACGACCCCATATTTGGAATCGCCGCGTCGAGATCTATAAGTTAGGATCAGTTCCGAAAGGATTCGAGAAAATGTTTTTTTTCGAAAAATTTCCGACCAAATCGTCGGAAAAAAAATTTGAAATTTTCTACACAAAAACCTCGATAACTCGAGAACGGTTAGGAGTAGCGGTATGAACGACCCCATATTTGAAATCGCCGCGTCGAGATCTATAAGTTAGGATCAGTTCCGAAAGAATTCGAGAAAATGTTTTTTTTCGAAAAATTTCCGACCAAATCGTCGGAAAAAAAATTTGAAATTTTCTACACAAAAACCTCGATAACTCGAGAACGGTTAGGAGTAGCGGTATGAACGACCCCATATTTGAAATCGCCGCGTCGAGATCTATAAGTTAGGATCAGTTCCGAAAGAATTCGAGAAAATGTTTTTTTTCGAAAAATTTCCGACCAAATCGTCGGAAAAAAAATTTGAAATTTTCTACACAAAAACCTCGATAACTCGAGAACGGTTAGGAGTAGCGGCATAAATGACCCCATATTTGAAATCGCCGCGTCGAGATCTATAAGGTAGGATCAGTTCCGAAAGGATTCGAGAAAATGTTTTTTTTCGAAAAATTTCCGATCAAATCGTAGGAAAAAAAGTTTGAAATTTTCTACACAAGAACCTCGATATCTCGAGAACGGTTAGGACTATCGCCATGAACGACCCGATATTTGAAATCGCCGCGTCGAGATCTATAAGATAGGATCAGTTTCGAAAAGATCCGAGAAAACTTTTTTTTCGAAAAATTTCCGATCAAATCGTCGAAAAAATTTTTTGAAATTTTCGACACAGAAACCTCGATATCTCGACAACGATTAGGGCTAGCGGCATGAACGACCCTCATATTTGAAATCGGCGCGTTGAGGTACGGCTTCGAAAAGATCCGAGAAAAAGCTTCCGAATACAAGTTCACACAAATTTGTACTGTTTAATTATCTAAAAAGTAAGGCATTTATCGTTTGCATTCAGTTTGGATTAAATTAAAAATTTGTCACGATCGCTACAAATCCCGTTGTAATGGAATGTAACAAATTGGGTTATTATGTGTAAGCAGTTTTTTAACCACGCGAGTATTGCAAATCGGGCAGCAACAGGACAATAGTCGCGTTCAACGGAGAGCAGCTGCAATCACAAACGATTGCTGAGTAAGCAACTCAGCAGCTTCTCTCCGTTGAACGCGACTATTGATTCCGATCGATATTGCTGACTGGTAATTAAGAAATACACGCGCGGTTGCGAACTGTAGAAATTAGGACTTTAGATTGTAAGCATTAACTATATGTTGATGGGTAAAATACAGATGTACTTAGGGTTTAAGAAAGGCAGTCTTTCATTCACCCAGACCCGAATAAAGTAATAAAAGGAATAAACAAGTAAAATCTTTACACCGTCAAGAATTTCACTGCACTGAATAGCGTAGAGCGGGGGTCGATTACGCGCTATTGAATTTTTCATGCGAGTCTTTGGTAATAATTTAATAAATAATTAAGAATCTGTCAAAAATGAGAAAAACAGGTAATAAAATAGTAAAATCGTGTGATTTTGATTGGGAAGAACAAACGAAAGAGTCGTCGCCCTGGTGATTATACGTGAACTTTCGTATGTGAGACTGTCATTGGAACAATCAAATATTTACTGTTGTGTGCCTCAATGTCATAGTTATTATTGTTATTATACCGAAAATGTATCATTCCGTACGTTTTTTAAGCATAAACTGATCAAAAACCGAAGGTTTATTATGGTTATCTCACATACGACGGCCATTTTGAGCACCACCTACATTCCATTGTTCTTCCCAATTGAAATCGTGAAATCTCGCAATTTCTTGTGAGATCTGGCCTGAGCTGCTTTCCCGTTACCCACTTTGTGCACGCAAACGAGCCCAAAAGCCCAAGAATTCGCGAAGCGCACTTTCCAGTTGACGTTTAGATGTTCGCGTTTTACGCTCAATATGTCCTTCCCCTGCCCTCTCAAGCACCACCGATTATTTTTGTGCTCGAAACACATGTTCCTCCACCTTTGAATTCTGCCCTAATACGGTGTCTACAAGATAACTACAAAACAAATACATATTATTGAAAAATAATTAATGTCAAATACTTTAATAAAACGCTTAATTAAACAATTTTTGAAATTCATTTTCAATTTGTTGTATGTCACACCTCTACAAATACGTTCCCGTAGGTATGTACTCAAAGCTCATGGGTTTAAAAATCAACTGTGTTTAGTGCGCAAAATTCAAAACTAACGGGAAAACGCCTCTGGAGACACAAAGCAGGGTTGCCGCATCTACCGATTTATCGCCAATCGGGCGATTTTAGATGAAAACTTAGCGATAAAAAATATTTTGTTTTCCCATAAAAAACACATAAATTGGCTATTTTTAAATTCTAATTCGACCCACATTCTCATATAAAATATACTATGTGTTTTTTTAAAAATGCCATAAAGGTTGGCCATGAAAATTAAAACTCATGTCGTAGCTTGGCATCTAACACATACCAAATATGAGAATTTAAAGTAAATGAATGGAGCTAAGACATGAATTTTCTTTTCCACAGCCACCCCTTATGGCATTTTTAAAAAAACACATGTTATTTAGCGGGCGATTTTTCTCAAAACTTAAAAGGAACTTCGTATTTGAGAAATCTGGCAACACTGAACATAAGAAGTCGATAAAACAGAAAACGATAATCGAACATATTTTTTTTAAAACTTCGTGGCTTTATTAGTTGTAGGTGTTTTTTTAATTTTTTTGCTACTTTTAAAATGAAGGTAACACATTGAATTTAATTTCTTTGGCGCTGCTTGTGAAATGAGTTGTTCGAATTGTAATTTGAAGATAACATCCTACTTCAAATTCGATGGGTTCTTGTTGGAGGTGGAAAAAATGGTTGAATCTGAAGAGTTTTCTGCCCCTTTCAAATTCATTTTAGAGTTAATTTAATCTTTTTCCGTTTATGAGAAACTTGCAATTTTAATGTCATTTTATAATACATTTATTTAATTTGTTGCAGGTGGTGCGGTTGGTAGACTTCACTCTCCTTCTGCAACGGCAGAAATTGAAGGCGACGAGGGGGAGGTTATCAGCATTGACACGCCGACAATGCCCCAGCACGATATAGTAGCTCTTTTACAAGAGGTAACTCCCCTGCCCCAAGAACTATGCCAGAAAGCAAAGTCCGATGTAAAAAAGTCTTCCGCGCTACAGTTTATCAATTATTTTATTAGTGTGGGCGAAGAGTCGGGTAATGCGAACAACGTTAGCGACAGACACGTGCGAGAGTTACTACAAGAGTATCAGCAAAACAGCGACGACTTTATAAATGTTGAAATTGACGGCGGTGCTGCGGGCAACGAAGTTATCCCCGAGAAGTACGAGAAGGGGATTCCGGCACACGGAGACAAAATGTTTCATCATTTTCTGTCCAAGATACAAATGAACCCGGGACAGATTTTAAGGTATGTAATTTTTTTTTTGTACTCGATTATAATGGCCTAAAATAAAAAAGATTTTTTAATTTCAGGTACTGCAGGGATGGTTCGACTCCGCTCTTATTATATCCATTACTGGAAGTTCCAAGAAAGTGCTCTTACTGCCAGGGGGAGATGGTTTTTGAGCTGCAGGTTCTACCGACCCTCATTCCGAAGCTGCAGTTGGTTACGGATCCGAAAGCGATAACTAGAGTTGAATTCGGTAACGTATTGATTTTTACTTGTAAGAAAAGCTGCTGGACTACCGATGCGGATTTTAGAGAGGAGGCAGTTGTTGTACAGACTGAAATATATTAGGTTTCTAACTATTATAAAAATTGCCAATTTCATCAAACTTCACAAACGTGTGAGATTTTCCTGCCATCTATTATGTACTTGAATATATCAACAAAAAAAGTTTGCATGTTCTTCCAGGCAACGATTTTCTTAATTTATTCTGATGTCTTCGTAGTGCCCACATGCTTTTTTGTCTATGCTGCTGTTGAATGTGTTTAACAAAAAATATTTTAAACGCTATTTAGGATAGATACCATTGTAGGTGCAATAACTAGATGTAATGTTATTGCTTGCTACTAATTCTTTAGTTGTTTGCAACTGTTACTGTACTCCTGCGGATACTTGTACACAATTAATTTGCTAAAAATAATCTGTTTCTTTTATAACTGTTGATAATTTCCAAGAAACATTAAACTCTACATAGCACGGCACAGGCGGGTGTTTATTGGCCTATTACATGAATGTTAGTAACGTTTTGTATAAGTGCTTCTATAATATGTGATTTCTATTCGTATTTAAACAAACATTGACTTTACGTCTGCTCTGAAATGGTCTACTGTAGCATTTATTACTTTTTTTTTACATAATCTCGTACTCGAAATATACAGTCTGTAATAAATGAATGAATTTTCATTGATTCCACCTAAATGAAATCAAATACCATTTTAATTTAATAATAATAAAACCAAATAAATTGACGTACTCGTTTAATACTGTAAATAACGTAAACCACATTTAAGTACACAACGAAAACAAAAAGTATATTTTACATAATTAAAAACCAAATATAAATATAATACTACTCACAATGGACTTTTACAATCTCATATACGATGGCTTCTGAATTATATGGTGGGAAAATTGATTTGAGTTTAAAAATAACAAATTGTGAAATTAGAAAATGAAAACAGATTGATTAAAACTTACTCTAATACTGTTAAAAATGCAATAATCTAATACAATTACTCTGGTATTGTTGGTCTAACACAGTTACTCTGGTATTGTTGGTCTAACGGTTGCTTGGGATGCGGGGTTTATATTTCTAGCCGATCTTGGAACTCGAATGTGTATGACCCTCCTCTGGTCAGTCGGATGAATGAGGTCAGTTTTACTCTGCCATTCCCACCTGCGAATTTCGTTCCTGCGACGCTTCCTATCCACGTAGCTTATGACACAACCCGCCGGAATCCACAGCAAAGCCGTTACAAGGACGACGGTACCCACGATGTTGTCCCTCAGGAATAACAACACCTTGTTAATGTTGATGTCTTCTATGATGTCCCAGAATCTTTCGACGACGTCCTGGATTGTTTTCTCGCAGTTGCCCTGGAAGGTTTCAATAAAACTAGGAACCTTCATCATAAGACCTAAGTACCTTATTGCAAAATCCTTGAATGCACGGAGTCCCATCAGGTAAAATATCAGGGGGCTCGACGGGGAAACACGTTTCGTTCATGCTTGTCCTGCAGCATCTTCGGCAAGCGTTTTCAACTAGGACACACACAAATTAGGCCAGCTTTCTTAAAATAATCGAGTGGATACTCACTGATGTCACACATGCAACTTTGCAATCCCTGTGTTTCACAGTAAGGAGTGCACTTTCCATTGCGGCATTTCCCCCGTTCCTGGCAGTCGGTTCCGTCGGGCATCGGAGGGCTTCGTGGGCATTCCGCTTGCTTCCCGGTGCAACGTGATTCTTGCTCGCAGGTTGCATACTGGGCCTCTCTGCATTTCGAGCCGGCTT
Source organism: Dorcus hopei (assembly GCA_033060865.1). NCBI lineage: Eukaryota > Metazoa > Arthropoda > Insecta > Coleoptera > Lucanidae > Dorcus > Dorcus hopei. The sequence goes on from CM065425.1 coordinate 10,677,791, forward strand.
GCATGTACTGACAATTTTGGCAACACGGAGAATTTTTGTCACTGAAATAGATTGCATGTTTCAACTCAAACTTGTTAATTAAAATTGAAATTGAGTCTACACTACAATTTATTATACATAAAGATGTATGTACATAATAATGTACAATAAATTGTATTGTAGACTCATTTTCCAAATTTAATTAAAATTTTGTCACTGCAAATATAGAGCCTTTCATTAACAAACAAAAATGATTTATTTTTAATTACCTGCAAACTGCGCCTTGGTTTCTGCGTAGCTTACAGTCTTTATCGCAGCAGGCATCGTTGTCCTCAGTGCCGAGAAGCCCTGCGTCACATTCTTCATCGCCTTCAACTCTCAAGTTCCCGCAGAAGCTCTCCTCGGGTTCCGAAAAGCACCTGCCTGACTTCGCTTGCAGGACTTTCCTAATTGATCTCAAGCTGCACGGTGAGAAGCGCTGAAATTAAACGCAGTGCTTTCAGTGTGTGTGTTTATCTTTAGTGTGGGGCTAACCTTGTTGTTAACATCGTAACCACTAACGCTGTACGTGTACATGAGGTAGGACCCTCCTTGACTGGCACTCGGGGAGCATTCGGGTATGTCGGGGTCATGTTCGGAGCCCCAGTTGTGTCCGAATTCGTGAGCCGTTACCAAATCTGCTTCACGTGTTATAACTCGCTGACCGTAATGGTTGCGACTCGAACTTAGACCGGAATTTAAATATAACGTGTATCCGTTCTTGAAATACTCTATTAAAAAAAAGAGAGGGTGTATTAACAGAATTTTTATGATACGTGCGAGTGCATATTTTGTATTGTTTTAAATAAAATAAACCAAAGTATGCAGTCGTGATGTGTCATGGTTAGTAGAGTTAGTAGAAAACGTAAAATTGAAGATATTATTAATTAAGAAGAACACGACTATCAAAATAATGTTGAACACACATACATACATACATTAATAATACCTGGGGTGCAGATGCCCCCAACCGAATTACGCCTTGGTGATCCCACATAAGCAAGACCTAAAATGCCACCTTCAAACTTAAGGTCAGTGAAGAGATGAGCCAAGCAAAAATCCTTATGGCTATATTCCCGACTAAATACCTACACCAAACACCACAGAGACACAAGAGAATTAATTAAATGCGAAACGTTTCATGACATTAATTGCAAACAACATGAGTTAATCTAAAGCGTGTGAATAAATAAATAAATAAATATATATTAACCGTCAGTACAAATTCCTCCGCAAGAATGTAATCGAGGAGACGCTATGTACGCAAGTCCAAGCACGACTCGAGATTTAAAAGTCTGATAGGTAAATAAGTGCGCCAAACAAAACTCCTTGTTTATTTTTTGCCGGGAAAAAACCTTCAAAAACACTCGACTAAAAAAACTCGCTTTTTCACAACGAAAAACAAAGAAACAGATTTAGACACGAGCAATTAACATAATTACTTCTAGCAGCGTCCTAACATCCCACTTCTCTCTGACCATGTTGTAATGGGCATCACCGGCTCGCACTCTCGTCGGTTCGTTGTGCACCACGATTTTTTTAATAACGAAACCCATTCCTTTAAACCCGTCCACTTCCTGTCGGTCCTGCCAGATTGTATCGTTGTAGATCTTGTGGACGCGGTCGATCAAACTAATCTAAAAGAAGCGCAACGTTTAAACAAATAAAACACCAAAGCGATTTTGAAGTACTAGGTAATTAATGGTCGTTTTAGTATTGCTTCCGCCCATTTCCTGAAAAAATCTGTAGTCGGCGACGAGAAGTAATGGGCAACGAGTTTTCGTTGGCGTGTACTCATACTGATCGATTTGACGCTTGGCACGTTTCGAATCCACCAACCACGCATTAGTTTCGACCCCCTCCTCCTCTTCATCATCATCAAGTTCAAACTCTTTGCCTTCTTTTACATATCCGCATGTTATCGGCCCCGTCTGTTCGCCGTCGTAATGCGAGTGATCCCAACTGAGCTTAACATCGGAAGACCTATACGAGATCATACTTCGGTTATCTAGTTCAGGAAGATGTCGCCATGAGGGCTGAAATTAATTATCAATTAATCCTAGCAACGTCAGAGCATCGAGTTTACTTCAATGTGATACGTCTCATCCGGTAGATGAATACTTCCTGTCATAACGCCGTCTTCCATGTGCAAGCTAACAGACGAGCTCGTTTCACCGAATACTCGGCCATCGAAAAAATTATCATGATCTAAAATAAGCCAATCATTCCTTTTTTTATTTTTGTTTCTTGTAAGAGTTTACCTATGTGAATCGTGGTTTCTTTGCCGTCCCCATCGACGGAATATGCCTTGAATTTCGAGTGGAGTACGTCTCGCTTGGGGGTTAAAATCAAGCGAAAGTCACGTCCTAGCGTTTTAAAATTAACCTCCTTGATTTTGTTGAAGGGATGTGTGCTGTCTTGTACGCCTCTCTTCACTATCTTGTGTTCCAAGTCATCAGCGTGGATCGTCTCATAATATTTCAAATTTTTATGTGCGGAACCTGCAACTGGCCGGTTTTATAACTTTGAATCTACCTTGCGCGTTTCATTTACCCTCGGCTGTTAAAACTAAACTGCAAATAAGGAAGGAGTAAGTCGAGAGGGTGTGCAATTGGAACATTCTTGTTGCACTAATTAGTAATCAATCATCTTTTTCGCTAATTCTAACCTGAAATTCGCTTATTATTATTAAGATGAATATTAAACGCCAGAGGAATAATACCTTGATGTTTTGATACATGTTTAAATCCCATTTTACTTTCTTATGCAATGCAAATGTTTGTGCAATTTGTTAACACCATTAACACTTACGTCAACTTGACGCAGCTAACTTCATGTCAACATGTAGCCGTAGCGTCACCTTGACAGTTTCAAATTCCCTATGTTTTGCGCCATAAATTCAAGTAAATAAAGCGAAGTCTAGAAAACGTTTAGCTTAATTATTTCATTTGTGTATTTGAGAAATTAAATAATTAACAAATAGAATAGTCTTTAGAAAAAGTTAGGTGTTAATTTCATTAGCATTCATAATCAAAATATGACTCAAATCTGGTTCCCACTGAAGCACAATTTTTAAATTCATTTGACGTGCGTTTTACTGATAATAGGAGGTTTTACAAATTTATGTGCAATAATTGATTGTTTAAGTATATTGGGTTTAAAGTTGGTAAAGAAAGAAATTAGATGTAAAAATAGTAACATCCTATGCATTCGGACTAATTAATCAATTAATGGGCGCGGTTAGAAGGCCTGTTAGCTGGCACTTAGCATGATTTGTTTAATTTCAGTTAGCAAGTTGATGTCTCTCATTTTAGCGTCCTTTTTTTTTATCTGTGGTGGTTGCCCAACGGGGTCCTAAGTCAAAGACTTGTCAGGACCTCAGGAGCGGGAGTGTATTTGAGTGTGTGTAAAGTGTTTGGCTTTGTTACTTCCAACCTTCTCGCCGTTTAAGGGGAAGCAGTGTCGAATTTTATCCCCAAACTGAAGGGTGCCTGAAGTCGATACCGACAACCCCCGAGAAAAATCCCGAGTGCGGTTCGAATCGACGATCATGCGATTGCAAGGCCGATCCTCTTACCACTGGACCGTTCAGGCGTTTTCGTCGTGCTATTACGACCGCATTGTGCTCATTATTTGTAGTATTAATTAACTACAAGAAATCGACTTGAAAATAATAACCACATCATTTAATCCACAATTTTTTAAATTAAATTAATATTACAGAAATCACACAGCAAAGTTGGTGTACTTACCTACTGTACAAAGATGTGAAGTTGAGAATACTGTAGAAGGTAGCTAACGTTGGCAACATTTTGTGAAATAATTTTAGTGGCACTATGTAAAAATGTGACATTGGCAAAACTGCAAACCAGCTAGAGTTAGTGACAGTGACACTGAGTAGAACCAGAGTTGGCAATACCATGTTAAATAGTTAGGGTTGCCAACTGCAACTACTTAAAGTTGGCAGCACTTCATATATTTAATATACAAAGTGGTCAAGAATCACTGTTTGAGTTAGCAGTGCTGAATTTTATTTTAAATGGTACAACTGGTACAACTTTTCGTTTGTTGATGGCTTGACACGGACAGCCGTTACTGTACGAGCGTCATTTGACATTCAAAATTCAACGCTAATTTTTATTCACATAACCTACAATCTTGTCGCTGTTCAGATTACGTCAAATAAAACAACTTAACATAAACGGTGAGCAAATAAAAATCAGATTAGAGTAGGCGGTGCAAAGAAAATATATGTCTGTGATTAAGTAAAAAGTCAATAAATTTGACAGTTCATGAATGTATTACATTAATAATAATCACAGGCATACGTTTTCTTTGCACCGCCTACTCTAATCTAATTTTTATTTGCTCACCGTTTATATCCGGTTGCAGTGTTGCAAATGGCCAAATAAAAAAATACTCTTAATTGTATTGCCAATTCAGACAGTTATTCTTGACCACTTTGAAGTTGGCGATATTGCGCAAGTGATAATATTGGGAACATTGAAATAATATGAAGCAGAATACCAGACAGATACCATAGCTGCTTTCTTTCATTTGGTCCAAACGCAACATTATGCGTTTAGATTCAAAGATGGATGTTCTCTTGCAAATGGATCAATCCCCACTCTTCGTGAAATTTCAATCCGGATCGGTAATCCCCTTTCCCCTTTCAATCATCCTATTTTCAGGATTCGTTTGGATTCAAATGAATTCAGATCTGGTGGATTCTATTGCAATAATCCAGATCCAGAGTGGGTAACCAAAAAACGATTTAAATCACGATTGAAACTATTCGAATCACGATTCAAACTTTTCAGCGAAAGAAAACGGCTCATATAAATACAAACTGGTCAAGAATAACTATTTGAGTTGGCAGTACAATCAAGAGCAAATGCTCTTGATTCGGCAACACTGCAACAGGAAATTTGTTTTCTTGGTTTATTTGACGCAACTTGAATAGCGACAAGATCGTAGGTTATGTGAATAAAAATTAGCATTTTAAATTTGAATTTGAAATGTCAAATGACGCTTGTAAAGTGACGAGTGTCAGTGTCAAGTTATTCCTGGGGCCCGTTCAGGAATAACGCTCCGACTGAAAAGACCGCGCTCTGGGTAATGTCCTTTCTCTCTCATGTAAGTGATTTTGTGCATTTTGCTTTTCATTTTAAACGCCCAAAGTGCTCTCGCGATACAGTTCTTGAACGGGCCCCAGTTGTAGCATTTGAAAATAAAATTTAGCATTGCCAACTCAAACAGTGATTCTTGACCGCTTTGTATAAGACACGCCACTCAATGGAATGAGACCGTTCGTTAATTTTGGGCACATGCATAAGCGGTAGTAATTATGAGGTGGTAACATTTTAACGGAAGGGGAATTATAATGACATTTTTCAGCGTCATCTATGTCAAGAAGACGATTTACTGACTAAAGGCGGGAAAAAAATTCTCTTTTAAATTAAAAAAAATCCGATTTGATTTCCACGCACTGTACATTACAAACGCAACATATAAAAGTATCTGAATTATGCATGTAAGATAAATAATTTGATTCAGAGTGTTTATAACTTATTGGTGCAAAATGTAAAATTCAACAGATTATGGACTTCCAAATTCGCTTTTGAAAGCAGCATTAATTATTATTTTTACTTGTTAAAGTTTTCGTATGAGAATGAAGGAAATAAAATAATCTTAATATAACTGAAACGCATATACCGCATGATTTTTAAAATTTTAGATAAAGGGAGGCCGTGAAGAGGAAAACATATAGCTTAAATTAACTCATACGTACGTTTTGTTTAACACCACTGGGAAAATATCGTTCAATTATGAATGCATTTTGAAGTTTTGTAAATATCATTTTCAATAAACTATTGTATTTGCTAATTTACGCCATACGTTTTGCTTTCACGGCCTCCCTTTATCTAAAATTTTAAAAATCGTACGGTATGTATGTATTCAAAATTATGCAGCTACAGTTAAGAAAAGTATAATAAATTGGAAATTAGAAATACCACTTACCAGAAGATTTGTTATAGAGTGAATTTTTTTAAGTGTAGCAATAGAGATTTACATGCCAAAAATTATACCTTAAGGCCCAAGTAACTTTATCTGGCGATTAAATCGATTGTGATCACAATTGCTACTATGGTTACTATGGGAATAAACTGTCAGTTAAAGTTAACCGGAGATGAAAAGACTGGGCCTTTAGTCAAGTTATGCTGTCGTACAAATTTACAAATCTATGTTTGAAGATAGAAGAAAAGGGTTTCGCTACTTTGAATGTGCTTGCAGATCAGCTTGCGTCTGTCATGAAATTTGTTTTTCAAATCCTTCATCGGTAGGTACACTGAGAATGGCTGGATTGCTAGTACATTCCGCCCAGATTCTGCGTCTACGTGAGTAGAAAATTGTCTTGTTAGTAAAGTTATTAAAGTGAAAATATTGTGCACATTAGATTAAAATATCTGATCGGATAGACATCTACATTGAAACTCCATTATGCGATTGAGAAGATCGTTTCGTGAATGATCACGTCTGCCTACTTGCGTTGGCACACGTTATTTTTATCAGGAATCAGGAAGTTGTAAATTTTGGAAAACGCAGAGCGTCAGGTCTGAAATTAGATGGAAATAAATATTTTACCTAATTAATACCAAATGGATTTTTCATTTTTATTGATTCAATGTATTTGTTATAATTTTTACCTATTAACGTTATCAACAAGTTTATGGTAAATACAAGTTGAGGCAGGACATGAACATCACGGCGCCATATAAACCCTTCTGCACAGACATGCAAGAAGGGACCTCTGCAAAGTATCTGTCGACGTACGTTTCGGTCTTATTATACCTCATCAGGACAGTATAACCAAGGTGTAAGGTGTTGACACTTGGAGATCACAACAAATGAAGCAACAGACCAGGAGATCGAATGCACATTTGCTGCAGCCACTGAGAAGACCCGCATTTCGAGGGCAACAACCAATATAGCAACGGGGGCAAACAAGATCAACCTGCGTTACTTCAAGAAAAAGCCAGGAATTTATTGTAAAAAATTTATGTTATGTAACAGTTTATGCAGAAATGTTAAAGCAGTTTCTTTACCTAGTTCGAAGAGGGCGAAATGAATCCTGAACACAATCCGACACGTAAGTGTTCCATCTCTCACATAGGACTTGGCTATGCAACAATTTAATAAAGAAATAATTCAATAAATCTAAAAAATCATGTCTTAACAAGTTCCCGACACACATTGAAAAATAATTATTAATCTCACAAAATATTGCAGATAGGTATAAGACATACTTAAGAAAAATGAAAGTACTTTATTAAATGAAGAATTTAGGATAGAAAAATATAGGGCATGCTATTTAAGAAAATTGAGTTTTGCCATTTTGAAATATCAGATATTTTGTTTATTACCATGGCCACCCTGTAGCGATGAAAGTACATTTAATAATGGCTTAAAATAAGTTTATGTGTCAACTACATCCGTACCAAAAATCTTTTTCTTAACGTTAAAAATAAGTAAAATATGAGTAAATGAAATAGTGACTGCAAATGGCAGTTTTTAGACAAAATGTTAAATATCTCAAGAACGGTTAGGTTTAGGTATAGGCAATGGTATACGGAAAATGTGTAGAATTTTATGGGCAATTGAAATTTGGTTTCATATGTAGGACATGGCAAATACACTGAGAATGTCTGGATTACATTCCGCACAGATTCTGTGAAACTCCATGAAGTGAGACGGAAATAAATACTTTACCTAATACTAAATGGATTTTTCATTTTTATTGATTCAATTTATTTGTTATAATTTTTAGTTATTAAGCTATCAACAAGTTTATATTAAATACAAGTTGAGGCAGGACATGAAAATCACGGCGCCAGGTAGACCCTTGTGCACAGACTTGCTAGAAGAGACCAGTACCAAATTTTCAATAAATAATATTGTTAATGAGTTACAAAGGTCCTCTTTACACAATTGCACGTAAGTCTCAGTGTATATCTCACGATATTTTTCAATTCCACAATATCTTCTTATTGTATAAGACATATTCCTCCTGCCATAGAATGCCTCATGCTTAGACAAGTGGACTGACTGAACAACTTACTTCGCCTTGACAAACCTCGATCCATGTATCTAGTACCGTTGGATTCGTCTAGCACGATCTCCTCCATTCATATTTAGTAGTTGTGTTTGCATTGCAATGATAACATTTCAATGCTTGCGTCTCAGAAAAAAGGATTGGCAGGCACAAAATAGCATAGATTAGTGTTGCTTTTCGAGGAACTATCAGAGGTGACATTTTGATATTTGTTTAGAAAAATTATTACAATCACGACTTACTACCATCCATTTTACTTCGATTTTTTAATCTTTCCTACCTGGATCACATGAACGCGAGGAGGTGTCGGATAAGCTGTATCATGCGCAGAAAAATTCTGGCCAAGTTTTACTTCGATTTACATTCGATTTTCTACATCTGCAGGAATTAAATGAAACAAGAAATTTCAACACCTCCGAGAATGTTAGAATTACGAAACATGATCCCATTTATTTATTTATTTATTCCGTGAATTAGGAAAAGTTTAACCAAAACAAACAATTTAAAATATTACAATTTCTAGAAGTACAAACTTAATAAATAGAAATTGCCCGTTACTTTTATGAAATTAGTAATTTAGTGACATTACACGATTTAATATTTTTAAATTAACTGAACGCTAACAAATAATGTAAGGCCCGTGTGACACCATGCAAGATTTGATAACATTTTTGTTACAAAATGAGGGAGATGAGCCTTTAGGCCCGTGTGACACTATGATATTTCTTGTGCAAGATTTGTTACGAAGTGAGCGAGAAGCGCCAATTCAACCAATCAGAATTCACTGTGGTAGCTCATCTCCTTCACTTTGTAAAGGCTGTTTTTCATTATACTTTTTTCGTCTAGAAACTTGAACAAGTTTGATTACTAGAATCTAGTATCTAAATTCAAGATTGTTTTAAATATTAGTTCATAAACCGATCGCTGGCGTCGCAGTGGGGAAAATTTAAACGTGGAACAAAACTGCCAACATACAAAATTAAAGAGAAGTTAATTGCTCAAAAATGAATTTTTATAAAAGAAACCAAACCAGATTTCAGAAAATTTCAAAAATTCTGCATATTTATTACTTGCAAAAACAAAATACGAAACCTAGAATTTGGCGTCAGGACTGGTTATTGCGGAGGTACTTCGAGATTATATTTTCACTCACAGTTATGTTTATCTTTTAGGATGTTGAGAACTAGTTTGGAAATAAGTTTCTAGACGTTTCTAGTATGAAAACTTGGATGACTTTTTCTGATTTACATTATTCAAGTTAGTTCTAGTATTGAACTTGTCAAAGTTTCTAGACGAAAAAAGTATAATGTAAAACAGCCTTAACAAAAATGTTATCAAATCTTGCATGGTGTCACAAGGGCCTAAGAATTAAGCCGTTTTTTGGCAGTGCACTATTTTGAAATTATTTCGTATGTTTCAAAATGTGCATTTTTTAGCGTTGAAACAATGACGTCATGTTTTGAAACGGCTGCATACAATTTGTTAAATGGATTTTTTACGCACGTCATTGACAAACGGCACTAGTAAAACCAATTTTTTTTAGGTAGCTATTGTACCTAGCATCTACATCACTCGTTCATGTTGAAAATAAGTGTCTATACGAATGTTTGTAAAGAAAAACTTACGATTTATTACTTGGTTTGAGAGTATTGATGTATTTGTACGAAAATTTCGTTTCGCCTACAATATTTTTCGACTTTCGGCTATTGAAATGTAGATGTCGCCACCGGGGACGGAAACATTTTAAAAAATAATTTCGTTTCATCTTCGTGTATTTATTTTGGCGGGAAACAGCTACGTACCATCTGACACCTCGTCGCCCTCATGTGATCCTAATACAATTTTAGTTTTGTACGAAAATCTCGTTTCGCGTATAATTATTTTTCGACTTTCGGCTATTGAAATGTAGATGTCGCCACCGGGGACGGAAATATTTTTAAAAATAATTTCGTTTCATCTTCGTGTATTTATTTTGGCGGGAAACTGCTACGTACCATCTGACACCTCGTCGCACTCATGTGATCCTAATACAATTTTAGTTTTGTACGAAAATCTCGTTTCGCGTATAATTATTTTTCGACTTTCGGCTATTGAAATGTAGATGTCGCCACCGGGGACGGAAATATTTTTAAAAATAATTTCGTTTCATCTTCGTGTATTTATTTTGGCGGGAAACAGCTACGTACCATCTGACACCTCGTCGCACTCATGTGATCCTAATACAATTTTAGTTTTGTACGAAAATCTCGTTTCGCGTATAATTATTTTTCGACTTTCGGCTATTGAAATGTAGATGTCGCCACCGGGGACGGAAATATTTTTAAAAATAATTTCGTTTCATCCTCGTGTATTTATTTTGGCGGGAAACTGCTACGTACCATCTGACACCTCGTCGCACTCATGTGATCCTAATACAATTTTAGTTTTGTACGAAAATCTCGTTTCGCGTATAATTATTTTTCGACTTTCGGCTATTGAAATGTAGATGTCGCCACCGGGGACGGAAATATTTTAAAAAATAATTTCGTTTCATCCTCGTGTATTTATCTTGGCGGGAAACTGCTACGTACCATCTGACACCTCGTCGCACTCATGTGATCCTAATACAATTTTAGTTTTGCACGAAAATCTCGTTTCGCGTATAATTATTTTTCGACTTTCGGCTATTGAAATGTAGATGTCGCCACCGGGGACGGAAATATTTTAAAAAATAATTTCGTTTCATCCCCGTGTATTTATTTTGACGGGAAACTGCTACGTACCATCTGACACCTCGTCGCACTCATGTGATCCTAATACAATTTTAGTTTTGTACGAAAATCTCGTTTCGCGTATAATTATTTTTCGACTTTCGGCTATTGAAATGTAGATGTCGCCACCGGGGACGGAAATATTTTAAAAATAATTTCGTTTCATCCTCGTGTATTTATTTTGACGGAAACTGCTACGTACCATCTGACACCTCGTCGCACTCATGTGATCCTAATACAATTTTAGTTTTGTACGAAAATCTCGTTTCGCGTATAATTATTTTTCGACTTTCGGCTATTGAAATGTAGATGTCGCCACCGGGGACGGAAATATTTTTAAAAATAATTTCGTTTCATCCTCGTGTATTTATTTTGGCGGGAAACTGCTACGTACCATCTGACACCTCGTCGCACTCATGTGATCCTAATACAATTTTAGTTTTGTACGAAAATCTCGTTTCGCGTATAATTATTTTTCGACTTTCGGCTATTGAAATGTAGATGTCGCCACCGGGGACGGAAATATTTTAAAAAATAATTTCGTTTCATCCTCGTGTATTTATTTTGGCGGGAAACTGCTACGTACCATCTGACACCTCGTCGCACTCATGTGATCCTAATACAATTTTAGTTTTGCACGAAAATCTCGTTTCGCGTATAATTATTTTTCGACTTTCGGCTATTGAAATGTAGATGTCGCCACCGGGGACGGAAATATTTTAAAAAATAATTTCGTTTCATCCCCGTGTATTTATTTTGACGGGAAACTGCTACGTACCATCTGACACCTCGTCGCACTCATGTGATCCTAATACAATTTTAGTTTTGTACGAAAATCTCGTTTCGCGTATAATTATTTTTCGACTTTCGGCTATTGAAATGTAGATGTCGCCACCGGGGACGGAAATATTTTAAAAAATAATTTCGTTTCATCCTCGTGTATTTATTTTGGCGGGAAACTGCTACGTACCATCTGACACCTCGTCGCACTCATGTGATCCTAATACAATTTTAGTTTTGTACGAAAATCTCGTTTCGCGTATAATTATTTTTCGACTTTCGGCTATTGAAATGTAGATGTCGCCACCGGGGACGGAAATATTTTAAAAATAATTTCGTTTCATCCTCGTGTATTTATTTTGGCGGGAAACTGCTACGTACCATCTGACACCTCGTCGCACTCATGTGATCCTAATACAATTTTAGTTTTGTACGAAAATCTCGTTTCGCGTATAATTATTTTTCGACTTTCGGCTATTGAAATGTAGATGTCGCCACCGGGGACGGAAATATTTTAAAAAATAATTTCGTTTCATCCTCGTGTATTTATTTTGGCGGGAAACTGCTACGTACCATCTGACACCTCGTCGCACTCATGTGATCCTAATACAATTTTAGTTTTGTACGAAAATCTCGTTTCGCGTATAATTATTTTTCGACTTTCGGCTATTGAAATGTAGATGTCGCCACCGGGGACGGAAATATTTTAAAAAATAATTTCGTTTCATCCTCGTGTATTTATTTTGGCGGGAAACTGCTACGTACCATCTGACACCTCGTCGCACTCATGTGATCCTAATACAATTTTAGTTTTGTACGAAAATCTCGTTTCGCGTATAATTATTTTTCGACTTTCGGCTATTGAAATGTAGATGTCGCCACCGGGGACGGAAATATTTTAAAAAATAATTTCGTTTCATCCTCGTGTATTTATTTTGGCGGGAAACTGCTACGTACCATCTGACACCTCGTCGCACTCATGTGATCCTAATACAATTTTAGTTTTGTACGAAAATCTCGTTTCGCGTATAATTATTTTTCGACTTTCGGCTATTGAAATGTAGATGTCGCCACCGGGGACGGAAATATTTTTAAAAATAATTTCGTTTCATCCTCGTGTATTTATTTTGGCGGGAAACTGCTACGTACCATCTGACACCTCGTCGCACTCATGTGATCCTAATACAATTTTAGTTTTGTACGAAAATCTCGTTTCGCGTATAATTATTTTTCGACTTTCGGCTATTGAAATGTAGATGTCGCCACCGGGGACGGAAATATTTTAAAAAATAATTTCGTTTCATCCTCGTGTATTTATTTTGGCGGGAAACTGCTACGTACCATCTGACACCTCGTCGCACTCATGTGATCCTAATACAATTTTAGTTTTGTACGAAAATCTCGTTTCGCGTATAATTATTTTTCGACTTTCGGCTATTGAAATGTAGATGTCGCCACCGGGGACGGAAATATTTTAAAAAATAATTTCGTTTCATCCTCGTGTATTTATTTTGGCGGGAAACTGCTACGTACCATCTGACACCTCACCGAACTCATGTGATTCTAATACAATTCTAGTTTTGTACGAAAATTTAATTTCGCGTATATTTATTTTTCGACTTTCGGCTATTGAAATGTAGATGTCGCCACCGTGGACGGAAATATTAAAAAAAAATAATTTCGTCTCATCCTCGTGTATTTATTTTGGCGGGAAACTGCTACGTACCATCTGACACCTCGTCGCACTCATGTGATCCTAATACAATTTTAGTTTTGTACGAAAATCTCGTTTCGCGTATAATTATTTTTCGACTTTCGGCTATTGAAATGTAGATGTCGCCACCGGGGACGGAAATATTTTAAAAAATAATTTCGTTTCATCCTCGTGTATTTATTTTGGCGGGAAACTGCTACGTACCATCTGACACCTCGTCGCACTCATGTGATCCTAATACAATTTTAGTTTTGTACGAAAATCTCGTTTCGCGTATAATTATTTTTCGACTTTCGGCTATTGAAATGTAGATGTCGCCACCGGGGACGGAAATATTTTAAAAAATAATTTCGTTTCATCCTCGTGTATTTATTTTGGCGGGAAACTGCTACGTACCATCTGACACCTCGTCGCACTCATGTGATCCTAATACAATTTTAGTTTTGTACGAAAATCTCGTTTCGCGTATAATTATTTTTCGACTTTCGGCTATTGAAATGTAGATGTCGCCACCGGGGACGGAAATATTTTAAAAATAATTTCGTTTCATCCTCGTGTATTTATTTTGGCGGGAAACTGCTACGTACCATCTGACACCTCGTCGCACTCATGTGATCCTAATACAATTTTAGTTTTGTACGAAAATCTCGTTTCGCGTATAATTATTTTTCGACTTTCGGCTATTGAAATGTAGATGTCGCCACCGGGGACGGAAATATTTTAAAAAATAATTTCGTTTCATCCTCGTGTATTTATTTTGGCGGGAAACTGCTACGTACCATCTGACACCTCGTCGCACTCATGTGATCCTAATACAATTTTAGTTTTGTACGAAAATCTCGTTTCGCGTATAATTATTTTTCGACTTTCGGCTATTGAAATGTAGATGTCGCCACCGGGGACGGAAATATTTTAAAAATAATTTCGTTTCATCCTCGTGTATTTATTTTGGCGGGAAACTGCTACGTACCATCTGACACCTCGTCGCACTCATGTGATCCTAATACAATTTTAGTTTTGTACGAAAATCTCGTTTCGCGTATAATTATTTTTCGACTTTCGGCTATTGAAATGTAGATGTCGCCACCGGGGACGGAAATATTTTTAAAAATAATTTCGTTTCATCCTCGTGTATTTATTTTGGCGGGAAACTGCTACGTACCATCTGACACCTCGTCGCACTCATGTGATCCTAATACAATTTTAGTTTTGTACGAAAATCTCGTTTCGCGTATAATTATTTTTCGACTTTCGGCTATTGAAATGTAGATGTCGCCACCGGGGACGGAAATATTTTAAAAAATAATTTCGTTTCATCCTCGTGTATTTATTTTGGCGGGAAACTGCTACGTACCATCTGACACCTCGTCGCACTCATGTGATCCTAATACAATTTTAGTTTTGTACGAAAATCTCGTTTCGCGTATAATTATTTTTCGACTTTCGGCTATTGAAATGTAGATGTCGCCACCGGGGACGGAAATATTTTAAAAAATAATTTCGTTTCATCCTCGTGTATTTATTTTGGCGGGAAACTGCTACGTACCATCTGACACCTCGTCGCACTCATGTGATCCTAATACAATTTTAGTTTTGTACGAAAATCTCGTTTCGCGTATAATTATTTTTCGACTTTCGGCTATTGAAATGTAGATGTCGCCACCGGGGACGGAAATATTTTAAAAAATAATTTCGTTTCATCCTCGTGTATTTATTTTGGCGGGAAACTGCTACGTACCATCTGACACCTCGTCGCACTCATGTGATCCTAATACAATTTTAGTTTTGTACGAAAATCTCGTTTCGCGTATAATTATTTTTCGACTTTCGGCTATTGAAATGTAGATGTCGCCACCGGGGACGGAAATATTTTTAAAAATAATTTCGTTTCATCTTCGTGTATTTATTTTGGCGGGAAACTGCTACGTACCATCTGACACCTCGTCGCACTCATGTGATCCTAATACAATTTTAGTTTTGTACGAAAATCTCGTTTCGCGTATAATTATTTTTCGACTTTCGGCTATTGAAATGTAGATGTCGCCACCGGGGACGGAAATATTTTAAAAAATAATTTCGTTTCATCCTCGTGTATTTATTTTGGCGGGAAACTGCTACGTACCATCTGACACCTCGTCGCACTCATGTGATCCTAATACAATTTTAGTTTTGTACGAAAATCTCGTTTCGCGTATAATTATTTTTCGACTTTCGGCTATTGAAATGTAGATGTCGCCACCGGGGACGGAAATATTTTAAAAATAATTTCGTTTCATCCCCGTGTATTTATTTTGGCGGGAAACTGCTACGTACCATCTGACACCTCGTCGCACTCATGTGATCCTAATACAATTTTAGTTTTGTACGAAAATCTCGTTTCGCGTATAATTATTTTTCGACTTTCGGCTATTGAAATGTAGATGTCGCCACCGGGGACGGAAATATTTTAAAATATAATTTCGTTTCATCCTCGTGTATTTATTTTGGCGGGAAACTGCTACGTACCATCTGACACCTCGTCGCACTCATGTGATCCTAATACAATTTTAGTTTTGTACGAAAATCTCGTTTCGCGTATAATTATTTTTCGACTTTCGGCTATTGAAATGTAGATGTCGCCACCGGGGACGGAAATATTTTAAAAATAATTTCGTTTCATCCTCGTGTATTTATTTTGGCGGGAAACTGCTACGTACCATCTGACACCTCGTCGCACTCATGTGATCCTAATACAATTTTAGTTTTGTACGAAAATCTCGTTTCGCGTATAATTATTTTTCGACTTTCGGCTATTGAAATGTAGATGTCGCCACCGGGGACGGAAATATATTTAAAAATAATTTCGTTTCATCCTCGTGTATTTATTTTGGCGGGAAACTGCTACGTACCATCTGACACCTCGTCGCACTCATGTGATCCTAATACAATTTTAGTTTTGTACGAAAATCTCGTTTCGCGTATAATTATTTTTCGACTTTCGGCTATTGAAATGTAGATGTCGCCACCGGGGACGGAAATATTTTAAAAAATAATTTCGTTTCATCCTCGTGTATTTATTTTGGCGGGAAACTGCTACGTACCATCTGACACCTCGTCGCACTCATGTGATCCTAATACAATTTTAGTTTTGTACGAAAATCTCGTTTCGCGTATAATTATTTTTCGACTTTCGGCTATTGAAATGTAGATGTCGCCACCGGGGACGGAAATATTTTAAAAAATAATTTCGTTTCATCCTCGTGTATTTATTTTGGCGGGAAACTGCTACGTACCATCTGACACCTCGTCGCACTCATGTGATCCTAATACAATTTTAGTTTTGTACGAAAATCTCGTTTCGCGTATAATTATTTTTCGACTTTCGGCTATTGAAATGTAGATGTCGCCACCGGGGACGGAAATATTTTAAAAAATAATTTCGTTTCATCCTCGTGTATTTATTTTGGCGGGAAACTGCTACGTACCATCTGACACCTCGTCGCACTCATGTGATCCTAATACAATTTTAGTTTTGTACGAAAATCTCGTTTCGCGTATAATTATTTTTCGACTTTCGGCTATTGAAATGTAGATGTCGCCACCGGGGACGGAAATATTTTAAAAAATAATTTCGTTTCATCCTCGTGTATTTATTTTGGCGGGAAACTGCTACGTACCATCTGACACCTCGTCGCACTCATGTGATCCTAATACAATTTTAGTTTTGTACGAAAATCTCGTTTCGCGTATAATTATTTTTCGACTTTCGGCTATTGAAATGTAGATGTCGCCACCGGGGACGGAAATATTTTAAAAAATAATTTCGTTTCATCCTCGTGTATTTATTTTGGCGGGAAACTGCTACGTACCATCTGACACCTCGTCGCACTCATGTGATCCTAATACAATTTTAGTTTTGTACGAAAATCTCGTTTCGCGTATAATTATTTTTCGACTTTCGGCTATTGAAATGTAGATGTCGCCACCGGGGACGGAAATATTTTAAAAATAATTTCGTTTCATCCTCGTGTATTTATTTTGGCGGGAAACTGCTACGTACCATCTGACACCTCGTCGCACTCATGTGATCCTAATACAATTTTAGTTTTGTACGAAAATCTCGTTTCGCGTATAATTATTTTTCGACTTTCGGCTATTGAAATGTAGATGTCGCCACCGGGGACGGAAATATTTTAAAAAATAATTTCGTTTCATCCTCGTGTATTTATTTTGGCGGGAAACTGCTACGTACCATCTGACACCTCGTCGCACTCATGTGATCCTAATACAATTTTAGTTTTGTACGAAAATCTCGTTTCGCGTATAATTATTTTTCGACTTTCGGCTATTGAAATGTAGATGTCGCCACCGGGGACGGAAATATTTTAAAAAATAATTTCGTTTCATCCTCGTGTATTTATTTTGGCGGGAAACTGCTACGTACCATCTGACACCTCGTCGCACTCATGTGATCCTAATACAATTTTAGTTTTGTACGAAAATCTCGTTTCGCGTATAATTATTTTTCGACTTTCGGCTATTGAAATGTAGATGTCGCCACCGGGGACGGAAATATTTTAAAAAATAATTTCGTTTCATCCTCGTGTATTTATTTTGGCGGGAAACTGCTACGTACCATCTGACACCTCGTCGCACTCATGTGATCCTAATACAATTTTAGTTTTGTACGAAAATCTCGTTTCGCGTATAATTATTTTTCGACTTTCGGCTATTGAAATGTAGATGTCGCCACCGGGGACGGAAATATTTTAAAAAATAATTTCGTTTCATCCTCGTGTATTTATTTTGGCGGGAAACTGCTACGTACCATCTGACACCTCGTCGCACTCATGTGATCCTAATACAATTTTAGTTTTGTACGAAAATCTCGTTTCGCGTATAATTATTTTTCGACTTTCGGCTATTGAAATGTAGATGTCGCCACCGGGGACGGAAATATTTTAAAAAATAATTTCGTTTCATCCTCGTGTATTTATTTTGGCGGGAAACTGCTACGTACCATCTGACACCTCGTCGCACTCATGTGATCCTAATACAATTTTAGTTTTGTACGAAAATCTCGTTTCGCGTATAATTATTTTTCGACTTTCGGCTATTGAAATGTAGATGTCGCCACCGGGGACGGAAATATTTTAAAAAATAATTTCGTTTCATCCTCGTGTATTTATTTTGGCGGGAAACTGCTACGTACCATCTGACACCTCGTCGCACTCATGTGATCCTAATACAATTTTAGTTTTGTACGAAAATCTCGTTTCGCGTATAATTATTTTTCGACTTTCGGCTATTGAAATGTAGATGTCGCCACCGGGGACGGAAATATTTTAAAAATAATTTCGTTTCATCCTCGTGTATTTATTTTGGCGGGAAACTGCTACGTACCATCTGACACCTCGTCGCACTCATGTGATCCTAATACAATTTTAGTTTTGTACGAAAATCTCGTTTCGCGTATAATTATTTTTCGACTTTCGGCTATTGAAATGTAGATGTCGCCACCGGGGACGGAAATATTTTAAAAATAATTTCGTTTCATCCTCGTGTATTTATTTTGGCGGGAAACTGCTACGTACCATCTGACACCTCGTCGCACTCATGTGATCCTAATACAATTTTAGTTTTGTACGAAAATCTCGTTTCGCGTATAATTATTTTTCGACTTTCGGCTATTGAAATGTAGATGTCGCCACCGGGGACGGAAATATTTTAAAAAATAATTTCGTTTCATCCTCGTGTATTTATTTTGGCGGGAAACTGCTACGTACCATCTGACACCTCGTCGCACTCATGTGATCCTAATACAATTTTAGTTTTGTACGAAAATCTCGTTTCGCGTATAATTATTTTTCGACTTTCGGCTATTGAAATGTAGATGTCGCCACCGGGGACGGAAATATTTTAAAAATAATTTCGTTTCATCCTCGTGTATTTATTTTGGCGGGAAACTGCTACGTACCATCTGACACCTCGTCGCACTCATGTGATCCTAATACAATTTTAGTTTTGTACGAAAATCTCGTTTCGCGTATAATTATTTTTCGACTTTCGGCTATTGAAATGTAGATGTCGCCACGTTGGTCGGAAATTTTTTAATAATAATTTCGTTTCATCCTCGTGTATTTATTTTGGCGGGAAACTGCTACGTACCATCTGACACCTCGTCGCACTCATGTGATCCTAATACAATTTTAGTTTTGTACGAAAATCTCGTTTCGCGTATAATTATTTTTCGACTTTCGGCTATTGAAATGTAGATGTCGCCACCGGGGACGGAAATATTTTAAAAAATAATTTCGTTTCATCCTCGTGTATTTATTTTCGCGAGACCAAGCTACGTACCATCTGACACCTCGTCGCACTCATGTGATCCTAATACAATTTTAGTTTTGTACGAAAATCTCGTTTCGCGTATAATTATTTTTCGACTTTCGGCTATTGAAATGTAGATGTCGCCACCGGGGACGGAAATATTTTAAAAAATAATTTCGTTTCATCCTCGTGTATTTATTTTGGCGGGAAACTGCTACGTACCATCTGACACCTCGTCGCACTCATGTGATCCTAATACAATTTTAGTTTTGTACGAAAATCTCGTTTCGCGTATAATTATTTTTCGACTTTCGGCTATTGAAATGTAGATGTCGCCACCGGGGACGGAAATATTTTAAAAAATAATTTCGTTTCATCCTCGTGTATTTATTTTGGCGGGAAACTGCTACGTACCATCTGACACCTCGTCGCACTCATGTGATCCTAATACAATTTTAGTTTTGTACGAAAATCTCGTTTCGCGTATAATTATTTTTCGACTTTCGGCTATTGAAATGTAGATGTCGCCACCGGGGACGGAAATATTTTAAAAATAATTTCGTTTCATCCTCGTGTATTTATTTTGGCGGGAAACTGCTACGTACCATCTGACACCTCGTCGCACTCATGTGATCCTAATACAATTTTAGTTTTGTACGAAAATCTCGTTTCGCGTATAATTATTTTTCGACTTTCGGCTATTGAAATGTAGATGTCGCCACCGGGGACGGAAATATTTTAAAAAATAATTTCGTTTCATCCTCGTGTATTTATTTTGGCGGGAAACTGCTACGTACCATCTGACACCTCGTCGCACTCATGTGATCCTAATACAATTTTAGTTTTGTACGAAAATCTCGTTTCGCGTATAATTATTTTTCGACTTTCGGCTATTGAAATGTAGATGTCGCCACCGGGGACGGAAATATTTTAAAAAATAATTTCGTTTCATCCTCGTGTATTTATTTTGGCGGGAAACTGCTACGTACCATCTGACACCTCGTCGCACTCATGTGATCCTAATACAATTTTAGTTTTGTACGAAAATCTCGTTTCGCGTATAATTATTTTTCGACTTTCGGCTATTGAAATGTAGATGTCGCCACCGGGGACGGAAATATTTTAAAATATAATTTCGTTTCATCCTCGTGTATTTATTTTGGCGGGAAACTGCTACGTACCATCTGACACCTCGTCGCACTCATGTGATCCTAATACAATTTTAGTTTTGTACGAAAATCTCGTTTCGCGTATAATTATTTTTCGACTTTCGGCTATTGAAATGTAGATGTCGCCACCGGGGACGGAAATATTAAAAAAAATAATTTCGTTTCATCTTCGTGTATTTATTTTGGCGGGAAGCTGCTACGTACCATCTGACACCTCACCGAACTCATGTGATCCTAATACAATTCTAGTTTTGTACGAAAATTTAATTTCGCGTACAATTATTTTTCTACTTTCGGCTATTGAAATGTAGATGTCGCCACCGTGGACGGAAATATTAAAAAAAAATAATTTCGTCTCATCTTCGTGTATTTATTTTGGCGGGAAACTGCTACGTACCATCTGACACCTCGTCGCACTCATGTGATCCTAATACAATTTTAGTTTTGTACGAGAATCTCGTTTCGCGTATAATTATTTTTCAACTTTCGGCTATTGAAATGTTGATGTCGCCACCGGGGACGGAAATATTTTAAAAAATTATTTCGTTTCATCTGCGTGTATTTATTTTGGCGGGAAACTGCTACGTACCATCTGACACCTCGTCGCACTCATGTGATCCTAATACAATTTTAGTTTTGTACGAAAATCTCGTTTCGCGTATAATTACATATTTTTCGACTTTCGGCTATCGAAATGTAGATGTCGCCACCGGTGACGGAAATATTTTAAAAAATAATTTCGTTTCATCTTCGTGTATTTATTTTGACGGGAAACTGCTACGTACCATCTGACACCTCCTCGCACTCATGTGATCCTAATACAATTTTAGTTTTGTACGAAAATCTCGTTTCGCGTATAATTATTTTTCGTCTTTCGGCTATTCAAATGTAAAGCCGTTTTTTGGCGGACAAAACTGTTTTAAAAACGACTGGTGCCGTTTCAACACTGTTTTATTTTTGACGTTATTTAATGATAGCTTTTTTGGCGGTGCACTATTTTGAAACTATTTCGTAAATGTATTTGGAAGTGTGCATTTTTTAACAACGACCTTATGTTTTGAAACGTGTGTTTTGCAACGGAAAGTTATTTTAGTCGGATCATCATTAAGCGACGTCAGAAATAAAGCAGTTTTGAAACAGCACTGGTCGTTTTTAAAACAGTTTTTTACGCCAAAGAGCGGCTATAAATAGAGCCGTTTTAAAGCCGAATTAAATCTAAGCCGTTTTTATGGCGTACAAAACTGTTTTAAAACCGAATGGTGCTGTTTCAAAACTGTTTTAATTTTGACGTCATTAATGATGATCCCGCTAAAATAACTTTTCTATACCGTTTCAAAACACAATCGGTTTGTAGGTTATGTGTAGCACTTAACTTGTTGCTATTAACCCCCACTCCACCTTGAAATAATTTCAAAAAGTAATTTCACAGCGTTTTGAAATGTATGCAGCCGTTTCAAAACATGACGTCATTGTTTCAACGCTAAAAATGCACATTTCGAAACATACGAAATAATTTCAAAATATTGCACCGCCAAAAAACGGCTCTAATGAGTTGATATGTTATAGAAATCTAGCAGATCTACATGAATCTGTAAAGTAAATAAATTTACAGGAAGCTGTAACGTGAATGGTTTACAGAAATCTGTAATGTAGGTGAATTACAGCAATCTGTAATGTAGGTGAATTACAGCAATCTGTAAGGTAGATAAATTACAGGTATCTGTAACAATGCTTGAGTTACAGAACTCTGCACACAAGATAATACGCAGTTTGATACGTGGCGTCGTTAAATTGTTTTTTTTTCTGCAGGTTATTAAATGCGATACTATTTGATTAATGAATTTGTTAACTGAATAGCGCAAAATTCCGTCGCCTCAGAGACTTTAGATGTATTTAGGATATTCTTAGAGTAATTTTACTCGGATAGGACACTGAAACTGAATAGATGAAGCGGAAGCAGATAGGACTCCGAAGTCAGTTCTGCGGTTATTTCGATTTTGCTCAGTTTTTAAATCTTCCTACCAGGATCACATAAACACGAAGAGAGGTGTCGAATGAAACGTATTAGGCGCTGAAAAATTCCGGCCAAGTTTTATTTCGATTTGTGTATCTTCCTACCAGGATCACATAAAAGCGAGGAGGTGTCGGATGAGATGTATCAGGCGCGGGAAAATTCCGGCCGAGTTTTATTTCGATTCTTGAATTTTGCTACCAGGATCATATAAACGCGAAGAGATGTAGGATGAATTGTATCAGGTGCGGAAAAATTTCGGCCATGTTTTACTTCGATTTTTGAATCTTGCTACCAGGATCACATAAACGTGAGGAGGTGTTGGATGAATTGTGGTCAGGTGCGGAAAAATTTCGGCCAAGTTTTACTTCGATTTTTGAATCTTGCTACCAGGATCACATAAACACGAGGAGGTGTCGGATGCGTTGTATCAGGCGCAGAAAAATTCCGGCTGTTTTACTTCGATTTTTGTATCTTACTACCAGGATCACATAAGTGCGTGTAGGTGTCGGATGAGATGTATCAGGCGTGGAAAAATTACGGCCAAATTTTACTTCGATTTTTAAATCTTTCTACCAGGATCACATAAACGCGAAGAGGTGCCGGATGAGATGTATCAGGCGTGGGAAAATTCCGGCCAAGTTTTACTTCGATTTTTAAATCTTGCTACCAGGATCACATAAACGCGAGGAGGTGTACGATGAATTGTATCAGGCGCGGAAAAATTCCGGCCAAGTTTTACTTCGATTTTTGAATCTTCCTACCAGGATCACATAAACGCGAGGAGGTGTTGGATGAATTGTACCAGGCGCGGGAAAATTTCGGCCAAGTTTTACTTCGATTTTTGAATCTTGCTACCAGGATCACATAAACGCGAGGAGGTGTCGGATGCGTTGTATCAGGCGCAGAAAAATTCCGGCCGTTTTACTTCGATTTTATATCTTACTACCAGGATCACATAAGTGCGAGGAGGTGTCGGATGAGATGTATCAGGCGTGGGAAAACTCCGGCCAAGTTTTACTTCGATTTTTGAATCTTGCTACCAGGATCACATAAACGCGAGGAGGTGTTGGATGAGATGTATCAGGCACGGGAAATTCCGGCCACATTTTACTTCGATTTTTGAATCTTGGTACCAGGATCACATAAGTGCGAGGAAGTGTTGAATGTACTGTATCACGCGCAGAAAAATTTCAGCCAATATCTAAATTTTGCTCGATTTTTGAATCTTGGTACCAGGATCACATAAGAATTTGCAGAAAAATAAAAGGCAGTAAATTTTGAAACCGTATATTAAGTTCCTATACAAAATATTTCCAAAAACTTAATTATTTGCTTCAGAACTATATAAAATACAAAAATTTTCTATGTCAATCACTCTCCAGTGTGGAGCTAATTCGTGTACAATAGTTAAAATAAATTACAAGAAGTTCAACATACTAGAAATATTATTTTCATCATTACATTAAAAAAATAAATAAACTATTTTGTTCAGCATAAAAAATACAGTCTTAACAGGGGGGGCCAACGTAGAGCCGAAATTTAGGAATCCTTGCCGGTGACCATCCGCATTTTGTATCTTCGTAAAAACTCCTTTGCTTGCTTATCGCCTTGTCTGTACTCTAAAGCCTTTAGGGCATCAGTTTCTGCAAATTAAAAAAAAATTATAGTTTACGATTTCATTTCGTATACTTTTTACTTACCTAAAGTTTGCGGTCGATGGAGTGGCAATATTACTTGAGGTAACGCACTGATCGGCTCACTAGTACTAAGAATATCCTTAAAATGAATAAATGCTTCACCGATGTACTGGTTGTTGTACCCGAGCATGTCGTAGTCTTTACAACTAAATAAAACCAAACCGTCCGAGAGGGTAGCTTGCTCAGGTGAAAGCTTTCTATACACACAAAGAAAAAAACAAGTAATTAACCAAGTGAGAACAATCAGTTAAAACTTACAAAGTAAAACTCTCGTCGTATAATGGGAACAACGTCTTGTGATGTGTTTTCGTGTTAGGTTTGGTAATCCCGGCAAATTTTTCTTCTGGAAGAAGGTGTACTCTAACGAACGAATCGACAGAACCTAAAAACATAAATTCCATCGCATACAATTCCCTCCCCCTTAAAGCATAACATACCATTCGAATCCATCGCAGCTAAATTCTTTGCGTTTAACACTTCGACTTTAAGCTCGTTGTCGTAAAACTTTAAACGCACAGTTAGCTCCCCCAGATCCGACTGCTTCAAAGACTTTTGCGTCCGCCACAAATCCAAGTGCACCTGTTAAACAAGCGGACGATTAAAAGAAATACTTTTCAGCGAAATTTGCCGTTCGTCACCTGATGTATGAGATCCGCCGTTTCTAAGCCGTTTAAATAAAGCAGGTGTTCGGTCTTCTGCAGCATCTCACATTCCGATGGATTATCGTTTAATTTGAAACTCTTCGTCATTAACTTCAGTGTTTCGTGGAGGTTGGCGAAGAAAGATGGAGGCCTTCTTTTCTAGAAGCGAATTAAAATTAACTCACTCACCGCTGGGGTGGTTCAAAAAAACTTACTTCTAGATTGGATTGGATTAAATCTTTCAGAATGTCGTTTAGATAATCCCAAACGATTTCCAGTATCCTGTAGAAGTTTTCTTCGTTTAGTTCTATGTAAAGCGTCTTCAAGTTGTTGTCTACGTATCGCATGAGTTTGTCTACACTGTTACTATCTTGGTGAAACAATTCCGCCCCTTCCACCAGCAACCTCTTCATGCTCGGTGCCATCTTTAATTTAAAAAAAAAGAAGTTTTTTCAATATTTAATCATTGTTGTGGGTAGGTACCTTTCCAGCAACGACGTCTAGGAGTTCGATGATTTTATTTTTCACTGTGTCTACGGCGTTCGCAATGACGGTGTCCAGTGTGTGCTTACACCTCTGCGCTTCCAGTGGGCTTCGCGTATCGCAGAGCTTTTGGATTACATCTTCCTTCCCCAGTTCATCGGCGAATGGGATCAGTGACTGAAGGACATAGTCGATGTTGTTGATTGCCAAACACCACTGGCTGGTTACTTCGAATCTCTTCTCGTAAACGTCTTCTCTATCACCCATTCCTTCTACGGCATTCGATACTTTGTCAGCGTAAAAAACACAACATCGGCAAATATCCTGCGAAATTAAATTCGATATTGCAGAAATGATGGTTGGCACTTAATAATTGTACTTACGTCGATGATTTTTGCAATGAACGTGTAGCAGCCTTCGATGTCTGGCCAGTTTAATTCATGCCAGAATGTTTTGATCTGTAAATTAATTAATTAATTATTTTATTTATTGTATAATCATAGATTATAATCAAGCAGATAGGACACTGAAGCCAGTTTAGTCACAGATTATAATTCAAGCAGATAGGACACTGAAGCCAGCTTGGTCATAGATTAAAATTAAGCAGATAGGACACTGAAGCCACTTTTATCATCTGCGGCTTTGGTCAGTTCACTTTAACTCAAATTAAACTGATCTAACTGATCCGTCTTAGTTACAAATAAAACATGCCAAAGTTACTAGTCGTCATTATTATATTTACATTCAAATGAAGAAGTCATTTTTAACAAGTATTTCACAAAAAGAATTAAGTATGTGTATAATGCCAGTTTTATTAAGTACTTGTATGTGGAATTGTTTAACGTTAGCTGCAATATCATATCCCCTCCTAAACTGAACCAACTGATCTTTAAATCCGGCAGCTGCAGCATCCGTAATGGGGGGGAGTGATCAGGGTCACTTTAGATTAGACAACTTTGACTAATAAAATACAGTTCTTGTAAACTTCCAGCCAACTTTCGTCATTCATATTTATGACGTAATACTACAACAATATTGTCAAGTATTGAAGTGTTTACACATGATCGGTGGTTGATGGTGTATAGGTTATGTACGTGTTGTATATTCAAAGTAAACACATCTGACGTTAGTGATAATTGAAGCGGTGGCAACATTGTCATTTTCAAAAACTTGTAATAACAAAATGTTACTAAATTTCAACTAATACATCGTACGTTACATCTTGAGTTCAGTTGGTACTGGTTTAACGTCATTAATGACGAAAGTTGGCTAGAAGTTTACAAGACCTATAGACAAATGTGTGAAATGTGATGTGTGAAATGTGAACTGATCTTCGTTGCAAATAAAAGAAAACTATAGATTATATTCAAACAGATAGGACCCTGAAGCCAGTTTAGTCATAGATTATAATTAAGCAGATAGGACACTGAAGCCAGTATAGTCATAGAATATAAATAAGCAGACAGGACATAGAAGCCAATAGCCAGTTTAGTCATAGACTATAATTGAGATAGAACACTCAAGCCAGTTTATTCATAGATTATAATTAAGCAGACAGGACACTGAGGTCAGTCTACTCCTAGAATATAATTAACCAGATAAGATACTGAAGTCAGTTTAATCATAGATTATAATTAAGCAGATATGACATTGAAGCCGAATATGGCACAGAGTTGAATGGTTTCTATAAGGCACACGATAAGCATTAAGCTACTGACCTGATAGAATATGCTGATTGAATCAAGTGCAGATGAACTATATTTCACAGTGTCATCGACCGGTGTGAGCTTGTCCAGAAGCACCGCCTTGTCAATTCGCTGAAGCGCCTTGTAAACTGCGATATCCAACCATTGAGAAACGCCCTCGTAAAACCACAAATAAAATTCTTTTATTTCAAAAGTCTCATACTCCGCGGGACACAAGCCGTTGCCTAAACTAAAAATAATTTGTTAGGCTCGCGACATTAACTAAGAACAATAAATTTCACTTACACAACAAACCGCTGCACGTACAAGTACAGCTCGAACAAAGTGGTCCCGACAGCCAGCGGTTGACTGGAATCGACTTCATTAACGTTGTCGAAACCGATGCGTGGCATTTTAATCATGCACTTGCACATTTCCTCGACGTCGGTCCTTATTAACTGGGCCAGTTTTATTTGATATATCTTATACAGGCACTTCGCGTAATGGAAATTTATATTTCTGAAAAGCACAGGCGTTTAAACCCTCGCTGAGAAAAAGTGCCACTTGGCTGCTTACTGTTGAAACATCTTGTCGTGGTACTCGATGGCCTTCTGCAAGTCAGTGCGTACGAGCTGCACGACCTTAATCAAATACTTCACTTTCGCTTCCTCGCTGTTATCATCCACGACAGCATTGTTTTCGAGTATGTGATTAAACCAGTCGTTCGCTCCTCGGTGTATGCAATCACTCAAACTATTGAATATATTCTCAGGCGTGTCTAAGGCGGCTATAGTTTTGAGGATGTTCAAGACGTCTGCGAGCTGCTTCATGGCGACCTTCTCTTTAAAATTGGTCTTCCTAATTTTCCTGATTATGCTGAAGCACGAGGGCAGTAACTTCTTGGTTGAATCCCAAAATAACTTGACGTCTTCCTCGCAGAAACTCTCCGACTGAACTGGTTGAATCAACTTCTCCAGAATGTTAAGGAGCAAAGCGAAACTGAGAGGGTGACTGCGGTGGATGTTCGTGTAGACGATCCACTGGGCTAAAGCCACGTCTGTTTGATTCAGCCCCGATTGGGCTATGTGTTGTACTATGAGGGCTTCGGCCTGCGGACTAAACGTTCCACACCACCAGTAAGGTGCAACCTAAAGCAATTGCAATTAAAAAAAAAATCGAAACAACTGCGAAGCCTTACCTTAGATGTTTCAAGCTCGTGCAAAAGCAAGAGCCTTAATAAATGCTTGTGTTCCTGCGCTGCGACTTGGTAATTCTTTTCTGAGCTGAACGCAACACGTATTTTAATAACACCCTGCCTGTGCATTTTATTTTTTTTGTCCAAACTGTACCACATCGTCATGCCCGATGCTGGAATTGTCTGCGAAATATTTGCAGGTAATTAATTACTAATATAATAGTAATTAGAATCTTACATTTAGGGGGACACGTGCACGACCTACGAGTTCATTCCTGTGTTGCCCCGTCGTAGCAGTCACAGCGATTTCTTTCACCAGCTTCCTAATCCCTTTAACGCCTTTAACATCGAAGAATTTACCAAATTTCTCCCCCACTGTCTCAGCGGGGTCAAAATCCCACACTTCTATGCACAACGTGTCATCACAAGGCTTGTCGGGGATGGGCCTGAAAAGTACGTGTGTGATTACAAGGAGAACCAAATTTTTTCATTTGGGATTTTACAGGGCGAAGTGCTCCTCCCATACGGGACTCAACGTGGCGGATTTCACCGACGAATTATATCTGTGGGAAATGTTGGAGGCCAGGTATAAGGTGACGAAGGGATCTGCCAATCCGTTGGGGTCCTTCGGGACAATGTCTTTGGCTTCGATGACTTCTATGTTCAGCAGCATCTCGGGGGCCTCTTTTCTTTCGGCCTCATCGTACAGCTCCTGGTGCCTTTGGTTGCTCATCTTGAACGCGTCTTGGAGGTACGAGAATAAAGCGGTTTGTCCCACCTCGTAGCTTACATCACAGCCAACGTTGTGGATTATTACGTAAAGCATTTCTGAGTAGAGTTCATCGATCTGAAAGTTAATCATTTTGGTGAAAACGTTGCATATTATTTTATTTTTCGACTTCATTGTAATGTTTAAAATATCACAACTTTGAAAATCTACTTTCGCCATTGCTGCCAACTTTGTCAAACGGGTAGTCGCCAACTGGCCAACTTTAACATAAAAAATAGTTGACAAAAGCAGTTTCCTGTACATAATTGTTCATTTTCATTTCTTCATTTTTAAAAAGGCATTTTAAACGAAGTTTTAAGCTTTGTTAAATTTTAAAGCTTTCAGATTTTCTAAATGTCTTCTGTGAAGTCGTATTTGAACAATACCATTTTGAAAAAGAACAATTACAGGAAACTGTTTTTGTGTCCTATTTCTTGCTTTCGACTGTAAAGAGCGCAATTTCAATTTTACCGCCGAAAGTTGGTAAAACTATTGGCTGTTCGAAAGCCAGGTTCACACAAGACTTCAATTTCAAAATTCCTAATTTACATTTACTTACAGTAGGTGTGTTTGTTTTACATTCGACTCATAGCGTTTTCGTTTCACTTGCACCAGAAAAGTTCGGGTCACACTGATATTACGTCATGCACTCAATAAGTTTTGCCAGAAAACGAAACTAGTGCGTATTTCAATCGAATACAAACGTGATCTGCGAACATAATTATTGGGCGGGAAATATACTGAACCGTAACCTCAAAATTATCATTTGTTGCCAGAAATATAAAAATGCAATATTTATTTGTTATAATAAATTTAAAATCCTAAATACACTAATTATTCATATTTGCTTCTTAAGGAATTCACTCCGGACGAAGATTTTTTGCACTAGACAAACTGTGTTTAGCAAATAACTTAATTATTAACAATTTCTTGATACAATAAATTATTTTTGTTATCTGTCAATAAATCATCTGTAATATGTTTCTCCTGAAATGACAGAAAAGTTGCACTGAAACGCTTGCACTACCTTTGAAGTCAGTTCCAAAATTCTTGCACTGAGTGCAAAACTGGTGCGCACTAACATTTCAATCGAACATAAAACACGAAGAAAGTTTGAACTGAAATTACCAATCGAATACAAAATCTGGAATCGGTGCGCACTGAGTGCTATCAGTGCAGCTCAATCGAAAACGCTATCAGATAACGCATTTTTTATAACTCTGATCAGTGCAGGGGGGAGGGGAGGTTCTCACAAAATCTGAACAGCGAGCCGGTAAAAAACAAACATATTTTCAGGTTTGCTCGTTTGTACTGCACTTTCTACACTTCAAACACCTTTTATCTACTTTTCTCACTCCTACTTACAATACATTATATACATCTCACTCTCTCAGGAGCGGTTGGTGCAGAAAGTGTAGAAAAGTGCAGAGCAAACGAACAGACCTACTGAGTGACACTGAGTAACTCTGAGTTTTGAAGTAAAACGAACACACCTAATATGAGCGAAAATAGTCGAATTCTTATGAAAATGTAACTTATCTTATCTGAACTTTAACTTAACTGATCCAATTACGAATTACGTTGCTTTCAAAATAATTAAAAAAGAAAAT
This sequence comes from Dorcus hopei, assembly GCA_033060865.1. Lineage (NCBI taxonomy): Eukaryota > Metazoa > Arthropoda > Insecta > Coleoptera > Lucanidae > Dorcus > Dorcus hopei. The sequence continues at coordinate 10,708,738 of CM065425.1, forward strand.
AACATAAACATAACCTCTCTAACTTAGCTACGCCTAAACTGGTCTAGCAAATTATCTGGTGCCCTGGTCTAGCAAATTATCTGGTGCCCGCGGGGCAAGCGGATAAGCTACGAGTAGTTACCAAGAAAACACCGTTTAATTTATCGGTGCTGATCGGACCAGCTCTCAATCGGCTGAAAAGAGAATACGACTAATGATCTGTGCTGATGATTGTGGACAATTTAAATTTTTTGTCAAGTTGGATGGTATCAATAATTATAACCTGTGAGCAACTAAAAATCAGATTAGAGTCGGCGCTGCAAAGAAAATGTGTGTCTGTGATTAACTGAATTAATTAATCTAAAACATTCATGAACTGTCAGATCAGGCTAACGCCGCGTTAGTAACAGACATACTTTTTCTTTGCACTTGCACCGCCGACTCTAATCTGAGTTGCTCACAGGTTATGTACCTAATTAACATAATAATATCTCAAACGTGCAATTATTTATTTTAATAAAAAAAAAACTTTTAGACCTTTATTTATTTTTCATAAAGGCCACACACAAAGAACAAAAATGACTAGATAGAGACCCGGGAAATTCAAGCTGTCTTCAAACATACCGTATGTATTCTCGTTAATTTCCAAATTCTAAATAAATCTGTTATTAAAACTATTTATTCAGTGAATTTATAACTTTCATAAGCATGAAATTTCGCCATTTGGGCGATATTTGGCATACAGTTTGGGCCACTTTTCTTTCAATTTCTTTAAATATGTATGTATTAAAAATATTTTTACTTTGCCAGGTCCCATTTTTATGAAACTTAATCGCCTGTTCATAATAAATGTTGTTTCGACTTGAACAAACGTATCCAGGGTAGTTAATCGTCGATTAAAAAGTTTATACAGAGCGTTCATGAATGAGTGAAAGGCGTTTGAATTTAGCGCGTTGTCGTGTTAGTAATTTTCACCTTATAACGTTGGTATTTCTGTCCCGCGTTCGTTTACCAGTCTATCGTCTACATTGTGATTTCCATATTCTCATTGAGTTGATATGTAATAACTTTCGCTGAATAATTTCTATTCAAAATGTTAAGATGTAACTTAACCTAAAAAAAATTGCTCTAAACATCACTGTAATAAGTAATTTTTTATTCAATTGTTTTATCAAAGTCCTCTTAAATCGCCTTTTGAACATTTTTCCCCTTGTGCTGTCAATGGTAAAAAAGAGTAGAACAGAGTAGGCAAGAACGAATCTTTGAGTTGGCAATACAATTTGAAGAGCATTTTTTTCGGCTATTTGCCATACTGCAACTAGATATATGTTTTATTGGCAGCGTTGTCACTTGTAGGGATTTCTCCCTATTCGTAGGTACTTTTACTTAACGATCAACCGTAGGGAAGGATAAACCCAATTTACTTAAAGTGAGGGGATTTTTCAATGTCCGTTTTTGTTAAACTATTTATGTATTTTGCGAGACACGATTCGACTCGATAAACAATTATTTCTGTGGTGGCGGAAATACTATACCGTAAATTAAACTTGGCGGGTATTTGCATTGATTCTTTGGCGGGTAGCGGCAAGACCATCTTATTCTTCCGCCTATCAGAAGATCCAATTTTGTAACCGCCACTGAATAAACCAATCTGATTGGAGTAGACCAATATTTTGTCTTGTCCATTTGCCGGAAAGCAAATCTGCTGTGGGCCTGTGTTGATGCGTTGCAAAAGTTTTTTTTTTCTTATTCATTCAAAAATGAAGAAGATAATGACCTAAATGGCTTTGAAGACGAAGCTAGTGACTATTAACATTAAAATTTTGTTACGAATGTTTTTTTTAATATTTATTCTGTGTTCAATATGTTTATAAGCTGGAGTTTTTTTTTGTTTACCGAAAAATTTTAAATGTATGTTTGAAATAAATACATAAATAATTTATATTCTGCGTTGAATATGTTTATAAGCTGGAGTTTTTTTTTGTTTATCAACAAATTTTAAATGTATGTTTGAAATAAATAAATAATTTGTATTAATAAATTTGCAATTACGTAAAAAAATTATTTATTAAACACTTGCCTCCCTTAATTTTTTATTAGTAAATGTACGATTACGTAATAAAAATGTATTTAGTAGACACTCCCCCTCCCTTAAATGAGACGCACCATTATCAAAATGCGTAGGGAAATGTAGGGATTTCATCATCAATCAAAAGGGAGAAATCATTTACAGTTGGTGGCAACACTGTTTGTTAGTTTATTTGATGTAACCTGAACAGTGACAAGATTGTAGGTTATGTGAATAAAAATTAGCGTTTTAATTTGAATTTGAAATGTCAAATGACGCTTGTAAAGTGACGGCTGTCAGTGTCAAGCCGTCAATAACCGGAAGTTAGTCCAGTTGCATACTTTGATTTTTTTTTCTATAATACCTGTCAATGTCAAAATTCTAGGCTTTCTGTTGGAACACTGCTTTTATCACTAAGGCCCGATTTTACAATCGTCGGATAAGCATTATTATTGGTATAACGTGACGTAGATATGGAGGAACATTAAAGGATATGTGGCGAACAGTTATTCCGTTCTTATTCCACGATTGTAAAACTGGGTCTAAATGTAGAACAGAAACTTTTGAAATTTGCTAATATCACCTAATATTCAAGTAAGATGTACCAACATCAGAAACATTTGACAGGTATTATACAAAGTGGTCAAGAATAACTGTTCGAGTTGGCAATGCTGAATTTTATTTTTAAATGATACAACTGGAGCAACTTCCGGTTGTTGACGGCTTGATACTGACAGCCATCACTTTACAAGTGTTATTTGACATTTCAAATTCAAATTAAAACGCTAACTTTTATTCACATAACCTACAATCTTGTCGCTGTTTAGGTTAGATCAAATAAACCAACGAAATATATATCCGGTTGCAGTGTTGCAAATAGCCGAATAAAAAAATGCTCTTAATTGTATTGCCAACTCAAACAGTTATTCTTGACCACTTTGTATAAAAAAAAACGGAATATACCATTTAAAAATAAAATTCAGTACTGCCAACTCAAACAGTGATTCTTGGCCACTTTGTATTTAATAGGTCTGTTCCATTCGTCAGGATTTCGAGTTCTGAACCGTTCAAAATCGTACTGAGCATGAGCAGTGCACAAAATTGGATATAAATTTCATACTGCGCATGATTCGAATGGTTCAGAATTTGAAATTCTGTCAAATGGAACAGACCTAAGATCAACTTTTAAATATAAGCTACCTATACTTCATTCACGTTAAGAACATAGCGTTGAAAAACATAGGGCAATATTTTTCGATTTGTGATTGGTTGAAATTGAAGGCAAGTTTACAATGGTATGAAGTTGACTCTTTCGCATATGAAATTTAAGTTGGATAAAATGAAATATCACTAGAATCCTGAAACGTAATTTTAGTGTCTCGTTTGTTTTGTTGTTAATATTTCAAATCTTTTAAATTATACGGTAAAAAATTTATACTGAGATGCTCAGATTTTAAGTTGCTGTTTCCTTGGATATAAATTTTGAATTTGACGATATTTCCGGTTATAATATTTATATTGCTCCTATGTGATACGTACACAGACCTCGTAGACGCCAACTACTACATACATTCTTAACGCGAATGAGGTATAGCGCCTTTCAATCATTTTTGAACGTACTGTATATTTTTTTAGTGAATGTGCCGATGGGCTGCAACTAAAATGGATTTCCAACTAACATCTAAAATAAGGGGCGGATGAAATTAAACAGAATTAATGTAGCAAGTGTAGACATAATTTTTTTATACAGGGTGAGTCATAATGGGCGGAACAAATTTTACCAATATGTAGAAAAGAATTTTTTAAGAAAAGAAGTTCCTATAAACCTATGTCCTAATCCGCACAGTTGAGGAACTACAAGGAGTCAAAGTTTTGTAATAAACAAATATTTAATAATAACGGTAACTGTGAAACCTGTAAAAAAACTGGATAAACTATATAAAAAATGTTCAATTAAATCACAGTATTACAAAAACTGTGTTCAAACTGTGCTCCTTGAGCTCTAATACGAGCACGAGCTCTTTTTTACTTAAAAAAGTCTTTCCTACATACTGGTGAAATTTGTTCCGCCCATTATGATTCACTCAACTTTGACTTCTTGTAGTTCCTCAACTGTGCGGATTAGGACATAGGTTTACAGGAACTTTTTTACTTAAAATAGTGTTTCCTACATACTGGTAAAATTTGTTCCGCCCTTTATGACTCGCCCTGTATTTGTCGAAATTGGACTGCTTTTTATGAAACAACTGGCAACATTTTTCAAAGAAGAAACTGACAACCCTAGGGCTGCAATTTTATTGTTACTTCGGGGATTGATACAGTGTTGCCAGATGGGAGCAATAATCCCTCTTCTGAGAGATTTTTAGTATCTAACGCAATAAAAAGGATTTTTTAAATTAATAAATGCAAAATTGAACTACACCAAAATTACTGTGTTTAAATATTATGCTTGATGTCTTTGGTTTGTTTGTAGTCTATAATAATTTATACAGAAAATTTAAGTTTTTTTTTTACATAAAACTCTATACAGATTGAAGACTTTCACTTTAGCCAATACTGATTTCCCGAAGAGCAACATATATGTATAATGTATATGGCTAAAGTGAAAGTCTTCAAATGACGATGGGGGGAATTTTTAACCGGCGCGGCAGAGGGATTTTTAGCATCAGGCAATCCGTTGGTCAATTAATCTACTGAAATTAGGGGTTGCCAATTAAATTGGCAAATCTAAAAGTATGCTTTTTAAGAGTCGCCTCTTTCTTTTATGTTTTTTTGAGCATAATCTTGGCATGGTCCAAAAAATGTGAACATTTTGGCAAGGCTCTAAAAAAAACTGGAATTTTTTAAAGTAATCATTCAAAGATTATTACACATTTATTACGGTCATGAAAGAATTACTTTTTTTTCAGGAGCACGTTCAAATGATTAACTGGCAGGAGTTTGCTCGCCATTTTTTTTTAAAGCTCTTTGAACTCGGTTGCGTAATTTGATGGCGCGAATTGCTCCAAGCACGAACAAAAGAAAACAAAGAAATTTACAATTGAGTGTTTTCAGTCGAAGTTCCTGCTACCTACACGTTTTTGTGTCCAAATGAAAATAGAAATACTTAAATATCAGCTGTTCTACCTAAAAATAGTAAAACTCGCGGAAAAACTTACAGTCATCGAATGCACTTGGAGATGGTTTCGCTTCTGAAGCTCCTCTTTTTTCAAGCCCCTGAACGTGAAATGAGACAAAGACTTTCTGCGCAAGGCCTTCGGAAAAGACCCATTCAAACTCATATCGGAAGCACTGTGCCTGTTCATGTTCGATTTTTAATCGAAATAATTGTGTTTGAACCGAGCGTTTCAGAGAGAGGAGAGTTGGTCAGTTTCACGTTTTAAAATAAAAACCGTGGAGCAACGACACGGCGCCGATTTTGTTTTAAAAACGCCGTGCTCCACTAAAAGCGGGGTAAATACTGATGATGGCGGCGGTGCACAAGACCCAGCCGATGTGCCAAAATCTATTCTAAGTTGAGATTGCGTGCGCTAATATATATTTGTTGTTACGATCGCAAAAGAGCGCCGAGAAAGTTACATCATTTATAAACAGCAGAAGCGCGCAGGTGAACTTTAAGATAGAGGACGAAACGCAAAACGCAAACGAAACACAATTGATTTTCTCTAAATATAACCGCGACCTTTACTTATTGTTAATCAAACATGAAACGAATCGATCGATTTTTTCATGTCTTGTATAAATTAATTAGCCAGAAATGTTTTCAAATTATATATCCTGCATGTTTGCCAAATAACATTAATATTTTCTTCATTGTCCTCCTACTGGGTCAAGAAGGTACATTGAACCTCCTCCTAATTAATTGAGCCAACTAGGCCTAAATATTTTCTGCCTTGCAAAACATTTCCGGTGAATTCTCTGGAAATTGGTTCAAATTGCATAATATTCATGTCCCCCCATTGAACGCTCGATTTATTGATTCAAAAATAAACATTTTTCTTGTGAAACCCAAGAAATATTTTTGGGTGCACTTATTTTTCATAGAGGGTTTCATAACTGTGTTCTCGCCGCGTTAATTATAGAGTGCACGTGTTCCGGTTTAATTTTGGAAGTTTTCTTAATTAAAGCCGAATTTCGCAGGCCCTGGTCTAAACAAACTTTAAAAGAGGCGTTCCGTTCGAAAATAAAATTTCATTCTCTTGCGAAACAGACCTTGCCCCAGATTTCCATCGGCGCCGCCGCCTTTTAACTTTTTTTATTCGTTTAAGTAATTTCAGATTGCATCAATTCAGTCAAAAATCAAATTCAATTGTATTATTTATGCTACACTCAAATCACCGACCAGATGCAGTAATGAAAGATTGCCTGTGCCCCCCCCTCCAAAAAAAAAGAATTATTGTGCTGAAACACTTTGCCCAAAATAAATTCAATACGTCATTTTTCCTTGACGTTTGCATCAATCGTATTAAGTGTGTATATACTTGTAATATGTAGGGGGGGGGGGTGTTATATTTATCAGAAGTAACACTAATTCTAGTTCTATAATTAGGCGTGAGTTTATTCGTTTTTGAAAAGTTCATTGACGAGAAACGCACCTGCCCCCAATGCATTTAAACTTAAGCACAAGTCTGAGCGCGTAAACTATGTCGCCAGTCTAAAAATATGGGTTAAAATATTTCGAATTCCTTTTTGGTTTCCTTTAAAAAACAGTTAATCGGTACGTACGTTTAAAGCAATGGAAATAAACTGTGATTTATCGTCCGGCTCCGAATCTGAAGAACTCGGGGATTCACCGTCGCCTTCGGGGATGTCGTTGGTTTCTTCCGCGTCCTCGCTTTCGGGGGCCGCTTCTGCGAGCGTCGCCGCCGCCTGAGCGTGCAGGTCTTTCTCTTCTTTTTCTTTGGCTGCGGCGAGCGCGGAGTTCTCGTGGAAGATCGAGCCGAATTTCTCGAAGAAGCCTCCATCGATTTCTTGAATTCTGTAAAATTTTAATAATTAAAAAAAATCACAAAATTGTGTCTTCTAAATGATATCTTGAGTGATCCCTTCAGAGGACGTATTTTTGTCAACAAAAGGACTTCTAATCTTTTTTTCTTTTATTTGTCTCTTCCTCCTAAACAGGAGCAAGCCATTTTTAATTTTTTTTAAATAAAATATCAAATATGTAAAAGAAACACAAGTGAAACAACTTGTTCCACTTTTTAGAAAATTAATTCCTTAAGAAAAAACAAAAGAAAACTGAAACTAACAATAAAATGCAAAATTTATAAAAGCAAAATAAAAGGAGATCGACGGATAAAATTATCGAAGCAAGTAATTTCAAATTTCGCGCCAAAAATGTAGTTCAATAAAATTTTCATAGATGGCGCCAATGCAACACAATTTTGTACAGTTTCCATTAGTTTTTTTATACCTAATTAAAATTGTGTACAAAACATTAAGGCCCGATTGTACAATCATGGTTTAACTTTAAACTTCGCTTTATTTCCATAGCATCAATTGTAAAGACAATTGTTTCCATAGAAATAAGTTTAAAGTTAAACCATGATTGTACAATCGGGACTAAAACATTTTTTTTTATGAAGAATCTAGAACTGAAATATGAACTTTGTTTAGATTTAGAAAAAAAATGTAATTTGACAAGGCTTACTACATATACATATAGGTGGCGCCATACAATTTTGATTTACTTTGTGACGAAAATCAGAGAACTAACAAACAGAGAAAACTGTAAAAAGAAGTGCAATTAGAAAATGAATTCTATTTAAAGCTGGTTTTTGTCGGATGAAAATTGTTTTTACACTAAATATTTAGTGTCCGCTTAAAAGATTTTGTGATAGAAAATTAATTCGTTAAGAAAGAAACAAAAGAGAACTGAAACAAGCAACAATAAAATGCAAACGACAATTCTTATCCGCGAATAAAATTTTAAATTTCGCGCTGAAATTGTAGTTCGATAAAATTTTCATAGATGGCGCCAGTGCAATTTCGTAGTTTCAGTTTTTTTTTGCACCTAACTGAAATTGTGTACAAAAATTTAAAATTGATGCATTCGAATATTATACGTCGGATGCATCTGGAGCGTATGGCCTCATCTTTCTCAGTCACGATTTTTAACCTATTTTGTATCTCGCTCATCCGTTTAAATAAAACTTGTGTTTATAGTATTTCCATGACAACAGGCGATCTTTCACATCCCACATTTAAGTAGGGTGTGAAAAGATTGCCTGTTGTCATGGAAATAATATAAACACAAGATTATTTTAAACGGATGAGCGAGATACAAAATAGATTAAAAAAAAAATGAGTGAGAAAGATGAGATCATACGCTCCAGATACATCCGACGTAGAATATTCGAACGCAGCAAATGATTTTTAATGAAAAATTTAGAACTGAAATTTGAACTGATTTAGAAATGTTAAAACATTTGACTATTAAATATGTAACTTCAATAATTTTTAGATACATACATATTTCAGATTTTGCATCTAAAAAATGCTATTTGACAAACAATTTTGAGAAACCAACAACAATAAAATATGAAATTTAATGGGCAGGAAACAAAAGAAGATCGACAATTATCATTTGGCGGTGAATAAAGTAAATATGAAAAGTTATTCACAAATTTCGCGCCAAGAAAAATTGTAGTTGGATAAAATTTTCATAGATGGCGCAGGCGTAAGGTTTTTACAGGCATCTAGAAAAATGAACAAAAACTTGTAACAATTTTTGTAAATTTTTCTAGATGCGTAAAAACCATTTTTTAGCAAATAAATAAATATTTATTAATTTACGAAAAAAATTATAAAGAACAATTTTAATTGAGAATTTTATTCTCTATCGATTGGTAAAGTAATATGGAGGCTGTTCCATTTAAAAAAAGGCGTCTTTTTGACTATCTCATAAACGCGACGTTCAGTTCAGTTCAAACGTTAAGTTTGAACACACTGTATAATTATCACATAATTATATAATTTAAAATGGTCGAACAGTAATACACTTCGCTTCGGAACTTCAAGGTTCCTCGAGGGCCCCCTTGAACTTTGGGGCCCCGATGCACTGCACCACTTTGCCCTATGACAGTTACGCCACTGCTGATTGGTCAAAAATATGTCACTTAACGATTATCGTTATGAGTTACAAAATAAAGGGGTTAATGTACCTACTCCTACGGATTCCAACAGTCCATCTATGAAAATACTCGTTACAACAATTGTGTGAACAATGTTTTTACTAATTTGCATTGCGATAACTATGCTGTAAGGGTCGAGAACCACCATGTAGTTGATCACCTAACTATAAGCGTCGATTACACGAAGCTAGTTTACTCGCTACTAGCTTGCTAGTGAAAAAGCCCGTTAGTGAGCGAGAAGCTAGTAAACAATTACACGTAGCTAGTGGCGAGTTAGCGAGTTTACTGTCTTTTAATCATATGTTCATGACAGCAAACATGGCTATTAAATGGAGCGCTACAGAAATTATAACATTTTTTGAAATATATAAACGCTATGTTACATTTTGGAATTGTAAAGATAAGGATTATTTAAGTAAAAATTTAAAACAAAGCGATTTTGATAAATTTCGTTTATTTTCTGCTTCTACGTTTCTTATTTCTTCTTGTAGCAATACACTAATAAATGCGACATAAGCACGAATTACCTCAGTCGGCATTTTTCATGACCAACCTACACCGAACTAGCTTCTTGTGGCTAGCTTTTGTCATTATACGTGGCGAGTTCACTAGCCAGCGTGTAAATTCGCCAGCTAGTAGCCAGTAAAGTTGACGGGTGTTCAACTTTTCACGCTCCGTTTTCAGCGAATAAATTTTTCAGATAGTTTACTAGCTACTACAATTACACGTAGCTTTTTTACTATCCGCTAGTAAACTATCTAAAGCGGCATTTACATTGGTATAGTAAATGGGTTAGTTACTTGTATTAGTAACTTGCAAGACAGTCGCTAACCTAGTGTAAACTTTGTAGGTAAGTACTTGCACCAGCACTTGTACCAGCGGACCGAGCAGGCTAGTAAATAGCCTCCTAGGCTATTTACTTACCTACTAACCTTCCCCCACTTCACTAATTTTTACTGTCCGCTCCACTAGTCTCTGAACTCGCCTAATGTAAACAGTTTTGTGCCACAGTGGGTATAGTAGCTACCTACTACTGTGAGCACATGTTGAATATAAATTTGCGTATTATTACATATTATTTAATTTTTCTATTCAAAATGAGGTGGTCCGAAGGGGAAACAGTTAAATTTCTTGAGTTTTATAGGGAACATGAGTGCCTTTGGAATGTGACAAAGCCTATAGAGTCGCACCTCTATAACTCGAACCTCCACAACTCGAAATTTTCTATAAGTCGAAATTTATTAATTTGACATTGAAACTATGTTTCACAATAAATATTTATCTATCTATCTATTGATATCCCTGCACACTGTGTATAACTGAAATCTCTTTCTTCAACTCGAAATTTCTATAACTCGAAGTAATTTTCTGATCCCTTGAGATTCGACTTATGGAGGTTTTACTGTATATCGAAACAATCAAATGCGATTAGCGGTACTACACAAAATTTGTCGTTGAGTTAGGAATGGAGAGCTTTACAGTAGCGAATGCAAGAGCGAAAATTAAAAACTTCTCCACCGAAAAAGTGCTACTAGTAATACTAGTATAGAAAAAATAGTTTTATGTGTAGACACCTACTTACCTTGGGCTTGAGCTAGTCAACTAGTAGACTAGTTACTGGTACCAGTTACTGGTACAATTAACTATACCAATGTAAATGCGGCTTAACAGCCAGTAAACTAGCTTCGTGTAATCGACGCTATAATCATGGAAATTAAAAATAAGTTAAAACGAACAGCAAAAAAATCACATACAGACCAATTACTCAGGTAGGTTTGTTCAAATTTTAGTAGATGGTAGATAAAATAAGTTGGAGTTTTGTTGATTCCAAAACATTATCTATTAATGAGATTTACCCAACTTTTGAGTGACTGTCAACAGGAAGCTTTTCCTGTGAAAACAAAGAGTAAAAAATAATAAAAAAATTGACTGGTTTGAATAATTTTCTATTTATTTTATTGCAGTTTTTTTATTCATCAAAAGCTATTGATATTCACTGCTAATTTAAGAAAAACAGAGAAAAAATAAACTCGAACTATTCTCAATACTTTTTAATAATAATGTAATTAATAATTATACATATGAACAAAATAAAATCATGGAAATAATATCACATTGTACTTTCAATATTAAAACTATTACATGAGATATGCAACCAAACACACACAATTGATTAAAGAATCAATTAGTGTGTAACTGTAACAAATAACTTCCTCTTTTATACAATTACAACAAATTAATGTCCTACAGTATCTTTTCTATACATCAATATACTACATCGTTAATCTTAATTAATTAAAAAAAAGTAGTATTTCCTTTAGAAACAATTTGGAAGACTTCTTATCACTTTGCATCTTACTTCTAAACAAAATCCGGTGGTTAATACCTTTATAAATTTCCCACGCACACGTATTTAATATACGTATACTCCTCGATGCCATGATGAGATCCTTCTCTTCCAAGCCCCGACTCTTTGACACCCCCGAATGGAGCCTCGGCAGTCGAAATTAGCCCCTCGTTAACCCCCAACATGCCTACCTCTAACGACCTGCTCACTCTGAAAATTTGCGCCACGTCCTCCGAATAAAAATAGCCGGCTAGGCCCCGCTGCGTGTCATTGGCAATCTTGACCCCCTCTTCTTCGGAGCTGAATTTGATTATGGTGGCCACCGGCCCGAACACTTCCTCATTATACACCAACATACTCTCGTTCACGTCGGTCAACATGGTTGGCTCATAAAACAATTCCCCGAGGTTACTTGCGGGCTTCCCACCGACGACGGCTTTGGCACCCTTGTTTAGAGCATCGGAGACCATGTCGGAAACTTTGTGGAACTGAGCTGCGTTTATCAAGGGCCCAACGATAACACCTGGCGACGTGCCCTCCCCCATTTTAATGTGTTGCATTTGGTCTGCGAACTTCCGTACGAATTCATCGTAGATTTTATCCTGCACCAAGAACCTATTGGCCGAAACGCATGTTTGTCCACAGTTGCGGAACTTCGATGTGAGAGCTCCTTGGACGGCTCTGTCGATGTTAGCCGAGTTAAATACGATGAACGGGGCGTTTCCTCCTAACTCTAAGCCGATTCGTTTTATGCCAGGCGCACATTGCTGGTACAATAATTTGCCGACTTGCGTTGAGCCCGTGAATGATATTCCTGCTACTTGGGGGCTCTCGCATAATAATTTACCTACTGTGGCCGCATTGGAGCGATCGCAGGTAACGACGTTCAATACTCCTTTTGGTATGCCGGCCTCCTGAGCTAGATGCGCGAGTGCCAAAGCTGTTAATGGTGTGTCTTCAGCAGGTTTAATGACGCAAGTGCATCCGGCGGCAAGGGCGGCTCCAGCTTTTCTCGTGATCATCGCATGCGGAAAATTCCACGGTGTAATTAAACCGACTACGCCAATCGGTTGTTTTTCCACAAATATTTTGCGTGTCTTAATCGGGCTAGGTATGATCTCACCCCTGATTCTTCTAGCTTCTTCGGAGAACCACTCGATGAAAGAATTCCCATAAACGACTTCGCCGCGAGACTCGATCAAGGGCTTGCCTGACTCGGCCGTCATGATTTTCGCAATGCTCTCGCTGTTCGCCACAAGCAAATCATACCACATTCTTAGAACATGCGAGCGCTCCTTCGCCGTCGTTTGTTGCCAGGAGTGGAAGGCCTCGCTCGCTGCCTGTATCGCCTTCTTCGCATCGTTAACATCCATGTCAGGAACTGTCCCGACGACTTGGCCATTCGCAGGATTCTTTACTTCGAACGTCTTCTGGTCGGAGGCCGAGTTCCATTCGCCGTTGATGAAGGCCTTTTCGTTCAGTAGATGCATTTTCCTGATGCGTACGTTTAGATATGTTGTAATCAAACGACCGTTGGATAATTTCATGCCGGTGCACAGTGCCATGATTTATTTATAGCGGGGCACTAGAAATAATTTTGAAGGTTGAATTTATTCGATTTAATTCAGAGATAATTTAATCTTACCGCTATCAAAACGGCACTTGACACATGACACCTGAAATAACCAGTGTTGTCAACTTGACAAGACACTAAACCCCCCCACCCCAAATCGCTTCTACTCGTGCCAACTTAAATTAGAACAAGAGTACACAGATAAAAAGAAAGCAAACGGAAGCAGCATACAGTACTTTTGAAAGTTGAAATAACGAGAAACAACTCGGTTTGAAACTGAGAGTTCGTTTAGCGATAAAATAGCGGCCTGTAATCTATTTCAAAGAAGAATAACAACAAATACAGCAGATGGCGCTCTAAAATACACTTCCGTGAAAAGTAATTAAAAGTTGAATCTAATAAAATATCTGAAATACTCAATTTTACCCACTTTAATATTCTATCCGCAAGCAAACTCTAAATAGATACTCAAATTTTGGGTAAAATACGTACCCATACGACCCATACGCACAATTACACCAAAAGTCACGCTCAAAACCACCAAAACAAACGCGAACAGTGTTCGCAACTTAACGTAACACGTTGACGTAACTAAGAAAATCACGAACAAAATATTCCTGCGATAAAAGGGCCCATACACAGAAAACCATCACTGACAACATACATAAAAGTTTTACTGACATTTACGTTGTATTAAAAGATTAAAATAAGAAACGTTAAAGTTACTTAGCGTCATTATTGCATAAAGAGCGTGTTATGGTTTCGATGTAGATGGACTGTATAAATTTCACTATATTTATTGAACTTAAAATTGCTGTTTTACAATTAAAAGGTATAATGCGGTGTTCGTGATGACCACACAATGCGCAGTCGCTATTCTTGCCCGTAGCTCTATCGTGTTAAGTTAGTTGCCAATGTTACCAACTTACAAGTTTAAAAATTCATTACCATAAGCTCCCCCCCTTAAACAGTTTGTAACAAAATGTTAAGTACAATACATGTAAGTATAATATAATTTAAATAATTGTGTGAAATTCATTCTGTCCTTTCACACTGCACTGCCTCACTACTGTTTTCGGTTTCTTCCAATGGAAGAGGACATAACTTCGTTACTGCTCTCTTGAAGTTGCCTCTGGAAGTTTTAACAGTTACAACACGAACTATATCGTCGTCGCCTGGGTGAAGCTGGATTACACGTCCGAGGAACCATTGACATGGAGGTAAGTTGTCATGTTTAATAAGTACAGGACTTCCTTTCTTTAAACTTGTCTTCCCTTGTTTCCATTTTGCCCTCTGTTGCAGGTGACACAAATAATCCCGAGACCAACGTTTCCAGAAACTCTGGATGATTTGCTGTTGCAGTTGAAAACGCGACAATCTGTTTAGTGGTATGTCTGTTACGTCTGGATCCGGAAGTGAAGATAGTGGTTTCCCAACCAAAAAGTGAGCTGGGGTTAAAGGTTGTAGGTCATTAGGATCTGAAGAGAGAGGACTCAGCGGTCTGGAATTCAATGCAGCTTCTATTTGTATCATAATTGTATTAAATTCTTCGTATGTTAATTTTGTTGTGCCTATTACCTTGAATAAATGTTGTTTCATGATTTTGATGTTAGACTCCCAAAGACCTCCGAAATGGGGTGAATTTGGTGGTATAAAATGCCAAACTATATTCTCGCTAGCACAAGACCTAATTATCTCATCTGATGACCTTGAGAAAAGCTCATGAATGGCTGATAATTGCTTAGATGCGCCAACAAAATTCGTTGCGTTATCGGAATACAAATGGCCAGGTTTTCCGCGTCGCGAGGTAAACCGTTTAAGAGCAGCCAAAAACGATTCTGTGGTTAAATCCGTGACTAGTTCTAAATGTATTGCCTTCGTGGCAAAGCAAATGAATAAGCAAATGTAACCCTTTACCGATTTTGACCCTCGACCCTTTCGATCTTTTATAATAAAAGGACCTGCGTAATCTATTCCCGTTATATAAAATGGATTTATAATCCTCACACGTTCCTTTGGCAAATGTGCCATAATGGGATTAGATGACTGTGGATTAAATCTAAAACATTTCATGCAGTTCCTTACTGTTAATTTAGCAACATTAATACCAGAAGTTGCCCAATATTGCTGTCGAACAGTTGATAACAATAGCTGTGGTCCTGCATGAAGCATGGTTTTATGAACATTTTCAAAAATAAGTTTAGTCAAATAGTGTTTGCCTGACAGTAATAAAGGATGCTTTTCTTCAAAATTTAAGTGTGAATGTTTCAGACGACCACCTACTCTCAGTAATCCTTCCGAATCAATAAACGGTGCCAAACCTAGCAAGTTCGATTTTAAGACCTTATTTTCATTCAGAATCTTAATTTCATGAGAAAAACATTCTTGCTGGGCCAGTTTCACTAAT
The DNA here is from genome assembly GCA_033060865.1 of Dorcus hopei. Classification (NCBI taxonomy): domain Eukaryota; kingdom Metazoa; phylum Arthropoda; class Insecta; order Coleoptera; family Lucanidae; genus Dorcus; species Dorcus hopei. The sequence goes on from CM065425.1 coordinate 10,724,245, forward strand.
TGCTTCATACTCGCGTCTAATTCCTTTACTGAAATTGGTCCGTTTTGACGTCCATGCCTTGGTTTTTTAATGTTAACGATAAATCGCAAGACATAAGCCATAGCTAATTTTAATTTGTCTAAGCTGGAAAATCTTTCAAAATTGAAGAAGTTAGTATTAATCACTGATGTGAACGCTTTACCTTCTGGATCGTCAATTGCTGTTGAAAATATAGATTGTGGCCAGTAGCTATTTTGTAAAGAGAGCCATGGTGGTCCATTCCACCACAAGTCAGAACTCACTAATTTCTGTGGAGATACACCCCGTGAAGCAAGATCAGCTGGATTTTCCTTGGTACTAATGTAATTCCAACTAATACCTTGTGTCAATTGTTGAATTTTACATATACGATTTTTTATGAATATTTGTAGTAAATGAGGTTGCGTTTTAATCCAATGTAGGACAACTTGAGAATCTGACCAAAGAAAACAAGTTGCTATAGAAAGTGATTTTTGTACTTTGTTAACTAATTCTGCTAACATTAATGCACTGCATAGTTCTAACCGGGGAACAGTTAGAGGCTTTAAAGGAGCAACCTTAGTTTTCGCACAAAGAAGTTTAACGAAAATGTTATTTTCTTCGTCGACACTTCGAATGTAAATGCAAGCACCATAGGCACTCTGTGAAGCGTCACAAAACCCATGAAGTTCAGTTGCTATTGGATTATTGCAGATCACGTGTCGTTTTTCTTGTATGTGATTTAATTTGGCTAAGTTTTTCCGGAACTGTAACCACAAGCTTGCAATATCAGTAGGAACGGTTTCATCCCAACCTAACCTTTGTGACCAAAGTTTCTGTATAATGATTTTTGATGTAATTGTACAAGGACTCACTAACCCTAAAGGATCAAAAATCCTAGCAACATCTGGACAAAATGTTTCGTTTAGTAATTGACGAAGATTCACTCACCTCATTAAATTTGTAGCCAAGTGTATCTGTTGTGCTGTACCACATCACACCTAAAGTTTTTGCATATTCATTTACTCCGAGCAGTAATATACTTACAGGCTCATTTTTATCCTGAAGTTGTTGTAAAATATTGCAACTATTAGAAGTCCACTTTCTTAAAGGAAAACCTGCAGAACTTAAAATAGAAGAGATTTCCTTGCAAACCCTGATTGCTTCCGATTCCGAATCAAAGCCCGTAATAAGATCGTCTACATAGAAGTCAGTTGCTATTATTGATGAAGCAATTGGGAAATCTGTTTGATATTCGTGAGCAAGTTGTTTTAAACATCTGATTGCTAAGTATGGAGCAGCTTTTGTACCGTATGTTACTGTATTCAGGGTGTAGACTGATATTTCATCTTTAGGATCAAATCTCCAAACGATGTTCTGAAGAAATCTGTCGTCTGGATGCACTAGAACTTGCCTATACATCTTGGCGATGTCGGCTGAAACTACGAATGGATATTTCCTGAATCGTAAAAGAATAGAAAAGATTTCATTTTGTATTGATGGCCCTGTGTACTGCAAATCATTTACAGACCAACCAGATTCAGAAACTGCAGATCCGTCAAAACTACCCGCAACTTAGTAGTTAAGCTTTCTTGCCGTATAACTCCGTGATGTGGTAGAAAGTAAACTGTATTAAAATCAATTGAATTTTGTAAAGACATATGGCCTAAATCGATATATTCCTTCATAAAGAGAGAATATTGATGTTTCAGATCAAGATTTGACTCAAATTTACGTTCTAATTGTTGTAAACGTTTAATGGCAATTGATTTTGAATCTCCTAAATTTGAAGGTGAATGTTTCAATGGTAATCTAACAACGAAACGTCCCTCCTCATTCTTAGTGAAAGTTTCTGAAAAGTGTTTTTCACACTGAATATCATCATCAGAAGAGATGGTTTTTCGTTGGTTGTTTCTTCTAACTCCCAAAATTTTTGTAACTGAGAATCAAGATTTGTGTGATTCCTTGAAAAATGGCAATGAGTGACTGAAACTGGTTCATGAATAACACCTGATATTATCCACCCGAACTTGGTGTTTTGAAGCATCGGCATATTTTTTCCCAATGAAATTCTTTGTTGGATTAGAGCATCCCAAAAAAGACCAGCGCCGATCAAAATATCAATTTCGCTTGGCTCATTAAACTGAGGATCAGCTAGATGAATGTCATTTGGAATATTCCAAGAAGCCACATCAATTTTTGAAATGGGTAGCTTGCTTGTAATTGTTGGGATAATGAAACAATTAAGATTTGCAGAGAAATTAGAATTCAGAGACTGAATGAAAATTTCACAATTCTTTTCGATGTTTGATGAAATACCATTGATGCCTACAATAGACGTATTTTTTGAATGTTGGGTTAATTTTAGCCTACTGCAAAGTTTAGAAAATACAAAATTTGACTGAGAACCGCAGTCTAATAGTGCCTTGGCAATATGAATGCCACCAGCTTTATCTGAAACTAAAACTGAAACAGTTGAAAGCAAAATGTGTTGAGTATGACCTTGACTTGTGAGGCTAACTTGAGGAGTAGGTTGAGAAGAATTCTCTTGATGAAGCAACGTGTTGTGCTTTGCCTTACATTTTTTACAGAAACCTGATTTGCAGTGTTTACTTATATGACCTGCACTCAAACAGTTGTCACACAGCTTCATATCTCTCACCTTTTTTAATCTGTCGGACACCTTTAGTTTCAGAAAATCACTGCAATAATAGATTAAATGATTTTCATTGCAAAAGTTACATTTGGGGTTTGATGCCACCAGTGATAATTGCTTGATACCGCTGCGGACCTGTTTTTGTTCTGTAACAATTTTAGCGTTATGGTTAATTTCTATGGTTTCCAAGAAATCCGCTCTAGTTTTTAAAAAGGTACTTAGATCGCTAAGTTTTGGGAATTCATGCGTCGTTTTGTATTTTTCCCATTCTCGGGCAGTAAATTTATCAAGCTTTGATGTTATTATAAATATTATTAAGGTGTCCCAATACTCAATTGGTTGTTTCAAACTTTCAAGTGCGCGTAAATGTTTTAGAACGGTGTCCATTAAATTGCGTAAACCGGCAGAAGATTCTTTTGTGAGCGCATTCATCTCAAAAAGATTTCTGACATGGTTATTGACTAACAATCTCGAATTGTTGTATCTGTTACAAAGTAATTCCCATGCGATAGTGTAATTTTCTGATGAAAATTCTAACGACTGAATTACCTTGGTGGCATCGCCTTCCAAGGAAGCACGCAAGTAATGATATTTTTGGACATTGTCGATTGAATTGTTGTTGTGTATTAAAGACTCAAATGTGTCCTTAAACTCTAGCCAGCTGTTATAATTTCCGTCAAATTTGGTTAGTTTTATTGTCGGGAGTTTAATGTTTTGTGATTGCGGGTAATCTGCCTGCTTTGAGGAGTCTGATTGAATACTCTCTTTAGCTTCTGAAGCTTGATCTTCAGCTTTATTGAAATTTTGCAAAATAAATTTTGCGTCTGCAAGAACCGACGAATATTTGTCAACAAATTCATCACGTTCTAAATATTGTTTCTCTAAATCGTCTTCACTGCATGAACATTCGATATTTACTTGTATTTCGTCAAACTCCTCTATCAGTTGAGTGAAAGCGTTTGTGCGATCTTGTAATTGAATGATTGTTTTATCTGAAATTGACTCTCCCTGTATGTGCGCGTCTTGAACTGGTTTCAAAAATTTAATAAAATTGCTTAATTTGTGTTTGATTGCACCACGTTTCCGTACGAGATTTTGAACAGTGATCTGTTCTTGCATGTTTTATTTTTATCCAACTGCAGAATGAATCGAAAATGGCGTTAGATATCGTGAACGATAAATTGCGAACAAAGCATAAAATGATTTGCACGTACGCGTGTCTTGGTTACTCGCGTATAATTGATTGTATTTTGATACAAATAGAAACTGCAATAATCGTAGGATAAAGGAAAATTGAGGAACTCACTGTTGTGCAGTCCTTTCCAGTCGTCCAGTTGAATCGTCTTTGTACTTGCCGTTTCTACCGTTGAGAAATTGCTTGGTCCACTGGTGTGGTTTGCTTTTTGCTGATTTTTCCTTCCCAATCCGTCTAATCCGGCTCGTTTGGACCAGAAAATGTTATGGTTTCGATGTAGATGGACTGTATAAATTTCACTATATTTATTGAACTTAAAATTGCTGTTTTACAATTAAAAGGTATAATGCGGTGTTCGTGATGACCACACAATGCGCAGTCGCTATTCTTGCCCGTAGCTCTATCGTGTTAAGTTAGTTGCCAATGTTACCAACTTACAAGTTTAAAAATTCATTACCAGAGCGTCTTTTTCAAAAAGTACTCTTGTCATTTCGTCAATTTCATTACAATTTCCGGATATTTTTTCTAATTTCTGTAAAAATACTTACAGAAACCAGCTAATTAAAGTAACTGAAGTTGTAAGCGATATATACAAACAGACATACATACTGTTTTTGTTCTCCTGTTGAAACTTTAATTGAAAAAGCAAAGGTTGGGACAAGTTGAATATTCGATTGTCAAACATAAATGTCAGCTAAACATGAATTGTGCTAGTTTCTTGCTTTATTATGATTGATCTAATTAAAAATAAATAAAGCACTCTTTGTGCATTGAAAATTATCACAAAATTCATTCATCTTTTATTTGATTGCAAAAACATAATTGAAAAATAAATAAACTAAATTACTAGAATTGATCATTTCTTGCATTTACAGAAACTTTATAGTTATTTATTGTATAAGTGTTTTAAATAGATAAATCACCACATATATGGTATCAGAATGAGCGAAATTTAATTAAAAAATATTCGTATTCGTAAAATGAAATGTGACAGGCTCTGTCATACCTACTGGTTGCTATGGTACGTTGTTTATTATTATCCACTAGTGGAATAGAGTAAATTTATTCCACTAGTGGATAATAGGTCACTTTTAATATTTTATAAAGTACTAGCTTATAGACTTTGAAGACTCTGTTTCAATGGCAAGCCCGACGCTAGAACTCCAATTTACTTCCTAATCAAACTTGACATTCATATATGTGACCACGAGGGGATTTTTTTACAGTAAAAAAACATTTAATTCATAGAAAATCATTTTTAGAGCATAAAATGTAAACGTTGCTTCTAATTTAAAAAAAGATAATACTTCCTAAACCACAACTTCCGTCAAAATTATCTTGAATACTAATTTGAATTGGTTTTTCTTTAGATAGGGCATACGCACTTTCTGTTCTATTATCTATTAGGTATCCTTTCGTTGAAAATACGTGCATAAAGATTACTGTGGTCATCGACTACTAAATGCTGTTTTCTTCGAAGTCGATCAGAGTGCACCGATAAAAATAATTAAAACTGTTGTGTTGTTCTGAATTAATTTGCTTTCGTAATCTGTGTGTTTATTCTGAAATTTGCACGCGTGACATCATTGTAACTAATGAGAAAAAATGCTCTCACACGTACCCAGGTGACACATGATAATTACCTACAGTTAAAGAATTTGTTTAAATATTTTGTGGAATTCAATGCTGACAGAGGTATAAAAAAATTCAATAAATTGTCATTCTATTAATAATAATCGTAATATTTTATGTAATAAATTTTGCAAAGTTCTATAATTTATAATAAAGATATGAGTTGTTTATAAAAAGGAAAGTAGCTAAAGTATCATTTTTTACCTTCACGACTTTTTTTCTTATATTAATTAATTCACTTTTGAGAAAGAAACAAATCCAATTTCGTGCTAAAATCTTCAACATTAAATATTGCTTTTCTATTTTGATTATTAGTGCATTCACAATTATATTTTGTTAGGTTGGCTGTTAAAAATTGTACTCAACATGCGCAGTGTCACCTTAGCGTTGTTAAAGTGTCCCTGCTCATATTCAGTACAATTTCTAACAGTCATGTACTGCTGCTAGAACAAATTTACAATACGAGGACTGACAATGAAGTTCGCAGAATATTTTTCATGTGCTTTATACGGCAGTGCTGCGACAGCGGCAACAAGTGGCCCGTGGAATAGCGTCCTTGTCCTGTCCTCAATTCAAATTTCACAATATTTGAACTTCATTTAATTAGTTAAACATCAAATCTTGCAAAGCAGTTTCGTGTCCGCTGTAAAAATTTGGTCATGGATTTAATAGAACAGAGAACCGTGATTAAAATTTTGGTAAAAATAAAGAAAAACGGCTCGAAAATCGTAGAGCTTTCGAATGAAGCATTGGGTGATTCTGCCACGAAACTTGCTATAGTTTACAAATGGGCAAAGAGGTTCAAAGAAGGACGCCAATTGGCTGACGACGATCCGAGAAAAGACCAATTTTCTTCGATTGGAGGGGCATTGTGCATCGAGAACTTGTTCCAGAGGGACAAACAGTAAAGTAAATGCAGCATTCTATCTGGAAGTAAAGAGACATCTAAGGACTCGGGTAAGACGTGTCCGACCGGAACTGTTTGCGAAAGAAGCTGGATCTTGCAACATGGCAATGCTCTGGTGATGTGATGAATCGCTGTTTTTAAGAATCGAGTCGACTCGAATACTTTTATAAAAGAATCGAGTCTTGACTCGAGTCCAGATCAAAAGACTCGAGTACCTGATTAAACTAGAATTGAACTCGGGAGTCGCCGTTTTAAAGAATGAATAAACCCAGTGGCGTAGATAAGGGGGGGGGGGGCGAAATTGTTCCAAAATATTATGTTCCGCCTAATTCATACTAAAGAAGTTTTCGTATGACGTTGTTTTTTATTCGCTGTTTTACATTTCATAAATAAAATGTTAAATAGTCCGTACTCGTTAGACTTTTTTATTCGCCACCCCACCCCCCCTGAAACAAGTTTCTATCTACGCCACTGAGTAAACCTGAGTATTTTTATAAAAGAAGCGAGTTGATACTCATTTTGCTAGATTTCCGATCGTCACTTGTTTTCTTTTTTAATATATTCTGGTGGTTCAGATAAATCTAAAACTTTTGTATATAATATTATTCGATGTGTCTAATATCTAATGAAGTGTGCAGCCTGCGTGCAAAATATAAACAAAAACTGATTTACTAAGTAACTGCATGTAACTGACAGCGAGTCTACCCGACTCGTTGCAGCGCTATTTAATTCTAAAATCGGTACTCGAGTTTCACTAACTCGGGTTCACTGCAATAGGTACTCGAGTAGAACGAATATCTTTGGGACTCGAGTCTGATAACGAGTCTACTCGACTCGTCGCATCACTACTTAATTCTAAAGTCGATACTCGAGTACTTGAATCGAACTCGAGTCGACTCCGAGTATCGCTGACTCGGGTACACAGAATTAGATACTCGAGTACAATGAGTACCTTTGGGAATCGAGTCTGTTACCGAGTCTACTCGACTGGTCGCATCACTACAATGCTCCAGTATACACAGCCATTGTTGTGAAGGATTTCTTCGCCAAAAATCGAATCGCTGTGTTGAAGCCCCATTCGCCCGATCTGACCCTTTCTGATTTTTTTTAAATTTCCTAATATCAAGAGAGGCATGAAATATCATCGCTGGAGCTCACAAGAGGAGATGGAACCGATTACGACGCGCGTTCTATACAGCCTCACGGAAAATGATTTAGAAGAGAGTTTCCGGCAATTGAAAAAACGTTGGACCATCTGCACTGCTTTAGGCCTAGGCAGAGACTACTCCGAAGGCGACCGTGTAGTAGATAACGAATAAATGTATTCCGTAGTTGTAATAATTTTTTTCTACGAACTTAATTGTCAGTCCTCGTATGTAGCTACAAAGCTACATTTGTTGACACCTAAAATTACAAGAATAACCTCCAAATTGATATCAACATAACCTCTAAATCGACATTATTTGAAATCTTTGACGATTAAACAAAGGTCTGTTCGTTTGTATTGCTCGGAGTTACTCTAAAAGCTGTCAAATGAAGTTTTCAGTCAAATTCGAAGTTTTTTCGGCGCGAGAGAAACGAATTTGACTGAAAACTACATTTGACAACTTTAAGGCCGCATGTCCACCGGATCGGGCCGACCACAATCGGCTCGATTGGGATCGTGCGATAAAGATCGTGTAAATGTATTTCTATTGTAGCATGTCCACTGAAACGACTTCAGTCGCGTGTAATTAGACGCGACTGAAATCGTTTCAGTGGACAGGCTACAATGCAAATACATTTGCACGATCTTTATCGCACGATCCCAATCGGGATGACTGTGGTCAGCCCGATCCGGTGGACACCCGGCCTTAGAGTAACTCCGAGCAATATAAACGAACAGACCTCAAGATAGATTGGTAATGCCACATCAAAGGATGACGGTTTGTTATGTTGATTGTTGATCAGGTGTTGATCACGTCAACAGGAGATGGCCGACTCCGTACCAGTGTTGCCAATCCTTCAAATAAGAATCACTAAAATCCTTTACATTCCCTCAAATCTTCCTAGGGAAAAATATGTATTTTAGGAATATGTAGTAAATACGTTTATTACGTAAGTTTTGTAAGAGACAAAAACATACGAAATGACACAAAATAGAATGTACTTTAGGAGTACAAACAAAAATAAATTGTAACAAAAATTATTTAATGTTTCCCCCAGAACCTATTCATTGTAAACAAATATTTATTTGAATTTCCCGCTAGTCCGTACGTTTTATTGTGCGCGTTCAACGAACAGCAGCTGCTGAGTTGCTTACTCAGCAATCGTCTGTGATTGGCTGTTACCTTAATGTGAACCAATCACAAACGATTGCTGATTAAGCAACTCAGCAGCTGCTGTCCGTTGAACGCGCACATTGTTCTGATTCAGGACCAGTTACATAATGGAATTTAAAGGAGACTTTAAAATAAAATCACATTCAGATGTATAAACAAATCTGTGGCTTGGTCGAAAAAGGGCCTAAGTGCAAATTCTTCAAAAATGAGTTGTTGGGCGTATCTAACTAAATAAATTGCGCTCATTTTAATGAAATTAAATGTAAGTGAATAAACCTAGTAAGTCTGAAAATTTCATTGTAAAAAAGACCTAAAGTGCAAAAATTATAATGCATATCAAAATTTAAAAATATAGGGGCCTAAGAATCAAAAATGTATGAATAGTATAAGATTATTATAAAATAAATATGTATCTCTTGTGCATATTATTGCTTTTAGGAAGACTCTAGCAAAATCTTTTCAAATTCGGAAAAGAAACAATTAAATAATAAGCATTTTAAATTTTCATACAAATCCTCGATTATCTTAAAACTTGATTTTGTTAGATAGGCCCTTTTTCGACCAAGCCACAGAATTATGAAAACACATTTGTTTACACATCAGAATATGACTTTAATTTTAATGTCGCCTTTAAGTTTCATTATCAAAGTGGCCCTCAGTATAGGGACCATGCACATTAAGGTTACTGTATTCATTTCCTCGGCTTCGTCCCCCAAGTGTTGCCAGCTATTCGCCAATGATCATGTGACCACACTTTTACAATAACTCCTAGTATATTTTGCTTTGTTTTAAGTTTAGCTCCTTTTTCCTTCAAAATTAGATAAAAATCCTTTAAGCTTCCGAATTCTTAGTATAAATCTTTCATATTGCAGAATTTCCTTCAAGGTAGGCAACACTGCTCCGTACAGATTTTTAGGTACGCTTTCCACTCCTAAGAAATACAGCTTGCGTGCTCAGCTTGCAGATGTCGCTGACAAAGAACGATAAAAGTAGTTCCCTAGTTACTTATAGCGTTTTCGATTGACCACACTAGTGCGCACTCAGAATATCTTCATCTCGTGTTATTACATGAGGTTAAAAGAAGATGCAGATACACTGAGTGCAATTGGTGCAAGTGAATCGAAAACGCTATTGGAAATTTTAATTAAAAATGCACGGGATATTTGAATTCGTACTTCCAATTCGTACCGGGTCATTTTTTAAATGTTTTATCAACTCTTGCTATGAAATTTGGACGGCATGAATTAGCTTAACTGAAAAATCAGTCATTGGACGTCTGGAAGTTATGTTACAGTGAAGCTAAGACTTGCCCACGGTGATACTTGCCAACCAAATTTCATGGCAAGAGTTGATAAAACATTTAAAAATCAGTCGATATTAGCAAATTTTTAACAAAATACATAAACAGTAGGTACTAAGTCCAGAGATATAATTACATTAGAAGATGCACTAGATGGCGCTGTGCGTGCCATGAATTTCGAAATTTTAAATAGTAGGGTGGTTTATTATTTGAAGAGAACTTCAATTTTACAACCAATGACGGTTATCAGTTTCTAGCATTTGTTGTCACCCAAGCCATTTTGCAATTTAAAATTTCGAAGACCATGGCGCGCGCAATGCCACCTAGCGGATATTCTAAAGTAGTTATATCTCAAAAGTTAGTATCTTTGGATTTGGGTTTTGTCTGAACTTTCTAACTTATGCCGTATTTATATTAAATATTATATTTTATATTAAATTATATTGGAAGCACCAATGTTACCAACCGCCGCATAACAAAACAGAATTTTTCTATATTTAAATTACAAAAACGCAGATTTTTGAGCTTCTTTTACATTCAAGAACCAAAATAGAAAACTAATTTTTTAATTTACCATTAACTAAATTTGTACAATGGGACATGCTCTTGCAGCAATTTTGATTAAAATACTCATGATAATTCTTAACACAGTTCGTTCGAAACAGAGAGACAAATTATATTCCGGTACGTCACAAGACAATCTCAAACAATCGGATTGTTTGTCGTTAACAAACACACGAGAAATTACAATATTTGCGTCGCCTACGCGTTAAACAAATGTTTATTCATGCAACAAGGCAGAAACTGTCTGATGCAAAGCAGTTTCACTAGAATTAATAATCATGTTATGAATTAGCAACAAGGTCTTTTATAAATAATGTTAATGTTTCATTGTGTGCGGACAATAGTTTCTCAGCTAAATCAATTATAATTTATATCGGAAGTAATCTGGTTTTACCTCTTTTTTAAATAAAATCCCTTTTTTGTATTAACCTTCAACGCAACTAACCATTCGTAGCGCACCGACGCGGTACCATTGTTTTAATTAATCTTGAATTAACAATTCAAAATTAAACAAGTAGGCCTCCTTCTATGTACACACATAAAAAAATCAAATACTTTATGTATCCAATAACACCAGCGACAAAAAACATTCTGCAACGCAAAACAAATGCAGGTAATGCCTACTCATAAATACCTTGCATTTGTTTTTATAAATCGCAATAAAACACAAAAACGTAGGTATGTAAACGTGACACTAATAACACGGTTTATTTTTGGATGTTAATGGTTGTGCTTAAATTAAACCAAAAAAATATATCCTACCCAGGTATAATAAGGGGTAAGTAAGAAAAAAAAAATACCTTTGTTGATGTTCCTTGTGGTCTTGAGATTTTTGGCTTTGATACTTTTCGAAGGCCCTAATCATAAAATCCTCGCTGGCCATTTTTTTGGATACCGGCCAATTTCGGTTTGTCCCGTTTCGAAACGCGTATTATCACTGTAAAAAGCCGGCGACCAAACACATGGAACTTTCGCGCACGAATAATTTCTGGCTCACATCCGCATCTCAAATTGTCTTAAAAGAGAGACGACCAGATGACTCAAGCAATGCGCTCATGAGCTACTTTGGATTGTGTTAGGGTACTGTGACGTAACGCAAAGTCGTTCCTTCCAATTACACTCACCTGTTGCTAATACCTTAGGTCGGGGGATTATCCTTGAGGGAAATTTGTCGCGCCAGCAAAATTTGCACGGTATTAAAAATAGCTTAACATAAAAATTTCCTCGAGTCAAAAACGTAAATGCGCGCACTAAATTACTAATAAAATTATTTGTTAATTACAATATCGTAATGAGGAGAAATAAACCTTGCCGGTTACAGAGTACGACAGTTAGCTACCTCAGCATAATTTAATCAAGAAAGCAAATTTATTTATAATGCGTGATTCGTGCTTTCTTTTTTGTAATTAAAAGCGGTAATACATACAAGTTGTTGGGAGTTATTTTGATCCGAAGGTTATGCGTTTGACCTCTTTATTAAATCAACCGAGCAACTCTGTTCAAATCTGCTTCATACAAAGTTACTGTCGTGTACCACATTTAGTACATTTACTTACTTGTGGACGTTTCGTTTCGGTCAAAAAGTGTTAAAGAAAATCGTTTATTTAATCATTTAATAAAAAGGGAGCGACTTTCTTCGAAAAAAATTGTAAAAAAAATTGTCTTTTTTACCTACAGGAAATTAAAATTATTAAAAAAATCTGCAACAAATTCAAATGAGGCTAACTGTCCAAGCCATTTGTTTCTATGTTAGCTTGATGGTCCCCTTAAAACATTTTGAGTTAAAATATGAAACCGTGGAGGAAATGCATGTTTCCATTCGCGATTCTTGACATTCCACCACGGTATTAATGAAGACACCGGCAAAACCCAATAGATGTCATGATTTTTTTCTTGGATGTTTTACCTTTATAAATACTGTGGAGTTCGCTTAGTATGACTCCGCATATACATAATGACAAACTTATTAAGACGTACTTGTACCCGTGGTTTGGTTTTCATATAGAGTACTTTCATTCCGCTTATAATGTTGATCATTTAGTATGGCTTAATTATCCTTTCCCTTGAATGTCACCAAAAGCGGACTCCAATATTAGTGACTACGATACATTTATAGCAACCAGTGGTCAGCTATTGTACAGGATGTCCTAAACCACCGAATTAGCGCGAAACTGCCCTTTTCTATACATTTTAACAAAACAATTTCTTAATAAAAGTTATGTAGGTTTCCTTTCCGCATAATTTCGACTATCAACTGCGGTAGGTTCAGTTCGCGTATTGCAAGATTAGTTATTTTTTTCAAATGGAACACCCCATTATATTTTAACATTTGTGGATAGCCCTTTCTGTGAGCTTTCCACTGACACCACATTTTATGGGCTTGTGATTGATAACTTGTGAGTTATTACCATCAACCATAAGTCCAAAAAATGTGGCATCACGCGCTATAATATATAGGGGTTTTCATTAGCTCTTCAAGAGCTAACCAAAGCTGCAATAAAATATATGATCCATTTAAAAAATCATAAGTTGGATCTGTAACTTTTAAATAAACCATCCTGTACAGATGGAAACAATTTTATTGGAATGGAAACCTACACAACTTTCCTTCTGAATTTTTTTTTTTTTTTTGATAAAATGTAAACTGGGTATTTTTGGAAGTGTGGCTGAAAAAGAATCCGGTTACTATATGAAACAAATGTTTCTTTTTTCTGTGTTCATTTCGAAATGAAAAATAATTTAATAAATTTTCATAAATTACTGAAAATTGGTACACGGTACTGACTTTGAATTTTTACCAATTTTTCCACATTTTGACAATTGTGACAGTTTACCTTTCGGTGTTGATATTAGTTTTTTGTTTCAAATTTAATAATTAAAACCGTAACGACGAGAGTTGCTAAGAATTCTTATGTTTTTGTTCTTAATACTTTATTTAAAGAAATTTCCTTATCCACCAGTGCCGTCGGGATCGGGGTGGAATACAAAAAAAATTACACATTAAGGCTGCGCTCACACTGATGAAGCAAAACGTTTTCAAACAAAAAACACGCTAAAACAGTAACTGTTTTAGCGTGCTTTAAACTTTGCAGTAACTGTTTTAGCGTGTTTTAAACTGTGTTTTGTTTTGATATATCAGTGTGTGCCTGATTCTATTTAAAGCATGGAAAAAAAACGCTTTTTAACAAAATTAGTCAAAAATGTTTTGTGCGAAAACGTTTTTGCTTCATCAGTGTGAGCGCAGCCTAAGGCCCAGTTTTACAATCGTGGAATAAGGCCGGAATAACTGTTCGACGAATATCCTTTAATGTTCCTCCATATCTACGTCACACCTACGTCACGTTATTCTAAGAATAATGCTTATCCGACGATTGTAAATCGGGCCTAAATTTGTTCTTGAGCAAAAACAAAGTGTTAAATCATATACTCAGTACATGTAAATATCAAGGTTCTGTTTTCAGCCACACTCCCACAAACACGCTGTATAAATGGGCATTTCTGGACTAATTCGGAAGTTTGGGATGTACATATTATTTACAACTGCATTAACTGTATTCATTTAATTTCCCCTACTTAAATGTAATAAATATTTCTGTAAAAGATAAAATTATGCCATCTGTCAGGTCTATTTTTCCAATTACAAAAAAAGTCAGTAATCTGTAAAATAATTCTGCCCTTTAAAGTAACAGGAAGAATTTTAAAATGAACATAATTAAAATAAAAAAAAAGAAAGTTTTAATTTTATTATACCAGAATCACTGCTTGAGTTGGCAGTGCTGAATTTTTTTTTGAAATGGTACAACTGGAGTAACTTTCGGTTGTTGACGGCTTGACACTGACAGCCGTCACTTTACAAGCGTCACTTGACATTTCAAATTCAAATGAAAACGCTAATTTTTATTCACATAACCACAGTATAAGTAATTACCCAGTAGCGTCACTTAAACGTCAGTGTCAAAAAAAGCGGCCATTCTGTTTGATACCCTTATGGAAATGCAATGTAATTTACAGCTGGGTAGGTATCAAACAAAAGAGCAAATGTGACAGTTATACTCGAGTGACGCTACTGTGTGACATAACCTACAATCTTTTCGCTGTTCCGGTTACGTCAAATAAACTAACAGTGTCGTAGTGTTGCAAATAGCCGAATAAAAAAATACACTTAATTGTATTGCCAACTCAAACAGTTATTCTTGACCACTTTGTACATTCGATCGTGTATTGTTTCTTTAATTCTTAATAAATGAAAAAAAATCATTTTTTTTTAACAAACGTCAAAACATCCATGTCACAATTTCGGTGGCTTTTGTAATATGGGAGCCAAAAATTTTTTTTTTTCAGAGTTGGCTGTGTGATAAATCACGTATATCGCAGTCGAAGTGTTCTTTCAATGACAGATGAGTTTTGGAAAAAAGACAAATATTTATTAAATAAGATGCGTTATATGTCCACCACCTTCTGCTAGACAGAGTGCAGCTCTTCTTTTAACAGAATCAATAATGTTTTGAAGAATCCTAGGTGAGTTATTAATCTCTTCGATCTTATTTCTCATTCTTTGTTGTAGGTCTTCAAGATCAACAATTGGAGTTTCATAAATAGAGTTTTTAAATATGGCCAAAGAAAGGAGTCACAGGGAGTCACATCGCAGGAACGTGGTGGCCATATCGTTTCTGTGTTTAAACTAATAATCCGGTCTCCAAAAAATTCCCTTAAAAAAGCAATGTCCGCCATTGACTTTTGTACCATTTCTTAAATAAATTTCAACCAGATATCGTTTTTGATTTTCATTAAATACGAAAGTCATTTTTAAACTAATGTGCAAAAATAAATAAAAAATTACAGTGACAGTTACTGACGGTTCACTGAAACTTTTATTAATATCAGACATCAGACATGACTGCTATGTCTTTCTCTCTCATCATGGCCAACTCTGAAAATTTCTTTTTTGGCTCACATGTTATTTTACACATTTCGCTTTTAATGCACAAAAGAGGCACAAGATGATGAACAGATTCGTTTTTCCTTTTTAATTAACGCTATCACTATGTTTTCTTTTTGACAAAAAAAACATGGAAGTCGAAATTTTATTCTACATACATTCGATCGTGTTTTGTTTTTCTTTTTTTTTACAGGATAGAAGATATATTAAGCCAGTTTTATACGGTCACATTTCTTGTAACAAATTTGTTATCAATTGTTATACTAACGAATTATGACCGTGTAATACTGAAGTTTACTTCACTAACGAGATTTGTTTACAAAATGTAATAGAAAATGATTCATGTCCTATTTCTATACAATTACGACGCGGGCATGAGCGATGCGCTTATTACAGCTTTGATAACAAGTTATAACCTAAAAAGTAATGTTTACATTTCATCTTTCATGCATCTTTTTTTGCGGCGTTGCTTTAATCGAGAAATAACTAACTACGCCAACTAGTTCTTTTAGAGTTTTTGTTCGTACCAACCGAGATAAAATACTTTAAACGCAGAATCGCATGTTATTTTTGTTAACAAATATGATACCGTCTAATATACAACGCCTTATTTGCATCATTTTATAGGTACTTTTTATAGATACTAAATATAACAGATTTGGTAACAAATTTGTTACAAGAAATGTGACCGTCTAAAGCGGGCTTTATTTTAACGAACGTCTTCAATTTCAATTACAATTTACAATTATGTTACAATTCTTACAATTATAATTTCTTTTGACGAAAAAAAAAAGGAAATAAAAATTTTATTACGCGGTCGATCCGATAGATGGCGCTAATTTTTTTTTTCTTCTCAAATGTTTTGGCTTTATAGATAGTACATTTGACAGTTGTAGTATTTTTTTAATAAATGATCTATTTTCACAATTACAAAAAAAAATAGAATAATCTGCAAAATAATTGTGTCCTTTTATCCTACGACCGATTTTTTCTATAGTTCACACCTTCTCTCTTTGTTCATTAACTTCCTTTATCAAATCCTTCTTAGGCAAGTAACAGGAAGAAAGGATTTTAAAATGAAAATAAATAAATAAACGCATGAAATGTTATTACAACGTGCTTCAAAAAAATCCGTTATCGAGAAAGTTCTGAATTTGCTTTTATTTTATGACGGCATGTCGTAGCTTAGTAGGTATGTTGCAACCTTAAATAACTGTCACTTGTCAACAGCGTCAACTGACAAGGGCTTTGTTTACATCTTATTTGTAATATTTGTAATAATATAAATGTAAAAAATCGTAATTAAATGAATATAAAAAGTTAGGTCATATTTATAATAATAATAATAAAATTTGTATTACAGTCATGTACAGTGAAAGCTCCCATAGCGGACAGCTCTCTTAAGCGGACACCTCTCTTAGCTGGACAGTTTTTAATCTCCCATTTATGCATGCATGCATTTGCATCTGTCTTAGGCGGACACCTCTAATGGACGGACAGTTTGCTGGTCACGGTCGGTGTCCGCCTAAGAGAGCTTTCACTGTATTTAAATTTTTGAGTTTTTAATGAACGTTGCCGAAACATGTCACCATTTCGATGGTTTTTATTTTTTAATGCAAAAAAGACGAAATCAGATATTTCTTACACAGTCGACCACTTGTTTCTTTCGCTCTTAATGAAGAAAAAGAAGCAACAGACAATCGACAGATTCGTTTTTCTTTTTAGTTAACTGTGTCAAAATTTGTCATAATGTTTGTGTTTTGTTTCTTTTACCTCTTGCAAGTCATCAAACGTCATCAAACGACATCAAAACATGTCACAATTTCGATGGCATTTGTCTTTTAACGAAAAAAAAAAAAGGAAATAGAAATTTTATTACGCGCCCGATCCAATAGATGGTGTTAATTTTTTTCTCTTTTTTGATTACTATGCTTTTATTTGTCACAATCAGAGGTCAGTTATTGTACTACCTATAGTACCTATCTATAAAACAAATTGTACCTACCCTCTATTAGATTTATTTTCCCAATTATACAAAAATAATGCAAAATATAGGTGTACCCTTTTATGAAGCGATACATAGAAATTTAAAAATGAAAATAATAAATAAAATACACGCTTGAAGCTTTTTTAAATACATGAATAAATGCTTCCACACAAAGCTCTCAAGACAGCTCAATTTATAAATTAAAAACGAAAATAACAAAGGCAACATTTCTTCAGCAAGAGAAAAAAATGAAAATTGTAAGTAGGAATAATTTATACACAAGTAAAACAAAAGAATCTAAAGAATTTTATCAAAAAATAGACATACATAAAGCAAAAAATTAATTTGTTTTATTTTTTTTTAACCGAAAACAATATTTTGATATAAAAACTAAAACAAATAATTTAAAAAAAAATCTAACAGAAAGCTCCAATCTCTTAAAAATAAAAACAAGACAAGAATAAATTATGTGCGTACAGGGTGTTTGATATTTTATTGTACAAGCTGTAACTTCTTTATTATTAAGAGTATTAAAAAACTGCAAAGGAAATAGATGCTTGGTTTGATCTCTAGAATCCAAAATAAGGGGGTTATTATTACCTAATAAATAATAACAATCGCATTAAATATTCTATAATACATTCTTTTTTGATTCTTATTTAATCACCTCCAATTTTTATTATCAAATATCAATGAGTGTTAGTCAATTGCGGTTCTTTAAAAAAATTCTTCAAAATTCTTAATTGCAAAATTGATTGGTTTTAAATACAAACACGTTTAGTTTCAATTGCAATTACTTTCAAAAATAAAAGAACACAAAAATATAAATTCAAAGGGAAATAAAAAAATCTCGGAAAATAAACTCACACGGACACGTGTCTCTCGAGGGTAGGTTTTCTTCTGGGATATCCAAAGAAACCCACCACACTATCCATTGCGCAAGAAGACGTTCACTTCAACCCCCAACGTTCGCGTTCCAAAAGTAAATGAGTGAAACTCGGAACTCGATCAATACGTGTCTGTGGCGACGATTTTCTGTGAAAACTGTGGCGGAAGTCGCATTACCACAACAGTTATCATCAATAAATAAGCATAAGCATTCATGAAAACGTGTTCTTAATTGGTTGCAGAATAACCCACTTCATTATTAAATTACGAAAGCGGGGGCCACGCGTAATTTCTGTAACATTGAAAGTACTGTCCGCGCGGCATAAGGCGGAATAATTAGTAACCGGGACTTTTACATTTACATTTAGAGCTAATAGCTTTATTTCTGTGAGGCTTACGTAGTAGTATACATAACATCTGTAACAGTTCTCGTTACTTCGTTAATATCTTACAATAGCCCCTTTAAAAGTCAATAAACGATAAACCACGAAGCCTACATAAAAAATTGAAAATCAAATTTTCAAACGCGCAAATTGAAAATCGATAGATTTGAATGTTCTCTTTCATATTTTCCAAGAAATTCGTTTGTGCAGCATTTGCATAAAAAGTTATGTGCATTTATAGTTAACGCTGTCTTGAATATCTGAAGTCGTGGGAACGCCCGTTTTCAATCGATAATTAATCAATAAAATCGATCGGTCAAAACTCAGAGAGAGCATAGATCGATAGATTTGAATGTTCTCTTTCATATTTTGCAAGAAATTCGTTTTGAAACATTTGCGTAAAAAGTTATATGCATTTATAGTTAACGCTGTCTTGAGTATCTGAAGTCTAGGGAACGCCCGTTTTCAATCGATAATTAATCAATAAAATCGATCGGTCAAAACTCAGAAATAGCATAATTCGATAGATTTGAATGTTCTCTTTCGTATTTTGCCAGAATTTCGTTTTTGCAACATTTGTACAAGAAGTTATGTGCTATTGTATTTGGCGTCTTTTAAGTGCGTGACATTAACTATTTTCAATCGATCAGTAATCAATAAAATCGATCGGCCAAAACTTACTGGTGGCATCTTTCGATATACTTGATCATTTGCTATCCGATTACGTGCAAGTTTTCATCGTAAACAGTTTCTTTAAAAAGTTATTTATATAATTAGGTACTGGGCATTAGTTACTGCACTTACTGCCAATAACTTGGACTTTGTTTTTTCTCAATTGACGAGCTTCTTGGAAAAACCTCATTTGTCCAAAAACAACTTTTTTGAAAAAACAAGAAAATGTACCTGTAGACTTAACATATTGCTACAGAAATCCCCAGATTTTGCTAAGCTGTATCCCCGGTTTATGACGTTTTTACGGAATCCCAGGATAAGAATTGATAGCCTACTGTTATAAGCAATAGATGGCAGTGAAATCGCGATTTCGGCAAAAATGGACATGTGAGGTTTTTCCAAGAAGCTCGTCAATTGTGATACACCAGGGACAAACTATAGTTAATGATCTTCACAATGCTGTTAAAATTATAAAAAGGTTTACTACAATGTCAGGTCAAAAAGCGATCAAAAGATGTCGCTACTTGAAATGTTCGTTAAAATTATAGTTCTGTGATAATTAGGACGGCTTTGGCAGCCAATTTAAATTTTGAAGTTTTGTTGCTGGAGGTTTGTTGCTAACTTCTCACCGGTCCTTGTCAATTATATAATTTCGGTGATTCTTTTATTATGAAAAAAGAAAAAATCAAACGGAATTTTTAAGTAATCGATCATATTTTATTTCTGTTGCCCTGTACTGTTAAAAAAGACATGGCAATTAATTTTGTCTGTTTTCAACAAGTACATAATTTAGAATTTTGGAAATTAATGATGAATTTTGTTTCTCTCCTGCAATTTTAAAACTTTAAATATTTAAAAAAATTAATCGAAATTTCACAAACAAGTTAAAAACGTGTGGTGCTACTGTCCTCGTAGTATTGTTGTACATAGAACGGACGCACCTGTGAGTCACTTCGTGTAAATCCTAATAATCTCGTAAAACGGAAATGTGTAATTATTCCGCTGTTCGAGCGCTATATATACACGTCGTAATTTCGTTTTACATTGTATTACGTTACACTATGATATAAATAAATAAATCGTCGTCATAAATAATTCAATACACGCCCGTCTTCGTGACTTTTAAACGCGTGCTGATGATTATTACAGTAGTAGCTCCAATTTAAAACAGTAAACAAATTTTGAATTCGATAATTTTTATTTTTAAATAATTAATGCCCTCGTTCATCAAACGTCCGTCGGTAGATAATTTGTTATCAACGAAATTATTGCGTGCTAGATTAGGCGACTGAGGTTGCGTTCAGGAAACGAGTTGGTTTAATAAAAACCAAAAATCGTCTCGAAAATGTTAAAAATAGGAAGAGTTGTAAATCGCTTACCTTCCTGTCGAAGAGGGGTGAATTTTTCTGAATTTCCACCTGGAAAACCACGCGGTGGCTTGGTTCAATTTCCTCGTCGTCGTGACGTCCGTGTCCGTCTGTTTTTGCTTCATTTCGGTCTTTAAGTTATTCCTGCAACATACAACCGAGCTGCAGAGATTTTATTATTTACACACACATGATTAGCAAAGCTAATATTTAAGAGATGACTTCTCTGCAAACTAATTTAACTCCCAGTTATCTTGAGGAGAATTTTAATTTCTAAAGTTCAGTGCTTATTAATAGATATGAACGAAGGGGTTCTGTGTGAGTGAACTATATAACTTTAATGAGTTAAAAGAAAACAAATATTTTAAAGGAGTCAAGAAAATCTGTATTGTTTTTCAATAAAATATTGCGTTTCCTATAACAATTACAGGATCCGCAGATTTTTATTGTTTTCTTTTTGGAGCAATCTCATCGTTAAATTCGAATAAATCACATTCGGCCTTGCGAGTTGTGTAACACTAATTGCTAACAAATGAAGCGAAGAGCTCCTGTATGTATTTTCTAACGTTCTCCATTGAACGTGGCTCTAAATGCAACTGGAATACAAATACAATAAGACAATGAAAGCCAAACATGGGCATTTAAAATTCAAACGGTTCTTATAACGGTGCAAGAATGACTTTCAATGGCAGAAGACGCAAAGAAGCGCTTAAGGACTTCATACAGCTGTCCACAAAGAGAACCCCTGTTTAAGTCCGAAGAGGTTGTTTTAATTGATTACTTATTTCAAAATCTTTGTATTTATAAAAACAAAAACAAAAAACTTTGTAATTAAATTTATTAATATTTATCATTTTAAAAATTTTCCAGTCGAAAGAGCGGTAAGATTATTCTAAGACACGCCTGTGACATGCGGTTAGATTATTCTAAGACACGTCTGTGACATGCGGTAAGATTATTCTAAGACATGTCTATGACATTTATGATTTATTTTTAAAAACAAATAATACTTAGGGCCAGTTTACAGAAAATTTAATTGCAATCAAATTTTAATGACGTTGTTAATTTGACAGTTCGCAATGTAATTCTTATGGCAACTTAGTCGTGATTAGTTTAATTCGAAATTAAATATTTGATTTGCTTTCTGTAAACCCACCCTAATAATAATAAATAAACTTTATTAGGAGAAGTTTAGCATTTAGCTAGTCTTGCACTTAACCTATTATATGATAAATTGATATACTTATGTATTTAATAATAATAATAATAATAATAATAATAAGCTTTATTAGGTATACGTTACAAGCTATCACAAACGAATAAAAGAAAAACAGCAATAAATATAAATGTTCAATAACAACAGATAAATGAGTAATAAAAATCATGCAAACAAAGAGCTATCCCTTCGACCTAAAATTAATTAGTTTTTATTCCGTTATTTTTAAATTTGTATTGAAATTGTCTGGCAGGTAATTCTTTCAAAGTTAAAGGAATGACACACAATAGGGAGAGACTTCACATTGACAAGAGGCCTTCTTAATAGCCGATCGTAAAACACTATACTCAAACGAAATCCGTAAAGTGACACATAAAATCAGGCTGAAATTTAACGTAGAATTCGAAAATACGTTAATATACAGGATGTTCCGAAAATAAAGTGCAAGCTTTAGCTTACAGGGTGGTCCCGAAAGAAGGTGCCAAAAAGCAATCAGTTATAGGAGATGATGAGTAAAACTCATATACAAAAAATTTTTCTAATAAGTCTTCGTTTTTGAGATAAAAATAATTGAAAATGTGTTGAAAATTTGCTGTACGCTAATGTTAATCGGGATTAAAAAGGTAATACTGGTTGTATGGCAACAATATTTGCATTTTTTTAGCAACGATACCTGTAACATCTAAACTCATTGGCATACAGCAAATTTTCAATAAATTTTCAATTATTTTTATCTCAAAAACGAAAAGAGTTTTATTAGGAAAATTTTTTGCATATGAGTTTTACTCATCATCTGTTATAACTGATTGCTTTTGGCACCTTCTTTCGGGACCACCCTGTATATCTCGGTAATGCAACGTTCGATTGTTTCTGCGTAAACTCCAATCGAAAGAGCGCCATTTCATTCATTTTTATAAACAAATGGCACACAATGGAGAGAGACTTCATTTTGTCAGGGACTTCGAAATCGCTGATTATAAAACCGTATATTGTAAGGTTTTTTTTTTAATCTGTGGTGGTTGCCCAACGGGGTCCTAAGTCATAGACTTGTCAGGACCTCAGGAGCGGAAGTGTATTTGAATGCGTGGCTTTGTTACTTCCAAACCTCCTCGCCGTTTAAGGGGAAGCAGTGTCGAATTTTATCCCCAACACTAAAGGAGGCCTGAAGTCGATACCAACCACCCCCGACAAAAATCCCGAGCGCGGTTCGAACCGACGACCATGCGATTGCAAGGCCGGTCCCTTACCACTTGGACCGTTCAAGCTACGATAACATACAGTGTGTTCCATAATTTATTCTGTTATTCTGTGGTATGTATATGTCTAGGCTACATTCAACTAATTTTTCTCAAAAAACGAAAATATATTTAAAGATATCAGTCGGACAGATCCCTTTTTAACTAATTTAATAAGAAAAAATATAAAGATAAAAACAAACGGTAGAATGTTTTCCTTTTACGGTAGAGCAGTAGTTTCATTATAAAAGCGGTAGACCTGGCAGCACTGATAGAAACTTGCGTTTGTTGTCTTTTTTTTAGTACTATCAAAACTTGATATGATTTCATAATTTCCGCAGTTCTTCTTTGTTTGTTGCAGTCGATCGTATTTTGTGTTTTCAGTTCTCGATAAAACTAGACATAAAACCTCAAGAAATTCTTTTAAAAACAAGTTTAGATAAACATTTCGAATTGGCTGTAGTTGAATTGGTAAAGTTTAATATTTTTATTATACGTACATATGTGTGTATCGTTCGCCAGATGATGATTTTGATGTATTCTTAAAGATTTTAGCAGATGTATTAGATTATTTATTATGTATTTGTTAATTTGTTGAACTATGGTAACCCAAGGTTCAGTG
Source organism: Dorcus hopei (assembly GCA_033060865.1). Classification (NCBI taxonomy): domain Eukaryota; kingdom Metazoa; phylum Arthropoda; class Insecta; order Coleoptera; family Lucanidae; genus Dorcus; species Dorcus hopei. Next base: position 10,748,126 of record CM065425.1, read on the forward strand.
TCACAAGACACTTGATTTTTTGTTACTTGATTGATTTCACTTGATTTTTTGTTGAGATTTAGAGGTGGAGATTAATACATCGAAAACTTTGGTTTTTCTTACTTTAATGAAACTAATTATTTGATAGATACAAGATGTTACATGACACGACCGTTCTCTCTGGCCCGGGAAGTCTTACTACTGTCTCTGGTCCACCACCCCCCGGTTCCTATCCAGGCTCCTTCAGCCCCTAGCTTCTCGGTATTTCTTTGAGTCAAGTCAAGTTTATTATTACTTGGAAAAAATTCACAACTTAGGGCCGTTTTCATAATAGAACTTTAAATTTAAAGTGACTTTAACCTATAAAAACACATTAGTTTTCCTATGCTTAAAGTGACTTTAAATTAAAGTCTCCTTTAGCACTATTATGAAAACGGCCGTTATTATTCATCACTTAACAGTATTAGTATTATTAGATTTGTTAACCGACTTGCTAAATTGTTATGCTTAAAAAGACTGACATACGATCCCACACGGTACCAAAATGGTAAAGCAACATGTATCGATAATGTTTTTTCAAATTATTGCAATATAATCAATTCATATGTAACTCATCCTCACATAGCAGATCATGAAGCACAATTAATTGAATTTAATGTAGAACTAAAAAGTAATCCTAAATGCGTAATTTCGTTCAGAAATCGTTGCAGATCGAATATAAAAGTTTTAAAGTCTCATTAAATTGTGAAAAATGGGACATAATTATAAAAGAAGTAAATCCCGAATACAAATACATAAAACTTATTTTTTAAAATATTTATGAATCACTACATTTCAGCATTTCCAATAGTCACGCGTACAAAAAACGGAAATAATATAAATTCTCATCTCATTGACACCAATCCTCATCTACTACAATTAAAAAATAATTTAAATGATCTTTTCCATGTTATGAAAATCAGCAACGATCGACGCGACGTCTAAAAGTTTTGTGTAAACAAAATAAAAAGCACATATTATAATAACGAATTAGAACGGTTGAGATGTGAATATAATAAGACAAAAATATTAAACGCGTCCAACTCGACCAGAGAACTCTGGAATATTATAATATTAATTAATATTATAAAGAGTGTGGCAGAAAAACCAAAAGGCAACACACACAGTTCGTATCTAAAATATCTGCTTGTGAATTTAACAAATATTTTGCAAATATAACCTCGGAGATCACTGGTAGATAGTATACCTGTTAGTAATAAAAATCCTATTGACTTATTAACGCACTCAGACACTGCGTTCAGGAAGCACTTCAATGATAAATAATCGAATACATTACGGAGCAGGAAATAATCGTTGCGTTTGTAGTCTAAAATCAAGAAAATCTAAAGATATTTTTGATATGGATATGTACCTGTATTCTAAAGGAGATCATAGTAGAAATATCTAAACCCCTATGTAAATATTTAACATTTACAGTTGATTCTTGTCCGATGAAATTTGTATCACAAAATCTTTTAAGCGGACACTAAATCGCGCACTATAACACTTTACGTTTCACCGTCGTTCGACAGCTTCGTCAGAAGTGAACAATATGTTGTCAAAATAAACAAGGTTGTCAACGGAAACTGAAAAAGTAACTTGATTTCTTTTTTAATTTTTATTTTTTAATCTAAAAATAATTTGAACATTATAAATGTTAAAAAATTGACAGATCTATATTCTATTTAAGGAATAGAGAAAATTTGCAAAATCAGTACTGATTTTGCAAATTTAAACGATACATTTTGTAGTTTTCTCGATTCCTTAAATAGAATATAGATCTGTCAATTTTTTAACATTTATAATGTTCAAATTATTTTTAGATTAAAAAATAAAAATTAAAAAAGAAATCAAGTTACTTTTTCAGTTTCCGTTGACAACCTTGTTTATTTTGACAACATATTTTTCACTTCTGACGAAGCTGTCGAACGACGGTGAAACGTAAAGTGTTATAGTGCGCGATTTAGTATCCGCTTAAAAGATTTTGTGATATAAATATTTAACGGTTGCATCGCGGAGGTTGTCTTTCAGACGAAGCTTAAAGTAGCCAAAATTTTAACTATACTAAAATCTGGAGATCCCAACATTTGTAATAACTACAGGCCAATTAGCATACTTCCGGTAATTTCAAAAATTTTTGAAAAGATTCTATTCAATCGAATATTAAAATATTTCAATAAAAACCAATATTTTAATGATTGTCAGCTTTATTAAAAATAAATCTACAACAGAAGCAGTACCGAGCTTCGTCGGAAGGATAATCGGCGCCCTCGACGGATCGCAGAGGATTACCCGTTTGTTCTGTGATCTTTCCAAGGCGTTTGATTGCTAGATCACGATATTCTTTTGGAAAAATTGCAGATTTATGGTGTTAGGGGTTGTGTACATGACTTAATAAAAACATATTTTGGTGACAGAATTACAATAGTATCTCATAGCAACAATTTAAGTGAACAAATCACTGTAAATGTAGGAGTTCCATAGGGATCCGTTTTGGGATCTTTACTCTTTATTATATATGTTAATGATATGCCATATAATGTAGATTCATTTACAGTATTATTCGCTGACGATACTAGTTTTCTCGTATGGGACAAAGACGAAGAACAATTGAAAACAAAAACGGCAGATGCTGAACAAGAAGCGTTAATCTGGTTTTCAGCAAACAAATTAAGACTCAATGCTAATAAAACTGTAAAGGTCATCAAATGGCTTCTGTTTCTTGATAATCAAAACATGTCACAATTTCGATGGTTTTTTAACAAAAAATAAAAGAAGGAAATCTAAATTTTATTGCTTGGTCGATCGTGTTTTGTTCTCTTGATTGACAAAAGAAAAAAGCAAAAGAGGGTCGAGAAAAATTAAACAGAAAAAGGCCACTGGACTCTTCAAGTTAAATTTTTAAAAACGTCGCTCTTGGCGTTTTCCCATTTTTGACACACTCATGCTTTTTGAATGTTATTAAAAAAGTTACAATTCCCAAATTCATTTAATAGTGACAGCACTTTTCAAAATTAAAATATTATTTTTCAACTTTCTGTAGTGTGCTTGAACTGACAGAATTCATTGTCCTAGGAAACTTTAAAGAAAAAAATTAAATTCCAACAAGTTTTTTTTTAATTTAGAGAACCACTCTGTAATCATTTTGTTAAAGAATTTAAAATTCATTCGTGTTTTTGAAAAACAAAAAAAAAATCAAAAAATTCTCACCTTTGACTGTTAATTTGTATCTGCAAGATATTCATGGTAACAAGAGCACACTTTTCCAAATTATTTTCCATCTTAATCCGATTCGGCTTCTTAATCCTTCTTACGCACTTTCTCCTCACGAAAGGTCTGCTGGATAAGCAGAGCGAATCCGTCTTTTGAAGGCTCCTGCAGGCCGTGCACTCCGAGACGTCCCGGACGTGGAAGATCTCGATCCCGCGCATAATTACCTCCTCGTACATCATACAAGCGGGTAAAAACCATCGGGATTTTCGAGCGATATATTGGGCCAAACTGAGGAGGACCATCCAAGGGAAAAAGGTCACTGACGCGCGCCACCTCATAGTGGGAGGGCCTTCCGGTAGAGTGGATTTCCACATTTCGTTGCATGCTGATTAGGTTGGGGTGATTACAATGGATTTCTTTAGACAATGAAGTTCAATTACGTTTGATTGTTGCGAATTAGAGACTGACTCAAGGGAACTACACACAAACGATAACATTCAATTATGCGCAATTCTGAACGGATTGATTAATGAAATTAACTTCGCCGGGATATTTCTTAAACATCATACGTTGAAATGAAAACAAGGACTTTTAAAGAATCTCAAAGTTAAAGTAAGTTAAATTCCAATCACACAGGTTCTTTGTTATCAAATAAATTTCAATAAAGATGAGGGGGAGATAAAACACAAAAAGTCACAGTTTAAAAAAATAACAAATGTATAAATAGGACATCACGAAGTATGAAATTAAATTAAAAAATAACAGTCTTCCAAATTAAACTTAAAATATCTGCTACCTGTAAATTAAAAAGAAAAAAATTACAAAATATTTTTATTTAAAGTCTAAATTATATTAAAAATTAAAGTGTATAAAATAAAATTACTTTACATACCTGATAAGTTAATATTGTACAGTCGAAGCGAAAACCCTTTTCTTCCAAGTAAAATGAATGCACTTATAAAAACCACACTGTATATACACCCACATAAGAAACGTCTTCCACATTTTTTTTTTCCAATTCCTTTAAAATAACTGATAAGTTGACCGCTTTAATAACACTCTTACTTTCTATTTACTTCAAAAATATTTGCCTATTTGTCAGGAAAAAAATTAAATGTGCAACAAACAGGTGGAGCACCTCTAAGAAAGAGATCTTTTAAAAATCCATGATTTATTAATAAAAAAAAAAAATTATAACAGATAAACAGTTATATACTTTCATTTGTTAAGAAACTACTTCCAATACTGCCTGCCCTCTCAAGATTCCATTCACTGTATAAAATATTTACAAATAAAAGCATAACAATAGTTTGTTAAACAACTATAACAAAAACATCGAACGCACATGCAGATTTAATCGTTTAAATTGTATTCATCGCTCTGGTTTAGGTCGGTTATTATGAACCAACTCGGCACCTGCCACAGGTGAAAGACCCTCAGCTCCATGTTCTTCTCCTGTTCCTTCAGCAGGCCCATTTGCTTCTTTAATCGGCCTTCAGTTTCCTTCAAGGAGCAGAGCTGCTGGCAGAGGGCTAAGTATTTGTCTTTCGTTTCCTGGAGTCTGTTTCTTAAAGCCTTTATTTCTCTCTCTCTATCTGCAATTCACCAAGTAGTGAATGTATCGAAAAGGGATGAAAACTTACGAGCTACGACGGCCATCAAGTTAGTTATAGAATCTGCGACTGATTGGGATGATAGTGGTACGCTCTCGGGGTTATTGCTCGAGCCGAAAGGCAAAGCGTCAAGACTAGATTCATCTAAAGAGGTGCTGAAAGAAATGCAACTTGTTGTTCCTACTGCGTCAGTCTCATAATCTGAGTTTAATTCTCGAGTTATGGCTCCGGCTATCGACTGCTGATGCTGACGACCAAGTAAATGCTCGCGTTTATTGTGCAAATTGTGGAACCACTGGTCACAAGTTCTACAATATAACTCTTCGTTATCTTCATCCTTAAACAGTAATAGCTAACTGAAAATATACACATTTAAATGATTTATGTAAAAACTTACAATCTGCTTAATGTCTTTAATATTAAATTTTAATAAAATTCAAACTTACATCTATATCGTCTGTTGCATCCATGTCGCTTTCAGATAACACATTATACTTAGCCCGCTTTCTCCGTTTATTAGCCAAATACAACTGGTAAGCACCGGACTGCCTGTACTGCCTAAATTCCTCCCTGTACCTCCTCTTCTCCTCCTCGGCCTTCTCCAGATACGGTCTCTTCTCCTCCAAGCTCAAGCTCGACCATTTGTTCCCAATAAGCTTGGTCTTCTCGTGGAATGGCAAGTTGGAATCCTTAATCAACTTACGCTGGTCGTTCAAAAATAAATTATAGCCGGTGGCGGGCGCTTTCGGCGGTAAATGCAGAAGCTCAGGTTTCCTCTTGCGCCCTTTCGGCCATCCCCCCCGCTTCTTCGCCGGGGGCTTGTGCGTCTCGTTCAGTTTCACCAAGTCGACCTCCTGCGAATGAGACTGCTCCTCACCTTTTACTTCGCTACCCGAACTCGTAACTTCTGTGTTCCCCGCGCTTACGATAACGCTGCTCGCATCCGAATCCGAAACGTTGGAGCTTATGTTTTCGGATTCGCTCGAGCCCGTGTTCGAGGAGGCATGCTTTAAATCGCTTATTGGGACTATGGAAACTAGCTTTGTGTTGGTTGCGCTGAAACAGGTCGCTTTGGCTTTGGGGTCCGGTTGGAGCTTCACCGTCAGGAAGGTCGGTTTTAAGTCGTTGGTGTTGTTCACGATGCCGCTTACATCGCTTGATTCGCTCGTGAAACCATCGCTGTCACCTATTACATCATTGGACTGTATCGACACGACCGTGCTTGTTTTATGTTGTAAGCAGCTTTTGTTTTGTTGTAAAAGTAACTGCGCAGCCACATTCTGTAGGTCCTCCACAGACAAGTTCAGATTCGAAGAGAGTGCATCATTCAACGACATGCACACCAGGCTGCAAATCAATTGAAAGAATCCCGAGGTTTTGGATTTTGTAAACATCTTACCCTTTGCTCGTTTCGACGAGTATTCCGTTGCTTAACAGGTCGTTCGCTTCGTCTGTGGTCGCAAAATCCATTATGCTAGTGGATTATTAAACACATGTAATTTAAACCTAAAACTGAGAATAGCTTGGAACACTACACCACTTCTTCAACAATACAGATTACGGTCTAAATAAGTATTGTATAAAAATTATGCGTACCCAACACGCCTAAAAAGTCAAGGTAATCCGAATAGCGTAGTATTTTCATCATTAGTGCTTTATAACGTTAAAAAACATAATTTATTAATTTACATCCCGAGATTCTTAATTAAAAGCGTTTGATACTGAACAGTTGGCAACTCTGCATGTTGAAGGTTGAATGCGTCAAACTTCATGATACTCATCAAACGTCAAGCCCAAGTTTTTATAGGTTATGTTATAGGAAACGAATTTTTTTAAAAAATGGCACTTAGATCGTTCGCGAGACTATTAAATCAACGTGCATTTAATAAATTAAATGTAACTTTCACGAATCGTGTGAATCTGCAAGTGTCATTATCTAATTACTGCAACGAAGCAGCCCCTAAATCGATTCCTTTGGCGAAGCTGGAAACCAAGTTGCAGCTTGCGTACACGTGCAAGAAATGTAACACGAGAAATTTACACCACATATCGAAAACTGCGTACAATAAGGGCGTTGTTATCGTCACGTGTTCCGGGTGTAAAAACCATCATTTAATCGCGGACAATTTGAAGTGGTTCTCGGATTTAAACGGAAAGAGGAACATTGAAGAAATATTGCTAGAGAAAGGAGAAGTTGTAAGGAAGATGCAGATTGGTGTGGCAGCACACATTGAAGCTTTACCTGAAGGGGAAAATAAGTAAGCCTACGCAAATGTGATAAAAAGTTTAGCCGTGTAATAACTAAGTTAATTTAAAAAAAAAAGAAAATAAGTTAATTATATCATTTAAATAAATTACTTGCAATTTTAGGTCTGTTCAATAGCTCTGCACTTTCTACACTTTTAACACCTTTACACTATTTTTCTCACTCCTACTTATGTTACGTCATATACATCGCACTCTCTCAGGAGTGGTTGGTGCAAAAAGTGTAGAGCTATCGAACAGATCAACTGTAAATAAAAATGATAGATAAACATGAAAACTTTTGCGTGATTTCTATTCTTCTTCTTCTGCTGCCGACATTGACCCTTCACAAAACTTCAAGGCCATTTCTGCTATTCTTCTTACTGCCGATGTATTGCTCCAGCTTCTCCTGCAGTAAGAAGAATGGCAGTAATGATCCTAAGCAAGGAAACATCAGCAGTAGAAAAATATAACTTCGTTATAAATTAATTTATTTTTGTAAAACAGGAAATACCTATGGTGCAAATAAAGCACATATACAGATAGATATTTATTTATAGAAAAATGCAAAAGTAAAACATTTACTTTGTACAGGAATATATGATACAAATCTATCAATAGTTAAAACATTTTAAAACGGATGTAATAAAAATAGTTCCGATCAATAAAAATCTCAAAAAAAAATATATATGTATATATTGTACAAATGGCACTGTATTCTGCACACCGTTTTTTGTTTTCAATAAAATGATTTCTGTAAAATACATCTTTGGTCCTTAACCTAATCTTACCATTTACACAAGGTTGGGATTAAATTTACTAAAAGCGAAATACTGTTAATTTAACTCGTACTTTAAGTACAACAATTAAGACTGTTAATTTGCCCTAAACGTGAAAGTATGGCATTAGAAAAGTATTTACTCTTTCTCTTCGACATGGCATCTTATTTCTTTTTTGTGTTTCATCAAATTTACAACTTATTTGGCAACAATTTTTCTTTTAGGCACTTTTATAACACAAGCAGTTTAACATCACTTAACGATTACATTATTTACAACCGGCTTTGAATATTCCTCCTAAAGAAAAAAAAAGAACTCTAAGAAACCCTCACAGCAGACTAAATTAGGTTGAACATTAATCGCATGAATTGTGAACATCTTAAAAGTGAAATAGTATTAGTTCGAAAGGAACTGTAATTGCTGTGTTTAAGAAACATAGTCGTATCACAAAATATATGGAGTGTATCAGTATTGCACTTAGCTAACAGAATTTAGTCACGAGTAACTTACCAGTGTAAGTTACGAGACTAATTCCGGTGCCGAAAGTGATGCAAAGAAGACTAGACTCGTTTTGGCTTACTTATGACGGCGTAAGGATCATTATTGTGAATCTGATGGTCCACAGGATTTTCCTTGGGGTTTTTACGAATTAATGCGTAACCTAAGTGAGAGTCGTCTGCCAATCGTACACTCTCCATGATAATGTTCACTTCATCATATTCGTTAAAAGACGGTGGGGTTGGCAGTTGCTGTTGTTGGATAACAGGAGCAGGTGTCACTTGTTTGTATCCCGATTTAGACGTATTTAATTTGCTTGAGGAACCAAAGAAACTTAATTTATCGTAGCTCTTATCATCAGTGGTCGGTTGCGTTATAATTTTCGAAGCTTTCGTCAAAGTCTGTTCTGGCAAAGGTTCTTTGGGGCGCCCCCAAGAAATATAGTCCTCTCCATTTTCAATGTCTTTAAGATTTTCCGTGTGTTTTATTTCGTTCAAGCCCAAATGTTGCCAAGCGTTGCTCCGGTACTCTACCTCGTCGTACTTCTTTACTGGTTCATAATCCGAATTTTTATCGGGTTCATTCTTGGGTGAAATTACTTTACGCGGAGGTTTACTCGGCACGACCTTCTTTTTAACGTTATTAATGTCATTGTGATGGTGGTGGTGTTTCGTTGGTGGGTCTGGTTTTTTCAAGACGAACATTTCTTTGTCGTTTCGAGTCGACTTGAGCAGAGGAGTCGACCTTGGCATTTTCTCCCAAAACTCCACCAGCGAAGAGGATTTATTCGAAACTTGTGATTCTATGTCTTGTAGCGTTGTACTGGTCGTGGGTGATGGCGGTAATGGGCTTCGCGATCTCGGTTCCATGCTAAGGGCCGCGTGGAACTGATTGTCTCCGCAGTCCAGGAGAGCGGGCGAGGATTCGCCGTTCAATAATTTTTTCATCGATTTCATTTTCGATGCTAGACAACTATAAAAAAATTACATTTAACTGTGGGGCCTTGAAATTCATCTTTGATAAATAAATCGGATTTAGCAATTAATAATGCAAAGTAACTTTCACCTATCGTTTACAGTAGTTAGTATTGCAACATATTTAATCTGAGCTGCATTAGCACAACCAGTTATTGCACTTCATACTTTCTAAGAATAAAAAAAACTTATTTGCTTTAGGGCAACAATGTTTGTTGCTTTGCTTGGATGAATTCAATTACCGTAAGCATTCGTAATTAAACTATGTTATTATTGAATTTACATTTAGTTTTATTTTTACTTCACATTAAAACATATTTTGATGAGTTTTTTTTTTAATATCACCAGTTTTCATGAATATTACTAACTCATAAGATACGTGAGGTAAGAATTCAATCTCATTATCATTTATGAATGAAAATAAATTACACGGTCAATTAAACTAATAAATGTCACAGTTTTATGACTTTCTGATTGATATGAATTACGTATTTACGTGATTATGTGAGTTTGTGATGCCAATTGTTTAAGAATAAATTAATAAAAAAATAAAGTCATCAACATAACTGCAGTATCCTCCTATAGTATTCAATGGGCAAGAAACCAATTTTAAAACGACTTACCGAAATATTTCTTGCTGATTACAATGTTCCAATAAAAAAGTGCCTTCTCCAGTTTCACATTTCCTTCCGGCCTCAAAGGTGAATTTACCCTCTTTATGTCCGTAACGCCGAATAAAACAGTATGGCCACGTGAATAACAGTTTGTTGTCATTGCTGCTTCGCAATTGTATCGCCGTCGACGTCAAGACTAACGTATAGTTAATCGGTTCCAAGTTGCATCGTATAGAAGCATCCGATGAATGCAACTTAACGCTAAAAACACCCTCCCCCGAAGAACAATACAAATCATTGTCTTCCACAATTGTAACACGCGACGTATCATCTCTGAACGCCACCGATTGCAAGGCACTCATCCATTGCTTGAGCGACTGCTCCGATTGAGTGCTGAACTCGTACGTACCCAACTTGGTTATGATTGCAAACAACGTCGATGCTTTCTGCGTGATCTTGATGCAGTTCTCTAGAGTTATGATGCGGCAAGATGAATTCTTCGAGCAGCTTATGTCGTCGTATATTTCCAACCTCTCAATTCCGAATTTGCTCGCTTTGTACAGTAAACAGTACTTCTGGTGCCAAGTCTTCTGCAAAGGGGGCAACGTTAATTTATGATATCGTCGTTAAAATAACTGTTGTTGTGTGCGAACCTTAATGACGAGTTTCCCGAACGGCGGTAGCAACAAATAACCTGAGTAAACCACTTTCTCATCATCCATGTTCTTGTAAAAGGAGAGGCGCTTACGAATTACACATAATATTTTTTATTATGATGTTATTTACTGCACACCGTATATCGCACATTATCGCTTGACATTTCCTCAAAAAATTGCGGCGTTGCCAGTGCTACCATCATCACAATACCGTTGCTGAATTAATTACTTCGTTAAAAACTTACTCATTCGCTTAAAAAAATTATGCATAAACGAAATATGTATCTGTTTAATAGTACAAATACAGCAGAAATCGTCATTGTAGCTTAGATTGTGTTCTCAAAGATAAGCAGGAGTAACACTGGCAACGCTGCTTTGTTATCGCACGGAAATTCCACTTTTCTATTTTTATTTTATCAGTAATTTGCAGAAAATACTGATATTTTACGTGGAACTTTCCCAATTAATCTCATAAATTCTTTCAGCGTCAATTCCGGGAATACAGATTACAATTTGGGAGCGTATCCACTTGTATATACAGCATGTTCCAAATGTAATTGAATCACTTATTTTAGAAACCCGATAAGTCCATTTTTGAAAAGTGAGTTTCTGTCAATCTTTTTTCAACCATATTTTGGCTAGTCATAAAAAACATTGAAATAAACCAAATAAATGTTCCCCAATAAATTACGGTTTCAGTAGCGCACCTCGAAAAGATTTAGGCAGTTTTTTTGAAAAAATTTAGACAGTTTCTTTTGACTATCTCAAAATTATGGTTACAGGACTTGTCGAGTTTCTCAAATAAGTGATTCACGGCCGGTATTACCAACGTTTTAAGGAGACCTTAAATTTAAGTTTTAATTAAGTGTTTAGATTGTGACATTTCTGCTTGGTTTGTATAACATTAATCACATTCTAAATACGAATTAAATTTAAGGTCTCCTTAAAACGTTGGTAATACCGGCCGTCAATTAAGGGTTACCACCCGCACTCTTTAAAGAGTACAGGTATTCTTCTTCAGTACCAATAATTGTGTACTCTTACTTTTTTTAAATCAAGCAGGTTCTTTAAATCCTTTACAAATGTACTCTTTCACTAAACAAGCTTAAAGCCAATGCAATGTGTCCGCAAAGTATAGAGTACTGACAAGAATGACATTTAACTCAAAGCAATGTTGCCACTTACATATATTGAACAAGTAGATACCATCTATTGAGCAAACTGACCGTCACTTCTGGATGATAGCAAAAAAGTGACTTGCGTTGTAAAGGCCGTCTGACACTATGCTAAATTGATACCAATTTTTGTTATAAAGTGAGAGAGATAGTGAATTTTGATTGGTTGAATTAGCACTTCTCACTCACTTTGTAACAGATTTTAGATAGAAAATGTCATAGTGTAAAACGGCCATAAGACATTCAACAACGCCAACTGAATTGTGCACTAAAATCGATTATTCTTTGTTTTTATTTTTTTATTTTTTTAAGTATTATTGTTAGGTATGCACTATACAGTGTGTCCACAGATAAGTGATACAAGAGGAAAAACTTTTTTATTACTGATTTCTCAGAAAATTTTATTCAGTGTTACGGTGTGGGGGATGTTTCTTTGCCATATGCTATTGAACTTGTATGGAAAATGTCTATTAAATCTATTCAACTATGAACATTTACAAAAAAATTATTATAAATAATTAAACTTAATTTATATGATTGAGAAACATCAGCTTAGTTAATGTTTTGTTGGAAATCCTTTTGACTGTAAAAGAGCCCTGCATTGATTTGTCATGGAATCGACTTAGAACAAAAATCCACTAGAATTCTTTCCCAATCACCCTCAAGAGCTTGCCAGAGATCCTTCTCATTTGAAAAATTGATTGTTTTAATTTTCAATCTAATATAATGCCAAAAGTGCTCAATTGGATTGTGATCTGGTGACTGAGACGGCCATTCCATTAATTCGATATTATTCTCTGTAAACCAATCCTTTCTTCCGCATATGACAACATACTGCGTACTACATTGATGAACGCAACATAGGAAATCCCATGTTAATTTATATGTGATCAAATATTGGCTTCCCTAATTATTTTACAGCAAAATTCCAATTAGGTTTTTTAAAATACTGAAGATGAATCTATCTGTGCAGTTTCAGAATTTTTCATTTGCTCAGTTTCAAAATACTTAAGAAAAAATCAGTAACCAAATTCAATTTACATCGAGCTATCAGCAAGGCCTTGATCAGTTGCTTTACTCTATTTTAACGTTCACTGATCAAGGCTTTGCTGATAGTTCGATATAAATTATATTTAGTTACTACATCTTTTGAAACTGAGCAAATGAAAAATTCTCAAGCTACACAGATAGATTCATCTTGAAGAGTACCTACTTTAAAAAACCTAAAAGGAATTTTACTGTAAAATAATTAGGGAAGTCAATATTTGAACACCTCTAAATTAACATGGGATTTCCTATGTTGCGTTCATCAATGCAGCACCCTGAATAATTAATATGTCTGTGTATATGTAACGATCCATAATATCTTCTACATATTCTTACTTCAAAGTGCGACAAAATGAGGCTTCAAAATTCTGAATTCGGATTTCTCAATGGAAATGGTAAATTTGGGGTGAAACAAAAATACATCCAACGGAATTTTTCGAAGTTAGGTCATTTAAGGGTTTTGTCGAGGTCTGAAGTTTAGAAAATTGGGCATTTTCGAAGGGAAAATTTCCATCAGAAAAGTTGCCTGGGTGTTTCATGGTACGAGAAATTCATTTTTCAATTCACGGAGCACATCATTTTTGAGAAAAAAATTAAAATAAATTTAGTTGGTATATTTATTTAAAACCAAAGTATGAAAAAAAGACATGGATCACATCATTTTTTGGCAAAAAAATGCAAATCAGATTCAATCAAGGTTTCGAAGATGTCATTGTGGGGGTTTGACTGATGTCGATGGTTTAATTTGGAGGTCTTCATCATTTAGAAAGATGTCCTTGCTTTCAACAAATTCACTGAACGGCTGGATCATCCATGATATTTTAGAGTTCTAGGATTTGGATGAGCATGGTGAAAGTTTTTATCCAGTAACCATGCCTATGCAAGTCCGATACCGTGATAAAAAGTTAGACGCTTTATTGGCTGACATTATTTGTTGTGGGGCAGCAAAAATTTACAACAGAAATGACGATGCGATGACATCGAAAAATCCTCTCAGATGTATGTACATATTTTTGTTTCATCCCAAATTTACCATTTACCAGCACTTTGTTTGCTATTGGACCTGGACCAGAAAGCGAAAAACATCCCCACTTCATTACATTGTCTCCACCAAATTATACAATAGGAACTTGATATTTGGGATTGAATATTTCACACTTTGGTCGCCTTACATAACGTTTGCCGTCAAAGCTAAATAGACAAAATCTGCTTTCATCGCTCCATAAAACTGTATTCCACTTTTCTGGTGACCAGTTAATATTGTGACGATTCCGGTGCCAGCCCGTCTCATGCGTCACCGCCGACGTGTCTTAGACGAGAAACTTCGGGCACTTCAGCGGTGGAATCAATCCGTCGCGTTCCAGGCGATTCTCGAAGAAACAGCCCGGTTTATAAAGAAGCTAGCCGACCGGGAAAAGGGGAAGTCGGCGTTGAACAGTGCGGCATTAAAGTTCGCGTTAGACTTTCGCTCGGCTGTTAAAATAAATTAGGTATAAGCTTGTAAATAAATTAGTGTTTAATTTAGTGTTAATTAGTTTACTTTTAAATAAATTAGTTTATTAACTATTTCGTGTTTTGTTTTAAAAAAAAAATTAATAGAACCCTTAAAATCGTTACGTGCAAACTGGGTTCTGACTTTTTTGTTACGTTTTGATATTAGCGGTTTTTTAGCAGAAGATCTACCAAATAAATTTAATTGATTCAAACGACGTCGTACAATTCTGCATGACACATCAGCTAAATCTGTTATTTCGTTTTTGATTTCTCTCGCTGTTTTCTGAGGATCTTGTACAGACAAATTCCTGTTTTTCTATCGGTTCTAAGTGTTGTCTTACGTGGTCTTCCACTTTTAACTCCGCATTCCATCTGTTTCCTCTTCTTGAAATTTCTAATTATCTTTGAAACTGCTCCTTTAAGGATAGACAATTGTTTCGATATATCACACTGTCGCTTCCCTTCTTTATAGAGCTGGATTATTTTATTTTTTTAATCTAACGAATAAGACTTAACTTTAGGCATTTTAAACACAAATTTGAAAAGTTTACAACGAAGCTTAGACTGACAGCGACATTCAATAAATTAAACGACACTTGCAAGTCTACATTGTTTTTCATGGCTACCGTACAGTACTGTATATATTTTTTTAAATCTTTTTCATTTGCTTTTTTTTCAATTAAATTCATAGATATATTTTGGTTGGTACAGTAGCGGACAATAAAATCTGGGCAAGCCATTTGCGCAATGTAAACTACACTTTAACATTTTTGACGTTTAATGCTTGCCCGGATTTTATTGTCCGCTACTGTACTTCACATTCTCACTGTAATTTATGCGCGTCAGTAATTTAGCGTTAAAATTAGAATATCATGTAACACTTAATTTGCCCTAAATCTTATGATGTCGCGAAAACGAAGACATCTTTTAAATTGTGCAGTTGAAATTCTTTTCCCCCTAAATATGTCACTAGGAGGCACACTAGGAGGTACGTGCAGCAGCGTTGCCAGTTGTATCCACGATGTAAATTGCGAGGTTGGTGGTTTTTTGATTTTGAAACAGACAATAAGCTGAGCTTAAATTTAAAAGGTATTTATAATGTGACATTTGAGGGGTTACACAACGTAGTGGTAAGTCATATTCTAACTGACGCTTCAAGTTAAGCAGAGCTTAAGTGTTTGATCCAACTGACCATCAGTGTGCTTAAGAAAAATATTGAGGAATTCAAAATTTGGTCGCGACCTCTACAAATATTTTATGGAACTAACGTTTTACGTAAAGTGCCGTGACACCTTAAAAGGTGTTTGAAAGAAATTGTGAAATTACTAAAATTCGAAATACATACGAAAATAACTGTTAAGAGTTAGAAATGTATTGTGCTGTTGTGCAGATTTCAACAATGTTTGTTTCACGTAAAAAAACGCCGTTGACCGCAGCGCCACCATCGGAAATTTAAATTGCCAATAATTTAAGATTGTTTAGGGGCAAGCGCCTTTAATTCTACGAAATAGTGCCTCCTTTAAGTCATGAGTTCTTATTCTGATTTATAATTTCTTTTTACATATTTTTATAGCTTGTGTTTAACTAGAAGTTGTCTTCCTGTTGACGACGAACACGATTGTATGCACTTACAGTATGTGTAATAAACTTGAATTTGAAAAAATTTATGCCTATTAAACTTAGA
Source organism: Dorcus hopei (assembly GCA_033060865.1). Classification (NCBI taxonomy): domain Eukaryota; kingdom Metazoa; phylum Arthropoda; class Insecta; order Coleoptera; family Lucanidae; genus Dorcus; species Dorcus hopei. Next base: position 10,764,135 of record CM065425.1, read on the forward strand.
AATTAATTTAATCGCTTACGAAGTTGATAAATTCCCAGAAAAATCAGTTGTGGGCGTAACAACAATTTAGCTTATAAGTTTAAAACATGATTTGTGCAACACGTACATTTTTAAACAAATGTGAAACTGAATGTCGAACAGCCAATAGCGTTGAGAGTTTTTGGCGGGCAAATTTTAAATTTAAAAAGTCTCGACATTTGCAGACAAAGATTTTAAAAGTTGCAGAATAAAATATCACTGATTGATTTTTTTATTCTGCAACTTTTAAAAGCGAACAAAAAATGCTTGCGTTTCACATCCTTTATTTTATAATATAACAATTTCTGTCCTGTCTCCGCCTTTTTCATGTTCCAATGAAACAATAGGTGGACAAAAAGTCTTAATGATTTTGTCGACCAAGTTGCTCCATTTTATTACCTATTACCTAGTCTTAAAAGCTTTATAAGCACTAATTGACTAATTGTAATTTTGTTATTAACAATATATACGTAAATATTGAAAGTACAGAAATATGTTTGGGCTGTTCTGTTAATAATTCAGTTTTGTTGAAGACTGAATCTTTGTGTAAATTTAAAATGTTTTCTTCGAGCAAAACCCTCTGATCAATTTTTATTAGAGTTGCGAGCGCAAGTCAACAACGGCGGCAATTTACACAGGTCTGCTAAGGTAGGATCAATGGACTTATTTTAGTAGTGCCCATGACTCATGACGAACGCATGCAAATGTTTGATCCACCGGGCGGAAAATGCCGTACTTCTGGGAGCACTTAGGCAGGGGCTCCTCGCCGAAGCACCGAAAACTCCAGGACGGCCTGTTCCAGATCGCCTCGCAGACCTGCAACCTCCTGGTGCAGGTGAACAACACGAACAACATCAGCTATGGAAACAATTCGACCAACATCCATTGCAATAACTTGCCACTGCCGAATATCAGGGCGTCCAGAAGCACGGAACAGGATCAAGAGCAGTTGGTCGTACTACTTCCACCAGCTTCTGGAAAGGGATCCAGGTTTAAATATGCAGGAGGATTGAGGAAACCAAGATTGTCTGTAAGTTTCCAGGAGAATCAAATTCGAGCAAATTAAATTCTGATAAACACCCTAAAATGCACGACATCTTTACATCTTTATCATTTCAGAAACTAATTCATTGAAAACGCTTTTTTTAATAAGTATTTTAAGCACCCATGATGAATTAAAAAGCCTAGAAATCACGAATGGAAAATTCTCTTATGATTAAAGCACGGATTTAAGTGCCTTTTCAGGTAATGCGTCATCGTAATTATAACAGACTGAGACAGAAAGAGAATTTAACAATTTTTTTTAATTTGCATATTTTTTCCACAACGCACTTAAATGCTTCAACCTTTTCAACATTTTCTTGTGCGTTAATAACGTTTGCGTTTAAGAAATTAGTTTTTTCCTTGCAATCGATTTTCCCTAACTAACAGCACGTAAAACTTAATTTCCTCGGTGCAATCTGGGGTAAGGACGAGTTTTGCAAGCAGGGATGAATACACAACACGCTACAGTTATTTATAACTATAAGATGGATACAAAACATGAATATCAAACATTTTAAATCTTTCAAAAACTTGGTGCGCCCCAAATTAATTATTTCCCCCGCGCGTTTTTTGTTTGGAAAACGCCCCAACTTTTTTCAATCAATTAACATAATACGGTATTGATTATATGCCCCATTAAATTTCACCAAACGACAATAAAATTAAAGGGAACAACAAATACGTTTGCATCCGAACACACGCACATTTTTAATTTTAAATTTTCAGAAAACGAAACTGTTTTCTGCATAGATTAATAAAATTCATAATGATTTTTGGTTCATCAAATTTCACTAAGGTCACAAGGTCTTAGAATACATACTATCTTAGTATTTATTTAAATAAAATGTTTAGCTCGTTGTTTTTTTTAAGTGTCAGCTCGTGGCATTCCAGGCGAATATGCAAAGATATGTAGTTCTAGACATTCATCTGTTATTGGCTATGTACTTCGTTATTATTTAATAATGATGACTACGAGACACGCAATGATATTGACATTTTGGGGGACGCGGGTGGTTTTGTTATCTCTAATCTCTGTGCACATTTTAATTTGCCTATCATTTTTTCTTTAATGAGAAAACATCACAACAATATTTTTGAATCTTGCTAAATTCTTCGCTGTGTTTATTAATTACATAATTATTTCTTTATGTTGTAGGTGTATTTTTAAAAGTTGTAATCGTAAGTCTCTATCAGTTGCATAAAATCAATTAATTACGGGTGAATAACTAACACGTTTCGATGTAATTTAGAAATTCAAGCGCAGCAAGTCACATTGATTAATTAAACAGCCCCGTGATTACCCTTCGCCTGTCGCTTTCCTCGGCAAACATTTTGACAGGTTGAATTTGATTTTATAGGTCAAAGCAATACAGTTATCGAACGTGAATATTATCAAAGGTTTCATAAGAAGAAACGGGTCGCTTTGAAACGTTCAATATGTTGATGGCGTTCCAAGGAAATTCCTAAATCTAGACGGATGTGTCTTTCTATGAATCGATTTTGAAGACACGAAACATTTTAGGAATTCACCGAATACTAATCGATAATACGAATTTGTAAATTAATTGTTTTTTTTACTCATGTATAAATTTATAACTACGTATTTAAAATTATTCTTCAATGCATTATTAAATTATTTCGGTAAAAGATGTTATGATGTCAACAGTCAAATTTGAAAATGGCTAAAGTTAAAAAAATTGATGTTAAATTGTAGTTAGATACGACAATTACCTAATTCATTGTTTCTCAACCACAGGGGTCGCGGTGATATTAAAGGGGGGTCGCCAAAATAGCCTAAACAATAATGAAATCATTTTATGACAAATATTATTTATTATAAACATTTTACTTCCGATAAAATTATAGGAGGGGGGTCGCGAAATATTAATTTTATTTATATTTACTATTTGGGGGGTCGCGGAGCTAAAAAGGTTGACAATCGCTGACCTAACTGATCAATGCATAATGTTTTGAAGACAACATTTCCCAGTACTATAAACCTGACTTTTTAAAGCGACATTTACATTTACGAGTACTCGGATGCACCTCGGATGTTAATTCGGAAGTGTAAACGCCTACTCGTATGCGAATTAACATCCGAGTATCGCAATTCGGATACGAGTACTCGTAAATGTAAATGCCGCTTAAGAACCAATCTGAAGTGTGTTCAGAATCTTTACCTCCGAGAGCATCTTGGGCGTGCAATCGCGTCTTTCTCACTCACGATTTGTAACATATTTAGCGTCTCGCTCATTCGTTTTAAAATGTCGTATTTACATTATTTCCATGACAACGGGCGCACTTTTCCCATCCCACTTGTAAGTAGGACGCTTAGAGTGCACCCGTTGTCATGGAAATAATGTAAACACAAGACGTTTTAAAACGGACGAGCGAGATGTTAAAAATCGTGAACGAGAAAGACGCGATTACACGCCCAAGACGCTCTCAGAAATAAAGATTCCGAACGCACTCCTGTTAACGTCATTCTTCCAGATCACATTGCACTTTAAAGCCTAGTTTACACTACGTGATTTTGCATGTAACGTTTCCTATGATAACAGCATGTCAAAAATCATACAGTTGCGAAAACCTTGTGAGTCATATTTGTAACGTTTAGACGGGCTGTTGTCTCGTAAGAGATGTGGTGTGAGTATTAACTATTCGCTGTCAAGAAAGTGAGGTTAGAAGTGTCTATGAACAACACGCCGACAACTTCGCGTCCTCGCTATTTCGGCTTCGTATAACCTAACTGTCAACACTTGTTTGGCGGTAAATTTAAAATCGTCTTCTAACAAGTCATAGCAAATAGGTCCGGTCCTATTCTCAAAGAGAGCTATGACTTGCTAGTGACTTCATCTATGCTGGCGCTTATGTGTCGTTCGCTGTGTCAACTCAGATAGTGTAAATATCAACAAAGTCGCCCTATGATTTATCACATGTTAAAACACATGCAAAATCACCTAGTGTAAACTAGGCTTAACAGGGTTTTCGATTGATCGCACTAGTGCACTCTCAGAGTATCTTCTTCTCGTGTTATTACATGAGGTTAAAAGAAGATGAAAATACACCGAGTGCAACCAGTACATGTGAATCGAAAACACTATAAGATTTTATTATCATCAGTTAATTAAAAAATTAAAGTATTCATGCGTTCCTTTATTCAATATGTTGGCACAACAATTCAGCAGGTCAATATTTTTTCATCTATGGAATGTTTGATATTAAGATTTTGTCTTCTTGTCACTTGATAAAGCAACAAAGACAGGGTTACCAGATCCAGTAGGTACCTAACAAAGAGTACATTCTTTGTATAATGGAAACCAATATACTAAATTTTTAGGTTTAGGTTTGGTTTGAAGTTAACTAATCACGGCCGCCTAGGTAAAAGTCCTTATCAGGCAGCCGGTCGCGTTTGTTCTGCGAAAACTATTGTTAGTGCGGCTCCCTCTGCACAACTTTGAAGTGAACTTCCGCCGTTGCCATAGTTACCGTTTCAAATGTTACATTTGAATTCGAACTTTTTACATTTTATGACAATTTGAACAAGAAATGTATTGTATTCTTATCACTTCAAATTGCTATACTTAAACAAATTATACGCTGTTTGTAGCAATCACTTCTCTGGAGATAGTAATAAGTCTGACAGGTCACTCTAGCGCAGTGTTGCCAATCCGTAGTGATTTTTATGCCCTAAAATTGTAAAAAGGGAGATCTTTTGAGAAAACGGGAATTTTTGAAGGCAAAATTACTTAAATTTTAAGGCAAGTCTTGACAAAAATACATAAAAATAACTTAAAATTTGAGGGAAAAACAAGAATAAAAGGGAATTTTTGTTCCACTGTCAATAGTTGGCAATATTGCTGTAGCGTGGCTCCCTCTTCTGCACGGAAAAATCGTTCTGAACTAAGAAAGCGACTAAGAAAATTGTACTTTATTAATTAAGAAAATTCTACTTTATTAATCTAGTAGTTTGACTACTCTTTCGTTAGATGGCGCTCTATGTACTTTACATTGGCTGCGTTCACCAGAATGGGGCGCTTGCAAGCGGCTGCCAGTTTTGTTGGATGAACGGGGCGCTAATTTTCAACCTGTTTACCAAGCGGACGCCATTTTTAGAAGCGTACATTTGATTCCGCTGAATTGTATAAACGTGTTCATAAATGGCGGGATGAGCAGTTAATCTATTAAGCGTCCACCAGATTACCGCTTCAAAGTAAACGCTGAAAGAGCTAAACATAAGCAGCTTATCTCTGGTGAACGCAGCCATTTACAGTCACTAAATACAGTACCGCAATCCATATGGAAACCACGTTTTTACACTAAAATGGCCGACTTTTTTTAGTAATTTTCTTTCCGGCAAGTTTAATGGCCGACTTTTCTAGTGATTTTCTTTCCCTCAAGTTTGATCAAACTTAACAGCTGTCAAATAAAATGTTAAAATGCCCAAGTGTGTCGTTGTTAGGGTTAGGCGTTTAAATTTCCCGCCAATATTTTGCACTAAAATGGCGGCTGATTGCGGTACTGTAATTATTTAGTGACGGTATTTACATTACATTCATCGTCACTAAATAATTACAGTACCGCAATCGTCGCCATTTTATTGCAAAATATTGGCGGGAAATTTAAATTTAAACTCTTTTTGCAGTTCACAATCAATGACACACTCGGGAATTTTTATTTTACAGGCGATATACTTGATTAAACTTGCCGGAAAGAAAATCACTAGAAATGTCGGCCAATTTAGTGCAAAAACGTGGTTTCTCCATCTTACACATTAAGCATATGGATTCCGATAAACTTTATTTATTTAGTGACTGTATTTACATTTGTCACGATCAATGCTGGTGTTGGGTTTCACAAAAGTCACTTAAATTTAAGTAACGTTTGTGAAATCCATCATAAATGTAAATAAAAATAACCATGATTTGTGGAAAACACCAGCGCCTCTGACGGAAGTGTGATCATTAATAATGAGTTAAATGTCGGTATTCTATACTTTATGGACACACTGGGTTTGGGATGTTTTAGTAAAATAGTACATTAGTGGAGGATTTAAGAAAATAAAAGTACACAATTTTGGCTCTGAGAAAGAGTGCTTGTACTCTTTAAAGAGTACGGATGGTAACCCTAAGCAAAGATATCCTTGAAATCGTTCCGGGGTACCATCCATCTAGCGTTAAAGCAGCATTCAATCCTAATTATTGACAATTCAACATATTGTGGAATAAAAGAACGCACGCTATGCATTCAATATACCGCGTAATTTTTTAATTTTTTTATCAACTCTTGGCATGAGATCTGGACGGCATGTCTTAGCTTAAGTGAAAAGTATGTCATTGCACTCCTTTACGCAGTTTTACTGTGGTTTTACAGTAAAGCTACGACATCCCATCTAAATTCCATGGCAAGTGTTGATAAAAGGTTAAAAAAAATCACGCGGTGAAACAAAATTTCTCAGTGTAAACCTGACTTTTTAAGAACCAATCTGCTTGAAAGTTTTTGGCGCCAACTGTTAATGTCATTCTTCCAGATCACATCGCACTTTAAAATTTAATATCGTCAGTTAAATAAACAATTAAAGCATGCATTCAGTAAACAATGTTTTGAAAACAAAATTTTCCAGTGTAAACCTGGCTCGGAAGTTTTTGGCGCCAATTTTAACGTGTTTCCTGTCGGATTTTAAAAACGATTATATTCAGTCATATTTATAAAATACACACAAAAGGGCCTATTCTGTATCGAAGACGTTAAATTTAAAGGGTTGTTAAATTTTGTTACCGTAGTAACAAGACTCTATTTTGAATTTTAACGTATTCTTAAATTTTAACGGCCTGTTAATAAGTTACAGAATACGCCCTCTAGTCAGCAATATTTTGAGAATAAAATTTCTCAGCCGACTTCATAAGCGCCAATCAAATCGGAAGGTTTTGGTGCCAACTTTAAACGTCGTTCCTGTAGATCAAATCAAACTGAGCTTTAGAAAATTCTTAATTTCTAACAGTTTCGTTATCGAAGTATGATTAATTATGATTATTGATGTTGTAATATTATTATTAATTTATTAATACTCCCGTTTCGCTACGTTGTGGAACGCGTTTACAATGCGACATACAAAATTAACTTTATAAATCGATTCTTAACTCCGCACGTCCTCATTAAAATTTCTAATTACGCGCAGTCTGCACCTGCAGTACGAAAGACGTAATTTACAGTTCACGCTATTCAAACGCAGAGGAAACGCGAAGTTTTTCTTGCTTGTAATACACGGTTATTACTGCGCGCTTGAGAGTTTAAGAAAATCAAGTGGAACCGTTTAGCAACTTGCTATGACTGCGTAAAAATCAGCTTTGTTGCTTAACGCGTGTAAATATCAGTTTTAAAATCATACATAAAAACACCCCCTGTATAAAAGAAGTTGATTATGTTAAGATTGTGCATCGATGCATAAGAAGTTGCATAACTTTCTTTTATTGTGACAGCTCTTATCATCAGATAACATTATTATGTAAACACTCAAATAACTTTGTTGTTATTGCCATTATGTTTATGCGATTGTACAAAAATATAATAAACATGAAAATTAAAGTAACTCCTGTTGTAAAAATCAATGTAAGTAATACAATTTTTTTTCTTTAAATAAAGTTATCGTCGAATTATCTTTCAGACCGTTTTGGAAACTCCTGTTTTGCATAACGACGAAGAAGCAGACCTGTGGAGCCAGGGCTATGCGCTTCCTTCGGACTCAAACGGAAGCCCTGTCAGAAGGTGAGTTGTAATTCGAGTATTATAAACGACGAAGTCAACTCGAGTTATTCCAGATGGGGAAACAGAAGGATTTGGTGTAAACCATCGTGCATTCCAATTTCTATAATTTTGATATTGATCTTCCTTGTCGTACTCCTGCCTTTATTAGATCACGCTGCCGAAAAAGCCCTGCAGGCAATCAATCAAATCGCCAGCGACACTTGTCAACATTCATGCAGGTACTGTGAAGCACGTATTTAACCAGCCTCGAATATACTCACAGTTCATTTTAGGATTACTCTAGTCGAAAGTATTCCTGAAGGCATGACATATCCCAACAGTACGATTTCGCATCCTTCCACTCACCAAGCCTGGCTCGACCTCATACGAACGGCGGAGCATTCCATCGAAATCGCATCGTTTTATTGGACTTTAAGGCAAGCCGATGTTTACCCGGATCCGTCTTCGATAGAAGTAACATCATGTTTCCTGCGAATAATCAAAGGGCTAAATGTAAAAGTTGCAGGGGGAAGAAGTATTCGACGCATTGTTACAAGCGGGGACTGAACGAGGTATTTTAGTGAAAATTGCTCAAAACGCTCCCACGAAACAACAGCCCAACACGGACACGGATTTGCTGATGAAGAAGAAGGCGGCCGAAGTGCGCAGCTTAAACTTCGCGCAGCTCCTCGGTGGGGGTGTGTTACATACTAAAATGTGGATTATCGATAAGAAGCATTTTTATATTGGCAGTGCTAATATGGACTGGAGGGCACTGACACAGGTAACAAATTTTTATTGAATTACATTATTACATTAAATGAAAAGACTCAGAGTCTCTCTTTGAAAGCCAATACAAATTGTCAGCCTTTTATTACCAGAATTTTACGCAAATTACAAAATATGAAGGTACTTTTGTGTGTGTCGGTCTCAAACCATCAATATTAATTTTTTTATTGTTGTTATAATTTAAAGTAAGTACTAATTTAAGCCTGACATGTCAAGGTAAAACTCGTAAAACGTTGAGTTAATATTTTGCTATCATGAAATGCAAATGAGCTCTATGAATATTCTTATTTATGAATAATATATTGCGTGAATAAGCCCCCAAGAAAATAAAGCGTGAATATTTAAATATTGCATGAAAAATGAGAGTTTTATGTTATCTTTATCTGAATTTTTAGGTAAAAGAGTTGGGTATAGCTGCGTACAACTGCTCCTGCTTAGCCGAAGATATGGGGAAAATATTTGACGTAATTAAACAATTATTTTAATATAAAAAAAGAGACACATAAAATAAATTTACAGATCTACTGGATTTTGGGTGAAAAAGGTGCAGCTATCCCGAACCATTGGCCCTCGGGACTTGACACAAAATACAACGCACACTCTCCCATGAACACCACCATTAACGACAACGTATTTCAAACATATCTCTCGGTAGGATTTTTGGATTACACAAAATAAATAATAAAAGCACTTGCTCGTTTCTGTTTTCGTTTTAGAGTTCGCCCCCTCCGTTTTGCACACACGGTCGTTCAAACGACATCGATGCGATTTTAAATACAATTCAGCAAGCAGAGAAATTTATATATCTCTCGGTGATGGATTACTACCCCCTTACAATCTACACCCCGAAGAGGCAATTCTGGCCGGTGATTGATGATGCCTTAAAAACAGCTGCCATTGAACATCACATAGAAATCAAAATGTTAATTAGTTACTGGAATCATTCGAGCCGTTCGGAAGACTATTTCCTCAAATCACTCGCAGACATCTCCAATTCATTCCCTAAAGTATCGATAGAAATCGTAAGTGCATGTTCTGTCTAAAAGGAAACGAATCTGAAGTGTATTCCTTTCAGCGTCGTTTTGTCGTGCCTAGCACTGACGAACAGAAGAAAATTCCATATGCAAGAGTGAATCACAATAAGTACATGGTGACCGAATCAACGGCATACATAGGAACTTCCAATTGGTCGGGCGATTACTTCATAGACACAGCAGGCGTGGGATTTATTGCGCGTGATTCCTTGCAAAACAAAAATAGCAGCAATTCGTTGCGCAGTCAACTGCAAGCAGTATTCGAAAGAGATTGGAATTCGAATTATTCGTATTCGATAGATACATTACTATGAGTTTTTTTTTTTAGTTCATTAGCTTTATTTATTTATCTTGCCTTAGAACTGAAGAAATTAAGGTGTTGGCAACTTTTATTAGAGCAAGAGGGAAAATTGTGTCTTAACTTGTGTGCATGTGCCTTATTTATAATTAAAAGGTTGCAATAAAATGCGCCAATATAAATTGTTTTCCTTTAAGTAAGAAGTAGTGAGTGCATAATATAGTATTATGAAAAAGTTATTGAGTTTTTTGAAGTAACTTCCTTTTTAGTTTGTACTCTTCAATGTATTCTGGTATTATGTAGGCGCATAGTGTTAAAAATTAGTAACAGATAGTTTGTAACTTTCGTTATGCAGCAAAAGGAAACGTGTAAATACATTATAATAAGATAATTTGTTGCACAATGTAATATATGTATGTTTATAAAAAAAAAAGTGTTTCTCAATGCCTATTCCTAAGACCAAGGAGAAAGTTAAATAACTAAAATACATTAATGACTTTATATTATTTTAATCCGTTTCTGTGGAAGTTACTCAAGTCACTGAGGCTTGTGCTGTGCAACTTAAAACAGTCAAAATTTTTCCATAATTTCCACGTATTAAGATAAATAATCGTCTGATAAGTAATCACCTTAGATTAAAGCAAAGCATATCCTATCAGTGGCGTGATAAATATTGTTGTGCTTGAATGAAAGTACAATGTAAAATTAATTTATAATTACTTTACATTTCTGGACATACACGAAGTCGAAAACTTTAGTAATTCGGTTGCAATATCAGCTTACCTTGAGTTTTGAAAAGTATTTCCACTTGCAAAAATACAAAGAATTTTAGCAGCAGGCAAGTTATAGTGAGCGTCTAAATAAAAACCTGATCAGGCAGATTGTGATCGAGAATTTATCCATTACATTTACATAATAGAATTACTTGACAATGTTTTTATAGACAATTGTTATTTTTGTTTGACATTTGCGGCTTTAGGGAAATCCCCGAACAGTGTTGCCAATTCTTCAAAGAACTTTCCCCCCAAATCCCGGTTGAAATCAAATTAAAAACTCATGAATTATTGTAAAGATAAAAAGCGAAATAAATGTATACAAGAAAGTTCATTGTTTTAAACACAATCCAAGAAAATTTGCATGTGGCAATTCTAGGGATAACTAAATTTAATGTCATAGACACATACGAGATGGCGCCACCTTCAGTTTTTTTGTCTCACAAATAAATGGGCCCAACGAGGATAGAATAATAGGAGAGAGTCATACTAGTTGATGAGTTGGAGCCGTCGCCATTTTTTTTGTAGCATAACTTCCCCCCTACCTGACTGGAACATGTTATGATGAGTGAACTTCATTTAGCAGAAATGAGTGCTCAGTCTCAACTGTTGGCGCGGGAACAGCCCATTGCTTCTTTAGAAAGTCTCGTCTCACTAAAACAACAGATTTGTGAAGCAGAAGACTTAGCACCACACAATCTTTTCCATTTAGCATAAAAAAGTTTCGTCGTTAGATGATTTTGCTTTTACGGTATTGCAAACAAGTTTAGATATTTCACAGGCCCGGTTATTTCATCTTCAATTAACTTCATCTGACGATTAATTTCCATAGTAGCATTTGTGATCAAAATCCTTCCCAGGCAGCAGACTGTCGTTAATTTCACGTCATTTTTCAGTCATTTTGAAGTCTTTTTAGCGTAAATTTAACGGCCTAATGTCACACTCTAAAGACGTCATTCTGAAACGTTACATTGACGTCGAATAACGTCGTTTGTCAGTAATAAATTTGATCTGTGATTGTATGTTCCAATACAAAAATAATTAATTACTGGAAAAAAAAAATCTTCAACGATGTAATAATATATGTATTTAAAATAATTGATTATATAAAATAATAAAATGCACTAAGAATCATTTTTCGTCCGAAAATGGTCAAATTCTCACGATATAACGACGTCTATTATTAGTTCTATAAAATGTCGTTTAAAGTTATCCAAAATATGACGTCCTTTTTTGGTGACATGACGTCGCCGACCTCCTGGGACCAAAAAGTGACGTGAATATAACGACACTTTGCTGCTTGGGTTACTACGGAAATTAATCGCCAGATAAAGTTAATTGGAGATGAAAAGACTGGGCCTAAATGTTTTAATTCTCTGACGAAAATCCATTAAAGTGTGGAACGCAATTAATAAAAGAAGAAATGTGATTTAGAGTCCTGTATATTTCTACAATTCTTGGAACATTTGGAAATGCCTCGGGCTGCGCCCTCAAGCTACAACAAACAAACAAACAAACACCTTAGGAAAATGACGTATTTCTCTCCCGGGATGTATAATATACTATTAATTTTTAAAATAGAATGTTGTTTTTCCCCAAATTACTGACCTTACTCAATGTATGACGCGGACTTAATGTCATAGCTGTGTTTTACAGGATATTTAAAGGAAATCTACACAAAAATTTCGTGAAAAATCGGGAAGTACGTAATTAAAGAAAAAAATTACCAAAACTGGTATTTAGATCGTGATTGTAATCATTACTCATTTAGTAAGCCATGATCTAACATCTACTATTATAGAGTGCAAAAGGATTGTGAACGGATAGTAGTAGCCTTGTAATAGGTCGTGATTGTAATATTGTTTTAATCAAACATTAAAATGTCATCTCTGACACTTCCTCGAAAAGCAGTACTAATCTGTGTTATTTTGTGCCATCTAGGCTTTTCTTCGCAAGCACTGAAGTGTTATAACTGCAGTGCAACCATAACTGCTGAACGCTTTGCGGAGAATCCGTGCTGGAAGCCAAAGGAAGATCACGCACCGATCGTGGGTTGTAAAGGAGGCTTAAACTGTTCACTTTACTACGTTCACAACCCTGATGAGTTTTTCAGAAACTCTAAGATTGGCGTTAATGAAGTACATAGACGTTGCGGACCTGATACGATTCAGGAGGCAAGAAAGCAGAAGCCGCTTATTGATAAGATTATTAACTCGGAGATGTGTGATTCGGATCTTTGTAACTCCAAAGTGTACCCTTATTTACACGACCCTTTTGAACAGAACCCTTCTGTACAGAACCCTTCTGTACAGAACCCTTCTGTACAGAACCCTTCTGTCCAGAACCCTTCTGTACAGAACCCTTCTGTACAGAATTCTTCTGTACAGAAAGCTAGCAAATCTGTACGAAAGGGTCTATCTAGCGTCGTGATTTTCATATTTTGCCTAAACTTATATTTACTATAAACTTGTTGATAATAGTTAAAAATTACAACAAATAAATTGGATCAATAAAAATGGAAAATCCACAGAGTATTTTTTTTCTAAATTTATTTCCATCTCACTTCAGACGTCGCGTTCTGCCTAAGACTGTTCCTTTCCTATGGACAACATAAGTGCTGACGTCCAAACTTTTCCAAAAAGTAGCTACGGTTGCTTATACTTTCATTAGGGTCAAACAGAATACAATGCCGTTACGCGCCGTTGCAACGACGCTATCTAACCGAAAAATAGAAATTACTTGTGCCAAAAATGGATAAATTTCAAGTATTTATATTATTATATGTATATACACACACAGTTGGTCTGACCAAGACTAGGTATACGGTTAATTGTGAGTAAATGAAGGAGAGGCTCATTGAAACTTGTGTGGAAATGAAATAGAGATATTACAATGTTGCGTGCGAAGGTAGGAATGCTGCGGCCGGAGCGTGGCCCGCGTTATCAATCGGCAACCTCGCTATTTCGTTTACTCATGCGCTTTCTACTATTCTGTCCTTCATTTACTCATGATAAATGCATAGCCAGTGGTGGTAAGGCCAACGCGATATGTAGTTATACAGTGAGAGTGTAAAGTTTGGAATAATCAGTATAAAGCGTAAATTATTGATTTTTAAGAAAATTCCAAAAACTGGTCAATTTTTGATTTAAATTGCGCGTTCTTTGGCATTGCACCTGAATATACAGAGTGTCACAGATAAAAGTGATGACGTCACTGACATTTTTTTTAAATGACAACCCCCAAGTTTAAGTTGATATTTCGATAGCCCCCGTGACTGTCAAAACGATGCTACAAAAATTTTGACATCTTTCATAAGAAAATTAATAATGAAAACTAAAAAGCAGAGTTTTAATTTTGAAGTTCTTAAATGCATTTCAATTAAAAAGTAAGTAAACTTAGGATATAAAACATCGTAAATGAATAAAATTATATCAAATTAAATGTTCAAAATGTCTGCCACCAACTTCTTGGCAATATGCCAGTCTATCTTGAAACTCTTGCAGAACATTGCGAATAGTTTCGGGCTGTATAGCTCTAATTGTTTTTGTAATTTGATCTTTTAATTGATCTCAATTATTGGGCTTTTCTTTGTACAACAAATCCCCAGAGGAAAAAATTTAACGATGTCAGATCGGAAGATCTGGTAGGCCATTCCACTGGGATCCACCAATTGGGAAACACATTGTTTAAGTATTCTCGGGTCTTGCATAATGTGGTGGTGCTACATCCTGCTGATACCGCAATGTATCGGTGGGAATGTCGGGATCATCTGGATTTGGAAAAATAGCAGCCAAAACAGGAACTAATTCGATTTCTAAAAATTCTAGATACAGCGGCTCTGTTACTTTTTATTATTCACATACAAAAAATTACCGGATGGAAATGCGATGATGGGAGTTATGTATTTGGGTATGCATTATGACGTTTGACGCCGTTAAAGTTGGAAGTTGACCAACTTTTTGCGTGCAACGCCGCTTGACGTCATTCATTCTGTGCAATGACATTTGAACCTTCATCACAGAATACTAATCTAAACAGAAGCGTCACTTGAAAAGGAGGTTAATAATTAGAAAGAGTAAGAAGTGCACTACCAGTTTAAATGTCTTTCGTGTCCACTCGCGCGTTTCCTTCGACGCCTTGCTTGAAGGCGTAACGCGAGAGAGAAAAAAGAATGCGTTACCCTCGAGTTAACACAGGATGGATAAATTTGCCTATGCAGAAGCAAGGCGGAGTAAAATTTCGTAACGAGAACTACAAAAGTGCGACCTAGTAAGAGCCGAGAGAAAATTTTGATAATAATTATAACTGAATAACAGTTACAGTAAAAATGTCTGAAATGAGCGATAAACGTGTAATAGAGAAAAGTAAATGGGGTACCGCTTGTGCTTACAAGGGTTGCGAGTACAAATTTTATTCGAAAAAGATGGACTATGTTTTATTAGGTGCATGAAAATAGGTCTGTTTCTGCAGCGTTCCGGACTAGTTCGAAACTATTAAATATATTCGTCCGTCGAATTAATTACCGCTTTTAAGAGCTGCGTTAAATGTGAGACTTTGTACGGCGCATGGTTCTGGCCACGTTCTGGCAGTTTCGGATCAGTCAGGGACTGTTGCAGAAACAGACCTAAAGATATTCTGAGTACGCACCGATGCCACAAGTGGAAGTCGCTTTAAAATTAATAGCGTAGATTATAATCCCATTTCCACCTCATCTCTAAATATTTTCAAAGCACGCACGCATCTCTACTGCACTACTGATTTAAATGGCCAAGGTCATCGGCAGGTTGTGCGGAAGATCAAAGGTGCCGCCTCGAATGATGCTTCTGTATAGATTAGTACTCTGTGCCTTTATATTTAACTTTAATTTGATAGATAACGGCACATAACAGCGTTGCATTCTGCTTAGGCCTTAAGGGCGCATTCGCCATAATGCTCGATGCACGCAATGAGAAGTGTAAGGGAGAGCGACTGCGTTTCACTGCATGTAAGACTGAGAAAAAGAAAGACTCCGATCGATCCGAGCGTAAACGCGAGCTCACCCAGAAAAAAAGACGGAATACAGTACAACAGGAGTAACTTCCGGTTGTTGACGGCTTGACTTTGACAACCGTCAGTTTACAAGCGACATTTACATTTCAAATTCAATGCTAATTTTTATTCACGTAACCTACAATCTTGTCGCTGATCAGGTTATGTCAAATAAACCCACAAAACATATATCCGGTTGTAATGCGTGCTGCAAATAGCCGACTAAAAAAAATGCTCTTATTAACCGTATTGCCAACGCAAACAGTTATTCTTGACCACTTTCTACAATTACGAATTATCTTTTTTCTTTCTTTGGTGCCGGAATAGGGCTCAAGTCTTCAATTGAAGTTGGAAGAGGCTTCTCATCTAGTCTAATTGGTTTGGAACTTGGCCCGAGAACTTCGGTCAGGGTAGTTGTTGATGTTGAAGAAGAATTTGAATCTTCTGCTCGATTTTCTTCACCTTCCAATTCGATTGCAGGAGTGTGGTGAATGGCCGGTAGAAAGTCCTCTTTGGTAAATTTATCAGGTTGGTAAGGCTATATTCCAAAGGTCCGGAAACCTGATTGTGCCTTTTCGATGGATGCAACTCGGCTATTTGCTTTTTGGAACAGCTCTGCCAAGTCATATGGAGTGATCCTTTCAGCGTGCAGCAGATGAATATCATATTGATGATTGAATGATGTTTTTAGTGGACCATAAAAAGTTAGATCCAGAGGTTGTAGTCTATGAGATGTATGGGGAGGTATTGTTAGCAACACAATACCATTCTGCTTACAATAATCATATATTTGTAGTGAAATGTGACTGGAATGGTTGTCTAAAATTATTAATACTGGGTCATCTCTAGAAGGTTTGACATTTTTTTGAAATGCTCAAGCCACTTGGAAAATAATTCCTCATTACTCCAGCCGGACTTGGAACAGCCATACAGAGCGTTTGGAGGCCCATTTTTTTTCTAAAGTGTTTGTCATTCTGGTCCTTGGAAAAATAAACATTGGAGGAACATAATATGTACCAGTTGCATTGAAGCAACAGATCACTGTCACGGTTCTTTCACGTTCCCCGGAAGTTTCTGCTCCAAATTGTTTAATGCCTTTAGGAGCGAGACGTCTGGCTGGTTTGTGAACAGTAGAGATCCCCGTTTCGTCAACGTTGAAAATCTTGTCGGCCTGGAAGTGGTATTTTTCATAAATGTTCTTCAAATTTTTGAAAAACTCTGATACTTGTTCTTCGTTGAAAGCACAGATTCTATTTATACTGGTTGGCTCTGGTTTTCGCAAAGACAAAAGTGGGTTTCTTTTCAAAAATCTATAATACCAGTCTTTGCCAGCCATTTTGGTCACCATATTGAAATTGTTGCGTATTTTATTTGCTTCTGCAAAAGAATAGGCGAGTTTTCGAAGTTGGTTTCGAGTTATTCCATGAAATAGTTTGGCCATTTTTATGGCATGGTTCGCCAAAGCTTGTTCTTGTTCGTTTGAAAATACAGGATGATTACCCAATTTAGGTTGAACTATTCCAAGTCCTTCGTCGTGAGCCTTTTTCCATTTTCGAATAGTTGACTCCGGGATACCAAATTCTCGCCCAGCTTTTCTAATTGATCCGCCATTCCTTACAGAGGCTAATGCTCGGTCCATGTTTTCGGTCGTCCAGGAAGCTTTTTCAGTTTTTCGCTCATATTTCGGCATCTGTTAATTTTGAGGTCATAGTTTTAGAAATATTTCGGCTCGGTAATGAGAAAATGAAAGAAAATTTTCGGGTAACTATGCGCAATGCGCACGATTAGCCTACTCGGATTTGGTGATTTTGGTCATATGTGAAAGCAAAAATGAGTAAGGTGAAGATGTCGACAAAGATTTAATGAACATTTTTATACAATAGTTGACTCAGAAACATGCATATTGTGATACTTACGGCTTATTTCCCACAAACGGAAAATTACATTAAAATACCGTGTTTCGGATTTCACCCGTCATAGAGTCGTTAAGTGCTGGAACTTGAACGTCTGTTACACTAAGCTTTAGATACTGGTTCAGAGATAGCGCCACATGTATTACATAAAGCATTTAAAGTCCCTAGATTACTAAAGTACGGCAATACACAGTTTAGGACCAAATTTTAAAAACTAGCCAGAACATGGCGTCTGTGTCACGTGACACAAACAGACCTGTGTATTTGAGTTGAATAAACAAATATTTGTCATGGAAACGAAGAAGTTTTAGATTTTTTGGCAGTTGATAAATGTCAGCTCCCAAAAGGAATTAGAAATACGAAATAAATCATATTAAAAACACCATAATAAATAAGCCGTATTAATCTAAAGACGTTGAAGATATGATTATTAAAACCCTTTTGCTTAAAATTTTCAATTTTGTTAGAAAAAACATGGAGTAGTTTTTGCAGGTAACGGAAATATTGCAGTTTTGAGTTATGTGTAAAATATTTGTGCTTGCTCGAAACTCGAAGGTGCTCGTCCGTTATTACAATTTATTATGGGACAATTTTACTAGTCGACAAACAGTACAGTTTACATGCTCAGATGTGCGCAGTAAGGCTCTAAAAAATTGACATTTACGTTCATTTTCCGTTGCCATGAAAATCAACCAAAATTTTCATTTTAAAATTCCCGCGCATAATGGGCCAGAAAATGGCTTCCCTATTGCCGTACTTTATACTATCTAGGGACTTTAAAAGCATTTATGTAATCTATTGCCTGCCAGGGGGATGCGTACAATTAGACGCCGCGCCGCGCACAATTAACGGACTCTCCCCTAAATCAATAATTTTTGGTTAAAAGAATCGTGATTTTTATCAACACATTTAAACACTAATAATACAGATTAATAAATAGAAGAATCAAATGAGAGTGCGTCATATGTCATATTAATGCAAAAAGATAACAGACGAAGACGAGGCATTTTGGATTGGTAATTGGTACTACCTGCAAATTCGGGGATTTTTCAATCCGAAAAGTACTTTACTTATTTTCCAGGAGAAATGAAAAAATACGTTTGTTGTTCAACATTTGAGATAAATGCCGAATTTCTGTTATTAGTAGAACATGAATTTTCTTTTTTGCTTTCCGCCATCTAAAAGATTGTATTTTTTTAAGGAAATTCTCTGGAGTCCTGATCTAGGTGACTGTTGTATTTTTTTTTAGTGTCTGTTCTGTATCTGTCACGTCAAAAATAGTGAATGCCCTTTTAAAATTTTCAGTCCGAAAAATTAAATGTGTCTACAGTGTTCGATTTAAAAATTGATGCTCCGAAATGAACGAACTAAAATTTGGAATAGTTGTGGGTAAGGCTAAAGCGGTATTATTTTTTAAATTTTATTTAAAAATAGTTACATAGGCGCCACGCCGGTTTCTAAAATCACTCAAGTGACATTTTACCCAAAATTGTGATTATTGCATTACGCCAGGGTATGGTTGCGTACAGTTTTTACTTTTGCAAAAAAAGAAATGCCTACCTTGTAGGCCCTCATAGTAATTTCTATGTATTATAGTGAGTGGAAATTGCTGTGCTAAGCGTAGAAAGGACACCACAAGCCCAGCCCTCACAGAAGCTGTCCTGGCTACATTTCCCAAAGCGAAACTCACAGGAAAAATCCTAGTCCCTAATGACAGAGGGGCAGTTCAAAAGGCGCTAGGGAACTTTCACTCCGCAAAATGCAACATTATATTCACGATTGGGGGCACTGGCACTTCCTCGAAAGATATAACACCGGAGGCAACGAAGGCATTTATTGATAAGGAAGCGCCGGGGGTGCTCTATGCCATGATGTCGAAAAGTCTACGCATTAATGATATGAGCTTGATGTCTAGGGCCGTCTGTGGTGTAAAAGGTTGCACGCTCATCGTTAATTTCCCTGCGGATCCCAAAGGGGCACTGGAGAATTTTGAGTTTATTAAGCCGGCCATACCGAGACTCGTAACAAATTTGTTGAATAAGCGAAAGCGTCAATCGAAAGGGGATGCACGACATACAGTAACAAGCAAGGTGAGACATAAGTAAACAATTTTTTTTTATAACATAATTGAAGTGTATGTGTGCAGGTAAAAATAACTGATCTAGCAAAGCGCATCAAGATACCATCGGAAAAAGTGAGCGTCAGCGGTGCCCTCTTCCTTATGTTCACGACTTGCAGTACTTTAACCCAAACCGAAGTAATCGACGTGGAAAATTCCCTAACGAGAATACTTTCGGAAGACGTCGTCTCAACCGAACCCTGTCCACCGTTTCCTACCGCGGTTGTAGACGGCTACGCAGTGAGATCTGCAGACGGTCCTGGAATTCGTGCCATCAAAAAACTCTCATCGCCAGACAAAGTGTTTACTCTAGCACTCTTAAATTATTTTGCTAATGCGTTTCAAATTCTAGCATGCTCAGGCACCTTTAAATTGTGGCGAAGTTATAAGTGTCAGCTCGGGTTCGGCTTTACCACTTGGTGCAGATGCGGTGGTACACATAGATGACACCAATTTGATAGAGGTTTCCGAAGACAACTTAGAGTTGAGAGTTGAAATTAAATGTGCACCGAGTGTGGGCTTAGGTGTAAGGTACAGTACCATCGCAAGTTAATTTTAACCTTCAGTTTGTTAATTTGGAAATAAACTGAAAGTTCAAGTTCATTTTAGCTACGGCCTTCCTAGCTTTGATTGTAACATGTACAACATTTTTGTTTACAGGGGAGTCGGCTATGATGTGCCCAGTTATAAAGCCGTACTAAGTAAAAGGGAAAAAATAACACCGGCCCACATTGGAGTTTTGTCAGCTATAGGGCGTAGTAAAATATCAGTGTTCAAGTAAGTTATACTATTTACTTGAGGGTGACAACTTTAATAAATAGTGAAATAATTATATTAGTTTTGAAGCTAAAAAGAAGAAAGATATAAGAGAATTTCTAAAAAAAATACAAAATCTCAAGATATTATTTTTTGGTTTTGTCCGGAAATTAAATATTTTTAAAAAAATGTTGTAGGAGACCTATGGTTGGTGTAATCTCAATCGGCAAAGAATTGCAAAAATTTGGGGAAGCACTTCAACCGAGCCACGTCTTCGATAGTACCAAAGTCCTGTTCTTCAGTTTATTGACGCAGCACTTCTACACGGCCGATGATTGTGGCATAATCGAGGACGAGTACGTGCCCTGCTCTATAAAGCAACTGCTCAAGTACTCTCGATTTCAGTCCTGCGAGTGTAAAGTGCGGCTTATTGGATGCGTTTGATCAACACGACGTTGTGGTCTTCACCGGTGGTATTCACATGGGGGAAAAACCTGTGATAAAGGAGGTACTTCTGCACGACTTCAACGGGATAGTTCACTTTGAAAAAGTACTCATGACGCCGGGGTAAGCAATGAAATTGATGTCATGAGGTTTTAGTTTAATTTACAAAATGTTACAAAAAAATTATTGTTTCAGGTTTACTTTATTTGCGACTTGCCCTTACAATGATCAAACCAAGGTCGTATTCACCATACCGGGTGGCCATTCCGCTGCTACGCTTGCCACAATTCTATTGATCATTCCGTTTCTTCGGCATTTGGAAAATTGTAAGGACAGATGCGTACACAAGTTACCCTTGTTTTTGGTAAGTTCAAGAAATAAGTGTTCGTATTCAATATAATTAATGCATATATTATTTTAAACTACTACCAACCAAAATATGAACATTTAACTATAGCAGTTTCAACATAATATTTAAAATTTGGTTGTCATTTTTAATAATAGATGGCGCTATATTAACCAGGTTTGTAGAAGAATTTAAAAATATTTTTCTACTTAAATACTTGGAGAAATAAAAAAAAGAAAATGTAATAGATTTTAGGCTGATTTAAATATTTTTTTAATTAAAAAAACCCAAAAATTATGAATTGTGTGCTGCAGGTCATGAAATATTCAAAATTCACTAAAAATGTCACTAAAAACAAATCCCAAAAAATCAAACTATGTTTTTACTTTGTCGAATATACAGGGAAATCATAAATTACTTTAATCCATGTGGCCAATTTGAATTAGGTTTTGTTTTGTAGAAGTGGCAACACTGAGAATAGTGAGGTTGCTGTTTCAAATTAGCATGTATTTGTCATTGAAAACAAATAATGACAACTTGAGTGTCTGGCCCATGGTTGCATATAACCAACTGTCAAAATGAAAAGAAAACTTTCGTGGCTGTAGGAGTTCTGTTGTGTTTAACAACTTTGGGTGCGTTTTTAAAGTGTGCGAACAAGTGTTCGTGCACTCGAACATGTAAAAAGGCGTTTTTAAATACAAATCGAACAACCTAGCTAGCGTTTTAAAATTTCCCGAGTTGTTCGAACATAGTGTTCGAGTAGCATTCCCTTGCACCTACTCGGCAGGAAGTGCACGAAGTACAGTGGCGGGAATTGAATAAACATAACCTAAAAATTCTGTAGCACGTCGATCACACAACGCGATGGATACTTAGCCTTCATCGTCAGAACATTATAAGAAAGTTTACATGTCATAGAAATAAACATTTAAATTCATTACCTATTTATGTAGATACATGACTACGTAAGCAACAAAAAACAAAAATTTAAGGTTATGTACATATAAATATGACATATTAGCGTTTTTATATTCTAGCGATCGAGCACGTGTTTGAACAATTTGGAAATTGTTCGAACATATTTGGTTTGAACAGTAGGTGTGATTTAAAAACGCACCCTTTAACAACCAAGCATTCCCAGATGCTAATGTAAATTACGATGCCTTTGTAAATCGCAGATTCGCAGGCATTACATCCTCGAACGATTTAACACACAGCACTGCATTGTTACCAACACAGTACAATGTGCTGCCTATACGGCGGGGTCACGTGAGTTGAAATCATTTGTGATTTCCCCATACATTGGGCACGTTCAGCCGGTGTCAGCAGCTGACTTGCAACACTCAACATATTGAGATGCTGTATGTTAGCGTTACCGATTCGGCTGAACGATCTGCTGAGATGCAACGATTTAACCTCAAAAACATGGTCGGAAATTTTCATCAAAATTTTATTTTGTGCGAAATTCTGGATGATGACTTTAATTGTAATGTTATATTTGAAGAAGTTGAACAGTTAATACAAAATCAAATGAAGCAAACTACACAGTTTGATGAGTTCACAATTTACAAATAAAACATTGCCTAGAATTATATCCGTAGCCAAGACAAAGCGAAGTTATTTACGCTGAGATAGTTTCACAACAGTTGAGATACAGCGCACACACAGCGTATCGTTCAGCCGACACCGCTGATTCAACTTCCCAGCTGCTGACACCGGCTGAACGTGCCCATTCATTCATTCACTTTGACAAGGCAAATGATCAATTTGTGAAACGTCAGTAAATGTAAAAACATGTACACTAATAACTCGATATAGATATACCTCTTTTTATTTTTCATATAATCTCACGAGTAAGTACAGCACACGACTCAAAAATACTTCAATATTCTGTTATACTTAAGGGTATCAAGATTGGCAACACTGGCCTCAGTATTAAAAGACCGTTGAAATTCCAGAAGAAAACTGCAGCTGATGCTTTTTCTTGTTGTCAAAACACAGAAACAAAAGACGACCGGCTGTTTAATAAATGCAAGAAACAAAAAAAAATGGTCGGCGTTTTAAATTAAGAAAACCGTTCGTTTTCACTTTTGCGTTACAAATAAATTAACGCGTTTTCTTCCTCGAAAGACACAAAAGTAAAGAAATAAGGAAATAAAATACGATCGATGGTAGAAAAGAAAACTTTCGATTGTTGTTTCTCTTTTGGATCAAAAAAGAGAGACCGGAATCGATCATCATTCATTTTTTCTTCTCCGTCTTCTTTCTGTTTCTGTAAATTGCCAAAAAGTCGCTTTCCCAAAAACGGAACAAATTTCTTTGTTTGCACATATTGTTGATAAAGAAGAACGCGATTTTTACGCTTGACGAACATGGCTGTATAATTATTTTATGACAGTTGAAATAATCAATGAATTATTAAGGACCAGTTTCATAATCAGATTTAAAGGAGACTTTAAAATTAAAGTCACATTTAGATGTGTAAACAAATGTGTTTTCATATTTGTTTTGACATCTGAAAGGGACTTTAATTTAAGTCTTCTTTAAATTCGATTACGAAACTGGCCCTAAGTATAGAAATGACATCCAATAGTAAAACTTTGAGGCCTCTAAATTTGTTTACAATTCCCACAGGACTAATAGCGCATTGTTACAGATAAAAAAAAACTTTTACTAAGAATCTCATTTTGTGAAATCTAATGCGTGATTCTAAATGATGTAAAACCATTGAAACGGATATCCAAATTCGATGTGTAAAACATATGCGACGACACTGACATTTTAACAATAACTTGTAAAACTGATAAATGATGCCATAAATAATAAAAATAATTTTCATTCAAAACTACTTATTTATTCATACACAAAATGAACAATTATTTGATTCCGGCAAATCAGCTGTTCATAGATGAAGGCTACAGGGGAAAAACCGGCTGGTTCACGCTCATGGTTGTCGTAACTTTGAATTCTTGAATTGTGTGAACATTCGTTACCCTGTGAGTTTGATATTTTTAGGCAATAAACATGATAAGATCTTATATTATCAAGCTGCGAGTTCTTAACATCAATTTAGTAGAAAATTGTAATGAATTTTAACCTAAAACAGTCCATAACTCGAATATCATTAGCTGGTTTTTCCCCTGTCTGTACCCTTCAGATGCTTCCATGATATGCCTCTCGACAAATCAGACGCTGTGTCTGATCTAAACGTCACAGGTTATGCCGGATTCAATAATCAGCCTTATGATGTACCGCTCCATGTTAAAATAACATGAGAGAACAACACATAATTCTAACATGCGTTATAACATAAAATGTAGAATCTCGTATGATGTATCAAACATAAAGCTTGGTCTGTTAAAGGCTCTGTTATGTTAACCTGCGTTTCATCTGTTAAAATAGAAAAAAGGTTTGGTACAGATTAAAACGAGACAGACTAAGGGAGAAAACTAAAAGTGCAACAAGGAAGGCGATCGACCTGTACAAGTGCGCGCGCTACGCTTCAAATGACGGCAAACGTCAAAATCTGCCTGATTGCGAATTTCTATTTTATCAGTGTTAATAAATAATGAAATATTAATATTGCATCCTCGCATTACTAAAGATTTCGTTTTTCAGTTATTATTGTGAATGTGTCGCGCAGTTAAAATGAAAGAAAGCATAATCAGGAAAAACTGGGCTTGAAAACCTGAAGTATCGAATAAATACTTCCTCTGGAAGTTCAAACGGATTACCTATTTGTGTCTCTTAGGCCCAGTTTTACAATCGTGGAATAAGGACGGAATAACTGTTCGCTTAATATCCGTTAACGTTCCTCCGTATCTACGCCACACCTACGTCACGTTATTCTAAGAATAATGCTTATCCGACGATTGTAAAATCGGGACTAATAGGTATGTGTACCTTTGAATATTTTCTCGAAATCTAAACGCAGATTGCCATTAAAACTCTGAGGCTATTCCTGAAAAGTATGGACTAGTAAATTATTGTTGCAAGCTAATTACAATTTTAATTATTAGTAAGGTTTTTTCTTTGAGGAACACAATTTTCAGCACAATTTTACAAGGAAAAGGAACTTGTAACTTAATAATTTACAAGTCCATACTTTTGAGGAACAGGCTCCTGGAAAGCAGGGGAAGTTATAGTAATTATTTTAATTAATCTTTACCTTTCATTTAAGATTTAATTGTTGCAATAATTTTAGATGTAATAATTCACCCATAATTGGTTCCATTTAAGCTGTGATATCACCAATCAAATTAATTATTTTTTAATGTGAAATCCCTCAGTAGGACGCGTTTTAACATCCATGTTAACGGCATAACAGGACCTCCACACTAGAAATTATTTTAACATGGCCAAATAACATTTATGTTGTAATAACATAAGATATAACATGACAAGAAGATACATATTTCCGATGTGTTAACATAACATGAAAAAGTCCATAACATGCATGTTAAGATAACATGGAGCGATACATCATAGGGCTGATTGCAATAAATTTAGATGTAATAATTCATCCATAATTGGTTCCAATTAAGCTGTGATATCACCAATCAAATTAATTACTTTTTAATGCGAAATCCCTCAGTAGGACGCGTTTTAACATCCATGTTAAAGGCATAACAGGACCTCCACACTAGAAATTATTTTAACATGGCCAAATGACATTTATGTTGTAATAACATAACATATAACATGACAAGAAGATACACATTTCCGATGTGTTAACATAACATGAAAAAGTCCATAACATGCATGTTAAGATAACATGGAGCGATACATCATAGGGCTGATTAACACTCACATATTTATTTAGTGACGGTATTCAATAATGTGTATACATCATTTCTAATTATCCAATTTCAATGGAAATATATTTTATACGGACTATTAAAGGTGCTTTCCTTTTACCACAAATCTCACCTCAGATCAGATAAACGTCATTTCCGTTAGCACGAACAAGTGAGTTTGAATTGGAATTTCGACCTCCCACCTTGCCGCTCGAGCAATCCCATTAATATCCTAATTTCATTATTTTTTCTTTTTATTTTGGGGTAACTTTTGATTGACACTAGATCTGGTGACTTTCTTTTGAAATTCCAAACAACTTTTTAGTCTAAAATTTAACTTGATGACAAAACAAATAATAATAATAGCCGGACTTTCCATCCTCCAGTTAATGTTATCCGACGGATAACTTCATTTTTATGAAAGGTTGATTCATTTTTAATTTTTATGAATTGTTTCCATGATAGTTATCCGTCAGTTAGTTTATTAAGGCCCGGTTTTTCGATCGCAGTTTAACTTTAAACTTCAGTTTATTTCCATTGCTGCTATAGGGACAAACCGAAGATTAAAGTTAAACTGCGATCGAGAAACCGGGCCTAAGAGGTGGAAAGACCGGCCCTTAATCAGACCAATTAAGGTATTAGCTGCGTTCCTTTTGCCACAAATCTTACCTCAGATCACTTAAACGTCATTTCCGTTAGCATGAACAAGTAAGTTTGAACGGATATTTAAATGAAAAAATCACTAGATTTGTCACTAAACCGGTCACAAAATTTCAGACATTTTATACTAATATCTCTGTGACAGTCAACAGAAAGTCACCAGATGTAGTGACAAAATCACTACATGTTGGATGACGTCAAATATGAAACTTAAGGTAGTTGTTAGCCGAGTGGTTGAGTCCACAAATCACTTACATCTATAGATGCTTAACGTACAGTGCCCCAATAAAGAGATGTCTCTCGAATGTGATGGCACCATGCCGAGTAGGCGGACAAATGATTGGAAGGAGCTTAACATTTTAGGGGGGAGACATCTCTTTATCGGGGCACTGTACCTAGTAGGCGGCTGGATTTGTTACTCTGATGGTTGGAAGCGAAAGTATGGGCTTAGCGCGCGAAATTTAAATTTCAGCTTTCTTTGTATATAGATATAATTGTTCAAACGTTCATAAAAATAATCATTCGTTAACAGGAAAGTAAGTCATTTTTGTCAACTTGATGGTTTGTTAAAAATGATTAACTTTGATGAATTTTTGTCACGTTTAACGTAAATTTAGTGGATTGTGGTTGAGTCCGCTGGCAACGGGCTTGACGCTTGGCCAGGCAACTATTAGGTGTGGGTTCGAATTCCCTCCTGGTGCATATGGGCTCTATGTAAGAGATGGAGTACCTACTTATGTATCGGATTGTGTTTCGGATTCATATCGGCTCCTTCGAACTGGGTTTTCTGTGTTTCCCCAGTTTGTAAGGCGAATGCCGATGGAAAAATTAACGTATAGGTCGGTTGCAGCCGCCACTCCTTCCCGACAAGCTTTGGGCTTGGGGTATATGGTGGGAAAAAAACCGCACCAAGCGGGTAGAAATAAAAACATGCTACTAAGAGCACGGAAGTGGAATGGGTTGCCTATCTTCAATTTTTAAGGCGTCACCATTTAAAATGAGTATCCTGTTTATAAACGATTTTTATGTTGAAAAGCATAGGTTTAAAAAGAAAATAGATGTCACAACAAAAACATTAAATTAACTTAATCACCATTATATTCCATCAAGAATGCAGACGACTAGGTTTCAGTTTGTTTTTTTCGCAAAATTAAAATACACCGTTTATTTGTTTATTTATATTTTATAATTTTATAAATATACGCACTGACGAAACAACAAAACATGCTGTGAAATGCACGCAAAAATATATTTACAATGTCTGAAAGAAAAAGGAATTAAATTGTATAAATTGGTTTCGTACAGTCTCAAGTAATTAATGCCAATTAATTTGGATTAAAATTGATGTATTTGTACAACAGTTTTACAATCAGATAAATATAATTCAAAAATAAAAGTAGGTATCACATTCCATTTGGCGAAGGCCATGGGAGTGATAAGTTGATAAAAATTTCACACACAGTAACGATTTTAAAACTTTTTTTACGCAAAATAATGCGCCATAAAAATAAATGTAAAAACGCAGAATTTTCAACACACCCCAAATTTAAATGCCTGAACACTAAAGATTCAATGTTTTTGAAAATGATGCACTTTTTTATAACAATTCGAGAAATCCGTTTACCATAATGAAATAATTTTGTTCCAGGATAAGGATATGATTATAAACAACAGCCAGGATTACATAAAAATAAAGCTGGAGACGCACGATGATGACACCATCATAAAGTTCACAGACGACACCAAGAACGCTGCCAGTAATCTCGACAGCTTCATAAACGTGAACGGTCTGCTTCGGTGGATGGATGCGAAGGAGATTACGTGTGATGTTTGTGAAGATTGTTCGCAGAAATTGTGCAGCGAATGTAAGAACAAAACTTTGGGAACGTTCATCGATGCGATTTTAATAGATTTGTTGTGAAATGTGAATGTCACACGTATTAAGAAAATCTCTTTGGAATACACGAATTGTTTTCCTTTTCACGTCAGGTACTATTCTCGTTGGTGGATCTAATTGTATACGCAACGTGATGCGCCAGTCTTCGACAGTAGTGAAATTGAAACGCACAAAGTATGTTGAACTTGCAAGATATTGACCGTTAATGCTTTCACTGCCGTCACAACTTCAAATCCTGAATACTAATAAGCACCACCGTTCCTTAAATTTGCATAAGTGATAAGGTCGTTTTACTTTAATAGAGTAATTTCAATTTCGAAAATCACGTTAACATTCCAACAACGCCGACAGCGACGTCATTAAGGGATTCTTTCACTGAAAATAACGAGCTGCATTCAATCACAGAAAGATTTAAAAATTTAATTCTAATAAGAAACAATTAATAAATAAGAGAAGCTATGAAAGAGTAGAAATGTGTTGCCTAGATAAATCAATAGTGAGCTTAGTTTAGATGCCAAGTATAAACCCATCTGCACATCCCCGTTCAGTGAGTGAGTAGTATAGGACGTAATTAAACTCATAAACCGCCTGTATTTTTACAAATCAAAAAGTTCATTTCATTTATATTAAATTTCGTTTATTTCAAATTGAAAGAAAGAATTAAATTCCTGCAAGCTTCAAGCACTATTGTGCTTTCTTCAAAAATTAAAATATCTTGGAATTTGTGCGTGTAACAGTCAAAGACGCCATTCATGTCAAGTACAAGTGCATGTACGCCGTGGTCGCAGAATAATCGGATATCAGGCCACCAGCGAACTTCTGAGGGTGAAAGTGAATCTGGCGCGTAGCGCCTGGGTTGGGCGGAATGCAGTGGGGTGTGGTTATATATAACAAATATTTCTCAGCAGTACGTTTAGTCGGTGTCATGTAAAAATAGTTTCATAGGTCTCTGTCAAGATGAGGTTTTACACATCTGCGTGCGTTCTCTTTGCGGTGAGTCGAATTTCTAGTTCAAGGGGATTGGGTAAATTACCGGGGTGAAAAATTTTCCATTTAGAAGAGGCCTTCGTTACCTACTTACTTAAGCTTTAAATAAAGCCCGAAATTTTACCTTTACAAAATAAAATAAATTACAAAAGGCTTCGAAATTAAACTGTACCAAAGAACTCCGATCGCAATTTATTGCAGTAATTAAATTCTAAAATTCAGAATTATTGTTTTTAAAGTTTTGTTTAAGTAAAGCTGAAAATTTTATGTGAAAAAAATATTCATTTTATGTATGCTTCATTATTATTACAAAGTGCCACTGGCATTTCTTTTTTTTATATTTAAAAATACATATACATATTCATATACAGACTGTCCTAAAAAAAAAGTAACTTATATCTGGCTTATAATGCGATGCTCTTTCTGTAAACAACTTTGAATTCGTCTGTTTAAACTTTGTACGAAATATTTTTCTTAAATTTAAAAATAAAAAAGGGGAGTGGGATTTCCTTGTGATAACAGGGTGTCCCAAATTGGATGGTACTCTATGTGTATGATGGTATCTCAGTTAATAACGAAGAAGAAGAAAACTGCAGAAGCATAATGGAGTCATCTTTTCAAGCTGAATTCAATGGTCGAACCAAAAATTTAAAAGAACGATCTTTTTAACAGTGACAGAGCCAACTATATTTTGTCTGTAGCTCAGCTAATGTAAAATTTTTAAATTACTTGATTAGAATATTACGATCTACATTAAAAAAGCTATAATATGTCTTTAACATTTTTTGGTAAATAGTTATTTGGATTTGAAAAATTTATCGAATCTTCTTTTTTCGTCTGTACCAGGAAAATGGTAACAGATTTTTGGTTGGACTATTGAAACCAGCTTGAAAAATTGACCCAATAAAGTTCGTTCAGTTTACTTCTATTTTCATTATTAATCGAGATACTTATACCGAGTTATTTTAAAAGTTTTTATCAGCTCTTGCCCCGAAATCTGGACGGCATGTCTTAGCTTAAGTGAAAAGTACGTCATTGCACTACTTGATACTGTTTTAAAAGTAAAGCTAAGACATGCCTTCCAAATTCCATGACAAGAGTCGATAAAAAATTTAAGAAATCACTCCGTAGAATACCATCCAATTTGAGACACCCTGTACGCTCAGGGACAGCAAAAACAGAACGCTCGGAACTTTGGTTAGTTCTCATGCATAATATATCAAGGTTTTTGCTATCCACTAGTGTACCTAAACATAATTATTTCATAAGATTCCAATTTCTTTTTCTTTTTGTTTTCCAAAAATCCGGAACTATTTTTATTGATAGATATTGTAATATACAGGGTAGATATTGTAATATACATGGAAACCGACACCTAAGAGTATGAACAGCTTCAATACATATTTTGCCTTGAAAATTTATGCGCCCTCAAAATCATGTGTGTTCTTTTTAATAAAGTGTTTTGTAATTTGTTGCACGTCGGTTTTAATTGCAGTTTTAGGTCAAAAATCGGCCGCAAGATGTCGCGGTCTAAACTGTCGATAATTTTTAGATTTAAAGCTACTAGCCGATAGTAAAAACGTTGAGAAATAGTGCGACTTTTTAGTGTCCGTTAAAATATTAAAAAGAATTTGTTATACAGATTTTTATCAGGCAAACGTTTATGCTTTAAGTAATCATTTCTAGTTTAACTTTTTTTTTTAATTACGAACGACCTCATTTTGAAGCAAAAATTTATGATTGTGTTAGGGTTCACAGATTTGTTTGACATTCAACTTATCTGATAGAGTTTGGAAATACACTGTCAAAATCTCTATGCTTTTAACCCCAAGGTCACCTAAATAATTGTACATGCTATATTTTTTATACTTTTTAATTTATCTTCTCGCACTTTTGTCTCACTTTTACTTGTATCGAAACAGTTTCGCTCTCACATTACTTTTACGTCATCTCTGCACCATTTTGTGGTCAGTTAGGCCCAGTATTTCATTCGGAGTTCAACTTTAAGCTTCGTTTTATTTCTACGGAAACAATTATCTTTACAAATATTACTATGGGAATAAAACGAAGCTTAAAGTTAAACTCTGAATGAAATACTGGGCCTTAGTCTCCAAAGTTTACTTCAATTTAACAGTCAAGTAAACTTAAGATTAAGTGTTACTATTTTTTAGGATCCCTAGATTTGTTTGACGTTTGACTTATTTGACAGGTTCTGAAATAGCCTGTCAAATTCTTATGTTTTAAACTTCAAGATGATTTAAATAGTTATACTATATTTTATTCTTTTTAATTTACAAACTTAGTAAGAAAGTGCATTTTCATTTTGTGACCATCAAAATTTAACACATAGCTTAAGACTGTGTTAGTGTTTTCTAGAATCCCTGAACTTGTTTGACACTTTATCTGGTATAGTATGTGGGAGCACCCTTAGGAAATTAAAATAATTGAAAGCAACCTGTTAAACTCTCCATACTCTTAACTTTAAGGTCACTTATACACTGTGATCAACAATGATTGAACGTGCCGCTCTACGATAATTTTTTCTTGTCCACACGGCAATGTATAGAAATTATTATTAATATCCTTAACAAATAGTAAATTCGAGAAAATCACGGAGTAGCTGGCACCTAGCGAATGTTTCGTGAAGGACACTATAATGCCTTATTTTCGAAAATTGGAGCGGTACATGGATCGAGGTAGCAAAGTGAGATAGAACGAATGTGTTTAATGCATGTTAGAGTGAGAAAATAGACTAACCGGTATATACCGCTCCAGTTTTCGAAAACGCCCATAAAGACAATTTTGGAATGACCAACGAGTTAAGAATATCAGGAGAGTGTCACACTAACATTAGTTTCTCGTCCAACCTGGTCACTAAATATGTCCGCGCTAAATTATAGGCGCACACAAGCGTTTTACAATACAAGTTGCATTCGATTCACCGATTTGGATCGATCTAAATCGATCCAAACAGCTTTTCTGCGTTCGTTTCCTGCCAGATCACTTAACCCCCACCATAATTTCAAGTGATCCAAATCCCTTCAAAGTGATCCTGCTTATTTAAAGATTCATTTAGATCATTAGATCGATAAACCAAGGTTATGTGTCGGTTATGTGGCAACAACAGATAAACAAAACAGTTCAGATAAACTTGTTCGTTTCGCTGTCAAATAAAAGGTTAAAATGCCCAAGTGTGACGTTGCTAGCGTAAGACATTTAAATTTCCCGCCAATGTTTTGCACTAAAATGGCGGCTGATTGCGGTACTGTAATTATTTAGTGACGGTATTTTACAAGATTATGGAGCGACCTTTGGTTTATGCCCATGTCTACAATTGTAGAGCCAATTGTTTCTATGGGAATAAACCAAAGATTAAAGTTAATCAGAGATGAAAGTATTGGCCCTTACTACACTAAAGTTAACAAACGTCAATTGTATTCTAGACATTGGAGTTCTTTCATAAAAGTACTTGGAAGGAACTTACTTACATTACGCTTCCTGCGCTACTGATCATCGAAAAATTTCAAAACTAACCTAAAAGTCGTTTGTATACACTACTAATCACAGTTGCTAAATAAACAAATAAGCTCGTTCTACATTCAATTACAAACACAAAATCCGGCAATTATTTTTGATTTACGGATGTCAACAAACCGCCATATTGGAGAAACTGACCTACCCCAAAGTGGTAACTTCCGTCAAATGAAATTGTATTCTATTCTCCCATGCATCTTCCCCCCTTGGGAATGACATTTGCTTAACCTATGAAAAATATTAAATTGAATAGTTTGTGTGACGCTTCCGCACGAATAAATATTTTTATGTAAGCACGTATGACTGATGATGTGCTTATGCCTATGATTTCATCCAACTTAATAATAATAATGAATGGAAGCAAGACATTACATTTTGTTTTCCTTATCAAAAGCGACATCTGTTACTGGTTGCTGATTTTTGCGAATAGTTGTTGCGGAATGAAAGATTGATATCGGACGCAAATCTTCAATCATTGTTGATCACAGTGTATTTTTTTTTAATTTACAAATTTCGTAAGAAAATAGAAAATACATTTTCACTTTGTGGTCATCAAAGCTTATTTCAATTTAAAATCTCTTTGCGCAGTCTTGACATTTCATTTTCTTTCTGTAAACTCTGTTCACAAATTAAAAGACCACTGGCGATGTTGCCTCGTGAAAAGTACAACCAGCAACAGTGTCCTAGTTAGAAATTTGGTAACATTTTGGCATTTAAAATATTTTTCTGGTTTCGAGGCATTGAAATGGCTTGTTAAAATGAATATAAATGTAAACAATATAATAATAAAATTGATTTGACAAACTACTTTGACATGAAACTTCAAATACCTTGCCAACCTTGCTATTTTGATAATTTGATTTTTTAGGGGACTTATGTTTTATACCAACATAACGCCGCAGGTAGTGGTTTTTTAATTTATGAATAATATATATGTATGTACTTCGTTTTCTATCTCTTTTGAGTTGTAACTCGTGTCTAAATAAAAAAGAGTTTAAATCATTGAAAATTTTTCGCTTGAAACACGTGTAAAAACTAAAAACGAAATTCAAAATCAAACACCAAATGTCTAAGCAGGTTAGCCAACATAAAAAAGGTGTGTGCGTTGGCTCAGCACTTTTCTACACTTTTTGCACCAACTGCTCCTGAGAGAGTGCGATGGATATTACAACATAAGTATATAGGAGTGACAAAAATAGAATAAAGATGTTAAAAGTGTAGAAAGTGCAGAGCTATGGAACAGACCTAAAGTCTCATCACAAATTAGTGTAACTTATTAATTTACAAATTCCAATAAAATTCATTAGTTGAAGATTTCAAAACTTGCAGAACCGTCAGAACGAATTATAACGGACGCAAATTTTTAATTTAAACTGAAGGACTGACTGTCTGAAACCGGATGTCAAACAACCAATGGTCGCGTTCACCAGAACAAATCACATTAGCTGCATTCGATTCACCGATTTGGATCGATCTAAATCGATCCAAACAGCTTTTCCGCGTTCGTTTCCTGCCAGATCAGTTAACCCCCACCATAATTTCAAGTGATCCAAATCACTTCAAAGTGATCCTGCTTATTTAAAGAATCATTTAGATCATTAGATCGATAAACTAAGGTTATGTGTCGGTTATGTGGCGACAACAGATAAACAAAACAGTTCAGATAAACTTGTTCGTTTCGCTATCAAGGATCACATTAATTTCACGATTGTGAACTGATCCAAACTGATCTAAACGAATTGATTCGACGTGTGAATCGAATGCAGCTCTTGTGATGCGTTTCTGATACATGATTGCTGTTGCCTGTCTGGTGAACGATTACTTCCTTTGCTGCTGGCAGCTCTAATTCAGCGTTAAAATTTTACGTTTACAAAAAAGGCGTCTGATTGCAATCATACACCAAACATGTTTCCAATATAAACACCCGTTCATTAGAAAAACTGCCAACAATTGGCCAACCGTTTGCAAGCAATTAGTTCTGATGAACACGACCAATGATGTTGCGAGGTTTTGACGGGTTATTTGAAATTACTCCTCCTAGTTGAAAAACGGACGCTAGTAAATAAAATTAATTTGTTGTTTCTATCGATTTAACTGAAATGGTTAAAGACAACAAACAAAGATTTTATAATGGCCAAATTTTCAATTCTAAATTTAAAATATTAGATTTGAAATTAAAGAAAATGCCAAGTAATGACATTGAAATTCGGTGAATGCATTGCAATGTTGTAGCTTAAAAATTAGAGCAGTGTGTCTACATACATACATACATATAACTCTACCGGTAAATGAATACGTCGTCGAGGACATTCTGTTGCTGAAGGTTATTTAAGAATTCGAATTTCTTAGACAATTCAAAGGTTTCATTGCCTACACGTACAGAGTCGATTTATTTTTTAATATTCATGTCATTGCATTCCAACATCGATGAAAACAGTGAATACTTGAACTACTCCCTTTAATTATTGCCACGAGGAATACGGAAATTTATACAGCACGCATTAATAATAAATATCTTTCATTGAAGGTTAAAGAGTACCGTTACGGGGCTTTTTTTTCTCGCAGAAATAGTTTGCAATGAGCTAATCGAAACTTTTAAATAAGTTTCATTTTTTCACATTTGCTAATTGACATGTTCAATGTTAAATAGAGGCCATACCAGACGACCAAATAAGGAACTTCAAATTAAATGAAAAATAACTTTACATTTCTTTTTAGTCAGAGTACACTCGACACCTCTATGCAATTTTGCAATTGGACATCCCTTGCTTTGTTTTAAGAAAATTACCCTTTGAGGAAATAGTTAAAATATAAATACTTTTCCATTTGATATAACAAGAATGCTAGTTGATGAATCAACCAGAACTAATTGATCTTGTTTTCATCAATGAACTTTTGTGTTTAAAAAAGAAACACTTTCAGTTTCTACATGTAAGTTGACATCTACCTCATCTATCATTTCATTTAAAATAAAAATGATTGTACACGAGCCCAGAGACATTTGTCCACCTCCGTTAAACTGAAAAATATTATAATACTTTAATTAATTCATTTACAAAACCAGTTGTTACCTATTTATTAACACATTGGAATTTGCGTAACCAGTTACCTATACAGTTTTATCGAGAGCGTTATTTAACTTTCTGCTCCACTTTCTTTATGTCAACCAAAGTGTTTCTTACTAAATAAAATTTATTCAAAAATTTACATTTTCTCTTGCATAACGTTCGAAGAAAATGTCCACTCGAAAAAGAACAACAAGGAAAAATCTGGTACCGTTTTAAAGGCAATTTGTTAGGGGGCCACTCCACTCCGGTGTCTGCGTTCGCAGTTGCTGCTTTGCATCTTGCATTTTATGTAAGAGAAATTCCGCGAAATGCCACGGCAAAAAGCAAAACACTTTCGCTTATTGCACCAGCCTGAAATAAATAACCAACTAAATTTGGTTTTGGTTTATCGATTATCGTCGCCGAAGAATTATCACCAGTTAAATCAGAAGCAAGCTGCCGCATATAAAAAGAACAGCACGCTATTTTAATTGCTGACTAGAGAATGTGTCTTGTAGAAATTGTTATTATTAACCGGTAAAAATCGACGCACAAGGCAATCAAGTTCTGCAGAATGGTGCGCTGCGTTACAGTTATGAATTTATGCTTAAAGAATTCTTAACAAATTACATGGTGGCTTACCCAACGCGTTCCAAAAATAAGATGTTCTCAAAGAATACTTTTTTTGCGCTCCTAAAAAGTGAAAATATAGAAAAATTGCAATTTCGTTTTTAAATGTGTGGCCTCTGGTATCAAAGTATTCCTTTTTTTATATGTAGGTATATTGCTAATTTTTTAAATGTTTATAATACCAACTATTGGTATATACATATATATATACTATGTAGTTCAGGGGAGTGCCTGAATATAGTTTATAAGTTAATTCTAATAATTGCATCACTTGACGCTCCAAACACAAAGCAAATTGCACTAGGTGTGTTCCTTATTTTCTGCAATTACTGATGGGTTCGTTATGATGCAAATGCTAAACCAGCGACATTCCTTTTTAACAATAAGTAAAAGTAAAAAATCCTTTCAACATTTTAAAAATAACGAAAACGAAAAACATTAAACGAGGTAAACGATCAAATAATGGAGACAACATTTTTGCCATACCTAAACTTAGCTTACTTAAAAAGTTAAGTACGAATAAGATTAGGTGCATTTTATAATATGAAAGCACATGAAACACTAAAGGCCAGTTGTGCAAAGGAGGTTTAAACTGACCTTTATCTGAACTAGGTTCAAAATGAACATTAATTGCCATGTCCTCAAGATCCTATGAGAATTTGTTTACTTTGAACCTGGTTCAGTTAAACTTGAGTTTAAACCGCCTATGTAAAGTTGCGGACAAAAAATTTCGGATGTCACTGTCATTCCACTGACGTAAAATTTAAGGAATTTCTATATGTCTACGTCAGATGACTGACAGTGACATCCGAAATTTTCTGTCCGCAACTGTACAACTGCCCTTATACGTAAAAAATGATATCACAATATCTTTTAAACGGACACTAAATAGCGCACAAACACTTAACGTTTCGCCGTTGTTCGACAGTATGTGCGCTATTTGGTGTCCGTTTAAAAGATTTTGTGGTACAATTTTCATCGGACAAGAACCAGCTTTAATTATGTAAAAAATGATGATGTTATGGTAATGGTGATGATGATAACTAGCTATGTATATGTACAAAGATGTTACCAATGTTGTGGTAAGTATTTTACTCGAAATTCAGGCATTTAGATCCACGATTTTAGATCATACCGTGAGAGCAATAAAAACCCAAATCAAAAATATCCTTGGAATTCGAATCTCTATTGTCTTTGACTGCAAGTGTGCATTTTTGTAATTATTTATTTATTTATTTATATTACAGTCAAAATACAAAGTGGTCAAGAATCACTGTTTGAGTTGGCAGTAGTGAATTTTGTTTTTAAATGGTACCACTGGAGTAACTTCCGGTTGTTGACGGCTTGACACAGACAGCCGTCACTTTGACAACGTCACCTTGACATTCCAAATTCAAATTAAAACGCTAATTTTTATTCACATAACCTACAATCTTGTCGCTGTTCAGGTTACGTCAAATAGTCCAACGAAACATTTTCCGGTAGCAGTGTTGCAAACAGCTGAATAAAGAAATGCTCTTAATTGTGTTGCCAACTCAAACAGTTATTCTTGACCACTTTGTATATGAAAGTAATAGTTATGTGGCGGTTGGTGACATTGGTTGTCACATAAAATAATTTCAAACAAATGTCAAAAACGTCAGCATCTGCTGTCGCCAACCTAATAAAATGAAATTTCGTATGCTTTAAGCTTTAATAAACTAATTTATGAAACAAGTTTCATAGTATAGTCTTTAAATTTAATATAATATAATAATAAAGTACTTTATTTTCACTAAAAAACAATGATAAAGGAACTTGAAAAAGGTCAAGAAGAAACAAAGTACAAAATCCTAAGAAAGCATATTCTATAATAAAACATTATCAATATACATGGACACTGTAAGCTCCAAAACAGAAAATACATGGCGTATAGAAAAACAAGTTTCATAAAACATGATTTTAGCGCATGCGTCCAGGTTTAGAAAACGAGCCGAAAGCGAGTGCGCTAAAAAGTCTTACGAAACGTGTATTTTATACTATTTATTGTTTTGGTGGCTTAAATAATAATAATAATATTTATTGGATCAAGAAAGTATATAATCTACATCCATGTAAATGTGAGCAAGTAAGAAGAAAGAAAACAATGATCCAATAGGGTAGGCATCAGTATAACTGCAAATGCAGCTGACTGTTCTACCTGCCAACCCTTGTGCGCTACTTACAATAAACTAACTACTTAAACTAAATATCGTTATAAATAAGTAAATAAATTTTTAAATCTACAAAGCAGACTTACAAAAGCCATAAGGAGAGAACTAAAAAAACAAAGAGCAGAATGAATGAACTATTCTAAAAGAAATGACACACAATATATGAACATATTTAAATATTATACTTTGGAATCACGAATAACTGAAATCTTCTTCTTCGGTCACTTCGACATCAGAAGTATCTTTAAACGCTTCTTGAATTGTTTTTGCGGTAATTGCTTTAAATTGTAATCTAATTTATTCAGACAGTTGGCAATGTTGTATGTAAAAGATCTTTTATACAACGCTGTTTTGTGTACAGGAATATCAAGTAAATCTTTACGTCTAATATTAATGCTGTGAATATCTGTGCGATATTTAATTTTGGTTAGTAGGTAAGGAGGTGTGCCAGATTTCAAAATTTTGTGACAAAAGCTGGCAAAATGAAGGAAGCGTCTACTTTCCATATTAAGCCACTTCGTTTCATTTAATTGTAATTTTAAATGTAAAAAATCTCAGTTATTTCGTATTTTAAATATAGGGAAATTCTGTTTCGTTATGTGGCGGTTGGTGACATTGGTTGAAATTTAAAATGGACTACATAAGTGTGACGTATTTGGAGTGGGGAAACTTTTCGAAACAAACAAAAACACATGGATTTGACATTTGTTTTCATTCCCACCATATTCTCACGTAACAATAAAATAAACCAGAAATCAATTGATTTGATAATAAGATTCTAATTGAAACATTAATCTAGTGCGAATGAATTAGGTAATAAAATTATTACCTCAAGCACACTCAAACGTCAACAGTGTTGCCAACCCTGTAACCGCAGTTTTCCCTTTCCGAGTGGTTAAAATTCCCTATTTTGGGTCAAAATTCCTCGAATTGTTCAGTTTAAAGTTGATATGTCGCGATCTGAAAACCATAAGGTTCTAAGTGACTTTAGAAAATTCTATAGAACATCATATTTATTAGGTATATTCGTTTTAGATGACTTGGACTGCCCCAAGTCACCTACGTCAACGAAATGTGCATTCGTTTTAGATTTTCGGCCTGCCGGATTTGACATTGACATATTCGTTTTAATTGCCACTACGGCAACGCTGGTGTTGACGTAATGCGCACGTACTCGAGAGTATGGTCTAGTTGCGTCAGCCGCAACTTAACCTTAATTTTTAGTTTTATTTCAGTTGTTTGTTACTACGGATTACGGATATCACATATATAGTGCGATGTATGTATATGTTCGTTGCCAAAACATTCCCGCTGTAATATGTTCATAAGTAAATACAAAATTTTATGCCCGAATTCATAATACTCTCTTGAGATTTCCTTAAATAAAACTAGCATAGGCCATTTTGCTCATAATAATAAATAATACAAAGCCGTAATATAAAAATGAGTTTAATATGTTAAATTAGTGAGGTTACATAATTATAAATATCATCTTGTCAACACAAAATCTATTCGTTTTAGACCAATTTCTGGTACAACCACAACTTGACCTATGTATATGTGCACTAATTACTTGACGATGACGTTATTGTGGCAAACCCAGGATTTCTAAAACGAATATACCTACTGTTTACGCCTTAAGAAAATTGAGACGCATTCAAAACTAAAAAATTATGTTTGTGCAATTACATATAGGCCCCTAGCAAGCTACCTGGTGGCGCCGCCTGGTGGAGGTTGCGACATAAATTGTAGGACGCGATTTGAAACGTTATATCCATTTATATCATTTCGAAGAAGATTTGAATGTGCTTGCTACTATTTTCTCGATTTGTTTTAAAGTATGGAAGGTAAAGATCGTCCTCGTAACGTGCTCGTAACTCCAGTGATAGTACTGAGAGTCAGCTGACAGCAGTGTTGCCAACCCTGATACGACCGTTTTCCCTACCTTTTCCTACATAAACTTACAACTAGTGGCGCTCGTGACGCCGTTTGCTACCCGCCTATATGAAAGATATGACATAAACGACATATGATTGATTCATTTATCGACACTGCTAGAGAGATTTTAATTGTGATTCTAACCGCGGACTTAATGCGCGTATTTTAATGTCATAGTCGTGATCTACAGGATATTTAAGGGAAATCTACATAAAAATTTCGTGAAAAATCGGGAAGTAATTAAAGAAAAGAATTACCAAAACTGGTATTTAGATCTTGATTGTAATCATTACTCATTTAGTAAGCCATGATCTAACATGAACTACTAGAGTGCAAAAAGATCGTGAACGGATAGAAGTAGGCTTGCAAGTCGTGATTGTAATATTGTTCTAAACAAACATCAAAATGTCACCTCTAACACTTCCTCGCAAAGCAGTACTAATCTGTGCTATTTTGTGCCATCCAGTCTTTTTTTCGCAAGCACTGGTATGTTATAGCTGCAGTGCAAACACAATTACTGAACGCTTTACGAAGGATCCATGCTGGAAGCCAGAGGAAGATCATGCACCGACCGCGGTTTGTCAAGGAGACTTAAACTGTTCATCTTACCACGTTCACGACCCTAGGTTTTTCATACCGACTAATAGTATTATTGTTAATGAAGTACATAGACGTTGCGGACCTGACACGATTCAGGAGGCCAGAAAGCAGAAGCTTAAGAAGAAGTGGATGACGTTTACGCGTATTACCAGGGAAATGTGCGATTCGGATCTTTGTAACTCTAGAGTGAAAGAGTTTCCGAAATGGACTAATGGCACTCGGATCACTTCTGTACAGAAAGTTTCTCTACAGAAACCTAGTATGTCGGTACGAAAGGGTCTATCTAGCATCGTGATTTTCTTGTTTTACCTCAACTTATATTTGCTATAAATTTGTTGATAATACTTATAAATTATAACAAATAAATTGGATCAATAAAAATGGAAAATCCACAAAGTATTTATTTCTAAATTTATTTCCATCTCACTTCAGACGTTGCGCTCTGTCTAAAACTTTTCCTTTCCTCTGGACAGCATTAATACATACAGTAGGTTCACTCTCCTTGTCGGGAAAGTTATTTTAAAATAACTGACACAAAAACTTCATGGAAAAAGCTTCTGCCTTTTCTACTCCGAAACCGGTAACAAACTTTGGAAAATTTTAATATTAAATAAAAAATAAAACCGAACTTAGAACAAAAAAGAAATTAAATTAAACCAAAATTTCGACGAGAATTTAAGCGAACCCGGAACTGCCTGTTTTTCTCTCGCGGTGGCTATTTAAGCTTTCGCTACCACCCTGGAAAACCCAAAAGAGGGATTTTTTTTCAAAGTCAGCAATATTTCCGCGGTTAATTCGAGCTTCTAGCGGCAAGTAGTTTTTCACGAGATAGCGTACTCGTCTTGCTTTCACCGTTTTTATCCACGTGTCGCGCAGTCGAGGACAGAGATGCTAGCCAAACGGCGTATTCATCTCCGAATGCTGAATCAGTGGGAATTAAAAACTTTGTCATCGCAACCTAATATCGCCTTTGGTTTGAAAGCACGTTCTGGTCTCGTAAAGCGATACGTATTTCCTGCTGTCTGGTTTCTTTCAGGAATAACAGGTATAGCTTAAAAAAGAAAATAATTTCGAAATTTCTTTACGCATTTCTCGGATCCTTACATCCCTATGGAAATAAACAGGAGTTTAAAGTTAAACTAGGACTGAGAAATCCAGTTCTAATGGAGGAACTATTTATCTTTTCTTGGGATTGTAAACAAACACTGCATAAATTTTACTGCATTAATTAAAGTTATATACTTGATGGGGCTATTAAAATCCTTTACATCGATGGGCAAATGATTTTGACGATTCAAATTTGACGAAATATTTAAAAGTACGTTATTCTTACTATTCTTTGAGTGGAAATAATGTTTTTTTTTTAAGTGGTAGCACATATTAACATATATCTTCTTACTTTTCTAGATATTTTATCTCGCAGCAGCACAACTTCCACCTAGATTGGC
This sequence comes from Dorcus hopei, assembly GCA_033060865.1. NCBI lineage: Eukaryota > Metazoa > Arthropoda > Insecta > Coleoptera > Lucanidae > Dorcus > Dorcus hopei. Next base: position 10,807,170 of record CM065425.1, read on the forward strand.
AATTCCAGGTGCGGTCCTGCTTTCCAACGCAAAACCAAGAGCACGAGTACAACAACAAGCCTTCCTAAACGCGGGACCAGCTCCTCGAATTCGGAAACCCATCTCCAACGCCATCTCCGCGCCGATTCGCCCGGTCGTGGAGGAACCCGAAGAAGCCCCCGAACAAGAAATCGCGAATTTCGACGAAGAAGTCGCGAGACTGGGCATATCCTCGCTGCAGAGTGCGCTGGCACAAACGGAGGAAGAGGAGGAAGCGCCGAAACCCGTGCAATTTAGACCGGAAAGGCCATTGCCGGTCTTAAGGCAAGACATTCGCGATACGCGGCCTGCTCCTGCGCCTCAAAAGCAAGTTAACACTGCTAGGGCTGCACCAATCTACAGAGATAATGTAGCCAACATTAGGCCACAAATAAGACAAGAAGAACGAGAGGAAAACATTCCCATTAGGAGACCAATTTCTCAACAGGTAAGTTAGATTCTTTTCTGATAAGTAAAATAGTTTGATGAATTAATTTCAGACACGTCCAGTGCCAGTCCAACAAGCCCCACAACAATTTAGGCAAACGATCAGAGCAAATGTTCAACCGCGACAACCAGCCCCACAGTATGAAGATGAAGAAGAGCTAGAGCGAAAACCCCACAGAGGTCGCAAACCTCAAGTACAAATTCTTCGCAAATACCGCACCGATAACGAAGACGGAAGCATAACGTGGGGCTTTGAGAATGACGACGGTACGTTCAAAGAAGAGACTATCGGAATAGACTGCATCACGAGGGGAGTTTACGGTTACACCGATCCTGATGGCGTTAAGAGGGAGTACAATTACGAAACGGGTGGAAGATGCGAAGATCCGGACGAAGAGCTTCTTCCACTTGAACCGGAACAGGTAGTTGTTAAGGGTAAATCACAAAATCAAGCACCTAAGAAGATTTATAGGCTTCCTGCTTAAATGTAGCCGCAAAAATTTGTAATATATTTCTTTTTTTTAATAAATTTATTCTTAGGCAACAAGTTTTATATTTAGTTGGAAATTAAGTGCAATCGGCGCAATCTTTTTTATCCATACAATACGTTTAAAAGTTTTATGTTTGCATTCTATCGATAGATGTCGCGCTCTGTTGTCAAGTCAAACGGTAATCAATTGGTGACGAGCGCCGTTTCATTTTTCATCGATTGCATACATAATGGCCGTGTTTTAAAATTACTTGAACAGCCGTTCGAGCATTTATTTAACATGCGATTTCTTACCTTAATCAAGTGCTCAATTAGGTAGGAAATTGCATATTAATCAAACGCTCGAACGCTTGATCGAGTAATTTTAAAACACGGCCAATGCATCGCGACAGGCAGCGACCTCCAGTGACAGAACACAATCTCAATATAAAAAGATTAATTTATTATTTTTTTTATTATTTATTTCATTTCAAATGTAAAAAAGCCAATTAAAAATATTTCTTATAAAAATTAACTAATTTGTTTCAATTCAGCCTTTGTTAATTTGACGCCGTTAGTTTATTAAAATTTTTATTATAATTTTCACATTTCACATTAAAAAGACAAATAATTAACAACTAGTACGGCCTTTGTCGGTGATTATTGTAAGACTGCGAATATCCCTTACGTGAATTCGAATTCCAAGCATCCGGAGTGGAAATCGCTATGTCCATATAATCTCCGAGGGCAAATCTCGCCTGTGCAAGGGTCTTCAAGTCGTCTGGCCCTTTCTGCCCTGTCACTGTACTCCCAATTTCTCGTATACGATATACCGGCTGTCTAGGGTCGGGGTATACCAGAGCAAAAGTGAATTTAGTTCCTTTTCGCCTTGCTTCCGGATTGACTTCCTTCACTAGAAGCGCCAGCTCGTTCAAAGTGGCATCCTTCCACGTGTATATTTGCAATTCGTTCTGCGGGGTGTTCCCTTTATTATAATCCATCGCTTTGTAATGGTGGCCAGTTGGTGAGACGAAAACTCGCAGTAAGAACGGACATACCTAAATGAAATTAATTACGGGGATTTATATTTGCACTAAAGAACTTAGTGAATAACTTACTTTTTGACGATCAACAGCGTCGTCTTTCTTTTCTTCAATTACCAGTTCAACTCCTGCCATTTTTACTATTACAAAACAGGGACGTTAAACAAGTACAAATTAAAACATCTCCTAGTTACAAACAGACGCTTGGAGTTGAGGTTATGTACGTGTACAGTGTTGCCAACCTTTTCAAACGGGTGGGCGTAATTTTCGTATTTCCTCATTCTGAATTTCACAAAACATTGATATATTTATTATATTTTTCTACTTTGCGTTCACAACGATCTCATTGTGACACCAAAAACAGTTTCACAATGTGGCTCATTGTGAAACTGTTTTTGGTGAAATTTTAGTCAATTTTTAATTGAAGACCTTGAATAGAATTTACAAAATAATTTATTATTTATATCTTATTTAACAGAATACTCACAATGAAGCTGGACAAGAAATAGTATATTATTATACAAGTTTCACAAGAAGGCTTATTGTAACACGAGTGGGGTTGGGGTACGACTAGCGAAGCGTAGCAAGCTAGGAGTGCCCCAACGAAACGAGTGTTACAATGCCTCTTGTGAAACGTGTATAATATACTATTTTTTCTACTTTGCGTCACTTATTGAACAAAAATATGAAAAATACTGTCAAAAATTGGATCTCCTTAGTATATGGGGAATTTTAGTTGTAATGCGTGGCAACACTGAAAACCTTTCGTTTTAATCAAAAGTCACATTAACCAGTTATTAATTTGTCTTATCCAGCTTCATTGTGAGTATTCTTTTAAGTAACAAATAAATAATGAGTTATTTTGTAAAATCTATTAAATATTTTCTATTAAAAATTGACTAAAATTTCCCCAAAAACAGTTTCACAATGAGCTTCATTGTGAAACTGTTTTTGGTGTCACAATGAGTTCATTGTGAACGCAAAGTAGAAAAAATTAATAACTTGTCAATTTGATTTTTGTTTAAAACGAGAACGAATGACGAAATGTGACGAAACTAAAAGAAAGGTTGTCAGTGTTGCCACGCATTACAACTAAAATTCCCCATATAGGCGCCATGCACATCTCTGCGTTCAGCGCCGCCTAACGTGGTGATTTGTGAATTAGTGATATGAAAATATTTCTTGAGACTCATTGCATGGGAATAATATCACTCTTATGACAATTTGCGATTGTAGTACATAATACTTGAGCTTCCTGGTATTGAAATACATTACAATATTCAAGTTCAAATGTAAACTAATAATTTGAAACAACTCGTATTTTCATCATGGCCAACTCCATTAACATTCACTGACGTGTATGTATGGCCGTTTCAATTTGACTTTTAAAAATTTGACGGGTACTCCACTCAGCGCCTCTTGTGAGTTTTTAAGTAATTGCAGTTGCCATTACGTTACTGTCAGTAGTTCTGTAGTATCTTTAATAGAGAGCGCTGAGGGGAGTACTCCACGGCATGCTTTCCGGAACCGAATTTTAGGCGAATTGACACGGCCATACATACACGTCAGTGAATGTTAATGTTGCTGGCCATGATTTTCATACCACTAATGCACAATATGGTCATTGGTGGCGTTGCCTTCGCATGTGCATGGTCCGTATACTAAGGAGATCCAATTTAGATAGATACATAGATAGAACGTTTATTCGGCAGAAAAAAAATATTTACACATGTACAAAAACCTTTGTCTAGTCTAAAATAAAAAACGTCAACTAAGAATTCATACCTCTAACACTAAAAGTGGCAGCGAGGTAGAACTTCCTTACTACCTAATTTCATAGAAAATAGGAACAATTTTTTACAGCATGTTTCATATTTTTGTTCAATAAGTGACGCAAAGTAGAAAAAATAGTATATTTTACACGTTTCACAAGAGGCATTCTTGTGAAACTAGTAAAATAATATACTATAATATTATCTGCTTCAACATTTAAAAAACCACCACTGTTCAATTATGATAAAGCAAAATTTCCGGGTGTATTTTGGTTGTTACTTCAAGTTGTCAACACTTACTAATAGACAATTTACTTAAGAAATAATAACGAGTGATCAATAGCTTTGTTCGCGGAACACATTCCGAACCGATTCAGAACGAGTTCGGAATTAATTCAGAATTGTCGTAGAGCGCATGCTCGATTATGAACCGGTTCAGGATGTTTATTTACTGCGAACGATTTTGGAACCAAGAACGTAAACTCTGAATTGTCAACTCTATAAATGACGATATATGATCTGACATTAAGGCCGTACTCACTAAAAATATATTTTTTATTAAGTGAAAAGTAAAAACATTTTTTAATTTACTTACCAGTTACAATTCTAATCAATATCAAATTAAAACCTAAATTAAACTATCACAAAAAAACTACAAGAGAAACCCAGAACAAAAACAAACACAAAAACAATCGTGAATATAGCCCCGCAAGCTGTGAATATAGCCATGATATAACCGCAGCATGCCCATTGTCGCTATACATAAAATTGCGCATGTCTCGAACTTACGGTTCTTGTTGAATCCCTAGAACCAATAGAACTAGTTAAGAATCGATCTCGAACCGAATCTGGCTGACCCGCGAATACAGAATTGTAATTGTAACGTCATTATTTCAACTGCGCATGCGAATAGTCCAGAATCAGTTCTGAATCCTTACCGCGAACAAACCTAATATCTTTTCTAATCAAGTGACCTATGGAAATAAAATCGTGTGTCTTTGACTAGTTTATTATGTCAAATACCATTTGAATTATTTACATTGCATTCCTACACAAAATCTAACTATTCTTATGTATTATGTCTTTTTTTTATAAATTTGAATTTGAAGTTCACAAAATGAAAGCACTCGCCAAGAGCAACGAAAAATTGGTTCATAGAATAAAAGTCCGCCGTTCTCTTGTAAACACAAGGGAATTCTGCGTTTTAAATTGTTAATAACATTCGCTAAGATTACTGGATTATTATTTAACTGTTCGCAATGTAACAATAAGCTCTTATGAACAAAGATTTCTGTTAATGAATTAAACTTACTGACAGTTATAAATAATCGAAATGAGATTGACATTTGAAAAAAATGAATTAATCAAAGACATACGATTTTCTTTCCATAGGTCACTTGATTAGAAAAGATATTGATCACGCGTTAAATATATGTTGTAAATTTCTGAAATAAATAATAAAACAATATAAAACAACAAATAAAATTTATAGATAAAACGGTGGCAATAAGAAACACAAAAAGAATTTTTAACTAATTTTAACTAAAATCATACAATGTAATTTAATGAATTTGACAGTTGTCAAAATTGTCCTTTCGGTTTCTTGGTTTTTTTTTTACTAGAGTAAGTAGTAGTACCTATTTTCGAATGGACAAATGTGTTTTGACAGCTGTTAAAATGAATTACGACTTTGGCTGTGTCCGACCATTGCCATCTTAATACTAGTCCAGGCCTTTAGGCAGCAAATGTTTTCAGCTGTGACGTCACGGTAAAGGGGTAAATGTCAAGCACATAAATTTATTTCACTTAAAAATTTCAAGCTTATTTAATAAAAATGTAAGTTTTCTTTAATTTATATTACTTTTCTTAACACTACGCGTCTGTAGTTTACACATATCCCTGCGTTAATGTTAAGAAAATGTGTTTATATGAGTTTTAAAAATAATGTTAAGCGTTAAAAATTTCCGAGGAAAATCATTACAAATCTGTGTGATACTTTCCATCGGGCAAAAAACGCTTTATTGAAGCAATGATTCTGCTTTGTATTGGTATTAATTTGTCCAAATATAAACCCTTCTCATTATTTTCACGGAACCATTCCATCATCTTAATGCTTGGCTCCAACTACTTAAACCAACGAGCTTTACATTGTTTTGCTGATTTTCGCTTTAAAACGCTTTAACAATAAATTTAGTGATGTTTTATAAATTTGAACAATATGAGACCGTATCTACGATTTCGTTCTGTGGCAAAAACTATTAAATAGACTTACCCCATTCTTTACAGAACAATTTTATTTACTTTTTCTTTACAAACACTGATAAAAAGGATAAAATAACGCATTTTGAGAAACGTCAAAACCCCTTTATCGTGACGTCACAATTTCTGCCTATAGGCTTGGACTAAATGTCAAGATGGCAATGGTCCGACACGTGGTTAAAGTAATCAACCCATGGCGGACCATCTGCCGGATGGTCGAGAGGTTACGTTTTAAAATACGTGGCGCGCGGCGCCCAGTGTTGCCAACTGTCCTACTCATAAAGTAGCAGGCTAGAAGGTAGCTGAAGAATTACGCACCACATCGAATTTTTGATTTACTGGAAAGCATGAACATTGTCTTTTGCTTAAATTGGTTTATTTTCTTTAAATTAAATGAAAAAAAAGACAAAATACGAAACAAAAACAAACAAAAATTCATTAAAAAAATCATATTTAACCAGAATCATTAAAATCGTTTTTGCTGAAATTGGTTTCCTTTCTTTAAATAAAATAAAAAAATGATGAAATAAAAACAGAATACGAAACAAAAAATTAAAAATGAAATTAAAGCAGAAAGCAGAACAAGAAATAAAAACAAAACATTTTAGGCACGTGTTTTAGGCAAAGAATTTACACTTATTCTTTACGAAAAACTGGCTTCATAAAACGCCAAACAGGTTCTAGTCGAATCTAGTCGATAAAGCACTATAATAGAAAAAATAATTTTATTCTCCCTTAATGATAATGAAAAGTTTAAATCGCGACATCCTGCGATCCTTTTTGATTTAACATTGCAACAAGAATTTTTAAAACTTAATGATAACATTTATGAGCGCCATAAAACTTTGCGAAGAAGCACCAGCGGGTCGAATACAGCAAAGCGCTTAGGAGAGTCAATTGCAACGATAGCTGTTGTGTTGTTTCCATTGAAGGTCAATAAGGGCGAGGTTAGCATGCAGGTGTAACTATTTTAATGCCCGCGAGTGTACATTAACCACTAAAAAAAGAGTATTTTTGTTAAGCAAGTGATTATGTGATGCATTTAAATATTTTAAAAAGAAATCGAAAAAAAAAGGAAAAGTAGCCCAAACTTTACGCCAATCGCTAAACCGATTTTTCTTGCGCCAAATGTCATATTCGGGAAATCAAACAAAGTAGGCGACCTCTACTGGTACCTTCGAAAGGGTGAACAACATTTCACGGATTGGTTTAACATTGAGAACATCAGAAAACAAGCACCAATCAAACTTCGCAACTGCAATGTTGTTCACCCTTTTATCGGCCATTTTGCGATTAACAGAGACCTCTCGCGTTGACAATTAAGTCGCGAATAGAAGTAGCCCGAATGGCGAAATTTCGATCAATCTGGCAACACTGGGCTTCTCCGAGCTGCTCTGAATAGTGCGCAAATGGAACACGAAATTTTACACGCGAATAACTGTCACCTTCAACATAATCAGTTTGATCAATTAAATTTGATTTTTAAATATTTTCCGCAAAAAAACGATTAGCACAATTTTCAACTATTCAAATATTAGTATTTATGCGTCAGATAGAGCTTCATATAACCTCAAATATTTTCACTTCTGACGAAGCAGTCGAACGACTGCGAAACGTAAAGTGTATTGTTGCGCGATTTAGTGTCCGCTTAGAAGATTTTGTGATACAAATTTCATCGGACAAGAACCAACTGTAAATATCAAATATTAACAAAATTGTTGTTGGAGCTTCACGCCGCTAGTCAAAAGGTGGTCCGCGAGGAGAGAGGGGTAGGAACTCGAACGAGACTTGACGCCACGTCGCATTTTTTAATGGAACCAAAGATGGAACAGAGGGCGTCATGTCACAGAGCAGCTCGGAGCCGCCCAGGCAGGAAAATGGAAAGCACCTATTAGTGAAGAAATTGATAAATTTCTTTGACCCTAATGATAATTTCTAGATATTACCAATACTAACGCAGCGAAAGAATTTGCAGATGATTTGCACCACCAGAGACAAACAAATACAATAACCTTAGGTTCCGGTATTGGTACGATTGGTACGCCTGAAATTCACATTATTCATGCAAGTAAAGATGAAAAATAGAACTATAGAACTTGCTGTAATTCGCGAATAAGATGACGAAGAAATTGATGAATTTATTTGACGTCAAATTTATTGCTACACTTGTCCAACTTCTTCATGAAGCGACTTCACGAGTTAATGAATGAATGCCAATGTAAAACAGTCTTTATTAACAGTTGATTTGCCAAAAATCTTATGATGACACGAAAACGTAGAAATCTTTTAAATTGTGTACTTAAAATTTTCTTCCCCCTAAATTTTGTCACTAGCAGAAACTCTAATGCATTTAGGTCTATGAACAAACAAAAATTGTTATTTCCGTGCCCTATAGAAATACACTGGAATCTCTCTTCTACTGCACACTTGTGGCGATATCTGTCGTTCTCGTAACTTACATCTGTCACTTTCACTCAACGCATTTAATATTTCAAGCTGCATCTAGTAGAATATTATGTCTAAGGTGTGCAGAGAAGGAATGTTTGACATTTGACATTTCGAGACTGGTAGCGGTTAGTAGGATTTAATTTATTACTAGGGCATTTAAATCTAAACAGACGTAAATTAATTGGCTTATGTTTAACCCCAAATAAGACATTGGCCCTACACGCATTTTCGCTTAACAGTGAGTACGGCCCCAAATTTCCTTAATTTCGCAGCTGAAGAAGTACAGTGCTCCTTGGTTTGCAGTAGTAGTTTGATCATAAATAAACATGGCTGAAAGTAATGGTGAACTTAGTGACGAAGATATAATTATTAACGATCAAGATGGTCTTCCAAATATGCATCCCATGATACTGCCGGAAGCTGAAATAGATAGTCCCACTCATGAAACCGACGATGAATTTGATGATTTGCCGTCTTCACTTATCGTAACAAATATACATGACAGTGTTTTTATAAATTCAGGTAACTATGTTGTACAACTTTATTTATCAAGAAATTACTGCAAATTACTGGTAAAAACTTTGTAAAGTAGGATACACCTGAAGTAATGGCTGAAACTTCATACATAACGCCTTTTACAGTGTAATATTACATAATTTAGTATTTTGTTATAATGAATACAAACATTGATGAATAACAAGTCTGATTCTGTTAGGTCATGTTGATTTTAAGTTAAGGAAACAGCATAGTATAATGTTCATGGTCAGCATTACATTATAAAGCTTAGTTGTAGGAGTGTAGTGAAAGCTTCCCTTCAAACTCCTTTAGAAACTGCACTGAACTGCGATTAGTTTGAAGCACATTTGCTTATAAAGAACAACTCAGTGCCACATTGCGCTTAAAATTTTTAAAAGAAATTAAAAATTGTTTTGTCTATTGCTATTTTAACGATAAGTAAAATGAGTGTTAATTAAACTTTTCCTGTTTAGATAAAAAACGTGAAATGGAAGATTTGTTCAGGATGTTCGACGCCGACGTTACATTTCAATGGCTGCGCAGCTTCAAACGATTACGGGTTAATTTCCAAACACCCTTGGCCGCGGCCAGTGCCAGGCTGCAACTACACCAATACAAAATTAACGAATCGGTTATTACATGTTATTTTGCTCAGCCGGTGACGCCGGTGAAGAACAGCAGTTTGCAACCCCCCGCGCCTTTCAAACAATTCCTGATATCTCCCCCGGCTTCGCCTCCCCTAGATTGGGAACCTCGTCCGGAAGGAGAGCCCATCATAAACCATGACCTGCTTGCCGCCCTTGCCACCCTCACGCCCGGATCTTCTCACGAGCTGCACCCGCCCACCCCAGGTCAGCCGAGCATTGTTGTACATACCGCGTTGGGAGCGGCAAATTCGGCCCCAAAACCTAGAATTCTTCAAACTAGTTGTCCAGATCGTGCGTAATCGTTATGTAACATAGTTATATTTTACATTAGTTCCTCGAAACGATAACGTGTTTCTATATGGTTTTGACTTCGATGTATATTGTGTTTTTTATGGGAAAATATTAACATGGTACTAATAACGTAAACTCCACACGCTGTGTTGAAAATTTCATTTCGCTTTCGGGCTGTCATTTACTTACCTAACAGAAAGCAGTCAGTTTTATTTTTCGCGGGAATGGGAATGGGAATAGTAGCACTGTGTTAGTAATTGACTGTAACATACACATATATAATAGGAAATACTGTCGTTGCCAACATGGGACAGCAGATGGATTTACTTCTTCAATTATTATATAATTTCTTGAGATCCTAGCGTCCGGTGATGTTTTCAGTATTTAAGGACAAGTTACGGCCTTTATGTATTGTTGTTTTCGATGAAGTGATTTCTGATATTCCACTTTTAACTCTAATCAATGTGTATTTGATAACTTCAAATTTGTTTGTGACGATGCTTATTTATTTAGTGAGATATGAAACAATTTAAATGTGTTTATATTTGTGAAATTAAAAAAGAAAAAGAAACACAGAAATTACTGTTATATCATGTGATCAAATATAGAGATACTAGAGTGGGGGGTGTGATGTGAATATTGTACATAAAGACTTAATTCATCATCATCTTGCTATTGTCCTATTCTTTTAATGACTACCACAGTATTTGTTGTTACTCTTAAAAACTAAAACGGAACTGAAAATAGTTGTTTGATGTGAAATGAAATTTTGGAGGTATTTATGAAATGTCTTGTATCTTGAGAGAGTGATGTTACTTTGTATTCGAAACCAAAAAGTATTCGTCTCTCTAACTTGCAACATACTATATTATATTGTTAGTTATAATCACACCTCCACTACATTTTCATTTTCTTACTTGATCACATATTTATCGTGCTGATAGATGTAGTAGAGACTTTACATGACATTTCCATGAAACAACATGTCCTAGATATTTGATGCATCTGCTCTTTCTATTGTAATTTATCAAGAGATCTAATGTACATGTATTTTTGTTACTTTAATTTATTGTTTACTGTTTTATTTATCACGTTCCGTAAGCTGTGTTATTTATATATTTTAATATAATTGTTAATTAGACGCGCAAGTTCTTTTTCTCTCTTCCACAAAATCTTGCATCTTTTCATTTCTGTTGCGACCTTGAAAGATTCGCTTGTTGAGACACCCTCACGACCACCACCAGACCAGGAAAGCCTTCATCTGGTAGTCCTTCATGAGTCAGCTGATATCTTGCGCATACTAATTAATGACCATAATAAATCTGTTCTTAGTTTTACGGTTACCAACGGTCACAGGTGATTGTGAAAATGTTTCACGCGAAGGTGAACGAAACGTCCGGAATTCAGGTGGACGAAGATGTGCGCGACGAAGTCAGGACCGCACTTATCAGTGCGAGGGGTAAGTCGAAAACTTTTTTTTAAAAATAATTGCGCCGGTTATCCTTGCTTGCTTGAACGTATTAAACAAATTATTGAAGAGAAGGACGCCTGTATTTTTTGCATCCAAGTTTATAATTGCATTAATTTAATCAAATTAGTTTACGTGTATTAGTAATTAAATTAGTTAGATAACACCAACACGGAATACACAAATTTATTTACAAACACAATGTAGACTATTACTTTCATTAGTTAACCAGAGCGTTAAGGCATGGCCAAACAAGGCAAAAAAAAAATATTTATTTGGTTGCGTAAGAGACAAGCAATTATGCGCTTATTTGGTGAGAAGATATTCCAATATTAACGGAAAACGCATGGTAATTAATTCATCTATGCTTGGGTAATAATTTGGGCGATTTCGAAAGCGCTAACTGCTTTGCAAGATAATAATTGAGGTGCAACGGCTGTTTAAAATTTGGGTCGTAATTTGTTTAACCCATCTTATCATCTTACGTAATGATCGACTTATGTTGCTTCATAGTAATTGAGCAACTCGGTTAACAATTTGATTGGAAAAATATTATTGTTTCGCAATGCCCTCAGGTTTTTATCGTTTGGCTAAACTTTGTTTTTTTTTTGCTTTCAAACGAAAGCCAGTAATAAATTACAAGATCTTTGCAGTCCGGTAAATGTAACGAACGGAATTTGATGCCTTTCAAATATGCTCTCAAGTACACCAGCAAATTAGAATGCAGAATTCTACGTGTACGCGATTATTTAAGTAAACAGTTTTATATTTTTGTTACTTCTGTATCGTACGATGTGCTTAGAAAGCGCAAATAAGTAAATGTGTTATAAAAAGAAATCCGTAAAGAATATTAAATACGAAGCATGACAGTGTGGCCAGTAATAGAGTAACAGATGTATCACAATGATCTCCAATGAAGAAAATCTGGGTTAAGTTGAAAGTATATGACATACCGACTGTTTCATTGAAACTTGAAAAAGGGCGGTGACACGTTTGTTTACTACTACTCGCTAAGCCACGCCTTGCTCTTGTTATATGAATAATTTCAAGTGATTATCATTTTTTTAAGTTATTTATGTTGCCACTGCTTTCTCTAATCGGTGTTTTTTAAGAACGACGAAATCTTTTATATCCTTTTTATTGTCGCTGATTTAATTAAACGAGGAAGACGAAACTTGTAATAAATTCAACGAGATACCATTGATCTTATGTTTATTTATAGAAAGACCATGAAATTTTGCACTGGCCAATTTAAAAAAGCCAAGGATCAAATTTTAGAGGCATTCGTCGACAGATGGGACTTTTTAATATATGGAAATACCTAACACATCGTCAAGGTGAAATTTATGTTAATTATTTGCGCTGGGTTCTTTAGCCAAAATAATAATAATCATCAATCATCATCATAACGACTCATTGTCAGCCACTAACAGTTAGATCCTTTCTTTAGTTATTATATCTAATTGAGATGATTTAATTGACACTTTAATAGTTCAATATAATTGTATACTAATGTGATAGAATGAACTCGGGGTGAAGTAAGAGTTGAATCGAAAAGAGTTGATAATCTCTGATTTATTAAGGTCGTACGACCTCGTGGGTTTTACGCGAAAACACAAATTGTCGCAGGCGTCCAACGAAATAGGAAGTCAAAGTCACGAGAATTATTATTTTCGCGATTATATTATTTTCTGCTTACGAAAGTAGTTTGGGTTTAATAATAAACGTATCGACCTTTCGTAGCCTTGCGGTCATGGACTTTGCGAATTTCGCAACTACTCCTAAACACACCAGCACATAAGATTTATACTGTATAGTATTTTTTTATGCAACCTGTGCCTGTGAAAAGGTAGCACATAATTGTAACACCATCAAAAGTTTAGCACTTACTCCATCTACATACATACATATAATAAGTAATGATAGTAAATAAAAAATAATTTAAACAAATATAAAAAAGAACACAAGAGTTCACTTCTTGCATTTTTTTTTTCTGTAGGTACCTACTTACTAAAAACTGACACTTTTTATTATTTTTATATGCACATTTTGAGATGTCAAAACTTGTTGAAGCTAATATCTCAATGACTCTGTGATATAAACAATAGAAACAAAAAATTCTTCAAGATATAATTCGTAAATATTGTTATTTCTTTAACCTCGCTTATCTTCCAAACAAGAGGCCCCTCAAACGTACACATTTTGTATTCGGTCTCTTACAACAAAATCGATACTAAATGATTTAAACGAATAAATAAGAATAGCTGAGAAATGAAATCCCATTACTCTTTTTAGTTTATCTTTTGTTAAACACAGAAACTTTTTGTTTTATAATAACTTTTAAACACAGAGTTGTCTTTGAATAATTCTAATACGTCGTTTGCAAAGAAGACATTTACGATATTTAAATCCTAACTGAAACAATTAATTAAATATAAGAGGAAATCAAAATCGAACCATATTTTTTAACGTAAAATTAAACTGAACGATATCCATTTTAAATCGTGACCCCTGAACATTCTAGCATAGGCAGCCCAACAAACAAATCAGAAATAACTTCGTGCTTTCATAATGTACTAAAAGTACAGCATAACCAGCATGGAAACTGTTTGTCGGCACCTTTGATCTGGCGGGGCAAAATTTTTTGACCTTGGCGCCATTTTGCGAATGTATAAATCAGTGCCGCATTAAAAATATTTTTGATAATCGAATTATTTAGGTTATTTTGATAATCAGATGACAGATTATTTTTAATTTGAATTATCCGATCACTACTTGAAAGCCTAGAGTTTTAAGTATACTCAGTGCACCCCAGCATGCATAATCGAAAGCACCTATTATGCTGCTAATTACACGAGACACCACTGATCGTATTCGTGCAATTGAAGGGCGCATTCGACATAATGCTCGATGCACGCAATGAGCAGAAGTGTGAGGGAGAGCGACTGCGTGTCAGTGCATGTAAGAATGAGAAAAAGAAACACTCCGTGCGTCCAGTCGAATGCGCTCTAACAAATCACATGACAGATTTTCCATCCGGAATATGGCGGCTCAGTTTGCGCGGGAAATTTTCCCGCCAAGGAGAGTGAACTTGCTGCATGTATTTATGCTGTGCTAAAAGCACGGAAGTAGAATGTGTTGCCTATTTTCCAATTTTAAGGGGTCACGATTTAAATTGCGCAACGTAAAACCTCACACACTATACGAGATCTGGCTATTAAATACCCGGACTGATTCTTTTGAGTAGGCCCTGACAGTTCAAGAACAATAGAATGGATAGAGTATTGATAAGTATCCATCCTTCCTTTTATGTGCGAAAAGCCAATTTTGTAGCAAAATCAGTTCCCTTGTAATCGTTGATTGAAGCAGACCTTTTAAGTGCCTCGCGACGGAATCATGTTAAACGCTAGAGTTGATGTGAAATATCCCTTGAATCTCGGAAAATCTGCAACGGAGTGTTATGAAACTTTGCAAACGTTTACGGAGATGATTGTCTATCGCATAGGTACACAAGTTTTCGAGTGGCATAAAAAAATTTAAAAAGGGGACAGAGAATGTTGCAGATGTAGAACGATTCGGAAAGATCGCCAGCGAGGCATTCGGGCTATTGCTGAATTTATGCACATCGACAAAGAAACAGTTAAACAAATTTTACACGAAGAACTGAACATGAAAAAAAGTCTGCTGTGCAAAACTGGTACTGAAACTCCTCTCGCCCGATCTAAAGGAAACTCGAAGCAACATTTGTACTGACACCCTCGAATGCATTGAAAACGACAGAAAATTTTTAAAAATGGTCATTACATGTAATGAGACATGGATTTTCCAATATGACCCAGAGACCAAGCGTGGAAATCCCCAAGTTCACCGAGAGCAAAAAAGCAAAGATGAGCAAATCTAAATTCAAAGCGATCTTGATAATTTTTTTCGATATCGGAGGTGTTATCTATATTGAGTGGGTTCCTGATGATCAGACAGTTAACCAGCATTACTATTTGCAAGTTTTGAAAAATCTTAGTGAACGAGTTCGAAGGAGAAGGCCAGATTTGTGGAAAGGGAACACCAAGACAACGCGCCAAAAACTGCATTACTTTACTGGAATATCGTATTCGCCAGATCTGGCCCCGTGTGACTTTTCTATACCCTAAAATAAGTCTGCCTTAAAAGACATCCGTTTTGAATCCGTAGAAGTAGTAAAACAAGAGGCGACGTGGATATTAAACAGTTTACCTACAGCACTGGGTCGATCAATGGAAAATTCGAATGGAGCGGTGTAGGGATAGGAGGGGGAGTACATTGAAGGGGATTAAAATGTTAATTGAATAATTTTATCAATAAATATCTTACAGCATCAATCAAGTAAATTTCTCTTGTTATTACTAATTTGTTGCTGTCAGCACAATACGTTTTAAAAGTCTACGTCTTTCTTGGATTCACATCCTTCATTTTTATATCTAAAATTTTTTCAAAAATCTGTTTTTATGATAAACGAAATAAAACTCCGAAGGTGTATCAAACTTCTTTTGGTTTTTGTTTTCATTGCATACCATGTTTTTCGTTGCAGTGTTATTTTCAACAATTTCTTGCATTTCCAGCTGTTTCAAATTATTAAATAGGGATGTGTGATATATGAAAAAGCATCAGAAAAAATAGATCTATTTATTGGTATTAAAACCCAATGTAACTAACGCCCATAAGAAAAATTGAAGTTGATGATGATCAGAACGAGACGAAACGTTTTAAGTAAAATCTAATAATATCATCGTAAAGAGCTTAAAAAAGTGCCTGTAGAATGTATTAATTTTGTTATGATCCCTGCAATAATAACTTCAGAAAAAAATAAAAAAGAAAATTACGTTTTCTTGTTTTTTGGAAATATTTTAAAAACTATAAATCGTAGAAGATTTTTCAGAACAGAATATTATTCATAAACCCCTTAGCAACAGTAACTTGTTATGTATCTATCCTTTTTCTTCTCTTACCGTTTCATCGCAATGGTCCTTAATTTGGGGACAGCCGCGAAATGGATGGCGGTACTTTCTAAATGATTTACGCTTATTCAAATCGGACCGCTTGCACTCAGTGTATTTGCATTCGTTCCTTTATGTCACACCCGGTATAAAGCTAAATGGACATGTCTAACGGACTTTAATGTCTAAAAGGCTCCACTGCCATCTATACTTCACTCACTTTAAGAACAAGAAAAGGCAATATTTTCCGACTTGTGATTGGTTGAAATTTGAGGCAGTGCAGTGGTATGAAGTTGATTCTTTCGCATATGTAATTTAAATTGGATAAAATGAAATATCACTGGAATTTTGAACTGTCATTGTTATTTATGTATGTTTTGCCACAGTCTATACAGTCGTTTCACTGGCGCTAGTTTCGCGTTCTAAAAAATATTTTTTTCGCCGTCACTCCTGGCGGAATGCGCAGTAGTTTGCAGCACGCGGATTGGGAGTTTTGTTTACATTTGTCACATGCTTCGAGTGCGAGAAGTTTCCGCCAATACAAAATCGAATCCTGGCGGAATGCGCAGTAGGTACTTTTCGGACACGAGATCAAAGGTACCGACGCGAAGTGAAACGATTGTATAGACTGTGGTTTTGCTCTTAATATTTAAAATCTTTTAAATTCAACGGTTAAAAACAGTGCGATTTATACTGAGTTGCTCAGATTGTAATTTGCTGTTTATCTGGCTGTAAATTTTGAATTTGCCGCTATTTTCTATGTGATGCGTATGCAGACCTCAAGCTCGCGCTCATAAATTATACCGTCGAGAGCACCTTGGTCGTGTAATCGCATTTTTCTCACTTACAATTTTTAACATGTTTTGCGTTTCGCTCATCTGTTTCAAGATGTCTTGCATCTACATTATTACCATGACAACGGATACACTTTACACGTCTCATTTGTAAGTGGAATGTGAAAAGTCCGCCCGTTGTTATGGAAATGATGTAAACATAAGATTTCTTGAAAGAGATTAGCGAGACGGAAAATATGTTAAAAAGCGTGAGTAAGAAACATGCGATTACAAGCCTAAGATGCTCTCTAAGGTGTAGTTTACGAACGCAACTCTGCGGTTACTACTACATCCTTAACATGGTCGAATACTTATGGTGGAAATACGAAGAACAAGGAAAGAAATTGCGCTACTTGGCGAGAAATGGCGCAAATAACAAATTTCATTGCTTGGCGATAGATGGCGCTAGCAGCAAAGAAAAATTGAATTATTTGGTAGTAGATGGCGCCAGCAACAAGGAAACAAATTGAATTACTTGGTAACAGATGTTTCCAGTGCCATGCTGTTTTATTATGAATGAAGTTGAGTACGGCAAGAACGGAGAAGGAGGGGGGGGGTCACTAACGAAAGTCTTGTCAAAAAAGAGTCTTTCTTGCTCAAAAAATTGTTGGGCACCCCTACTCCTGAATACCCGTCAGTAGTGTTATTAATACGGATCGGTGTCATATATTTTGCGCGGTTCAAATTCTAATGCAACGGCAAAGTTGTTATACTGCAGCGGACAAGTACCGCAGATACTCCTAGCGTGCTAATTGAGTATTGCCGCGAAAAAATAATGATGCGAACTAAGTCATAAATGTGGCTCGTATAGCACCATAAAACAATTACAGTCGCACAGTAAAATTTAGTTTTCACAAAGTGGAGTTATTCCGTAACTCACAGTGCTGATCAATTGTACCCTGACCGTATAATTGCATCAGAACCATATAGGCGTAGAAGAATAAAATTTCCTGGCAAAATTACAAAGAATAAATTATAACTTATTCATTTAAAATAACGCATCGAGCTGCGAGCCTGCGATCACCAGGCGCGCCGCTGATGAAATGACGTCGACTTAAATTTCCCCGATCCCTAGATATTAAGAAGCAACAGTTCGACTTCAACACGGATCTGATTAGTAGAGATCGGAATCTCATATTTTGACGTCATCGTGTGAACCGCGCACTCTAGCTATCTACGAAGAAATCGGGCAAGCCAACTTGGAAGTCAGGATTATTCCGGAAAGGACTAAAAATAATTTTGTCTCTTTTTCATAAACAAATCACTTATTGAAAATGCTGCAACAAGTCAGCTGGAGCCCCCCGAGCATCCTCGGTATAGTGTTACTGTAGCAGGAATTGGGGCCTCATCAGCAGAAGAGTAGCTCAAGAACACCTTCGCGATCCTGCTGGCCAAGACTTTACGCAAAGATAGCGCGTAGGTCAAAAACCAGTCGTGCGATTGTCGCGGCCCAGCGAGTAAATCACTTATTGATGACCTCACGATATGTAATTCCGATCTCTACTGATTAGTATTTTCAAAAGAGCGTGATGGATAACAATTTGAAAGTAACTATAATACAGATTTTAGGGAGACACGTCATTACTTCACTGCAATTTTTTTTTTTAAGTGCGAATCAAATTTGATGAGGAATTTATTCACGATTATACTCATTAACATCGTCTATCCGCGCGAATTAAGCCCGGCGCGCCTAATTTCCACCAAGGTCGGTGGGTCTGAAAACTTTTCACGATCAATTACACCGCTGTTAGGCGATCGGAAGCGTTGAAATATTTCAGCAGGCGATCGTCGTCACCCGAAAACGTGAACGGACGTTCAGCGATCTTCCGGTGCTCGCGCGTTTCCGATGGATTTCAATTAAAAGGAGCGGGAGTATTATGAAAGCTGCCACATATATCACCGCTTTGCGTTATAATATCAGCAGCACACCAGCGGCAAACTTCTGCTCCAAAGCGTTGAGTTTGAATTCATGTTTCATGTCGATAGGTGTCGGTTTGTGTGATATGTTTCTATAAGTGTTCTGCTGCGAGCTTCCTGAAACGGTCCTGAAAACATTGCCGGTGAGTGTTTTCCCTTTTTATCGTAAGAAATAGTGACACGAGTTAAAACCATCAATTTGAATACGGCTCATTCAACGTCAATTTTATTTTTTATATACATACATACATATTTGCTTTAACACGCGATAATGTTATCAGCTTGAAAAAAAAACAGTTTGCTACTAAAATAATACTTAGCGACCAAATAAGTGTAAAATTGCAGTTTGAGTGTTTTGTTAGGTACACAACGATTGCAGCGATAACATAAACAATTACCGTCGCCTTTATTAATTTGTAGAACATCTTCGGATGACGACTTGATTTCGGAAAGATTTCGCGGAAAAAATTAGGAGGTCCTTATACCGTGATTCACCGAGTATTTTTACGCAAAAAACTGGGTTGTTTTGTTGTGGCCGAAAGTGAGACTCGTTAGCATAACAAAGAGTCTAATTTTTGCCCAATAAATCATCCACAGAGTTCCTTAATTTTCGATAGTTTCTATCAATCGAGGGCTTTAACTTTTACATTTGGCGCAAAACTTAATTTATTTCTATAACACATTCGTTGTTTCATATTATACTACAAATTACAAGAGCGCGAGGCTAAGCTCGAGTACTTGCTTTAATAGTCGTCATTTTCACGGTGCAGGATTGTAAAAATTATTTAAAGGAAAGATTACGGGCCGATTAAACTTAACCTTCTGATATTCTTACGTTTTATTCGTCATTGTAATTGGTGGAATATTAAAATGCTTCGACTGGTTGGTAATTAATTAAGTACATTCAACTTGAATTGTTCATTATAAAATTGTAAATTGATTAACTTTTCTCGAAAACTATGCACATTTGTACGGGACAAGTTCGAGTATTTTGCATCCTTTTAATATGTGATGTCATTGTGTAAAATATTTGCACAACTATTAAACTCACCCTGTATATTTACCGAACGTTATATAGGGTCATCCAAGTCGAATCGTTCTTGGGAAAAACCGACTCTCTCGTTTTCGAAAGGATCTAGAATTGAAACTGTGTGCATTTTGTTGTTCTTAAAACATCATGTTCATAGTTGTCAATAGATGGTGCTAAATGAGGTCGATCCTCATTAAAAATGTCGCAAAATGCAGCAGACATAACACTGTTAGCTATCGAATGCAGTAGGCTAGGATAAGAGCTTCGTTATACTCCATCTAAAATTCTACAGTATGAACATAAATGATTGAGGACAAGTTGAATTTCCCGCGTCTCCATCTAGTGATTTTTACTCTTTGTGTGTGGCCGTCTTAAAAAATTAATTTTTTGTTCAGTGTTGCCCGTACAAATTTTGTAAAATTCGTAAGACAAAATGGGGCGCACTTGCCTAATGTACCTGTTAGTAGTTATTGCTGCTTCTTGTATCTATAATAAACAATTTACTTGTCTATTTTTTTGTAACCTACGCATTTGACCAATTTAAGAAAAATATTGAAAGGCGGGAAATTTAACTTGTCCTCAAACATTTACGCTCATACTGTATGTATTTCAGACTAGCGCAGCGCCATCTAGTGTTTTTGTTGTGATATCATATCGTCTGCTTTCAAATTTATCCATTTATTTTAATAAAGAAGAAGTCCAAATGATTTTGAAGATTCTAATGTGATTCTGAAATTCTGCTTCCAACTAACGCCATCTGTAGGTTTCTATCGCAATTTAACATCGCGCGTTTCTAAATTATTGCATTTTTTTTAATAAGAGAGAAGCCTAAGCGTACAAAACATGAGACAATTTCGAAGTTTGATTTATTTATTAAAGCCTCTTTATATTCAATTTGCAGCAATTCCGAAATTCTGTTCAGAATCAGCGCCATCCATGCCTCTCGACTGTAACCTTCATGTCTCCTGTTTCTAAATTGTCGTTTTTCTCAAAAGAACTTTGTTGTTCCTAAAACCTCTAAAATAACATCCGTCAAAAATTTGATGTTGCAATCAGTTCTCAGTATATCTGTGAACTTTCTGTTTTATTTCAGTTTTCTGCAAAAAAACATAATTTCTCTCCGAGATCATTTTTATTAATAAGTCAAAGTCTCATTACGAAAAGTTATTATTTTTACGCCTCAGGATGATCCGTCCAATAAAAATTGACCTCATTTTCATCGAACTTGTATGAATAAGCAAATTCGTTTGTTTTTTTGAGTCTGGAAAAAATATTGTTGATGAAGCGTGAAGAATTTAATAATAATAATAAATTGCACATACTTTGTTTTCTTGAGTCTGGAAAAAAATATTGTTGATGAAGTGTGATGAATTTAATAATAATAATAATTGCACATAGTCTTTTTCTGTTTTTCCCAAGAAAGATTCATAATGGGTAATAATCTCGGTAAATTGTACAGGGTGAATTTAATGGTTATGCAAATATTTTACACAGTGGCCGTACATGTTAAAAGGAGTGAAATAAGGCACATTATTTATTTATGTATTTATACATAAGTTAGTTTATTCCTTTTCTTATATGAAAATGTCACTGCACAGTAGACGAAAGCGATTGCGGATAAAAATAAAACTAATAGAAAAGATACCGAAACTAGTTACAAATAGCAAAGCAACATGGTTAATAAGTATTAAAAGAAAAGTATGAAAAGAAGTCAACAGTGGTCAAAATAAAAACGAATTAGAGTAGGCGTTGGAATTTAAACGTGTGTCTTGGATAACATCACACTAATATTAATCGTCAATCAATTGTGACATAAATAATACGCCGAAAATGTTGTTAATGTTAGTCACGCAGTTGTTCGTAGAGCTCAAAAGTGTTTCGATATATCAGGCAGTGGTCATTTTACGCATCTACTTTGGATATTTTCATTGCAAATTAAGATTAGGTTCGAAGAGAAACGTCAAGTGACGGGAGGAACGTCCGATGCGTACGCATGTTTGATTACATCGCCAACTCGTCAACATCGCCAATTCGTTTTGCATTTGATAATTTGTTATTAAGCTCATAGTTAATTTTACAGAACGAAATGAATAAGACTTTTTGCAATAATCCGCGCGAAAATAATAATCAAACCTTTCTCTCGATATATCGCATTAAATTTTGCACGGTCAAGTTAATGACTTTTTTTGAGAGCCGTGCAACCCAAATTTTTGATTTTTTTTTCTTGTCTTTTGTAAAGTAAATTTAAACAATTGCTCAATACATTTGCCCACAATAGGCTTTTGCATTTGCTTGTGAAATAATGTTCGTACAGTGCTTTCATCAACAATTTTCATACCCACGTGACCCAGATTAACTACGTTTCTTAGATAATTTGTTTCGCGCAGATTGGCGACAGTGTCTGTCACAATAGCTTGTTTCTTAACAAGGAAGCAGATTTACCAACACGTAAAAAGCAGAAATCCCTCAAGAGCTGCCAAAAAAATCCCTTTTCAACATAGAAAATCCCTCAATTTGTTACTAGATTCAAGAATAAATTTAAAATAAAAAATCTAAAAATTCATTAAGAATACATACAGTGAGCCTCTAAAGTATGGAATAAAATTCGTAATTTCTTTATTTTTGTCATTTCGAAAAAACGCTCGGACAGGTAAATTTTGTTTTTAAAAAGCACACATTTTCAAGTGAAAATAAATTTTTGACTATCATTTGTTTTCGAGTAATTTTTTTTAAATAGCAACCCCCAATTTTTTTTCTTAATTCTGATAGCTCATTGAATTCTCTATCCAACCACATCAAAAATTGATTATGTTTCATGGGAAAAATTTTGAGAAAAAAATTATTGAAAATGAATGAATCATCTACTACCTACATGACATTTTCAAGAAAACCAAAATGATACCTACAATAAAAGAAAACTTGTCATTCTTGTCATTTAAACAAAGTCTTTTCAAGTTGAGTAATCATGGTTCGTCATTTAACCGAAAATTAAATTATTATTATTATTATTATTATTTCATTTTCAATAATAATGTTTTATGGGAAAAATTTTGAGAAAAAAGATTTATTAAACAACTGTATTCTAGAACTATTGTACCAATATTCTTGAAATGAGAATTCACGATTTACATCGTAACAGCCTTTCTTAATCAACATTAAAAATTTTTTGAATAAGTTTTAAAAAAAGGTGATCAATATAAAATTTCATTATAATTATACATGAACTCACTCAATTATGCGTCTGTACTTAATTCAAGCAATATATACCTCTGACATTTTTAATTTTGGCAGATCATTGACACTCAAGAAGAAAAGGAGAATATTTCTGTTGAATTATTGGTTGATGTTTATTTTCATTGGGACATTTCAGGCAACAATTAAAAGTTATTAAGTACTTTGTTATTTTTTACTTAAACTAAACTTACGTCATTTAAACAATTGAAAATAACAGAATTCACAATTAAAAAGAGACGAATACTTTTCTTCGGACATTGTTGATTCAGAAAGATTATCTTTTGGTCTGTGATATTTTTTTTGTGATGTGATAACCAATACCTTCAACTGGACAAAAATAAAATATTTAAATTTCCTAAAAATGCTATTAAAAATGTTAGTAAAATAGACATTCTTTTAACGCTCAATTAAATCTACAAGATACCAACATTTATTATTACATATTTTGAAATTATCTCATTCCACTTCTTGCTAAGTCCGTTGATAATGTTTAATAACGTTTTTGTCTTCGTTGTCATCTTCTTAAGTCATTCATTACGTATTTCTTTATCCGAACCATCTTTTTTATTGTCTCCTTCTCATTCTGGCTATTCTCATATCTTTAGGTTTATGTTATTGGCTTTAAATTGTTGATTCACCTGGATTATTTGTATTATACTTCAGATTAAAAGGGTAAGAACGAATTTGCAAATCGGGAAGAAAAAATTACAATGAAATAATCGAAATATTTTGATTCTTATATCTATCAACCAATCCAATTTAAAGTCATCCCCAGAAGGCCAGAGAATTAAAAATCGTGTCTTAGCTACGAGAGGAGAATCAATAATTATCTACCTGGACAAGAAACAAAAGGGCTACGTTGTTGATTTTTAACAGTTAAGAAATGACAAGTTTTTGACACATCTTTAATACATTCAATTCATGAGCAAATGCAAGAAAGAAAGAAATGTTTTAACAAATCGCATTGTTGAATGTCTTACAACAACGCAAGTAATTTTTTTATTACAATCCAGAAATGACTGTCAATTGAAACTTTTCTCACTAGATGATGGTTCTTCAACTTTTAAGTGGGTTTTATAATAAAACGCCGAATTTTCTCATAAAAAATACATAGGACTATACAAAATATTTTGAAATATCGTACTAATCCTTAATGATTTGAAAAAAACTCTTAAGTTGGCAATACTATAAGGAGGAATACTTAAATACTTAACAGTTCACGCTATGTTATACATACCACGTGGCTATAAATGATTGAAGGAAATTTAGTAGGTTGGGAACACTGAGGAATTGGCATTACTCGTCATCATTTTCAGAGTTCGTTGTTTTCGCTCGGTTAATTTTTTAGGTTAGAGTTGGGAATTGTAAATATTTGTAAAAATAACTTTGATTTATATCGTTTATGATTTGACAGTAGATTAATTTATTTGAATTTGACAATCCAATCCAAACTTTAAATTTGACAATCCAGTATACCAACATAAACTTTGAAAAGAATTGCCAGTCTAATAAAATATATCTTGATCATTTATAGTCACCCGGTAGATGGATTGACAGTGAAAAACTAATGCCCGATTTCTTCATCGCCTTATCTTGAGGTTAAATTTATCTATCAGTTAGAATGTGACACATAGAATGTGTACGGCCAACTATACGTCACATTCCAACTATTAGATAAATTAACCTTAGGTTAAACATGGTGAAGAAATCGGCCATAAATCAGAAATTAATTTGGATTATCTACGAAGTTTACTATTTATTCAAATAATCAGTTCTAGCTTAACTATAATTTTAAAGCTGACGCAAGAATTATAAAAGACGTTAATTTTTAGTAAGTACGTTCTAATTGAAGGTTGACGTGAAGTTGGATGTCGAACGGCCAATAATATTGAGAGTTTTTGGTGGGAATATTTAAATTATTTTCATTTGTTTTAATTTATTGTATAGTAAATTATCAGACGTTACGTTAAAACTGTATATACATATATTTTTTATATTTTCAAATAAAATTAATTCTGTTACGCCACTGATCATCGTACTATTTTAATTGATTTTTTTTAAATAATCAAAAATCATTGAATTAAATAAAAAAATGAAGATTTTTTTGATTTTTTACATAAAAATCTCATTTTAAACATTTGTTGACATGAGCAAATATTAAAAGAACAAAAATGTAATTTGTAACAGAACCCAAATTTGGTTTAGAAACTCATGTGTTAATCAAAACAACCCAAGCAGATCTAGTATAAAATTTAAAATTTTGTATTCTTTAGTCTATTTATTGTAACTCAAGGAAAACCAGAATAAATCATTTTTAGATGAAAACAGCCAAAAATCGAAAGCTGTTCAATTTGATCTTAGTTCACAACCAAATCGATTTTAGTTCGGATCAAAACTAAATCTTTTCGTGTCTGTTAAAAAAGTATACAGGGTTTAATTTAATGATTGTAAAAAAACTTGAAGGGATGATTCCTGAGCTGATTCTACGTAAAAAAGTTCTAATAAACAAGTGGCCTAAAATGCTTCGTTTTCGATTTACAGTGCCATTCATAATATTAGTGACATATGGGAACATTTTTTTTATTACTGATTTTTGTGAAGAAATTTTTACTAACAATAAGATCTGTTTGTATGTCAACTAAAACAAAAAAGCAACCCAACCACATCATCTAGTTTAAAATTCGGTGGGAAGAAACCACATCATCTAGTTGACAATTTAAAATTCAGCGAGAAGATTGAAATTCTCAAAGACGAAAAATTGCAACACGAAAAAGCTTCGATGTGACACATGAGTTCGCACTAGATGTTGATCGGATTAAATTAAAAAATACAGTGCTATACAGCGTGTTCCGTAAAAGAAGTATTTCATTAATAAAAATTGAACTTTGGTTTATAACTAAGGCCCGTTCGACACCATGCAAGATTTGATATAAAATCTTGCACAAGTTTTACAAATTTAGAAATTGTACTGACCATCAAACACAATAACAAAACTTATTGCAAGATTTGAGAAAATTTAGAAAAAGTTCTAAATATTTTTAATACAATTATAAGAACTGCGCACAACCAAAAATTTTATTGACCATCAACGCCATGCAAGATATCTTCGGCAAATACCAAATCTTTGCTTCGCTAATGAAGTTATGCATATGTCAGTATTTGTTGAGTTACTATGACTGATTAGATTTAGAATTAGTTGCTGATTGATTAGATTTATAAATTAGGTAGTTATGCGCATGTTTAACATAAAGATTTATTGAGGTACTAGCAAACACAGTAAAGATTTAATATTATTTCACAAGAAATATGTAAAGTTATGTATGATCGGTACATTTTCTAAACATGCAAAACTTGTGCAAGATTTTATGTCAAATCTTGCATGGTGTCACACGGGCCTTAGTTCACAACCAGATCAATTTTAATTCGGATCAAAACCAAATCATCCTTTTCAGCTCAGATGAAAACCAAATTAATGTCAGATCGGCTATCTGAATAAAAAATAAGAAAAAGTATCGGTTTCTTTTTACACGTGACAGACATAAGTAAAGTAAAATAAATTTTGAAACCAAAAAACGAAAGCAGTTCAGTTTTATCTGAGTTCACAATCAAATCAGTTTTAGTTCGGATCAAAACCAAATCTATTTTAGTTCAGACCAAAACTAAATCCTTTTTAAGCCGTCTTTTGGCGTACAAAACTGTTTTAAAAACGACTGGTGCTGTTTCAAAACTGTTTTATTTTTGACGTTGTTTAATGATGATCTCGCTAAAATTTCGAAATACATATACGAAATAATTTCAAAATAGTGCACCGCCAAAAAACAGCTTTAGTTCAGATGAATTGCTTGTGACATACACAAAAAAAAAAAAAACAAAGAAAAAGTTGTAAGAATCTTTTTATTCTTTGATTCGTTTTTAACTTGAGGAAAATCGGAGAAAAGTAAAAGGCGAGCCTTTTTTTTAGATGAAAACGGTGAAGTTCTAAAGCAATGGACCGCATTAGTCTGACGTCAGAGGAGGCACGAAATTTGAATCCGAGTCATTCCCAATTTGGTATAAAATAAATTGAACCTTAAGGCATAAGGCATAAGATAAAGGTCACTTTATAAAGATCAATTTTTGAGCCACTCGTGCGCAAGCATTACACATATTTAAGACGTGAAGTGTCCCAAAATGAATAATTTGAAGTTTTAACTAAACACCTGACTCGAAATGATCCGTCTAAGGTATCAAAAATATTTATTTATAGCGAAATGAAAATGAACACTGTTTGTTGTTGTACTATCGTCACATGGCCTTATAATTTCGCACGATTTGATTTGCCGCTGTAAATGGCTTTCTTTGACGGTTTGTCAAAAATAATCATTTTAAACGTCAGATTTCAAATGTAAAGCTAGATTTACATTGAGCGTTGAGCGCGTCAAAACGTCGGGCGTACTGTACTCCCATTGGTTAGTGCTCGTTACGTAAAGAACAGAAGCCAATAAGAGTACAGTACGCCCGGCGTTTTGACGCGCTCAACGCTCCATGTAAATCCAGCTTAATGCTAAAGTTGTAGCAACACAATGCCAAATCACGTGCTTTCTAAAGGAGAGAAGAGTTTTGCAATCGCAAAATTAGGATATGGTTGGTCGCTACTTTTATTGTGTTATTTCAGTTCTAATACTTTATTATTGCTGTTCTTAAAATGTAACCAAACAATCTGACTTTTGGTTAAATGTCTTTAGTGTCAAAATTGAGGAAAGAGCCTGTTCTACAAAACTATAATTTACAGAAATTCTGGCTACTTGATAAAAAATCGTGCGAAATTTTAAGGCCGCGATAGTACAACATACCGTAAACTTATGAACACAAGGAACCAGAACAAGCACCAACGAACAAAAATCAGATTAACAGACAACAGAACAAACACCAACAATCACAAAAACAGTAAACACAGATAACTATCGAACATACGAAACAGAAATAAGTGACAATTAGGTTATGTATTCGATAGCAGTAGCTCGTGCGCATGTCATGTAGGACAGTAGTGTTACATCATTTTCAATTCGCTATAAATAAATATATATAAATAAAACTTGCGTACGAGCGACTCAAAAAGTGACCCTTGTAAAGTGACCTTTATTGCCTTATGCCTTAAGGTTCAATTTATTTCACATCAAAATGGGAATGACTATTTTGACGTCATCACTAATGCGGTCCATTGAACGGGGTTCAGTTTTATCTTAGTTCAAAACCAAATCAATTTTAGTTCGGATCAAAATCAAATCTATTTTAGTTTAGATCGAAACCAAATTTCTTTTAGTTTAAAAGCCGCATTAATGACAGATCAGCTATCTAATAGAAAAATAAGAAAAGCAGTAAAAAGGTATTTTTATAGTACATGTCATACATAGATAAATTTTAAAAACCAGTTATAAAAAATTCAAAGCCAAACCAAAAATCGGAAGCCGTTCAGTTTTATCTAAGTTCACAACCAAATCAATTCTAGTTCGGATCAAAACCAATTTTCTTTAGTTCGAATCAAAACCAAATTAATATCGGATCATCTGAAATAAGAAATAAAGCAAGAACGCTGGATTAACAAAATTTTTTACAGAGAATACCCCAAGTAAAAAGAATAATAAACGATAAACGTAAATAAATTTAAAAAAAGAACACACAGGAAAAGCGATAAGTGGTGCCTATCGAAACTTATTGAAAAAATGTAATTCTCTAAAAATTTTAAATGTTTAGTTTATTTTTGCAATTAAAAATGTTAAATTTCGTAAACAAATTTTATAAAATCATGATTTTAAAAAATAAAAATCGCTTGATTCAGCTCAACCCTGACCATAAGTGTGAGTTTGGTTGCCTAGTTTGGGTGATCACGTGGGATTCGGGAATAGTTGAAAGCATGGTATAAATAACATACTATAATTATATACCCGTTAACCAAGAAATAGTAGTTGAAGGATAGTTTCCGGAGTTTTTCAATGAAATACGATTAAAAATAAGTATTATTATTAGCAGCACGTATTAATTTGCATAATCTGTAAGTACATTATGCAGATATTTATTAATCGGAAAGAGTTAATTTAGGTCCACATAAATATGCATTTCTGTATAAAAAAAAGACGCACGTTTAATAAATTCATGCGGTTTTGGGAAACCAGTCAATTGAAAGCGCACCTGGAAAAAACTCGTACGTAAATTCGTTCAGTCATATATTTAATTACAATAGATTAAGAAGACCAGTCTTTTCGAGCTACTTTGCTGGTGCTACTGTGTGTGTGTTCATACAAATTTATTTAAAAATGAGCAAAATTACCAAATACAAGTGTAAGTAATATTTAATTTTATTAATTTGGGATTAAAAGAAAAATTGTTTGTATAATAATAGGCTTCACTTTAAACCTAATATTTATTTATTTTTTATTTAAACTGTACAGTTTAGCAAAAGTAGTGGAGATATTATAGACACCTCGCTATTATTCTTAATAAAAGACTGAACAGCATTTCAGTTACAATAGTAACAGGAATATAAGCAATAGAGAAAAACTCAAAGCAATTTGATTAGCTTTCGAAAAAATCAATTAAAAATTTGAATTATGAAACTGCTTCCTCTTACTTAAGTATAGTCGTCCCAGTTTTGTATCGGTTTTATGGTCTTGCTGTAAAAAAGCGACAGAGAAGCGACAAAGAGACCGCAGTGCCACTTCGTTTATAACAAGACCATAAAACCGATACAAAACTGGGACGACTATACAATCAAATGAATTACTTAAAACGCGTTTTTAATTTAAGAATGACTTTCGAAAGAAGCTAAAGCACATCGACTTACAGTGAAGACGAAAAAAATCCGGAAATATTTGCTGTCATTCTGATTCCGAGCAATAAATAAAATTTCCGTTAATTCCGAATAATATCCTGTTTTTAACGCAGCTTGATATTTAAATAAATGATTCATGAGACACTAGCTGGTTAGTAATAAAAATTTTTTCTTCTCACGTTCTAAACGTTTTACGTCATACTAGACAACATAGCGACTCCTTTGCGCTCGTTTCGACAATGCTAAAGCAAATTTTGTACGATTTGATTTTGTAAAGTCTTTGAGCCCATAACAGTTTAGAAATTAAGGAGAAAATTGCAGGAATAAAAATGCTTAAATTTGATGAAGTTAAGTTACATGATCTGAGAAACAAGCAGTTCAGCAGTTCGAAAGGATGACGAAAAGAAATTGTCCAAGTGTCCAAACCGTCCTCACAAATAAACAAGACCCATAAGTGTAAGAAGAAACCAATTGGAATAAAATATCAAATACTGAAATTGAAAGCTTTCATACTTCTTTCTCCGTGGCGTCACAGCTTTTGGTAATGCACCGTCACTAAAATAAATATAGTACCGCAATCAGCCGCCATTTTAGTGCAAAATATTGGCGGGAAATTTAAACATCTAACCCTAACAACAACACACTCGGGCATTTTAAACTTTTATTTGACAGGCGTTAAATTTGATTAAACTTGCCGGAAAGAAAATCACTAGAAATGTCGACCATTTAACCCTTCGTCGGGCGCGCATGTATCTCACAGATACACAGCTTTATATTTTTACTACAATTTTTGTGTTTAGTGTGCAAAACCATTGCCCTTCTAGGTATGCTATCTCTAATCATTTGACAACAAAGGACAACTACTGCGGTTTATAAATTTTTAGTTTTAGTGTAGCAAATGAAGCAGAAGATGCGCTTTGTGTGTGGTGGATACAGCGCGACCGGTCATATTTGTTCATCGTAAGTCATAAGTATGTTCATTTGTCATATCTTTTCGTTATCAAAATGGTCAGACCTAAAATAGCTACACCATAACCACACAAAACCATTCAAAAATCGCAGCAAAAGTGGTACTTGCGAGTTAAGCCTAAGTAGGATGAAACAGCTTGACTTACATCAATATTTATTTATATTTATATTTGTATTTATTTATACAGTAATATTTTCTTTTAAATAGACAAATCTAAATAAATAAATATAATAAACAAATAAATTTATGTAAATAGTTAAAATTATATACTATTAACCGCATGTATCTGAGGGATACAGCGCGACCTCTTACGTTTCAAAAGGCGCGCGCCCGACGGAGGGTTAAGCTTGCCGGAAAGAAAATAACTAGAAAAGACGGTCATTTTAGTGCTATAAACGTTTTCTTTATCTTACACATGAAGCATATGGATTGCGGTACTGTATTTATTTAGTGATTGTAAACGAAAATGGTCACTAAAGTTGACGAAGTGGTCACTGAAGTTGACGTAACTGGTCATTGAATTGACGAAAGTGGTCACTAAAGTTGACGAGAGTGGTCACTAAAGTTGACGAAAGTGGTCACTGAAATTAATGAAAGTGAAAAGTCGACCATTTTAGTGCAAAAACGTGGTTTCTTTATCTTACACATTAAGCATACGGATTGCGGTACTGTGTTTATTTCGTGACTGTGTGGTAATGGTTTTCTTATCACACCATCATCTTCTTGGTTCTTTTACTTACATCAATAGAGTCTTTCTTCCACGGCCTTCTTTTTATCTTCCTCTTCCTCCAGCTTTTTCTTTTCATAGTCGCTCTGTTCAATTTGTGACCAAAACGCTTGATATTTTTATAAATTGCCCGGAATACTCTGTTGTAAGGACTGAAAAGTTTTTTTTTGCTAACGATGCCAAAGTTTGTTTTGCTTTCATTATCATTTTCCGGACGTAAACACTTTGAAAAATTATAAACTGACGCAATTTTTTTTAAAGAAAAATTTCGAAAATATTTACTTAAAGTTGCTAAAAAAAAACTTAAAAGAATGTATAATTCTGTTGAACAATTAATAACGATTAACGCGGTATGCAAAAACCATCTGGTTCATGTCCGTTATACCTTTCGCGCTTTTCGTATACCCTCCGCTTTATTTTTAGCGACAATTTGCTTACGCACAATCCGATTGAACGCGCAATAAAACCAAAAGTTTCGAGTGCTTGAAGTGAAGCAGCAGCAACAGCACATGTTTTGATCAAATATACAAAAGTATTATATAAAATCTAAAGTTAGAAAACGACGTCTGCATATAAAACATACGCTGTCATTGCTGGACGCGAACTTTAAAAATTCAGCGTCCTACGTCAGAGCGAGTTTATTGTTCCATTCTCGCAGGCGATTCATCTCCCATTATATAAACACATAAAAACTTCTTTTGTTATACAAAATAATACACAGAACATCATCATTAAGGACAATGCTGCTGCTTCAAGCAAGAGGCAGCTCTGACTAATGATGTAGGTAAACTCGTATTTTTCTACATCTGCTTCTCCTCGTCTCTAATTATTCGACACGTTTTATGTGTTTACTTGAGAAACGAGCTTAATGTCCTATCAACCGTAATATTTACTAAAATAGTTACTGTATACATACCGACAGTTTCATTGAAACTTGAAAAATTGAATACGGACGCATTCATATCAACTTATTAGAATGAATCGCCAATTTTAATTTTAAATCGCGTTCCCTGAACATTTTAGAATAGGCAACCAATCGATCAAATCCGAAATAACTTCGTGTTTTCATAATGTAGATACTAAAAGCATGGAGGTAGAATGTGTTGCCTATTTTCTAACTTTAAGTGATTTTTAAGGCGATTTAGGCCCAATTTTACAATTTTTCTTAGAATAACGTGACGTAGGTGTGACGTAGATATGGAGCAACGTTAAAGGATATTCGGTGAACAGTTATTCCGTCCTTATTCCACGATTGTAAAACTGGGCCTTAGGGTCGGTTTATCGATGCTAGGTTAAATTTATCTTTCAGTTTGTTACCAATGGCATCGTATACTTTCATAATTGTTGCCATTGGTAACAAACTGAAAGATAAATTTACCTAGCATCGATAAACCGACCCTTAAAATGGGCAGCCCGTAATATCGAAGACATTGTCAACGTTTTTTTAATAAAATATTGCTCCACGGCTATCAGTTGTTTTTATGTTATTATCATTTTGTATGTAGAAAAATTTATAAATTCATTGAAAACTGATGTGAGCAATCAAGGCAAATAAATTAATATAGGGCGATCGAAATTGATTGTCCTGATCCTACACTGTTTTCCACAAGCTTGATATCGAAATTGCGTCCAATTATTAAAATGAAGTTAGCAACATAGGGAGATCTGGACATCTGGAGAAGTTATTAGAAATCCCAAGATTTTGGTTGACAGTTCATTGCCGTTCATTCATGAAAAATGGTTTATTTCATTTTAATAGCAATCTGATTAAACAATAATTATGTTCTTTATTAATTAGGTTAAGTTTGGATGCAAGTTTCATGAATGACGCACTGCTTTTCGTTCTAACCTTCATGTGATAGATGTAAATATTGATATCAAGCTCACGGAAAGTAGTGTAGGATCAGGACAATCAATTTCGATCTCCCTGTACTTGCGCATAAACTTTTAATACTTACAGTAGATTGAAATAAAATACTTCCTAACTTTGTTTTAATTTAAACAATTATGGATAAAGTCAATATTATTTTTGATGTTATTAACTTTTTTATTTAAATTATTATGAGCTACAAGGTGTTTGTTGATGTTTCTCTTTTATTTCCTTTCTTACCTTCTTCTTTTTTCGAATTCTCTTTCACATTTGTAGTTTCTTTTGCTTTCTGCTCGTTTTCGAAAGTTTCCCGTCGGAAAATCGTTGGAAATTGCTTTCAATTTGTGGTCCGTGTTATTGTTTGCATTTAATTGTTGTTTATTTTAAATGTCTTTCGTTTATTTCGTTCAATTACAATTAATTTTTTGTTTGTTTTTTCGTTTCTGTTTCTTGCTTTCTGCCGGCATTTTGTTTTCCCCCATCCCGTCGGAAAACTGTCGATCTTCATTTTTCTTGGTACAACTCGTCCTTCAATTTTTCATGTTTTTTGTTTCAGGTTCTCGTTTGCTTAGTTTTGTCGAATAATTTTTCGTATTTTAGCGACACATTTCTTACTATTTTATTTGCTACCACAAAACTCTAGTGTGAACTACTCCTGATTTAATTGCTTAGATCGGGAACAAGTCTGCGCTGTATCTTCCATCAGCTTTTCCTCGACTAGCAGCAGTGAAGAATGGGTGTGCGTAATTGTAGATGTTAAAATTGGCGCCAGGGTGAACAAAATACCTAGCCGAATCGAAAT
This sequence comes from Dorcus hopei, assembly GCA_033060865.1. NCBI lineage: Eukaryota > Metazoa > Arthropoda > Insecta > Coleoptera > Lucanidae > Dorcus > Dorcus hopei. The sequence goes on from CM065425.1 coordinate 10,841,709, forward strand.
TGGCCTCGACAGTGTTGCCTAATTATTGTCTCGGCCTTGCAACAATCACAGGAGATTTGATTTACTTACTTGTATGCTGAATGAATGCAGTGACACAAATATACAAACCGACAATCAAAAATACGTTCTGTGGGTCAAGGTCTTTTACGCCTTCCGGTGTGTCTTCTGCACGAAGTCCGAAGCGGTTATGCACCCTTTAGCACTGCATGTACTATCGCGGCCTTAAAATTTCGCACGATCCAATTTCCCGCTGTAAATATGGCTTTCTTTAACGGCTTGTCGTAAATAATCATTTGAAACGTCAGATTTCCAATGTAATACTAAAGTTTTAACATCACGATGCAAAATCACGTGCTTTCTGAAGGAGAAAAAGGTTTTGCAATCGCAAAATTAGAAGATGGTTGGTTGCTACTTTTATTCTGTTATTTCAGTTCTAATACTTTATTGCTGTTCTTAAAATATAATATAACCAAACAATCTGACTTTTGGTTAAATGTCTTTAGTGTCAAAATTGAGGAAAGAGCCTGTTCTACAAAACTATAATTTAGAGAAATTCTGGCTACTTGATAAAAAATCGTGCGAAATTTTAAGGCCCCGATAGTACGTCGTTTTCGACAATATGCAACCACGGAACGAGTATGATGAGTTCCGATAGCACAGCTTTCAAAGTATCGGTTAGATTAACCGTGGTTTTAATAAAACCAGACCCTGGCAGGGTAGCGGAAATCTTCCCTAATCGCGTTTAGCGATGCACTACTGAAAATTCTGACTACGTCGCTTACGAGTTTCTCTTAATTTTCTTAGCAAAACTCCGATAATTGTAATCACAACGATATAAGCATCACGAAAGTTAAACGAGTAATGAAACGTTCTAATCAGTGTTGCCGCAACACTGTTAAAAACTGTACTAACATTCGAGTACGAAAAGTACTAAATTTTTTGACTAAAAGTACTAACTATTAAATAAATAAATACATATTGATTTTTTGTTTCGTTATTTTTATTTATTGTGAAACGAATGTGAAAGCAAATTTAAAACATTTATCTACTTAAACAAAATAACAATTCTTGTCAGTCTTTATACAGTTGAAATCAATAAAAACGAGAAATGTCAAAAAATTGGCACATTTTTTTAAATATTTTCATAATGTGAAAATGACTTTAAGAGAATTAGGTTAGAATTATTTGACGTTATATAAGTTTATAAATAAATAAGTTACGTTTTCCAAGGTATGTATTGTCACAGTATATTCATCAATCAGTAGGGACAGCTAGGGGTTTCTGACACTACAGTTTCTGAGTGCGCATGTGCGAAAACTGGCGGACTTTCCACAAACGGCCGCGTGTGGCGCACCGGTGAATTCATCAATTGCTTTTAAGCGGGCGTTTTTTAATTCAGCATTTTGTGTGATGGATGCGGAGAGATGAGAAAGATTGAACAAAAAACCATATTTGTTAGATTATAATGAATTTATGTTGTGTAGAAAGTCTGAAGTTGTGTAAAACAACATCGCATTCTATGATTTGCTTGCAATCATTTCTATCCGTGCCATTTTTTCAACCAGTGACATCTAGTAGCAATAAAATGAAAGCCCGCCAGTAACGGCATGGCCAACTCCATTAACATTCACTGACGTGTATGTATGGCCGTTTCAATTTGACTTTTAAAAATTTGACGGGTACTCCACTCAGCGCCTCTTGTGAGTTTTTAAGTAATTGCAGTTGCCATTACGTTACTGTCAGTAGTTCTGTAGTATCTTTAATAGAGAGCGCTGAGGGGAGTACTCCACGGCATGCTTTCCGGAACCGAATTTTAGGCGAATTGACACGGCCATACATACACGTCAGTGAATGTTAATGTTGCTGGCCATGGTAACGGCCATATTGGTTCTGAAAACGGTAGTATGAACATCAAAGGTGCCGACACGAGCTGTCCCTACTGATTGATAAGTATACTGTGTTCGCACAAACAAGTACAAATTAGAAAAAATGATTAACGCCTATTTAAATGCCCTTTCGTGTATTATTGAGTGATTCCAGACAAAAGTTAGAAATGAGAGCAACAATGGACAGATAATCTGATTGGTGAAAACTGTACGCCATGCCAATGCCATTGTGCGATTCGTTTCCTGCGTATTTCGCTACGCCCATCTAAAGGGACAAAGATCAAACGAGTTGATACAAAGTGTCTTCTCTTGAATACTCTTTGAAGGTGTCAAAAAGAAAAATGGAAATGGCGGGAAAGCGGAGCATACCTCCTCTAGTGTCAAATGTCAAATCTGTCACTTAGTTAACTCCCTCCTTAGTACCAACACTATCGACTGTCAAATACCTGCTAGTTGTCAAAAGTCCCTAAGTTCAAATTTTTTGTTCATTGTTTTATCTTTATTTGGTAACTAATCACCAAGTAGTCTACATTTAAATCGGTTTTTTTATGCGCTTTAGTCGACCAAGCGAAGACGGCACATCTTTGCCGAGACCTTTGATGCAGTTGCGCATTGTTCGACTCTGAGTACTTGCAGCGGCATCAAGCTCGCCCACTGTTATCTAGGCGTCGTAGACATGTTACGACCCCACTCTTTCGAGGCGTACGCTCATGATAAATGAAACTGATTCAAACGTAGACACTTTGCTAATCACATATTCTAAGTGACAGTTGGGAAAAAAATAAATGTGTACTAGATTATTTTCTGAAATCACTTTTGCACTAAATCCTTTTAAATTGTACTGAATTTAGTACAATTGTACTAGCTGCGGCGACACTGGTTCTAATTCTAACAAAGCTAAACAGGGTGCCGCGAGATGCTCGCGGATGCCGTCAGCTCCGACCAATCAGAAACCATTGTTATCGAAAATGCCAAATAAGGACATGTTACGAGGAAATTGATAACTGTACGCCTCCATTCGCGTTACAGCGTTGCCATAACAAATTCTAAGTTGACCGTAAATTCCCAAATATTGCCAACCTATTCTTTTCGCAATTTGGAACTGTATCATATTTGCGTTTCCTGAAGTCTCCTTTCGTTTTCGCTAGTTTTTTGATTTTTTGATACTCCACGGTACAATCGTCGATATTCCTTTGTTTTTCGATTATCTTAACGCTTCGTATTTCCTCGATGATTATTTCTTTTCTTTTTTGCGTCCTTTTTCGAATTCAATTTTCGTACCTTCTTTATACATAGACTGATGCTTTTATAGTTTTCTATTTTCCCCGATTTTCAAAAGCTTTCCGCTGTGTCATTTTGTTCGTTTTACGGCGTTTTCGATTCACCTGCACTGGTTGCACGCAGAGTATTTGCATCTTGCTTTAGCTTCATTTAATAGTATGAGATGAAAATACTCTGAGTGCACACTAGTGCAATCAATCGAAAGCGCCATTATTCTTTATTGTTTTTATTTGACATTTCTTTCGTCCACTTACAATTAATTTTTTGCATTTGTTTACTTTGTATTGTATTGTTTATTTTTTATTTTTTACTTTCTGCTGGAAAACTGTCGATCTTCTTTAGTTTGTTTGTGCAAGAATGTAAAGATGAATAGGAGTTGGAGATGTTTGTTCTCCATTTTTTCCTGTTGTTTGTTTCAGTTTCCGTTTGTTTCGTTCTGTCAAATTATTTCACGTATTTTTTTAAGAATCGTTGATCTTGTTTTACTTTTCTTTTTTCGATCGTCTTTACGCTCTGTATTTCATCGTTGTTTACATCTTTCCTTTCATACTTCTTTTTTCGAATTCACTTTTCCTACACTTTATTCAAGTTTTTTTTTACAATTCTGTTTTCCTTTCTGTCCGTCTTTGTCTTCAATTACAATTAATTTATTGTATTGGTTTATTTTTTACTTGTTTACTTTTTACTTCGTATTTCGTTATTGTTGACGTCTCGTTAGTTTCTTATTATTCAATTTTTTTCTTTTGTATTTTGTTAGAACTTTTTGCAATCTTCCTTCGGTTTTCGTTAAATTTTTGAATTTTTAACAATCTAGGGGAGGATCGTCGATCTTCCTACCATTATTTTGTTGGGTGTCTCTGTTACAACAGGCGACCTTTTCCAGACAATATTAGGATTTTTTACATCCCTGTATATGCGTTTATTACAATCAGACTTCGAACATTTCGGAGCGTTGCCATGGTTACGCAATACGAGGACCAACGAAAAGTGCCCATTCCTTACGTAGCAATGGCAAGGCTCCGAAATGTCCGAAGTCTGATTATAACGCTAATTGGAAGAGGAATGATGAATTGTTATTACTACTTACTTACCAAACGCTAATACCTTTATGTAATTAACAGTGCTTCTAGACTTGAAGAAATTACTGTGATGACCGGCAGAAAATTGCAAAATTTTTTAGTTTGTAACAAAATACTCCGTTTTGCAATTTAAAAAGAAAAAACGTACTTAAGGTTGATGTAATACATATATAATTTATTTCTAAATAACAGTCATTCTAAAACGCGCACGTTAAAGTATGGCACGTAAAATAATATTTACTTACTAGTTATTGCTTTCACAATCTTTTTTTTTTTAACGTGTTGTTATGTATTACATTCGCGGTTTCTTTCAACGGTAAGTGCCTGTCCATTTATTTAATTTATTTACTCTGTCCATTTATTTAATGTGTTTCATTCCGATTTTAAACTAAATGTAGTTTAATAAAAAAAATTTTAAAAATACTCGCGCGTGTTTGCCTCGTATGTGAATTTATCGTGAGTCAATTTTGTGTATTTAGCACTTTTAAAAACACATACTCACTCCATTGTTTAATACTGTTTAACTAACAGAGGTGCTGTTAAAAGAACAAACAAATGATTAGAAAAATAAATACCGACTTGGAATTGTTTCGATAAAAAGGAAATTGTATACAGGCTGTTCCAAATTCGAAGTCCAGTCTTGTTACAGGGGTTATTTGTTTAAAATCCTGCGCTCATTAATGTTCTGCGTGGAAAATTATTTTTTTTACATTTTATAAATATCGCTCAACAACCTTATTAGTTATCATTTAATCTTAAGAAAGCACTCGATGCAAAATGACATACAGATTAAAAAAGTTGCTCGGTGAATAATAATTACAATTTTGCAACAAAAGTTAACTTTTCTTTATCGACAGGAAATAACGCGCCGTTTCCTATTTATTTAAAAAAATTATAATATCAAGGAAAGTGATTTTTTAAAGATAATCAAGAGTGTGCTGCTGCACATTTCTTTTAATTGCAAGGTCTCCCCTTTAACAATAAGAAATCTAAAAAAGCTGTTGCGAGTCGCTTTTGATTACAACGATTAGGTCACAAAATGGCCGCCCGATGTCGCCACCCAACCTGTCGCTGTAACAATAAGAACATGTTTTTTTTTTGTAATTAAAATACGGACGGTGATGACAATATCCGTCGCTTTCTGAGAATTATGATGTGTTGCTTAATGTGTGCATAATTGCACGGGTTTAATTATCCCGTTGCGATACAAACACGGTGATTTAAGCGTGTGCAAACGAAATTACGTTTTACTTTCACTTCCTTTCGCGAATTTTTTCACACGCTTATAAATGCAATCTCGAAAAACACTAACTGTGCACAACGCCACGCCAATTAAATTCGACACTTAAGATTTGAAAAATAAAGAAAAAATGCTGAGAAACAGACCGAGATATGTACCGATGTTCTAGAAATATACAGAGTGAATTAAGAATTCGATTGCTCAATTAGATATACTACATAGAAGGAATAGAATTTTTTTTCTGTCTATTGGAGATTACTGTCAAATATCGGCGAATTCGTTTCCCCAAACATCCTAATCGAACCAAAATGCATAGTTTCTTGTATAAAAACAGAAAGAAATATTCAAAAAGTTAAAAATCTCTTTCTAAGAGCCCCGAACTTTTCGAAAACTGTTTCAGCTTCTGATACACTTCTTTTCCCTCCAGTCGGTAATATTGCCTTAAATACGAGACAGTCAAATGAAAACCTTAAAAGTGCCCTAAAAATGCACCGAATGGAACCTTGTCTTACAAATTGGCAGAAAAGTTATTTTTGAGATGTAGGCCTTAATCGGCCTTGAACGATTGAAAGTACTGATACAGTGACAGTTTAAAAATGGCAACCCTAGAGCACTGCACTAGGGAGGAACAGTGTTGTTATTCGTTTCTTGCACAGTGTAGGAGTGAAACCCATTGATATTCATCGTAGAATGAAGCTGCAATATGGAAATTCATGCTTGTCACTCCAGCAAGTGTATGAATGGAGCAACAAATTCAAAAACGGGGTGATTTCCACAGAGCTTTCGGCACTTAATCAGAACTCCTGAAGAACCGCCTCAAGCCTGCCATCAGAACCAAAAGACGAGGATCTCTGAGTAATGGTATTCTTTTGCAAGACAACAACGCGCGGCCACATACTGCGCGCGTGCAACGGCGGCGACCATTCAAGATTTGAAGTTTGAATGTCATACCATATCCTCCTTATTCCCCTGACCTCGCCCCAAGCGATTTTCATGTCTTTGGACCAATCAAAGAGGCATTAGATGGGAAGAAATTTCAGAGTAATGATGAAGTGATTCAGGTGGCTGTGCACATGACCAAAGAAATTTTTTTCTTCGGGTATTCAAGCACTTCCAAAACGGTGGAGGAGGTGCATAGAACGTAATGGGGACTACGTCGAAAAATGACATACTTGTTTTTGACATTGCTTTCATAAATTTTGTTTAACAACGTTTTTAAGGTTTTCATTTGACTCTGCCTCGTAGGTAATAGAAAGTTAATGTATACATACCGATAATTTCATTGAGGAGTTAGAACAAAAATTAAAAACAACGGAAAATCATTCGGACGCATTCATATCAACTTACTAGAATGAACCACCCATATTGATTTTAAATCGTGTCCCCTGAACGTTTTAGTATAGGCAACCAATCGATTAAACCTGAAATAACTTCGTGTTTTCATAGTGAGGGTACTAAATGCGTGGAAGTAGAATGTGTTGCCTATTTTCTAATTTTAAAAGGTTACGATTTAAAATGGCCAGCCCGGTTGTCGAAGACATTGTCAATATTTTTATTTATGAACCATCGCAGTTGTTTTTATATTATTATCATTTTGTATGTAACGAGCGTCTAAATAAAAACCTAGTGAAGTAGGTTGTGATCGAGAATTTATCCATTGCATTTACATAACAGAATTAAGTACTAAATGTAGCCTACTTGACCAGGTTTTTATTTAGACACTTGTTAGAACAATAATTTATAAATTCATTGAAAACTGATGAAAGTAATTAAGGCAAATAAATTGCGCCAACATTTTAATACTTACTGTAAATTGAAATAAAGTACTTCGTAATTTTGTTTTAATTTTAAATAATTATGGATAATCAATATTATTTTTGGTACTTTAACTTTTTTAATTAAATTACATATTGTGAACTACAAAGTATTCGTCGATGTTTTTTTTTAATTCTTTCTTCCTTTTCTTTTTTCGAATTCACTTTTATATCAATGTATTTGTAGTTTCCTTTTGCTTTTTGCCTATTTTCGAAAGCTTCTTTGCATTTTATTATTATTTTTTAATGTCTTTCGTTTCTTTCGTCCAACTGCAATTAATTTTTTTATTTGTTTTCTCGTTTCTGTTTCTTGCCGTCTGCCGACATTTTGTTTTACCCACATCCGGTCGGCTAAATTCGAATTGGCGGTATTAAGCACATAATGCGAGCTTAAGACATGACGTTCAGAAAATAAATTAATTAGAAGTTGTGTTTAATTCTCTTAATCCTGTGTGTCTGTGATTTATTCTTTCTCTCTTAAATCTAAGACCGTGCAATATTTCAATTTCATCAATTTATCAGCAACATTCCCTTTTTGTAACTTAATTTCCCTTTTTATCTTTTCATTGCAAAATTTTTGTTGCAGGGGTCACATGTCACATGTTTTTCATCCTAAAGCTATGCTCGCAAGGTCGCACGTTGCGGGCATGATGTGTAAATAGGAAACGAGTAACCAATAAACAATAACGTCCGTAATCCATAACCAACCGAGAACGACGAATGAAACCGTGATTGGATGGGTTCATCTCCATATTCACGGCTGCAGCGTTTTAGCTGTAATTTTAAAATCTTTGCTATGATGTTTCGATTGAGTGAATGTCCCTCTTTTCTAAAGATATTCCCTGCATCCCTCTTTGTTCGATTTTTCCCTGCAAAACGGGATTTTCCCTGCAACCTGGCAACACTGGGCGACACCTGTAAAAATTTTGACGCACTACGTTTTTAAGCGCGATATTTGAAATACTTGAATGTTGGGAGCCTCTTTTTGTCAATTTAAATCTTAAATATTTTTCTGAATTTTGTCGTTTGTTTTCTTTGTTTTGTCACCTTTCCTTCCAAACATTTTTTTTTTAAATTTATTATTCTACAGAAATTTGCTGTAAAATCGATTGTCTTTTGTTTTTTATCATTTGACTAGCGTTGTTGTAAGACATTTAACAACGCCATCTATTGAAAACGTGCCGAAAGTTTTTCTTTTTCGTTCGTCTTGATTTATGAATCTACTGAATTTTACTTTGTTGTACCTTTTGCTTTTATGCTTCTTTTTGATTTTGTTCGTTTGTTTTCTTCGTCTTGTCACCTTACCTTCCATTTTTTTTTTTAATTTTTTATTCTACTGGAGTGCGTCCAGAATCTTTACCTCCGAGAGCGTCTTGGGCGTGTAATCGCGTCTTTCTCACTCACGATTTTTAACATATTTTGCATCTCGCTCATCCGTTTTAAAACGACTTGTGTTTTCACTATTTCCTTGACAACGAGTGCGCCCTATTTACAAGTGGGATGTGAAAAGTGCGTCCGTTGTCATGGAAATAATGTAAACACAAGATATTTTAAAACGGAGGAGCGAGACGCAAAATATGTTAAAAATCGTGAGTAAGAAAGACGCCATTACACGCCCAAGACGCTCTCGGAGGTAAAGATTCTGAACGCACTCCTGAAGTGTGCTGTAAAATCGATTGTCTTTTGCTTTGATTGTTTGACTTGCGTTGTTGTAAGACATTTAACAGCGCCATCAATTGAAAACGTGCCGAAAGTTTTTCTTTTTCGTTCGTCTTAATTTACGAATCTACCGAATTTTACTTTGTTGCGCCTTTTGTTTTAATGCTTCTTTTTCGCTTCTTTTCTTTGTTTTGTCACTTAATTTATTGATCTACCGAATTGTGCTGCAAAATTGAGCGTCTTTTATTTTTATTGTTTTCTAAATTTTATTATTTCGTATTTCTTAATTCTATCCTATTGCCACGATGTCATTATCTGGGAAAATAAGTAAATTAAAATTCGTTTCGTAATTATTGCAATTGTGTGCATTTCAAAATTATGCAGGATCAGCACCCATTGACAATTAGTAGGACAGCCGCGTTACACATGCTCACATTCCATTTATGCAAGCTCTGCGGAATGTAAGTGTGTTTGTTTACATGTGCCAATTAAAATTGAGGCAATTAGAACGTTTGTAAGAAACAAATTTGGCAAGGGTTAATTGATGCTGACACCTTGAGAACTTTGTACTTTGGACCGAACCCCGAGCCATCAGGACGAAAGAACCGATTGTAACGTATGTAGATTTAAAAATGTATAAAAGATAAGAGACCAACCCGCAGGTGGAATAGATAGTTGACAGGTGATAGTAGATAGTCGATAGGCGATAGTTAAGCAGTAACAATGTAGTAGTAATTATGTAGTCAAGTAGTAGTAATTAAGTGTCGGATAAGTGATTAGTAAAATTAGAAGTACGCGCTAAGCGAGTGACTCTACGAGCTAGGGCTGGCCGCTTGGGCCAGACCCTCCCCAAGTAATGTTAAGTAATTAAAGTTAGAATAATTAAAGTTAAGTAACTAGGATTAGAATTATTAAGTTTAAAGTTTAATTAAAAAGACTCTTTAACGCGACACTATTTCATTTTCTTTGCTTTCTCACCATTATTTTTTGATTATTTTTTTTATAACTATTAATCTATTAAATTATGTATAATTTTTGGTTAATCTAAATCTTGTATTTCATTGTTGTCTGTTTTTCTTTAGTTTCTTCACGGCGAATTAACTTTTTAAATCTACAATAAAAGGGAAGCAATGTTATAACTTTAGGTTTAGCAGTTGAAAATAATAATAATAATAATCGGAACTGTGGCACCATCTGTGTAAATCTTGTCGATTTTAGGCGCGAAATTTGAAATACATGAAAGTTGTTAAAAACCAACAATTAAAATAAAATTAAATTAAACGCTTCCAATAAAACTAATTTATTCAACTTTCAGCTTTAAATTCTGTCATCGGAAATGTTGCGTATTATATTTCTTAAAATTTTTATGCAGTTTTATTTTAAAAAGAATAAAAATTGAGCGGATCGATGCCATCTGTGTAAATCTTATCGAACTACGTTTTTAGGCTTTAAGGCGTGAAATTTAAAATACTAGAAAGACTTCACTTTTTCGTGTTTTTTGTTTCAGTTTCGTTTTGTCAAATAATTTTATTGACACATTTCTTAGTATGTATGTATTTTACAGAAATTCCCGCGCCCCGCATAAAACGCGGCATGCGGGAACAAACAACATATTAGTATAATTAATTAATTAGCAAGCAAAAACGCTTCCTATCGGAGTATACAAAATTGCGACACAAATAGCCACACCGAACACAAGCCACCGGCAACACTGGCCTAATAGCTTCAAGATGTGCCGCTGATAAACAACAATTTGTACGTAACAAAAAAGGCCATTGATCATGCGATTCTTTTGCTCGTTTTGTTCTCATGCGTTCTGCGACACATTTTCGCGCTCGCCGATTTCGATTTGATTTGAATGGCGCACATTGCGTTCGTCACTTCCGTATCTTACTCAGGCGCCGCCACTCGGCAGGACCTCGTGCACGAATTTTAGGTCGAGGCGCGTGACAACCTGGCCGTCAGGGCCGGACCAAGGATTTACCATTTTGGAAATAACAACTATTATTATTTTTCGACCGCAACAATGTGAGCGCCGCTGCAACATTGACCGCTTTCAATTATGCATATGACAGCGCATGTCAAATAATTAATTAATTAATTAAATTGTTTTTATGAAAGCAACACATGCCTGTATGTGCATGACTTCGAAAACAAATAGAATACCAACTACGGGCAGAAATTATTAAGTTATTTACCAACTAATACTAATAGCGTTTTCCACTGGCTGCACTAGTGCACACTCGTTATATTTTCATCTCATTTTAACCTCATGTAATAATAAGAGATGAAGATACACTGAGGATGCACTAGAGATTAGTGCACCCAGTAGAAAACGCTATAAATAAAAGCCTTTTTTTAGATGTATGTTCACAACCAAAGTACTTTCACATCACATATCATATGTTTCGTTTTGATTTGGAAATTTACGCGTTTACTGCGTACTTGTGTTAAATCCTCCAATTACAAGCTATCCTAGTGCTCAGCGACTTAAGCTGCTCAACTTTATGTACAGTGCAATTTTTAATGACTGAGGATGATTTGAATTTACCGCCATACTAAATTGTTACATATTACGTTGGCAACACTCGGTTTTGTCGATCACCTTTTGCAATTTCTTTTCTGATATAAGAATAGTGATAGTAAAAAACCAAGCAAAATAATCTGTCGACGTTGAATAATCAATATTTATTCATCGTAGCCGCCTTTTAAATCGTGAAATACACAAGAAACTATGGCGCCAAATTCAAAGCATCCTCAATCATTAAGAATCACACTGTACTTGCCTGCTCATAGTGCTCATTTGTTTCGTACAGCTAACTGAGCAAGAACTTGCCAAGTAATTGACACTTTCCCTGTGCTTGTAAAACGGTGAACAAATAAAAATTAGATTAGAGTAGGCGGTGCAAAGAAAATGTATGTCTGTGATTAAATAAAAAGTCAATAAATTTGACAGTCCATGACTGTACTGCATTAATTAATTCAGTTAATCACAGTTATACATTTTCATTGCACCGCCTACTCTAATCTAATTTTTTCTGCTCACATTTTATAATGTAAACAGTGTTGCCAATTCACTCTAAGCAGATTACCCTTTTCAAATTTTAAAAAACCCGCTCTTACCCACATGGAGTAATGAAATTACTCACTTATTTACTTGCACTGCCAAAACAGAAAATGGTAAAAAAATTATTTTATTTAAATACCTAATAACTGACCTCACGTTGACCTGACGTTGCACGATAGATTTTTTTTGGTTAAAATCATGTGTGGGACTGTGGGCGGCAATCGGCAACAGTGCTGCCAACCGACTAAGCGACAAGCGTACATTTCGAGTAGTTGTAAACTATTTCGGTAGATGTCTCTGAATTTCGGTAGATTTATTAAAATGGTTTAAATCGGAGTTGAGCTAATTTAAATCAAAATTACGTTTAAAACCACTGATTTTATTCAAGCGATTTTCATTTTTGAAAATCATGATTTAAAAAAGATTTTAAAAATTCTCGTTAAATAAACAAAACTGGATCCAAATTATTTTAAGACGTTTGACAGTTATTGTGCAATTTTTGACGCAAAATAAAACAAAAGACGACCGATAGGTAAATAAAGAAAACTTATAAATTTAACAAAAATAACATAAAAATAAAAAAGTAACAAAAGTTTAAAAAATCTCATTAAACAAACAAAACTTTCTAAAATTAAGAATTGACAGTTGCGCAATTCTTGACGTAAAATGAAATAAAAGACGATCGACAAATTTATAAAATTTTAAAAAATAACAAAAATAAAAAAGTTCTCATTAAATAAACAAAACTGGTTCGACTTTCTAAAATTCAGAATTAACAATTAAAATAAAACAAAAGAGGATCGACAAATTTATAGAATTTTTAAAAAAATAACGAGAATTTAAAAAAAATCTCATGAAATAAAAGTAGGTCCAAATTATTTTAAAACGTTTGACAGTTATTGTGCAATTCTTGACGCAAAATAAAACAAAAGACCATCGATTAATAAATAAAGAAAATTTATAAATTTAACAAATATGTTTAACATAAAAACAAATAACAAAAATTTAAAAAATCTCATCAAATAAACAAAATTTTCTAAAATTAAGAATTGACAGTTGCGCAATTCTTGACGTAAAATAAAACAAGAGACGATCGACAAATTTAGAAAATTTTAAAAAATAACAAAAATTTAAAAAAGTTCTCATTAAATAAACAAAACTTGTTCGACTTTCTAAAATTCAGAATTAACAATTGTCCAATTTTTAAAAATTAAAAAATTCTCATTAAATAAACAAAACTTTCTAAAATTAAGATTTGACAATTGTGTAGAGTTGGCAGCACTGATCGGCAATGTGGATTTGGCGGTTAGTTAGTTACTTTAGTTTTTGCCGGCTTCCGGCTTTAGTGATTCCTTTGTTACCAATGGTAAAGCTGCAACATCACTAACAAGACGTCAGTCAAAAATTTAAAAATTTATGTTTTTTTTTCTTGAAAATGCCCATTTTTGCCCACGCCTTTTTTTTACCCGCGAGGCTGCTTAAATTACCCGTAATTCGGGTAATTGCCCGCACATTGGCAACCCTGAATGTATATGCAGCTTTAGGCAAGTACGTGAACGTTTTTTTTTTCAAGTTTCAATTAAATAACCGATATGCGAAAGCAGTACAATTTTATTAATTCATCGCGCATAGGTTTTTTCCAAAAGTAAACTTTATTTACAACGAAAACATCCTGTTTCGACTAGAACACTTTAAAATGTCAATTACTTATGAAAGTCAATCGGGACGCGATCATGATCACGAAAAATAATGTTACCTATCGCGGTTATCCGCAGAATGTTCTGGCATTTTATCTATTTTTTATGAAATGAGGACGTTACGTAAATGTTTGTTTCTCGAATCGCTTTTAAAAACATTCACTTTTTAATTTAATAGTTAGATAACTGTTTAGGGTTATTGCAATAAATTTTATGCAGATTCAAATTTTAAAATACATAATTCTGAATCAAGTAATAACAGCAAAATAAGTACATAAATTATTTCGTGGGGCTCGAAACAGTGTCGTCGTTTTATGTTAAATTTTGGATGACGTCACTTTAAAAGCCTGTTTTACATTACATAGTATAAAAAAGTTAATACGAAGATGTCATGTTACACGTTCTGTTATATTTGCTGTTTTATTTATTTGCTTTTCCTTTGCGCTATCCTAAAACTTGATATAAGTATGTCCATGGTACTCACCTCGCGCGTGCGCACTCGCTTTCACCTCTCGCGTCATGGTGCTGCAAATTTTCCTCACTTTTTTCACCTAGTTCAAAGTTTCACGAACCAAAACGATCACTCCACACAATCACCGCGACCGAAATTCACTTTTCCCGGCACCACGATGCATCGCGACGCCCAATTTGCGATTATTTTCTTAGTTATTTATCGAAGCGTGCCGGACGCGCGCTTCGTTTTTCCACTGTCGATGCTTTTTTGTTTTTTGTCATCAAAGGTGACTCGATTTTAAAGTCAAATCAAACCTTCGCGGTAGACGCGAAGTTATTTCAAAAGGAATACTTTTTCTAGTATAATTTTGTATTATAATTCAAAACGGGTTTTAGACATGAAGTGGAAAAAATCGTTTTATTCTGGGCTAAGTGAAAATAAAAATATTTTGAATGCAAGAGATTCTTCGGCCAAATGTTTACGTAAAATTATTTAGTACACAATAAAAGACACTGCGTATCATTACGTGCTTTATCGGCTGAATTTTTATGACTTAAATGTGTTATCGCATGTCAATTAACCTTCACCTTACATACATTGTTGAATGTGTATCATTTATGCTGCTGCTCGGCACTGAAATTGTATACCGTGCGAACAGGAATTATTGAACGCCCACAAAATGTCATGTAATGTATGTCATCAGATTTATGTGCAATATCAATTTCTCTGATTACTTACTTCTATTTGCGCAATATTCCGAGTTAAAAAACAATAATTTTTTCCTTCTGAAGGAATGAAAAGTTAAAATGTTTGGAAAACTGATTGATTGCCTTTTGTGTTCTTTCCGACTTCAGTTCCTTTGGAAACGAAACAGAAATCGAATGTTTTCGGCATGTCAGCTTGTTACACAATCGATCGTCTTTTATTTGTGTGTGTGGTAAATCCAAGAAATTGTCTTCTGTTCTTTTTTTCTTTTAATAGAGCAAAACGCATTTTTTTTGTAATATCATTCGTCTACGTGAGACTCCTAAGATAAATTGGTGTCTACATAAATTCCTAAAAATTTAACAGATTTAAAAGGCATCACAAATTTTCGTTGTAAAAATAAATATTGGGTTTGGTTCTTATTAAGAATTACCCTATTAGTTTCACACTACCTAACTATCTCGCTGTTAACGTTATTGATTCGCAATTGGAACTGATCAGGGTCTTCTCCACTGACCATCACTGACGTGTCATCAGCATAATTAAGAAGGAAGACTCGTTATAAATCCGAAAATACATTATTGAGTATAACAGCAAGATCTCTATTTGTGAGAAAGGACATGAACCAATATTGCCTCGTATACCTAAATGAAATAGTTTGTATTTAATAATGCTAGGGTCCACTGTGTCGAAGGCACATGTAAAGTCATAGAAAATCGCCGCTACATACTTTTTTTTGTCAAGTTCGAAGTATATTTGGTCAGTAAAGCTACTACATGCTGTTTCTGTAGATTTTCCAGCACTGAATCCATGCTGGGAGTCTGAGAGTAAGTTGAACTTCTTCAAATAATCCATAACCCCATCAAACATTATCTTTTCGAGAAACACTTTCGAGAAATGCCAATTGGCATTTCTAAGTCTAATGTCAATTGGTTCACAGACGAACTTCGCAAAAAAGAGATACAATATCCTTCCTTACTGAACCAATTAAAAAATTCCCCTCCCTACTACTCATTGAATCTACAAAAAAAAACTAAAAAATACTTACCGTAATGAAGTTAAGAAATGCAAACAACTATACTCTATTCAAGAATTCCTTTTTAAAATTTGGCGCGTTTTATATTGTTAGCTGAGTGTATTTTCTTTCGAATGCAGCGGCGTCTACTACCTTCTTATCTTGAATAGACTATAGCTCAAGAAGAATATATTAAAAATAGTAGTAATAAATCCAAAACCCTATGGGAAATTGTAAACAAGAAACACAAACCTTCTCTTGAAATAGAATCAACACCAACCGCATCCGAATTTAATATATTTTTCTCAGAAATCGCAGAAAAAGTTTCCTGCAATTTAAAACCCTCCAATATTGACCCAGTACAACTTTGTAAGAAGGTGACCCATTCAAACACAAATCTAAATATTACCGAAATCACTTTTAACGATGTCAGAGAGATAATCAATAAACTATCAAGTAGCAGTAGTCTGGACTGCTACAACATAAATGGTAAAATGATAAAGTATGTGAAGAACATAATCATTATACTCCTCACCAAGCTACTTAATCGTACAATTGCAAACAACATATTCCCTAACTGTTTAAAAATCTCTCGTGTGATCCCAATACATAAAAAAGGTTCTGGTTCAGATATATCTAACTACAGGCCCATCTGCATCATTCCAATAATAAGCAAAATATTTGAAAAAGTAATGTACACGAAACTTTCCTCTTATCTTGAAACAAACAGTCTCCTTTGTAACTCCCAGTTTGGTTTTTGACCCGGCCGCTCAACAGAAGCTGTTCTTACCGATTTTACTTAGTATCTGAACGACTGCATCGAAAAAGGACTCTTTGTAAGCTCGTTATTCTGTGATCTCACCCGCGCCTTTGATTGCATCGACCATAATATTCTTCTAAACAAACTCAAAGTTTATAATCTTTCCAATAATATTTTATTACTGCTAAAGTCCTATTACTTGAATAGATATCAATATGTCGAAACTAACAACACAAAATCTGAACTCTTGCATATAAAAAGTGAAGTTTTCCAAGGTTCTGTCCTCGGATCCTTATTTTTTATTATTTACATAAATGATTCGTCATACCACATCCAAAAGGCCAATGTAATACTATATGCAGATGACACTATCGTCTCTTTACCAAACAGCAACTTGGAAAACTTACTACTCTGTACCACCCATGGCCAGCTTCATTAACATTCACTGACGTGTATGTATGGCCGTTTCAATTCGCCTAAAATTCGGTTCCGAGAAAGCATGCCGTGGAGTACTCCCCTCAGCGCTCCCTATTAAAGATACTACAAAACTACTAATAGTAACGTAATGAGGGGAGTACCGTCAAAATTTTTAAAAGTCGAATTGAAACGGCCATACATACACGTCAGTGAATGTTAATGTAGCTGGCCATGGTACCACCATTGTAAAGAATTCTTGCCTAAATTGGTTCCATGCGAACAAACTCAGTTTAAATGAACAAAAAACACAACAAATTACTTGGTGTCTTTCTCGAACTGGCAGGAACATTGTAACCATCTAGCCAAGCGACTCTCGTCACTTACCTATATTTTCAGAAACCTACAAAATAAATTAAGTACTACTTATACTATTTGTGTTTACCACGGCACTTTTGAAGCTATGTTTTCCTATGGACTCCTCATTTGGGGCCACTCACCATCAGCAAAAAGAATATTTGCCCTCTAGCGCAAAGCCATAACAGTAACTTCATTATATATCTAAAAATGTCTTGAATATATCAAGAAAAACGAGAGCAACTACACCAATGTGCATGATATGCACAGTTACGAAACGAGATTTACCTATATCATATATACGCCCTTTCACCGCGTACACCGCTTAAAAAATGGCCCTAACTTTTTAGGCATCAAATGTTACAACATTCTTCCCCACAGCATAAAAAAGCTCCCACTACCAACAATTAAAAATCTCTTAAAAACTATTTATTAAAAACAGCCCCCTTTAGCTTAGAGGAATTCCTCTCAAGCTTTCTACCAGAAGTCACGCGGCCCCCATAGCCATTGTATCTAAATCTTAGCAAGATTTCTTGTATATGTGCCTAAATGTTTTACAACCCCGTATATGTACCCATATGTGTTTTACAGTGACATAATATAAAAATATAATATTACTATATTATAATTTGACGTATTTTACCATGAAAATGGAATTAACATCAATAAGGTATTATCATTATTATTAGTATTATTGTTATTATAGTAGAATATTTTATAGGCCCAGTACTTTGGACGAGTCATTCAATAATACAAAATTGTGACAATGACAATCTGGAAGAAAAGTAATTTAAAAAAATTACACATTTGACTTTGTTATTATTGCGTCATAAATTATACGCGTTTGGCGTTGAATCATCAAATATAAAACGCATAACTCCATCCTTTTTTCTTATTCACCGTTGACAAAGAAATAATACTGAAATATTTGTCGGCTATAACTTCGGTGTTTGATGACGCAGGGCTCAACTCCCGTGAATTTGATAATACACACAGACGTTTACATTTGTTATGCAGCTGATCTTTTGCTGTTTATGTCTTTTTCACTTTTGATGAAAAAAAAAAGGAGAACGTAAAAGACGATGGATTTTACTTTCAATTCGAAGGTGATCCTGTCAATCCCTGACCCACCTCGAGCGCGGTGGTTCAAAAGCTTTTTTTTGTGCGGCACGTTCTAGGTCAAGAACCCATAACGAATGTAAATCAGGTCAAAAGGCTGACTTTTCGTATGTAAGTAAAGGTACGTTATCGTGTGCGCCATTATTTCCAAACAAACACCTGATTATTGTAGATACTTAACTGCAGACGGTAGATATAATTAATCGATCTAACAACAATAAAAATCGAAAGATTAATGGAACGCAATTACTCTATTTTAATTTAACCTTGATTGTGAGCAGATACACAATCGTAAATATGAAATACTTGCATTAAAAATGATATTATGTAGTATATGCCCTGAGGGCCATATGACAATAATAAAATTCAAAGACCGTGATACCAAATTTTTTTCTGATTGGCTACAACTGGAAGAGATCCCCTTTCGAAAGGGTACGAATAACTGAATATGTATGTTACAAAGAAGTGAGTTCTGAATAATTTAATAAAAATTCCTGCATGCATCCAGAAAGCGAAATCGCATTAGTGTGGTGGTGTAGCATCCGCAACTGTTATATAAGAGCTTAATACTCGTAAGTCACGGTCAATATAACAAGGTCGGCTTGAATACAACATTCTGAAGTGTAGTAAATTTGATTGCCGACCAAATACCCGCGTATGTCGGGGCCCGTTCATGTGTGGAGAGCTCTGGATGTATAACGTTTCATTGGCATTAAAAAGTCACGCGCAAGGTTGCAAAGAATTTTTTAAAAAATAGCTGCATTATACTCGGTGATCGTTAATTATAATTAACTAGACAAAATGAAACCAGTTAATGCTAAATTTTTTTTTATATATCTACCTGCTTTAATTTTCGAGAAATAGTTAATAAAAAATTATGTATACCCAGAACCACGATACGTAAAAATTCCTGCGTAAATTTCATCATTCGTTAGTAGGACTTATTCGTTTTGTGTATGGCGTTAAAATGGTTTGTAAAGTCAGATCCAATAATTCGTTTACATGCATTGTTTTCATTGAGAATTAAACTGTATAAAAACCCGCAGAATTATATTTACGTGTGCGGTGACCCAGAAAATCTAACCGCTCGCTAATGAAGTCGTAACACAATTAATTATTTATTGCTATTAGTAGCAAGGACTAGAAACTTTTTTCCTGACGACGCCGACGGGAGCTAAGAGCTAAGTCAATTAGATAAGTTATTTTTCATCCTAAAAACAACGTATATAAATCAAAGCTACGTATACAGGGTGCTGCGTAGATGAACGCAACATAGGAAATCCCATGTTAATTTGGAGACGTTCAAATATTGGCTTATAGCAAAATTTCGTTTAGGTTTTTTAAAGCACTCTTCAAGATGTATCTCTCTGTGCAGTTTGAGAATTCTTCATTTGCTCAGTTTCAAAATATTTAAAAAAAATGCAGCAAACAAATTCAGTTTATATCAGACTATCAGCACGGCCTTGATCAGTGAATTTAAAATAAAGTAAAGCAACTTACGAAATTTTACAGAAATAACGCCAGATTACTTTGATGTCTTCCAGTCATTTATTTTAACATTCAGGGTTGAATTATTAGGTACTCCACTGGTGTACACTCTTTTTACGAAATATGCTTTAAAGAAGCCTAAATTCTTTGGTAATGTGTCAATACGAATCATATTCATTAATACTAATGTACCACACAAACATTTCAAGTTGCATTAAAGCGTATTTTGCGAAAAAGTACGCTTTGGTGTACAAGATAACAAACAGACCTATTAATAAATATAAATATATATCAAAAAAATAATATTCGTGTGCCCCCAAGCAATCGTTCTTCTGCTGAAATGCCACATTTCTTTAGCTTATACAAACCCCTTAAATTTACACTGCGAGTGAAGAGCGTTCTCTCACACATATCAGAAGCTTAATAGAATCTTACCCTTTACTGTAAAGCACATTCTAAATTGCGTTGGTTTGAATCGAGCAACATTTTATTTTTCTTGTTTACAAGAAACAACCTCCTGCCACGCTTACTATTTATTTTTAGTTTACGATGACCCTGTACTTGATTACTATTCGATGATAGTAAAACGGCTCTTCCGGCTGCAAAGGATGTGACCCAGATGCCAAATTTTAGAGCAGATGAAGATAACCCGGTCGTTAAGCTATTATATTATTTTTTATCTGGTTTTCATTTTGATTGCGCCTTGCAAAATAAAAAGGCGCAATAAAAAATGCTTGCGAGCGGAGGTCTCTTAAAAATAATTTTAATATACACAGTACACACAGCGTGTGTGTGTATGGCCCATTAAATTTGGATAATTTTTTTATTGTCTCTAAATTCAAGAATATACCAATTTTCTGAAATTGCAACTGATTTCATCTAACATAGTCCACCCTATACATTACCATAGTTAAATAATTTTTGGTTGAATCAAAGTCGCTATTTTGTGTTAATATTTTAATTTGACATAATATCTATAAAGTGCCATAAAAATATTTTTTATTGCTCTTTACTCTATCATCACATAAATCTTCAGTATCTCCTATGTATACAAACAACGACGTATGTGTACTTCTGATTCTGGTAAATAAAAGAGAGCCGAACGAATTAATTCGAATAAAAGTTAGTAAACATGTCAATTAAATCATACGCAGATTATGTATAAATAATGTATAATTCATTTATGGTAATTTGTTACAGTTCAACTGATTTATTTAATACGTGATAAGCTTATCGGGAAAAGAAGTCGCATTAGACTTATCAGCATCTTCTTTGATTGGTTTTAAGTAAAGAGGCGGACGATTTCGATCATTTAATATCAATTTCAAAAATAAGAAAAACGAATAAAGTTTCACAAATATCTAACTATTTAAAAGGGACAAATAATAACAATAACATCAAACTACAAAAATAAGACGTAGAAGCTGTGCAAGAACAACTTGTTAAGATGGGAATGACACTGTTGTAAGAAATGTTTAAAAATGAACAAGCACATAAATGCATAGAATGGGAAACGAATGACTACTTCGAATAAGAGAATAAATGTATCACAGAGGCAGACCAAATCGTTAATAAAAATATAAATCAAATTGGCCTCAAATTGAATCCCTGGGGTAGGTACACCCCAGTCTATTTTTTATAAATATAAATCAAGTTGGCCCCAAATTGGATCCCTGGGGGTAGGAGTGCGCGATATCACATTTTCAATATCGGTTACCGATAACTTAAAAATAATAACGTTTGGGAAGTAACGCCGTACTTGTTATGATTATGATTGATTATGATTATGTTAATACTAAGAATCGAAGTAACTTCGATTCTTAACTTAAAAATATCGATATTTAGTAGTACATACAGGAAGTTTCATTTAAAGTGTGCCAAACGGAAAGAGGTCGTACAGAAAATTATTCTAAGCAAAAAGGTTCATATACATATATGTCCGATTCGTTATCGTTATCAATAAAAAATATTTTCTGAAAGTTTGACAATTTTATAAATTTATAAATAAATAAATAAATTATAATAAATACGAAAAACAATGACAAAGTATATGTTCAAATTGTCGTCGAGATTCACGGTAGGTTTCTCTAGTATTTCCATCACAAAAACCATAAACATACCATACGTGTCCACTAGTGATGGGAAGTTTCGTTACTTTTAAGTATTCGGTACTACTCGTTACTTCAGTATTCGTTACTTGGTATCCGTATCCGTTCCATACTCGATACTATGGACGAGAACTTTCGTTACTTTTAGGCAGTCGGTATTCGTTACTTTAGTCGGTACTGGATACCCGTACTCGTTTGCTACCCGATACTGGTTCGATACCCGAAACTAATTCGTTACTTGGAATTCATTGATTACCCGGTAATCGTTCTTTACTACGAGAACGAGTAAGAATAAAACAGTAAAAATAACAGGAACGGTAAATTAAGTTAATTAATTATAATTTTAAACAACTGACATATTATAAATTAAATTGGTATAAATAAGTAGGTACATATTTTTTATAATTACTAAATAACTATGTGATATTTATAACACATTGAATGATTTTAATACATTATGAACAAACAATATTAGAAGTCTTAATATTTGTTTATAAAAATATTATAGGAAAAATATGATCAATATATACATACATATTACTCATATATTAAATGTTGTGCCTCTTAAAATTATATTAAAAGCAATTATGTGAATTAAAAAGTACATATCCTTTCTTGAATAATATTTTATTTTAGACGATTTCTTTTGTCACTGATAATTTCACTAGGATTTGAAAATACGCGTTTATAAAAAAATAAATTATTATTATATATTTTATGTGCAGATGGAAAGATTTCTATAAACTAATTGTGACAAGTATGATTCTTTTTCACAATAAAAATAATTACGATGTCGCCGCACTAACCACAGTGCTGTATACACCACCATTTAAGTCAATAATAAGTACAAGATAATGAAGCAAAACCTAAATAATACTTACCCCAATTTCCACTAATAAAGTTTATTGAACATAAACGCTCCACCGCGCTATACGTATGTATAATTCTTTTATAGATTCCAAAACAGTTTTGCTGACTGAGATAGCACAAATTACGTGTTTTCTTATTAAGAGCAATAACAATAGTTCGATATTGAAATTCTTAATAATTATACTGCCCCTAATGAAAATCAGTGGATTAATTAATATCGCGTTATCTGTTTCCTTTAGGAAACCAAAGGTTGTCCATCGTTGAAACCGATATTTTTAAATATATTACATTTTATTTTACGGACATTTCTTAATTGATTCTGGATTAGCTTTTACTTCATTCGCTTGTACTTATTATTGACTTAAATGGGTCGGTAGTATATACATACAGCACTGTGGTTAGTACGGCAGCATCGTAATTATTTTTATTATGAAAAAGAATCATACTTGCCACAATTAGTTTATAGAAATCTTTTCATCTGCACATAAAATACATAATAATAATTTATTTTATAAACGCGTATTTTCAAATCCTGGTGAAATTATCAGTGACAAAAGAAATCGTCTGAAATATAATATTATTCAAAAAAGGATATGTACTTTTTAATTCACAGATTTTTTTAAATATAATTTTAAGAGGCACAACATTTAATGTATGAGTAATATGCATGTATACATTACTCACATTTTTCCTATAATATTTTTATAAACAAATATTAAGACTTCCAAGGTTGTTTGTTCATAATGTATTAAAATCATTTAATGTGTTATAAATATCATATAGTTATTTAGTAATTATAAAAATATGTACCTACTTAATTTATAATATGTCAGTTGTTTAAAATTATAATTAATTAACTTAATTTACCGTTCCTGTTATTTTTACTATTTTATTCTTACTCGTTCTCGTAGCCGCCCTTTTGCTTATAACCAAAGTAAAGAACGATTACCGGGTAATCAATGAATTCCAAGTAACGAATTAGTTTCGGGTATCGAACCAGTATCGGGTCGCAAACGAGTACGGGTATCCAGTACCGACTAAAGTAACGAATGCCGACTACCTAAAAGTAACGAAAGTTCCCGTCAATAGTATCGAGCATGGAACGGATACGGATACCAAGTAACGAATACTGAAGTAACGAGTAGTACCGAATACTTAAAAGTAACGAAACTTCCCATCACTAGTGTCCACGTATTCTGAAGTACTGAAGTTCATTATTTTTATCAACCGTGTTTTATTATTAACAATATGTTTCATGTCATGAGATTCTTTAATTATTAAACTGAATAATCGAAGATAGTTTTACATGAACTTTTTTGCTTAGAATAATTTTCTCTAAGACTTCTTTCCCTTTGGCTCACTTTAAGTGAAACATCTTGTACATCGATATTATCAATACATAACGTCAGGGCTGGCCACAAGGGGGATGCTTCGCACCCGGGCCCCTTATTACTCAGTGGCCCCCGTACTCCGTACCATTGTAACGACCAGATGGAATTGAAAATAAATGATTAAAGAAACCTATACTTTCAATATAATTAATTTCATAAGGACTCCTCGAGACACTGTTTTCCTCTAATCAAAATTAATTCGACGAGAGAAGAAACGGTATTCTGTACAGTTAAAGCTTTTGTTAGTTTCTGATGTTTCTCTAGGGATACGAATTGCTTTTCGGCTTATCGAACGTTATCCAACAGTCCAAGATTTGGGGCACTTTAATTTTAATTTCGAGGACATTTACGGCTTATTTAAATTTATTAAAACAAAAAAAAACACTCGCAGAAAGAATTTTATCTTTTCTACCGAATATAAATAATCTAAGGAAAAATTTAATTTATTTATTTAGAAATCGAAGCGTAGAAAAATCGCGACGAGATTTAAATACAGATCACAAATTGATTGTCCTGATCCCACACTACTTTCCGTGTGCTTGATATCAATATTTACATCTATCACATGAAGGTTAGAACGAAAAGCACTTCGTGCATGGAACATTCGTGAAACTTACATCCAAACCTTACCTAATTAACAAAGAAAAAAGAACATACGTAATTATTGTTTAATCAGATTGCTATTACAATGAAATAAACAATTTTTCCTGAATAAACGGCAATAAACTGTCAACAGAATCTTGGGATATCTAGTAACTTCCCCAGATCTCCCTGTGTTGTTGCCAACTTCATTTTAATAATTGGATGTGAAAATCGATATCAAGCTCGTGGAAAGCAGCGTAGGACCAGGACAATCAATGTATATCTGGCGCCTCTAAGGGGGGTAAAATGACATCACCCGTAACAGTTAAATTCAAAATATTTCCATCTCGCGCATAGCTTCCGAATGAAAATGTATTTACCGGTAGAGGGCGTGCCATTTCTCTATTCCGTTTGTTTTTTTCTTAGTACGTCCACACCTGTGTCCATTTGCGGATACCATCATGTTTCTCAAGGTTTGCAGTTTGAAGTATATTCTTCGAATTGCTTGTATACTCTAACCACTGGGACGCTTCAACGCATTTGCGCAAAATTACCTGTTTTGTTTCAACTTAATCGCTTTGTTGTAATTCAGACTCACACGTTTAAATTTTGTGATTGCAATATTTATTTTCTAATTTTGAAATAATAAATTTATTATTATTGTACAGACTTTTACATCGCAAAAAAACAGTATATTTCAGATCTTTAAAAATTGAGAGACAAAACGACAAATATTTCTAGAAAACGAAAGATAAAGTGAAAACGCAAAAGCAAAACACTATCGTTTCGTCGAATCATTACAGACATGAAATTTAAAAAAAAAACTGGAAAATTCTGGTAGGTTTTAAGAGTAAACATTTTAAAATGAACGATGAAAACAAAGCACCATAGAAACAAACAAACAGAAATCACTTAACTATGAAAGATTCTAAGAAAAACCGAGAAAATGAAATCACAAAAACAAAAGACTATCATCAATTCATATGATTGATAAAGAGATGAAAAAGTAATATTGGTAAAATTAACTGAAATTAAAACGACTGCGAATTTATTTTAGAAAAATATGACGAAAATATGTCGATATATGTATATATTTTATAAATAAAGTTGGCCCCCAAATAGAAGCCCTGGGGTACCTACACCCAGGGGCGCGCCAGCACAGTGTGCATTTCGTGTGACGCACAGAGGCGCCAGAATAATAAAGGGGCTAAAAATTTCAGGTGAGAAAAAATTCTTAAACAAAACATTCTCATTCATCAAGTCAAAATAAATTACATTTTTTTTTTAATTATATTTTATAGATTTGTCTCAAAAAAATTATTTATCAGCACTATTTGTTATTGTTCTTTAAGATCTTATTTCTGGATCCCAGTTCTAACAAGTAGTTTAGTGTAAAAAATTGGAATTTGCTCTAAACATATACAGGGTGACTAACTATTATTCCGCCACAGAAAAACCACAATAGGTAGCGAAATCCGAGAGTATGGGAAAAATGTTATAAAAATTCTAAAGGTTTTAGTTTTCGAGAAATAATTAATCAAAAATTGCTGACGATGCTACACATCAACTACATCACGAAAACAAATCAAATTTCCGTGTTAAGAATTTGTAGTATTTTTCTTTAAGTTTAATTGTATTATAAATAAAGTTTATTCCTACAAACAGCATGTCCGTCATAAATATTTGACAACCAGAATTTAAAACATTGTAATCAGTAAACACATTCGTATCTGTTTCGATTGTTAATTATAAATTATTTCGATTGTTAATTAGTTTTAGCAAGACATTCCGTTAAAATTTACGTACGTTAAACGTCAAAACTCGACTTCTGATTGGCTAAAATCCATAAGTTTGCTAAGCAAGATAGCCTTTCACGTACGACATTCCTAAAACTCTCTATTACGTGCGCACCAAAGAAACACAGTCTATTATTATAAAAGACGAATTATTAACACGAATGTATTAAAAGTTTAACAAATTTAAGACGCGTTTATCACTCTATCCTGTGTTTTTAACATACTAGTTGTAAATCGTTTCTCCTTTCACCGTGAGCATTATTTTTACGACTTTGAATAATTTGTTCGAGTATGCATAACACAAGTGATTTTAATTAATTCATAGTTTATGGCATTGCTATTTCATCAGCTGTTTAACAGTCTGTTGTTGTGTCAGGGTAAAGTTTTACAAGCTTTGTTCCGAATATCATAAAACGTTTATGATAGGTACAGGTGTGAATTGGGCGTTTTAGTATCATAAAACGTTTATGATACTCGGAAGTATCAGGAGTATCATAAAACGTTTATGATACGTACAGGTGTGAATTGGGCGTTTTAGTTTAAATGTAGCTACTTTCTTGGGTAAATTTATAATTAATTCATTACAAAACTGTTCCACAGAATTTTTTATGTATATTTTCTCGTAATCTGTGACATTCATTCACGTACGCGTTCTTTTTTTGCGGAAGTGATCAAAAATTGTACGCGTAGCACTAACGACGTTTAAAACTCGTCCACTCTACAGTTTTATTAATTTGCGTCACCGTGCGACATTGATGTAAAAGCTTTTACAATCAAATGCCAGATTGTCAGATTAGTTAAATACTAATTACACCAATAAATGGGTCGTAGGTTTCAGGCCTGGGCATTTTCTCCGGCTATCACCAGATTTAAATCCTTTGATGTTTTTGTGAGGGTAGATGAAGCAGATAGTATATTCCAGTAAATATAATTGGTTTTACATACTTACTTGTCAATTCGTTACTATTTAGCCCTTATTTCATACACAATTGCACTTATTTTAAAAATTACTAATAATTATATCGCGTAAAAGAAACATAACTCGAACGAAATTGGCATGTGGGTCAAGGTTGCATGGTGTGTAGTCAAGTAGTCAATAGAATAATAATTATAAAACTTTATATTCTAATTTACTGCTGCAATTTTTAATTAATTGTAAACTATTCTGTAGAACATTTTTCCCGTAATCTATAACCTTCATTTTCTTGCTCTCTTTTGATGGAACAATTGTCAGTCACCCTGTATAAAAAATCTGCTGCATGTTTTAATTTTATTCTATATTCTGTTGTTACAGTGTACTATATCATATCACTTATCAGAAAGATATGAGTTATAAGTTTTTGTAATTAGAGTGGAGTAGAGAGACTCTAACTAAAATTTTGCACTTAGGCGCCGAACTCCACTGGCCCGCCCCTGCCTACACCCCAATCGATGTCGCTGGCTCAGAAATAACGAATGTTGATGATGTCGCAATGCTTTCCCAAAAAAAGAAACAACTCAATTATTGTGTAAATGGAATAAATAATAAAAATTATAAATAAAGTTGGTCCCAAGTTGTATCCCAAGGGTACACCCCAGGCTATATTTTTTCGAACGCCGGAGCATAATTTTTTTTACTCTAAAGCAGAAAACAAGTGCTTAATGTCATTCATATCCTTCTCCATCTTACAATTAAAGCAGAAAGTAAACAGACAATCATATTTTACGATTTAATAAAAAAATATATAAATAAAGTTGGTCCCAGAATAGATCTTTCTTCAACGCGGATACAGCAAGTCTCTTTTGAAATTCTCAAATTGGCTTGAGGCTAAAGAATGTTAATGATGTAATGCTGTCCCAAAAAAAAGACATAATGATTCCATTCAGCAATAATTAAATTGATTAATTAAGCAATTAAATATTTTGCAGTTTTGTTAATACAGGAGCCACCAAAATTAACCACGTCTCTCCCGTTTATGTATGCCTTCTGTAATATCCAAACAATTTGGCCGTTTGGTTTTTGATTTGATTAAAAAAATCTACTTGGTAGCTACTTGTTTTCAAAAAAAGAATTGCACATTTCACTTTTGCGTGCGTGTTCTTTTTTTTATACATATATACGAAGATGCATTGTTCGAGATGCCGTCCGCAATTAAACAATCCATTCAGCTTACGAACATCTGCTTTTCAGATTAAACCGGTCTTTATTAAGACGCTCTTTAAATATTTGCTCGTGAATATACAAATTACTAATTCGTTAGCGACTGACGACTTAATTGTTTGTTGTATTTCGCCAAATGCGTTCAAGCTACGTACAAAATTCGTTTTGCAGCGCCACGACTCCCAGAAACAAGCCCCCAAATCCAATTACAACGTTTTTTTGTATATATAGGGTATTACCGAACTTGAACCTTAAAAATATGTCTCAATAATTTGCAGGTGGATGTCACCTTGTATCTTCTGGGAAAACCGAGCTCATAGATACCTCATATTTGATTTATTACACTAGGCAAATCGAAAATTATTTTTTCTATTGTTTTAGATATGCCGGATGAGAAACCAATCACCGAAGACGAAGAAGACGAGGACGTGATATCATCTGCAATAGGAGAATACGGCCGATGGCAACTGCGACTTACATTCCTGCTATCCCTCGTCAACATACCCTGCACGTGGCACATATTCTCGCCGACGTTCCACGCTCTAGAGCGGGACGCGTGGTGCGCTCGCCCACCGGAATTTTCGCACGTGGATCCGCACATATGGGTGAATTACACGCAACCGGAAGGCATATGCTCCATTGTAGATCTCAGCGGCATAAACGCGTCCAGTGTAGATGAGGTCTTTCAGATACTGAGCGCGCAAAATGAATCGGATCGACATCTCGTGAAGTGTCGATCGTGGGAGTTCAGTGGAGAAGGTATTTTCTTTTAATATTTTACTCGTAATTAAGGTAGCTTTGTATTTCATATGCCAACCAATCAGAAATTTATTGAAAGTAGAGTAGCTAAGTCAATTTCTCCACATATAAATGTGTAGGTATGGCTGCCTAACTAAGTGTGAGGGCAGGGGCGCGAATCCAAAACTGATCTGCTTCATAGAAATTGTTATCTGTCTAATACAAATTGCACTGGTTGGTAAGTTATCTACAAATATCTACAACATTCGGCTAAGAAACAGTTTGTATGCTGTGGATAACAGTGAAGAGTCCCTGCCCTCAAACTTAGATAGGCAACTCTATATACACATTTATAACGTCCATACAAAGCTACATGGAAAAATTATCTGAGAAAGACCCATTGTTGAAAATCGGACATTACGAGTTTTGTCAGCGTTAAAAATGTGTTCTTCTTGTTCCAGGCGAAACGCTGATCTCCGAATTCGATCTGCTCTGCGACAAGAAGCACCTCCCGAAAATAGCGGAGATGATGTTCCTAGCGGGGGTGGCACTGGGTGGAATAGTGTGCGGAATATTCTCGGATAAATACGGGCGAAAGAGGACCCTCATGTTTTCGATATTAATACAAACAATCCTAGGTAAACGTGCAAGTGGGGGAGAGAGGGGGAATTACAAACACCTAAGTAACAGCTGAAGTAAAACTGTCTTAATCAATGACGTTAGAATTAAAAAAACAAATTAATTTTAGCAAAAAATAAAAGCCTATAGGTGTTCGAATTAAAAAATGTTGCGAGGTAATCGGGGGGCTATGCTACACGCCAACGATATTATACTTTGCGGTCGTCGCGCCATCTATGAGCCAGCCAAAGATTCAAAAACTTTCCAGGCGCGCCTCTAGGTGGCGGTAGAACGTAAAGTCCTTTATAACATAAAGACCCAGTTGTATAATGCCAGTTTAAATTTAAGCTGAAGCTTAAACTCTTATTAACGATTATGTCAATAATTGTTAAGGATTTAAACTTTGCCTTAAAGCACAGACAACTTAAAGTTAAGCTGGAATTATAGAACTGAGGCAAAGTGGCAGTTTGGAAGATTAATGGCCAATCAAAGAAACTAAAGAGAGAAACTCGCTTTTGATTGGTCAGCTATTAATTCTCCCATTAATCTCTACTTTTCTCTACTTATTTCAATTTAATTTTTTTAGGCACCCTAATCGCCTTCTCCCCAGTGTTCGAAATGTACTACATCTTAAGGGCCATACTTGGTTTCATCTCCGTCTCCGTGGTCTTCAGCGGATTCGTTCTTTCCATAGAACTAGTCGGCGGGCCTTGGCGGACGATAGCGGGGATCTCCTATTTATTTCCGGTCTCCGTCAGTTACATGATCATAGCGCTGCTGGCATGGTTCCTCAGAGACTGGAGGCAATTACAACTGGCCATTTCACTACCTGGCATTCTCTTCTTGGCCCTTTGGTTAGTTCCCATACGCAAGTGGCTTGAGGGCTGGTTGCAATTAAAGAATGAAATGTTGCAGGTGGGTATTACCGGAATCGCCGAGGTGGTTGCACGCGCTCGGAAGAATCCAAGACGTGAAAGCGATCCTGCAACAGGCGGCCAACACCAACCGAAGAGAACTACCTCACAACTTGGAGAAGCAGCTCCTCCCGGTCGCCGCCGATGTAAAAGACACCTTCGGAATTTTGGATCTCTTCAGGACGACCTTGATGCGGAAGATCACGTTGCTGCTGGCCGTCATATGGTTCGCGGTTTACCTCGTTTATTACGGAATAGTGCTGAACGTTGGCAACATCGGAGGAGACCTGTACATCACTTCGGTATTAGTACATGTTACTTATCGCGTATCATGTACAGTATAAAATCATTTCAGGCGCTTTCCGGTTTAGTGGAGATCCCGGCGGTCGCCATCAGCATCGTGTTCTTACTGAAAATGGGAAGGCGTTGGCCACTATCTTTAACCCTTTTGTTTTCGGGGGTTTCCTGCCTGTGCATGCTGCCGATACCTTACATATACGCTAACGGGCAGTGGTTGAAAACGACCTTTGCAATGACGGGGAAGTTCTTGATTAGCTCGTCGAACGCGGTCATGCCTGTTTTCACCGCCGAACTCTATCCAACCACCATGAGGAACCTTGGAGTTGGCGCGAGTAATCTATCGGCCGGCATAGCTCTTATGTTGGTACCTTATTTATGGGAATTAGTAAGTTTTTACTCACCCACAGTATAGTATAGTACACAACAATCAGTATGGACAACTCTTTTCAGCGCCTTTCATGTTTTTATACTAACGTTTTCAGATCCACATCCAATATGGCCGTTAATGGCGGACCTTCATCTTAATGCTACTAGATGCCACTAGTTGAACAATAAATACCGTTGCGCCACACTCGCCGCTTGAGGAAGGTAAACATGCGCGCTCAAAAACTGTAAATACTATTTAGTAAAAGGCTCAAAGTTCAAGCTGTTTTTACTGATTGTTATGTATGTATACAACTGTGCCCACACAAACTATTAAATGCGTTCCTAAAAACTCATCATTGCAGGCGGTGATGCATGACTCAGTGCCGGTTCTGGTGGTAGGTGCTTGCGGTTTGATAGGTGGAATATGTGTCCTGTTTTTGCCGGAAACCGGCAACACACCCTTAAAACACACCTTAACCGGAGAAGCGGAAGATCACTCGAAGATCTCAACGGATGCCAAACGTATTAATGCAGTATAAAACGTTTTAGTTTTAAAAGGCGTTTACTTAATATTTTTGCTAGTTACTTTAGTATGTGTACTTCATATGTATATATAAACGTATACACATTTTTTAGTATGTAATAAATCACACTGTATTGTAAATGGATTTGTTTTATCTAACCAATCTTTTTTGCCCACCCCATAGATTCGCATTTAAACATCTGAGGCGTACCATTCACCTATCCAATCTTTTTTACCCACTCTGTAGATTCGTATTTAAACATACGAATCAGAGTTGTAACTAATAATATTACAACGTGGGTGTGTAAACACAATAATAAATAAAAGAAATGGTTTACGAATATGAAAATGCGTACATCTTTTAGAGATGAGTTTATTTCTGCTTGAAAATATAAACCACAAAGACTTTACTTCAATCCATTGGCAGCCAAATATTCCCTGACCGTCTTAAACTTGTCCATCATCTCTTTTAGTTCCTTGAATTTACCTATAACTTCATACTGCGGTTTATTTTGCCGTTCCAGGTAGTGATTTGAGAATTTTTCCAAAAGCTGATTCATTGGATGCTTATCGACTTTGTCACTGAAGACTTCTTTGATAGTGTCTGCGTTTCTTTTCCATTCCTTATTAATAGGTTCAATCTAAAAACATGCTTCAATAAAAAATGTAAAATTTGTTTTTCAAATAGTATTATAACAGTGGTAACAAACTTTTATTACATAACAGTTTGCATAATGCTCAAGACAAAAAGGGCAATGTCTTTCTCTGTCTTGGCTATTATACAAATTGTTGCGTCACAGAGATGGGTTGGAAAACCCCAAATATCACCTTTTCCTGGACGAAATTACTGAAATCACTCCCGATCCCTCTCTTCATCAAAGCGTACTGAAGCGTTTTCAAAACGTTCTCCTCTTCTTCCGTGTCATCTTCCAGCATGAGTCTTGCAATCCCAGCGAATTGCGGATGTTGGCCAAACGCGGAGAGGAACTTGGCGGCCGCCTCCATCTGCTGAGCCTCATCGCCGGTTAGCTCCCATCCGTAGGGGTTGATCATTTTTAGGCCTCGTTTTGAGAACGTTGTCTTTTCAGGGCTGCCCGCGCCCCGCGTGAAAAGGTTCATCCATTGCTTTGAGAAAATTAATTTCTCGTTTTCATCTGAAATTGTAGCGCTTTAAATTCAACTAAAAAACCAACATTTTACTTAAATATTTGTAGCCAGAAACAGTGTGTTTAATTTTTTATTATACGCAGAAGTGCCCAGTTTAAATCGTGTCCCCTGAAGATTTTAGAATAGGCAACCCATGAATCAAATCAGAAATAAGAGCACCGCAGTAAAAAGGGTTGCCTGTTTTCAATTTTTAAGGCGTCTCAATTCATCCCTTGTTTAGAATTAACGCTTCAAATATTAAATACTACATTAAATGCTTAATTGTTAAGCTTTTTGCACGTATAATTTTATTAAAAACTTACGTGGCATGTCTGTAGATGTTATCGAAACGGCGATGAACAAAATTAATGTTATAGCGTAAATTTTCACATTTGAGAACATTTTTAAGCAAGATTGAAGACTTTCTCTTTATAAATCTGAGACAGCGTAAGTAGAGATACCTACGTAAAGTATAATTTTATCAGCGAAGTACATAAGTGTTTACATCGACTTGATAACGTGTGATTCAATAAATTTCAGGTCACAGGTGGCTATAGAATAAAATTTCATGACTTAGCTATATTCAAATTTTCCTGTCAATTTGACATTTGAGTTTTATTTATCAATTTAGCACGTAACCTTTCTTAACTCAAACATTAAGGCTGATTAAGGCTCTAGTTCAATTAAACTGATTTATAGCGTTTTCGATTGACCGCACTAGTGCGCAGTCAGATTATCTTCATCTCGTGTTATTACATGAGATTAAAAGAAGATGAAAATACACTGATGCTGGGTTCGATAATTGCTCCGCGCTCACTCTATTCACTCCTCCTCACTTTTACGTATATCAAAACAGCTGCGTTCTCACTCTACTTTTCACTCCGAGCTTGCACCGAGTGAATTTCCGAACTCAACATGAGTGCAACCGGTGCATGTAAATCGAAAATGCTATTAGCTAAACAGCGCTGTAATCCAAATGCGTCTGTTCTAAGTTAAGGCATAAGTTTCTTTCCATTGCCACCTGAGGTTTAAAATTTATTGAATCATACGTTATGATATGATTAAATAAAATAAATAACTGTTTGATTTTTCGAAGTTACGCGCATAGGTACGATGGCGACATCTGTTACTGTAAGGTCAAAATAACGTAATAAATTCATGGCCAGCAACATTAACATTCACTGACGTGTATGTATGGCCGTGTCAATTCGCCTAAAATTCGGTTCCGGAAAGCATGCCGTGGAGTACTCCCCTCAGCGCTCTCTATTAAAGATACTACAGAACTACTGACAGTAACTTAATGGCAACTGCAATTACTTAAAAACTCACAAGAGGCGCTGAGTGGAGTACCGTCAAAATTTTTAAAAGTCGAATTGAAACGGCCATGGCCGTGTCAATTCGCCTAAAATTCGGTTCCGGAAAGCATGCCGTGGAGTACTCCCCTCAGCGCTCTCTATTAAAGATACTACAGAACTACTGACAGTAACTTAATGGCAACTGCAATTACTTAAAAAGAGGCGCTGAGTGGAGTACCGTCAAAATTTTTAAAAGTCGAATTGAAACGGCCATACATACACGATACACGTCAGTGAATGTTAATGGAGTTGGCCATGATAAATTAAAATAAGTATTAGCGTTTTCAATTGACTCGTCTAGAAGACTCTCAGATTATTCTTATCTTATTTTAACCTCATGTAATAATAAGGGATGGAGATATTCTGAGAGGCTCTAGTAAATCGAGAACATTAATAACAGACATCTATCAGGAAGTTTCGAAAAATTTTCAGACAATTCTAGCAGAGAACTGTAACAGAATCATTGGCCGCGTTCAGGTAACTTCAGCAGCTGAGTTGCTTATTAAGCAATCG
Organism: Dorcus hopei; assembly: GCA_033060865.1. Taxonomy (NCBI): domain Eukaryota; kingdom Metazoa; phylum Arthropoda; class Insecta; order Coleoptera; family Lucanidae; genus Dorcus; species Dorcus hopei. The sequence continues at coordinate 10,877,104 of CM065425.1, forward strand.
TTTGTGATTGGCTATTACTTTAATTGGAACCAATCACAAACGATTGCTTAGTCAGCTACTCAGCTGCTGCAGTTACCTGAACGCGGCCATTGCTATATTAATCATTTCATGAAAGGTATGCATATTCAAGGTAATTAAAATTTCTGTCACTCTTTATCTATTTTCAAATGTGAGTGTTGAATTTAATAATCTTTTACAACTATTTAAAGCATGACTTTCTAAGTTGATAAAGAGAAGAGTTCTTTGCGTTTGAAAAGAAAAGAAATCTGTTCCTTGATCGCTAACGTGGTTCCCTCTGTACAATTTCGAATTAAACTCTCATCGTTGACATGGTTACCATTTTGTTTTGACATTTGATTTAAATTCAAATTTTCAACGTGCATCAATTTGAATGCCAAATTAGCGAAAGCTAATGATTTCTATCTCCGTTTGCCTTCAGACGTTGTTTTAAATTAAAATGAAAAGAGATTTACGTTTATTATGAAACCAATTAGAAAAATTTTTATCAAATGACATATTCTGAAGTCCTTAGATCATAGGTTCTCAAACTAATTTCGTCTACCGCCCACTTTGAGTATCAATTATTTTCTAGCGCCCCCTAAAATTTTAAAATCATTACTTTAATAACTTTAGTTAAACTATAGCCCGCCATATATGAGTCTTATCTTGTTTCCCCAATTTTCTCTGTGCCGTTTACCGCCCCCCTGTAGGCCTCTAGCGCCCACAAGGGGGCGTTATCGCCCACTTTGAGAAACACTGCCTTAGATCATGGAATTAAAAAAAAACTTCACTTAGCTTGACTCATGTCAAAATATTTTCAAATTTTTTAAATCATAACTTCAGTTTGCTACAATCAAAATACGTTATTTTTTTTAAAATACTTTTTGATTTTGATGCAAATTTGCACGCATTATAATCACAACAACAACCCCCCCCCCCAGAAATAAAATTAAATTCACCAAAAACGTGACAAGTTTCATCTGCTTTATTTTTACAAACCAAGTATACATTTACATTATATCACATTACTTAATACCTCTTTGGGTCACGTGATATTCAATTCACGTGATGGTCAATTTACAAAATACGTTTTGTAAATTGACCATCTGCAAATATTACATGACTCGAAGATGTATTGGGAATGAATCTACACACTAAAAATAACAAATATAGAAACTGAAACGTTAATTAAGCGTCACCGCTGAGAAGTTTCTTGTCGAACAACCACTCGCCCAGAGCACCGTGCTTGCCCATCATTTTGTCAAGGGTGGAGATCCTACCGGCGATCTCGCGTTGTCCCTTGTACTGCTCCTCCAAGAATTCACCGGTCAAGTAATCCACCAGGTGGTAGTCGTTGAACGTGGGGTTATCCTCGCAGGCGGCGATTACTTTTCGGATCTTCTTCGTCACTTGAGCTTCCAGCTTCAGGGCGTCTTGCAGGGCACTCACTCCGGAATCCCATTTAAGAATATTTGGTTCGATCTGAAATAATACGATTGTACATTTTCAACTCAAAATGAAACATATGGTATATGAATAAAAATCTTACGTGTTTATTGATCAGCTTGCTGACTTCAGAAGTCAATTCGCCTCTCATAAGCAAATACGATATCAGTTTGATGGCGTGCTCTCTTTCTTCCGAGGCGGCTTCGAAGAAAGTTTTCGCAAAGCCGGGCTTGTTCACGTCGTCTCTGGAGAAGTGAGCGCCCATTGCCAGGTACTGCATTGCCGCCCTTAGTTCCTCCTGTATCTGGTTCTTCATTTGCTTGACGCACGGGTCTACCATATCCAACCAGTCATTTGGTATATCCGGTTTTCTGTGCACACCTACAAAACAAAATCGTTTCTATTCAATTTTTTTTTCTCAAACGCGACTTGAACAGAGTGGAAAGTACAAAGTCAAACAGAATTGAAAGTACAAAGTCAAAAAGCCCAAATTTTGGACTAGCAGATGAACAAAAGTGAAGCACTTGATTTGGTACCTTTTATGAAATAATTTCTACAAGGCCCGCTTTTTAGTTATAGTTTAACTTTAATCTTCAGTTTATTCATTCCAATAGGAGCTATGACTGAAAAACGTATGGCGGGCGTTAAAATGTTTACCCGTTTTTTGAATCACAGTTTAACTTTTATAGCGTTTTCGATTGACCGCACTAGTGCGCACTCAGAATATCTTCATCTCGTGTTATTACATGAGGCTAAAAGAAGATGCAAATACACTGAATGCAACTGGTGCAAGTGAATCGAAAACGCTATTAATCTTCAGTTTATTTCAACGGGAACTGTTATTGAAAAACCGGGCCTTGAGCAGATGTGCTGAAGCCGGTCATGTGCACTGCAAATACAACTACAGGAAGTGACGTCCTCTGTCGTAATAAATATATCGCGCACGTTTAAGTTTTTTTTACGATCACGTTTTACCTGATTGAATATTTATTAGCATCGGTGCATTTATTAAAAATTCTTTAATATCGAAGGTCGACGCAAAAAAAAACTTAAAATAACAAAGGATTTGAGCCAAAAAAAGTAGAAATTAAAAGTGGTAACCAATGTGGATAAAGAAGAGATCTTTACCATGACTTTCTGATTCTCTTATTTGTGAAAGTGGCAGAGAAGTGAAAGGAATAAAGCTACAAAACGTTTCGCTTATATGACGGTGAAGAAACTGGTAAAATTGGTTTTAAAAACTAGAAACGCGTAGCTAAAGAACTAGACGAGAATTTGACAGATGATGAGGTGGGGTGCGTTCAGAAACTATACCTTCAATTCAAGTGCACTTCACCTTTATGCCTTTCAAAAGCTTATTTCGTTTGTATTCATAACAACCTTAATTTGCTACTTTAGAAGAATCCTGTAGGTAAGTGTTAGTTACTTATTTCAATTTTTTATTCGACTGTAGTTGAAGGCAATAAAACAGCACGTTCTTTTTTTAAATTGAACGGCTTACAAGTTCCGCGTAGAAGGAATTAATTAAAACTGGAACTGTGACCTTTCATAAACACATAGATCCATTCGAACTTCAGACTTGTTTGTATCTTGGCACAATTGAACTTACGTGATTGATATCAAACATCAAACACTCGCCTCGTAAACACAACAACAAACAATAAATTCATAATATGTATTCAAATCAACTATGTTTTTTAATAATTTATATTAAGTAATAAACGTTGAGATTCACGTTCTCTTTTTTTTTCTAAAATTTTTTTACGAAATAAAATACACTGTGATCAGCAATGATTGAACCTGCGATTGCGTAATAATTGTTAAATTTCTACACGGGATTGTGCAGAAATTATTATTGATGCACTAGTACGTATCAAGTGATCCAATTTAAGGTCATCCTCAGTAGATGCTGTGGAATTAAAAATCATGTCTCGGCTACCTGTCATCAAAATATTAGGAATGTAAGATGTCTGAAATATTCTGGACGCAAACCTACAGTCATTGTTGATCACACTGTAGATTTTCAGTTGATTTCATCCACAAATATTTAAATTATCTTAATGCTATCATTCTCACGATGAATACTGTATGAAAATAAATATACTTACACTCTAATTGGGCCTGGGTGAACGCAAGGACACCAACGAAAAAACAGGTAAAAATAACAGCCTTCATTTTTTTATATTACAGTATCGACGAAAGAATATAAATAATAAACGTTCGCAGCGTAGTCTGCCTTTACACGCACTGGTGCAGAAGGAGACTATTTACAAGTACAACTCAAAAGCTACGCGACTCTACTAAAAACCAGGCAACAGCGGACCATATAAACTACGTTTTGTGTCGTCATTATCTGTGTGTTTTCGTCGAATTTCCTCCCCCCAACCTTGACTAGGCACTTTCTTTGTTAGCCAAATACGCAGCGGAGCGAGAGCGCGTGCGCCCCAGATTCGTTATCTCTGTCCGTTCGCCGGGTTTATGTAGCCAACTGCGACGTATATTTCCTTCATAATTCGTGATTACGCTGCCGAGATAGCAGGTAGGGTCACATTTGTTTACGACGACGGTCGAATTAGCCGAGAATTATATTTTTTTTCTTCCTCTTGTTCGTTGCAGGGATCATGAAGCTCTTCTTCGCCGTTTTCGCCGTGCTCCTGGTGGCCTCAGAGGCCGCCGATAAATTTTGTTACAATGACGCAGTTCGTGTTTGTGATCCTTCAGTTGGAAAACAACGTAAGTTCATAATTTGTTTAATTAATCAATAGAGTGTGGCCATAACATTCGATTTAAAATAGTCTTTTTACTTTCAGTTTTAATTTTTTTTTGTTGCAATGCAGCTCTTTGTTAGAAGTTTTAAGATTGTTTTTTTTTTTACGACTTTTTATGATAAATTGTCGTTCTCGGCAGAGTGACATGTAAATAAACGATTAAGCTAAAAAACCACGACAGAACAAGTAATCACCCTTTATGTTTTCATAAATATTATTGTGTCAATAGGGCAAGGCATGATCTGGCAAGGAAACGGGAATTCCATAACAATAACAAGTTATTTTTAGTTACTTTAGTTTTTTAGGTCTGCAAGGTTTTTTTTTCAAAATTTAAATTTGTAATATAAAATTAATTTTTTCATTGAATTTCATTGAAATTTAAATAACAACTCTTGGTATTAAAATAATTTTTTTTTGATTGAATCTTCAAGGTCGCGAACCCAGTTTTTTTTTTTTTTTAATAATTTTGTATACAGTGTGATTTTTAATGATTGAGGATACTTTAAATCTGGCGTCTTAGCTTTTAGCGAATTTCACGTTTTAAATGTGGCTACAATGAACAAACATTGAATATTTTTTAGTTTGATTTTTCGAAGCCGTATTTTTGACGTTTTAGGTACTTCTTTTTATTTTACCGTTACTATTCCCGATATTAAACAAAGTAGACGACCTCTGATGGTCAATATTCGTACCATCAAAAGGGTGAACAACATTTCACGGATTGGTTTAATATTGAAAACATTAGAAAACTTGCATCATTTGAACTCTCATATTTAACGCATCTACAATGTCACAGTATTAGCGTTTTCGATTCACTTGCACCGGTTGCACAGTGTATTTGCATCTTCTTTTAACCTCATGTGATAACACGAGATGAAGATATTCTGAGTGCGCACTAGTGCGATCAATCGAAAACGCTATGTAAGAATCTACACAGTTGCGTCACTCGAGTATAACTGTTACATTTGCCATTTTGTTTGGTACCTACTGATTTGCAAATTACGTTACATTTTTTATAAGGGTAAGTTCCAGATAATGCTTACGCTGATCATACTCACGATAACTTGTAACATCGCATCGTTCCATTTAAAATTCGATGTGAGCGTACCAGTGCAGATGGAATTCCTGCGGATACGTAAATTAAGCATTGACATTTGACATAACCTCATAAAGCTTGTTCATTAAAAATAAACGTTACAGGAGAAAGATCTCTTGCAGTGATGTTGATTCGGCGACAAAGAGAAGACATTTCAGACAGTGAAACGTCTTCTGATGGAGAATGAAAGCATGTATAACACAAACATCAACAAAAATAAGGTTATGTTTTTAAACGCTCACAAAGACCCACCTTCATAACAAGGGTACGCGTACTAACACTATTCAACGCTAGAGTCATTAAATGGAACGTCATCGAAGAACGTTACGAGTGTTGCCAGCATTATATGGAACGCACTTGTCAACGCGAGAGGTCTCTGTTAATTGCAACATGGCCGATAAAAGAGTGAACAACATTGCAGTTGCATTAAATATGAAAGTTTGATTGGTGCATGTTTTCTAATGTTTTCAATATTAAACCAATTCGTGAAATGTTATTCACCTTTTTGGTGGTATCAGTATTGACCACCTGAGGTCGCCTACTTTGCTTCATTTCGCGGATACTGTGACAATGCTGTTATCGGCCATGTTGCAGTTAACAGAGACCTCTCGCGTTGACAATTAGTTCGCGAATTCTTAGCATCAAAAGAAAGATGACAAAGGGTAGTGACAGAACCGGATGTTGCCAACGTTGTAACAATTTAGTATGGCGGTAAATTCAAATCAACTTCTGTCTTTAAAAATCACACTATATGTCAAAAATATTAAAGTAAGGTTTACATTGTACCTGTTGAAATTGAGAGCCTATTAAAAATACTACTTTTTCAATATTAAACAATGACGTATGACAAAAATGATAACGATATCAACTTTTTATTGTTATTTTTTTATTAGACAATACAACCTCGATAGTGTTATCAATCCCATGGCCTTCTAAATGAAAAGCGTGTTCTATCTGGCCTGCGCAAAAGTGCAGTTCAGGCGTGCTCCGCCAAGCAGTGCTTACAGGGCGCTTTCTTAACCTAAAATCTTGACAGTTCTGTCACATGTGAATGGTGGATGAGTTCGTGTAAGAGCAATTAATGTTATTGTTGTAAAAATTTGAGCATACTGGATATTATTTACGTTGGAATAAGGTGGAGTATTTATGTCCAATTTCGACAACTTAATTTAGCATTAAACCATTACGGTTTTAGATTAGAATCTTACCTGTGGTAAGTTACAACATGTATAATAAAGCTTTTCTCATTGTGCGTAATTATCAACGCCTTTTTTAACACGTTTTACATTATCAAAAGTCGAAACTCTTTTATATAACTTGTTGTAATTATTCATAACACGAAAGCTTTTTAAAGTGCCAGTCTTTCTTTATTGCGCAAGCGTACTTCACTCCGACGAGATCAAATGATTTTTGCATGAATCTATGAAGTTTATACCACATAATTTATCTTGTATTACGATAATTACAATATTAATTAATTTTGCGTGAATTCACTTTGATTGACAGTAATGACAGTACACTTCACTCATTGCTGTCAGTGCCCCATAACCAGCGCCAAAGTGTCGACTTTTGGCGTTTTCTCGCGCACAAAAATTCAATGTAAATTTTTCAAAACGCCCAGGCCAGTTAGAACTCGCTTTTGATTTAGAAGGCCATGATCAATCCCAACGAGTTTCACACGATCTAGATTTATACAATCAATGCCTCAAGTCTTTTTAATAAACTTAATTGTTTCAAAGTCTAGTGATTGCACAACTATTTTAAATGGCGTATGATGAACGTACTTCGGACGTTTTTGACGTTGCCATGGCTACACAAAACGCTGATGATGAATGCACACACTCATTGGTCCTTATACGGCGTAACCATGGCAACGCCCATACAGACCCCAAGTATACTAATGATCAATAATTAAATAAAAAGTGCGAAAGGTTTTTGAAAAGAAAAAATATATATACTGTGATCAAGAACGATTGGTCATGACAAATCAAAATCATTGTTGATCACAGTGTATTTCGTTGAACACAAAAAAAATTCAAGATTTTGTAATTATTTTCAGCCTTGACCGGTTTAGACAGCTGCAGTGCAAAATACGGAGGATTCGGTTCGGTACTCCAGGACTTGCAGAGATACACAAATTCATATTTGGCGCGCTCTTTCGAATTCCTGATGATGGCCACTCACTACGGCAACTACGAGAAAAACCGCGCCGGTTTCGAGAAGCTATTCCGCGGCCTCTCCGACGACACCTGGAGCGATTCCATCGAGCTCATCAAGTACATTTCGAAACGAGGAGGCACCATGAACTTCAGCGTCCGCAAGGACGACAGGGTCAACGGAAACCAGGGCAACTACGAGCTCTACGAACTGGAGAGCGTCGCCAAAGCCCTGGACATCCAGAAGCAGCTGGCCGAAGACGCGTTCTCCATCCACGCCGCCGCCAGCCACGCCCGCAAGGACGCCCACGATCCGGAAGTGATGAACTACATCGAGGAGGAGTTCGCAGAGAAGCACGCCAAGACCATCCGCGAGCTGTCGGGCTACGCCACTGACTTGAGTCAGCTTCTCAACGGACCCGACAGCTCTATAGCGTTGTACCTGTTCGACGACTACCTTCAGAAAAAATAATTATCGACCACCCCCTGTATATATCGAAATCGTTTATTCCCAAGGTTTCGCTAGTTTTTTTTTAATTATGTAATAGGGTTTTAATTGTGATATCTAGGTATTTAACTTACGATATTTCTATAAATGTTCTTGAAAACTGTTTAATAAAAAACGTTTGTACGCAGTGCGTTTATTATTATTTCTCTGTGTGAAAGAATCCGCCAAGTAAACAACGCCGAAATATAAGGGACAGCAAAACAAAACAGCAAAAGAAGCTGGTAGTTTTCTGGCGGACTGTTTGAAAATGCAAAGGTTCACAAAAAAAGAAAGAACTGTAAGAATAGATAATAGCGTCAACGAAACAAATAATTCGTTTTAAATAAATCAACGAAAGGAATTTTATCAGTTAAAAATGACACTGAAAATTGTTTTGTCGTACTAACTTTCAAATTAAAAAATGTAGAACTTGATTTAATTATGCAAAACATTTATTATAGTGCAAAAATCTTTTTTAAAAATAGATTTAAAGTACTCGCCAATAAATTCAAAAAATTAACCCTTCACAAAAATACATTAAACCGAAGTTTGTAAGCGAATTTTTTGCAATAATAATAACAATAATTTTAAATCTGTTATCACTTCTATTAAATCCAAAGTTAAAAATAATGATTTACTATTAAGTAAGGCCGACAAAGGCAAAATTTTAGTTATTCAAAACCGGACAGACTATTATTTAAATAAAGTAGAAAAGTTTTTAACCGACAGTAATGTCAGTAATGAAACTTTCACGTTACTTACTACAAACCCTTTAGAAAATTATAAAAAAAGAGTTAAAAGTGGTCATTAAAACTAAATCAAAAATATTACAACAAAACCTAACCATACCAATGAATGTAACACCTCTAGATTGTATGGTCTACCTAAAATTCATAAATTAGAACATCTCATTAGATCCGTAGGAGCTTTTATAAATTCCCCTTGTTATTTCATTACTCAATTTTTGAATAACTTAGGTATTAAAAACAAGCTTCAATTTCAAACCCAAATATTCGGGGAAGAGAACTCCTTACAATTAACTTCAAATATTAGCTGCTCTCTTTCGTTTGATCCAAACGCTACATAACGCGTTTAGATTCAAAGATGGATGCTCTCTTGCAAGTGGATCTTCGTGAAATTTCAATCCCGATCGGTAATCCCATTTCCCCTTTCAATCTTCCAATTTTACGATCCGTTTGGATTGAAATGCATTCAGATTCTGGGGCCCGATTCTCGAATCGTGCGAATACATTCGTATACGAAAATGACGTCAAAATGACGCAGACTCTCGTGACAAAACTATACAAATTGTTCGAAAATTGCGTCATTTTGACGTCATTTTCGTATACGAATGTATTCGCACGATTCGGCCCCAGGGGCCCGATTCTTGAACAGGGCGAGACAATTCGAATGCGAAACTGACGTCAAAATGACGTAGACTCTCGTACAAAACTATACAATTTGTTCGAAAATTACGTCATTTTGACGTCATTTTCGCATACGAATGAATTCGCACGATTCGAGAATCGGGCCCCAGAGCACATAACGGAAAATTATTCGAATCATGATTCAAACTTTTCAGCGAAAGAAAGCACCTATTAAAGATCTTATTTTACCAGATACTCCTTTGTTTGTTTCCTTTGATGTCGCTAATTTATTCACCAATGTGCCAGTCCCCTTAACATTACCTCCTGTTAAGAATCTTAATTAACTATAACTTGACTGATAGTAAGTACATACAGGCCCGGATTACCCATTAGGCTAACTAGGCTAAAGCCTAGGGGCCCCAAGCAAATGGGGGCCCTAAAGAAACAGAAGTATAAATAATGTTTGATTTTAAAGAAACTGCCGATACGAAATTTGATATACGTATAGAATAGTAAAAAGAAATCTGCCGTGCTTGTTCAGATAGAATCGGAATTGTTAGAATCAATTGAATTTGAAACCATTTTGAAAGATTTTGCTTCATGAAATGTAGGAAAAATAATTTTTAAGTTTTTGTAAATATTGTTTGTTTATTAAATTTTTCATTTTTTAAATGAGGTTGTATATGCCTATCTGTGTGTACAAACCAAATACAACTTACAGACCCACCGGTAAACGTTGTGCAGATTGTGCAACGCACAAGGGGCGTCAAATTATCTGTAATTATTTAAGTAAATAGATATAACTAAAAATGAATTGCGGTTAAAACATAGCAAAAATAATTATTGAAAAGCACCTTGTTTGTAAAGTTTATTTCAGCAGAATTAATTTTTATCAAAGTACTTTAGTTAAGTAAGTATATACAGGGTGACTGACAATTCTTTCGTCAAATAAATGAAACTCTCTAGTTTTTGAGAAATAATCAAGAATTATATCCAAAACTACGATTAGTCCCTGTTTAAGAAAGTGCAGCAGATAAACGCAATACAGTTAATAATAATAATAATCTTTATTTCAAACGTAAGTTAACAAATCAGTTGAACATAGGTTTAAAAAGTGTCAAGAGCAATAAGCAATCAAAGTATATAAAATCTAAAAAAAATAACGCAAAATTAAGGAAATAAAAATTATACCGTTTGTCCATCTGACTATGAGACATAGGGATTTAACATGGGAAAACAGAAATTGCTTTATATTATCTACCTGAGTGTATATATATATATGAAATTCTGGGTTATAATCGGAAAGATTATTGCATTTAAAGTGTTTTGATACTAAATTTGTGCAATTTTAGTTGTTAATTATTTAGAAATTAAGAAAAAAAGTTATAATTTTTTTCAGGACAAGATTAGTAGGTATTTAACGAAGACTTTCCAAACGGATCTCGTGGTCAAGTTAGTTTGTTCATGTTTCACAACCGTAAGGTCACGAGTTCAAATCCGAATGAGGACACTTTTTTTTTCTTTTTTTAAATATTTTTTCAGATTTGAAATCACTTAAACTCTTAAACTACTTTATTATTTTATTTATAAGTTTCATTTTAATATTAATTACGTAATATAATAAATAAAGTTATAACTTTAACATAATAAAATTTTGCAAACGAAAAAATACACATAAATGGAACATAATTAATATTAAAATGAAGCTTATAAATACAATGATAAATTAGTTTAAGAGTGATTTCAAATCTGAAAAAATATTAAAAAAAAGAAAAAAAGTGTCTTCATTCGGATTTGAACTTGTGACCTTACGGTTGTGAAACATGAACAAACTAACTTGACCACGACCTCCGTTTGGAAATTCTTCGTTAAATACCTACTAATCTTGTCCGGAAAAAAATAATAACTTTTTTTCTTAATTTCTAAATAATTAACAACTAAAATTGCACAAATTCAGTATCAAAACACTTTGAAATGCAATAATCTTTCCGATTATAACCCAGAATTTCATATATATATACTCAGGTAGATAATATAAGGCAATTTCTGTTTTCCCATGTTAAATCCCTATGTCTCATTGTCAGATGGACATACGGTATATACAGACCACTAACCTAGGATGTAGAGAAAGTTAAACGTATATAAAGTATTCAAACTTAATGGCACTAGTAAGTAAATGAATTGGTATTTCTAATTTGTTATTAGTTATTATGAAAAACAAAAACTTAATAATATCGTTTTAGACAAGTTGTTATAAAAATGTTTTATAGTTCTATGATTGTTATAGTATTTTCCATAAAAGAAGAGCTCTGCATCATAAATAAAACGCGTCTGGCGTTGCATAATTAGACAAAAAAGCATAACTCCATCCTTTTTTCTTATTCACTGTTGACAAAGAAATAATACTGAAATATTTGTTGGTTGTAACTTCGCAGTGACTTCGAACTGACGCAGAGCTCAAATTCCGTGAATTTGATATTACGACGTTGGACGTTAACTTAACTTTTAAACGGAGTTATTGTGATTAACTGAAATACGAGCTCCAGAATATTGACAAATGCATGCGAATCACCTAAAGAAAATTATATAAAATCAGGACAACGTCTTCAGTTGAACACCTGCTTTGACAAATAAATCACTACAACACGAAAAAATTCAAATCTCCGTGATAAAAAAATTCCTAGTATTTTTCTTTAATTTTAATTGTATTGCAAATACTCAACACATACTGGCGTAAGATACTTTTTGGTTATATTTTTCTTTTAATTATAAACTATTCCATATAATTTTTTTAACATTTTTCGAGTAATCTGTGACATCCACTCTCTTACGCATTCTTTTTTGGAGGAACAATTGTCAATCACCCTGTATGTACACTGTGTTGATTCGTTTTTCAGACAGGGAAATAGCATGTACAATTAAATGTTTTGCAAATATGTATTGGTTCTCCTGTATATTTTGAGTAAAATAGAATATTTATTCGGAATTTTAAAATGCATTATTCAAGGGCGCTAGAATATGTTTTGCACAAGTGCGCTCGACACCCTAACGGAGGCCCTGACAACTTGATCTGAAAGGGGGCCCAAAATAATCAGTAGCCTAGAGCCCCAAGCACCTTTAATCCGGGCCTGAGTACATATTACTGAAAGCGTTTATAATTTACTTACGATTTGTCTTGATCAAAGCTTTTTCAGTTTCAATAACAAATTCTACAGACAAGATAAAGGTCTAGGAATGGGTACCCTTCATCACTCTTTCTATCAGAAGTTTTTATGAATCATATCGAATCTTTTTCAATTTTTAATTTTAACAATCCTCTCGCAGAAAACATTTTTTATTGGTATCGATATGTCGATGATATACTTTTATGGTGGACTGGTAACGTTGATTCACTACTTAATTTTCACAATTTCAATTCAATAGGAGACATATCCTTCACATTAGAAATGGAAGAAACAACACTTAATTTTTTAGACCTAACAATCTCAAAAATAGATAACAAACATCACTTTAATATTTACAGAAAGCCTACCCAAACTTCTCACGTGATACCCTTTGATTCTAGGCTGCGTTTAGTTGATAGACGAACCGTCAAAGTTTAACGAACTTGGGCGGACTGTTTTCTAAACGGAACTCATACCCACCGTGGTTGCCTAATGGTCGCATCTCAAATCACGACCACCGTGACCACTCAGCTGATTAGTCAGACAACGTAAAATGACTACGGACTAAACGAAATCGTCAACGTCGCCCATGAACCAAACGCAGCCCTAATCACCCGTTCCAACAAAAAAATTTCGGCCTTCAACAGTTACATTTTTTCTGAAGAAAGTTAAGTGGCTAAAACAATGGGTACATGTCTAATGCGAAGGCTACTATTTTTATTTTTCAATACAGAATATGTCACAATGAAGTACGACGAAAATTTGACAGGCATAAGATGGAATGCAGCAACTTACGTTTTGCAAATTTGACTCGAAATGTTAACTACGTTTGGAATGGCGAGCACGAGAAATTTTGGTCAATTTCGTCGCCACTTCTCGAGATGATTGAACACAAACTGAAGGGAAATTATTTGTATGCAGAACGTATGTAACCCTACTCGTACAAAAATTTTGTTGCGAATTGTTTTTTTACCTACTCTTATAACTTATTGTTAATTGCTTCGTGTTGTAATAACATTTTAGGGCAAAAATCTGACACTACAATTGAAAGGTTGCGTACCTACTTTTACGTTATCATCGATTGATTATGATTGCAAGCAAAAGAATTTCGCTCAATTCTTTGAGATTTTTCACACGATACAATAAATAATTATCAGCACTTTGTATGTAAATACAATCAATTAATGATAATAAAAAAGAAATGAACAATGCACTTTGAGATCTCACGATCAGTTGAGCTAAAAACGGAGATACTCTACTTTTGAGAGTCGACTCTTCAATTTTATTATTTCAAGTGTGGTTGCTCGCCTTGGAGATACGAGTATTTTGCTTATCACTCATCATTATCACAAACAAACATACATACAAAGTACTTACTCGTATTTACGGTATTTGTCTCTCAGCGGAAAAACCGTCTGCTGATAAATTGGGACTATTTTGGACGCAGTAAGTTCTAGATAGCTCAATTCACTAATTGGATTTTGTTTTGCTCTCATGAAACAAAAAAAAAATAAGAGTGCAGAAAAACAATGATTCATACATTGTTTCCCATCATGAATTAGATTTTGAAAATAAGCACGGAAGCACTGCATTATCTGTCAAGTGACTCAGCATTTAGTAGAAGTAGAATTACTTAATATTTAAATTTTTTTATACCAAACATGACTGTACATATTAATTAAAACTGTACAAAACAAGGAGTCTACTAGATGCCAGTGAAGTAGCATACATATAAGAAAAGGAAATCCCAAACAATTCCGAAACTTTTTGTGTAGACTCCGTATAGTAAGTTTGTTGCCAATCTTAAAAAAGCTGGCAGCTTCTTTGTACTCTTCAATGTTTGTCTCGCTTTGCTGACAGCTCCTGAAGAAGCACACGACGAAAAAGTATTAACAATGTTATAAGTAGCGCTGTGCGATACTTCAGTTTCACCATTGACGTATTGAACACCCTGTATTTACAATGTCAGTTAATTTACTGTTAATTCACGATGCAGAAGATTTAACAGAGTGACATCATAATAATATCTAAACGCATGTGGTGGTTAATGATTACAAAGAATTTAAATTACTCATTATATTAATTTAAATGAACATGTTTTTTTTTGTAATTTGTTTCTGTTGTAATAATGAATTGCTTTCAACATTTACGTTGTTCGTGGCTGCGCTTTCGTTTTACTATACTCTGTTGTTTTGGGTTTATATTTGTTTGACCTCTGATCGTACACGTCAACAAAACCGAATGTGTTTATGTGTTTGAACACAAAGTCCAAGTCTGTAACATGCAACGAGCATTTCAATTAATCGAACGCATTATTACGACATACCTACTTACGAGGTTGTTTCTGAAAACGGGACTAGGAAGACTTCCTTAAAAAAAATAATAATGAATTATGAAGAAGAAGAAGAAGAGGAAGAAGTAAAAGAGTAGATTGCAGTTTTTTTGATGAGCCTAAATATGTTTGCAGACCAAAGCAGGTTGGAACTGGGCGAAGCATAAAAATATTTTGTTGCTAACTGTTCACGACTGTACAGGGTGTCCCATTTTCGATGGTATTCCATAGGTATCTTCGTTAATAATGGAAATAGAAAAAAAACCGAGCACGCAATATTGGGTCAACTTTTTATGCTAATTTGAATGGCCAACTTAAAAATTTGCTGTTCCCTGCCATTTTCGCGGTACAGTTGAAAAACGAAAAATTCCTCAAATTTTCAAACGCGCATATTTTTTTTATTTTTAAAGATATTGAAAATTGATAAAGGTATTTTTTATTCGACTTTTAACATAGATCATGATTCAAGCAGAAAAAATACCCTTTTTAATGATGTCAAAGCCAACTAGGGCTTCCATTAAAAAAAATATTAGTTGTGGTTATATCTCGGTTATTATGAACTTTTGGTGCGATTTGATTAAAGAATCATTATCTACGTTAAAAGCCGAATAAAAAATGCCTGTATCATTTTTCGATATCTTTAAAAATAAAAATAATATCCGCATTTGAAAATTTGATGAATTTTTCGTTTTTCAACTGTACCGCCAAAAAGGGCAAGGAACAGCAAAGTTTTAAGTTGGCCATTCAAATTAGCATAAAAAGTTGACCCAATATTGCGTGCTCGGTTTTTTTCTATTTCCATTATTAACGAAGATACCATCGAAAATGGGACACCCTGTACATACATACAGGGTGTCAGGGATTCGAGCGCAATAACTTCACATGGTGGTAGCTTGGGTTAAAACAATTAAAACATGTTTTATGACGTGGTGTTCTAAATGTAACCGTTTTCGAGAGAAATACAAAAACTCACTTTAAAATGAAAAAAAAAAAAAATGAAAATGCGTGCATCTAAAGTATATAATGTTTGCATTGGGAATGAACGATTTACATTGTTATTTATTAACTTTTTACGTCAGCTTCGCGAAAATTAATTTTCTGTGGAATTAGAATTCCAAATAAACGAAAAGAAAACGTCTGACTCAAAAGCTTGACATCTTCTGGTGCTTTTATTATTGTAAATTGCCGCGCTTGCAGCATGTCAAGGTCAACGCCAGTATCACCTGTCATAAGAAACGTGTTTTGTGTTCGTTTGTAAACATTTCGTAACAATCGGTTTGGTTGATAGCTGTCTAAAGGGCCTATTCCACATCGAATACGTTAAAGGGTTGTTAAACTTCGTTACCGCAGTAACAACCAATCACAAGACTATTTTGAATTTTAACGTACCCTTAAATTTTAACAGCCTATTAATAAGTTACAGAATAGCCCCTTAAGTACACTTATTTTTTATTTATTAGTTTTTTTTTCTATCCGCTTCAGAAGACGAAGGAAATCTTAACAAATTTGGCTTCATGTTAAAAGTCATTAAATGATCTCTTCCAAACAACGTAGGTCTCGTTTTAATCTGATATTTAGTTTCAAGGAAAAAAAACAAACAAATTAAAAATGTGAAGTGGATCGATTTCATTGCACGTAAGTGTAGTTCGTTATTGAAAGACAGTTCACCTCTGATAATAATTATTGTGTGCGTACAAACAGTTTAATTTGTTTAATGTTTAGTTATGAGCGTTTTTAAGAAACTCATACTCTATTTCAATCTCGTTAAAGCTTACGTCATGTACGAGTACACTGCATAAAACTCAATTAATAACAACGTCATCAGTGCTTCATTTGCTGTTAAAGTAGTAAAAAAAATAATAATTTCGAGGATGCAGTTGTTGTAAAATAAGATGTATTGCTGTGTTCAATTTAATCTTGAAATTAAAATTATAAAAGAAGATAAAGTTAAAACCTTGCTGAAATCATTGTCTACTTCAACAAATTAGATCGATTTGTCATTTTATGATAATTACGTAAAATATTAAATTTTTGTTGCGTTGTTGAAACACTGACTTATTGCCCCGATCATGTAACATCGACAAGACATTTTATACTGCGTACGTATAAATGCTAGGCAAGGTCAATGGCTTTACGTAATACTGGCGTGGCGTTGCTGTCAAGTTTCCAGAAAATGTTTTTCTTCATAATTCGAAAACGGTTAGAATTAGGGCAGCGAATATATAACATTATTTCATCGTTTTGAAACAAGCTACCGCCGTGTGAAATTACTGCAGTCGAGTCCGTGACATCCTGTATACGGGGTCATCATAGTTGATTGTACTTCTCGTGCCTGTTAGTTAAGTAACATCAGTACAAACGGTTGGCAGAACTGCGATCGCACATTGATTGTCGTTTGTATTTGTGCTTGATACTTATTTTAATTTTTACAATTTTAATAAACATTTTAATTGATTAGATCTCGAATAAAATACAATAACAGAGTTTATTCGCATTTAAAATACATAATAGAAAATACATTATGTGATGTACAGTCGTGGCCAAAAAAAACGGGACACTTTTTAAACGTCAATTTTCTAATACTAAAACTTTTGCTGCGTGGTTGTAATTATAAACTGATAACGAGCGTCTAAATAAAATCCTGGTCAAGTGGGTTGTGATCGAGAATTTATCCATTGCATTTACATAGCAGAATTATTAAATGTAGCCTACTTGACCAGGTTTTTATGTAGACACAAGTTACTTACGGATGACAAACAGTAGTATTTATTGTTTGTCATCCGTAAGTATCAGTTCATAATTACAACCACGCCGCAAAAGTTTTTTTAGTATTAGAAAATTGACGTTTAAAAAAGTGTCCCATTTTTTTTGGCCGCGACTGTAACTGTAGGCATTTTTGATAATTCAACCTGTACAATACCGGGGTAGAAGTGTAACAGAGAACATTAATGGGTCAATTCTGCGCATATCTGTAAGGACCGTAAGATCTGTTAGCCTGTAAGTCAGTTATTAAAAAATGGAATTCTGAAGTTCTTAGTATGATACGGTTTCTTGTAAGTCTCTAAGATAATGTCGCAGAGATTTATGAGTAATCCTAGAGACCTAGGAGAAATCATACCTTCCAGAGAACTTCAAAATTCTATATTTTAATAATTGAGTTACAGGCTTACAGATCTTACGGTCCTTACAGATATGCGCAGAATTGACCCATTAGTGTATGTAAGAGTGAGAACGGTGTATCCAGCGCTCCAATTATTGAAAAAGCCCCATGGTTTTGTGTGTTTGCTGTCATTTTAGATAAATGATTACGTACGTCATAGGTCACGTGGGATACAAGATTAAATGAAGAACCTATATTACATTGAGACATTTTAATTTGTACGGTTGCGGTTGCGGAATTAAAAAAAGCATACACTCAAAATGTCTCGCTGTGAACTTAACTTTGTTTGAAATATTTTCGATTTCTACGTCAAAATAATTGTCAAGGTGACATATCGACAGTAACATGCCGCATTTAACTGTTGCCCAAAAACCGCAAATAATTACACTAATTGAAGAAGGGTGGATAGTAAGAAGATACATCTAGAGTTGTGAAAAGCTGGCTTGAAGAAAATAACGTTGTGCGTTTGCCATATTGCCAAGGCCTTCCAGAAGCCCAGATATCAACCCCATTGAACATGTTTGGGGTTATATCGTGAAGAAAATGTACGCCATTCATTTTAGAGCTGCAAATGCATACGAATTATTAGATAAGATTGAAGAAATTGGGAATGAACTTTCCCCTGACTATATCCGTTCTTGTATTTATTCATTGCCTGAGCGTTTGTAAAGTGCTGTGAGAAATAGCTGCTGTGACGCATTAGGCATTAATTTGTTAAATATATTTATGTATGTTATTTTATCGTAAATGAATTCTCAGTTTAGTTTACTATTGCCACAATCTATTGCTTTCTTGTTGACTCCTAAAAGTGAAAGTTGAATTATGCATTGTGTCATTTTACATGATTTAATTGTCAGCGTTTATGTCAATCTGACAGAGATCGATTTACACTACTCTAATGTTGCAAAATATAACCTAAACGCCTAAAGACTTGTACACTGAGAAAAATAGGACCAAAGAGTACGTTTATATTAACAAGAATTCCGAACATTTTATTCGGATTCGCGTTAAAAATCGACTCAGCGTACTACTGCAAAATTAACACTATGTGGTTTGTTGTTTAGAGTATCATTTCCTGTCATGATAAAATTACCGGAGTAATTAACAAAAAGTCAGACATGACATTTTATTACTAATTTATTCAGCATAATATTTCATTATATGGTTTATTATTTTAACAATACGTATTATGCAGAATGATAATTTAACGTTCTTAAACTTAAACATAAAGTAAAGTGTATAGTTGCGCGATTTAGTGTCCGCTTAGAAGATTTTGTGATATTAAACAGTTTCATTGTGCTAAGAATCATGATTAATTTAGAGTAAGATAATAATAATAATAATAATAATAAAGCAGTTTATTGGCATCACAAGTTAAAGAACAAGAAATAAAATAACAATTCCAAAATATCTGTGAGCTGCCAAAAGGCTCAGAATCAGCTACTTCCGAAAAAGCAGTTGTTCTTCCTCCTGAGCCAACATAAACAACAGAAGCAAAAAAAGACAAATAGCACATGCTAATTACAACACTACTACTAAACTACTAAAGTAATTAGTTCAAATTATACATACAAAAACTATTTAATCTAATAAGGTTTTAACCATGCTCTAACACAAAAATAGCAAATATAGCGGATCTTATAACATAGATGATATACAGGGTGTCCCAACAGTGTGTTCTCGGGCCATATCTGCATAACTACTGAAGATACAAAAAAATTCAACACAATTTCTTTTTTAATTTAAGAGATCTACAACACAAAATTATTTTCATCTATACAGAGTGAATCAAAACAGTGGTGCCGGACACAACTTTTTTATTTCAAATGGCATGCCCTATATGTGAAACCAAATTTGGATTGCCCATAAAATTCTACACATTTTCTGTATACCATTGCCTATACCTAAACCTAACCGTTCTTGAGATATTTAACATTTTGTGTAGAAACTGCCATTTGCAGCCACTATTTTATTTATTCATATTTTATTTATTTTTAACTTTAAGAAAAAGATTTTTGGTACAGATGTAGTTGATACATAAGCTTATCATAAGCCATTATTAAATGTACTTTTATCGCTACAGGGTGGTCATGGTAATAAACAAAATCTCAGAAATTTCAAAATGACAAAACTCAATTTTCTTAAATAGCATGCCCTATATTTTTCTATCCTAAATTCTTCGTTTAATAAAGTACTTTCATTTTTGTTAAGTATGTCTTATACCTATCTCAGATATTTCCTGAGATTTTTAGATTTATTTGAATTATCTCTTTTAAAACGAACACTTGTCTAAGGTGGCCGTGGAAAACGGCAAACAAATGAAGCTGTTGACTTTAATAATTAATTAAAAAAAGTTGTGTCCGGCACCGCTGTTTTGATTCACTCTGTACATATCAAAATAATTTTGTGTTGTAGATCTTTTAAATTAAAAAAGAAATTGTATTGAAAATTTTTTTGTATCTTCAGTAATTATGGAGATATGGCCCGAGAACACACTGTTGGGACACCCTGTATATGATATAGATGGATCTTATAACATGACAGCATTATACTTTTGCATTATACTTTTATTTTATCGATAGGAATGATGTTTTATCAAAATCGCAAAATTCCATTTTTCTCAGTGTATGCTTTTTTTGATTCCGCAACCGTACGTCGCTCGTAGCCTTCCATTATCACTTGTCACTTGTCACCTATGAATTCATCTGTCAGAATTGATAAGCACGTGTAGAAATATTAAAATAAGTCAATACAATCTTTTTTACTTAGTGTAAAACCAGCTTTTCAGTATTCACGTGATTGCTGCATCTGGTCCACGATTTGACTATAGTCGTTATTTTTCCTAATTTTATATTAATTGATTTCCTTTCAGAATATTTCATAAAGTTCCTTCAGCAGCATCGTACAACTGTATCGGGCGACGACGTTGCCGTTTTATCTCGCCACATGAGTACCTGTATCTTTCATGCATACGTTCTTGTAATTACAATGATGCTATCGGTGGTCGTAGGTAAATACCTTTACTTTTAGTTAACGACTACATTTCAATATTTCTTATTAAGAATGGCACTTAATTTCATCACAATTACTATCTACATATAGAGGATGTATAGTCGTGGCCTTTAAAATGTTACTCCTGCATGATAGCTTCGCCCTTATTGACCTACTTTATCGTACGGCTATCGTCTCTTCGCTCATTTTGCCGCTAAGGGTTATGCGTCCTTCGAATTGTAACGATTTACTTAACCACAAGTGTACATCCACATATAAAACTAGTCTAAAAGTACTCGACGAAGAATTATAACAACAAAAGCTGAAAGATCTAATTTTTGTCAACATTTTTGAATAATTGATTTCAACTTATAACAAAATTGTTTAGAAGTCCAATAAATAGTTTTTACGTATATACAGTCACGCGCAGCATAAGTGCTACAACTCGAGAATTACGTGGGTCTTGTACTACAAGGGTGGGTGAGGTTTACTTGCAGGAGATGCATTTTAGTTACGCATGACTGTACCCATACGATTAACCCCTAATATAAATTCGGTTGATCATCGACTACTAAAATCAATAAAACAAACGAAATTTTGCAGGAATTCCGGTGGTTTGTTGCATGAAAACTTGCCACAAGAAAACAAGCAAACCCAGCAAGAATCAGTACTGTCTTTTCGCCGAGGGGGTGATCTTATTTATGGCGATTTGTTTCCTCTGGTGGGTAAATACGAAACACGTTCACAGCGAAATTAAATCGAAGACTTCGTTATTTCAGCATTGGAGCTGTCAGTGATTGGCACGTGGGCATGACGGCGCAGCGTTTATTGGACAAATTCCCCATTCAAACGAGACTGTTACTAGAAGATTATGATCATAGTTTAGAATTTTTGAACGACGATGGCGAAGTTTTCCGCGGCAACATCACCGGCGTTGTGGATTTTGCCGTCGACAAAGCAACGTCCATGCCAGAATCGATTTCAGCAATAGTGAAGGACCACTGCGGATTTACTACAACGCAGACTTTGCTTCTCAACAACTTAACGACTTGCTTGAGGATGTTAACACAAAGCCTTGGTGATTATTACTATTGCAATCATCTCCGCCATGTTTAGTCCAACCTTTGAGTAGATGATATTCCGTGTCGCTCAAACGGTTTTTGTAGTTAAAAGAAGTAGCTATTAACGCAAGATGATTGTACTTATTATCACATGAGTACTGAGTAGTTTTTTTAATCTCTGACAATATTAATTAAATTATGATGCTGGGGGCCAAGCATTATTGGAAAACTTCGTTTTACATTTCAATTTACAGATACCCTAAGTGATAAAGACAATCAGTCGAAACTTCCCAATTGGAGCAAACAACTAACGCAAACGTTGAATAACTTGACTTCACTATCTATGTTCACTGACACTTCTGCCCTTGACCTTAAAAGAACCTTCGCCGATAAACTAGAGAACAACCTGAATTACACAAGAAACCGTAAGGTCAGGCCCGATGTTTATTCAATTTGCAAGTTGTTAATCTGCATGCGATGAATTTTTTAATAGTTTCCTGATTATGGAAAAATGTTTGGAAATTTTGATGCGGTTTTGCATAAGACGATGGGGGGACGATTAAAGCAGCGGAGAATTGAGCGAATTGCTTTTTCGAGAGTGGGAAGTTTGATAACGCGGATGAAGAGAGTGCAAGTATTATATTTCCTGAAAATTTTAAATTTACTATTAGCCTATTAGTTTAAAACAAAATATTCTCTAACTTATACGTACGCTTTCTTGCCCTTTAATTAAAAAAAAATACGTATCTATAACTAGAGAACGTAATTGCATACATATTTTGACATCGATAAGAGAACGAGTGATTTGTTTAAGAAAAGTGACTCGTTTTCTTTACACAACCGCTTCCGGAATAATCCGGTGAGCGCCTTGACTTCCAAATTGGCTTACGTGAGTTCGTCATAGCGCGTCATGGCAACTTATGCACCCCAATCGAAAGCACACGATGACGTCAAAATATGAGATTCCGAACTTTAGTTATAACTTTCAAAAAGGGATTTTCTTCTATAAGAAAAAAAATATTTAAAGTCTTGTCCTCATGTTAGGCTCTATATAAAAAAAAATTGTAAGCAAAATAAAATTAATGCAACTTGAAGGACTGCGATGAATATTTTGCGTCATCAGTTTTTTTTGCATTTTTTGCTGATTTGTTAAATACGATTTCGTCAGCTGAATTCCTTCATTTGGGAATGTGCAAGATATATACATATAATATTTTTCCCCCTAAGAATTTATTTTGTGTAATTTTAGTTGTAATTACTAATTGTAGTAATAAAATTTGAACTCGAAACGATGATTGATTCCAGGATTTATCTGTAACGACCACAAAGGCCGTGACACGAGGCATGGATACGTTAATTCCAGAGAAAGTTAAACATAGCATTGCGAATGTCACGTTGGCTATAGAACGGTTTGTCCAGGCCACGTCATTCTCTAGGTAATTCCCGATTTCATTCGCCCTAAACAATACAGCCTGATACAATATCAGTTATCTCGTTTGTTTTTTCTTTAAATTATTTTATTTACAAATTAGTACAGTTAACATAGCGTTACCTTAAAAGTGGCATTTCAGTTCAAGTACGTTCAGAAATTAAGACAATGTCGCGGTTTAATTTACATTTTATTAGGGAGACATTATTTTAATCTTTGATTGTACATTTCTTGCATTCAGTTTACAATAGTGCGTAAGGTCTCAAGCTATATAGCAACAGAATGATGTTTCCTTAATATTTAATTAATACTAAAATAAAATGTTCAAGGCAATTTATTACTTTTTTCTTTCTTAGAGATCCAGCTACGATTTTTTTCAAGGGCTCGACCTGGTTCTTTTTGGCTCCGAGCTTATTTGGATTCATAGTACTATTTCTGTTGGTGATAGCGCTCTCGGGGATATACAGAGAATACCACAATATATCAGACGGAAAAATATTGGTAGCCGAATATAGCAACGTCTCTTACAAGGTATTGAAATTATTTTACAGTTGGGAAGCCTATTGTTATTTGCTACTTAAAAAAAAACTGATACATATACCGGGTGTCCCGAGAGGAAAGGTCAATACTTCGTGGGGATCTAGAATGAGTTATTATAAGTCAAAAATTTTATATAAACAGGTAGTCTTTTATTAATGGTTTCTTAGACAGAGCTATTTGAAATTAAAAATATGAAGTATTGCAATCACAATATCCATAAACATAAATCATATCTGAATACTCTAAATTAAAGAAAACGTACGACATTTTTGAATTTTGTCAAAAACTACATAAAGAATAAAATCAACATGAAGCGCCAAATTTAAATTATTCCGGAACGGCCGCCGCCTAATGGTAAGAAGACCGGCCTTGTAATCGCAAGATCGCGAAGTCGTGGGTTTGAATCGTCTATCGGGGTGGTCAATACTTACTTCCTCAATTAGATTTAACACAGCTTAACATCACTTATGATTTATGTTTATGGATATTGTGATGGCAGTACTTCACATTTTTCATTTCAAATAGCTCCATCTCAGAAACCATTAATAAAAGACTACCTGTTTATATAAACTTTTTGACTTATAATAACCCACTGTAGACCCCCACGAAGTGTTGACCTTTCCTCCCGGGACACCCGGTATTTGTTCCAATATTTTAATAAATGATACAAAATAAATTTCAAAGAATTGTTTAACAATGTAAAAATCTTAAAGGCCATTAAATTAAGCAAGTTCGCTGCGCCATGCCACATATACATTGATTGAGGATACTTTGAATTTGGTGCCGTAGTTTCTAGTATACTTCATATTTTAAATGTGGTCACGATGAACAATAATATTGGCTTCGTTCGGATGAAGAAAATATCGTAAACAGTTTATGATTAATCATAAATAGTTTACGCTGCATTTATACAGTTTTCAGTTGAACGACTTGTAGCGTAGACCGTTTTATTAAATCTAAATATTCTAGCACCTAATGCGTAAGTCTTTCTACTAAGAAGCATCTCGAACTAAATTAAATAACAATGAATTCAGCAATAATTGATTCTGATGTTATTTTGGACGCAATAAATCTCTGGGAATCCACGCAAAATTTGCAGAGCAAAAATTAACGACCTCGAAATGAAAGTTAATAAACTGTTTAGGCCCGGTTTTAAATACAATCACAAGTTAACGTTATCTGACAGTTTTTTCCTACAGTAACAATTGAGGCGGTCGGAAGAAAAGGGGTATAACTTTTGTTATTTTCAGAACATGAAGTTCGAAGTTCAAAAAATCACGATCAAAGGAAACTTAATGAGATAAAAATACTTTACTTTCTAATATCTTTCTATGATTGTTTGTAAGAGTTCGATGAATTTTTGTTTATGTTCCATAAATTTGTGTTTATGCCATTTATGCACATAACTCGATTTGTATGAAAAAGTCACTTACACCCCTTTTATTCTAACCGCCTCATTTGTGATCACAATCGTTACTATGGGAATACACACACAGATAAAGTTAACTTGTGATTGTAAAACCGAGCCTTTATCGTTCATGAACTTCTCTATCACCAAACACTTGATATTGCACACCGTTTATTGTATCGTGCGTTCAATAAAAAAAAAACGGTCAAGTAGGCTATAACACGCTTTAATTTTTGTAAAATATTTTGTAAATTAGTAATAAACGTTTATTTTTGAATGTCTTCTTCTAACATCACTCCAATTCAAAAGAGACATTGCAAAAATAAATGTTTATTACTAATTTATTAAACTTTTTACAAAAATTACAGCCTACTTGACCGTTTTTTGTATTGAACGCACGTTATAAATCATACTATACTTTAGGCTTGTTCGGGTTCCCGTCAGAAGCATGCGTAATGCGTATATCAAAAAAACTGCACGTTTTTTTTGTTGTGCGCATGATCCTGGACGTTCTAGGACGGTTCTAGGACTATCCTGGCGAGAACCCGAACAAGCCTTTTGTAGATGTCATGTTTTTTAAACACATTTTCGCCAGGGTAGCATAAAATCGAATCGCTCCAAAAAATGGCGTCCGCTACGTAAACTTGTTTCATCGCGATCCTTGGAACACAAACGTTCAGATGAAAAATCATAAACCGTTTATGATATTTTCCGTCATCTGAACGAAGCCATTGATTATCATTTTGTTTGGTTTTTAGCGGGCGCATTTTTGAACCTTGCGTTCTTTGATGATTTAGCAGACATTCCCCAAAGGTTGTCAAAAAAAACCCTTTCGAACATAGAAAATCACTCAATTTGTTACTAGATTCAGGAATAAATTTTAAAAAATCATTAAAAATACGTAAAGTTAAAAAAAAAGCAAAAGACGCCCGATTTTACAGCTCATTTAGTTTAGTTTATTTATTTCATTTAAAACAAATATCGAGTAATTTTTAAAAAAATTTTATCAACTCTCGTCATGGAATTTGGACGGCGTGTCTTAGCTTTACTGTAAAGCAGCATCAAATAGTGCAATGACCTACTTTTCAGCTAAGCTAATGCCTGTTTTAGACGGTCATATTTTTGTATCAAATTTATTACGAAGTGCGAGAGATAAGCTACCACAGTGAATGTTGATTGGTTGAATTGGCATTTCTCACTCACTTCGTAATAAATTTGATACAAAAATATGACCGTGTAAAACGGGCATAGACGCCGCGCCGTCCAAATTTTTCATGGCAAAAGTAGGGATGTGGAACTTTCAAAAAAAAATTTTTTTTGAAAGAAACGTACAAATTTCATTATTTTTAATATGAAACGTTTCAATGGTAAATGCAATAAAATTTCACAATAAAAAAGGAATGAAATTAAAAAAAAAATTCAAAATCTCTGGTCAGTTTTATTTAGAATTTTTTTTAACACAAATATAAATAATGTATGTACAGTTACGGGCAGAAAATTTCTAACGTCACTGCTGGTCTTTCCAGAGGGTTGATTCCAATGACATAAAAATATAAAATAGCCCTTTACTGACATTTTGATTGACGTTTGCAAATTAATTTTGAAATTTATTTTCAATGCACTGCAATATGGCCAAAAAAGTTAAAATAAGGGAAAGTATTATGTAGAATCGGATACATCTTTTTACCTATTTTTGTTGGTTTGATTGTCCGTGTGCAACTAGTAAATATTTAGGCTAAGTTGCACCAACGTCGTTGTTAACTAGTCCTAGATTAAACATAGGACTCTATTCGCTTTAATTCGCGATTAACTTTAATCTATGTCGGTGCAACTCTGCCTGAGTTTCGGTTTTATAAACACAAGTCAACTTTAACTCCCAGTCCATTACCATAACAACAATTGTGTTCACAATTGTTACCACGGAACCAACTGATAGTGAAAATTGACTTGCTTTTATATAACTGGGCCTTTTGCTGTTAAACAATAGATCTGTTCATTTGTTCTGCACTTTTCTACACTTTTTGCACCAACCGCTCCCGAAAGAATGAAATGTATACAGGGTGGTCCCGAAATAAGGTGCCAAAAGGAAATCAGTTACCTATAGGAAGTGATGAGTAAAACTCATATACAAAAAAAATTCTAATAAAAGTCTTTGCGTTTTTGAGATCAAAATAATTGAAAATTTGTTGAAAATATACTGTTTGAAATGAGTTTAGTTGTTAGAGGTACCGTTGCTCTAAAAAATGCAAATATTGTTGCCATACAACCAGTATTACCTTTTCAATCCAGATTAACATTAGCGTAAAACAAATTTTCAATTATTTTTATCTCAAAAGCGAAGACTTTTTGTATATGAGTTTTACTCATCATCTCCTATAACTGATATCTTTTTGGCACCTTATTTCGGGACCGCCCTGTATAATACAATGTAAGTAGTAGTGAGAAAAGTAGAGTAAAGAAGTTAAAAGTGTAGAAAGTGCAGAACAAACGAACAGACCTAATAAGATTATTTAGGTAAAACTAAATTAAGTAGTTTCTCCGAATGCAAAATGCAAATGAATAATGAAAATGATATTACCGATTAGAAGAACGTTCCGAGAAGCGTTGTTAAAGTTGCCGGCAGAAAATTTCGGACACGAACAAGAACTTTCATATTTTATTGTCCTGTTGTGGTGATTCTGAAATTTAAAAGCTCATTCAGCGAAATGGGTGCTCAGTCTCAATTGTTGATGTGTGCTGCTGAATGCGCCCGCAAAACCAACAAAATTTTGCCACAAGTCAAATATCCAATCGCCTATTTTCTATTTACGATCAATGAGCTGGACTGGCTATCCTGATCTTTGGTGCGTTCTGTTATAACTAAAGCCTCCAAAAGAAAGTTCCGTTTGCCCGTCCAATTGTATATTATTCGCTGTTGCACTGTAAACCTCAATCGGTCGACTGGCTGTGTATCCAGTGCTGCTTGCATAGGTACAACGAGTTTTATTTAAACGAATGTTTTCGTTTTTTTTTCTTTAATTACATCGTATGGTCAAAAATACAGCAAATAACAAAATAAAATGTGATAAAGTTGATCAAAATGTTCTCGCTATATCGAAGAAATAATATTTGCAGCGTCGTAATTCGATCGGTGCCATACGCGGCATCGAAGCGCCTATGCATTCGGGCTTGAGAGTTGGAGACTTTAGTTATAACGCAATTTGTTAATAGCAAAAGTATCATAAGTGTATTTTTTGTAAATATTCTGCTATCCAAGATCGATATCTTGGAAATTTCACTGAAATTTACAAACGAAAAAGAAATTTCCAACAACTAAAGAATTTTCACAGAAATTTCAAAAACCTAGAAATTTTCACTATTTTGCCAGTTTCTAAAAGTCTTGAAATTTCAAGAAACTTCCTCTGTGAAATTTCCTCAGTTGTTACATTAATCATTGCACATTCTTAGGCAAGAGTTGATAAAGAATTAAAAGAAACAAAACATAATAATTATTTGCTACAGGGTCAACGGATTATTAAAAAAAACTGCAGTAGATGGCGCTGTTTCATGATACCATCTAAATATTATATTGATTGAATTCGCATGTGTAACTCTCCTGCATACGTCGGACAGCCAATTCTTTCAGCCTTGGAGCACTGTGGGGTTCACCAGAGCATGTTTGCGTATTAGCTTCTCGCTCTTAGCTTAGTAGTTTATGTTGTACTATGTAAAATTTGTATTTATTTAATATTCCTTAGCTAGTTTATGCTGCTTACTTTCAAGCTTTTCCCTGTAATTGGTTTATGTATGACAATTGAGAAATAAACATTATTATTATTAAATTCCCTAGATCAATGCTGGGCACGAGAGTTCTGGTACAGTATAAGTAATTACTCAGTAGCGTCACTTAAACGTCAGTATAAAAAAAAAACGCCATTCTATTTGATACCCTTAGGCCCGGTTTTTCAATCGTATGTTAACTTTAACCTTCAGTTTACTCCCATAAGAACACAATTGTCGCCATGGAAATAAACCGAAAGTTACAGTTTAACTTGATATTGAGAAACCGGGCCTTATGGAAATGCAATATAATTTGCAGCTGGGTAGGTATCAAACAAAAGAGAAAATGTGACAGTTATACTCCAGTAACGCTATTGTATGATTCTTATACTGTGGTTCTGGTGAGTCATCGGCGACAGTCGAAAATATTCGCCACTCGTCGAGACATTATATTGCGCGTCGTTGGTTCTAAGCGTGCCGATTTCAATTTAAACTGGAATAAGCGCGAAATACTTGCGAAGAAGTATAAGGGGTGGTGGTACTGTTCTCCTACCGTGCCCGGCACTGCCCTAGATAGATAACTGCAGTTTACCGCCATTTTGAGTCAAAAAAATCGCGCCAAATTTGAAATCACATTACCTGTTACGTTCAATTTTAAATTTGCGCGTTCATTTTGACTCAAAGTGGCGGTAATTGCGGTACTATAGTTATCTAGGGACTTTATTACCATCTAAAGTTCCTAGGTAGATAAAGTACTGCAATTACCGCCATTTTGAGTCAAATGTAAATTTACATTGGCTTAATGAATTGCAGTACTTTATGTATTTAGTGGCTTTACCTAGATAAATCTAGGAACTAGGGACTTTAATTACGTGTAAAGTCACTAAATACATGGAAGTACTGCAAGTCATTAAGCCAATGTACATAAATTTTACATTTGACTCAAAATGTCGGCAATTGCGATACTTGACTATCTAGGGATTTTATTGCCAGACTTAGGACATTTCGGAGCGTTGGCATGGTTACGTAATACTAGAACCAATCAAAAGTGTCCATTCATTGCATAGCCATGGCAACACTCCGAAATATCTAAAGTCTGTTTATTACCATCTAGAAATAACTGTCAATTGAAATATCGCTCAATAGATGGTGGTTTTTCAGTATAAGTGGGTTTCCTCCTACATAAAAAACAACTTTGAGCTGTTAGCTTCCAGCTTCTTTTACGAAATGAAATTCGTAATTTTTTAGAAAAACATCCCTAATCCTAGTGATTTGAAAAATTCCTTTAACAGGTTAAGCGCCAGAGGTGTTTCATCAAAGTCTTGCTCTGGGACCAAAACTGTTTTTTACTAAATTCATATTCCTTTAGATGTTGAAAAACCTTGACAATTATTTTTTGTATTTCATGGCACAGATTTTAAAAAAAAATCAAAGGAGACACAAGTGACCGCCATGGCCTGACCAAATTTGCCAGCGGTCACTAGTGTCCGCTGTGGCCAGACCAAACTAATTTTTTTTCATCATGTCATAATATGAAATTATAGGAATGCTTTTCCAAATGTTATCATTAGGCAGCGGACGGCCGTTGGGCAGGCGAGAGTGAGGGACGTGTCGAACGGGCGAAAAATACATAACTAGTAGAGGCGATGTATTTTTCGTCCGTTCGACACGAGCCTACTCTCGCCTGCCCAACGGCTGTCCGCTGCCTAGATCATGCATGTTTCTGTAGGTGTTGACTGTTTTGACGTTTGATTTGTTGTTAATAATCATTGTATTTTATATTTTCATATTAAAATGAATAAAAGAGTTTATGAAAAACATTTTTTTTTGATTATTCAAACTCAAAATTATTTGACATAAAACCTGTACTCAGCACAGAAGATACCAGGGCCACAGCGGACACATAACAACACTAAACTGTATTACTGTATATAATTATGACCGCTTGGCCGAGCAAGGACAACGAAAACTGAGAAGTCGAGCGGACACCGGTGACCGCTTCGGCCCAGAGAACCAGTGGTGGCGGAGACACCGGTGTCCGCCCTGTCGCTCAACCTGTTAAAAAAGGATTTATCCCTTAAGTTGGCAACATTGTTCTTATATCAGCTATGGGATTCTCGTTTCACGATTCAATCGTATCGTTCGATACGATATCGTAAACGCTGCAACGGTAGAAGTGATTTAGAAATCAAATCGTCGGCAATTTGCGGAAATCGATAAGAATTAGATCAAATGGCATGAAATTATAACTTTACAACAACAACACTGCAGCTGCGTTAAGTATGAAAGTTTGATTGGTGCATGTTTTCAACGGATTGATTTAATAAAGCAAATGTTGTTCACCCTTTTGATGGTATCAATATTAATCACCGGAGGTCGTTTACTTTGTTTGACTTTGCGAATTTCAAACTTGAATCTTTTAGTTTTCTTGTTTTTTTTTCAACTTTATAGAACTCACAAAAAAATAATTTCTCGTCCTGGGAATCTCACTTATTTTGTAATTTCAGATTGTACTGGTAATATCTGTTACTTTCCTTTGGTTAATTCTTCTGATGGCCGTCGCCTCTTACATCCTGCACATACCTCTGGCAATTCTGTGCGGTTCCGTCAAGAAAGACGCGCTCTTCTCTCGCTACCTCGACAAAAACGTAAGTTCCGTCTTTTTTGAGGACACTATTTTAAGCGGAGAACTTGGCAAACGCTTTCAGTTCTATTCTAAGAACGAAATAGGTACGCAAGGTTATTTTCCAGTTATGGAACAACAACACTTGGTTGTCCTACAAGTTGAAAGACTTCATGCCTGTCAATCGTTCTTTGAGAGTCCAAGATGTATTAAGCAGGTGTTCCCGAAATGGGACCTTATTTTCCTGTTTGGGCCTCGAAAAGGTGATCAGAGAAAATATTTGTCTTTATTCAAATTGCCTATAAATCCATTCATTGACTATATGTTATCGCAGCACTTCGTGAAAATCTAGTGAGAAAGTGGTACTCATATTATTATGTAGTACCTAACATAAATTTGACAGTAAAATATCATGTCATGTTGATTTATAGCGTTTTAACATAATTTTGACAGTAAATATCATGTCATGTTGATTCATAGCGTTTTCGATTGACTGCTCTAGAACACCCTCAGAATATCTCCATCCCTTATTATTACATGAGGTTGAAATAAGATGGAGATACTCTGAGAATGCTCTAGAGCAGTCAATCGAAAACTCTACTCCAATAATAAATAAGGAATGGCCTACTTCAATAATAAATAGTGAATGAATGGATAATAATTATTAAAGAAAATCTGTATATCTTTACTTATTTATTATTGTTTTTAGGCAGTCAGTAGTACTGGTTCTAACGAAGTAATGTTGTATGAGCTGAGCTGTTTCAAAAACGATGTAATTCGAGAACTCGCGCAGCTTTTCGACCAAACTACAGCTCACTTCGATAAAATCGACGATAATCTAAATTTAGACACAATTTTGCGCGTATTAAATTTCACCCCGATTAAATAAATGTGCACGAGCGAATAACATTTTTCGTTTTAGTTGAAAGGCCACGAGGAATTCCTGCGTGACGTTGTTAACACATCGAATCTCACCTTCCTCGATGAGGAAGCCGCCAAACTCATCGAAGAATCAAATTCGAACGCGATGGAAAATTTCAGGGAGATGATGAAAGTGAAATCATCGTTAATGAACTCGGCGAAGGTGAATAGCACTTCTCTCTTGTTTGTTTAGGTTTAATCAAATGTGAGAGATTAAAGTTAGATATCTTAAGTAAAGTGGATTAATTGGTGATGTTCTTTGGGGCCTAGCTACTTGTGAAAAGGCGATTATCTTGGCACGTCTGCGCTAAAATCGTGTTCGGTTTTTACGTGAGCTTGTTTCGCTGATAAACGGAACATGTTTTTCTTGAAATGCTCTTGCGACACGAGGACGTAAATAAAACACTTTTAAATAAAGTGAACGGCGCGACGCTTTACTTATTTAATGAATTGCGCTAACAATAAGTAGAAATTAATTTACATTCAACTTCTTTCTTTTCTAGAGGAGTATGGAGCACTCTCGAATTTCTTAGCCGGCAATTAGTGTGATGAACACTCTTTTACTTACAATTAATATTGTGCGATCCAAACTTATTTAGATAAGTGGAGGTTTAACTTGATTCAACACTTTTAGTTTGACATTTACTTTCTGACTCCTGTCCTATCTGTTAGTTATTTAAACGCTCTCGAACACTGTAGTCATTGGTCAGTAAGCAATGCTGCGGCATTTGAAGTGGATCGTTGTCACATTAAAACGTTTTAGCAAACCCTTACTTATTCAACTAGAAGATTTTTTCTTTGCTGTCGTCAAATGTAACTTGACGTTTCAGTTTTGACAGATGGTTAACATGCTAATTGTACCAATTAAGCTAAGACTCTGATTTTATTTCTCAGAGCCTCACCTTATCTAAATTATTTTAGATCGCACAGTATATTCTTTTCTGTACTTGACTTGTTTTTAAGTTTCCGCCCCCCCAACCCCTCCAACTTAATCCTGCTACCTGCTGCTTTGTTATAATTCTACTCTCTATTTTTTCTGTTTCTCTTGGTATTTTCTTGTTACGTTATTTGAACCTTTTTTCTGCATTGTATTGCCGTTGGTTCTTGTTTTGTTTCATTTCATAATTATTATTTTTGCTCAAAAAACAAATAAAATATTATTCAAATAATGCTCCACCCACATTGGGACATAACGCAACTCTTTTCTTTTCCCCCGTCAATCTGCAAGATATGTCTGCGGATCTATATATGAGAAATTTTTATAAGAATGGAATGTTTCACATTCAAAATTATAATCATCCGTTTCCGATGAAGAAATTAATAATTATTCAAAATAATAAAGTGCTTTCTTTCGTTAACAAAATCGTAATCCAAGCGCAAGATTATGCGCTTATACAGGAAATCATAAATTACTTCAACCCACGTGACCATTTTGAATTAGGTTTTATTTTGTAGAAGTGACAACACTAAGAAAAGTGAGGTTACTGTTTCAAATTAGCGTGGATTTGTCATTGACTTTCGTGATTGTAGCTATTTTGTTGAGTTTAACCTTTAACCAAGCATTCCCAGATAGTGCTGTAAATTACGATGCCTTCGTAAATCGCAAGCATTACATCCTTAAACGGTTTAACACACAACATTGCATTGTTACCAACAGAGTACAATGTGTTGCCTATACGGAGGGGTCACGTGGGTTGAAATCATGAAATCATTTGTGATTTCCCTGTACATATTCAAAGATGGTTAGACTATTCGAATGACGATTTAAACTTTTCAGCGATAGAAAGCAGCTATAAGTAGAGCTAAATATCTGATCTAAGTAGGTACATCATTTTGTCAAAATTGACCTTACTGAGTGATTTTTGTACTGAATTATCTAATTAGTAACAATGCTTACTCTCTAGCAAAAAATATTTATTGTGCAATGTTATGGGTTTAGGGGAAATTACTTACAAGAGTGTAGTTAGAAAATTTGAAGAAAAATTTCCAGGTATTTCAATCAGTGACAAAACAATAAAGACCATTACGGAAAATTTTTCAAAAACAGGAAGTAGAGGAGAGGGGGCACCCTAGGACAGTTTTTGTAGAAACGCTTTCAGTTTGCTTTAATTAAAAAAAAAATAATTCAATAATTAATTTATAAGTAAATTTGATAACTGACGATCAAAAATTAATGCACAGGGAAAGATATGTAAATAACTTAAATAAACTTAACTTTGATTTCAATCGTCGTTTTGTCCTAAACAGCCTCCTTAGGGGGTAAGACTAGGACACCACTGGGGCAGTTTAGAACTCGGCAATAAAAAGCTTAGTAGATTAACTATTCTTACTTTATTTAAGGAAAATATTTAATATTTATTATTCAACAAACAAGACATGACATAATAAACAAAACTTAAAATTAGTTAACTAAGTTTATATCCAGAAAAATCAACGCTGAAAGTAAACATTCCGGCAGTACGCGAGGTACTACCCATGTCGTTTGGTGATGGGAGTTTGGTTAAGATATCTAGAGCGGATACTGACCGTCTATCCTCCTTCTTAGGAAAGAAAAAATTGTTAAATCCTGGTTTCTCTTTTAAGAAACTAATAGTAAAATGATTTTTATTTTTTCTGAGTATTTTACCAATAAAATTTAATGACAATTTATTAGTTCCAGATGAACATTTTACGATACAAAAGTCTCCAGGATTTAAAGTTAAGACATTAAAATCTTCTTCGTTTATTAATTCATCAACACTTACCAAGTCTGAATCTGTATCGTCATGGTAAGAACAATTTTCTTCTATGTCTGAACTAGAATCTCTCTTAAAATCTTTTTGATTTCAGTTTTTGCGGCTTTGTCTTTCTTTTTCCAAGTCTTGACTTTTCCAATTTCATCTGCCTTTCTAGGGAATGCAGTTTCGATTTCTATACTTTTTCCGGGGTATCCGTCAAAATTCGTGATTTTCCCCTTTTTCTTCCTCTACATCCTTCCTTTCGTGGAGGTGCTTTAGGGAATGGCTTTATTATTTCCGGTGACATAATTTCTTCAAGTAACACAATTTTTTTACTTGATCCTGGTATTTGTTCAGTACCACTCCTAGTTATAGCAAATCGCTCCTCATCATGAACCCTCAGAAGCCTCTAGTGACTTTTCTAACACTGAGTTATTGTTCGTGATTGAGATCTGCTCACTGGCATTCCGTTCATTGTTATCTGATCTGAAGATGTTCGTGCAACTGTAACAATAGCTTCTGATGAGGTCGAATCTTGATTAAGGGTGCAATTAGTTACTTCAAAGAATTTCTTGAATAGGAAAAGATACCAGGCTTTTTGAACCCTGAGATAATGTTATTGGGAGTGAAGGAGTGATTATATGCAGGAGTTACTATTGTAGCTAAATCGTGAATACTGATGGTCTTTCCTGGATGATTAAGAAGCCAATCATTTTGAGAGATGGCAAGTTTTTGTTTAAAAGGTCCCAAGACTGAGATGTCGAGAGGTTGCAACCTGTGTGTGCAGTGGGATGGGAAAGTCACCAAAACAATTCCATTATCTCTACAGTAGTTGATGGCATCTATGGTGCAGTGACTCTCATGGTTATCAAGAAGTAATAGAATCATATCGTCTTTACTACATCTTGTGAATTTCTGAAGATGTTCTAGGACTATACATAACGTGCCTGTCATCCATCCTCTCGCAGGGCTATTAGCGAACCCAACACAACCGTTTGGACCTCCTGTGAGCATATGGTCATGAAATCTTGCCCTTGGAAAAATGAAAACAGGTGGCAGTGAATTTCCAGCATTTTGCCCAACATGTTTTTGTCCACATTTAACTATTATATTAGATACCTGTACAACAGTCATAATGTTGGTTTCATCTAAATTAAATACTCGATCTGCTGTAAATGATGCTTTTTGAAGAGCCTTTTCTAAGTTATGTTATGCTTGACAAGCTAGTATTTTCAGGTTTGCGCAATGAAAGATTTTATTGTGCCTTTTCATAAAACACTTCATCCATTCAATGCCGGCGATTTGATTTTGTTCCCATAATTCAGGGCATTTCTTTAAAGCCTTAGCATATTCATATGCTAAAGTTCTAGCTTGGCGGTATGATAAACCATAGTTTATTTTACTGGACTTCAGCAAATAATCTTCCAGCATTTTTTCTTCTAAATTTGTAAATACTTGCGAAACAGAATGTTTTGAAGAAAAGTGTTCACTTTTAGATATTTTGTTGTTCTTTTTCATTTGCAACCGGTAGCTTAATGTACTCTTTGTTATTCCGAAAATACTTGCAGCTTTCCTAAGTGTCATAGATTTATTCAAAACATGCTGCATAGCTTTTTCTAAATCGCCTTCGTTTATAGATGTTTCCTTCTCTTTTTTATAATTTCGCACCATTGTTGACCTAAAATAAATAACTAGACATCATTCTAACATGTAATTCTAGAATTGCTATAAGTAACAGTTACGGGGCGCATTAGGACATGTCCTAAGATGCCCCACAACTATTGTCCAAAACTGCCTCAGCCCTACCTATAAACGATAAACCCTAATATCTCATAGTAACTTATGTATAAAGTTTACAATAAAAAATATTGTATCTTTACTAGACCATACAA
Source organism: Dorcus hopei (assembly GCA_033060865.1). Taxonomy (NCBI): domain Eukaryota; kingdom Metazoa; phylum Arthropoda; class Insecta; order Coleoptera; family Lucanidae; genus Dorcus; species Dorcus hopei. The sequence continues at coordinate 10,914,421 of CM065425.1, forward strand.
TTTAATTATATCCTGAAAATAGTTTAATAAGAAAATACTTACGTTTTCAGTCCAAAATAATTACAATAGTCGCGCAAAAACACTGAGTTCTCTGAAAAAGTTTGAATGACAGAAGCGCGCGAAATGTCATGTGACGTTTGTCAATAGCAGCGTTACCAATCTAAAAATGCGTTTACATAATAGGGCACATTTCAGAATTAACCGGTTACTCCACCGGTAGACATTTTAAAAATTTTAAATCCACTCTAAAGCTATCAAAAGTTATTATGGCTATAATAAGTATATAATAATAATATAGTTATAATAAGTTAATAGCTTATTGTAGCTAAAATAACTTATTATAGCTTTACAGTTGATTTTAGAATTTTAAAATGTCTACCGGTGAAGTAACCGGTTAATTCTGAAATGTGCCCATAGTTAGTAACTAAGATTTTTATATTTTTTTGCAAAGCCGTCCAAAGCTGCCCCCGTCCTAAAGTGCCCCCTTCTCCCCTATTCATAATACGAAGAAGGATTAAAAAAAATGGACCAGAACGACGCAGCAACTTATCGTAGCAGTCGATCACGTAAAAAAAATGGCAACATTTCATTAAGACATAGGGCAACGCAACTTGCTATCAGCGCTATCAGCAAATTACATTTGTAGAGGATTTTTAAAGAAAATAAAATATTACCGTATAAACAAAATGTGTGCACACATGAAAATGACGAAGGAAAACGTTTAGATTTTTATTTATGGCTTGGCGACAAAATTTTAATCGAAACTTTATTAATTACATAATTTTTTCGGATGAAACTACATTTACGACTAATGGAACACTTTCTTCTCAAAATAGCCGTTATTGGTCGGACGAAAATCCAAATTTTAGAATAACTTCTAGAAGACAATATTAAAAAAAAATTAACGTTTGGTGTGCAATTTCGTATGATGGAATCATTGAACTTTACTTTTTAGAAGGAAATCTAAATCAATTTTCATATTTGTTCAATTATCTCGAAGAAATAAGACAAAATTATTATTTTCAGAAAGACGGTTGTGGACCACATTCGACTATTTTAATAAGAAATTATTTAAACAGTTTGTTTGGAGAGAAATGGATTGGTAGATTTGGGCCACAACCTTGGCCGCCAAGAAGTCCACACTTAACTATTATGGATTTTTATTTTTGGGGGAACGTAAAGCAAAAAGTTTACACCGAATATTTTGATAATAATTTGGACTGATTAAAAAATAAAATTACAGATGTTGTTAAAGCTGTTCCGATAGACGAAATTGGAAGATGCTAGGCAGAATTTCGGAAAAGAGTTGAGTTATGTGGAAATGTGGGTGGAGCACTATTTGAATAATATTTTATTTTTTACTCAATAAGTAGATGAGGTTAACGTTTTATAACTCTACCGAAATATTTATAATTAGTAATTTTTTGTAATTCTATTTTTCTTCCAAGGATATTGAAACTTGGTATACATCCCTAATTTCAAATGGGAAACATTTTATCTTACTAACATTTTCTCATAAATTCAAAAAGTACACCACTTTGCCTACATAGATTTATTTCTTCTTGCATCAATACAGCCATCTTGAAGACTTTCGACGTCAAATTTGGCACAAATTCATTTCGTGCCAAGCAGATCTGAACTGCAAAGTGTGAAATCTGAATTCAAAAATTTTTGCTCCATACGTATCGCGAACTCAATCCGGGAACACACTGTATCCAATTTATTTCAGCTGCATTCGATTCACCGATTTGGATCGATTTAAATCGATCCAAAAAGAATTTATGTGTTCGATTCGTGCAGGATTCACCATAAGCCAAACGTAAAGAAACTGATCTAGATCACTTCTAAGTGATCTACTGATAAAAACAAATTGATTTCGGCTGCGAATCGAATGCAGCTTTCGTATACTATCTCATTTTTTACGCCATTAATACTCTAACAATAAATGTATTTGATTTTATTTATTACATCACTACTATTTTTTTCTTGAATTTTTAGCATTCAGCGTTGTTTTGTGTTCTTGTATTTTTATATACTTTTATATGTTTCATATACTTAGTATTGAGGGCATTTTTATAAAATTAGTATGTATATGTAAATCATAATTTCACAAGTCAGCTTCTTTGTTAAGTTCCTAGATTTAGAAAAAAATACATAGTTGTAGTCACTTCCGCCCTGCATGATCATGAATCATGATTCTATTTGTAACTATTCTGCAACAATCGTGATAAAAGGTCGCTTATTAACGCAGTACAATTATTTTACATACTTACTTATTTTATACGTGCTTATCACAGCACCAGTTAATTCTTAAAAACATGTCGAATTTGCACCTTGTGGCCTCGATTTACTCGTTCTTGCAAGTCATGTACCTACCCCATTTTTTATTTAACTACAAAAACGTTTGATTAATAAAATCATGAAATGATGAAACTCCAACATCCATGACGATAAGGCAAAAATGATTAGGAATGCTCAAGTTGCAACATACTTTTATGTATTACAGTACAACACGTTACTATGAGTCATCATTCCAGATTCTACTTTTAATCACTTGACAATGATATGACGATGACGGCGTTGGTATTAGCATTGTTATTAGCATTGTTATTAGCATAAAAGATTAAATTTAAATTAAAGAAGTCTTTTTAAATAGTTTCGTCTTTTTTATGACTTTTACTTATTTAATTATTTCTTAATTTAGTTTTATCTTTCTATTCTGATTCTATTTCTATTTTGATTTGATATTATTATTATTGTTATTAAGTTTACTCTGGTTTTTACTCTAATTATCTTTTTCATTTTATTCTTGATAATAATTCTCCCCTTTTCGTTTAGAAACTTTTTTATAAGGAGTTGAATTATTTTGTACTATTTTCAAAGTGTGTGGAATTTCAGGGCTATTTGAAGGAACTTAAATATTCCTTGGTTCAGGAGAATGGAACAATGCACGAATGTAAGGAGCAAGTGGCGTTTTATTTCAGTGAAGTATCGAAAGAACTATCGTGTCCAATGAAGAAAGTAACGAATTTTGTGGCACATAGTTTGCAGCAAACAATTGGAAAATGTTCGATTTTACCCTACGCTTACAGCAAGTTGACTTGGATGACGTGTGACTGGGTTTTACCTGTGTTGGTAAGATTTGAATGTTGTTAGATTTCGGAATGTAACCAGCTGATGAAAGCCAAAAAAGTAGCTATCCTGGATACTCCGAAACTCTTTCAAATACCTAAATATCTGCAATAATCAGTGTTTTGTTGACAAAACATATTACAGTGTTACAGCCATCGCATGCATCAGTGATCCACCTTTGACCCTGATAAACTCTTGGCGTTTGGAAATAACATTCACACTTTGAAACTTCCACGTAACTTTCAATTTAATCGTTTAATGCCTAAAGAAAATTAAAGGAATAAACTTTCTTTAATTTACTTACGCTTGCACACTTTCATTTTGGACATTAAAAAGATTATACCTTTTTAATTTATTCACGCAGACATACAAACTAATGACAAATTAATTTCCAGGCGACATGGTGGATAGCATTATCGATTACAGCCTTTTCCACGATCGTTGCTCTCTTGATGAGCTGCAAATTACTGGCGCAAGTCCAAGGACTACGTTGTAAGTAATTAATTGCCGAGAAGTCTCGGTGATGAGGTACAAATATTACTTCATGGGCAATCAATCCTTAAATTTAATATACAGGCTGTAACTATGCTTGAGTCATTTACTACAAGTTCCATTTTACAAAAGTCACAAGATGTCACTCTATTGACAGTCGAATATGTTCCTTTTCTTTTAAATTTAATATACAGGATGTAACTATACGTGAGGCATTTATTAGTAATGTAGCTTCTGTCACTTGTATTTAATACTGTTTGTAAATCATGATGAAAATTCTGAAAGACTATATTTGAAATATTTTTCAGTGATTTTTCTTCAACGCCAGCACATATCGTCGTTCGGTAGATACTCGAATCGACAGGTGGCCCTTCCTTCGCAGTAACCACGAAATAAAACGAACTGTAATTCGAAGTACAACAAAAAATATAATATATTATATTTTTGGAATGCAGTTACTCTTTTTAATTCCATGTGAAGAATACATCGCTTGATAATAGTAAAGTATCGACTAAACATAGCGGAACTAAATTAGCTAGGTAGTAAATTAATTAATTATTGTAGTAGTAGTAAAAAGTGCTAGACATTCACAATCAATCCCAAACACTGAGCGGCGGCCTCTTAGAATCCCTGCTGGTATTGCCGTGACTCTAATCGGTTCTGTAGGATTTCCAGTTGACGCTTGGCTTCACACTGGGGGAAATTCTGCAGGTCGTAATACTGCGGGGCGATTTTTAATAACCAATCGGCTGTGAACGAAAAGCAAACGGATTAATTTGAGGGAAGAATAAATCGGATGGTACTTACGTTTTATGTCTGTTACGGTGCGGATGTAATTTTTTGTCGTGAGTACAAATTCATTATAAATAACCCACTCGGGTTTGTGATCAAGACAAGTGGATGGGTGAAGCTGCACCATCTGGTTGTCTTTGATTGTTAAATAGTGACCAGTCCTTTCAAGATGTGCCACCTATAACCAAACATCAATATGTAATAATTGTAACAATTGGGTAATAGAAAATCAAGTTAAAAAGAGATTAATATTAACGGACGGCTTTAAAATACCTGCATGAAAAATCCATTGACCAGAGCTTTTCTAATATTGATGTAATAGTCTTTACTGGTAAAATCAGTTGAGGTTCTCTTGAGATTAAATCGGTCCATGATTCTGGACAGTTGCTGACGAACGTTATCAGCCGACTTTAAAGATCTGTAGTTGACGAAATTGTCATAGCACCACTGCGGGTCTTCCATATCTGCACAAACAAGCGTTAGGTTTTGTTTCTCTATTTACACACAGTTCCTAAATTCGAAATCTTTACGTTCAAAAGGGCATTCAAAATTAAAATGTAGTCATTAGAGATCAAGAAATCACGGTGTAGTTGAAACACCCAAACTAGGATCTGCAGAACAGATTATGTTTAAAAGCTTTGTTAAATTACAATTAAGTTTTATGCAAATGACCCAGTCTGAATTGGACATATTTATTACACAAAGAGATTCCTAATATTTACATTGAATTAGTAACACAGTAGAATTGCTACAATGCAATAAAATGCAGATTACAGCAACCACCTACTTATTTTAATTAAATTAAAGTGATACTCACTTTGTTTAAAGGCATGATAGACGTTGAGGAGGGTGAGATGGTCCCCATCAATATGTGCAAATCTCATCTTGGCGTCATCGGCAGCCTTCTTGGCCTCATTGGGACGGACGAAACACTGTGGGACTAAATATTGGAGCAGGGCAGTCGCCCGTATCCAACCAATATAGTTGCCGCACTCATGCGCTTCCTACAGAGCTACCTTAGTTAGAACTCAGAGCAAAACGACCAAACAGCTCAAGGAATACTCGAGTGGTTTGCTCTGACTTCATTTCATATATACCGGCAGAAAAATGCTGTTGTTATATCAAAATATAGGTAGCTATTTTGATACGGTCTACTGTGCATACATAAAATGAGTTCACAGACATAAGCTCGGTGTGTGTTCTTTTTAACAGATTTGTTTGTAGGTATCGAACAACCCTCGCTGTGTTTAGTGATTAAGTGAAACTTTCAGAAACATACAAACAATAATCCGTAAAATGTATGTAGGTGTGTGTAAGTACATGGTACAAAGTCGGATAAAATCTAATCATTCTATAAAAATGAATCAAAACTCTGTTATGTAAATAAATTAATTAAGGACAACATTCAGACTTCAAGACATAACTGAATAAAAAATTAAGTTTCAAGCCAAACATAAATGTATCAAATTGAATCAAAACATACAAATGCATTCCCACAAGACAACATTCACATTTCCCAGTCATAAATTAAAGTAATTCCGAAAACAACAACAGAGTTTGGTTCAAAAAAAGCTACTAGAAATTGCTGAAGACAAAGTAATAGTCATTGAATACATTTAAATAAATACCTGACAGCATGGCAGTGATTGATAAAATTTCATTGGAACAATTGTGATTGCAACTGGCTATCAACATCTTGGCTAGTTGTGGATCTAAAGGAAATTCTGCCATCACGGCCCCCAAGTCAGTAAGATTGCCGTCATCGTCCAATGCCGCCAAATAATTCAACAATTCGAGAGCCCTCATCAAAGTCTCGGGCGCAGGAGGGTCCATAAAGTCGAAATGCACGAGATCATCGATGCCTAGCTTCTTCAACTGTAGCACGACGGACCCGAGGTTAGACCGCAATATCTCCGGATAGGTATTGTCCTGCATTTCGTTCTTGTAAGCCTTCTCTGTGTACAATCGGAAGCACTTCCCCGGCTTAGTACGACCGGCACGACCCGCTCTCTGTTGGGCAGACGCTTTGCTGATCGGCGAAACCAACAGAGATTCCACGCGAATCCTCGGATTATAAACTTTCTGTTTAGCGAAGCCTGGATCGATTACAAACACGACCCCGTCTATGGTAAGTGAAGTTTCAGCGATATTCGTTGACACAACAACTTTACGTCCGATAGCACCGTTTGATTTATTCGGCGGGGCATCCTCGAATATCCGTTGTTGCAAGTTGGGAGGCAACGTCGAATACAACGGTATACACTTCAGTTCACCCACTTCCGGCCCCAGATTGTCTATTTCTCGTTTTATTCGCTTGCAAGCGACTTCGATTTCCTCTTGACCGGTCAGGAATAGCAAGATATCTCCGGCTATTTCCTCGCACATGTGTATCTGAATGACGGTACGAATTGCAGCCTCGAGATAGTCGCGTTCCGGTTCAGGGGTGTAAAAGATTTCGACCGGGTGCGTTCGCCCAGGGACATTCATCAAGGGCGCATTATCAAAGTATTGCTGGAATTTACCTGCGTCTAAAGTGGCAGACATAATAACTAGTTTCAAGTCAGAACGCTGTTTTATAACTTCTTTTAGTACGCCCATAAGTATATCTGTGGCTAGGGTGCGTTCGTGAGCCTCATCTAGCAAAATACATTGATACGCATCCAACATGGGATCGCTCATTCCTTCACGAAGCAACATACCATCCGTCATGTACCTGGAAATTATTTCATTTAATTTAGTTGATTATAACGGCGAAGGAGTTTAATGCTTACTTCAAGATTGTTTTTGCAGACGAACAATCTTCGAAACGAATACTGTAACCGACTTCTTGCCCCAAGGCAACGTCCATTTCTTCTGAGACGCGTTGCGCAACTGACATGGCGGCAACTCGTCTGGGTTGCGTGCAGCATACGCCTTTCTTTCCGATTGACCTCGCATATTCCACACACCACTGTGGGATTTGCGTAGTCTTTCCAGAGCCCGTCTCACCGACCAATACGATGCACTGGTGTTCGGTAAGTAGCCTCATGAAATCGGCTCGATATTCGAACACAGGCAGTGTGATTCTCTTCCGAAACAACTCATGGTATTTTGGTGTGAACGGCAGGCCAGTTAGGGGATTGAGCGAAGTGTTAATAGGTGTGCTGGTGACGGCGGTGCTTATACCACGTTCTTCCCTGTGAACACAAAGGATAATCTCGATGATGACACAGTTATGGGGCAGTCACTTACCGCTTTTTCTTGATAAATGGATCTAGGGCTTCGATCCGTCTCTTTGACATAGCGCGGCGGAACTTTAAAGGGGTAAATTAATACGTCCCGACGGCGTCGGTTAATGCGAAAATAAAGCTAACCACAAACAAAATCGTCGTTCCAAGGAAGTAAAAATCTTCTACTCACTTCACCAAACCGGAAGTTGGTAATACAAATCACTGTTTTGATAGTACTGTAGCGTTGCCAATAGGAACAAATGAGAATTATGAGATGCACTCGTTAGTTCATTATCGTAAACATTAAAGTATTGCATACTAATAATTCGACAAATTTAGAATCGTAGTATTATAATAAAAATGCTAGAATAAAGTCATTTTAATTTGGCGTCGATCTTGATATTTACCAGTGACGATCAGTGTGACCAACTCAAAGAAACACCCTAACTAAACCTGTGTTCGTTTATTTAACTTCATTCTCTCTATGTATTTACTCTTTTCGCACTCTAAAGAGTGAGAGCGAATAAGTTTTAATACAAGAAAGAGTGAGATAAAAGTGCAAAAAGAATAAATAGAGTGAACGGAGTTTCTTGCTTGCTTGCTTTGCTTCGAGCAGAATACGCTTTTTGTCTTATCGGCAAATGCCATTCCAGACAATTTACTATAAATATTTGTAACTGAGTCTCAGTTAATGCACAGCACAAACATCTATGGATCATGGCCAGCAACATTAACATTCACTGACGTGTATGTATGGCCGTGTCAATTCGCCTAAAATTCGGTTCCGGAAAGCATGCCGTGGAGTACTCCCCTCAGCGCTCTCTATTAATGATACTACAGAACTACTGACAGTAACGTAATGGCAACTGCAATTACTTAAAAACTCACAAGAGGCGCTGAGTGGAGTACCGTCAAATTTTTAAAAGTCAAATTGAAACGGCCATACATACACGTCAGTGAATGTTAATGGAGTTGGCCATGCTATGGATATGATAGGTTCCAACCTACGCCACCGAGCCACACGACTTCCAAAGTCGGCTAACCGCTGAGCCACCCAGCGACCCTGAACGAGTTGAATAAACGAATAGGTTAACCACAGGGTTGCCAGATGCCGCGATTTATCGCAAAATAAGCTACTCATATATCTTTCATTTGCGAAGACTTTTCAACTTTGCGATGGGCGACAACTTTGGGTTACCTCAGATCTTGAATTGTGATTATTGGACTGTAAATCTTTTTGCAAAACGCTAAATGATTGATAAAATGAAATGATTTTCTTTCATGTTATATTAAGTTGCGTTACTTTTGGAGTTCTTCTCAGCGATAGATTGGCGGGCGCTTTGGTTAGTTTCAGTTCGCAGTTGCCACCAAATCAATTGTCACTTGTCACTATGATTCTTTTCTATGAGAAAAACTTCTTTGAAGCAAAAGAAAAACAAAAGTCTATCGATAAAGAAAAAATTGTCAATGTCATGATAGGTGTAAATTGAGGAGAAGTTGAGGAAACAACTAGGCACGCATTTTTTAATTCACTAAAAAGAAATTTTAATTGAATTTGCGGCAATTTCAAATCGAAAACCGGAATTAGAATCGAGACGAAAACGGAAAAATGAAAGACTGTTGATTAACTCGAGAACGGATTTGAAACGTTTACCTAAAAATTGAAGAAAAAAAAACACTGAAATAAATAATAAAAATCGAAAACTTCTGTTTCTACCGTTACCGTCTCATAAAAAAAAGAATAAACGACTTTTGATTTTGCTGAGCAGTTCAGAAACGAAACGTAATCAACTTTTTCAATAAAAAGTTAAATAAATTTAGAAAATCGAAGATCTCGGAAGCAAAAGGAAAACAAAAGATTTGAAATTAAAAATTTTTAAAAATCACATTTCTAGAAAAGTTGGAAATTATTTTAAAAACCTGAACTTTCGGACAATTCTAGAAATATACATATTTTAATATATTTTGGGCAATTTCTGTTCAGTTTCAGTGCAACATCTAATAGCGTTTTCCACTGGCTGCACTAGTGTGCACTGAGTGTATTTTCATCTCGGTTCAGCTTTATGTAATAAAACAAGCTAGAGATATCGTGAGTGTACACCGGTGCAGCCAGTGGAAAACGCTATAACTTTCGACATCTGGCAACATTGGCAACCCTGGTTAACCAATTTTTTTTATAAGCTGGTCGCCATCTTGTTTACAAAATGTCGTCACTGCCAGGCGCGCTATTTTTCTTCTAACAATAGTGAGGTGAAATGATGAGTGAAATAAATAGTTTTTTTGCACCGTAAGTTGTAAAAATCAAGAAAAGAAAAAAGTTTGAAATTGCAGCATCACAAATAAAAACAAGTAAGTCAGCCTTTTCAATGTATTTTAAGATAAGGAAACAGACAAGTATTTGAAATTCGTTTTGTGGTGGGAGTGGATCTTGCGTCGGAAAACTGCATCTAATAAATATTTTCTACAAAAACTACATTACCAGTAATTTTCAATGTAGTTTATGCACTTTCTGCAATAAATTTAAAATTCACATAACCTCACTTTTTATTATTAATACTAATATTATATTATTTATTGAAAATTGAAAAATACAAAAAGATACTATACAATAGACCTTAAAACTAGAAATTGCATTATTTGTACTATTCACGTCTTTGAACGAAAGAGTCGCCGCGCGGCGAAGTTATGTGGAACCTGAAAACTGGCGATGTATGTTTGATCATTTTTGATGCGAGCTGGTAAAAAGGTAGTAAAACCAGTGAAAAAATGTAGTATTTGCTATTATGGCTGCGCATAAAAGTAATAGAATGTGTTCTGTAACGCAGTGTAAAAATCGCGAAGACAAGAATGTATCCCTACATATGTTTCCGCCAAATAAAATACTTGAAAAGAAATGGCAGGTTAGTCTTAAAATTGGAAAACCGATAACAAAAAATATGTTTGTGTGCAGTGAACACTTCAGTGAAGACAGTTTCTTTTATTTTGGTAAGTTTAATATTTATTTTTAGGTTAGATTAGATGAGACTGCAAAAACGTGTTTAAGGCCCAGTTGTACAATGCCAGTTTAAATTTAAACTGAAGCTTAAACTCTTAACAACGATTATTTCCATAATTGTTGTTAAGGGCTTAAAGTTTAAGCTGGAATTGTACAATTGGGCCTAAATATTCCACTGCCTGCTTCATGATCATGAGCAACACGTCGTGATTATTTTATATTCTAATATATTTTTTATTTTAATACGTATTTCATGTGGTATACCAAATACTTGTGAACTTTGAAGGCACATTGCGAGAATCTCAAGTTCATTGTTCATATTTTTTAAAATTCCGCATTCTACAATATGTCTTGCCTTTAAAACCGCGCTTCCCTCAATATACGGCCGTTTAAACTCGCTCACTAACTACATAATTGATGAATTTCTACACAAGGCTCAAACATTATGGAAGTTTCTAATTTTATTGCTACTCTACAACACCGTATTGCTGCAAACGAAACGCGCGCGCTTTTTAAGACTGCTTCTCCGCCATATTTGCACAATTTGCAGCGACATCTAGAGGAGAAGAAAAACGCGAAACCTGAAAATCACTGAAGTGCTTTAGAACCAGAGATTTGTTATAATTACAAATATAACAAATCTCTGTTTAGAGCACTTGTGAGTGAGAACTTTCTTAGTTTACAAATTATGGAATTCGATTGCATACTACATGGCCAGAAAAAAGAAAAACTGCAGTATTATAATAATAATAATAATTAAAAGTTGGTACTTGTCCGATGAAAATTGTATCACAATCACAAAATCTTCTAATCGGACACTAAATAGCGTACAAACACTTAACGTTTCGCCGTCGTTCGACAGCTTCGTCAGAAGTGAAAAATATTTTTGTCCGGTTAAAAGATTTTGTGATAATAATAATAATAATTTATTTATTATCAAATAGCAAATGTGTGTATAAAATAAAATACAATGATATTGATAAACGTCAAGCAGCACGTTAAAAAGCTTCTTGTATAATCACAGAAAAAAGTCGTTAAGAGAGTTTATTATACTTATTATTTTTTGAAACTTCTAGAATCAAGTAAATTGTGCTGTAAACTCGATTGTTTTTTGTTTATATTGTTTTTTTTTTTAATTTTATTTAAAGTTGGTTCTTGTTATTCCGTATTCTTTAAAATAGTGTTATTTCATTTTTGCTTTTTCTCATCTTTTTCTTTTTACTTTAAAAAAAATGTTGTAAATTTATTAAATTGTGTTCTATTATTTTTTTTTAATTTGATTATCTTTGATTTTTTATTATTTTGTTTTCTTTATTTTATCACTATTCTATTCAAATTTTTTAAAAAATTTATTATTAATCTACTGAATTGCGCTGTAAAATCGACGGTCCTGTGTTCTCTTTTTAATAACAAATTTTAGTGATTTTCTGTGTTAAAAAAGGGACTTCTTGGTAACTCTTGAGAGATTTTTGCTTTTTACGCGTTGGTTATACTGGTGGACGCGACGCCATCTTGTTCGTAAAATGTCGCCAAGCCCGCTATTTTTGTTCTAACGATAATGAAGTGATATAAACAGTACTTTACACCGTAAGTTGTAAAAATCAAGAAAAAGAGAAAGTTTGAAGTTGCAGAATCCCGCATCACAAATAGAGAGAAGTAAGTCTCCCTTTCCAATTCATTTTAAGATAAATACGCAAACCGGCAAGTATCAAGTATGCTTTTGAAATTCATGTTTTGTGGTGGGAATGGATGATGTAAAGGTATGCGCTGAAAGAAATTTCTTCGTTATTAAAGGAATACGTTAAAATAATCTGAATTAAGTTCCTGCATTGAACTTTCTAGAGCAGCACTGAATCGAATGGATTATTTTCTTGAGAGCCAAAGACTTGGTTGGCAACAATGGTGGTGTGATTAACATAACCTCAAAAATAAGTTTTCGAAGGAGCGCACGTTATACAGATAAAGTACAATGGAAAACGCACTTAATTTCCACGAAATGGAATTGGACGATCGAATATTGAAGGTAAAACCATAATTAGACGAACAAATCGAACTCTCACGTTTCAAATGTACGCAGGCAATAGCAAAACTAAATTGGGAAAGGCCGACGTTAATCCAGGAGAAAGCTGTGCCCCTCGTGTTAGAAGGAAAGGATGTATTAGTACGTGCTCGAACGGGCACCGGTAAAACAGCGGCTTTCGTCATTCCGCTCGTCCAAAAAATTCTCACCAGCAAGCAGACTGCAGCGAAACAGGAGACGAAGGCGTTGATCCTTGCTCCTAGCAAGGAACTGTGCAGCCAGATCTGCAAGGTTGTGAAGGATTTAACAGTGAAGTGTTCGAGAGAGGTGAGATGTGTAGATATTGCGTCGAACGTCGAGTTAAACAGCCAGAAGCCTATGCTAGTTGAGAAACCGGACATAATCGTCAGCACACCTTCCAGAGTTTTGCAGCACGCGAAAGCGCATAATTTAAATGTGAAACAATCACTGGAAATATTGGTTATTGATGAGGCCGACCTAATGTTTTCATTTGGATACGAAGATGAAATAAAGGAATTATTGACGTAAGTCTTCACAATTTCAAAAAGGGTTTGTACAACTTTGTACTTGTACTGTTTTACAGTTATTTTCCTAAAATATATCAAACGATCTTGGCATCAGCTACATTAAGCGATGACGTAAGAACTTTAAAAAGCCTCGTGTTACATAATCCCGTAGTCCTTAAATTGGAGGAGCCTGATTTACCACCTAGCAGCCAACTTAGTCATTATCACTTATACGCTGAGGAAATCGATAAAGCAACCATACTCTACGCCCTATTAAAGTTGAATCTAATCCGAGGAAAAACTATTATTTTTGTGAACACGGTTGACAAATGTTACAAGTACGTTTAATGCAAATTGAAAGCTTGCAATTTCATTTCTAACCGCTTTTTTTGTTTTAAATAGAATTAAGTTGTTCCTCGAGCAGTTTGCCATAATGACGTGCGTGTTAAACTCAGAGCTGCCGGCGACTGTGAGGTGTCACTCAGTGAACCAGTTCAATCAAGGCGTTTACGACATTATAATTGCATCAGACGAAAAGACGCTGGAGCAACCAACCGAACCTACCGGCAAAGACACTGCCAGGAAATCTAAACGACGGAAAGACAGGGAGAGTGGCGTTTCGAGGGGAATCGATTTCCAGTGCGTTTCGAATGTGATTAACTTCGATTTTCCCTTAACCATCCAGGCTTACGTTCACAGAGCTGGTAGAACAGCGAGAGGGAATAATGAGGTTCGATTTCGGTGTATAAAAATTGTACATTTGATTATTGTAAACGTTCCAGGGGAGTGTGCTGTCGTTTGTTAGCATAAAAGAACAGGAGTTACTAAAATCAGTTGAAAATCACTTAAAAAATGGACAATATGAAGAAAATGTGTTCAAGTGAGTTGTGTCTATGTCTATATTGTTATTTATTATTGTCTTCGTTGATTTTAAAGGTCTTACCAATTCAAACTTGAAGAAGTTGAAGCTTTTAAGTATCGCGCACAAGATGCTTGGAGAGCTGTCACAAAAATCGCAGTGCGAGAAGCCAGGCTTAAAGAAATAAAACAAGAAATCTTCAACTGTCAAAAATTGAAGGTAACTTCTTTGTTAATGTCGGTGTGGTCGGAGAATTCATAGTTTTAATTTCAGACTTACTTCGAAGATAATCCGGTGGACTTGCAAGTGCTTCGACATGACAAGGCTTTGCACACGGTGAAAATACAGCAGCACTTGGCAGATGTGCCCGAATACATAGTACCACCCGCTCTGAAGAATGTTGCCAGCACAAAGAAGCACGCCAAGAGAAAGCGAGATCACTTCAAAACGTCTGAGACTTCGATGAACAAGTTCGAGGTAAGTCGAAAGAATTTTCTTGTAAGGAATACGAAGGTTTTAATTCCAGGTTAAGAAAAGTAATCCGCTCATTAGCATGCAATTCGGGGGTTTTCAAAAAAAGAAGAAGAAAATATGAGTGGTGAAAGTAATTAATTTAATTTTGCAAAATGAAAAGATTTTTTTTTTTTGTTTACTATGTTGTTTATTAAACATTACCCTGTGGGTGTCCAACCATTAGAGAAAGATTTTGCATTATTCATCGGTGTGTATTTGAATAAGTCGCAAAAATAAAACACGCTTCGATAATTTTCAATAAAACTATATTGAGAGAATTATCTATTTAACACAATTGCGATTAATTTGAGTAATTTAAGTATGCGAGACCAATTTATCAATTTTATTTTCATTTACAAAATGTTTTTAAAACTTTCGCCAAGACGTTTTCGTTTCGGTATGCAATAATACCACCCCGATTGCAATACTTGTCGATTTTGTTGTCTCTGTCAGATAGAGTCCCACTTTCTTTGTAATCAACCGGAACAATTTTTCCTTTAATCGCGTCGTTCCAAACGATTAAATCGCCACCTGAACTCTTCAGGATAGCCTGCGGTGCACAAGTGTCCCACTTAAACGTCGAGTTTTTCGTCAAAATGTATGCGTCTGCTAAACCCAGAACCACGAGCAAGAGCTTGTAACCAGCCCCGGCTGCTTCCACAAGCTTGAAGCCTTCCTCTTGGAGTTTTGCTTTTACGCTTGGGTCCTCACTGCTGCTGATGCAGATGACGTTAGATTCCGTGAAAGTTGGCTGAGGACGATCAGAAAGCACAAAGTTCTTGTTTAATCCCCAAAAGCATTTGCTTTGCCATCTAACAACAAAAAGTCATGGTTTTATTTATTTTATTTGAACATTTTTTAGTGGCGTCTTGTTTTTAACCACCTACCCATTCAATAGAACAAACAAGTTGAAATTGTGGACCAAATAAATAAATTGGGCGAGCATCACTGAAGTAAAAAAGAAATTGTCTGTACAGGGTGTTACCGGGCTCGAGTCATTTAATGTATACAAAAATCTTTTCGATGGTGCTAGATTAAGACTAAGTGCAAATTTCAACATAAAAAAAAATAAATTAGAATTTAAAAAAGTAAAATTCGGTTCTTTTTCAAGGATTTAAATCGAAAGTTGGACAAATGTGCTCAATGTTTGACATTAATGATAATTATAGTTTAGAATATTTGACGTTTGGAAATTGCGAAAGAAAGACGCCCTATTAGCCAACCTAATTTTTTGTTGTTGCGGATGTGACTGAAAATTTTGAACGAACAAAACGGAAAAGATTGAACTAAGAACTAACAATAAATTAGGGCCTGGACAGGAGTGTTACCAACCCGCAAAAAGTAGAAATCCGTGAACACGAGTGAGGTCAAATGGAAAGTTAATGCCCGGTTGCACCAACTTTTTAAGCAGAGCTTGAGTGGTGTTTAGACTATGACATTTTTGATAGATTTAACAAAATGTTAGTCACGTTCTAATTGATACGAGTGATCGTTAGATGGTAACATTAAAATTTAATTAATAATTAATTAATTAATTATAGGGTTGGTCGTCGGTTGTTGCTAGGGAAATTTGAGAAAATGAATTCAGTCTCTTTTATTAAAATAATTTTTATACGTATAGGTATCCCACGTCGATTGCACGATACTTTATCAGCGAGTCAAAATCAAACAAAATTTCTAATAAACACTTATCCGCAAAGACATCGCTTTCGAAATAATCGCTTTCGTCGCCGATTAACAAAGAAAAACAAAGTAAGCAATTACGAAACCGCTTTTTGCATTTATAAAAAAAAAATCTGGAAATTAGTGCACTGCCCTAAGGGAAAGCGATTTTTCATATTAAAATAAACGGTGAGCAAATAAAAATCAGATTAGTGTAGCCAGTGCAAAGAAAATGTATGTCTGTGATTAAATAAAAAGTCAATAAATTTGACAGTCCATGAATGTATGACGCTAATGGCCGTATGCACCGAACAAATTAACTCAGCTTAACTTTAAGCGTCACTTAGAATGTGTCTTACACAATGTTATGAAACTTCAAATGTCACAGTATAAACGTCATTCAAATTTAAGCTCGATTAAAGTGGTTGGTGCATATGGCCCTAAATAATTCAGTTAATCACAGACATTGCACCGCCTACCCTAATCTGATTTTTATTTGCTCATTTTTTATTTTCTCTTAAATGGAATGCTATACTTTTTATTCCAAATTCTGATTCTACAAATTATTTTAAATAAAAAATGTTGGCGTCCATTTGAGTTTAGATCTAATAGGAATAGGCATTTAGGTTTAAATCTAAATGTAATCTATTTTAATATATCTTCAAATTTATCTAAAAAATTGTTTCGAGAGAATATATTTACGCCAATTTCTAATTTAAAGATTGAAGTGGCATGTCGTTTGAAAGTACATACATATAATGTTAAGGCTTTCAAATCATATCCTAATTATTCCTGAAAAATTCACAGGCTGGTCATAATGTGATATTGAAGCTCATTATGTTAAATGCCCAAAATTCAATTTTCGTAAATGGAATATCCTGTATATTTTTACATCATGAGATACAGAATCGAATTCTACTTCGATTAGTGTTAGCATGCCCTGTACCTATTTATTTTAGTTTTCTTGTTATCAATGATTGTTTATTGTATTCTGTTAATTAATGGAATGAATGCTATTATGAAAAACCCTACCGTCAGTTTACGATTCTCATAAACGAGCCTCTTTAAAAATTAAGTATGCCTTGAAAAACAATTTTTTTTGTCAGTTTGACATTTTGATTAAACAACAAAAGCAAAACTTACAATGGGTAAAGTTATCAAAACAATTTTTTAAATAAATTTGAAGATATCTCAAGATATCGGTTACATTTGGGTATAGATATAACCCTTAACATTTTTCATTTAGAATAATGTGTAGCATTCCATTTAAAGTAAGACAGTTAACGGCGACTTCCGGTATAACTGGAAGCGATAAAGGTGAAAATATTTTAATCTGAAAGATCGCTTTTCCTTAGAGCAGTGAACTAACTTTCAGAATTTTTGTGTATTCCCTTCGCCGAAAACTTGGGATACCCTGTACAGAAAGAAAATGAACAAATGATTAATATGATTTTAAGAAGGTAGAATGTCTTTCACTTTACAAACGCATTTGCAGCCAAAAAATTGTGAAGTATAAAAAAGCTTCTGCGTTTCTACCTACTTTAAATACTCACTTTCCCTGAAATTCTTCATGAAACGGATGATTCACGACTCCAACAACCGGACTTCCGGTAAAACGATTATAGACCCCGATAAGTATTGTCACGCAGCGCAAGCCGCTTAAAAAGATGCCATCGTGACCTTGCCTTTCAACTCCATTAATATATTCGGAAGTGGAATCTGCAAATTACTTTCGCTTTATTTATTTAATGAAATCAGACTCTTCAATACCAATGGGGTCTATCCAAATTCCGAGTTCGCTAATATCCAAACTTCGCCAGTCAGACACGTCTTGTTCGGTAGTGTTTACGTCGGCAATGTCGATTTTTTTATGCACTTCTTCCGCCAGCAACGTCGCCGCCGTTATGTCCGAATTCAAAACTTTCGCCAATAAATTCCGCGTCTCCTCTTTCGTGTTTAAAACCTCCACCTTGACAACCTCGCCTAGTTTATTGCGGAACACGTTGCTCTCCTCACCCTTTATAAAATCTTTGATTTCTGAAAACTAATTCGAGCGTTCTAATTTTAACGTGCGAATGAAAACAGAGTTACCTGCTGGCCGACGTCGTGTTTTAGGGTTTCTTGGATCAGTACGTCCGCTAAAGTCTTGAAGTCATGTACGAAACGCGGGTTCGCTTCGTTCGTGTCCTTCTCCTGTACTAGTAAGCTGAATAGATGACGGTCTTGTCGACAAACTCTGGCTATATTCGCCGCTTTTTCCGACGCGATTATCAACGACTCTAGGAAATTCATTATGTTTATCTCATTCATTTAATTTTGGCAGATGTTTTAATAAACGGTGGATATTTAAATGATTTAAATTACATAACGTCACGCACTGCGATATATCTCAGACGGGATTTAATAATTGTGTTGCATGATTTAACATTTTCTTGCTGTTAGTGATTATTGAGCGCGATACGAAAGCCTGCGATTGCGTACCATGTCCAGCGGTAAATTCAACATGACGGCGAGGACACCATTTCATTCTCTTTGAATTAAAATTTGTTGGCTGGCATTTCTTTCTGAACGACCCTGGTAGTTATGAAATGATTAAATTTTTTATTTCCTGTTGCCTTTTTAAATGATATTTCTAATTTGTACTTGTGTAAAATACAATGCGATCAATAAAGTATGTCTGAAGAAAAACTACTTTCCAATCTACATCAATATGTATTTAGGTCCATGTTACGTCAACTGCATCTTGGATTTTTATACTGTTCAACAAAGCGTCTTTTTCTGATTGCAATGATTTGAATTAGAAATTTGGAAATCATATATGAAGTTCTAACTGCATGTATTGAACATAACCTTAAAGCATATGTGAATAAAAGTAAAGCCAAGATACGGATGAAAAACGAACAAATATATTATTAAATTTTATTGATATGCTTTAATTATAACTAGAATTGTAATTTAAGCATTGGCAACGTGTTTTGTTGGCCAAGTTGGTATTTCTTCATAGAAATATTTACACCCAGTAGCGTCACTTAAACGTCAGTGTCAAAAAAAAACGCCATTCTATTTGATACCCTTATGGAAGTGCAATGTAATTTGCAGCTGGGTAGGTATCAAACAAAAGAACAAATGTGACAGTTATACTCCAGTGACGCTACTGTGTGATTCTTATACTGTGTATTTACACTTAGTGTTGCCAATCGCTTGGAGTAAAATGTTGCTCAGTCGCTACATTTAGCGGTTCAAATTAGCGTATATTTGTGACTGTAGGTGTTCTGTTGCGTTTAACTACTTTAACCAAGCATTCCCAGACGCTGAAGTAAATTACGATGCATTTGTAAATAGTATGCATTACATCCTCGAACGACTTAACACACAGCGCTGCATTGTTACCAACAGAGTACAATGTGTTGCCTATACGGGAGGGTCACGTGGGTTGAAATCATTTGGTATATTAAGGCCTGGTTTATCAAACACAAGTTAACTTTAAGTTAAAGTTAACCTTCAGTTAATTACCATAACAACAATTGTCTTCGTAATAGTTACTATGGGAAAAAACAAAGTTAGAGTTAACTTGTGATTGATAAACCGGCCTAAATCTTTAAACATTTCGCTAGGCGTTGGAAATCACACTATGTTAGCGACATTTTATTACAGAATAAACAATCAACATTGGAAAAAAAAACATTCACTCAAAATGAGCACCTTCTCATTTTTAAAATATTTCAGATGGATCGTTTTCAAAGAGAATATTAATTTTTTTGAAATCGAATTAGATGGATGAGATTTTATAGGTTGACAAATTTGCGACTTAATTGTCAACGGGAGAGGTCTCTGTTAATCGCAAAATTGCCGATAAAAGGGTGAACAACATTGCAGTTTTGTTTATTAACTCAATAGATGTCACTACTATTTTTAGAGCGTCTGTTCGTTCCTACGTCATTGGCTATCTGGATAGATCTATCATCTGTGCTTCTAGTAGCATTAAAATGAACGCCCGCCAATAACGGCCATATTAGATGTGAAAACGGTAGTATAAACATCAAAGACGCCGACACGAGTTATCCTTCTGATTAATGAGATGATGAGTATACTGTCACAGATTAATATTACAGCAGATACGAAACTTGCCAATTTGGTTATTTTTAACAAGTCACCTTTGAAGAAAGGCGTGTCAGTTTGACGTTAACTTTTAGGCCCAGTTGTAACATGTGTTTTTTTAAAAATGCCATAAAGGTTGGCCATGAAAATTAAAACTCATGTCGTAGCTTGGCATCTAACACATGCCAAATCTGAAAATTTAGAGTAAATGAATGGAGCTAAGACATGAATTTTCTTTTCCACAGCCACCCCTTATGGCATTTTTAAAAAAACACAGTATAATGCCAGTTTAAACAAAATTTAAACTGGCAATGTACAACTGGACCTATAATAAGTGTTATTTCTTACATGTTATGCATGTGACGACGGGACAAGTTGAGAAGAAGAAACCACATCGTTCTTTAGTTTTCCGAAAGGATATGCGCTTTTGTACTCATTTGCGTGAGCGAAGTGGGTAGCGGGAAAGTGGCTAATACGCATTCCAAAAACAGATTTATTGAAAATAGATCATCGGCAAACTTTACCATATGAGCCTATGCAAAATAATTTTACCTAATGAAAACGGCTGAAGGTCAAAAAATTCAGACTCACAACATCAAAGGTGCCGACAAACAATTTCGTATCTGCTATGTTAGGTAATTATTTTCTTTTTTTTCTTTTGCTTTGCGCAGCAATGCTGCAATTATTGTCTTTCGGCCATAAGCCATTCCAGACAGTCACGAATATTATATGTATAGCTGGGTCTAACTGTCTTAGACAACACAAACATCCATGGCCATGGTGAGATTCGAACTCACGCCGACCGAGCGACACGACTTCCAAGTCGGCTAGGCTAAACCGCTGAGCCACTCGGCGACCCAGGTAATTATTAATCTGTAATACTGTGATAATACCAACAAAAATATCACTCTAACATGGACTACTAGGGGTACGTTCCACTTAAAGCCCGCAACACTCGCGCTCGCGACCGCGGAATTTCTCGTTCCACTGGCTTCTATGATGTCATTCATGACGTTCTAAGCGCGATCACACCGACCGTGGTCTTTAAGTGGAACGATTCAGTGGGCTTTGCGAGTCTTAAGTGAAACGCACCGTAAGTTATTGTGAACGCTGTTTTAAACAGCGTTCACAATGACTTAACGTAACAAAATTAACCTCTAAATACAGGTTTGAAACGTTTTGTTTTAATGTAAATACTTAAAATTCTAAACTGAAACTAATTAATGTGTTTAATTATGAACAGTAAATCATTTAACATACCCCCTTCATACAGGTGATATTAGTGATAGTAGAGTGCAAAACACAGGTTCAAAAAGATCGTGAACGGATATTAGTAGGTTGTGACTGAAATTGTTCTAAACAAACATATAAATAAACATCAAAATGTCACCTCTAACACTTCCTCGTAAAGCAGTACTAACTTATGCTATTTTGTGCCTGCCAATCCTTTTTTCTGAGATGCAAGCATTGAAATGTTACAGCTGCAATGCATCCTCACCTACTCTACGTATTATGAAGTCATCGTGCTGGAATCCAGTGGAAAGTAATACCGAGGTTTGTCGGGCACACGAAGACGACCTATCCTGTGGAGTTCAGGTCCTTCACGTTCCTAAATTCAAAGGTTTGATCGAAATCTCTGAAAGTTTTCATGTGGTAAAAAGATTTTGTGGATTACTTCCTGAATTTGTTATTTCAAGTAATAAAGAGCAGGAATCTCAAACGACTCGCTTAGAAACTTGTAGGACGGACCTTTGTAACTCATGGTCAGGGAGAGAGCTACAATGGTGGGCATATCGTCCACCATGGGTCATGAGTTACAAAGGTCCGTCCTACAAGTTTCTAAGCGAGTCGTTTGAGATTCCTGCTCTTTATTACTTGAAATATCAACACACAGATAGCAATAATAAGCATAAGTTAGTACTGCTTTACGAGGAAGTGTTAGAGGTGACATTTTGATGTTTATTTATATGTTTGTTTAGAACAATTTCAGTCACAACCTACTAATATCCGTTCACGATCTTTTTGAACCTGTGTTTTGCACTCTACTATCACTAATATCACCTGTATGAAGGGGGTATGTTAAATGATTTACTGTTCATAATTAAACACATTAATTAGTTTCAGTTTAGAATTTTAAGTATTTACATTAAAACAAAACGCTTCAAACCTGTATTTAGAGGTTAATTTTGTTACGTTAAGTCATTGTGAACGCTCTTTAAAACAGCGTTCATAATAACTTACGGTACGTTCCACTTGAGACTCGCAAAGCCCACTGAATCGTTCCACTTAAAGACCACGGTCGGTGTGATCGCGCTTAGAACGTCATGAATGACATCATAGAAGCCAGTGGAACGAGAAATTCCGCGGTCGCGAGCGCGAGTGTTGCGGACTTTAAGTGGAACGTACCCCTAGTAGTCCATGTTAGAGTGATATTATTGTTGGTATTACCACAGTATTACAGATTAATAATCACCTGGGTCGCCGAGTGACTCAGCGGTTTAGCCTAGCCGACTTGGAAGTCGTGTCGCTCGGTCGGCGTGAGTTCGAATCTCACCATGGCCATGGATGTTTGTGTTGTCTAAGACTGTTAGACCCAGCTATACATATAACATTCGTGACTGTCTGGAATGGCTTATGGCCGAAAGACAATAATTGCAGCATTGCTGCGCAAAGCAAAAGAAGAAAAAAAATTATTACCTAACATAGCAGATACGAAATTGTTTGTCGGCACCTTTGATGTTATGAGTCTGAATTTTTTGACCTTCAGCCGTTTTCATTAGGTAAAATTATTTTGCATAGGCTCATATGGTAATGTTTGCTGATGATCTATTTCAATAAATCTGTTTTTGGAATGCGTATTAGCCACTTTCCCGTTACCCACTTCGCTCACGCAAATGAGTACAAAAGCGCATATCCTTTCGGAAAACTAAAGAACGATGTGGTTTCTTCTTCTCAACTTGTCCCGTCGTCCCAGGCATAGCATGTAAAAAATAACACATATTATAAGTCCAGTTGTACATTGCCAGTTTAAATTTTGTTTAAACTGGCATTATACAACTGGGCCTAAAAGTTAACGTCAAACTGACACGCCTTTCTTCAAAGGTGACTTGTTAAAAATAACCAAATTGGTAAGTTTCGTATCTGCTGTAATATTAATCTGTGACAGTATACTCATCATCTCATTAATCAGAAGGATAACTCGTGTCGGCGCCTTTGATATTTATACTACTGTTTTCACATCTAATATGGCCGTTATTGGCGGGCGTTCATTTTAAAGCTACTAAAAGCACAGATGATAGATCTATCCAGATAGCCAATGACATAGGAACGAACAGACGCTCTAAAAATAGTAGTGACATCTATTGAGTTAATAAACAAAACTGCAATGTTGTTCACCCTTTTATCGGCAATTTTGCGATTAACAGAGACCTCTCACGTTGACAATTAAGTCGCGAATTTGTCAACCTATAAAATCTCATCCATCTAATTCCATTTCAAAAAAATTAATATTCCCTTTGAAAACGATCCATCTGAAATATTTTAAAAATGAAAAGGTGCTCATTTTGAGTGAATGCTTTTTTTTTCCAGTGTTGATTGTTTATTCTGTAATAAAATGTCGCTAACATAGTGTGATTTTCAACGCCTAGCGAAATGTTTAAAGATTTAGGCCGGTTTATCAATCACAAGTTAACTCTAACTTTGTTTTTTCCCATAGTAACTATTACGAAGACAATTGTTGTTATGGTAATTAACTGAAAGTTAACTTTAACTTAAGGTTAACTTGTGTTTGATAAACCAGGCCTTAGTATACCAAATGAATTCAACCCACGTGACCCTCCCGTATAGGCAACACATTGTACTCTGTTGGTAACAATGCAGCGCTGTGTGTTAAGTCGTTCGAGGATGTAATGCCTACTATTTACAAAGGCATCGTAATTTACTTCAGCGTCTGGGAATGCTTGGTTAAAGTGGTTAAACGCAACAGAACACCTACAGTCACAAATACACGCTAATTTGAACCGCTAAATGTAGCGACTGAGCAACATTTTACTCCAAGCTCCAAGCGATTGGCAACACTAAGTGTAAATACACAGTATAAGAATCACACAGTAGCGTCACTGGAGTATAACTGTCACATTTGTTCTTTTGTTTGATACCTACCCAGCTGCAAATTACATTGCACTTCCATAAGGGTATCAAATATAATGGCGTCTTTTTTTTGACACTGACGTTTAAGTGACGCTACTGGGTGTAAATATTTCTATGAAGAAATACCAACTTGGCCAACAAAACACGTTCCCAATAGCGCTCACGATGCTTAAATTACAATTCTAGTTATAATTAGAGCATATCAATAAAATTTGATAATATATTTGTTCGTTTTTCATCCGTATCTTGGCTTTATTTTTATTCACATATGGTTTAAGGTTATGTTCAATACATGCAGTTAGAACTTCATATATAATTTCGAAATTTCTAATTCAAATCATTGCAATCAGAAAAAGACGCTTTGTTGAACAGTATAAAAATCCAAGATGCAGTTGACGTAAAATACATATTGATGTAGATTGGAAAGTAGTTTTTTTTCAGACATACTTTATTGATCGCATTGTATTTTACACAAGTACAAATTAGAAATATCATTTAAAAAGGCAACAGGAAATCAAACATATAATAATTTCATAACTACCAGGGTCGTTCAGAAAGAAATGCCAGCCAACAAATTTTAATTCAAAGAAAATGAAATGGTGTCCTCGCCGTCATGTTGAATTTACCGCTGGACATGGTACGCTTTGATTAGTCTACTGCTTTTAATAACTCATAAAGGTCGCAATGGACAATCATAAAATAGATGTAATTTACATGTATTTTTTGACAAAACGTAAATTGAAACGTATATTTTTATGATAAGAAAGCACATGAAGAGTTTTTACGTGTAAAATTTAATGAAATTCTTTCTTATACAACAAGGAAAAACGTTCAAATTTACGTTTTGTCAAAAAATACATATAAATTAGATACATCTAATTTATGATCATCTATTGCGGTTTTTAGTAATGCCAAAACGTGACACAAAAATTCATAAAAGACAATAATTTTTAACAAACCATTAAGTTATTTGACAAAATGACTTACTTTTCTGTTAACGAATGATTATTTTTATGAACGTTTGAACAATTAAATCTATATACAAAGAAAGCTGATTTTTAAATTTCGCGCGCTAAGTCCATACTTTCGTTTCCAACCACCAGAGTAACAAATCCAACCGCCTACTATGTGCGTTAAGCATCTATAGATATAAGTGATTTGTGGAAAACGCTCAATAGATTAATGTCTGTACTCATAGTGCTTCCTTGAGGCTCCCTTCAATAAGGGACCCCTCAGAATAGGATTGCAGTAAGGTAGTTCCATTATAATAATACCCATTCTAAAGGATCCCTCATAGGAAGCTTGAATACGGACATAAAATATCTGAGCGGATAGGTATCTACACTGAAACTCAATTATGCGATTACATCGCTTCCTGAATGATCATGTATACCTACTTGCGATGGAACACCCGGTAAACTACGTTGCTTTTATCAGGAACGTGTAAATATAAGTGCTACTGCGCATGTTCAGTACAATTTATAACAGTTATGTACTGCTGCTAGAACAAACCCATGAAAAGAACAGTCTTACGCAGAATACAAGGTCTGAAGTGAGATAGAAATAAATACTTTACCTAATACTAAATGGATTCTTCATTTTTATTGACCTAATTTATTTGTTATAATTTTTAACTATTAACGTTATCAACCAGTTTATAGCAAATACAACTTGAGACAAAACATAAAAAGCACGACGTCAGATAAACCCTTTTGTATAGACATGCTAGGTTTGTCTACTGAAGGGTTCTGTACAGAAGGGTTCTGTACAGAAGAGTTCTGTAAAGAAGGGAGCTGTAGAGAAGGGACCTGTACAGGATCCATATTCTTCTCTGGCACCGGGATTAAGTTACAAAGATACAGATTACACGAATCGTTGTATATCACTGTAACCTTCCTCCCACTTGTAGGAATCTCTCTATATCCGCAATATCTTTGTACTTCAAGAAATTGTTCAGACTTTCTGATGTCATCGACATGAATGATGTAAACCGAACAGTACTGGTTGCCTCGACACACCTCGGTCGGTGCTTCATTTTCTAACGGATCCCAGCACGATGAATTCAATATACGATAAGAAGGTGCGGTTGCACTGCAGCTGTAACATTCCAATTGCTGTTTCTTCTTTTGATGAACTTGATCCAACCATTGTAGCCATCTCCCTGACCATGAGTTACAAAGGTCCGTCCTACAATGTTCTAAGTGAATCCTTCGAGAATGCTCGTCCTCATTTGAAAGACGAAATTCAGGAAAAAACCCGCAAAATCTTTTTACCACATGAAAAGTTTCAGAGATTTCAAAGGTCAAACCTTTGTATTTAGTGACGTGAAGAAGTTCAGCTCCACACTCTCCGTCGTCCCGACAAACTTCGGTATTACTTTCCACTGGTTTCCAGCACGATGACTTCGTATTACGTAAAGTAGGTGAGGATGCATTGCAGCTGTAACATTTCAATGCTTGCATCTCAGAAAAAAGGATTGGCAGGCACAAAATAGCATAAGTTAGTACTGCTTTACGAGGAAGTGTTAGAGGTGACATTTTGATGTTTATTTATATGTATGTTTAGAACAATTTCAATCACAACCTACTAATGTCCGTTCACCGTTGCTAATTTTTTATTTTTGAAGATAGAAATTCTAATTTTCATGCTGATTATGAATTTCTAATAATAATAAAAAGAAAATAACTGCATCGCTGCATATTTGTACGACCGTACTTTTTTTATATCACAAACTCTTTTAAACGGACACTAAATGGCGCACAAACACTTAACATTTCGCAGTCGTTCGACAGCTTCGTCCGAAATAGCAATGTTGTAATTTTTGTAATTCATCTTTTCAGCGACACCAAAACTTCTTAAATCACGAACTAATTCAACAACATATAAAGTTAGTAGTTTCCTTTAAATTTATATTAATTAGAACGAACAATATTCCATCTCATGGCTTGTGCTTTACGTTTTCATTGAAAGAACCCAAATAAATACATAGTATTAGGAAATTAGTTTAATTGGTTATATCAATACGTCCCATTCATTTGAAAATTATTGTAATACTACCCAGGGGTGGATATGAGCACCAAATAATGGGCACAGTTTTGTAATAGTATGTTGTTGTAAGAGTGAGTTGTAAATAGCATATTACGCACGCGTGAAAAAGTTGCGCACGATCCGCGAAGCGGCGAGTCCAAGTAATTTCATAATGCTTTACAACTCGAGTTTTGCACTATGCTTTATCTAAGACTACAAAAACTATCTTATTATTCAAGTTAAAAATAATAATCAACAAGGACAGTTGTAATTTAGACGACTGTCAATCAAATGTGTTGCCCGCTTGGCCTTCTAAATGAAGAACGAGTTCTAACTGACGGCGCGACGTTTTGAAAAACTTACATTGAATATTTGTGCTCGGGAAAATGCCAAAAATGATGGAAATAAATACTTTACCTAATACTAAACGGATTCTTCATTTTTATTGACCCAATTTATTTGTTACAATTTTTAACTATTAACGTTAACAAGTTTATAGTAAATACAAGATAAGACAAAACATCAAAATCACGACGCTGGATAAACCCTTCTGTATAGACATACTAGGTTTGTCTACAGAAGGGATCTGTATAGGATCCATATTTGCCTCTGACACCGGGATTAAGTTACAAAGGTACTTATTGCACGATTCCTCGTGAATCACTGTAACCTTCCTCCCGCTTCTAGGAATCTCTCTATATCCGCAATATCTTTGTACTTCAACAAATCGTTCAGACTTTCTGGTGTCATCGACATGAATGATGTAAACTGAACAGTTCTGGTTGCCTTGACACACCTCGATCGGTGCTTCTTTTCCTAATGGATCCCAGCACGATGAATTCAATATACGATAAGAAGGTGCGGTTGGACTGCAGCTGTAACATTCCAATTGCTGTTTCTGTCCAGGCGTGCGCGTAGGTTTCTTCTTTCGACGAACTTGATCTCACCATTCACGATATACCCACCTTGCTCGCCATTCGACAGCTTCGTCAGAAGTGAAAAATGACGAAGCTGTCGAACGACGGCGAAACGTTAAGTGTTTTGTGCGCTATTTAGTGTCCGGTTTAAAGGTTTTGTGATACAATTTTCATCGGACAAGAACCAACTTTAAATATTAAATTTAGCTAACATGTTTGCGTTTCTTTGGTCTTCCCCTAATTTATTGGCGCAGTGTATTATACATATATTATAATTTCAACAGAAAGTCGTATGTATCTTTTGCCCAGTCTTCTTCAAGCCACTTTTTATTCGTCCATGTTACTTCAACGATTTTACAACTGGTTTCGGTGTTTCAGATAAATTGTTGAGTTTGTGTTGTAACTTGACGTTTATTTTTGACGAACAGGGATACCAACACAGATATCAGCAAAATGAAATCATCAACTGCCAACAAGCGCCGTAATTTTTATGTTTTAAAATAGGATAGCGCCATTTTTTGCGCGAAGCGCCAAACCGAATTTGTATGCCGCCAATTTTGAAATGTTAACGCCACTTTGGCGCCAAAGCGCCACATCTGGCAACACTGGCACTAGCACGACGACGACATTGTCGTTAAGTGTGACGGCGTTCCATAAAGCCCCGTTTTCCTACAAATTCGCCAGTCGTCAGCGACTGCGACCAAGCGACCGGCGAAAAATTCGCTTGCGAATATTTTTTAAAAAGTGTTTTTCTTTTTCTCCACGCACGACCGATCGGAGTAGTTCTATGCAAAAATTAGAATGAATATCATATTTACTAAACAATATTGGCGTTTTCAATCACAGAATATCTATACTTCGAAAGAAATATCATTTCATTACATATATTTTACCATACGGTATAGATATGAAATTTTTTAAATTGTTTCCTTGAAAATTTAAGTTTTTGAGTTGTGCCATTATTCCAGAGGGCTATCGACGTGTACCTACTTGAGATGGCACACCCAGTATACTGCTTTCATCAGGAACTTATGAATATGAAATAGAACAAACCTATGAAAACAACAGTCTTACGCAGAGCACAAGGTCTTAAGTGAGATGGGAATAAATACTTTACCTAATACTAAATGAATTCTTCATTTTTATTGACCCAATTTATTTGTTATAATTTTTAACTATTAACGTTATCAACAAGTTTATAGTAAATACAAACTGAAGCAAAACATCAACATCACGACCCTAGATAAAACCTTCTGTACCGATATGCTAGGTTTGTCTACGTCTACTTGGTCTACAGAAGGGTTCTGTTGAATATCCATATCTGCATCTGACAACGCGGCTGAGTTACAAAGGTACGTATTACACGACCTCTCGTGTATCACTAGGTGCGTTTTATTGCAACGTTCGCGTCAGCCGGTAGAAGTAAAACGTCGTTTTATTGTGCTGCTGGTGTCCACTGGTGGCAACTTTCTCTACCGTCGTTCAAGACGGTAGAACACGGTAGAGAGGGTGGGGGTGGGGATATGTCATTTCAATTTGAATCCATCAATTCGTCTTCAATGACTCTTTGCTGTTGTTAAAATCGAGCTATTATCGGAAACGGTATTTCACCGTTTTCCATTATTCCGTTAAATCAAGACGAAATAGTACCACTTTGACAGCTGAAGGTTAAAGCGTAACTATTACCGTTTTATTGTAACGCATCTACTGGCGTATACTTTTGCCACCGGTAGTGCACAATAAAACGCAGCTATTGTAACCTCCCTCCCACTTCTAGGAATTTCTCTATATCCACAATATCTTTGTACTTCAACAAATCGTTTAGACTTTCTGATGTCATATACCACAATGATGTATTCTGAACAGCTCTGGTTGCCTTGACAGACTTCGGTCGGTGTTTCTTTGTGATGTGGATTCCAGCACGATGATTTCAATACACGATAAGAAGGTGCGGTTGCACTGCAGCTGTAACATTCCAAAATTTTCCCTTTAATTATCTTCATAAAATTATCCAGTCGTTCTATCTCTTTCGCTGGAATTGAGTTACAAAGGTCCGTGTGACACATCTTATTCAAGTAAATTATATCACGTTCCTCACCTCTTATATTAGGAATCATGTTAAACCCACAATCTCTTTTTACCTCATAAAAATCGTCCGATTTTGTGATGTTAACGTAAAAGACGTTCATCGAGCAGTTTAAGTTTCTTTGACAAACCTCGGTCGGTGCATGTTCTTCAACTGGTGTGGTTGCATAGCAGCTATAACATTCCAATGCTTGCGTCTCAGAGAAAAGAACTGGCAGACCCAAAATAGCATAGATTAACATTGCTTTACGAAGAAGTATCGTAGATGACATTTTGATGTTTGTTTCGACAATGGACTACATAAGTGTGACGTATTTGGAGTGGGGAACTTTTCCAAACAAACAAAAACACGTGGATTTGACATTTGTTATCATTCAAGCAGAAATGGATTGACTTGGTCATGTTAAGATTCTAATTTAAACATTAATCTACTACGAATGAATTAGGTATGCTTTTTAAACTTATTTTAGGCGTACTATGCCACCGTGTTCACAAACCTAACCTCAAACGTCAAGAACCGTGGACATATGCTTCGAAATTTACTATTTACCCTAGCAACCGTTGCTATTTGGAAAGGTTTTGACGTCAGCACTTATGCTGTCCATTGAACCGCAAGATGCTGAAAAGGGGACTTGCCCACTTTTTTTTAACCAAAATCACGTTTTTGCAGTTTTCGTATTCTCATGTTAGCATGCTTCTACTGCGGAAAAACGGGATATAACGATGCACTGTATCGGGTGTTCAATTTGAAACGTTCACCGTTGCTAATTTTTTTGTTTTTGAAGAGAGAAATTCTAACTTTTATGCTGATTATGAATTTCTAATAAAGAAAACAACTGCATCGCTAGTTGTTCTAATTGTATCTATAATTGTTACTATGGGAATTAACTAAATATTAAAGCGAAACTGTTACAGAAATACCGGGCACAACAAATAAAACAGACAAATCTGTTAATTTGTGTGTAATGTCGAATTTGAAATTAATTTTACAAATTTTGCAATTTAAAAATGAAAAATTAACATATTTACACCAAAGGGATTTTAGAAATTCCAAATTCAGAATTATTTAAAGAAATATTAATTTTTTTCATGCTGCTGTAAAATTTATCAAGACGAACTTAAGGTTAACAACTTAAGGCGACGTTATGCGAACGACACATTGACACGTTATTATAGACTTCAGTTAAAAAGTGAATTATTTTTAGGTTAATTCCGGAATTTTTCGAGGTTCATTGGCGCATCAAGCGTAATGTAAGTAAGCTTCTTTCAATTACTTTCACTTATAGTCCTCCAGTGTATACAGGGTATTTGTAGAACGGTAGCCAGTCGATAACTCCGTTAATAATAGAGATATTTTAGTAAACTTTTTTTGGTTTTGTTTGACACAAGGTAGCCCATATGGCGATATGCATTGCTCTTTCCCTAGGCCTACTGTGATCGAGTTATTATGATTGAGTTATTATACATAGCTTTGTTTTTCCAAATGGAACACCCGGTATATTTTGTGATATTTGGAATCTACTCTAAAAGCTATCCAATAGCAAAGTTTCGACAAAATCAAAGACATGGTTTAATTTTTCCAGTAATTTTTTAATTGATATTTAAATAATTAGGGTACAGTAAATAACCAAGTGTCTTATACCGTTGGAAAGATAATTTTATGCACTTGTCAAATATGCACTGAAACTCATATGTTTCCATTAAAAAAAGAGTTTTTTTATGAATTATATTTCTTTATATTTTAAGATGCAGTTTTAAGATTCCTTAGTAACGCATTTTAAATTGCCAATATTGTCACTAATGCTACAGTATTGTCAGTAATGCCGAAGCATTGCCAATACTGCCAATAACAGTTTTAGCGTTTTGTAAAACTGTAGATTAAATTGAAATTCTATTTTTTTAATAATTAAAAATTAAAATTTTTCAACCAAATTTGGTAATTGGGGTTATTTCGTAATTCTAAACAAGTTTTTCCAATAACTTTTTTTGATCAAACAAGGCCTACTATGTTTTCTTAATTTTTTCGACTTTCTATTAAATCGCAGTAGGTCATGGCTTGCAATACAAAAGGTGTCAAATTTGAAAAATGTGTGTTTTAAGAGGATGTTCATCTGGCGAAAATTTAAAATCGATCCGTTAATAAATATAAAAACTACAGGAGTGTGTAGATGAGAAATGAAACACATTGTATTAGCTGTAAGAAATAAACCCAACAAAGTATATATTTTTGAAAACAGAAAAAAAATCTCTATTTAAGGATGACATTGCCTACTATGATTTCCGTTTAAAAATATATAACTTTATGCTATAACTCGAAAATTTAATTAAATATCAGAAAACTAGCTACACCACTGAATTGTATTCCAAAAAGCGTCCTAATAATATCTGCAAAAATAAACGAGATATGACTGATTGACGAAAAGTCGAAAATCTCAATTTTGGCTTATAACTCGAAAACAAAAGAAAATAGGCAATTTTTGTTTACACTATTAACTTTATCTCTAAAAAAGAGATCGAGACTTGGCCACTAGTTTTTTTCTATCTCTTATAGGTACAGAGATGCCCATAAGAGACATCGAAATTGATCCACCCTGTACATACATTTTACAATTTATTTATTCAATAGTAGTATTTTATTTGTGCAGAAAAAGCTACCAAACGTACAGCGAAAGCTCGACGTTTCATACTAGTAATTTTCTGAACTGTCCGATCAATTATTATTACAAATTTTATGATAATTTTCAAGAGACAAAAAATTCCTTCAATTCCAGTTTTATTGGTGAATTATTTTTTCTATTTATAACAAATTTAAATAGGAAGGAAAGATAAAACAAAAAATATAACGAGTGATCTTTCTTATCTTTCCTAATCAAGTGACCTACGGAAATAAAATCGTGTGTCATTGATTAGTTCGTTATAATGCCATTTGAATTACTTATATTGCATTCCTACACAAAATCTAATTGCTGTTTTATGTATTATATTTTTTTTTTATAAATTTGCATCTCAAATCCCAAGTTCACATTTCCGAGAAAAAGAAGCACGCGCCAAGAGCAACGAAAAACTGGTTCATGGAATGTGCGTAAAATGTCTACCATTCTTTTGTAAACACAAGTGAAATCTGCGTTTTAAATCGTTAATAACATTCGCTAGGATTACTGGATTGTTATTTAACTATTCGCAATGTAACAATAAGCTCGTATGAACAAAGATTTCTTTTAATGCATTAAACTTACTGACAGTTATAAGTAACTGAAGTGGGAATGATATTTGAGAAAAATGAATTAATCAAAGACAAACGATTTTCTTTCCATAGGTCACTTGATTAGAAAAGATATTGATCAGGCGTTATTTTTTCTACGTTAACCTTGCTGAATAAGGAATTATTAATAAAGACCGGTTAATGTAATTATTTTTAGTGTGATTAATCACATGGACCAAATAGTATAATTAATATTTACCGATAATTATTAATTCTATCGAATTTGTGATCACATGATATATAAATATTCTAGTTACATCATCAAAAATTACCGTTGTTATATTGGTAAAGCTGACTTAAAACCAGTGATGTGCCGTGTAATTTACGTTTACCAAATTTTTTACATGTAAATTATTAATTCTTTACTCAGTTTGTCAGTTTATTGTTTACGTCAAGAATGTAAAAAGTGTAAAGAACGTAAATAATATATTTTTGGTCGATATAAGTGCGAAAAAAATGACGTATTAATACCACCTTAATTGAATATTTTGTGTTCAATTTGTGTTCACTTCAATCCGATCGAGAACTTAACTCAATCCGCCTGAAAATGGGGATTGGATTGACGAAGCCGCTTGAAAAATAGCGATATAAACACGGATTCAAATTATTATTGATACTGGCTAACTTCATATTACATAAACATGTTATAATATCAAATTATTAGCACTGCCATTCATTTATTTCTAAATTATCCATTTCAATTTAACTTAATAAACAAAAACTTACAGCTGATGGTTGACAATTGTCATTTATTGTCTGTTATAAGCATGTAATGCATCATCTAATATTAAGTTAGCAACTCAATGCATTTCTTTTTACCATGTGGTCGTCTCTTTTTAAGATCGAAATAATATTTCAAGCGGATTGAGGTAGATGATCATAAACAGTTCAGATTCACGAATACGCCTGAAATCTCGATCGGATTCAACGTACGAGATAAACGTAGTCATTGGGTGGTATGCATAAAACGAAGTACATGCTAATACTTCAAGCACCTACTTCGAAACTGAACTACCTACTATAGTAACGTAGTATTTACTATGCGATCTAGTAGATGCTAGAGCACAAGATGACATAGAAGTTTTTACTTCGCTGTAGAAGCACCTACTGTAGTATCTACTTCAAAGCCTCAGATTCATTTTAATAGTAAGTACTACTGCAGCTTAGTATTTACTACGTGCTGTAGTATAAACTTTGCTTTCGTAGTATATACTTCAGAGCTGCAGTAGGTACTTTATGCAATAGAAGATACTTCGAAGAATATACTAATTAGAGAAGTATTAGCATCTACTTCGTTTTATGCATACCACCCATTGTCTTTCCGCCGGTGACTCACGAGAGTACACGAACGCTCATAGAGAATAGGATACATAATGCGGTTCAACATTTTCTTCTCTTCTCTTCTCTTGTCTACCTCATCTCTTTCTCTATGCATTCTAAGATACATAATTCCACTGCAGGTCCCATTGGTTCTTATACCCACCCCTGGGTAGTGTTACAAGACAAAGTATATTTTCAAATGAATAGACTACGTTTATGACGGATTGAACTTAGGGCCGATTTCATAAACAAATTTAATGCTCCATTAAAATTTAATGTAGGCATTAATATAAAAATCAATTTTATGTATGTAGCATTAGCACATAATGGAGAATTAACTTTAATTTGACAATCTGGATCCAAAGAGATTTTAATTCTCCCATTAATGCAAGAATATATTTAAATTATTTAATTTCAAGGGTAAAGATACTGTGGCAAAAAAACAAAAAATGAATATAAGTAGTTCGTCATCATCATCATCATCATCAGATGATGAGAACAATATTAGTTTGTGCGAAGACCTAGACGGTACGGTAGTAAGCAAAAATATGGTGAACTAGAATTTTTCCAAAGGTTTCGTATAACTAAAAATACTTTTCGCGTTCTTCTTGCCAAAATTGCCAAAGACCGTTTTAAAAATCCAACGATACCGGTTTGGAATGTGGTCGTTAAGTCTGCAGTTAAAAAAAATATGATTTATGTCTTCGATTTCTCCGCATGCACATTATTGATTGGGAATCACCCCAATCCTGGACAGGTGACTTTGCAGGAACAATGCCCCAATCTCAATACTTGAATAAAAAGATATTGACCTACCAGGAAAAAGAGAAAATCATGTGGTTATAGAAATCGTTGGCCTTATGTTTCGATACCATTTTCCTTTATTTTTACAGGATTCATCCCAATATTCTTTCCAATATCTGAGTGTAGAGTTTCTGATCAATCTTCTTATATCCATAAAAAACACTTGTTTTATTTAAAGGGCATTTGTTGCCATGTTTGGCTAGTGTATCAGCTATTTTATTACCCAAGAGACCCTTACGGGATGGAATCCGGCATAGGGATTTTTTTTTCCTTTAATGCTACTGTCCAATATAGATTGTTTGATTTCGAAAATAAGATGATTTGTTTTGGCATTTGTACAAGAATTATCAAGGGCTTTTAACGCACTCACTGTGTCTGAGAAAATGACTATCTGAAGAGCATTGGATTGGTCAGCGAGCTTTATTGCGACAAGAATGCCGTATAGTTTCATGCTATATATGGAACAAAGGTCGTTTATTCGGCCAGCAACGTGTAAGCCTAGTTCTTTGGAAAATATCCCAAAGGCTGAAGATGGAGGATACATAAACCCGGCAGTGAAGATAGGGATTGAAAGAGGCCCTATGTCTCTGAAAACCATCTAAGAAAACACGGTTGAGATCTACCGAGTCAATGTTTAATCTGGCTAACATTTCTCCAAAAAAGAAATTTACGTCTGGTCTCATCATAGGTTAGAAATCGTTTTGATTACTAAGAAAACGTCAAAAAACAGTAGAAATTCAATACCAACATAATATTATTTTTTTTCCTACACTAGTAGAAAATTCAATTTTACCGGCTCATCAGAGAGGAGAAAGCAAACGTTTCCACGGCTAGCCCGGCAAAATGAATATAAATGCCTAGCCGAGAAAATAATTCACGAGGCTTTACCACTAGGTGGCGCGACTATAATTTCTGGAATGCATTCTCATCGACATCAAAAATTTAACAAACGTAAGTTTTTTTTATTTAATTCCACTGGTATTTGGTTTTAAAAAGGATTAAAATTATCAAGAAAAAAAAACCAACTCGGCAGCGGTGGGATTCGAACCCATGCCCCCGAACAGACTAGTGTATTAAACCACCGTCTTGACCGCTCGGCCACGCTGACACACAACACTGTGTTTTAAAACATCTATAATAATTTTAATAGTAACTCAATTTTAATATTTTTACTTCAAGAAAAAGAACGTTTGTGTGATATTAACAAAATTAATTATAATGTTGTGTAGGAAATAAAAATAATGTGTAAACCATGGCGGTAAAGCAGTTTTCGAGGTCTCGAGAAGTGGCCAGACTCGGCTCCTCGCCTCGCCTGTCCATATCTTCTCTCGACCTGGAAAACAAGCACTTTACCGCCTCAGTCTACAGTATACTATTTCTTAATGGGGCATTAGTTAAAAAGGCTTCACAACAGTATTATGAAACTGATTTGGATAAAAGGCCAATTAAGCCTACCATTAACTTAAATGCATCATTAGTTAATGGGCCGTTAACACCTAGATTATGAAATCGGCCCTTAACCAATTAAACTAATATCAATTTGTCAGTTATCTAGTCAACTTGATTTTATACATGAACATGGCCTACTCATTCGAAAATTACTTCGAATTACTTGTAAACGAATTTAAGAAATTTTGGTGTCCCTGATGAAAAGATGAATTACAAAAATTACAATATTGCCATTAAAAAAAAGTATGGTCGTACAAATATTTTGACAACTAGCGATGCAGTTTTTTTTTTTAATTAGAAATTCACAATCAGCACGAAAATTAGAATTTCTATCTTCAAAAATAAAAAAAATTAGCCACGGTGAGCGTTTCAAATTGAACACTCGATACAGTGCATCGCTATATCCCGTTTTTCCGCAGTAGAAGCATGAGAATACGAAAACTGCAAAAACGTGATTTTGATTAAAAAAAGTGGGCATGTCCCGTTTCAGCATCTTGCGGTTCAATTGTTAAACAAACATCATAATGTCATCTATGATACTTCTTCGTAGAGCAATACTAATCTATGCTATTTTGTGTCTGTCAATTCTTTTTTCTGAGACGCAGGCATTGGAATGTTATAGCTGCAGTGCAAACACAACTACTTTACGTATTACGAAGTCATCGTGCTGGAATCCAGTGGAAGAACATGCACCGACCGAGGTTTGTCGACAGTTCCCCCTTGAATGTTCACTTTACGCCCGTTACAATGTCACAAACTCTGAAGATTTTTATGAGATAAAAAGAGGATGCGGTGTTCAACGGATTCGTCATGTAACAGAAAAGGGACGTAATAGATTTTACCAGAGTGTCCCGTGTAGGACGGACCTTTGTAACTCAGAGACAGCAAAAAAGATAGAGAGAGAACTGCAGGTATTGGAATGTTATAGCTGCAGTGCAAACACAACTACTTTACGTATTACGAAGTCACCGTGCTGGAATCCAGTGGAAGAACATGCACCGACCGAAGTTTGTAAACGCTACACCTCTAGCTGTTCATTTTACGCCTTTTACAACGTCAAAAATTCTGAACCTTTTTATGAGGTGAAAAGAGGATGCGGGTTTCATTTTGTAAGAGGTCAGGGACATGATAGAATTTACGAGAGTGGCCTGTGTCGAACGGACTTTTGTAACTCAATGCCAGCGAAAGAGATAGAGATAAAACTGTGGGTATTGGAATGTTACAGCTGCAGTGCAACCGCACCTTCTTTTTTTAAATTGAATTCATCGTGCTTGGATCCACATCCAAGAAAAGCACCGACCGAGGTGTGTCAACGCAACCAGAGCTGTTCAGAGTACGTCATTGACGTCTATGACATCGGAAAGTCTAAACGATTTGTTGAAGTACAAAGATATTGTGGATATAGAGAGATTTCTGAAAGTGGGAGGACGGTTCTAGTGATGTACAAAGATTCGTGTAATACGCAACTTTGTAACTCATTCTCGTTATCAGTGACACGCCAGGATCCTGTAACAACTCCTGTACAGAATGCTTCTGTACAGAACCCTTCTGTAGACAAATCTAGCATGTCTGTAGAGAAGGGTTTATCTGGCGTCGTGCTTTTGATATTTTGTTTCAACTTGTATTTGCTATAAACTTGTTAAAAAGGTTAATAGTTAATAATTAAAAATTCTAACAAATAAATTGGGTCAATAAAAATGTAGAATCCATTTAGTATTAGGTAAAATATTTATTTCCGTCTCACTTCAGACCTTGTGCTCTGCGTAAGACTGTTCTTTTCATAGGTTTGTTCTAGCAGCAGTACATAACTGTTAGAAATTCTACCGAACATACGCAGTGGCGTCGCTAAAATTTACAACGTCGCTAATAGGCGTTTTCGTTTTATAAGTGATCTGCAACTAATCTGAACTTGAAGTGATCCTGAACTGAAACCATAGTGATATATGCAAAGAACGCTTTTTGTACGAATCAGTTCTGTTTTACTCAGTGCTGCTCGGAGCTACTTCACTCGTTAGAATGAAAACGGCAAGTTCCTGATAAAAGCAACGTAGTATTCCGGGTGTGCCATCGCAAGTAGGTACAGGTGATCATTCAGGAAACGATCTAATCACATACCTAATTGAGTTTCAGTGTAAATATCTATTCGATCAGATATTTTATGTCCGTATTCATAGTGCTTCCTCGAAGTTTCCTATGAGAGACCTCTTAGAATGGGTATTATTAACATTTTGAGAAAAAAATTATTGAAAAAGAAATGGAATGATAATAATAATTTAATTTTCGGTTAAATGACGAACAATGATTACTCGACTTGAAAAGACTGTTTAAATGACAAGAATGACAAGTTGGGTATCATTTTGGTTTTGTTGAAAATGTCACGCCTACTTCATTTGTAAGTAACTCGTGTCTAAATAAAAACCTGGTCAAGTGGGCTACATTTAGTAATTGTGCTATGTAAATGCAATGGATAAATTCTCGATCACAGCCCACTTGACCAGGTTTTTATTTAGACGCTCGTTAGTAGATGATTCATTCATTTTCAATAACTTTTTCTCAAAATTTTCCCCATAAAACATAATAAATTTTTGATGTGGTTGGATAGAGAATTCAATGAGCTATCAGAACCAAGAAAAAAATTTGGGGGTTGCTATTAAAAAAAATGTCGATGACGTCATTACTCAAAAACAAATTACTGTCAAAAATTGATTTTTACTTGAAAATGTGTGCTTTTTAAAAACAATATTTACCTGTCCGAGCGTTTTTTCGAAATGTTAGAAATAAAGAAATTACGAATTTTATTCCATACTTTAAAGGCTACTTTAGTAATGGAACTAATATCTATTCACTCTTTATCCTCGTCTCAGTAGGCCGTGTTCTCGTTTCGTTAAGTTGCTGCCCTGAAGTTTGATAGATGCCAGAATCTGACATGAAAAATATTAATGACAATTCCACACCACTAATCTGACTATGTTGCCAAATATTATACGAAGGAGCACCGACTATGGCACCGTGAAATATGCACTACAGTCGAGCCGGCAACAACGTCTCCGTCAGTGGACTCAAATTATAACCATGAAACAGTGACGGCCGGTGCATATGAATTTGGAGGTGCTGCCGATGTGCGTTGCGCATTATTTGCTCTTTGTTCGTCTGTGTTAAACAGAGCTAGCGCCGAGCGAGTATGTCTGCAGCACTAACCGTCTCATCTGACGTCTATGTTTCATTGTGATACCAACAAAAATTTCACCCTAACTCGCCTACTGGGACGAGGAAAAAGAGTGAATAGATTATACATTACTATAATCCTATTCTGAGGGCTCCCTTGTTGAAGGGAGCCTCAAGGAAACACCATGAATACCGACATTAATCTATTGGAATCTTACGGAACACTTTCAAACTTAACGACAATATCGTTGTCGTGCTGGTGCGGTGTCATCGTCGACAACATGTCGTTGTTCGCATGTCGCATCGACTCCATTGCAGTCGTGACGACACGCTGTGCGTAAAGGTGCAAACACATTATTATCACGTCACGTGAATTCACATGATTTCACGTGAAGGCACGTGAATCGTAAATTTGATGAGACCCGCTTTTCCATAAACATGCATTTATAGGAGACACACTATTGTCACTTCACGCATTCACGTGATATCACATGCTGTTACGTGCCGGCACGTGATCTGATTTTCGCATCAATTTCGAGACGCGTGATGGCGTGAAGTATCTACACCTTTTCAACTTCAAATTGGGACTAAACAAATTCAAATTGGGACTAAACAAATTTAAATTGGGACGAAACAAATTCAAAATGAGAATAAACAAGTTTAAATTGGGACGAAACAAATTCAAATTGGGTTTAAACAAATTCAAATTGGAACAAAATATTTTAATTCAGAAAAAATACAAGCTCGTAGGTAATTATAATAAAACGAAATGTAATTACCTAACTAATAATTACTTGCATTAAATCATAATTTTACATCAACCATCAGGTATGAACTTTGGATGTTTGCAACGAATTTTATAGAGTTAAGTACGGTAATTTTATTAGTAATATTTTGTCGCACTATATTTTCTAATTTTTGTAAACGATATTCCGTCTGCGAAATGTTTGGCCTGGCCTCACCTGCTAAAATTTGTGGCATTTGGATTGCTTTTAAACAAGACTACGCGAGTTCAACATTGGGCTGTGTGGAGAAAGTCTCAGCAAATGATTATTGGTCAATTCGTCCTCTTTAAAAACATCCTCAATTGAATTTGTTTAGTCCCAATTTGAATGTGTTTAGTCCCAATTTGAAATTGTTTAGTCCCAATTTGAAATTGTTTATTCCCAATTTGAATTTGATTATTCTCATTTTGAATTTGTTTATTCCCAATTTGAATTTGTTTAGTCCCAATTTGAAATTGAAAAGGTATAGAATTTTAAAAAATAGATAAAGTTTTAGTTGAAAAAGTGTGAGAACAGAATGTATTGCAATATAAAATTCAAATTTATTTTTTTTCATGCATCATGTAAGTACCTACTAAAACGATTACCTGGTAATAGCTCTTGGAACAAATTTTGAAATTCACCCTGCTCTTTTCTGTTTAAATTAATTTCATTTCCTAGTTTTATTTTTCGACATTAAAAGCAAAGCTTGCTTTTTCAAAATCTTCAAATTCTGAAGAGGAGGATGAACAATTATTGTTTATTTTTTCTTTAGCAGATACTTTTTACTCTGATTTTTAATTGCATAGGTAAAAATAAATGTTTATAAATAATGAAATTACGAGAATTCACGTGACGTGACAACAGTGTGATTCTATTGTTAATATTATGCGATTCACGTGTGACATGATATCACGTGAATTCACGTGACGTGATAATAATGTGTTTGCACCCTTAAAGCGAAAACACATTATCACGTGAAGACACGTGAATCGTAAATTTGATGAGACCCGATTTTTCCCTAAATGTGCATTTATAGGAGACACACTATTGTCATTTCACTCATTCACGAAATATCACATGTTGTTACATGTCGGCATGCGCTCAGATTTTCTGTTTTCGCATACATTTCGTAACACGTGAAGGCCTGAAATATATAGAATTTAAAAAAAATGTAAGAAGTTTTAATTGAAAAAGTGCTAGAACACAAGGTATTGTACAATACCCGCTCTTTTCTCTTCAAATTAATTTCATGTACCCATTTCTTACTTTTGTTTTTCGTCATTAAAAGCAAAGCACAGGCATTTTCTAAATCTTCTTCAAACTCAGAAGAGGAGGATGAACATCGTTGTTTATTTTGAACATTTCTTTAACAGGTAGGTACTTTTACTCTGATTTCTAATTACATAGGTAATAATCAGACAGATGCGGAAAGTAGTTATCACCTCCTACTACTTTTACATGCGGCAGTTGTGCCGAGCCGTGTAGACTTCGCAGTATTGCTGATATATTGAAGAGGATCGTTTGAGTTTAAAATTACACTTGCAGGCACATAAAAAGCTATTGTTTTTTTAGGCGTACAATTTTGTTAACTGCAAAACAAACAAATCTTACCCTAGAAAATTTAAAAACACTACTTACTTAGGTATGCAAGTACTATGTGTTTTTTTTTAAATGCCATAAGGAGTGGCTGTGGAAAAGAAAATTCATATCTTAGCTCCATTCATTTACTTTAAATTTTCAGATTTGACATGTGTTAGATGCCAAGCTACGACATGAGTTTTAATTTTCATGGCCAACCTTTATGGCATTTTTTAAAAAATACATTGTACATAGTTTACTTCTGTTAGAGTCGGATACCTAAAAATAATTTTCAACACTTTTCGCATAATTTTTATAAGCAGTCAAATTCTCACAAAATTTCATTGCAGTGATTCATTCATTCTTCAAGACGAATAATAAAGCAGAGTAATAGAAGAAAGCATACTTATGCGTTAAAAATCAACGACAATAATTAATTAAAGAAACATTTTAAATAAATGAAAAATAAAAGTCATACTTTCAGCGTAAAACTGAACCGTGCGAATTTTTCAGTCGTGGTTAGTAGACACGTTGTTGCATCGAACGCACGGTTCGTGCGTACGGCCATAGCTTACGGCACTGGACAAACATGCGATCTCGATTTGTGATTCTGGTGGGAGGTGTTCCATGACGTTTCAACACTTTTAGCATCCCTATAGTAATAATAAATTTTTATAAATATTGAAATCACGAGAATTCACGTGACATGACAGTAGTGTGATTCTACTGTTGATATTATGCGATTCATGTGTGGCGTGATATCACGTGAACTCGCGTGACGTGATAATAATGTGTTTTCGCCTACTGCGTATACAGGATTACAACCTCAGATATTTCGAAGAATTCATCCAATCACACGTCGTCATAACTTATGCATCTAGAATGGTGGCCTTAATTTTGAACGTCTCTTACAAATTTTCAAGTTTTCTTAATTAATCGAAATTAATTAAAATTGTATAGAAGTAGCTGTGTATATTTTTAGCAATTAGAAAAGTTAGTTCTTACATCAAAATTATTTCTAGTCATCTTCTTCATTCCGCTTTAAATTGACGCGGAAACATTTCCGGTCACAATTTTATTAGTAAGTTGCTTAATTAAATGCCCTCT
Organism: Dorcus hopei; assembly: GCA_033060865.1. Taxonomy (NCBI): domain Eukaryota; kingdom Metazoa; phylum Arthropoda; class Insecta; order Coleoptera; family Lucanidae; genus Dorcus; species Dorcus hopei. The sequence goes on from CM065425.1 coordinate 10,958,350, forward strand.
ACTACTTCTGAAAATAAGGAACAGTTTTTATTGTCCTGTATTTGTATAACATTTGGTTACCAACATTGATTCGAAAAACTACTAAGTCCCCAAACTAATTGTAGACTCCAAGGCCCGGTATTTCAGTTACAGTTTAAGTTTTATCTTCAGGTTATTTCCATAGGGCTGGGTTTCTCATTCCTAGTTTAACTTTAAACACCAGTTTGTTTCCATAGGAACAATTGTTTTTATAATTGTTACCTTAGGAATAAACAAGAGTTTAATGTTAAACTAGGACTGAGAAACCCAGCCTAGGACCAATTATTCTAATGATTGTTGCCATGGGAATAAACTAAAGATTAAAGTTAAACTGTTACTGAAAAACCGAAATTTCGAAATTTTTCGAGGTTCAGTGGCGCATCAAACATAATGTAAGTAAGCTTTTCTTTCAAGTAGTTTCAGTTATAGAACTCCAGTGTATAGAGTGCAATTGGCATTTCTCGAATCTTATTTAGTTAAATTTAATGTAGTGAGTATGTTGTAAACAATGAACTGTTGAGGCGTGTTCGGAAATACAGGGAGTAAGTATAAGAGTTATATCAACAGAGTGAATAAAGTGAAAAGCAAAATATACAAAATGATTTATATGAGAGAGAAAGAATATTACCCAAGAATAACGCTCTGAGTTTTGGAACACGCCTTTGGTTTGTTGACGTTCCAGAATTTTGTAAAACTCGCTGCCATAGTTGGTGACCAGGTTAGACGAGAAGCTAATGTTAGTATAACTCTCTCCAGATATTGTTATGACTAACACTCCTAAAACTGATACCGTTTCGACGTATTTTTTTAAATGAAAATTCTTTATTTACCTAAAAGAAAAGTTAGCAGATACCACATACATTTGCGAAATACTATCTGGAAAAAAGAAGCTGCCGACGCGACGGGTCAATCACTGGAGAAAAAAAAACATACAGTGATTACCAAATCTGGCAGTATTTTAAATTAAATTGCCAATATTGTTACTAGTATTGTCCGTAGTGCCGAAGTATTGTCAGTAATGCCGAAGTATTGTCAATACTGCCAAGAATATTGGTTATACTGCTAATATTGCCTGCAAAGCGTATCAGTATTGCGAGTAAAGGTAACGATACTGCTAGGATTGCCGCCGGTATCGATAACACAAATAAAATGCAAGAGGTCATTTAAATTTTTGCATCTGAAGAGTTTATAGTTGGGTAAACTTGCCTAATTTGTACCCCTTAAGAACATATTACTGTGAAACGTCCCTAATTTCGGTGCCAATTTAATGCTGTATGATCTCAGGGTATTTGCAAATTTTCTGATTAAAAAAAAAATATATTAGCTATTTTGCTTTCTTACTTTGTTGTTTTTTTTTCTCGAAGCCTCTTCTTCGATGAATTTTTCAGTGTACCTTGTAGATCAATTTACTTCTTGTAGGGTGTATTTTATGTGATAAATTTTGGATGTAGATGGCACTCGCGAGCCTTCACATTTAAATTCACATTCAAAATTATCTCAGAGTTGTGTGTGTGGGGGGGGGGTTAGAATATTAATGCCAATACGCGCATTAGATTAGTATTAAAATTAGCTTTCATATGAGTTGTCTTGTCGCACTGGATTAATGTAACAATATTTTTTTCTCGAAAGAGGGCGCTAAAATCAAATTTTCGGGTATTCATCCTCACATTACTGAATTCTCTATAAAATTATCTTTTTAATGATATGCCACTCATAGTAGATTTCCTATTTAAATTCTTGGTTAGAGAGCTGGTAGGGAGGGAGATGACGTATGACAGCTGGGTATAGGTTGGAAAAGTGTCCCCCTTGGATTATAAATTGACCTGTTTCTGCGTTTTTTCAAACAAAAATTTTCTTGGGAGATATTCAGTCTGTTTCGTTTTCGTTGGGCCACCCTGTATATGACAATTTTCTAAAGGGATGTCTGACAGTGTTTCGGTATCAAATGATTTTTTTTTATCTGATCAATTTTGTATTTCTATTAATGCTTCGCCTTTTGTCACCGTTGTAGTAATACTAGAAATAAAAATTTTATTATTAGACACGAAATTAATACATAATTACATCGCCTTCCACAAAATTTGCAAATACTCTTTTTAATATTTTTGATTTACCTGGCATTTTGATATTATTAGGTCCGTTCCAACAACGGTTACTGACGATTTCGAAACCGTCAAAAACATGACACTTGACAAAGTTGTCAAAATCGACCATTATTTCGGTGGACAACCGATTATTGACGGTGTCGAAACGGTCAGAAAGTGACGTTGGAACAGAGCTATTATTTACCTTTTTATAATTTATTGGTAGTTCATATTTTTTTCTGAATAATACACGTTTAGCCAAATCTCTATTAAATTGCATAGATTTTAAATCTTCTAGCCCTATTATTCCATTATAAAAATTATGAAACTTGAACATAATCATTTTTAAATATCCACTGGTCTGCAATTCAGCAAAACAAGGAATTAACGTAAATTTATCAATTGGAATGTTACCTTTAGCCGTTCTAATTTCCAAATTATCATTACGGACACTGTCAGGATAATATTCTTACGACTTCGGGATTCACAAATTATAATTGTTGTTTATTTTAAATACGCTTTAATGTCTGCGATCATTTAACATTTAACACAATGAAAGCACAATAACATCGAGCTGAATACGTGTCTAACAAAACAATACTTAATCGTTATTACACCGTTGCTTTCTCAATAAAACTGATTTTAAATATTCTGCTGCCTCGGGGTTATATAGGAAGCAATGCTATTCCGGAATAGCGGCGAATAAGGATAGTCTGGAATAGACTAGAATCTTGTCTGCACCATAAGTGGCGCGACCAGTCTAAATAGTTATTCATTGTATAAGTGTTTTAGATAGCATTTTCTTAAGTGGATAAAATGCATCTAAAACTCGCTTGCAGTACAACGTTTTCTCCACGATCAGCACATTTATGGTATCATAATGAGCGAAATTTAATTAAAAAATATTCGTATTCGTAAAATGAAATGTCTACTATATGCTACTAGATGCTAGGATACGTTGTTTATATGAAATACATAAATAAACTTACTTTATTCCACTAGTGGATAATACGTCACTTTAAATGCTTCATAAGTGTGGATAAAAGTCCAATTATAATGTGATAGTGGATAAATTAGAATTTACTTCACGGAATGTAACAATATTTCTGAACAATTTCGGAATCTATCAGAGATATAGTAATTTTAATGTATGGTAATTCGGTTAAAGGTAATCGATCGAGTTCTCCAGTGAGGCAGGTATAGTAAAATTTTCTTCCTCTTCTTTAGTTTCGAATTCTTCGATATCTTATTCTTCGCGAGTTTGTTCTGTCACGTGCGACATTAACATCGAGGCGTACCATAAACCATTTTCTTCATTAAAAATTGGCTGTAGATTTTCCTGAGCTTTGTTGTTATGTAATTCTTCGACAATCACAATCAGGAGGAGAAAGATTTGAAGTTGGATTATTATGGAAATTGGATGAAGTAAATTTGATAGCAAGAAAAATGCATTAAAACACCTGTTTTGTATGGAAGAGAAAATGGATCAAGACAAGAAATTTGCAGAACAATACTGTCTCATAGTTGAAGATTATGTGAAGAAAGGATATGCTGAAAAACTGGATGAGTTAAAATCGAAAGAGATAAACAAGAAAATTTGGTATTTACCGCATTTTGGAGTCGTCAATCCTAATAAGCCCGGAAAATTAAGATTAGTGTTCGAAGCTGCAGCGAAAACAGAAGGAGTTAGTTTGAATGTTCTGTATTCTTCTGCAAGGTCCAGATTTATTAACACCATTAACTGGAGTCTTGTTGGAATTTCGACAGTATAAAATAGCATACACCGGTGACATTAAAGAAATGTTCCACCAAGCCTTGACAGAAGACAGATGTGCTCAAAGATTTTTTTGGAGAGGCATGAGGAGAAGCGGAAAAGCAGACGTATATGAAATGAAAGTTATGACGTTCGGAGCTACGTGTTCACCCAGCTTGGCTCAATACATTAAAAATAGGAACGCTGAAGAAAATAGAATAGATTGTGATGAAGCAATTTGAATAAGCATTATGTGGATGATTATTTAGATAGCAAGAAGACTAAAGAAGAAGCTATTAACTGCATTGCACAGGTTATTAAAATGCATCAGAAAGGGGTTTGAATTACGCAATTTCATTTCAAACTCTGAAAAAGTTTTAAAAAGTATTCCTGAGAATTTGAGAATGCCGAGAATGAAGAGCTTAGACGAACATAAAGAAAATTTCGTCGAAAAGGTTCTTGGCCTTCCGTGGGATTCCAAAAATGATGACTTCGTTTTTCTACTGAATTTTAGAAAAGTTAATCCAAAAATTCTGGATGGTAGTAAAATTCCCACAAAAAGAGAAATTTTGAAGATGGCAATGTCTGTGTTTGAACCCTTCGGATTTCTATGTAATGTCCTTATAACTCTGAAAATAATTTTACAAGAAATTTGGAGATTAAAAATTACAAATCAATTGGCTGACTATTGGAATAATTGGATTCAAATTTTCAGAAAGCTGATACCATCTATTACAATACCTCGATGTTACGGAGAAAAAATGGCAGATTCGGAAAATATCGAATTACATGGCTTCTGTGACGCAAGTGAAAGAGCATTTGCAGCAGTAGTATATTTGCGATATGAGTATAAAAATAATTTTTACACATCATTCGTGATGGCAAAAACTCGAGTTGCACCATTAAAACCAATTTCTATTCCAAGAATGGAACTGCAAGCCGCCGTAATGCTGAGTAGGCTGATGGACAAAGTAAAATCGGAATTAGAAATAGAAATCCAGAAATATTTCTACTGGACAGACTCAAAAACAGTTTTGTGCTGGATAAAATCGGATACGTCCTTATTTAAAAAATTTGTGACTCATAGAGTTGGAGAAATTTTGGAACTTTCAAAAAAGGAGAACTGGTACTGGAATACGACAAAAGAAAACGTGGCTGATGAAGCTACCAGAGTTTTAAAGCGCGGACAAATTTCAACAGAACGATGGTTAAGCGGTCCGCCTTTTTTGAAGCACGCCGATCTCTGTAATTTTACAAAGAATGAACCAGTTTATGAAATAAATAAAGAACAACTAGAATAGAAGAAAAATCTGAATACCTTTCTAATTAAAAGAACGAATGAATTTTTACCTGATGTAAATAGATTTTCAAAATATTTGAGATTAGTTCGTACAACTGCTCGGATTCTCCGATTTATAACTAATATGAAGTTAAAAAATAACATGAAAAGAAAAATTACGAGAGAAAAGAAAATGAAGGAAGAAGAATTGAGAAGATTAGCTGAAATGAATCCACTTCGAGAAGAAGAGATTGCGAATGCAGAGAAGCTGTGGTATAAAGAAGTGCAGCAAGAATGTTATACTGAAGAATTAAGCATTTTAAATAATTCTGGAGAAATTAAGAAAACAAGCAGAATTTTTAAATTAGCACCATTTTTAAATGATGAAAAATTACTTTGCATGAAAGGAAGAATAAACACTAACTTCTTAGAAAATGAACCGGTATTACTGGATGCAAAACATAGATTCACAATTCTGTTGATGAAGTGGTACCACGGAAGAGCTAATCATAAAAATTACGAGTACGTGATAGATGAAATTAGACAACGGTTTTGGATTCAAGGATTGAGAAATGCTGTAAAGAATTTGAAATGTCAAGCTTGCAAAAATCGAAAGGTCAAGCCCTTAACTCCGGAAATGGAAATGTTACCGGAAGCTCGACTAAATGCTTACAGTAAACCTTTACACAGACTGGAGTTGATTATTTTGGATTTTTTGAAGTTACAATTGGCAGGCGACACGAAAAACGATATGGAATCCTTTTCACCTGCATGACTACACGAGCAGTACATCTAGAAATTGCAGCATCTTTAAATACTGACTCATGTATTATGGCTTTAAAAGATTTATTGCCCGCAGAGGTCCAGTTACAGATTTGTATTCCGATAACGGAACAAATTTTCATGGAGCAGATAACGAACTTTTATAACTCATTAAAGGATTTTCCCAATGTAAAATAACAGATGAAATGTCCGCTAAAAGAATTAGATGGCATTTTAATTCAGCGGCTGCACCACATATGGGTGGCAGTTGGGAAAGATTAATTGCTTCAGTAAAAAGAAATTTAAAATTAATTCTACGCGAAAAATATCCACGAGAAGAAGTTCTTCAAACAGCTTTTGCAGAAATTGAATTCATTTTAAATTCAAGACCACTCACATACGTAACTGTTGATCCAGAACACCCAGAAAGTTTAACACCAAATCATTTTTTGATTGGTACATCTGATGGAAATCTACCTGGTTATGAAATACAAAATCATGAATTAAATGTGAAGATACAATGGCATCGTGCACAAGCTTTATGTGATCAATTTTGGAGCAGGTGGGTAAAAGAATATCTACCAGAACTTAACAGAAGAGCATAATGGTTGAGTAAAGGCGAAAATCTCAACGTTGGTGACATCGTAGTAATTGCTGACAATAATTTACCACGAAACACATGGCCAATGCACAAGAAGATTGATACAAGAACTTTAGATTGTTAAAATTGCTAAATACTTTATTTGTTTGAATGCTGTTAGGGAATTAAAATTATATTTTTGTAAAATCGTATCAAAATGAAATAATTTATACAATAATTTGCGGGCGTAAATAGTACCTTTTGCACCCTAAAACCTAAGAAACCAACATGTTTATTTGCATCACGTTAGCAACCAACAACGTAACTTGATTTTTGAGAACGAATCGTGCAATTTATTTTTTCAAAGCTGGCAGGCGGCCACTGAACGCGAAACTAAGCTAAGCTAAGCGAAACTAAGTTTTTTGAAAATTAGATCCAACGGAATCTTACGCGAACGTGGCAACTAAAGCTAAGGGAAGCGAAGTTAGGATAGCAAAGATATAAAACAATGTTTATCTTTGCTCAGTTGCTTCGTCCACGTAAGATTACGTTGGATCTAATTTTCAAAAAACTTTGTTTCGCTTAGCTTAGCTTAGTTTTGCGCGCAGTGGCCGCCTGCCTTACTTAAGGCGACGGGCTAAGCTAAGCTAAGCGAAACTAAGTTTTTTGAAAATTAGATCCAACGTAATCTTTCTCGGACGTGGCAACTAAAGCTAAGGGAAGCGAAGTAAGGTTAGGAAAGGTATAAAATAATGTTTATCTTCGCTCGGCTGCCTCGTCCGCGTAAGATTACGTCGGATCTAATTTTCAAAAAACTTAGTTTCGCTTAGTGTCGCGTGCAGTAGCACGTCGCCTTAAAGGTGGATTTAAACGATTTTACAAAAAATCTTGTTTGCATTTCGGGCGTGAACGACGATTTTGGCACTTTGCGTCTTATAATTCCTCGACCCTTCGGGCCTCGAGCTTATAATTCCGCCCTTAATACGAAAATAGCTATTTTGATATAATATTTAAAGTAAGTTTATCTACGACCACTACTGTAAATGACGAATTACGTACAACACATAAATTAAGTAAGCGGGTGTTTACAAACGTCGTGCGTAAAGTAAGAAAAACGCACAACGCACCTACTTTACGCACGCTTGTAGTTAGATCTACGCAGCCGCATCACATTAGATTGACAGTCATCGAAATTGTAAGTGTCATTGCTGATCACTTTGAAGGTAATTTTTGTGGTCTTTGATAAAGTATAGTACAAAACTCGAGTTGTAAAGCATTTACGCACTTGTGGAATTACTTGCATTCGCCGCTGCGCGGCTCATGCGCAAATTTTCCACCGTGCGTAATATGCTATTTACAACTCTCGTTATGTAATGTGCTATTTCAGTCCGGTTAATAAAAGCATAAAGTCAATTCAATATAGACTATTGTTTAATTAAATGTTCACCACTTTGCGATACTGCCAAAGTAAGGTAACCCTTACAACCTTTGGTGAGGTGCAAGAGGAGCTGAACAAACCTCAACGAATTTTATAATGTCAGACACGTTCGAAATATGAATGATTTTTATCCATTTAACAAACGATGCCGAACAACAAAGTTACTTATGCTGGGACAGGCAGTAATATACGTGAAATTTTAGCAGGCGTCATCTGGAACTCGATAGCAAGAATTTCAATAACTGTTTACTGTTTACTTCTGCAAACATAACACGTAAATTCGTATTTCATTCTAATGTTACATGTTAATAAATGTATCACGTCTTATTAATATGGGAATTAACCCTCGCTTTTACCTAACTTAACATTTATTCTGTTAAGTAAAAAATCGAAACAGGCACATAAAGGCGACAACACTTTAGGATCAGTTTGAAATTTCAACTTTTTGATTTAACATTTTAAGGCAAAACATTTATATCGTTCAGCCAAACGTAATAATTTAACATTTTTTTAGTGTTACTTCAACAATTTCCAAGATGTTCAGTTAAGAATATTACCGTTGAAACCAATACATTTTATTTAAGTCAACGCACAAAAGTTGACATTCAAAAAGCATGTTTTAAAAGGTTTGTTTTGAACTTTCCGACCCTGATTCTAGCATTAATTATTAAAAGTCGGTCTTGCCGAAGTGTCGTAATACGAGAAGACCCACTGCATAGTATACTACTGGCATTCGCGGTTTCTCGGAATCGGGCAAGGACATAGGAAACAACACTCTGAGAGCATCCCAACAACTCTGAAATATCAACCTGTTAATACTCGTATTTCTTGATAGACAATTGTCAGTATTAATGTAATTGTGTGAAAGACATCTATTTGATCTAATGATTATTTAATAAGTATATTTGTGCATTTTGAAATTATACAAATCTATTCACTTTTGAGTAGTTTAATATACTTTTGATCGATATGAGTGCGAAAAAATGACCGTATTAATACCACATTAATTGAACATTTTGTGTTCAATTCAATTCATTCAGAATTTCAGTGAGTTCTGTCAATTCAAGTGTACAACTCAAAAACTAACCTCACTTTTAATTATTTACATTCTTTACATTACCTACATTTTTTACATGTTTACGTATTTTTTACATGTAACGTAAAGAGATAATTCTTTACACGTAAATGCACAACACTGCTTAAAACTGATGTTTTTAGGTGACATCACACGAATAGTAGCATTAATTGTCTTTCCGCCGATGACGCACGAGAGTACACGAACGCTCATAGAGAATAGGATACATCATGGCCTTCTAAATGAAAAGCGAGTTCTAACTGGCCTGGGCGTTTTGAAAAATTTACATTGAATTTTTGTGCTCGAGAAAACGCCAAAAGTCGCCACTTTGGCGCTGGTTACGGGGCACTGATAAGGTACTAAATCAACATACTTCGTATAGAGGTAACGCATTTTGTGATTTTTTTTATATCTATCCTTGTCGCACATTCTTCTCATCTAGGGATAAAAAACAGTTGGAAATATTATTTGAAGTGACGCTTGTCAAAGTTACTGTCAGTGGTTAAGAAAATTGAGTTTAAATATCGCATCCCAAACTTTTATCGCATGACATTTAATGATTCCGCCTTTTTCGTAAAAGAAACATTCTGCACTTCTCAAAATAACAACTTTTTGATTGGTTAATAACTAACTTGACATAACCTAATACACTTTTAATTTGAAACTAGTGACATTGCGGTAAACAGAATTCCCGAAAACTGTTTTCTTCCTTATTACACTTGCGACAATTATATTTGTTATCTTTGTTTCTCAATCCTCTCACGAGAGGAATGGGATTTCGTTACCTATACGGAGTGTTGATTTAGTACCTTAGGCACTGACGGCGCTGAGTGAAGTGCACTGTCATTACTGTCAATCAAAGTGAATTCACGCAAAATTAATTAATATTGTAATTACCGTAATACAACATAATTTATATGGTATAAACTTTATAGATTCATGCACAAATCATTTGATCACGTCGGAGTGAAGTACGCTTGCGCAATAAAGAAAAACTGTCATTTTAAAAAGCTTTCGTGTTATGAATAAAACGTGTTAAAAAGGGCGATGATAATTACGCACAGTGAGAAAAGAAGCTTTATTATACATGTTGTAACTTACCACAGAAATTCTGAGTATATGCAGGTAAGATTTTAATCTAAAACCGTAATAGTTTAATGCTAAATTAAGTTGTCGAAATTGGACATAAATACTCCACTTTATTCCAACGTACTAAATAATATCCAGTATGCTCAAATTTTTACAATAATAACATTAATTATTCTTACACGAACTCATCCACCAACTTATCCAAGAGTGATCTTTTTCAACCCACTACGATAGTGCGAGAAAAGTTACCCGACATGCGCATTGCATTGTTTAGGTTTCGCTGTCGTACACGTGTTTACGTGTTGATTAAATATAACCTAAACCGTACAATAAATTTTGAGTGTCTAGTAACTGTGTCTGACGAAAAGCGGAAATGTAAGTAGGTATAAACAAATACGAAATGTTTTAAAGGATTGTATTGGCAATGGTTACATTATCAATAGCGAGTTATCGCAACCATCACGTTAACTTACCGTAAACGTTAAAATGACGTGGCCCCATTCATTTTCCATTGGATCACATTAGGGAGTTTTTGTAATCACGTTTCACGTGCCCGTCATCCTTTAACGTTAATTTTATTAACCCCGGTGTAGGAATTTACGTAATTTACACTTTGAAAGCTTTTGCATCACATTACGTCGACGTAAACGTGAATGTGAATCAAGAAAGTAAATCATAGTATTTTGTCTTGTCAGATTTGGTTGCAGTCATTGTCATTTAATTTATGTACCAAATCTGAGTTTTGTGACTTTCGATAACATATTCCAATGCTTTGAAATGTCAAATTTCATAAACTGACCGACCCGTCATTGCATACGTGATGAACTTAGGTTTCACGTAGTCCGTCATACAAAAAACGTGAACGTAAACGTTAAAGCTGAATGTAACCAAGCAACTGGTCATTTACGTATACGTTTAATACGAAAACGTAATTGCAAAAACTCCCTATTATCTTAACGTTTACGGTAAGTTAACGTGATGGTTGCGATAACTCGCTAATAATAACAATAAAATGTTATTTCATAATAAAATTCATTTTCATAATAAAATTTTTACTATTTGTATGTCTGTGTAACTTACAACTATTGGCTTTATTTAACGGCTTACGACTGTTGATTTTTATTTGACGTCTGACCATCTGACATCTGCATCACAGATTAATATTATAGCAGATACGAAACTTGTCGATTTGATTATTTTTAACAAGTCACCTTTGTAGAAACGTGTGCCAGTTTGACGTTAATTTTAAATGTGATATTTTTTACATGTTATGCAGTAATAAACGATGGGACAAATTGAAAAGAAGAAACCACTTCGTTATTTAGTTTTCCGAAAGGTAATAGTCCTATTATGGCGATTTTTGCGCTTTTGTGCTCATTTGCTTGCGCAAAGTGGGTAATGGGAAAGTGGCTAATACGCATTCCCAAAACAGATTTATTGAAAATAAGTCATCGGCAAACTTTACTACATGAGTTTATGGAAAATATTTTTTCAAAATGGCTGAAGGTCAAAAAATTTCGACTCACAACATCAAAGGTGCCGACAAACAGTTTCGTATCTGCTATGATATTAATCTGTGTCTGCATCTTGTTTCACACCGTGCGGTCACAGTATACTTATCAATCAGTAGGGACAGCTCGTGTCGGCACCTTTGATGTTCATACTACCGTTTTCAGAGCCAATATGGCCGTTACTGGCGGGCTTTCATTTTATTGCTACTAGATGTCACTGGTTGAAAAAATGGCACGGATAGAAATGATTGCAGAATGCGATGTTGTTTTACACAACTTCAGACTTTCTACACAACATAAATTCATTATAATCTAACAAAGATGGTTTTCTGTTCAATCTTTCTCATCTCTCCGCATCCATCACACAAAATGCTGACTTAAAAAACGCTCGCTTAAAGGCAATTGATGAATTCACCGATGCGCCATACGCGGCCGTTTGTGGAAAGTCCGCCAGTTTTCGCACATGCGCACTCAGAAACTGTAGTGTCAGAAACCCCTAGCTGTCCCTACTGATTGATGAATATACTGTGATGCGGTATTCTATGCTTGCGGTTCAATTGTTCAAACAAACATCAAAATGTCACCTACGATACTTCTTCGTAAAGCAATATTAATCTATGCTATTTTGTATCTGCCAATCCTTTTTTCTGAGACGCAAGCATTGGAATGTTATAGCTGTAGTGCAAACACAACTAGTTTACGTATTACGAAGTCATCGTGCTGGAATCCAGTGGAAGAACATGCACCGACCGAGGTTTGCCGAAAGTTATACCTTTTCTGTTCATTTTACGCCCTTTACAACGTCACAAACTCTGAAGATTTTTATGAGATAAAAAGAGGATGTGGGCAACAACGGATTCCTCATGTAACAGGTCGGGGACGTGAGATAATTTACGACAGTGACCTGTGTAAGACGGACCTTTGTAACTCAATGCCAGCGAAAGAGATAGAGATAGAACTGCGTGTAGTGGAATGTTATAGCTGCAGTGCAAACACAACTACTTTACGTATTACGAAGTCATCGTGCTGGAATCCAGTGGAAGATCATGCTCCGACCGAGGTTTGTAAAAGCTACACTTTCTGTTCATTTTACGCCCGTTACAACGTCACAAACCCTGAAGCTTTTTATGAGATAAAAAGAGGATGCGGGATGAAACGGTTTCCTCATGTATTAGGTATGGGACGTGATAGAATTTACGAGAGTGACCTGTGTCGAACGGATCTTTGTAACTCAATGCCAGCGAAAGAAATAGAGATAAAACTGTGGGTATTGGAATGTTACAGCTGCAGTGCAACCGCACCTTTTCATATGTTGAATTCATCGTGCTGGGATCCATATCGAAGAAAAGCACCAACCGAGGTGTGTCAACGCAACCAGAGCTGTTCAATGTACATGATTGAGGTCTATGACCTCAGAAAGTCTAAACGATTTGTTGAAGTACAAAGATATTGCGGATATAGAGAGATTCCTGAAAGTGGGAGGCAGGTTAAACTGATCTACGCGCAATCGTGTAATATGCACCTTTGTAACTTATTCAACTTAAACTCGTTGTCAGCGGAAGACCAGGATCCTGTAATGACCCCTCCTGGACAAAATCCTTCTGTAGAAGGCGTGTCTGTAGAGAAGGATTTATCTGGCGTCGTGATTTTGATGTTTTGTCTCAACTTGTATTTATTATAAACTTGTTGATAACGTTAATAGTTAAAAATTATAACAAATAAATTGGGTCAATAAAAATGAAGACTCCATTTAGTATTAGGTAAAATATTTATTTCCGTCTCACTTCAGACCTTGTGCTCTGCGTAAGATTGTTCTTTTCATAGGTTTGTTCTAGCAGCAGTACATAACTGTTAGAAATTCTACCGAACATACGCAGTGGCGTCGCTAAAATTTACAACGTCGCTAATAGGCGTTTTCGTTTTATAAGTGATCTGCAACTAATCTGAACTTGAAGTGATCCTGAACTGAAACCATAGTGATATATGCAAAGAACGCTTTTTGTACGAATCAGTTCTGTTTTACTCAGTGCTGCTCGGAGCTACTTCACTCGTTAGAACGAAAACGGCAAGTTCCTGATAAAAGCAACGTGGTATTCCGGGTGGGCCATGGCAAGTAGGTACACGTGATCATTCAGGAAGCGATCTAATCACATACCTAATTGAGTTTTAGTGTAGATATCTATCCGATCAGATATTTTATGTCCGTATTCATAGTGCTTCCTTGAAGTTTCCTATGAGAGACCTCTTAGGATGGGTATTATTATAATGGAACTACATTACTATAATCTTATTCTGAGGGGTCCCTTGTTGAAGGGAGCCAAAAGGAAGCACTATGAATATGGACATTAATCTACTGGAATCTTACGGAACGCTTTCACACTTAACGACAATATCGTTGTCGTGCTGGTGCGGTGTCATCGTCGACAACATATCGTGGTTCGCATGTCGCATGGACTCCATTGCAGTCGTGACGACACGCTCTGTGTAAATGCGTATACAGGGTTACAACCTCAGACATTTCGAAGAATTCATCCAATCGTACGTCGTCATAACTTATGCATCTCGAATGATGGCCTTAATTTTGAACGTTTCTTACAATTTTTCAAGTTTTATTAATTAATTGAAATTAACATAAAATAACATTTGATTACCAACATTAATTCGAAATACTGCCCAAACTAATTGTACACTCTAAGGCCCGGTATTTCAATTACAGTTTAATCTTCAGTATATTTCCATAGGAACAATTGTTCTTATAATTGTTACTATGGGAATAAACTAAAGATTAAAGCTAAACTGTTACTTAAGTACCGGGCATAACAAGTAAAACAGACAAATCCGTTAATTTGTAATGTCGAATATGGAATTAATTTTACAAATTTTGCAAATTCAAAATGAAAAATAAGCATATTTACACCAACGAGGTTTTAGAAATTCCAAATTCAGTATTATTTAAAGAAATGTTGAGTTTTTTCATGCTCCTGTAAAATTTGTAAAAACGGACTTAGAAGGTTAACAACTTAAGGCGACGATATGCAAACGATACATTGATATGTTATTATTAAAGCACGGGTAATTTGTATAAAAACGTCACGATTGTTGCCCCACTAAACAGACAAATATTGCCGCCTTAGCGGCGGCGTAGCACTCGCAAACATGCCGCTGGGCTGTTTCTCGTTCAGTAGTGAGGCGAATTCGTACATCTTTCACGCGGCCTAGTTATTATAGACTTCAGTTAAAAAGTGAATTATTTTTAGGTTAATTTCGGAATTTTTCGAGATTCAGTGGCGCATCAAACATAATGTAAGTAAGCTTCTTTCAAGTACTTTCAGTTATAGAACTCCAGTGTACTGAATGCAATTGACATTTCTCGAATCTTATTTAATTAAATTTAATGTAGTAAGTGTATTATAAACAATGATGAACTGTTGGTTTGTTGACGTTCTAGAATTTTGTAAAACGCGTGTATGCGCCTGTGACTTACCACTGCCATATTTATTTTGGTGACCAGGTTACACGATAAACTAATTTAGTATGAGAGTATCGCCCGTATTCATAAACAAAACTTAGGCTATGCGTTTGTTAATAATTCGCTAATTATTCATGACCTGTACGCATTTCAAGGTGTAGCGGGCGCACAACTAACAAGAGTTTAAGTACAGTTTATAAAGTTTCTGTAAAAGAAATCTTTGCAGTACATAAACACATATTCGTAATTTTTTAGGGAACGCATAGCGTAAGTTTTGTTTATGAATATGGACCTAAGACTCTCTCCAGATATTCTTACCTCCATGACTCCTAACTCCGACATTTTTTTCCGTTTCGCCGTTTTTTTTTTGTAATGAAAATTATTTACCTAAAAGAAATGTTAACTGTGTAGAGTAGTTTCAATGTCTTATGAACCGCGAAGTAATCGCGAAATACGCGAAGGCGGTGTTTGAGTACCAACTGTACCAGTATAACTCCGCCTTCGCGCATTTCGCGATTACTTCGCGATTCATAAGATATTGAAACTACTCTACACTAACCTAGTGGTTATTGCTAGAGTATCATACTCTGGAAAATTAAACAACACAAATACATATAATCTGTTTTTTTTTATTTACCATCAAGTAGGTTATGATTTTATTTTATTAGGTTGGCTATTATAGTAAAATTAGACAAATTAATTTCATGTCATTATAACATATTATGCCAAAATGTGACACTTCAAATCAGAGAGATCAACTAAACAGACTTGAAAAGTAATACAGCCAAAGTAGCATGCTACGTGCTACTTGCATCCTGGATGCACGCTGCATGCGTGAGAAAAAGAAACACTCCGTGCGTCCAGTCGAATGCGCTCTAACAAATCACATGACAGATTTTCCATCCGGAATATGGCGGCTCAGTTTGCGCGGGAAATTTTCCCGCCAGGGAGAGTGAACCTGCTGTACGTATTTATGCTGTGGTCTTGCTATGCTACCTTGATGTGAAAGCAAAATTCTAAGATGCGCTACACGGCACGCTACTTCTCAAAAGATGTAAGTAGCGCGCAGCATGCTACTTTGGTGTGAAAGCCGACTAATGGTGCTATTCAGAACAAGAATTTAAGCAACTTTAACTCTTTAATACTTTAAACTTTAAGATTAAAATTAAAATTCGTTTTGTAATTTGTGATTGACCTTCTAATACCTCTTTCTTTATTATCAATTATTATTCAAATAATAATTTAATTAATTTGCAAGTGACAGAACACGGCACATTTTTTTAGTAATCGTGGTAATCATTTAAAACCATAGAAACAGTCTAGTTAACCTGGAATTTAAGATTTTATGGAGACGATTTTGTCACTGTATCTTAAAGCGTTATTTAAGAAATTTAGGGCCAGTTTCATAATCAAATTTAAAGGAGACTTTAAAATTAAAGTCACAGTCAGATGTGAAAGCAAATGTGTTTTCATATTTGTTTTGACATTTGAAAGTGACTTTAATTTAAAGTCTCCTTTAAATTCGATTAAAACAACCTGAATAGTATTGTCCAGAATTGCATTTTCACTTTAATTCTTTAAGGGCCTATGCTTAAAGTGACTTTAAATTAAAGTCTCCTTTAGCACTATTATGAAAACGGGGCCGTTTTCATAATAGTGCTAAAGGAGACTTTAATTTAAAGTCACTTTAAGCATAGGCCCTTAAAGAATTAAAGTGAAAATGCAATTCTGGACAATACTTTCAACTGTAAGGGCCAGTTTCATAATCGAATTTAAAGGAGACTTTAAATTAAAGTCACTTTCAAATGTCAAAACAAATATGAAAACACATTTGCTTTCACATCTGACTGTGACTTTAATTTTAAAGTCTCCTTTAAATTTGATTATGAAACTGGCCCTAAATTTCTTAAATAACGCTTTAAGATACAGTGACAAAATCGTCTCCATAAAATCTTAAATTCCAGGTTAACTAGACTGTTTCTATGGTTTTAAATGATTACCACGATTACTAAAAAAATGTGCCGTGTTCTGTCACTTGCAAATTAATTAAATTATTATTTGAATAATAATTGATAATAAAGAAAGAGGTATTAGAAGGTCAATCACAAATTACAAAACGAATTGTACATGCACATGAATGTATAGGTATAGGTTCTGTATACGTTTTATTTTCTTTTCAGTAGTTCGCGTGAAAATTCTCTAGGCAATAACAGGTACCCCCAGTAACATGAATCAGCCATCAGTAAGTGAGCTATTGAGGCTAATAACAAATATTTTAATACCAGAAAGTTTCCTGAAAATATAGAATAAGAAGAAAGTGAAATAATTCGACACTGATTACCATTAATTCGCTGATAGCAATGCAATGCAAGAAAACCATCTTGAAAGGTATCAGAAAGTTGATATAAAATAAAATTTTGCATTTGTGTTAGCATCACAATTATACCTAAGGGAAGATCTGAAAGTTTCAGAGTAATAAAAGCATTTATTATAGAAGATAAATAGGTAACTGGAAATAAACTATAAATGTGACAATAATTCTTAAATTATTTTTATTAACGGGGATTAACGGCTATTGTAAATAAAATATATTTTAGTTGGTCAATATTTCGTAATGTTTTTATTACTTCATCAGGACCAGAAATTGCTACAATAATAAATTACATTGTATATATGGCTCAAGAACAGACTTAAGGCAAGCGTTCACAGGCTCGCATCGCACGCGTCGCATGCACGAATCGCAAGAATCGCAAAAGTTGCTCTCTCGAGAATGATAGGAAAATGCGATCGCTGCTCTATGCGGCCTAGTTAACGCAGCGTCATATAAAACTATAGAAAAGATCATTTATGCGATGCGTGCGACGCGTGCGATGCGAGCCTGTGAACGCTTGCCTTTACACAACATAAAAGTGATTGTAGGGTTGGAAAAAGATCTTGTGCATTAGCCATTCATACAATCGATGAAGACCATCGATTTAATTTTGATAACGTTAAAATTTTAGAAAAAGAACCATCTTATAAAACCAGAATTTTTCTTGAAATGTCTTGTATTCAAAAACATAATGACGTAACTGTCAATTTTAGATCTGACACTGACGGACTAAACAATATTTATTTCAATCTAATAAGTCAGGCCATCTAGCGTCCTCTTGTTATTTAAATATTTTTATAAATAAATAATCTTTGTTTAACATCAACTTCAAAATTCTCAATTTCTAATACAATTCAAATAAGAAAGGAGAAATAAATTATTTTCACCTTCAGTAAGTAAATAATTAGCTTGATTTTTCATAAGTATACAATGTAATTTATTATTGTAGCAATTTCTGGTCCTGATGAAGTAATAAAAACATTACGAAATATTGACCAACTAAAATATATTTTATTTACAATAGCCGTTAATCCCCGTTAATAAAAATAATTTAAGAATTGGTTTACCTAACAAGTACAGCATTACTTCCCTACGAATGTGACAATAATTATATTATTTGAAGTTAGCCACCCATAAATATGTATCACGTGACAAGCGCTTTCTTAAATACTTTGTTTCAGAATACCTCTAAAAGTAACGTTTTAACTTCCTCTTTTAAAATGCTCTTTAACTTAAATTCTTAAAGTTTTAAATCGTCAAATCCAAATATTTCTGAATAGCACCATGAGACATGGAAACAACAAGTGCGTATCTTTTCCCCATTTTAATTGCTGCCGAAAAACGTGACTTGTTGATTTCACCTTCGAGAAAACGAAAGAAACTACATTATGCATTGCATTTAAATACATAGCAAAATTACTAAATGTAGCCTACTTGACCAGGTTTTTATTTAGACACGAGTTATTTTGACAACTAGTGATGCAGTTGCTTTTTTTTATTAGGAATTCATAATCAGCATGACAATTAGAATTTCTATCTTCAAAAATAAAAAAATTAACAACGGTGAACGTTTCAAATTGAAACCCGATACAGTGCATCGTTATATCCCGTTTTTCCGCAATAGAAGCATGCTAACATGATAATACGAAAACTGCAAAAACGTGATTTTGGTAAGAAATGGTAAGAAAAGTGGGCATGTCCCGTTTCAGCATCTTGCGGTTCAATTGTTCAAACAAACATCAAAATGTCATCTTCGATACATCATCGTAAAGCAATACTAATCTATGCTATTTTGTGTTTGCCAATTCTTTTTTCTGAGACGCAGGCATTGGAATGTTATAGCTGCAGTGCAAACACAACTACTTTACGTATTACGAAGTCATCGTGCTGGAATCCAATGGAAGAACATGCACCGATCGAGGTTTGTAAACTCTACACTTTCTGTTCATTTTACGCCCTTTACAACGTCAAAAATTCTGAACCTTTTTATGAGATAAAAAGAGGATGTGGGCTTCATTATGTAACAGGTCAGGGACATGATAGAATTTACGAGAGTGACCTGTGTCGAACGGACCTTTGTAACTCAATGCCGGCGAAAGAGATAGACATAAAACTATGGGTATTGGAATGTTACAGCTGCAGTGCAACCGCACCTTCTTTTCGTATATTGAATTCATCGTGCTGGGATCCATATCGAAGAAAAGCACCGACCGAGGTGTGTCAATACAACCAGAGCTGTTCAGTGTACATCATGGACATCAATGACTTCGGAAAGTCTAAACGATTTCTTGAAGTACAAAGATATTGCGGATATAGAGACATTCCTAGAAGTGGGAGGACGATTCTAGTGTTATACAACGATTCGTGTAATACGCATCTTTGCAACTCACTAAAATTGAGAGAGGCAGATTTGGATCTTCTTGCTACCCCTTCTGTACAGAACGCTTCTGTAGGGAAACTTTGCCTGTCTGTACATAAGGGTCTCTCTTTTGTCGTGATTTTGATGTTTTGCGTCAACTTGTACTCACTATAAACTTGTTGATACTGTTAATAATTAAAAATTATAACAAATAAAGCCAATAAAAACGAAGAATCCATTTAGTATTAATAGGTAAAGTATTTATTTCCATCTCACTTCAGACCTTGAGCTCCACGTAAGACTGTTCTTTTCATAGGTTTGTTCTAGCGCAGTACATGACAGTTAGAAATTGTACTGAAAATGCGCAGTGGCACTTTAGCGTCGCTAAAATTTACAACGTCGCTAATATGTACAAGTTCCTGATAAAAGCAACGTAGTATACTGGGTGTGTGTGTGCCATCGCAAGTAGGTACACTTGATCATTCAGGAAGTGATTTAATTGCACAATTGAGTTTCAGTGAATAGATATGTATCCGGTCAGATATTTTATGTCCATATTCATAGTGGGGAACTGCCTTACTACAATCCTATTCTGAGGGGTCCTCAAGGTTCCGTTAGCACGAACAAATGTGTTTAAAAATTAAGATTCCACGTCTCACCTTGCCACTCGAACAACACTCCCATTAGTTGCAAGGTTCAAATATCCGTTCAAACCTCCTTGTTCATACTAAGGGAAATGACGTTTATGTGATCTGAGGTAAGATTTGTTGAAAAAGAAACGTGTCTTATATTGTTGTCTAAATAGGAATCTCCAATTTAAGGAACCGAGTCTCAATTCAGCGCCGTCTGTAGAGTTTTTCCCCAATTATTGGACTTTCCCGCTAGAAATTTAAAATGGAGCACTGCTTTTACAGTAAAAAATTTGTTCGTATTTCAAAGCTCTTGCAGTTAAACTTCTAGAATTTTGTATAACTTTAACAAGAATTTGAAATCAGTAGATTGCTTTACTGTGTATAGTAATCATCCATACCTACAATCATGAGGTGGTCACGAGCTTTAAATGTCAATATTTTTGAGAATTTCACTTTCAATTCTATAAATTAAAAAAATTCTTCTAATGGCGGATTTCACAAACGTTACTTAAATTTAATCATCCGTTAAAAGTAAACGTTGCCATGGTTACATGTGTTGAAGGTATAGGAATGATTATTCTTAATCGATGATTAAAGTTAAGTGACGTTTGTGAAATCCAGCGTAAGTCTTCTATCTTTTATCAAAAAAGCCATCTTTCATATAATCATTGATTACCAAAATTTATTGCTCAGAATTGTAAATTGCATGTAATTAAAGTGAAATCAATTTCAAAGAAACACTAACAAATTTTTGGCAGAAAAACAATTATTTAAACTGTATACATTTATTTAGTAAACACCTTTATATCGTAGATCCCTACCCATTAAAATTCTGTTAATTCCGTTTGTCCTATTGCGTGCCATTAGTAGGTATACAGAATTAAAAAAAAAAATTAAATGATCTCGTTCGTTTGAGCACATTCCTGCTTAAAATTAATATTTCTTTTTAAATATTCTAGTAATATACAAAATCTATCTTTTTGCGCTGATAGTTCGGGTAAGAGAATTTTCTGGATTGTATAAGCTATGTATAAACACCTTATTAACTGGGGAGTAGCATATTTCAATCTATGAGAGACCGCATCAGAAAATTCTTTTTTTTCCTACACTAGTAGAAAATTCAATTTTACCGGCTCATCAGAGAGGAGAAAGCGAACGTTTCCACGGCTAGCCCGGCAAAATGAACATAAATGCCTAGCCGAGAAAATAATTTACGAGGCTTTACCACTAGGTGGCGCGACAATAATTTCTGGAATGCGCTCTCATCGACATCAAAAAATTAACAAACTAAGTTTTTTTTATTTAATTCCACTGGAATTTGGTTTTAAAAAGGATTAAAATTATCAAGAAAAAAAAAACTCGGCAGCGGTGGGATTCGAACCCACGCCTCCGAAGAGACTGGTGTATTAAACCACCGTCTTGACCACTCGGCCATGCTAGTACACGTAACACTGTGTTTTAAAACATCTATAATAACTCAATTTTAATATTTTTACTTCGAGAAAAAGAACGTTTGTGTGATATTAACAAAATTAATTATAATGTGTGTAGGAAAAAAAATAATATGTAAACCATGGCGGTAAAGCAATTTTCTAGGTCTCGAGAAGTGTGGCCAGGCTCGGCTTGCCGCCTCGCCTGTCCATATCTTCTCTCGACCTGGAAAACAAGCACTTTACCGCCTCGGTCTACAATATACTATTTCTTCTACTAAGACATGCCACTCTTCAAATTTATTTGTACAAATTAAATATTGCTTGCACATTTCACAGGAGTACAAACACTTAATTTTTTTACACAGAAAACTACTTATGTAACCTAATGCAAACCTATTTTGTTGGTACTGCTCTGATAAATTCTGTCTGAAATACCAAGCTAATAAATTTTGTCTGTAATGTCACTGAAATGCATAGAGTCATCTTGAATTTCATCATTTTTGTTGATAGAAGTTTTTAGGTCACTTAGGTAGGGTTTATGAAACGTTTCATAAAGTTAACTAATAGATAAAATAAAATATTCCTATAGTGCTAACATGTGTAGCCATAGCAACGTTTACTTTTATCGGACCGTTAACTTTATGTATGTAACGTTCCAGAAACCCGGCATAAAGAATTCTTGCTGGATCCGCTTGACAATTTGCAATCACGGAATGTTTTGATGTTAAACTATTTATTAACAATGATATAAAATGATTTTTAAACTGAGAGCAAGTGGGATTCATATTTCTAACGCCTCTTTGTCTCAGCTGACCAAAATAGTTCTCAAGGGGATCTTGAGTAAACACCCTTAATTTTAAGAAAGAAATTCCTTAACGTCTTCAAGACCATTTATATAGTTATCAGCCAGCTTTTTAATGAGAGTGGCACTTCTATTTTATTTGGGGCTTTTTGAAAATACATACATACATACATATGTATGTATGTATGTATATAAGCTGGCTGGTAACTATATAAATGGTCTTGAAGACGTTAAGGAATTTCTTTCTTAAAATTAAGGGTGTTTACTATGTATGTATTTCCAAAAAGCCCCAAATAAAATAGAAGTGCCACTCTCATTAAAAAGCTGGCTGGTAACTATATAAATGGTCTTGAAGACGTTAAGGAATTTCTTTCTTAAAATTAAGGGTGTGTATATATATATGTGTATATGTATGTATGTATTTCCAAAAAGCCCCAAATAAAATAGAAGTGCCACTCTTAAAGCTTCTTTTGCTTCTTGAAAAAAGGAAAAATGTGCTGATTTGTCGGACAAGGCACATCATAACAATTTTCCCTTTTTAGGGAATAATGTGTTTCCGTTAACACTATCAAACAGTGAGTTAAAAATTTTTAAAACTTTGGCTGTACCCAAAGCCGAGTAATCTAATGACTGTCCAGAGATGTTCGTCGAATGAAGATAATCCCGAGTTTGAAGACGAGAGCAACACAGATTCTGAGGATCAAGTTGAACGAAGGGATGAAGACTCTGATACTCTTCAAGAAGCTTCTTCATCAAGTGATAAAGAGAATTATGAATACTTTTTGGGAAAAGACAAATCAACTAAATGGAGAAAGACAAAATTTGCACCGCAAGTAAAACACAGGCCACAAAATATTCTAGTGCGTTTACCAGGTGTTACAGGATCTGCAAAGCAGGCCAAAACTATTCTCCAATGTTGGCAATGTTTCATAAGTGACGAAATGTTGGATAAAATCGTACAACATACAAATGAATACATTCAAATTTTGCAACCACAATTCAAACGAGAAAGAGATGCAAAATTTACAGATTCGATTGAACTAAAAGCGTTTATTGGTCTGATCTATCTTGCAGGTGTGCTCCACAGTAATAGACAAAGTTTAGAAGAATTATGGGAAGATGATGGTTATAGAGTTGAGATGTTTCGCCTTGTAATGAATTTGAAACGATTCAAGTTTCTCCTTCGCTGCATACGATTTGATGATAGACAAACTCGAAATATTTATAGATTTTGTTGAAAACTGTAAAAAGGGCTATTCACCAGGACAAAATGTAACAATTGACGAAATGTTAGCTGGTTTCAGGGGAAGGTGCTCATTCCGCCAATATGTACCTTTCAAGCCAAATAAGTACGGCATAAAAATTTTCTCATTGGTGGATGCCAAAGTTTTTACTGTATCAACTTGGAAATATATTCTGGAAGACAGCCTGAAGGACCATTTCAACTTAGTAATAAACCTAGTGATGTAGTCAAAAGACTTGCGCAACCCATATACAATACAGGACGCAATGTAACCGCTGATAATTGGTTCACGGATTTAGACTTAGTAAACTTTTTGAAGACCAAACGTCTATCTTATGTTGGCACGATGAAAAAAAATAAGCGACAGCTTCCACCAGATTTTGTTGCAACTAAAAATAGACGAGAAAAGACAAGTTTGTTTGGTTTCAAAAAAGATTCAACAGTTGTATCATATATTCCAAAAAAAGGTAAAAATGTAATATTGGTGTCCAGTATGCATTTTCATGATTCAATTGACGAAACCACGGGAGAAGATAAAAAACCTGATATCATAACCTTTTATAATGCGACAAAATCAGGAGTCGATTTAGTGGACAAAATGTGTGCATCTTTCAACGTATAAAGGAATACCCGTCGCTGGCCATTAGTAATCTTTTTTACAATGTTGAATGTAAGCGGAATAAATGCTCAAGTATTGTATACCGGAAATGGAAATGAAGCGAAAAAGAGACGTATTCTCTTGAAAGAGTTGAGCAGAGAATTAGTAGCCGAAAACCTGAACCGAAGAATAACTCAAAAACGGGGAATGCCGTCAACTCTCCAAGAAAAATTACAAAAATTCGGAGTCGTGGTTGAAACAGAAGAATCTCCTGCCACCACTTCGACAAACCAAAGGAAACGATGTGCGACTTGTACGGGAAACAAAAAACAACGATATTCTAAATACTTTTGTAAACACTGCAAAACATTTTTATGCTTGGAACATGCGACAATTGTTTGTAAGAAATGTTATGATTCAAAATTCGACGGTAATGACGCGGATGGAGAGGAATCTGATTAATTGCTGACCCTGGTCATTTCTAAGAAATTCTTTTCTTTAATTTCTGCTGTTATAGAATAAATTTATTTCATTTTATTTTTGTTCAAACACAGTTTACCTGAATAAATATCGTGCATATTATTTACGTGTTGTTTTGTTCTATTTTTGGTTCAAATATTAAATTTTCATTCTTGAATCTAGTAGATGCATTGCGCCCGTACATGCATCTTTTTGTATTGCGCCTGATGGAAGGTTAATAAAGTTTTACTATAAATTTAACTACAATAGCAAGTGTTTTGGCAACACCTAAAGCTAAAGCACTTGAAACCAAATTTTTCATCTTTATTAATCCCATTGATTGATTGACTATATTTATGTCATTAACAAGTTTATAAATACATAACAAGATTGTGCATGGTAAGGCAAAACACGAAAACCACGCCAGGTAGACCCTTCTGTACAGGCGAGGTGGATATTAAAATCGGTATTGAATTACAAATGTTCATTGTACATGAATCAGAGTGCGTTATTGAATTTCGTACGTTTGAAGAAAAGTCAACTAATCGGCAACCTCTTCGTACTTCAGCAACACTTTACGATTTTACCAATTGTACTACACATTGTCTTCCACAATATCGGACCGGTACATTGTTTTCTTCTGGATTCCAACACGGTGAATTCGGCGTGGATCGATTGCAGATATAACATGGATATAACATTCCACTGCTTGCGTCTCGGAAAAAAAATTGGCAGGCACAGAATATCAGAGATGACATTTTGATGTGTGTGTGTGTATAAGTGTGTTTTACATGGCCTACCAAATGACTACAGTAAAGTTAATTGTCCGCGTACGTTTGAACTTCACGTTGCCCACGTTTTCCATTTATTTATTTGACCTGTGACAAGTGTCAACGTTGGGGAATGGATGTAGTTTCAATTTTTTTTTTCTATAATTATTTGCGCTCTCAGTTGGGGCACATTTCCAAATTGGAATCGTTATTTACAAATCTCCTTTTGCGCTTTAATAGAAAGAGAAATTATTTACGGTCGTGTTTATTTTTTATTTTACTTTATTTTAATTAGAGAGGATTTGTTTAATTAAACGCTTGCTTGCATCGGCGCGAGCTTTTCGAAATTGAAAGTATAAAATTTGATATTCGAAATACTTTCCGAAGTCGGAGAACGCCAGCATAAAATAAAATTACTTTCTTTTACGGCCGTTAGACTTGTCATCAGTCAAATATTAACGTGGGAGGTACCACCGAAATCCTAGAGTTCCTATTACCCGTTCACGATCTTTTTGCATTTTAATAGGCCATACACTGGCTGTTTTTGGAAGTGTGGCTGAAAAGGAATCTGGATATTATATGAAACACACCTAAAAATAGGACAGATAGAATACAAAAAAATTACACATTAAATTTATTTTTGCGCAAAAATAAAGTGTTCAATCATACGCCCAGTACATGTAGATTCCGAGGTTCTGTTTTCAGCCACACTTTCAAAAACACCCTGTATATACAGGGGCTCCCAAATAGAGTGGCCTATTAAAATATATATTATAGGGAAAGAAGTATACAAAAATTCTGAAAGTTCGTACACTGCCCTAAGACATAGTGATCTTTCCGCGTAAAATATTTTCACTCTTACATTACTTCCGGTTGTACCGGAAATCGCCATTAACTGTCTTATTTTAAATGGAACGTTACATTTTTTATTACAAATTCTGATTCTGCACATTATTGTCGCGATGAAGGGCGACGCCTCCATCATGTCGCGATGAAGGGCGGCTGCCTCCATCATGTCACGGATAAGCCTCCCCCATGTCACGGCTATCGGGGTTTGTTTTATCCGTTGAGGGCGTAGGTAGCAGGTAATAGATGGTAGAGCTTGAAAACACAATGTTTTTAAAAAAAAAGTAATACCTCTTTATTAAGTAATTTAAATAAGTTTAATTGCGGGGGTTCGTCTCGTAGTTTTAGGGAATGCGGTCCTGGTGTCTAAGACGACGGTTGCTCACGTCTTTCCCGGGGGTCGGGTGTTGTAGTCGGCCAACAGGTCTGCAGCAGCTCACTGTAGTAGCGTTTACTTATCGGCCAGCGTCGTGAGGTGGAAGCGTCCTGACGGCGAACGGCGTCGGCTGCAGAACGTCCTGATGCGGGACGGTCGTGTTGTAGAGCTTCCTTGACGGGGAACGGCGTCGGCTGCAGAGGGTCCAGATGTGGAACGGGTCGGGCTCCAGACTCCAGAGCGTCTAGATGGCAGGGCGGCGTCTCGATGGAGTGGCACTAGTGCCCACTGAGGGGGTCATTCTAATCGAATTTGCAACCTAACAACGGTGGTACCTCCTTAGTAACTGCTAAGAAATTACAATCTCGGCACTGTTCGGTGGTAACAGGATACAACGTTGTGCAGTCTCGATAATGCTCGGAAGCAGGACATACCAAGTTGTAACTTGCAACCCTAATTAGAATGACCTCCTGAGTCGGATGGTAGAGCGACTAGTTGCAGGACAACGTCCCGGCGCGCGGCGCCCCGGTGCGTCGGCACCAGTGGCCACGGAGTCGGTTCGGTAGAACGACTGACTCCTAGTTTTTTGGCTCGCATTTTTATACACCTTTTTCGGCTAGTCTGCATGTTACATCTCTTTGTTCTCGCCCCGTGTTTTGCCCATCGATTTCATATGTGCGCGGCCTCGTTTATCGTAATTTTCGCTGAGCTCTATCGTTGCGGAATTGGAACCGATTACCTAGTTCTTTCGACACAGTTGCGGTGCCCTCGATTTCACAAGTTCGCGTTGCAATTCTTTGTTCGCGGAATACAACAAAAAATCCCCTCGCGGTTTTTCTTAGAAAAATCCCTTTCGTGACATTATTCTAAATAAAAAATGTTGGGATGAATACAATTTGCTCGACCTGAAGGGGCCTGTCCAATGATACCAATCGCGACCCACCACTACCACCCTCAACCCCAGGGTGGAGCTGGGGGCAACTTTCAAATCGCAAATAGGAACCACCATTTTTTGTTGCAGATTCGAATTCTACACCTCAAACTATTTACGTAGGGTTTGTCCGAATCTTTGTTTTGAATTCCTGACAGATGCGTTAAATTTTTGCAAAACCTACTTTCAGCATTACCCAGGTACGTACATACAACGACGTGGACGTAGTACGTTTCTGTTCCCATCTTGTGAGTCCCCTCGCCTCTCACCATCGGGGTGCTTGTTTTAGTAGGTGAGTCCTCTCGCCTCTCACCGTCGGGGTGATTATTGTTTCAGGTGAGTCCCTTCGCCTCTCATCATCGGGTGCTTGTTTTAGACGAATCCCCTCGCCTCTCACCATCGGGGTGCTTGTTTCAGGTGAGTCTCGTCGCCTCTCACCATCGGAGTGCTTGTTTTAGGTGAGTCCCTTCGCCTCTCACCATCGCACAGAGGGTTATTTTCAGTAACTAACTGGACAAAATTAATAACCGCTAGAACAATTGACAAATTATTAACTAGTGATACATATTCGGACTCGCAATGAACTACAGTTTCCAAATATGTAAAAATATATAGGGTGTTCCATTTAAAATAAGAAAATTAACATCACTTTCGGTGAAACCGGAAGTCCTACGGTGCTCAATAGTATGTCGGAAAATTAATTTTTTTGTTTAATTTATTCCTTCCAAATTTCATATAAATAGAATTAAAAATAAAAATTCTAGAAGGGTAAACACTTGGCGTGGGACATTCGGTATAGTGTAAGTGTAAGTTGGCATCACTGAGTCGATACAAAAGTGGGCGCCGCAAGATTTTTTCCCATTTTGTTTACGTACAAGATACGTCCCTGCCTAAAATAATAGTATATTGTAGACCGAGGCGGTAAAGTGCTTGTTTTCCAGGTCGAGAAAAGATATGGACAGGCGAGGCGAGAAACCGAGCCTGGCCACACTTCTCGAGACCTCGAAAATTGCTTTACCGCCATGGTTTACATATTATCTTTTTTCCTACACAACATTATAATTAATTTTGTTAATATCACACAAACGTTCTTTTTCTCGAAGTAAAAATATTAAAATTGAGTTACTATTAAAATTATTATACATGCAGTGTTGCCAACTTAGCGGTCTTGCCGCTAGATTTGGCGGAATCAAATTCTATTTAGCGGACTAGAAACCAATTTAGCGGTTAGCGGATTTTTTAGCTTCATTTAAAAAAAAGCAGCGGTTATTAAAATATTTTGATTGTGAAAAGTGAAATAAAATGATTTTTTTTAATATTTGAAATTCTTTAAATGTAATTATTATTTTTAAATTACCCGCCTTTGAACGTCACTTCAGTCGCGTAAAACCCGTAAAATATAAGGTTATTGTATCGAGAAGGTAGCACCAACTTTCTATCTCCTTTAATTTGGAGTTAGTCGAATTCATTCATAAACTCCTTAGCAACAGTAACTTGTTATGTGTCTATCCTTTTTCTTCTTTAGCGTTTCATCGCTTCCGTTTTAATTTGGGGGACGAAGCCGCGGAAATGAATGGCGGTACCTTCTAAATACAGTAACCTTAGTAAAATAATCATCAATCACACGTGAGTAAATTGCTGTTTTCCTTTTGAGAGTGAGATGTTCTGGTGCTCTAAGTTTGGAGCAGTTCAGTGTCAAATCGCGCAAGTAAGTAAAAGGAACGCAAACAGGGGCGCACAGAACGAGATGGACAGTACCTAACCTAAAATGTGTACATTAGATTGTAAATCCTGTATAATTTATTTAAATGGATGGTAAGATTTTCAGTTTGTTCATTAGCCATTACTTATAATACGTCTTAAGTACTTTGAATCTTTCTATTTTCTGCCGATTGACATGTAGTCGTAACTTTAAATTTTGCCGCGCAAATTTGACATTAGGGTTTCTTGCACCAGCCAAAAAGTAAGTGCTTGAGGGGGAAGAAAGAGGTAAACGTAGAGTACCGGTGTTAAAAGCTCCAGTCAAAAGGAAACCGACAGAGTGCGTACCAGAGTTGCACAGTGCAGCTCCTATCGTTAAAAGGAAAGCAGCAATTATTTGAAAAGTGTATAGCAGGTGTGTACTTTATGAAATTATTATTAATAATAGGAGTTTAACAAACGTGCAACAATGTCCAAATATCATCAAAGGTATCGAGAAGCGTGGTTAAAAGAGACTGGATAACTACAGTAGAATGAACTACTGGAAAAACTGCGAAATGTAAATTTTTTCAATGTTTTCAACGCCATTTAGCGGATATTTAGCGGTTTAAGGGATGCGATCTAGCGGATGTGAAATTCAGATTGTTGGCAACACTGTATACATGTTTTAAAACACTGTGTGGTGTGTGTTAGCGTGGCCGAGCGGTCAAGACAGTGGTTTAATCATGGGTTTAATGCACCAGTCCCTTCGGAGGCATGGGTTCGAATCCCACTGCTGCCGAATTGGTTTTTTTTCTTGATAATTTTAATCCTTTTTAAAACCAAATACCAGTGGAATTAAATTAAAAAAAACTTACGTTTGTTAATTTTTTGATGTCGATGAGAGTGCATTCCAGAAATTATTGTCGCGCCACCTAATGGTAAAGCCTCGTAAATTATTTTCTCGACTAGGCATTTATGTTCATTTTGCCGGGCTAGCCGTGGAAACGTTTGCTTTCTCCTCTCTGACGAGCCGGTAAAATTGAATTTTCTACTAGTGTAGGAAAAGAAATAAATTCCTTTGATTTATTTGAAAACACCATTTCTCATTAGTTTTTTAGTTTTTCTTTTTTCGTCGGTTGGCAACTTAGGCTAGTTCCTTGTCACGGGGTGGACACTTGTATTGGAGAACTTGGTACCTTGCAAAATGAGGTAGTAGTATTTCCCCTAATTGTAGAGGTCGCAGCAGTGCATAAGTTTAAATTTGGCGCCTTACTTCCGTAACGCCATCGACCTGTTCAACCAATCGAATGCAAGTTACGAGCGTTATGATGGCGTTATGCGATTATGCTCTTTGTGGCATGGCGTTGTTGTGGTTTGTGTTATTTTAAAGTTATCGTTTATTTTTAAAGTTTTATCGTTTAAACATTTTATGGAAAACTGTTTCGGCAGAAATAATATTTTACTTCATACAGCTGTTCTCACTGAACATTTACCAGGTAGTAATCTGTCTTAAATTTTGGTAGATAACCATTATTATTAATTTCAATTATGTTATTTAGAGCCCCTACAAATAGAGACGATAAATGAAGAGAACCAGCAATTAGATGAACCTGTTCCGGAAGGTAAGAGTATACCTGTTCCAGAAGGTGAGAATATTTTTGGATTCGTTGCCCTGCATTTAGTTTATGGTCAGTGCTGTCGACATTGTTTAGTCCGTAGTAATTTTTTGTTTTGTTTGAACACTAGCTGTTTGATTGTGGAGGTTATAATTTGATATGAAAATTTGAAAACAAAGGTCAGAATCTTTTATTAGCTAAATCGATTTGAATGTTGAAATGTGATGTACCAACAGCCGATTCTCTCACAATTATTAACCTGAACGTTATCACATTTAGATGATGAACTGATGAGCATTTTTTATTTTTATTAAAACTAAGCAGACTATTAAGTCGACCTTGTTATTTCAAAACGACGAACAGACCAATGAACCATATTTTGAGAAATCACAGTTTGTAGTTTTAGTGTAGAACATACAATAGGATGATTGTGAATTTTACTGGTCTGTTTGTTCTTTTGGAATTATACGGTCCAATTGTAGACTACATAAAAATTATAATTTCGTATATTACTCTGATGTTAATTCTATAGTGGTTGTAAGTATTATAATGCACTGTACTTATTTTAAATGTACTTAAATATAATTTGTTTTATGAAACTGTGTTTTATTTTCGGTTTTACAAGTTATTGCTAACACTAAATACATGTAATCATCCACTAAAAGTAAATATTGCTATGGTTACACATGGTAAAATCATAACAATATTTATTTTTAACGTATGATTATATTTATTTAGTGTTGATAAATGATAAATGAAAATTAAATATTGAAATATCAAAGGTTATATTTGGGTTTGGAACTACGGTTACTTTTTCCCCTAATTGTAGAGGCCGCTTTACAAGGTACCCAAACTTTCTATTGAGTGTCCCATCTATTTATGTATTATCTATGTTCCTTGTCAAGTAATCAGCTGATCGCGCTTGTTTATGTCCAATTCGCAATGCACGCTAAAAAAAGACCTTCTTAAATCATGGAAGAATTAAGCGATAAATTCTACTACGTGTACAGTTCGTCCTTAACGAATCGGGTCCAAGTAAAAATGTAAGTCGCATAACTATTCCCGCACCTGACTGACTAATGCAAGGCGAAATCGCAGAGGGGCCCTCGAAGGGAAGAGGCAGAGGCCCAAATACGAAAGATTACTGGAAGATCCCATCCTCAAGTACTCGGGCTTGTACCAGGACGGATGTTCGGATCTAATGGTGGTGTGTCAAGTATTCGACAAGAATCAACCTTTGGCTTTACCCGCAACCACATCTTACAAAGCGTTTACAACAAGGTGGAAGTAAGTTACCCTAGTTTTAAACACGGCTACCTAGATTAAATAAATCAAAGAACTCCGTCCTTTATCCGTAAGCTCGTCCATGGCCAGCTACATTAACATTCATTGACGTGTATATATGGCCGTTTCAATTCGACTTTTAGAAATTTTGACGAGTACTCCCCTCAGCACCTCTTGTGAGCTTTTAAGTAATTGCAATCATCATTACGTTACTGTCAGTAGTTTTGTAGTATCTTTAATACGGAGTGCTGAGGGGAGGACTCCACGGTATGCTTTCTCGGAACTGAATTTTAGATGAATTGAAACGGCCATACATACACGTCAGTAAATGTTAATGGAGCTGGCCATGGCTCGTCAGAGCTGTTTCTGTCTTTTGTTTGAAGATGGAGCCACGTTAGAGCGGCATTATCTGTTCAAATGCAGCAGTATTTTGGGGGTGATAAGAGTGCAGTGTGTTTATTAAACAAATTCAGATAAAATGTGTGAAAGTTCGAATTTAAAATGTAACAATCAACATGGTAACTATGGCAACGGTGGAAGTTCAATGCTAAGTTGTACAGAGGGAGTCACGAAACTGATTTTTTTTCTCAAATGCTATTAATTTAGGCAGCCGTAGTTTTGCAATATTTTCAAATACAACAAAACGTTGGTTTTACCTCAGTTGGAACGAATGGGTAACTTTGCCCGTTCAGTTTAATGATTTGCCGCGGACTTCGCTGTTGGTGTTTACAATATACGACTGCGCTGGACCAAATAAACTTCTACCGGTCGGTGGAACCACGATTTCTCTGTTCAGCAAGTATGGAATGTTCAGGCAGGTAAGTTCTAGGCATTGCCGTGCAATATTTTATGTTGATGAAATTGCGAAATCGCAGGGGATGTTGGATTTACGAGTTTGGCCCAACCGAGAAGCGGACGGCTCTTCGCCGAGCACCACGCCGGGAAAGGTTCGAGATAACGGCAAGGAACAAATGCAGCGACTGGCCAAACTGGCCAAGAAACATAGAAATGGCCACATCACAAAGGTATACAAGTTTTTTTTTTTTTAACTCGACACTAACTGAGTGTTACTTCAGGTAGATTGGTTGGATCGTCTGACTTTCAGGGAGTTAGAATTAATAAACGAAAAGGAGAAACGCTCTTCCGATTATCTATATTTAATGGTCGAGTTTCCTGTGGTAACAGTGGATGGAATACCTCATTATATAGTTTATTTCGAGCAAGACGGCGATGAGGTTTATCAGTTTCGTTCGCAAGCCGATATCGTCACAGTTCCTGATCATGAAATACTCAAGGTAGGTACTTTTTAAATATCCCACAATTTTTGGGGGCACTTGGGTTTGCTGCAACCCCTCCCCCCCTCTCTCTCTCAGCTTGCCACAATTCAAGCTAATTAGATTTTTGTGTCAATAACCCCAGTAACACACATAAATCTGATTACATAATTGTATTAGCTTTGAGCTGCTGGTCTTGGTGATATAATGTGCTTTGATATATTTTTTTTTCTTTCGAAAACAGGAAAACTTAGTGGAAAGTAAACATCATAAATTGGCTCGCTCATTGCGCAGTGGCCATTCGGATAAAGATGCCAAGCCAAACGCGCAAGTACGCGACATACTCAACACGATTGTCTCGTACCCCCCGACCAAGCAGCTGTCGAACGAAGAGCAGGATCACGTTTGGAGGTTCCGGTTTTACCTGAGCAATCAGAAGAAGGCGCTCACAAAGTTTCTGAAGTGCGTTAACTGGACACAGAGCGGAGAGGTTAAGCAAGCGCTATCGATGTTGGAGGTTTGGGCCCCGATGGACGTTGAAGACGCCCTGGAATTGTTGAGCCCGAACTTCACCCACCCGGCAGTTCGAAAGTACGCAATCTCCAGGCTACAAGAAGCCCCCGATGAGGATTTAATGCTCTACTTGTTGCAGCTTGTGCAGGCACTCAAGTATGAAAATTTTGATGATATCAAAGAAGGTACCTCAATTAATCAGAGGCAAAGTACGGTGCTGTTTTAAGAGCGAAATTGTTTTAGGGTTTAGAAAAATATCACCTTCGAGGGAGTTGACGTCTTCACACGAAGAAAAAGAAGCGATCCTCGAGAAGAAAGACAGCAAAGAAAGCAATAGCACCATCACGAATGAGCCCATCATGAATAGGTCGGCTAGTTACAATCAAGCGGATCAAATAGCCGCTTCGAATGTGACCAGCGTGGTTGAGTTCGATTCGCTGCAAAGGGCCATCACCGTACCAGAAAACCTGCTGCATAACATCAACATAAACACAGACTCTGGTAACACGGACACCTTACAAAGCGAGCTAAAAGAAGAAGAAGTTCAAGACTTAGCCTCTTTTCTTATCACTAGGGCTTGCAAGAATTCTTCGCTTGCAAACTATTTCTACTGGTATTTACTAATAGAGTGTGAAGATCAAGAGCACACCATTAAGCAAGACGTAAGAATTCTTCATTAATTAATTCTGCAATCTTATTATCATTATTATTATTAATTAAAATAACTGAGCAGCTCAAGCTGGTAAACGTCATTCGGATTGTTTTAAAATGTTTTATTGAGTCGATTTTTGAACGAGTTTAAGTTGTTGGCGTTTACAACATTGGCCGGAAGTGCATTCCACGAATTTACTACACGGTTGCTGAAGAAGTTTTTTCGACAGAATTCGTTATTATACCTTTTTTTTTGCAGGTAGTTGTTAGAGACATGTACTTAACAGTAATGAAGACATTCTCTCAATCATTGGCTAGGGGCAACCCCGACATGCAAAAACGCAGGGAATTTTTAGCACGCCAACAAAAGTTCATAGACAAACTAGTCAAATTAATCAGGCGAGTGTCGAGGGAGAGCGGCAACCGTAAGAAAAAAGCAGAAAAGCTCCAGCAATTGCTAGCCGACTCGGACGTGTTCAAAATTAACTTCGCCAACGTCGAGCCGTTTCCTTTTCCGCTGGACCCCGAAGTCCAAATCAAAGGCATCATCCCCGAAAAGGCGAGCCTGTTTAAATCCGCTTTGATGCCGTCGAAACTCTACTTCGTTACAACTGAAAACACCGAGTACGTTGCCATTTTTAAACACGGAGATGACTTGCGGCAGGATCAGCTCATCCTTCAAATGATTACCCTGATGGATAAGTTGTTGAGGAGAGAGAATTTGGATTTGAAGTTAACCCCGTATAAAGTATTAGCGCTTAGCACGAAACATGGCTTTGTGCAATTCATAGATTCGATTACCGTAGCCGAAGCAATCGCAAGCGAAGGTAATTAAGTCTCTTGCCAGAAGCCTGAAACTCATGGTTTACTTGCAGGAAGCATTTTGAACTTCTTTAAAAAACATCATCCGCAGGAGAATGCCCCGTATGGAGTTGCTCCGGAAGTGATGGATGCGTACGTGCGATCCTGTGCTGGGTACTGTGTGATTACTTATTTATTAGGAATCGGTGATAGACATTTAGATAATCTATTGCTGACGACGACAGGGAAATTATTTCACATTGATTTCGGATACATATTAGGGCGAGATCCAAAACCGTTGCCCCCTCCCATGAAACTAAGTAAAGAAATGGTCGAAGCCATGGGAGGTACGACTTCTGAACATTACCAAGAATTTAAAAAACAGTGTTACACTGCCTTCCTGCATTTGAGAAGGTACCTTTATTTGCAGTAATTAAGAATTGCTTTTGTATGTGTGCTTTTTGTAGGCATGCAAATTTAATGCTGAATTTATTCTCGCTCATGGTTGACGCCAGTGTTCCCGATATAGCTCTGGAACCGGACAAGGCAGTCAGGAAAGTTCAGGACAAATTACGACTGGATCTTGGGGATGAAGAAGCGGTACATTATTTACAACAGCTGATCGATTTGTCTGTAACTGCGGTCATGGCAGTTTTCGTCGAACAGTTGCACAAATTTGCTCAGTACTGGAGGAAGTGATTGGCAAAAGTTTTTTATGTTTGTGTGCTTCTGAAGGAAGTAATTAATTTTTATATAGGAACTTAATATACAATTTCAGAATTTATTGACTTTGAATTTTCTGCAAATCACCATTTTTGGCTTAAAATGAGAGGAATGTTTTTGTTTGCAAAACCACAAAGCAAATATGGAATGGAGCCTTTTCATCGCCCCAACTATTGTATCTTCAGATTAAAAGAGCTTTCCATATTTATGAATGCCGACCTATTAAATATTTAAAAATATTAATCGATTATAAGGGTGCTACTATTTTTGTCCTGAATTTAGGAGTTGAACTCTAGTTGTAATCAGATTAAATTACATAGGAATAAAAATATCTATAAATACAATTTTGAAAGGTAAACAATTTTTAATTCAGCGGAGTTGAGAACCATCTCTGTGAACCATCTGATCAAACTTAGTAATCAAGAAATCAGATGGCACCACATTCTCTGAGAGTAAATTTCCTCGAATAATTACTAATTTCCTTTTATGTTAACAATAAAAATATGTGTAAATATAGAAATTTATTGTTAACATAAGAGCATATTGGTAATTATACGTCGGAGGAAAATTCGCTTTTATTGAATGTGATGCCATCTGATTTCTTGATTACCAAGTTCGATCAGCTGGTTCGCAACTCCGCTGACTTAAAAATTATTTAAAATTTTTTTGCAACGTTTTAAAATTATTTTTTATGTGAATTTCTAAAGCCAGTTTGATATTACATTTTTTCAAATAGGATGCAGTCAAGTTTTCAATGAAACTAAATAGTTTGATTGAATTTTGAATTAGTTTTCAAATAAAAACAGTAAAAATGAACGAGAATTTACTGCGCCTGATACAATTCATCCACCACCTCTTCGCATTTTTGTTATCCTGATATTAGGATTTAAATTGAAGAAAAAATAGGAAAGGTTTTCAAAGATTCAAAAATCGAATTAAAACTTGGCCAGAATTTTCCGCGCCTGATACAACTGATCCTACACCTCCTCGCGTTTATGTGATCCTGGTACTAAGATTCAAAAATTAAGCAAAATAGGAACATTTTCCGGAATTTTTCTGCGCCTAATACAACCCATCTGACACCTCCTCGCGTTTATGTGATCCTGGTACCAAGATTCAAAAATCGAAGTAAAACTTGGCCGGAATTTTTCCGCGCCTGATACATCTCATCCTACACCTCCTCGCGTTTATGTGATCCTGGTACTAAGATTCAAAAATTGAGCAAAATAGAAATATTTTCCGGAATTTTTCTGCGCCTGCTACAACTGATCCAACACCTCCTCGCGTTTATGTGATCCTGGTACCAAGATTCAAAAATCGAAGTAAAACTTGGCCGGAATTTTTCTGCGCCTGATACATCTCATCCTACACTTCCTCGCGTTTATGTGATCCTGGTACAAAGATTCAAAAATCGAGCAAAGTAGAAATATTTACCGGAATTTTTCTGCGCCTGCTACAAGTGATCCAACACCTCCTCGCGTTTATGTGATCCTGGTACTAAGATTCAAAAATCGAAGTAAAACTTGGCCGGAATTTTTCCGCGCCTGATACATATCATTCTACACCTCCTCGCGTTTATGTGATCCTGGTAAAAGATTCAAAACTCGAGCAAAATAGAAATATTTTCCGGAATTTTTCTGCGCCTGCTACAACTGATCCAACACCTCCTCGCGTTTATGTGATCCTGGTACCAAGATTCAAAAATCGAAGTAAAACTTGGCCGGAATTTTTCCGCGCCTGATACATCTCATCCTACACCTCCTCGCGTTTATGTGATCCTGGTACAAAGATTCAAAACTCGAGCAAAATAGAAATATTTTCCGGAATTTTTCTGCGCCTGCTACAACTGATCCAACACCTCCTCGCGTTTATGTGATCCTGGTACCAAGATTCAAAAATCGAAGTAAAACTTGGCCGGAATTTTTCCGCGCCTGATACATCTCATCCTACACCTCCTCGCGTTTATGTGATCCTGGTACAAAGATTCAAAAATCGAGCAAAATAGAAGTATTTTCCGGAATTTTTCTGCGCCTGCTACAACTGATCCAACACCTCCTCGCGTTTATGTGATCCTGGTACCGAGATTCAAAAATCGAAGTAAAACTTGGCCGGAATTTTTCCGCGCCTGATACATCTCATCCTACACCTCCTCGCGTTTATGTGATCCTGGTACAAAGATTCAAAAATCGAGCAAAATAGAAATATTTTCCGGAATTTTTCTGCGCCTGCTACAACTGATCCAACACCTCCTCGCGTTTATGTGATCCTGGTACCAAGATTCAAAAATCGAAGTAAAACTTGGCCGGAATTTTTCCGCGCCTGATACATATCATTCTACACCTCCTCGCGTTTATGTGATCCTGGTACAAAGATTCAAAACTCGAGCAAAATAGAAATATTTTCCGGAATTTTTCTGCGCCTGCTACAACTGATCCAACACCTCCTCGCGTTTATGTGATCCTGGTACCAAGATTCAAAAATCGAAGTAAAACTTGGCCGGAATTTTTCCGCGCCTGATACATCTCATCCTACACCTCCTCGCGTTTATGTGATCCTGGTACAAAGATTCAAAAATCGAGCAAAATAGAA
Organism: Dorcus hopei; assembly: GCA_033060865.1. Lineage (NCBI taxonomy): Eukaryota > Metazoa > Arthropoda > Insecta > Coleoptera > Lucanidae > Dorcus > Dorcus hopei. The sequence continues at coordinate 10,997,362 of CM065425.1, forward strand.
GTATTTTCCGGAATTTTTCTGCGCCTGCTACAACTGATCCAACACCTCCTCGCGTTTATGTGATCCTGGTACCGAGATTCAAAAATCGAAGTAAAACTTGGCCGGAATTTTTCCGCGCCTGATACATCTCATCCTACACCTCCTCGCGTTTATGTGATCCTGGTACAAAGATTCAAAAATCGAGCAAAATAGAAATATTTTCCGGAATTTTTCTGCGCCTGCTACAACTGATCCAACACCTCCTCGCGTTTATGTGATCCTGGTACCAAGATTCAAAAATCGAAGTAAAACTTGGCCGGAATTTTTCCGCGCCTGATACATATCATTCTACACCTCCTCGCGTTTATGTGATCCTGGTACAAAGATTCAAAACTCGAGCAAAATAGAAATATTTTCCGGAATTTTTCTGCGCCTGCTACAACTGATCCAACACCTCCTCGCGTTTATGTGATCCTGGTACCAAGATTCAAAAATCGAAGTAAAACTTGGCCGGAATTTTTCCGCGCCTGATACATCTCATCCTACACCTCCTCGCGTTTATGTGATCCTGGTACAAAGATTTAAAAATCGAGCAAAGTAGAAATATTTTCCGGAATTTTTCTGCGCCTGCTACAACTGATCAAACACCTTCTCGCGTTTATGTGATCCTGGTACCAAGATTCAAAAATCGAAGTAAAACTTGGCCGGAATTTTTCCGCGCCTGATACATCTCATCCTACACCTCCTCGCGTTTATGTGATCCTGGTACAAAGATTCAAAACTCGAGCAAAATCGAAATATTTTGCGGAATTTTTCTGCGCCTGATACCATCTCATCCGACATCTCCTTGCTTTTATGTGATCCTGGTAGGAAGATTCAAAAATCGAACTAAAACTTGGCTGGAATTTCCTAAAAATGTTACCAACATCCTATGTCGCATAATGTTGCCAATCTTACATAATTTCTTGCAGTGTTGCCAATGTTAGATAATTTGACTCAGTGTTGCCAATCTCATATAATTTCACGCAGTTTTGCCAACTGTACTTTCTTTACCGACATTACAGATATCTGTAATTTACTTATTTTACAGATTTCTAAATTTACTCGGCGGATATTTGTAATTTGGTTATTTATTTTTTGAACTGTAACGAGTGTTTTTTTAAATCCGACGTCAAAGTAGGCCTTGAAGAGGCATTTGTGAATGTTTCACAGCTATGAATGAATTGTTTCACAGCTAACTTGACGTCGGATTTAAAAAACCACTCGTTATTAATAGTTTTACTTTTGTCTAACCGCTGTGTTCACTGGGATGGTTCTTATTTTCTAAATCATAGATAACTGCAGGTGAAGGATAAAATAACAAGACTGACTTCTGTAATATAGCATTCATTTAATACATAACAAAATTTATATATTTATACAAGTAAATATTTACCACTCTTAAAATCACACTTTATAATTATAAACTAAATAGTTGAAAACATTAGTTAATCTGATTGTATGGGGGGATGTTACTATTTTTACATCGAATATCTTCGCGGTGTAAAACCTCGTAATATCGTCAGTAAAACACCCGACAAATGAATTTAAAAATTGAACTAGTTGGAATCAGATTAAATCATATTTTCATTATGCACCATGCAAACATTTAGCTAGATTATATAATACGCAGAATTTTTTTTAAGTGTTCAAACATACTAGCGACTTATTTCGCCTAATCAAATTAACGCCTAAATTGTTTACTTTCTCAAATGCACATTACAACAAAATTATCCGAAACAACAAATAATTAGGCTACTAAACATTTTCTAGAGTCGAATGTGAAACTCTTACGTTCCCCTCACTTCTTTTATTTACTTATTATTTATTTAGTTTCTTTTGAGATATGAATTTGTACAAGGAAATAATTTTATTAATTTCAGGATTAACATTATCACATCGTTTTTTATTCCTTTCGAAGATTTTCTAATTTTCTTATGAAACTACAAATAGCTTTCGGTAATTAGGTTAGTTCTGATTCACTAAGTTGTACAAAAAATACATTTATGGCAGTAGGACAACTTATTATTTAGTAATTCCTTATTTAAAACTTGACTGTGCCTTTTTCACATTTACCCTTAAACGTTAAATCAGTACAAAACAGGATTTGAAGTTTCAAAATTCAACTACAAATCGATTAAAAAAAAATTTAGTTTAATGTGAATAGTTAGAAGACCGATAATATTTCAGTTCTTTTCACACTCAATTAGTGACTGTGAAATTAATTTTTTTATTGAAAATAGTAATGTGATATTATTTTCGTTATTCATTTATTTACATAAAATTCGAAATCTATTCTGATATCGACTTACCACATCGCTCCCAAATAATTCGGACAAAGATTTGCATGTTTGAAACTTTTCAATCAAAATAAAACTAATTAATAAAGTATGTATACACCATTATGAGTTATAGTCATGTGCTGAAACAGTAACCTTCAAGTCACACACAGAAACATCAGTCTTAAGAACTAATATTTAATTAACTAGAATCAGAGGTCCGGCATTACTTGTTCTCGATGACTCGGAGAAGTGCGAATGGGATACATACTTTATCAACCAAACACATCAGAATAAATGCTTTTATGCTACAGGTGACAGAGATCAATATAAAAGAAATTTCGGTTGATTCAGCGTTTAAACACATTCACAAAAAAAAAGGGGGAAAAGGGAAAACACGAGAAGTCAGTGGTTAGCAATGAAGTTCTCTAATGCGGGTGTGACGATTCCTTTATACGGAATCTTAAACTGTTTAACGATTCGCGCTGCAACACAACTCAGTTTTGTATATTTGGCCGAATTCACTAACTCATGCACTTGTTGTCCTTTAAGTAAACTAGCGAAGGTATCACCGTTATTATTAACTAAGTCAATGTGTGCCCCGTGTTCCAGCAAGGTCTGAGCCAAACTTGCCGGGCAAGGCTTCGCCATGGCAGCCAGATGTAAGGGTGTGTTGCCTTCTTCATCCTTCGCGTTCGGATCGGCCCCCACTTTCAATAAGATCTCGGCCAAATGAGGTGAAGGAAACTGGCAAGCGGGGTACCTCCCGACCAAAGCGGCTTCCCTACAGCAAGCCAAATGCAACGCCGTTCGTCCTAGTCTACTCTTAATTTTTAATTTTATAAGATTATATATAGCTCTGTGTATTCTATCAGACATTTCCTCTGTGCTATTAGGATTCTCCAGTAATCTGGTTAGAAGACAAGCGAGATGCAATGTAATCACTAGCACGCGTGTTAAATAAGTCATATCTCTCAAAACGTTCGGCATTTTGTCCAGCATTTTATTCCCCAGCTCCACTTCTTTCACTGCCTTATTGAACACCCTCAACAGTTCGATGAAGTCCACAGGAGGGACTATTCGTCCCCTCGTCGTCGGCTTTCCTTCTTCACCCATCATAAACGAGAAGAGCTCCGTAAACGAGAACAAGCTGCTCTGCGTCATCGGATTGAGTCTTTCCAGCATCGATTGTTGCATGTCCAGCGCGTAATTCCACAGTTCTATGCATCTATTAAACTTGCCGGCATCCGCGTACACAGCCCCTCTGTATCTGATGTAGTAACTCGTGTCTGGGTGGGCAGGGCCGAGGATTCGTTCCCGCATCACCAGAGCTTGCATTCGCATTTCATCCGGGTCGGCCATCAAGTCGTCCAAACCTTCCGGGTCGACGATTTCCACAGCATAGTCGTAGGCGGCGACTTTTTCGGTTCGTTGTTTCAGGATTGGAGGACCATTACCTCGATATCTAAAAAAATGAAAAACACGCATTTCAAGCAAAATTTAAAAAAATTGAGATTTAAAAAGATTTTTAGTAGTATCATTTCGAAAAACAGAGGGTCCTAAATTAACAAAGAATATAAAATATAAAATTCAAAAGAAATCGGAAATAAAAAAAAATCGTTGTTATATATGTAAATGACTAACTGTTTTGTGTAGTGTGTGCGACTTAAATTTTATTGCACGCCATAATTAATCCATGATTCTAAATTAATTGGCTTCGGTGTTCTATCTGCGTCTCTTTAATCGATGATGAAAACGGCTTCGGTGTCCTATCTGAGTAAAACTAATCTAATAATAATTTAAATGCGTTAAACACTACATTTTACGAGAGTTTGGCGTAAATTCTTCACTTTTCGATTATTAAAGTAATTCATTCATTCCATAGCATCATAATTAAGGGGTGAAGGTGAACGAAATTTGCAGCCGGTTTCATAATAGGGGGATAGTCTACGAGAACAAACCTTGGCAACACTTTACTAACCGGTGTTCTTTTATAGCGTTTTGCACTGGCTGCACCGGTGTGCACTCAGGATATCTCTATCTCGTTTTATTACATAAAGCTGAACCGAGATGAAAATACACTCAGTGCACACTAGTGCAGCCAGTGGAAAACGCTATTAAATTTGGCGTCAAAATCGCCGGTAGCAGTGTTGCCAACCTAGGGGAATTTCCCTTTTCATGGGGAAAATTAAGACAAATTTAATAAATGGGAGAATTTTGAAAATAGAACTGTTTTGTGGGGAAAATGTTATGAATTATGAATAGTAATGAATGTGAGAAATCTACTAGTTTTCTATTACAAAAAAAAACGTCGATAATAAAAAAAAAGGTTTTCTAAACGTAAAGTAAATTAAGAAAAGTTTTTATACAATTTTAATTAGGTATTAAAAAATGAAATTGACTTCCGCTAACGCTATCTACGAGATGTAAATTTTGTCGCACTACAAATATTTAGGCGCGAATTTTGAAACTATTTTCCGTGGTTAAAATCGTTGATCTTTAATTTTCTTTTGTTGGCTCATCTATTTGTACTATGTATTTACGTTTCTTGTCGAGTTGCACGACATTTTTAGGCGCGAAATTTGAAATCTCAAAAAATTATTGAAGTTTCTAAACAAGCTTTAATTACTAAACAAAACGGACTTTTTTAAATTTTTTCTCCAATTTAAACTAAATTCTGATGTTTATGTTGGTATTCAAAAAAATGTAATTCTGTCGCGCTAGCGCCATCTATGTAGATTTTGTCGCACTACAACTTTCTCAGCGCGAATTTTGAAACTATTTTCCGTGATTAAAATCGTTGACCTTTTATTTTCTTTTATTTTGTCACCTATTTGTACTATTTACGTTTTTTATTGAGTTGCACGACATCTTTTAGGCGCGAAATTTCCAATTTAAAAAAATTATTGAAGTTACTAAACAAAGTCGACTTAAAAAAAAAATTTCCAATCTAATGTTAATTCGGATGTTTATGTAGTTTAAAAAATGTAGTTGTGTCGCGCTAGCGCCATCTATGTAGATTTTGTCGCACTACAAACTTTTTCGGCGAGAAATTTATCTTCGTATGCATTTACTTACAATCGTCCATCTTCTCTTGTCTCCTGTTCATTGTACTCCGTGTTTCACTCTGTCGTCTGTTTCATTTTTCTTTTGTTATGCGCTACTGGTGCGTGCTACATTTTTTGGGCGCGAAATTTGAAATTATTAAAGGTACTATACCGGGTGGAAAGTTTCAAACCTGAACATAGGAAACTTGCATTGAAAAGTACGTTTATGGAGATTGCTGCTCGCCATTTAAAGATACAAAAATGGTAATGGTCTTAAAGGAAAGAGAAAATTATGACCATTCATTACCATGCTAAAATTATTGCTAACTGTTAATAATTTCGTGAAAATTAAATTTTCAAATTTCATCTGAAAAATTTAGTTTCCTTAGTATGTCAGATTTGAAACCTTCAATAATTTTTTACTCAAAACGTATGATGAATAATTTACACATTGAAATTTTATTAAACGTTCTTAATACAGTACATTTTACAGCAAGTATTCAAATAAGCCACCGTTTTGCAATAAACAATATTCTAACTGATAGAGAAAGCTTTTCATGTCTTGAATTTCACAGAAAATAAATTTCTCTATCCGAAGCCCAACACCACTGTAAAAGATTTTTAAAATGAAAATCCTTCCTTCTGTGTAATTATTTATGATACATTTTGAGTGACGGAGAAATTATTTTCAATCAATAGAAAATAATTAAATCTTTCAAACATGACGTACTGGGAACTAGATTTTTCAGATGAAATTAAAAATTTTATTTTCACGAAATTATTAACATTTAGCAATAATTTTAGTATGGTAATGAATGGTCATAATTTTCTCTTTCCTTTGTATCTTTAAATGGCGAGCAGCAATCTCCATAAACGTACTTTTCAGTGCAAGTTTCCTATGTTCGGGTTTGAAACTTTCCACCCGGTATATAGTCCAGTCAATGAATGCCCAAATGGGAGTTGTAGAGGACATGGAGGGGGGGAGAATTTTTCTCTTCAGGAATGTGTTGGGGGTAGTTAGGAGGTAAACATACTAGAAGTCCCCATTCCTACCCCTGCCGCTTTAGGGGTAGAGCGGGAGGAGAAGCTCACTTTTTTCGGTTTTTCGCTTATAACTCAGAAACTTGTCGGAATCTTGTCCTTCTAATTCCTCAGCCTTTTGTTTTACAGATTAGTCGTCAAAAAGAAAGTTGTAGAGCATTAAGTTTTTCGAAAATTATCGATTTTCGCTGGCGAATATCTCGGATAACACATAGGAAGAAAATGAATAGACATTTTTGTAGGCATTTTTGTAGGCATTTTTGTAGGAAATTTAATTATCTTTAATTTTGTAATGAATACTTTTTTCGTACAACGCACAGTTTCCAGCAGTGACTAAATAACACAACAAATTCCGCTGCGTTGCCAAGTTGTTGGATAGTGGTAATATCATAGTAAAATAATTAAAATGTAATAAAAACAAGACAATCTATTATCTTAATCATACATTGTTTTAGCAAGTCCATACGTTTCAATGTTCCATACAGGTTAGAGATGGACATACATATTTGATATATTTAAATTATAGAAAATGTTACATCTTCACAAATATTCAAAATATCTTATCACTTTAATTATTTTTAATTAATATTTATTATTTTTGTATTCGACTTTTCATACTGTTAGTGGCTCATAAAAATCATATTCGTTTGCAAAATTAGAAAATGTTACAAAAATAGAGAAAAAAAAAACTATTAAAAAAATTTAAAATAATAATTTAAAGACAATTTCCTTTTCAATGAGGCAGCCATTTCCAGTTCAGAAGAATTTGAAACATTTATCACTTATACACTACAGCAAAGCCACTAGAAGCCTGAAAAGTTGAATACAAAAAACTATTGAAGTGGCAAGTATTTTGAACATTAACAAGATAAAAAAAATTCCGGAATTTAAAACTGTCATATCTGTCTATCTGAACTTATCGAACATTGTAACTTGATTGTAACGTTTTAAACCAACTAAAACAATGTGCGATTAAGATACCAGATTGTCTTATTTTTATCAATTTTTTTTTGAGATATAAAAATTAATTGAAGTTAAATTTGTTTGTTGAAGTCCATTATTAGGTAAATTCAATGTATGAAGCAACCGGTCGTTAGAATAAATACGATTAAGAAATTAGGAAGTGCCTTTTTTTTCATACATTAAATTTGTTTCTTTTTAAAAATCCTAGTCAATGCCTGCGTTCAGCCTGGCAGAAAGCTACGTAGCGCTTCGCGTGTGCCACGTAGCATGACGTCATATATGTGTTCAGGCCAAAGCCAAACTTCTGCTAACGGAGAGCAATAAACCTAGCGGCCGCCATGTTTTAAATCGCTTTACGGAGTAAAACAAAGAATTCGTTCAGCCAGTTCTCAATTAGCTAATACGCTGCAAATTAGCGCTCTGCTATGTAGCAATAGCGAAATGTAAGCGCTATCTTTGGCAGAACGCAGCCAATAATACTCAACTCGACATAGGTAAGTATGTAAGTACCACTGCTAACATAAAAAGCTTTGACAAGACCTTTTTAGCAGCCTGAACCTGCTACCGACCATAAAAAATATAAAATTATTTGAAATTGCCTTGTTCAGTCATCCTCTCATCCATCTATGGTTCCCATTTAAAATTTCAAAGTTGATATCTATTGCACCTACTTCCGGCTGACCTTGAAAGATAATTATATCACTATGAAATGTAAAAGAAATCCTGTTTACAAGAAATTACATAATTCATTTCATATTTTCATCAAAGAATTAAAATAAATAGGTGACGTAAGAAGTATGTAGGTTAAGAAGAAGAAGAAAACAAAATTGGCAACATCGTGGAATTTGTTGTGTGATTTAGTCGCTCCTCAGTTTCCGAGTTATAAGCGAAAAACCGAAAAAAGGGAGCTTCTCCTCCCCCTCCGCCCCTTAAGCGGCAGGGGTAGGGGTGGGGACTTTTAGTATGTTTACCTCCTAACTACCCCCAACACATTCCTGAAGAGAAAAATTCTCCCCCCCTCCATGTCCTCTACAACCCCTTCGTTGACTGGACTACTAAAAAAACGTTGATTTTTTAAAAAATTTTCTTAAATCTGAATTAAATCTAGACAAGTTTTTATGCAGTTTCAATTAGGTATTGAAAAATGAAGTTGTGTTGCGCCAGCGCCATCTACGTAAATTTTGTTACACTACAATTTTTACAGCGCGAAATTCGAAATTATTTCTCGTTATTAAAATCATCGATCTTCTTCTGGTTTCTTTCATTCTACCTTCTTGTACCTCTTACTATTCTTGTCGCGCAATACTACTACATTATTTTAGGCGCGAAATTTAAAACATCTAAAAATTATTAAAGCTACTACTGTCCGTTTCAAAATTAAAAAACCACTACCTGTTGAATTATGTTGCCAAAAAGCAAAATTCCCAGATATATTTTAGTTGGTACTTCACATTGTCAATGTAATTCATGCGCGTCAGTAATTTAGCGTCAAAATTTAAAATGTCATGTAACACTTAATTTGCCCTAAACCTTTTGATGTCGCGAAAACACAGAAATCTTTTAAATTGTGGAGTTGAAATTTTCTTCCTCCTAAATTTGTCACTAACAGGTACACGCAGCAGCGTTGCCGATTGTATCCTTGGAGTAAATTGCGAGGTTGGTGGTTTCTTGATTTTGAAACAGACAATAAAAGCTCGTTCACAATGACTTAACGTAAGAAAATTAATCACTTAATAAAAGTTGGAAAGACTATTAGCAATGTGAGCGTACTAATTGGCTAATTCTATTAATTTACTTTTCTTAAGTTGACAACTTCCATTTTTAGGTTAACTCTGTTAAGTACATTCAATCAACAGCGTTCTAAAATAGTATAGTGAGTGTAGTCTTTCAGTCCTGAAGTTGAGCAAAAGAATTTTATCCTTTATTAACCTAGACAATCACTAACAATTTGCAAATACTTGTGCATGCAAAGAACAACAAATGTCTTCATTGTGAACACATAAATTAACACTCTAATTTCGTTAATTTAATTTTGTTACGTTAAGTCATTGTGAACGGGCTTTAAACGTTGGTAATTTTTTTTAATTTCACAAATCGAAACTACCTAAATTTGGATAAGTTTTAATACGATTTTAATTACTGAAATATTTCAATCGCGACATCCTGGGATTACTTCTTGACCTAACATCACTGCAATCAAAACCGACTTGCAACAAAATTTTTAGATTTTAATTGCGTATTAAAAATGAAATTGTGTTCCGCCAGCGCCGTCTACGTAAATATTGTCATACTACGAATTTTTTTGGCGCGGAATTTTTAAATTATTCTTCGTATTTAATGTCATCGAAGTTCTCCTGTTTCCCGTTCATTACACCCCGTGTTTAAATGTCAGTTTTCTTTTGTCGTGCGCTACCACTACGTACATACTAGAACTTTTTTGGGCGCTAAATTGACAATATACAAAAATTATTAAAGAACGCCGATATTTTTTTAAATTTTCTTAATTCTGCTCGAATATTAAATCTAGATGAGTTTTTTATACAATTTTAATTAAGTATTAAAAGATGAAATTGTGTCGTGCGGACGCCATCTATGTAGGTGTTGACGTACTACGATTTTTTAGCTCGAAATTTGAAATTATTCGTCGTGATTAAAATCTTCGATCTGTTTTCTCTCGTTGTTTCATCTACTTGTACCTCTTACGGTTCTTGTCGCGTAATTCCACATTATTTTAGGCGCCAAATTTGAAATTCAAATATTGTCGAAATTACCAGTTTAAAAAAAATACTGATTGATGAAATGTGGCCCGAAATTTACAATATAAAGTATTACGATATTAATTATGCCCTTAAAAACATTCCCACTTTAGCGAAATTAGTTTTAATTTTAGAGTTGTTGTAGAAAGAACTTTTCCTGTAACTATTTCTATTTCTAGCTTCGACAAAATGACAAACTCAAAGTTATATCAACTATTTTCTTCCTCCTGTTTGATGCGCCCCAGGAAACCTGCGCCCCACTCCGCACAGCGGGATCGCGGGGGCGTTATTTACGCCAGAATTGAAATTAACAGAACTGGTATAGAAGTACTAAATATAATTTGTGTAATTCGTAGTAAAGTGATAAATTGTTGAGTATTTCAAGTGAGAAAAAGTCTTTCAAAAGAACTGCAAACTTTCATATAATAGTAACAGAATGAAATATATTTTTTTCATAAATCAAATCGAAAATTTTCGAGTATATTTTTACATAAGATTTTGTTCAAAACGTTCTGTACAAATTTAATAAGAAATATTTGTACAAAATCGACAACAAAATTACAAGCTTGCATTGCAAATGTTTAAGGGGAAAATAAAAGGGAAAATCTTAATTGCTGGGGGAATAAGGGGAAATTTATTCTACAAAGTGGTCAAGAATAACTGTTTGAGTTGGCAATACAATTAGGAGCATTTTTTTATTCGGCTATTTGCAACACTGTGACCGGATATATGTTTTGTTGACATAACTTGAGCAGCGACAAAATTGTAGGTTATGTAAATAGAAACTAGCGTTTTAATTTAAATTTGAAATGTCAAATAACGCTTGTAACGTGAGAGCTGTCAGTATCAAACCGGAAATTACTCCAGTTGTACCATTTAAAAATAAAATTCAGCACTGCCAACTCAAACAGTGATTCTTGACCACTTTGTATTTTGTGGGAATTTTGAATCGAAAAGGTTGGTAACACTGGACGGTGGTAATGTGCTTATTGCGAACGCAGCGCAATTTTGATTGTTGTAAATCTTATTATAGTATTGTCTTCTTTGTCTGTTACAACAGAACTCATTCTTATTGCCTTTTTTCGTTTATTACAATAGATCACATTCTTGTGTTGTTCTATGGTACTGTTGAGATACAGCGTTTTTGATTGACTGCATTAGTGCGCACTTCATCTCGTTTTATTACATGAGGTTAAAAGAAGATGCAAAAACACTGAATGCAACCGGTGCAGGTGAATCGAAAACGCTATTAGAAACCTAAAAAGCAAGGTTAGGAATGGCAAGTTCAAATGTCAAATTAATTAACAACTGTCATGATGATGATGGTTCACAATGAAATTTTCGTGGCCAACTTCGACGCCAAATTTAAAAAAACACTACTTATTATGTGACAGTATTGTCAACTTAGTGACTCTGTCACTAATTTTACGATTTTCTGCTGAAATTTAAGGCAAATTTTTACCGAGTTAATTCATGCAGAAAATTCAATGATTTTGAAACCAGTTTAGCGTCAAATCAGCAGATTTTTTTAGAAATAAATTGTGGCGACATCTGCCAATCCTAATCGAAACCTTCTTATCAAGAATTTTTATAGAATTGCTCTCGAAATGATTCACTGTAATTAATAAATAAAATATGAATATCATACCTGTCGTGCATGGCTCGCTTCCAATAGTCTAAAGCAGTTATCATATCACGTTTTTTATCAACATAAGTAGCGCCGAGCAATTCGAGTGCGTCGATCCTTTCTTTCCGGGAAACAATGTGCGGGAGCTTTATTAGGTACTCTACAATATGATTGTGTCCAGTCACCGCAGCAGCTAACAATGGAGTCATACCTAAACAAGAAAAAAGTTTCATCTAAAAACTTGCTCCGAAGTAGGAAGCAAGGTGTCTCACCATAAGAATCAACATCCATGGTGGCGCCGTGCTCAATCAGTAGTTTAAGAATCTCCAGGCTTCCGGACTCGGCACAATCATGCAACGCAGTGTTGCCTTTAACGCTCTTGCGGTTAACGCTGGCGTTAAGCGACAGAAGGTATTTTGCAATACGGATATGTCCTTTGTAGCAGGCTATCATAAGGCATGTGTGACCATGGCGATTGGCCACTTCGATATCTGTAAAAAAACAAAAAGTTGGTTCATTTATTTATTCAATTAATTAATACGTAGGAGCATTTTTAAAGAAGTTGCAAATAATTCTGTACATGTATTTGTCGTCAATTATAATTATACAGGTGACCCCTTCAAATTAGAAAGTAGGCAACACATTCTACTTCCGTGCTTTTAGTACGTTATGAAAATACGAAGTTATTTCTGATTTGATTGATGGGTTGCCTATTCTAAAATCGTCGTTGAACAAGAAATGGAACATCTTTCTTTCAGTTTATTAAAAGTCCAAGTGTACGTCTTTTGAAAAAATTTTTTTCTTAATTTATTAAAAAAAGTCTACGAGTATGTCGACGTGCATGTCTGTTAGGTGAGAAACGAGAAGTGGGTTATTTTCCGGTTTTGTAAACGTCGGGCTATAAATTAATTTGTACAAGGTGAACGATAGGTGCGTGGGCATTCGGGGTAATCGACATTGAATCGTTCGAAAACGAACTGACCTGCTCCATGCATAACGAGGTATTTAACGATTTCCAAGTGTCCATCGAAGCATGCGGCTCGCAAAGGAGTGGAGTTCGTGCGTGTGGTGCTATTGACTTTCGCGCCGTGTGAGAGCAGCAGCTGCACGATGTCCAAGTGGCCCGCAGCGGCGGCGCACCATAAAGGTGGAGCACCTTCTATGGTCTCTCCATCGAATATCACTGTAACAAAAAAGTTCTACTTAGACTTTTTTTTAGCACAAATTTCGACAAATTACAAAAGAATTAAAGAATTAAATAAATTTATTAATTGTTACATTTGTTTTAACTACTAGTATTTCCCTTATAACTTTTTAATTAAGCATTTTTTTATATGCGTTCATTGGAACTCTTTTGACGTACTTCGGTGCCCCAATACACTGTTGAAATTTGGTAGCATGTTTGGTGAACACCCTGTATATAAATTTTTAATTCCCCCACAAAAACTTCTATAAATACTCCGATCTAAGTGTTTTATATGTCGATATGATTTGCACCGATTAATTAATTCTGTTTTTCTTCACGTTCTAATTAATTACGTTTAATTTATGATCGCGCAAAGTAAGCGCAATTTTGTTAATTTTTGTGAATAAACATTAGCAGTTTGAATAAATAATTCGCAGTTATGGAAATAGACATTGATTTTACGACAGTTCTTTTTTCTATACGTGTTTCAATAAACTTTGTCACTAGAGGCGAGTAAAAACTTTTTCAATAATTTAATTATTTCATAAACTTCCTTGAATTTAACTAAGCTAGGAATTTGTCCATGTACTTTAGAGACCCTGTACATTCATAAAAAAAAGTAAATAAAAAAGTTATGTAAAGTAAAAAAAAGCAAATCCATATAAAGGGTGATTCTTAACTTTTCCAGCAACCAATAAAAAAGAATTGGTGTTTTTAAAATATCTAAAACTTATTTTACCTGATCCAGGTTGTTCGATGTCTGCGTGACACTTCTCAATTAAGTATTCAGCGACATCATAGTGGCCATTCCGACAGGCGATAACCAAGGGTGTTGCTCCCGAAGTCTTCGCAGCCACTAACATAGAAACCTCGTCCTTGCCTTTGTTACAGTGCAGGTATATCTAGAAATAAAAAACGCGTTAACATAAAAAATTAATTTATTTAAAAACTCAAAATGATTAATGTAGTACTTGTGAAGAAATAGAATCGTCCGAGTTATTCAACGAAACAAAGACTGCCAAAGTAAATAGCAAGCGTGACAAAAAAAAACTAATTTTATTTGCGTAGATGTATCGAGTGTTTCGCTAAAACGAGGACAAGGTCGAGCCCTGCATGTGCAAACGAATAAATTTACATTTTAACAATTAATAATTAAACAAAGTCTATTTTTAATTTATTGGGGAATCGACAATCACAAATAAATCAGTTACTTATTTACAATATATTTTTAAACCTTGTGATTAATCTAATTTTATTTTCCTCTGTATTAATTGGTATGTATCGGGACTGTAATAAAAGTTTTCTCTCACGAAAGCCCCACATTCTGTCCACAACCGACCACAAATACATGGCGGCCGCTTGCCACAAACTGTGTTGGCTAAAACTTTATATTAGAGTCACAGAGGCCACGCAAGTTTAAATTTAGCCGAAAGTAAATATACACAAAACACACACCGGGAGGTCACTTCTAATAGTTTCAAGTCTTTAAGTTGCGCGCACTACTTACTAGAGGCTACAGACTTAGTGAACATGAAAAAAATTGGTAGTTAACTATAAACATGTATCGTAAATTTCATTGATTGACTTGAGTTGATTTGCAAAATAAAATAACCGCTACCTTTGGACTTCAGGATCAATTCTTTCTGATACTTCTGCATTTTATTTTTGTTTATAACTTGTAGCATTTATGTCAAAGCTACACTTAAAGCTACTTAAAATATTTCGCAGTTGGCTATTCGCTGCACCACACTCACATTGGATAAAATCCGTTCACACTTCGCGCTCACTTCTGCTTTTATGTACGACAGAAATTTAACAACACACTGTACAGTCGTTAGGATTATTTTATTTTGAAGCTAAAGTTCGTTTCACTTTAAAAAAAAAAATTTTAACAAACAAAAATCAGTTTAAAAAGGGAAAAGGAACTAGCCCAATTATTTTCTTTACTGTTCTTACAAACATAACCGAGGATTCTGTCACAAAGTAGACAATTTAAAGTGTAAAACGCAAAGGGTTCACATGTAATACCACGCGATCATTTAAATTTATAATTAGAGTAGGCTGTGAGTTTTGAATTAGATTGGCAACACTAACTGTTGATAGCTTAATTTTACTTTGAATTGTCAAAGTGACGTTTCAAAATGTTTAATTAATCGCCGGGGGCGAACACTTTGAGCATTTACTATAATTATCACTAAAACTGCTTCACTTTTTTAAAATTGAAACGATTGGACATGAGAACCGATTGGCATGGTGCACAACCGTATAAAAAAAATCCCGCCTACTTTAATTATAGATTTAAATGATCGCATGGTATTGGAGAATTCAAAATTTGGTCACGACATCTGCAGATATTTTATGGAACTAAAGTTCTACGTAAAAGTGCTGTGACACTTAATAAATGGTGCTTGAAAGAAATTATAAAATTGCTGAAATTCAAAAACACCTTAAGCCGGGGTTTTTTAGAACCATGCGCGACGCACAACTTACGCAGATTCCTATGCTGCCAATGTATTTATAGTCCGCTGACCTGTGACTTTCTGCACACCCAATACATTGGTAGAATAGGAAACTGCGTAAGTTGTTGTACGTCGCTCACAGTTCTAAGAAGCCAAAGCTTTACTTGTTAAGAGTTAGAAATGCAGGAATTGTTCCGTTGTGCAGATTTCAACAATGTTTGTTTTACGTAAAACGCCGATCAGCTGTCGGCGATCGCAGTGCCACCATCGGAAATTTAAGTTGCCAATTAAGAAAAGTGGTGTTTTCATGAAACATCTAAATTAAGACAGCTTACAAGGACGCGCCCATTTTGCATTGTTGCCAACTGTCCAAGATAAAATTTCCCAATACATCAGCAAAAAATTCACACGTTTCGTTTCATTTAATCAAAGCAAAACTTTAAAAATGTTGAGATTGAAAAAGGTTTTATAATTTTACTGCGATTGAATATTACTTGGCAACATACTTATATTTTCAGTGTCACATAAAAAGAAAAAACAGAAAGCCCTAAACTAACAAAGAAACTACAGTCACTAAATAAATACAGTAGCGCAATCCATATGCGTATAATCCGTATATCCATACGAGCAAACCACATTTTTCACTAAAATGTAAAATGGCCGACTTTTCTAGTGATTTCTTTTCCGGCAAGTTTAATCAGGTTTAAGACCTGTCAAATGAAAGTTTAAAATGCTCGAGCGTGTCGTTGTGAACTGTAAGGACAGCGGTACGAAAGGATTTCGGTTGTTTCTTTCGGCATCAGGTGTTAATAATGCTGTTAGAAGATAGTTATAGGCTGATCTAATTAATCGACCTGATTTAACTGAATATTTCAAAACGTGTGAGTTTAGTATGTAAAATTCGCTTTTCAAATTCCAATGCTAATACTAATTTTGTAGATACAATAGTAGTGGGAGTATTTCAATGTTAAATATTAAATAATAAAATGCTTTAAAAAATGATTTCATTTTAATTAATCTCTACATATCTACCTATGAAATTTGTTGAATACGAGCTTGTGGGTACATTTAAATTTCCCGCCAATATTTTGCACTAAAATGGTGGCTGATTGCGCTACTGTAATTATTTAGTGACGGTAAAAGAAACTTGTCGGTATACAATTCAAAATTGTGTTCTACATACGAGTAATTATTAAAGAAATCAAAAACTAAAAGAAAAAAAAATCGCAATTTCTTAATAGCGAACAAGAATTTAATAAAATAGACAAATAGTAATAGACTTATTACGAAAATAATAGCACTGGTAATTGTTTTGTGCAGTCTGTGCAACTTAAATTTTATTACACGCCATAATTTTTTATTAATCACACCGAAGCCTTAATTGGCTTCGGTGTCCTATCTGAGCCCCTTTAATCTATGATGAAAATGGCTTCGGTGTCCTATCTGAGTAAAACTAATCTAGTAATAACTCTCATCATAATTAACAGGCAACATGAATTTTTTTTTAATTTTTAATTTGAAAGCAAATGAATACACGATAATTTAGATAAATTAATTTTTTTATAAGTGAATATGAAAAGTTGTAAATTAATAAACGAAGTTTGAATTTATTAAATTCCCGCCAAAACGCACATGAATCGAGTGATTAAAACAACTTATCATTATTGTGCTGTGCCACAGTGGAAAAGTATCATTATTAAAGCGCCGTATTATAAACGTACCAAAGAATTGGTACCAAGAGAAAATTGGGGTTATTTATAAATATGACATTTCTTCTTGACATTTTAAATGTCAAAGTAAAGAAGACACATCATGGAATAGTGTAGTTTATTTTTGTGAAGATCATTTTAATGTAAGTATTTAAAATGTATCCCAAATTCCATATAAACAATATAAAAAGAGCAAACATTCAAACATTGACAATAAACTGCATACAACATAAACGTCAAGTGAAATATAATCCATTCCTTATCAATTTGTTATCGCAGTAGGCCGTGAAAGTTTAGTGGGAATGTGGTAGTTATGTATTTTCTGTTTTTGATTTATTTACCATCGAAGGGTAGGTTCCACTTAACGATCAAAATGATCAAACTAGCGGTGGCATTGTTCCACATAACGCTCACAACGATCAGAACAATAATAGTAGACACCCTGGTGCGAGGCTAGGAAAACGATCACATCGCCCATAAAATGAACCTGGGTCGGCGTAAGACATCACACGTGACGGCGCGAATTTAAAATATGTAATTGAAAAGTTTTGTATTTTGGGCACAGTTAAACTTAATTACTGTTTTCCGTTTTACCCTAGCAATATTCTCTTGAAAACATAAACACAACAGAATCTCTGAACAAGTTCGTGAGAAGGGCGCACAAAAACCGTTCCACTTCTCTCGTCATTAAGTCCAAATAATACAAGTGGAACGACGCTACGTACCCTATAGAACATAATTATTGTGATCCTTAAGTGGAACCTACCCGAAGTATGTCGTGAAAGTTTAGGGAAAAAGTGGTACTTATGCAAGTAACTAAATTTTGACAATGAAAGTCATTTTGATTTAGATTTTAAGGTTATCCCGAATAAGTAAATCTTGTGATATTTTCTTTTCATCACGAGGTGTATTCACTTCCAAATTCACATATACAGAGCGATCAAAGTTACTGCCGCACTATTGCTAACTTCGTTATTATTGGAGCTACGAAGTGGTTCAACAAATTAGCAAAAATGAACTGCTTTCACTCAGGATTGCAATAGTGATATGAGAGAAAAACAATTGCGCATCGCATTCTCAAAATAATTGCATGTGTAAAGTTTTTTTTAATGGATCACCCTGTATTTTTTGTTGACAAATGAAAAAACATCAAATTATAAATACAAAATACTCTTTACTATTTTTCCTTAAAACGAATAAGGAAAAAACTTTACACATGCAATTATTTTGAGAATGCGATGCGCAATTGTTTTCTTCATATCACCATTGTAATCCTGAGTAAAAACAGTTCATTTTTGCTAAATTGAACCACTTCGTAGCTCCAATAATAACGAAGTTAGCAATAGTGTGGCTGTAACTTTGATCACCCTGTATAAATTGTAAAACGTTTCTCTTCACTTTTAATTTTGACGGTATTACTTTTCAAGTCTGTTTCGAATCCGTTTAGTTGATCTATCTGATTTGAAGTGTCACATTTTGGCATTATGTTAATGACATGAAATTAATTTGTCTAATTTTACTATAATAGCCAACCTAATAAAATAAAATCACAACCTACTTGATGATAAATAAAAAAAAAAAACAGATATATGTATAACTAAATTTTGACAATGAATGTTATATCGATTATTTCGATTTTAAGGTTACTTCGAATCAGGCAATTACGTTTATCTCGCACGTTCAATCCGATTGAAATTCCAATCGATTGAAATAATAATGTTTGAATCCCGACATAAACTTATCTAATTTGTCATTTCAATCCGATTGAGAACTTAGCTCAATCCGCCTGAAAATGGGGATTGGATTGACGAAGCGGCTTGAAAAATAGCGATATAAACACGGATTCAAATTATTATTATTAGTACTGGCTAACTTCATGTTATATAAACATGTTATGATACCAAATTACTAGCACTGCCATTAATTTATTTTTTAATACAATAAACACAAAGCTACAGCTGATGGTTGACAATTATATCATTGATTGTCCGTTGCAAGCATGTAGTGCGTATCTAATGTTAAGTTAGCAACTTTATGCATTTCTTTTTACTATGTGGTTGTCTCTCTTTAGGATTGAAATGATATTTCAAGATTTTCAAGCGGATTGAGGTAGATGATCCAAAACAGTTCAGGTTCACGAATCCACTTGAAATTTCAATCGGATTGAACGTGCAAGATAAACGTAATCAATGTTGCAACATTTCCTTGTCGTCACGAGATGTGTTCATGACCAAATTTACATAATGCCGAGAACTGACAACACTGCTTAATCAATCTGATTTGAGTTGTCACAATTTGACGTATGTTATAATGACATCAAATTAAATTTGTCCAATTTAACATGATAGTCAACTTACTCGCTTAAAATCACGGCCTGCTGCGATAATAAATAGATAAGGAATGGATAATACAAAGTGGTCAAGAATAACTGTTTGAGTTGGCAATATAATTAAGAGCATTTTCATATTCGGCTGTTTGCAACACTGCAACCGGATATAAGTCTTGTTGGTTTATTTGACAGCGATAAGATTAAAGGTTTTGGGAATAAAAATTAGCGTTTTAATTTGAATTTGAAATGTCAAGTGACGCTTGCAAAGTGACGGCTGTCAGTGTCAACCCGTCAACAACCGGAAGTTATTCCAGTTGTACCATTTAAGAATAAAATTCGGCACTGCCAACTCAAACAGTGATTCTTGACCACTTTGTATTTACTGAACACTGACGCCACAACCAATGAGAAACCGTTCGAAATCACGTGATTTATATTTGAATAATTTTCGATTTTAATTATTAATTTGAAAGAATAATAAGTAAAAACGTCAATATTAGGTGTTATTTAAGCTATTATTAATTAGAGTTTCTATTACATAGCTTTAATTTGTGTTTTCTAACAGGTGATCAATATCTTTTCTAATCAAGTGACCTATGGAAATAGAATCATGTGTTCATTATTTCAAATGCCACTTGAATTACATATTTATATTGCATTCCTATACAAAACGATAGGAATGCAATAAAAATAATTCAAATGGCATTTGAAATAATGAACCAAACAAAGACATTATTTTTTTTCCATAGGTCACTTGATTAGATATTGATCACGCGTTATTATTGTCATGTACCCTATTAAGGGGGTGAACGAAATTAACGGCCGGTTTCATAATAGGTCCAATGGAGCCTTTAAAGTCTACTTTAACGGCCGGTATTACCAACGTTTTAAGGAGACCTTAAATTTAAGTCGTGTTTAGATTGTGACATTTCTGCTTGGTTTGTATAACATCAATCACATTCTAAACACGAATTAACTTCAAGGTCTCCTTAAAACGTTGGTAATACCGGCCGTAAGTAAACGAAAACAAATTTGGCGACCCTGGCGACAAACACTAGGCATTTACGAAAATTCACCGGGTGTACACCGCATAACCGAATGCTTTCGATAATTCAACCGGTTACTTTTGTACCGCGTTCGATAATTTACCACGTGTACCGAACTCATGCACCTGGTGCATGATTTGTGCACCGAGGAAAGTTAATGGTCCATGCGATCGGTACATTAAACATAACCTAAAAATGATGTGTCATATCCAAAAATTGGGTAATATGATGATATGTAGTAAAATAATACTTCCCAACTTTCTCTCAAACTTAAGTTTGACAGCAGATCCCAAGCAAGTTACACGTTAATTATTTTCTTCTCCTCTTCACCAGAAATTTTATGCAGTTTATAATAAATATTCATATTTGACGTTGTCGACCTGATGATGGTTCTATAACCGAAACCGGTCGTCAAAATAAATATCGAGAGAAAGTTGGGAAGTATTATTTTACTACATATCAACATATAACCTAAAAAAAGTTATTAGTTGTAGGCAGCTTATTTTCAAATGTTATTATAGGTTTTGTTTGGTTAGTTCACCGAAGTTTATCTACCGAAGCGTTTTTAAATTCAGTCAACCGATCTCTGCACCGGTGTATCAGCTGATTACCGATCGGTAAATTTGGTATACCCACCGGGTGAATTTTCGTAAATTCCTATTGGCAAATAACATTGCCGGTAGAGGCGCTAAAATTTCCGAACAATGGCGGTGCAGACGTGATCAACAAGCGACGTTTAATTACTTACTTCTTTATAGAAAACAGGTTTCATAGATATTTTTTATCGGAAACGACATTTTATAATAATTGATGCGTATCTAACGATTCTAACACGATTTAAGTGATCACTCGATCACGTTTACTCTGTACTCATTTCTCCACCAGGCGCCAACACTTGTCATGAAAGTTCCCAATTGTTACCAATTGTGGCTTCGGTGACCTATCTGCGCCTCTTTAATCTATGATGAAAACGGCATCGGTGTCCTATCTGAGTAAAACTAATCTATTAATAGAGCGCGTTCATGAAAACAAACATTATCGCAAATTTATTGGTTGAACATGTATCATAAATTTATTGATTGAACATGCAACATAAATGTATTGATTGAACATGTATCGTAAATTTCATTGATTGACACGAGTTGATTTAACAAAATAAAATAAGCACTTCGTTTATAATAATTTCAGGATCAATTCTTTCTGATACTTCTGCATTTTAGTATCGATTATAATTTGTAGCATTTATAGCATCGTGGACAAAAGAAGCTGCTACAAAGCTGATGGCATTCAAATAAAATGCTCGATTGTCACCCAACATTTCGAATGAGCTACACTTAAAATATTTCACAGTTCGCTATTCGCTGTATCACACTCACATTGGATAAATTCTGTTCAAATTTTGCTTTTATAAATGAATCTCTCGTCCGAATGCTAGAGGGCCGAACAAGAAACTCCATTATAAGAATCTCTAAGGTTCTATTGACGTTCTATTCACCAATATGTAACAATAAACGCGTTATCTTTTGGGGTAGGTTAATTTTTGGTTTTGCTTCAGAGCACAGTGATTTGAAGACTGAAACCTATACATTTGTATTTTTAGGACTCAATCAATAGCCAATCGCACTTTATGTATTTTGTGCATAAGAGTTCATGTTATCCACATTGTAAATGGTATTAATTTCGTACACACATTTCTAATGTTAATGAATAATATTTTTATTTTGACACGTCACACCCATTGTTACATTTTATTGTACAATTTGTGAAACGAATAAATTATTATTATTATTATTATTATTACATAATGCGAAGATCTGTTGTAACTATAAATAAACGACCGAAGTTTAACAACACACTTTATGAAGTCATTCCAGTTGTTTAATTTAATTAAAAAATAATTAGTTCACATTCAAAATAATCCTAATTTAAATTCTTGCTCGTTGGTGTCACTATAAGTATACATTAACAATAATTACCATATAAAACAAACCCCAGACAAAAAAGCCACATAATGAGAACAATTAATACATTTTTGTGAAGTGATTAATGTAATGCTAATGAATTATTTATTTGGACTAAAACAGGCAGCGACCTACATTTGTAAGCGCTTGTTAAGCATTGTCACAAAGACGGTCAAAAGGTTAAGGTAAAGAAGCACGTAATTTAACCGGGACGCGATTTCTATTTTTGACGCTCATACGTCGCTATTTGAAGTATGATAATGGGCGATTTCACAAGCCCCATTATCAACGAAATTGAGAACGCAAAGTAGTCGAAAAATATCCATTATTATTTGTTATCGGATACGTGGGATGTTTGTATTTATGTAAATGCTGTCTAGATTTACAAAGTAACTTTTTTTAAGCGTGCCAGTAAAAACCGGTCATAATTTAAAATAAAACTTCATATTTAATTTGTTTATTTAAACGAAGATGATTTCATACTCCAGCGTAAGGTCAAGGAGTTACGAGTTACTGTAAACGGAATGGAAGTGACCCATACAAATTAGTTTGGACGAATTTGGAGTTATAATCGAATTTATCGATGTTGTTTAAGAGTATATGACGCACGGATGAGACAAAAGGAATTTAGGTGAAGTATCTAAGGAGATCAAAACGTAACTAAACATTAAACAAATTAAATTGTCTCTATCTTTACACACCCAAAAATTATTATCATTGTGTCAGACCAGGGGTGCCTATTCTCGACCCGTTCGAAAAGATTCGTACGCGAAATTGACGTCAAAATGACATAGACTCTCGTACAAAACTATGTATATAAATCGCATACGTATCTTTTCGAACGGGTTGAGAATAGGACCCCTGGATTGCCTTCAATGATTAATTATACTTTGACAGCTCTCGACCAAACTGATTGTTACGAAATGTTTACGAACGAACAGAAACACGTTTTTTTTTTATTGCGGTGATAGTGACCCTGACCCTGACACGCTAGTGCGCGGCAATTTACAATAATTAAGGCAAAAAAAAATTCGGCCACGTGCGGACTTTGTCACACGTTTATTTGAAATTTTAATTCGACACAGAAATTTATTTTCGCGAAACATTACTTTGGATGCACGAGTGTCCACTATTTAGTCGCATTTTGATGTGAGTTTCTGGAAAACGGTCAGTTCCATTTAGGTCCCCAAATTTAGAATATTTTTTGGACTGTTGCCATCGCATGAAACTATTGCACTTCCGAGTTCCTGGCACCCTGTATAACAAATGGGGTAAACGAAAATGGTATGTAATAGATTTTGGATTTCAAAGAGTCCGGCGTAATAAAAAGTTATAAAGAATGCATATTTCGATCAGTGTTGCCCTTGCCACAACATTGTTGCAATGCTTAAAATTTGGTTGGTATTACAAGACTTGGTTCCATTTCTTGAACTATTTGTACACTACCAAAAATTAGATTGAATCAAAAACTGTTTGGAAAAGCTAGAACGTGTGCTACTTTCAAATATTATTGAAGAAGTTGAACCAAATCTTGCATGTAATTACAAGAAAATGCGGTAGTCTAAAGTGGCCTTAAGTTAACAACAAATATACGGCTTATAAACAATAAATTAATTTTAAAAAATTGTATTTACGTCTACATCAAAAGGTAGCGCAAGTTATTTAATGTTTGATGCAATAATAGCCCAATTTAATCGCAGGAGACATTGCTGACGAGAGCACAAATAGGACCGAAACAGTTGTCCGCAGAGGATCCGTTGCAGTCAAACCAGGATGCTCGAGGAATCCGTTGCAATCAAAACAAATTTCTAAGTAACACAATCGAAAAACCAAATAATTTTTTTTAATTGTCACGGCAGGTAGTTCTAAGGAATTATTTTATGCTCAACAATGCATGATGCAGCATTCTTTTAATTTCCATTTGTTGAATTTAGAGCGAATTATTTACCTAAGAAGAGGATGCAGTAAATTATAGAAATAATTTTTCATTTGCTTGTTCGTCCTTGATATTGTTTGTTCGGAGAGTCTTAAATACAAAAAAAAGGAGGATTTAACATTTACTATAATTGTTACCGTGCAATAAAGATTAGTTACTTGGCACTGAAGTAGAAATCGATGACCTTCCACTTTACCAAAGAGGAAGAAAAGCCATTCAACCGTGCGGCCAATAAAAAGCATGGACTTGACTCGTCCCTATAAGGCACTGTATAATCACTTCCGCTAATACTTTACGACCGCACAAACACACATGTAATTTTTTTTTTAACAAATTAATGTAATTAATTGATCAATCACGAGCAACCGACAACAATCTTTGTTATATTCCTTAAACGAAGTAAACGTTGAATCATTGACGAGTGAATGCCACAGAATTAATTTCCGTGCTTCTGCATTTTATTTTTTCTACTAAACTAAATTTTTACATTAGTCCGACCAGATAAAAGAAGATGAAAAAGAAGCAAGGAAAATCATCGGTTATACAGGGTGTTTGATGTAGACGTAGACATACACAAACGCTACAATTTCTCATCGAGGTTTTGACATTTACAAAAGTACAAATGTATGTACATAGACGGGGCCAATAATAAATTCTTCTTTTCTCTCATAACCCTCTATATCTTTAGGTGTCGTCGAGTGCAAATAATAAATTAAAACAAGAAATTCTCAATAAGTTCATGTAGTATGGACAAAAACAAATTAGATGCTCTTGAAGGAAAATGTCGCGTTTGTCTGACATTTGAAGAAGTAGTTTAACGAGAAGCCTCTACACGCTTTACGTATGTAGGACGTGTTGTTTACAATGGTGCGTGATTAACGTGCACCGTTCTGTTGTTGTGTTCTTTGTGCCTGAAGCCCGAAGCTGAGACAACTGAGGAAACTCGATTGGAAGCATTCCAAAGTGTCATTGTGTTTGTCACAGAGATGCCGCAGAAATGACGCATGCTCTAATTTAAAGCGAGTGTCTACAACATGTGTATGTGTGTACATCCCGCTGATTACATTTACGAATTTTGCAAATATTTACCCAGGTCTTACAAAATAGAAGATCTGGACATAAAATCTAATCTGCATGTGAACAAATTTCAAAGGCGTAGCTAATTCCGGAAAATTTTTATTTATTTACTTATTATTATTTTATGTATCAACTATCAAGAGACGAGCGGACCGCACAGCAGTCGTAATAGGGCTGTCCTGCTTTAATACATTTGGAAGGCTGTGTACAACTTGGATTCGACTTTTGTGATTACGATTGCCTAAAAAGAATTGGGTCCAGGAATAAATTCATTGACGAAATAATGCTGGAGTTTCGTCAAATCTATACATACATATTTCGAAGCTTTGGACGTCGTCCAAAACAAATAAAATCAGCTGGTCAATGTACGTCAATTTCCGTCTCCTCAAAGCGTACTTTTACGCCAAATAAGATTATGTTTTATTTTCAATGAGCTTGGGGGGGGGCGGGGGCGAGATGATGTCTGCGAGTTATTTATATAAAAAAAAACATTTGCATACGTATCTGATAACCTCCTAAAATTCTCAACGGATCGAGCTGTGCAAAACAGATTATTGTCTGATCTGATAACGCAAAATATTTCTTTAACTAGAGAGCGATCCATTTATTTACGCGTGAATTTCGCCCAATGCCGTGTATGCTCGTAGGTATGTATGTACATTGCGACAAAAACATAGTTCAATATTTGTAAAGGTTGCATCATACACAAAAACTTGTCGGTGGCTTTAATCTTAATGAATGCAGAGAAATGATAAATTAACAGCTTAAAGGTTGACGTGATAATTAACATGATTTTAAAGTTTGTTCTTTGTTATTTAGATATAACAATCACAGTTTCTTGTTAAACATTACACAATCGCTTGAACTACAGAAGTTACAAGAACAAGATCGACTCATTTTTTTCAATCAAAATCACCAGAGTTGAGCCCTGCGTCAACAATCACCGAAGTTATACTACCCGACAAATATTTCAGTACTATTTCCTTGACAATGTAGAACAAGAAAAAAGGTTGGAGTTATGGGCTTAGCTCACGCGTCGCATATCCCCACAGCTGTCTGTTATAGTCTTTGTCTTCATCACGTTTACTCTAACGTGTTTCTTCACTTGACTATCATGCAAACGATTAAGGCCCGGTTTGTAAAAGAAATTTTATTCGGTCCATTAAACTAACTAATCGTTAAATTAACGAGTTCATTAACAGCCGGGGTTATAGCATGAGTTTAAAATGGAAGTTTAATCTAAGGGTAAAACTTCAGATCAGTATAATGACAATAATCCATTTTCAGTCTAATGAGTGTGAGTTTAAAAAGACAAGTTAGACAATAAAATGAGAAAAACTCTAGGTACTAAAATGTTTCAAAAGCCCATCCTATTTTAACAATTAAATTCGTGTCCAGAAATCCAGATGGTATAGAATCCGAATAGAATATGAAAGGGCAAGGCTTGAAGAAATGTGTTTGTGCCCTTTCCTTTTCGATTTGTAAGGGATGTTTTAACCCTGATTTGCCTTGAATGAAAACCAGGTTGAGAAAACTATGAGTGTAAAAGGAAGCAAATAAAGGTGTAGAGCAAATCTTAGTCTATGGACCATTCCCATCGAGGTCTCTCTCTCTCTAATGTTCTGTTACATTCAAATTTCGCGCTAAAACATCGTGGCGATATAACGTCATTCAATTTCGTTTTAACACCGTTGGCGACCCTGTTGCCCCTCCTCTACATCGCTATGGGGGAACCTGCGTGCGGTGATCGCAGAACTTTCATAGGCTATGAAGGCACCATGTGACTCTCAGGTCGCCTGTCATTGGTTATCGTCGGTAATCCCCGCGCGCCGAAGCGACCTTCCTCATCTTCAACCTGGTCGCGTCCCTTCTTGTTCGGAGCATTGTGGCGGTGTGACGTGTTTTTCGTGTGTTAAATTTAACGGATTTCCTGCTCGTTTGGAGAAGTAAATCAATTGCGGCTTTGCTGGAACATCAATTGACACCGCCGAACAGCGATTGGAGACAGTTTAATCTCCTTACGAAGCCTGGGGCACCTGTTCTCTCAGGTAAAATATGACGACGCATGCCGACCAAACGAAAAATCATTTCTTCTATTTAGGCTTTCCTGTTTGGGCGCAAGTTTCAGCGCCGGCTATTAGACCAGACCTTTTGACCTAGTTCTCCGGGGGCGCTCCTGCCCATAGTCGTATCGAGACTCGATCGAGAAAACCTGATCAGCCATCTTGACGATCTGAGCGGGTCCAGTTTAGACCAGTTTGTCGACGCTTCCTGCGGTTGATAGAGGGCGTTACAATTCCCCACCAGCCTCTGCGCTTCGGTTGGCACCGCCGACTTTGACGTACGTCTGGACTCGCAGTTTCAAGGTTAGGTTTTCACTTTAATCCGACATTTTACGGACCGATCGATTGTTAAATTTTACTCCTAGCTCGTGAGAAATAAACCGCGAGTACGAATTCCGAAGTACAAATTGCGCTGCGCTTACGGTAGTTAATTTAAGCCTAAAGTAAGCAGCCAATTGTAATTGTTTCTTAACAGTGTAAAGTGTTTTCCTTTTTAATTGTGTAATAAATTGTGTTAACTTTAACTACGATTTTAATTTCTACTTTCACGCACACCAGTGGGTAAGATTCTCGCCTCTGATTATTAGTGTTTCATTTTTCTGCACGATCTGGTCGATTGGAGACGTCGGCCGGTCGAATTACGTTTAGTTGTTCAATTGTCTTCTGGTGCCCTTTATAAGCTTACCACCTTTAATTAACCTGCCCCTTTTCCACTGTTGCTAGCTGGGGCACAGCTGATCGTAGAATCGGCAGAAGCTTGTCATCTTGAACCGTGGTAAGTAGAGGCAAGTAAATTTAAATTTAAACTTTGGTGACAGTTCCACAACGAATAGGTCATCCTTCGAGATCTGTTTCTAATTTTCTTCAATGACTAGATCATCTTCGAAGTCTATAGTCAAAATCAATCTTTCTTCTATCTTTTTTGTTTTGTTATGCAAAGAAATGACGTTGTACCTCATAATGAAGGTTCCTTCGATTTGCAACATCAGCTCAGAAATTCTTGAAAAGCGATTCGTATCACGAAAGTCTTTTGTGGTTCGTTAAGTAATAGAAACGAAAGTATCGACCTGCAAACGCGCGTTACAAAAACCTCGAATGTCAAGGTAGCGACCAGCGTGCTCCTAGCACCGAAACGCGTGCGCAGTTGTTTCCATCCGAACCATCTCTTTGCGCCCTGCATCGACTTATTTATTTATTTATTTTCCGCGTGCACTCTTAAAATATATTCCGCTTAACGATTTGCATTGCTGTACTGGAATCTCGTGCAATATTAATTGCGTGTTGCATGTGACTACACTTGCAGAGAGCCGGTTGTTTACGATGTAAGCAGAAAAATTAATAACAAATCGCCACAGACAAATGACGAGGCGATAAATACGTATCTACACATTTTTTTTTATTCAAGGCTCACGGCGCTAACATGACGTAATATGTTTTGACAAACTACAAATTCGAATGCTTAAGCTTAAAACATTGAGATCAAAAGGTGAGGAGTTAATAGCTTGTAAACTACTAGAGAAAAATTTTATTCTTTCTTGATTCTATAGTAAAATTGTTAATATTATTAGATAATTAAACTTCATTTTCTTATAATAACATAAAACTTCACTATTCACACACACTTTTGTCAAGTTCTGAATGCCCCGACATCCATGACCTCGTCCGCTGTATCACAAACACCATAAACTATACGACTTACGGCGATGATGACATCACTAGCGAGTTAAGTTTTTCGTATAATATTAAATCCTTAACATTAACACTATCATAACAAATAACTTTCATGTAGGGGATGCCTTAATCTGCCTACTCTTTTCTTTGGTTGTAGAAAACCTCAATCAGCCTTTTCTTGCTATAAGTAGTTTCATGAATTAGTCCGGCGATAAAATTCAAGAACTTCAAAGTGTGACAGAACTGTCCGACACCCATGTCCTCGTCCACCGTATCATAAACACCATAAACTGTATAAGGTCATGGCGACAATGACATTACTAGCGGGTTTAGATCTTCGTATAATATTAAATCCTTAACACTATGATAATAAGTAGGGGAAGTCTCAATCTGCCTACTCTTTTCTTTTGTTGAAAAGAAAACCTCAATCAGCCTTTTCTTGTTATAAGTAGTTTCATGAATTAGTCCGGTGATAAAATTCAAAAGTTTCAAAGCATGACAGAAAAGTAACAAAAATATGCAAGAATTGTTTTTACCAAACGAAACGTTTGAATTTTATTTCCGGTTAAAATTATGTTATTCTTTATATCCACACTATTAGAGTAAGGATAATTTATGCGAACTATATTAACATTAATGAAATGAAATATGTACTATTAAATTAATTTATGCGGCATGTTAATCTATTATCTGGTTTTTGTCTATCTCCATCGTATCTCGCTCGTTAAGTACAGCACAAAGATCTATAAATAAATCGGCGCACAAAGTATTCCGTGTTATCCTATAAATAACAGGGGGGACTTGCAATGACTAAACGATACACGGCACAAAACTCAACGACCTTACCGACGCCGAATAAGGAGAAAATTGGATTTATTTTCCGCATATTTCAGCTCGGACTACAAAGACGCTCGGCTTAAAACGAAACTTCAGGCGCCCGAAGTGCCTCATATATGGACAAAGGCCTTTAAAACGGGATGTTTTACGATTCACTTTGGCCGAATTAAATTAAATTAAATTTTCGTGAACGCTCGACCGGTTGAGATTCTTTATTCAGGAAGGACGACGGCGCGCTTGTTTTCGCAATCGCTTACATTGAGAATAACGCGAGAATAATAATTGTTTGAATACGATTTTCTTTGTTTAGTAGTAGCATGCAGTTTACCAAGTCTCTGTTTCACAATTTTGACTTCGCAAAGGAAGCCGACCGTCGATAAAGAAATTTATGACATCTTTGTGGTTGCGTTGCCGCTAACAAAAATGGATCATATGCTTTGCGGTGCTTTCAGTAAATACCAATAAAGTATAAGCTATTTACGGCTCTGAACATGACAGAAAAATATGGATCAATGATGAATACTATTGGGTAAAATTTTTAGATTTTGTAATATGTTTGGCTAATTTTAATAATGGAACTCTTGCTTCAATCTCCTTTTCTTATTACAAGCGAAAAGGGTATAAATTAGTCAACGTGAAAAGAGTTTATACGAGGCGTTTTCATGATCTAGTCATGACCTCTTTGTAAAAATACATCTATACATTCTAATATTTCAATTTAATCGAGAAACAGCGTCTTGATAAATTCAGGTTACTTATAAACGGTGAGCAAAAAAAATGAGATTAGAGTAGGTGGTGCAAAGAAAATGTATGTCTGCGATTAAATAAAAAGTCAATAAATTTGAGTCCATGAATGTACTACATTAATTAATTCAGTTAATCACAGACATACATACATTTTCGTTGCACCGTCTAGTCACATCTGATTTTTTATTGTCTACGTGATTTATTCTAGATTGCTCTGATTACATCGTAAATTGTATTAATTTTCGTATACTTCGCTTAGACACTCCCAGTGAAAGTGTTTAACAAAAATATTGAATCACGCAGCAACTTTTAATCATTTTTTGTTAAAACTATGAGTCGACATGATTATCAACGCTAAGCTGACTTGCCAAAAATAATGTTTTCTCGCAAAGAGTCTCGATCATGCGAGGGAAAATAAAAAGAAAAAACTTCGAGAACGGGTACCTTTCTTTTCCTTAAAGCCGTGCACACACTAAAGCAGTGTTGCCACAAAATGCCATATAGTGTACCGTCCCCTTCAAACTCAAATAATTGTCCTTCTTCGTATAAAAATACCTCCATTGCAAGTCACTATTCACTTTCTTGTTACAGTAGTACGCATATAACTATTTTTTTATAATTGTATATTGTTTATAGCAACTTTTAATAAATGTAACGTGCATTATCGCAAAACTATGCGAGAAACAACAATAAATGTTGCTAATTTAATGATATCTCAGTAATTCTAGTGACTTTCTGCTGAAATTTCCAGTGAGCACAGACATGTTAAAAATTTCATTACCGGTGTACCGAGAAATCTATAATAATCTTTATCAAAACACTCAAGGTTTAATAGTCCTTATAAAATAATAGTATATTGATTTATAAGTTTAGAAAAGTGATGGTGAGTGTAAATTTACACGAACACGGAAATTCACTTTTCTAATGTGTAGATCGTACTATATTTTTCGTGTAGTTGACGAAAATAACGCTAACATTATGAGAGTGTCGAAGAATAATAATACGTCAAGGTATGTCAAGCATTTGTTGACATAGCAACAAAACATCAATCAATCAATCTTCGACCTATGAAACATCAATATAATAAATAAAATGAATGAAAAAAAGTGTTGCTAACTAAAATCGTGAAGAAAAGGGTTGCTAACGAGACAAGTCCCACTTTTCTTCACGATTTTTTTATTAAACATTGTGTCACTTTTTCTGTCAACTACACGAAAAATGATTATTTCTTGTGTCATATAATAATAAGCGATGTTCGCCAAGTGTTGCCAGTTCTTCAGTGTACTTTCCCCCTAGACGTTATCGAAAACCGCCTAAATTAGTACGAAATATCCCTACCTTTGCCAAAAACTGCTTTAGAAAGTAAACTGAAATCTGACGAATGATTGTAAAGATAAAAAGAAATAAATGTATACAAAAAAATTATCGTTTTAAAATACATACAAAAATTCTGCAAAAAAATATAAATATAGTCAGCTGTTACCTGTCAAATACACATATGGGGTGAGTCTGAAAAAACCGATAAATTAAAACCACTAAGAGTCGACGTCATAGATTATGGAAAAACATTTAAAAAATAATTTTTTGAATTTGAAATTTGATTTAAAATTTACACCGAATGCACGTTCCGTTCACTTCCTGCGGAGTAAAGCGATACGTTTTATAAAAAGGGCTATAAAATTGACATCCGCAGCTGTGTGTACAATAAAATTTCCATTATTCATATACCAGTGAACTGTCGTGATTTTTGGTCCGATTTTTGATTAATTATTTCTCGAAAATTGTTATAGAATTTTTTTTTAAATATTTCTCCCAATATTTCTCTGTTACGTCGATTTTATTAGTGTCGGTTTTTTTCAGACTCACCCCGTATATACAGGCTGTCCCAACAGTGTGTTCTCGGACCATATCTCCATAAGTATTGAAGATAGAAAAAAATTTTCAATACAATTTCTTTTTTAATTTAAGAGATCTACAACACGAAATTATTTTCATCTATACAGAGTGAATCAAAACAGTGGTACCGGACACAACTTTTTTATTTCAAATGGCATACCCTATATATGAAACCAAATTTGGATTGCCCATAAAATTCTAAACATTTTTTGTATAACATTGCCTATACCTAAACCTAACTGTTCTTGAGATATTTAACATTTTGTCTAAAAACTGCCATTTGCAGCCACTATTTTATTTATTGATATTTCATTTAATTTTAACTCTAAGAAAAAGATTTTTGATACAGATGTAGTTGATACATAAGCATATCATAAGCCGTTATTAAATGTACTTTTATCGCTACAGGGTGGTCATGGTAATAAACGAAATCTCAGAAATTTCAAAATGGCAAAACACAGTTTTCTTAAATAGCATGCCCTATATTTTTCTATCCTAAATTCTTCGTTTAATAAAGTACTTTCATTTTTCTTAAGTATGTCTTATACCTATCTGCGATATTTTTTGAGATTTTCAGATCTATTTGAATTATATCTTTTAAAACGAACACTTGTCTAAAGTGGCTGTGGAAAACCGGCAAACAATGAACCGGTTGACATTAATAATTATTTTTCAAAGTGTTAGACTGTTGGGTACTTGTCAAGACATGAATTATTAGATTTATTGAATTATTTCTTTACTAAATGGTTGCATAGCGAAAGTTGGTTGGATCCGCTGGCAATGGGCTTGACGCTTGGTCGGGCAATTATAGGTGTGTGTTCGAATCCCCTCCTGGTACATATGGGTCCTATGTGACAAATGGAACACTTATGTGTCGGATTGTGTTCAGGATTCATTTCGGCCCCTTCGAACTAGGTTTTCTGCGTTTTCCCTGTTTGTAAGACGAATGCCGATGGAAAACACCTAGTAGGTCGGTCGCAGCCGCAGCGGGCAATATTCCAATAACCAGCTTAACGCATTCCTGACAAGCTCATAGAGAGCTTGGGGCATGTATGACGTAAGTACAAAAAAAATGTATAACTGTTTAAAGGAGTCATGTACTAGAACTAACTAATGCCTGTACATTATTGTCGCCTGAAAATTAATTATTAAAGTCAACAGGTTCATTTGTTTGCCGTTTTCCACGGCCACCTTAGACAATAACTCGTTTTAAAAGAAATAATTCAAATAAATCTAAAAATCTCAGAAAATATCTCAGATAGGTATAAGACATAGTTAACAAAAATGAAACTACTTTATTAAACGAAGAATTTAGGATAGAAAAATATAGGGCATGCTATTTAAGAAAATTGAGTTCTGTCATTTTGAAATTTCTAAGATTTCGTTTATTACCATGACCACCCTGTAGCGATAATAGTATATTTAATAATGGCTTATGATAAGCTTATGTATCAACTACATCTGTACCAAAAATCTTTTTCTTAGGGTTAAAAATAAATAAAATATCAATAAATAAAATAGTGGCTGCAAATGGCAGTTTCTAGACAAAATGTTAAATATCTCAAGAACGGTTAGGTTTAGGTATAGGTAATAGTATACAGAAAATGTGTAGAATTTTATGGGCAATCCAAATTTGATTTCATATATAGGGCATGCCATTTGAAATAAAAAAGTTGTGTTCGGTACCACTGTTTTGATTCACTCTGTATAGATGAAAATAATTTCGTGTTGTAGATCTCTTAAATTAAAAAAGAAATTGTGTTGAAAATTTTTTTGTATCTTCAATAGTTATGGAAATATGGCCCGAGAACACACTGTTGGGACACCCTGTATTTGTTAAACAATCGATCATCTTCTATTTAAATTTTGTTTAACAAAAACCACCAACTTTCGCTTTTTTTTGTAATTTTAATGGTCTTTTATGTTGAGGATGGTGTTGCCAATCCTAATGTGCTTAAGTAGAATATAACCAATTAAGACAGTTAGACTTTTTCGGCATTTGTATCTAGTGAAATTCTTAATGAATTATTTTCTGCTTCTAGTGACATTTTGCGAACGCTTATTAACAACACTGACTTTTTCAGAGAGGAGTACCAACTGCCAACAACTCATTACACATTTGACATTTGACATTTGAGGTTTGAGGCACAGAAGTACCGGGTACTCTTTTATGCTGTGTGATTGGATAAACTGAGAAATGAATAATAAATTGACAATTGTTATATTTGAGGTTATGCTCGTAGAGTTGTTGAACAGCCATTATTTTGTACGGATCTATTTTAAACTGTTTTTTAAAATACAGTGGCAGGTTCCATAAGACAAATCCGTTTCTTGAGCAAGCCTATGAAGAAATTTTTTTAGAGATTGCTGCATTCTTGCTTCGACATCCTGCACAACATCAGCGTTTGCTTTCTTTGATGACCATCACTAGCTGGTTTTCGAGTAATAGCGCCCGTTCCACAAAATTTTTCAACACACAGATAAATTTGCTGCACTAAATCGGTGTAATTAACTGGAAAATTAGGAAATGCTTCCCGAAAATCTTCAATGCAACCAAGAATCGAATAGCTCCATGTCCCATTTTCTTGTTTTTGTTCATTCTTGAAATAACTTTCAATGAGAAAAATTTTATGTCAAATATCGAACATTTTTAAAAATAAATGTCACAATACTGACACTTAAAATTTTTAATTTCAAGCTGCAAACCTGCATTACCAACTTTATGGTAACTATCACAGCCTGCTCTAATTATAAATTCCGTTGATCACATGGTATGACATACCATACCATGGTATGGTATGTCATACCATCTTACGAGCAGGTATGCTAAAAGCATACCTGCTCGTAAGAATTACTCCTTTGCTCTTTTTGTCATAAAACAAGTCCTGCCATTTGCCAACACTGTATTAAAGGCACACTAAAGTACAGTCGCGATCATAAAATATGTCACACGGATAAAGAAACAGCATTGTCTTTAGAGGCGATAGTTCATCTGCTTCTCTTTGTGACATCGTAATCTATCTGAGGAGCACACTCAGAAACGACAGAAACGTCAATGTTTGTTTATTTGCTTTGCGCAGGCTGCATTCTTGCCTTTTCGGCCATTAGCCATCCCAGGCAGACACGAAGTGTTTTTAGCTGGTTCTATGTCGTTTTAGACAGCACAAACATCCACGGCCAGTGTAAAGGCCGAATTACACCAGCCGAGTGCTGGGTCGAGTCACTCGCTTTGTTATCGGCCGAGAAACTGTTATTGGAGTAGGTAATTACACGTGCAACAGACACTGGATGAGCCAGTCCACTTAACTAACTCGACTCTCGGCTGATCACACTGACTGTGTAAAGAGCGAGTAGAGCACCCGAGGCGAACGTGCTGTGGAGGGGGTACTTATTCGGCCGAGAAAATAGAACAACGTTCTATCCACTGTCTCGGTCAGATCACTCGTCCGCTACTAGGCCGACTACTGACTGTATTGATCACATTAGCCGAACACTCGGCCGAATGCACTCTCTCGGCCCAGCACTCGGCAGGTGTAATTCGACCTTTAAGATTCGAACCTACCCCGCCGAGCGAGGCGTCTTTATAAAGCCGGCTATGCTAACTTGTCAACCACCAGACAACCCAACGTCAATGTTGAATGAAACAACGTAGATAAAAAAAGTCTGAAATAAATCCAGTATTTTTGGAAACCTGACAGATATGGTCGATTTTATTTATTGTATCCACATTTTAACATAAAAATTCCATAGATGGCGCGGATATGACGCCATCGATGATTTTTTTTAAATATGTGAGATGCCGTCTGTCCTAAAGACAACGAGAATTAAAATTTTGACAAAATTCGCAAAGTTCAAGTTTTATTTCTTTTAAATAAAAATTAGCCCTTGAACGAAACGCTTCCTCCGCTGTTGATCGCTCTGTACACTTCTAGCATCAAACCGGTGAAACCTTTAAAATCCATTACATCTAATTAACAAGTTATTTGTTGCAGTTACCAACGAAACTGTTTAACTTAGTAATAACAGACAAGGTTATAGACGAGGAAAACGATTTGACTTCTCACGACTCAAATAAATTTCGTGTGTATAATTAAAAGCCACAAAATCGTCGTTACCGCAACATAACTGACCTACACTCTCGTTCGTGTAGATTATTGGGTAACATTTGAAAGGTAGAAGAGAAAGCAGGACTTACATAATAGACCACCAGACGTGCTGTATATGGGACGTCGTTCCCGTTCTTTTCAGGACGTAAATTTATCATTTATAATGCAGCGCATTTTTTTCTTCTTCCCGTTACAACGAATTTGCAAGATAACACTAATTTGCATACTTAATTAGGTTCCGGTTAAACGTGTTGCATAAAAAAAACTGGAAACAAGAGTGTAATTCCCCGTTTAGAAAAACAAGAGTCATTTTTGGACGAAGAGATCAATCAATCAATTAATTAATCTTCAATGTCAAACTAACTTTGTAAACATAAAAAAGCTATAAAACAAAAAAAAATGCCAAAAAAAAACAATGAATTTAATTAGCCGGTTTAATTAATCTGCATACAGGTGTGTACAAGGGGGGTGTCTAGTTATGATCATTGTCTGTTGCTCTTTTTTTGTCCCAAAAAAGAAAGAGAAGGAGGAAGTAAATCTATGAGTAATATATTGATTAAAAATCTTTTGGTTTGCTTGTCAAAACGAGGTGAAAAATTTTGGGCCAGTAAAAACTATTTATAAATAATGTAATTTCTTTTCACGTACAGGGTCGTCCTTCCAGTGTTCGTAAATACCTGCACGAAGTTCGAATTTCAAAGAAACTGTCCGCACTAATTTTTACTTGGTTTCTGTTATTGACCGAAATCCAAGAAACGAAATTATCTTCACTACAATAATAGATGTGACCCCTTTAGAAATATCACAGCCGCGTTATCTAGGTCAAGTTTTTTCACATCATTAACAATTTCTTGATGGGATTTTACCACGCACGTGCAATTGCAAAATGAAAATTTGTATTGCACGGTTCTAGAAATTTCCCAGGCTTGCTAATTACAAAACGAAAGATACTTACTTCATTATAGTTTTTTTTACCGATTTCTGCGTACTTATGTAATTAACTGAGCAACAGAAAAATAAATTAGCAAGTTTTAATTAATTCTTGTCCGGCGGTTCTCAATCTCAGAATTAAAATGTAATTATTTCAAAATTAATTCTTTTAATTTTGCAAGAACTGCCAACAATTTTAATAGGCGACAGAATAAGTTAAAGGGAATTAAAAAGTTTAAAGTAAATGGTGACCAAAAATTTGTATTTTTGGCCTAAAAGAATTACAGTCGCATCTCTAAAAATATGTAGATTTTGTAGAATCAAGAAGTTTGGAGGAAAAAATGAAATATAAAGAATTCTTGTACCTATACCACCCTCTGTCTCTTGTACTCATTTCCATAACACACCTGTATATTAATCATAATAGTAATCACAGCCTCCAGCAAATCCTGATGATATAAAAGGCAGGAATTAAAGAAATCCAAGCATAATATGAACGTCGACAAAAACATTTAAAAATTTGTTTTCTTTAAACTTTATAAAAGCATACATACGTTTTTTGGAAAGAATAAACACTTCACAAAGAAAACATGTAAACACTTGGTCTTTTTGATGATTCTTAAGAAAGTGTAATGCATGGTGCTGATTAAAAATCGAACAAGCAAACAGGAAAAAGTGCAATCACATAAAGAACGGAAAAAACAAATATAAATATTTACACTCTTAATGTTTTTTACCCAATTAGCATAACACGGTGTACTTTGGACTGGTGGCCTGATCTGTTATTATTTTTTCCACCGAAGTTTAATTAATTGTTTCCATAAATAATTCATTTGCATTTAATTACGTGAACGCCCGACTGCCAGCGCCGGAGAGTGCTTTAAAGTCGAAAGTACACGCAACACAAGTAATAGTGGCGCTATTTCAAAATTCATGAAGTCGGCGTAACTTTTTGAGAACAATGCATCGTTTGTATAAATTAAAAACGACTAATGTCAAGCGGTTAAACATTCTTTTTTATTATGATAATTAATCTCGATCTATAGTATATTGTAGACCGAGGCGGTAAAGTGCTTGTTTTCCAGGTCGAGAGAAGATATGGACAGGCGAGGCGGGCAGCCGAGCCTGGCCACTTCTCAAGACCTCGAAAATTGCTTTACCGCCATGGTTTACACATTATTTTTTTTCCTACACAATTATAATTAATTTTATTAATATCACACAAACGTTCTTTTTCTCGAAGTAAAAATATTAAAATTGAGTTACTATTAAAATTATTATAGATGTTTTAAAACACAGTAATACGTATAGTAGTGTGGCTAAGCGGTCAAGACGGTGGTTTAATACACCAGTCTCTTCGGAGGCATGGGTTCGAATTCCACCGCTGCCGAGTTTTTTTTTTTCTTGATAATTTTAATCCTTTTTAAAACCAAATACCAGTGGAATTAAATTAAAAAAAACTTACGTTTGTTAATTTTTTGATGTCGATGAGAATGCATTCCAGAAATTATTGTCGCGCCACCTAGTGGTAAAGCCTCGTAAATTATTTTCTCGGCTAGGCATTTATGTTCATTTTGCCGGGCTAGCCGTGGAAACGTTCGCTTTCTCCTCTCTGATGAGCCGGTAAAATTGAATTTTCTACTAGTGTAGGAAAAAAAATACTTTTTTTTAAGATAAGTATAACAAGACATTAAAAAACCGTCATCAAAGCAAGCGAACGAGAAAGATAGACATAGGAGCCACGTCGAAGCTAAGCTGTGTGACAGACGTCAAAATTCGTGAAAACGTTTTATTTACGCAAGCGTTTCCTGAAGAACAAAAACGCTTTTCGGTGGAAATTTATTTTAGGAATAGTAACAAGCGTTCAATAAAAAAACGGTCAAGTAGGCTGTAACACGCTTTTGTTGTCGGGAACGTATGTCGTGATTAACTTCGTTTATATTTCAACTTTGACAAGTTGACGGCGGTTAACCTTGTGTCAGTTAAACAAGAAAGCTGTTTCAAGTTTTTTAGAATATTTTGACAAATATTTTGTAAATTGTTAAGTTTTTTTTGAATGTCTCGATATAACATTGATTAACGTAAGGTAAAAAAAAATATGAAGAGACGTCCACATGCTCGTACAAGTTCGTGAGCAAATATGCAGTTCTAGCTGCAAACTCTTAAGTATATAAGCAAAAGAAAAAGCGAGATAGAGTTTAGCTCTGTTTACAGTACAGCGTGCAGTTAACCACAGAAGTGTTTCACAATTACCTACTTCTCAAAAGTAAGACCAAAAAATTAACATTGACGTCTTTGTGATCTTGATAATAGCAAGTTCCACCCTCCCCCAGTTAACTCGATTGGTCGAATGGTCTCAAGCACGATTGAAAGTACGCAGTGCGTTATTGTTTACGCCAGCTCTGTCTATGTCTTTGCATCATAAACGCTTATCCACACCGTGTGGCTTACAAAAACCAAAAGGAAAGTTTTATTATTTCTTATGACACCACGAGACAAGAGCATCGCTTCATACAGCATACACGTTCGCGAACTTGCAGGTGCGTGTGGGTACCCCCTTATCTTGTAACTGGAGTTTGCCCGATTCATAATTAAATTAGCTGAAGTTCAATAAAAGAATTAGATTATTGACATCGCCATTTTGGTTTGCGGACAATTATCAATAATTATAAAAAATATTTCGACTTGGTTTATTGACTTACTTATTATCAATGTATTCAAATCAGATAAAAAAACGACTTGATAAGATATAAGTAACAAATCAAACTGGAAACAACAAAAAAACAATATGACTAATGTTCTACTTCTGGTGAAAAATTATTTAAAAAAGACTGCATTTGAAAGTAAACGTGCAAACATGCTCGTGGTGATGAATGAAGACCCAAAAAAACTCAAATCGCCTGCCTTTATTTAAATTTAAAGCTAAGAGATATTTAAAGTCGAAGTTATACAAAAAATTGTTTTGTTTTTTGCTAAATGAGATTAGCATTAGGTCGCGTAACATCTTTTGGATGTGGGAGAAATGTCAAAGTGACATTTTACTTAATCTGTCACGTGTAAAGAAAAAAGCAGATTCAAAACTATACTAAAGCTTTATTCATTGCTAGGCGTTTTGTGTTGGCTTTAGAATTCTACACGATTCTATTGGCTAATTTCAAAGTATACTTATAATTCGTTTAATTAAATGAACAAATCAAATCTCTACCGCGCAACGCATTGGTGAAACATCGTTGGGCAATTAATGTAGCCTTAAGCCGCAACCAGACGACATGGCCAACGTTAGTCAGTATTGGCTATTGGGTGGTTTGCCATGGCGTGTGGACGAAATACACATAGCCAATGAATGCCAAACAATCGCCAATGTTGGCATTGGAATGCATTCGCTATGAGGGCGGTTTTTTCGACACATCAAACAGTTTAACCAACGTTGGCCTTCACATGCCATCACGTTTGTTTTTACGTCCGTTTGCACACGATATTTCTAGGATATTATTTATTTTTGTATACAGTGAAAGCTCTCCATACGGACAGCTCTCATAAGCGGACATCTCTCATGACCGGACAATTTTTCTGGAACCAAAATTTTGGGTATTAATTCCTATGTTAAACTCGCTCCCATAAGCGGACGCTCTGTCGGACGGACGCGGACAGAAAAACTTTCCCCCATTAGGCTCGAAACGCTCTCATGAGCGGACGCGAAGCTCCAGAAACGGACTGCCGTATTTCTTCGCAGTGTAAAATTGATGTAGGGGATTTCCCTGTGTACGGGTCTTCAAGCGTATTTAATGTTATGCGTAGTCTTGTTTGAACCTCAGCCACTCAGCAAAACCTTTTTTACATTAAGACAGAAGATGGAGGTGATTAATGTTGCAGAGCGAGAGCATTTGAGTGTTCGCAAATTGGATGAAAGGTAGGATTAGCGTTTTTTTAACCTATGAATTTGTAATTATTATAGATTCAAAATAAGCAAAAATAAAATAATCAAAAAACAATGAAACTAAAAAGTGAAGCAGCACACATTGACAGGGTTTGTTTTGAGTCGTTTGCCCGTGTCAGAAGCCAGCACATACCTATATCAGGCCCGCTAATAAAAGCCAAGGCTAAAGAAGTAGCTAACGACTTGAAGTATGATATTTATTTATATTTTTGATTTGGCAATTTTTTTGCTTCTGCTTTCTTATAAGCGGACAGCTCCCATAAGCGGACAAAAAAGTTGGAACCGTCGGTGTCCGCTTATGAGAGCTTTCACTGTATTGTGCGCGTTGAGTTGTACTAACCTGGTGCAAAGTGGATCTTCTACTTTCGGTTTACTGCTTTTTTTTTAATTTGACCAGAAAAATGTCGTCATCAGAGACCGAATGGAATACCCAGTTAATTTTTTAATTAATTTTGAAATACCCATTTATTTGGGATCCGAAGGAGAACAATCATAATTTATTATAATTATTTCTTGTCAATAACAACTGTGCACAAGAAAGAACTACACAAGCACTTGCAACAACCGTATCATATTCTTCGTTCTCCATATCTTTTTAATTTAACAAATGTTGTTAGCTATTCGCTATACATAGGCCAAACTTTTTTATCTTTGAAGTTTGACAAGCAAATCCAATCATGTGGACAGGCAATGTGCAAATGATGAACTTGCCCAACGTTGGTTAAAAATTTTGTTGCCAATGCATTCATCAACGTTGGCTGACGTTGGCCATGTCGTCTGGATGCGGCTTTAGACTTGAAGCGATGTTATGACCAACAAATGCAATTTTCTTCTTTTTTTCATAAAACCTGTCAAAAATAACTATGTAGGTTGTCAAGTTCTATTGCAAAAAATAGCGGATACTGAATAAAATATGAGGTGTTCAATTGAAAAGTGCATCTAGTAGCCCCTGATTTTTTTATAACATTGGCTGAGTTCGTTTATTCAGCTCCTTTCAGTCCATTTACTCTTTTCGCATTGTTACACGTGTCGAAACAGCTTCGCCTCACTCTAATTTTAATGCATTCCTTCTCCACGTCGGAAAACGAACTCAGCCATTGTGAAGCAGGTTTAAAAATCAACGACAAATGTAATTTTAGTTTACGTCACTTAGGTTATAAGCAAAACGCTACAATTGTTTGACAACTGTCGTCCGTCAAAACTCAAGCGGTTTAGGAAGTCGTCATCCCTTTTCGCTCCACTCTTCTTCCATTAAAGAAACAAGGCCAACTT
This sequence comes from Dorcus hopei, assembly GCA_033060865.1. NCBI lineage: Eukaryota > Metazoa > Arthropoda > Insecta > Coleoptera > Lucanidae > Dorcus > Dorcus hopei. The sequence continues at coordinate 11,040,255 of CM065425.1, forward strand.
GATGAACTTTTCAATTGAATTATTATTTATTACTTTCCGTGCATAAATGGCTTTCATTTTTTTTATACAAAAATTTTCTTGTTTGGTAACGATTAGGTTACAGTATTTCTATATCATGTCTTTGAGAAAGCTGGCACTTTTTTTTTAATTTAATAAAAACTACGAGCATCAACACGAGCATGTTTACGTGTCCGCAGCCGAATCTACATGATTTGTACGTCGTGTATTTTGTAATCTAAGCAATAAATTGAACAAAATTAAATGCGCAAATTAATTAAATTACATCTCAATAAAAAAAAATCTTCCAGGATTTATAACTACATATACATAATTACTTAGGTGAAAAATTCCGCGTTCGAACACGTTTGTAAAAACCGACGTTAACAACAAATGCAAATGCGTTTAAAAACAAATTCACGAGTTTTTTTTTTTGTACATAGTTAACTCGCGCCGGACGAAACCAGATTCCATTGAACGAAAATGTGATTACATCAGAAAAGATGTCCGCTGATGCTAAACGGATCAGTTTTCAGTTCCAGGAATGCGAGTTGTTATTGCCGCTGTTTGTGCAGGAATATAAAACAAAACGCTCAATGAAAAACATTTGATTTGCAAATATCAATGCTAACACAATCGTAAATTTTATTCACATGTCCGGGTAGTAACATTTGATGTATGCATATTTTTTGTGATGTATTAAAAAGTTTCAGGTATGCCACTGAGCGTGGAAGATTTTAGCTTGGACATCCTGTATGTTATAAATAGGGATCGGAATAACATATTTTGATGTCATCAGCAGCGTACGCAATTATCTAAGGTCTACTCATCTGTCATTTGTGTAAAAAAAAGTAAGTTTTTCATTTACGTCTGAAATCTAAAAGCAATGGTAATATGAAGCATAAAATATAAAAATCCGATCGCTAGTTATAAACAAATAAAAACTGACATTCGTTTTGAATCGTACGGTAGATCTAGTGCCTCAAATACTTCATAAAAACATAATTATAAAAAAAAAACTGGGGGTATTTTAATAAAGAATTACTTTCTGATTGTCTGTCTACTGCATCTAAGTTTAAAAAATTTAAAAGTAGAGATGATAAAAAATCAAATCAAGTTTACTCACGTGCTACAGACATTGAAGGAACCTTCAGCTACGTACCTGCAATACAAAAGGATATTGTTTAGTAACGAAATCCAAATTCTTGTAACATATGGATATATCACTGACAAACTAAAATGATTCTGAAATTTCAAATCGAAAACAAACAATACGAAAGCCAATTATTTTTTAAACAACTGCGTTTTGTTTACAGACTGTCGCCGGCGCGTTTTAATTGGAAATTGTTTGTTGGTGTCAAATTCTTCGAAGTAAATAATGGGCTAATTTATATAAATTGCTGTTGATGGTAAACAACCAAACTTTCTATTATTTTTGTTATCGTCGCCATCAAAATGTAAACAATAACAAGGTAATCGCTTTATGTAGTATTCGACGTCAATGAAGCGCAGAATTAATAAATCGGTTTGAAACTTAAAAGTCAGCAACTTTTTTTGGCTCATCTCTGCCAAATTACAATTTTTTTTTTGCGTTACTAATTCACATTCCGTTATAATATCAGCAAGAAAAATAACAACTTACATAACTGTTAATTGCGGTTCAGGAATATTAATTACACTGCAGTCTGAAGAAACCGCGTAATTAAAATAATTGCTGAAGTTTCTTGTACTTACTCGACAAGAAATTTTTGGTAACGACTTTTGTATTTTCTCTCTTCTGAAACTAATTGAAGGATTCACGCAGCAATTTTCGTTAAGTTTTTGGAACGTGCGAGGAAACTTTGTATAACCAAAAATCGTTTACTCTATCGGTACAAATGTCAAAAGTGACACGCTGCGAGTTCACAAAAAAAGCGGATTCCCCAAACCACTGCGATAAAAAAAGGAAACTTGTGTTATGTGAAATGTAAATTTTTATCGCCAATCATTAATATAGAAATTGACGATTTAATTTATCATTAAAATACCGCAGCAAACATTTAAAAAAATAATTAATATTCTAGTCAGAATTCGCATGAATAAAAAGCTTAATATGTTAATTAATGTTGCAATTCTTATTAAATAATTAACAAAGTGGTAAGTCATAACAGCACTCAAGATAATGTTAGAATTGGTGTTCCACAGGAAACCATTCTAGGTCCTTTACTCTGTATATTTTGCCTAAGGGTTGTGTAGTGTCATGTGCTGATGATACTGTTATTGTAAGCTCTGATGAATCTTGGACTAATGGCCGATTTCTTCACCACGTTTAACCTAAGGTTAATTTATCTAGCAATTGGAATGTGACATACAGTTGGCCGTACACTTATTATGTGTCACATTCTAACTGATAGATAAATTTAACCTCAAGATAAGGCAATGAAGAAATCGGGCATAAGCCACAAAACCATTCCCACCATTCCCTGCTGACAGTTAGTGAAAAGTTTTATGCATGTACTATGTATTGTCCATTTACATACTTGACATCTGCACTGTCAGTGTCAAATTCATGGTTTTGAGTGTACTTATACATTCAGTTACTAACATGCCAGCTTAGATATGGTATGGCTTATAACTGACATTAGAAAATGTTTCTTTGCTCTCAAAATTAACAACCCCCGTCTAAAATAATAATATAATAATTATATTAAATTACTATGAGTAAATTTAAAAATATAGTTAAATAAAAAAAGGCAATGCCGCAAGTTTGCAGTGATGCCAACATACAATCAGTATGACAGTACAGATGTCAAGTAATCGGACAGTAGCACCATTTTCAAATTTATTAATTCTAATCTTTGGTTTATTCCATACAAACAATTTAATTTGTAGTCATGGGAATAAAGTAAAGGTTAAAGTTAATCAGTGACTGAAGTACCGGGTTTTTAAACATTTTTCCTATAACCTGTGTTGTCGTTGTATCAAGTTTAGAATTTAGGAAAGTTTATGCATTTTCAATATATCCGTTTGGTAATATGATACGGGTATATGCGTCAGGCAGAGGGATGCAAGAAAGGATAGCGGCAGTCTCTCCGCGTAGATGCAACAGGGTAAACGTGTGTTGGTAAAATGGGCACTAATTACGCAGACGGGCTCGCGAGTGTTGCAATGAATTGCAATGACAAGTAATGAAGGGTGATCGCTCTTTATTCGATGAGATCGGAGAGAGGGGATCATCTCACCTGTATACGGCACCTGACCATATCCGCCTGCTGCAGAGGCGTGAGTAGTAGATGCCGGAAATACAACTAGTTGTAATACCTGACCAGGTGATTGCATTGTGCTTTCCAAGAAAGGTCATGACTTGGTGTTGACTGGGCTGTGGCCAGTGTAGCAACACTGTGGAAGTCAGTAGCACCAATGATTCTGAGAACGTACGCTCAGAAGGCAAGGTATGCTAATATCCACCTGGGGTTTGTCGTTATGCATGCGAAGTACGAAGATGGACATTCGAGGATACCTTCCCCGTGAGTTCGCATCTCAGCAGGGAGCTTCTGCATCTAGAATCACCACTGGAATTGGTGGGGCCGGAAAGGGCCCCGGTAAGTAAAGTGTTCCACATTATTGAGTAGATGCTCGTAAATGGTCATTTGTAATCTTACATGACGTCCTTATCGAATCGAAAAGCGAAGCCCAGATGTTAAGGCGTTTACACTGAGAAAAATGTATATTAAAAACCGTGTTGTAAAAAAAGTATCATTAATAATAAAATAAATTGTTTTAAAAGTAGCAAAATTGTTTAAGTAAAGCAAGTAAATTTTTCTCTTAAGAGAAATGACAATGCGATTATATTACATTAAGCATATGATTTTGTAATATTTATGAGTTCGGCCTGCAGATATGATGTTTACAGCATAAAATTTGAGGTCAAAAAGCGATCGAAAGATGTCTCTACTTAAATTGTTCATTACTTTCACATCGCAATGGCATATAACCTATAGGAGAGATCGGTTTGGTTTGCAGTGGAGTTCATAGACAACACAACACAACATAATATATTTATGTTTTCTATGGTGGAGTTCTGGAGCTACGGTTCTGTTGATGAAGGCCCAATGAGGCCTTAAACAGCTGTACAGAGCATGCTCGAGGAATCCGCTGTAATCAAAACCGATTTGCACAATTTTTTTTTTTATAAAATTTGTAATTTAATATACGTTTTTTCTTAGATATAAATGTTAGAACATAAATATATTAAACGATATTATATTTTATATTTTAGCCATTTTAGAATATCTTTTTATAAATTTAAATATATAACAGTTAATACAAATATGTTTTTAAGTTAATAAAATGATTTTGCTGTCACATATAGTAATATAAATTTTTGTAAAAATTACTATATTTATATTTACTTTTACAACGTAATTCTCTCCGTGTACCTTCAGCTCCGCAGTGGTCGAGAAAGAGAGAAAGAAAGCAGGGAAAGAGAGATCTAACCAAAGGGTGAGTGAATGTTTACTGTAACTCGGTCCTCTGACATTGTTATTAGTCGAAAATGTTTAACAAAAAAAAAAAACTATCCAACACCGGTGACATGAATTCTCTTAAGTGGTTTTATTCTGTCGGGCATTAACACTCACCCTGTATAAGATACAGAGAGAAATACAAAAAAAAAATTATAAACTGAAAAAAAAGAGATCGAAAAGGAAAATAAAGTTGTATTAAACAGGGTTCTACATGACTTTGAGTTATTGTTAGCTGTTTAGAATTTTGCTTCTGTGCTTTTTCTGTATTCGGTACCTTGTTGCTAATTTTTTTTTAATCTGTGGTGGTTGCCCAACGGGGTCCTAAGTCAAAGACTTGTCAGGACCTCAGGAGCGGGAGTGTATTTGAGTGTATGTAAAGTGTTCCATGGCTTTGTTATTTCCAACCTTCTCGCCGTTTAAGGGCGGATTTTATCCCCAATTACTTTCAATGTTTCTATTATTTGCTATTTTCTTATTTTTATAATTTCTGCCATAATTTTATCGTATCCTGACGCCTTCTTTTAATAAAGAAACGAAGCAATATCGTTGTCCTTATGCCCTTCTTGAAAAACCATACTAGGCATACCTAGGCAACCGTCTTCACAAATTAGTTCGTCAATTTCCGTGCTTGCTAAATCCGATAGTCATTTGTTTCTTCTTCGACTCATTTCCTGTTAGTCGATTTTTACGTTTCTCTTTTTTAAAGATTTTTCGTTCTTCATTAAACTGTTGCAGTTTGTTTTGTCTTGTCATTTTGATAACTTATTACTCGCTTACTTCTACCTTCACTATTTTATTCGATCTTCATTTGTTTTGTTCTTTTCGTCTCACACTAATTGCTTCTTTTTTTTCTTATCAAAGTCGAGTTTTGTCTTTTTTCGGTTATGTTCGTTTTTCCCTTTCTTTTGAATGTTTCTTAGTTTTATTTTATTTTGTTTTATTTTATTTTGATTTTGGGGCTGTGCTTCTTAGTATGAAACAAAAGAAACAACTAATTTTATCATTAAAAGCCCGTTCACAATGACTTAACGTAACAAAATTAAATTAAGGAAATTAGAGTGTTAATTTATGTGTTCACAACGAAGAAATTTTTTGTTCTTTGCATGCGCAAGTATTTGCAAATTGTTAGTGGTTGTCTAGGTTAATAAAGGATAAAATTCTTTTGCTCAACTCGAGGACTCAAAGACTACACTCACTATACTGTTTTAGAACGCTGTTGATTGAATGTACTTTACAGAGTTAACCTAAAAATGGAAGTTGTCAACATCGAAGACGTTAAATTTAAAGGGTTGTTAAATTTCATTACCGTGGCAACAGCCAATCACAAGACTCTGTTTTGAATTTTAACGTACCCTTAAATTTTAACAGCCTGTTAATAAGTTACAGAATAGCCCCTTTAGCCAATTAGTACGCTTACATTTCTAACAGTGCAATTTCTTGCTTGCAATTGCTCCGAACAATTTTTAAAGCAAGCTTTACACGATGCAAATTTATATTGCAGCAAGACGCATTTGAATTGAATGATAAATTTGTTAATTAACCACAAAGACCACTTAAATATGAGGCATCATAAATATTTACATTTAGATACTGGTACGTTTCATTGCAACTACTCAGAAATAGCTTAAATATAAAGCCGAGAACAAACGTAATTTTTGTGTGCAATGTTCATTGCATGCGAAACAAAACGAAACAATTATTTTTAAGATAGTTGGTACGAGTTGAAGTCACTAGAATTGCATGTTCAACTTAAGACATGTTCTAGTCTTAAATACATGTAATTTATGGTACCTATGTGTGAAATTGCAAACACTATTGCACCTGCACAGTGTGAACACAAAATTTCATCGCCGTGCAAGGAATTGCTGCGAGAAATTGCGTCAATGTGAATCCAGCTTTTCACGGTTTCTTAAAGAAAAAAAAACATGGAGGGGTAAAAAAGACAAAGTTTTTTTTAAATACTTGACAGACAAAAATTAACGAAGTATCTTACTTTGCACAATGACATAATAAAAGAAAATTGCAATTTTTAAATTGAAAATTTCTATCCTGATGGTGGCCAAAATAACTTCACAGTTATGGAGAGTATAGAGCAAAAATACAAAAAGAAAATCAGAAACTGCAGGAAGACGATAAGTAAGCAGGAAAATAATTCTAAAAGAACAGAACCAATTAGGTTTGCATTTACACTTGCATTTACACAATATTGTAGCATAATTAACGCATAAAATGAAACAATAGCCACGATTACAGCTATGCTAAGTAAATTCTGTGCATGTTCACACGAACGTTTAGCCGAAAGTGGCAAGGTTAAATTTTCTTACCTAATCCTTACGCAAGGAAACCTTAAACTTTTAAATCCGTAGCGTAATTTTGTCATCAGGTACGGTCAAACTTAAAAGTAATGTCTCTCCAATAATACAAAGTTAAATTGCGGCCTAATCACTTCTGACCGTTACAACGAGCAGGCGGACAAGAGGACAGATATACATCGAATTGCAATCGATGCTTGCTTGGCCGTCTTCTTGTTATAGTGATCAGGAATGGATAAGGCACACATTTAGGTACATTTTATTGGAGTGACATTACTTTTAATTCTGACTGTACATACCCAAATAAAATGGAGACCCACGGGGAATTATCATAACAAAGCAGTGAATTATTTATATAAAAATTAATTTTATGAAGAAGATCTGTGATTGAATCCCTCTCCAATTTACACACCCAAATACTCGAAACTCTTTTAATACGACGTAATGTTTTACGAAAATTTAAAATGATTAAAACTTGTTTGGCATAAATAGGTACAGCTGAAATCAATAAAAACGGGAAATGTCAAAAAATTTGGCACTTTTTTTTTCAATATTTTTATAGTGTGAAAATGGCTTTATTAGAAATAGGTTAGAATTATTTTACGCCATGTCAGTTTATAAATAAATAGGTTACCTTTTTCTGCATTCAACAAACAAATCGATTGATTATAATCAGATTGAATCGATTTAAATCGATTGAAACACTGAACCGTGGCGTGATCGGTGTAACCCTACTTTCTATAATATTTGGTATTTAACTATTCAACAATAGCAATATCACAATATTAGCAGTGCGGTTCTCTAATAAATCTTTGAAATAAACAATACATTATTATAAACAAGTCGCACATATGATGCAAACCGCAACCCCATATTTAATCGCAGTTGAATCGCAAAATTTTTACGATGGACAATTTCACGATCGATGTGGAATCGATTCAGATGCGTTGAACGCTAAACCGTATGCAATCATAAATCGATTGTGTCCGTTGAATGCCCCTATTCTCAACTAAACAATTAATTGACAAGTGCAACAAAATTTACAATTGGTAAAATTTCATTTCCCGTTTTTGTCTTTTTTTAATTTAAGCTGTAAATCAAATTTTAGCAGAAAATAGGAACAACTTTTTTTTTTAATTATTAATTAAAGAACGTTTTTATGTTTAATCGAATGGTATCGACACTGAGCAGATATCGCTTCCGAAATAAATCCACGCCGCTTTGTGCCTCCAGCTGGGCCACACAAAATTAGAATAGAATTAACCTAAAAACGCACGGCTCCGAATGATAAATCTTTTCCATGAGGTATACACTAATTATAGACACACGCCTGGGCGAAATTGTATTAAATGCGATACCAAACAACTCACTGTACTTTCGCTTTGAGAATGTACTTAACATCTCGGGCGAAAGTTAGACTGCGCGAGCGATCAGTTGGAATGTGTTTTAGAAATATTTGGGTATTCGTGATTTTGAGACTATTACTTTCAGAATTGCGAGTAAAGCTGTTCGTTACCGAATAGCTGAAGTTAAAGAATAAGAAAACGTACTAGGTACATACTCGTACTTGTAAACAAAGCTTCTTTCAACAATTTCTAGCTCTAAACTTATTAAGCTAAACTGATGGGTATGTAGAAATTTTAGGCAAAGAAGGCAGAAGAAGAAACATGTTTAAAATAATATCTAAAGCAAAAAAGACCACCTTAAACACCATCTGAAGAGTGAAGAACTGACTTTTCCGATGAACATACCTAGAGTTTGAGAGTCACTTTCCAAAAAAACAAAAAAATGTGAGCACACATGAAAGAAGCTGTATTCAACGAAAATCCCAGGGCCCTAAAAGAATTCTAAGAGGTTACATAAGCCCTTTGGTTTTTTATCCCCATTTAGAACATTGCCAACCTTTAGTGGGCGGTATGCCCAAACACTGCGAAGTCATAATCAAGAAACGAAATATACATAGTGTGTCCGTTTGGAGTGGGCTATGTCTTGCAAAACGTATGTCTACACTTAATTCGTTTATTTCTTCATTATTTTCAAGTTTTGTTATCGAAAATTTAGTGATTTCGCGATTTGGCTTAGCCCCAGTTTCATAATCGAATATAAAGGAGACTTTAAATGTAGTCATTTTCAGATGTCGTCCAAACAAATATGAAAACACATTTGATTACACATTTGAATGTTATTTGAATTTTAAACAATTTAAGTAGCGACATCTTGCGATCGCTTTTTGACCTGACATCGAATAACCTAGGACAGATCGGTTTGGTTTGCAGCGGATTTCTCGAGCTACGGTTCTGCCGACGAAGGCCCAATTAGGCCTGAAACAGCTGTACAGAGCATGCTCGAGGAATCTGCTGTAATCGAAACCGATTTGCACAATTTTTTTTAAATTTTAAAGTCTCCTTTAAATTCCATTATGAAACTGGGGGTTAGTGCCAAATCTAGTGATTTTAGTTGGAAATAATTAATTCAGTTAATCCTGTAGCACTTTGAAGCCAACCATAAAAAGCATGTTCATACAGTATATCGGTTCAAAGATTTTACTTTCAAATAATCAAGAGGCCAAACGTGCAAAACAAACGATAAAGGGGCGAGGGGGGGATTGCTTGTATGTAGGAATCGATTTGATATTTAAAAATTTTAAAAAGTGGCAGAAAATTAAATTGTTATTAAATAGTTCTCCTACTGTAGCATAGATGGCGCTGCTCCTTCAGAATCGTTGAATGAAAAAGAAACTAAAGCAAACATTAATTTCGATACTTTCAATTGTCAGTAACGTCGAATGTAAAAAAATCGATTTGAAATTCGAAAATATCAATAAATACAGTGAATATTTATTATTTTGAAGATGGAGTTCCTCTGTCTCTTAACAGGTGGCGCTGTTAATTAATTTTTTTGTTGCAACCGGTAATTTTTGACATTTGACCAAGTCCAATCTAGAAGTTGTGTTCTTTCTTGTGATGTAAAATAAATTTATTATTTCATAATTCAACGATTAAAGGAGAAGCCTTTGATAGCAAAGGAAATAAGCAACATTAGACACGTATTCTTTTTCGAAATTTTACCATAGATGGTGTTACTAAATCTTTATTGTTAAGAGTTTGACTTTTGTAAAACACTTGATCGTGTTATTGCAACAATAAAAATACAACACAGTCCTTTATAGAGAGAGTAAAGGCATGAAGTGGCAATTTTGAAAAGTTAACGGTGGAATAAATACCTGACCAACCAAAGAATAGCAAAGGAAATAAGCAACATTAGACACGTATTCTTTTTCGAAATTTTACCATAGATGGTGTTACTAATTCTTTATTGTTAGCGTTGGACTTTTGTAAAAAACTTGATCGTGTTACTGCAACAATAAAAATACAACACAGTCCTTTATAGAGAGAGTAAAGGCATGAAGTGGAAATTTTGAAAAGTTAACGGTGGAATAAATACCTGACCAACCAAAGAAACTAAGTCCATTTATAAAGAGAGCAATTTGCTTGTGATTGGTCAGCTGTATTTCTTGGAACTAGCAATCTTCAATAAGGTTTAAAACTAACATAAAATCAATTCATGATCCAATTTAAAGGCACTTGGAGAAGTAAAACACATTATTGATTTTTCACGTATACAGTGTACAGTGGCGAGCGTGAAAAACGGACCATGACTTACAGCTGAAATGCTCTAAATCTATAGTTTTTTATAATATCTGTCAATGTCCAAATTCTAGGGTTTCTGTTGGAACCCTGCTTTCATCCAACCCAACCCAACCATGCTTTTATCCTTAAATGTCGAACAGAAATTTTTATATTTTGTTTCAAAAAGAATGGCATCTCGGTAGGCGTTGGAAATTCAAATTTATGTTTGCAGCAATGCATCCTTGATAATAAATAAACATCCCTAACTTCTGCGTGCTTCTGCTGTCAACACAAAAAAATTCAAATTGTTTAGTTTTAATCGTAGAAACAGTAGGAATCTCGTAATACTTAATATTCTTCTCCTTGTCAATGCATTTTCGTACAGAAACAAGATATTCCATCGCCTTTAACTAATTTGTATAAGTTCTTTTATTTTTGCGTGACATAACCTCAAAATAATTTAATGGTAGTTTCACAATATATTCTAGTAACTTTTTTGACATGGGATAAAGACCGATTCACTCAGCCCTCGCCTACTGCGATGCCAATCAATTTGAACGGAACTATACAATTTCCTAACATTCAGGTAACAAGTACCATCATCAGAAACTTTTGACAAATATTATAGAAGAAAAAAAACGCAGTATAGTCAAGGTATAAGAATCTACACAGAAGCGTCACTCGAGTATAACTGTCACAATTTGCCATTTTGTTTGATACCTACCGATTTGCAAACTACATTACTTTTCCATAAGGGCATCAAACAGTATGGCCGTTTTTTTTTTTGAAACTCACGTTTAGGTGACGCTACTGGTTAATTACTTATACTGTGGTGTAGCTGTTATGATCGTATTTTCGATTACAGACAACTGTAATCATCGTTGAAATGTCATTACTAATGTAATTAACCAAATTTCAATACCTACATGTAAAACCAATTGCATCTACATCACACTTAAAAACTTTTATTGAAGTTGTTAGATCCATTAAAGTACAGTTGCATGTTCAGTTTTTTTTTTTTTTTTAATTTACAAGTTTGATTATTATAACATTATACATAACCCCACCCCCTATTCTGTAACTCATAACGACATTGGTAAATAATGAAAATGGTTACATATTTTGACCAATCAGCACTTAGATGCAACGCAATTCTATGTACTGATTGGTCAAAATATGCCACTTAACGATTTTCGTTATTAACGATGTTGTTATGAGTTACAGAATAGGGGGTAAGTTGTAAGACGTATAACGACAGAACTGTCAATTAAAACCGGATACTACCTAGGAAAAAAAATAGTGTTCCCTTTTTTCATGCTCGTAACCGTGCCTCGTGTAATTCTGCACATCCAAGTAACTATAATTATCACTTTTATTTTATTGGAAGTTCCTTTGGAAAAGGTTTCAGAATTTTATACCTTCGTCTGTTTTTAATGTCGTTATGCCATTTAAAAATACATAGTTTTATTTTTTGAATATCTACGAACAAATCGACGAGCATACCCTCGTGTACGTAATCACTTTAATATCCAACATCTCCATAGATAAGCGTATCATACCAACCTTATCTGAAATTTACTCACATCTGTTGTTTCTAGAAAATGACAAGGTAACAGTCAACATCTTTTTAAATTAATATCGAAAATGAATTGGCTACAAATATGTATGTACCTAATTAAATTCGTTTAAGCAAACTGGAATGCTCCACTTTGTTTAGGTGTACGCGCAGTTTCACCCACTGCACTAATTCGTTAGTGACGTAAACGCAATGGAAAATGTAGTTAGTAAACAGTATGGAAAAATTTTCCGGCGAATTTGCCGAGGAGAAAAACTGCCTAATGTTATTCACCGTGCACCAAGCGAGGCAACATTCTAAAAATATACGAAAATTTGTTTCTATTTTGGAGTCTAGCTGCGACATTTAAAGCTCCCCATCGTCGTTCTCAGCTAATTGCATTCAAATAGATGGGTGGTATGTTTTTGGGTATTATCGCTCGCAGTATCCGATTTAAATATCTGCTGACAGTAAAGGACGGTTTTGTCAATTTCGGGCAGAGGACGACCCGATTGAGATTATTAAACTGGTGTTTGTTCGTACCTTGAGTCTGTTGAGATTACCGTCCCGAGCTGCGTTGTACACTACGCTCTTGTAATCCATTTTAGCTACACCTTTCACAAAACAAAGACCGAAAGAGCATCAACACTTCTTGTGGACCTCAATCCATTGCTAACAGCACTCAGCTGCAGCTGATGAACTACTGAAAAGAAGTTGCGCGTTCGGAACTGTTGTCAGCGCTTATGGGAGAAACAGTTACCCACTTAGACTACAGATGCCGCTTGTTTTACCAACGTAATTCAAAAAAATGTTTTTTAAAAAAGGGAATTAAGAAATTAGAATAAGCCAAAAAAATTGTTAGTAACTTTCTCGTTAGTAATTTTCGAAATATAAAATGTGTTATCTTTAATGTTTTCTGTGAATTGTAGGTTACTGTAACGAACAATGAAATGTGCATGATTTTAATGAAGAAGGTTCTATTCTTTTTCTTTGTGCTGATTTATTAACTTTATCAGAACAGAACTAAAATTACTAAAAAGCAGGGTGATCAATTACAAATGTATTAATGGCACGAAATTACCGACTTTGCTAACAAAATACGATAGAGTAACCAAAATGTAGATCATCAAATAACTAAATTAATTTAATGAAAGCAGTTTCATAGGTATTATGCAAATATTTTATATAAACTAGGACAAGACTTTTTAAGCTATGTAAAACTGCTACCGACCATAAATATAAAATTATTTGAAATGGTCACTCATTGTCAATCATACCTACAGTAAATATTAGGCCTGTTCGATAGCTCTGCACTTTTCTACACTTTTTGCACCAACCGCTCCTGAGAGAGTGAGATGTATATAATATAATGTAAGTAGGAGTGAGAAAAATAGAGTAAAGGTGTTAAAAGTGTAGAAAGTACAGAGCTATCGAACAGACCTATTGTTTATCTACACCTGTTTCATAATAGTTTATTATGTGACTCATTTGGGGGACTGTATCTGACGGTTGCAAACTAGTTACAAACTGCACTACGAACAAACCTAATAGCTATATTATGTGACTCATTTGGGTTGTATAATGAGACTTATTATAACACTAGTTATGTATAATGAAAAAAATTATTAGTTATTATTATGCGATTACTATAGATTTGCGCTATAACCAGGTTATTGCGATTTTCGCTTACTGATGGCTTCTGACAATATTTCTGTAAATATTTTTTAAATTAATAAAAATAAAAACCATGTTGCAGGCGTAGATAAAACGTTGTATATTACAAGTGGGATAGTGCATCATTATAATATTCGTACTCTTATCCTGAACTCGGGCTGACGCCGTCGTCAGGGTAACCCATCGAATTCATATTATAATAATGTCTCTATCCCACTTGTAATATAAATAACTATTAAAAAGCTGGGGGAGTGATGACGAACCCATGACCCTTACAGAGTTGCAGATATTTATAAAATGTATAAAAATGTCGATTTTGTAGAAATTATTTTCATTCTGGATTTTTTCCACCTCAATAATAGGTGTTACATTTTTTGCTATGGCTATGTAATTTGAATTAGTATTAATGAAAAGTATCAAATGTCATATTTCAAAAGTCAAATTAATTTTACTTCCTAATGCTACTGCCCCAAATTAATATAACAGATACAAGGGGCTATTCTGTAACTTATTAACAGGCTGTTAAAATTTAAGGGTACGTTAAAATTGAAAATAGAGTCTTGTGATTGGCTGTTATCACGGTAACGAAATTTAACAGCCCTTTAAATTTAACGTCTTCGATGCAGAATAGGCCCTACAGTGAAATAAAAATAAATGAGAAATGGAACCAACAGTAATAAAATCAAGAAAAACAAAAAAATATATATTTTATTTATGTTCTTGTTAATTATTTCAATTTTTCTTTTATTTTTTTTTAATTAAATTATCTAAAGTTGATTCTTGTCCGATGAAAATCACACTACATATAAACGTTATAAAGTTCTAAAGTATCATAGGAGTCTTATCGTTTGTTTCGCAATTGGTCGTAACAGGTAGCAACACTTGGCAAACGAGGGATTACCTTTATTTCTTTGGAATTTTAGACATACATTACAAAATTAAACAATTAAATTACTCACCAATTTATCTTCAAAAGAATTTTCTTCAAAATTATAATTAATAACTGGATTATAACTAACATTGAGAGTTCCCACCCTGAAATGTCACTTTGACATTATAAAAGAGAATTCATATAAGACTACTAGACTACATAATTGTGTAGTGGATGTGATATAAAGATTAAATTAAAAGAGAAAATACACAAATCCAATACTTACCACATCTGCAAATATAAGCAACACTACATAAAATGGCGCCCAACGTGGGGCTCACAATGTAACAAATCCAGTCAAAGAAGAATTCGCTCACAATATAAAAAGTCAGACAAATCAATAAAAAGCTCACAATATAAGAAATCCAGATCAGAGTAGAAAAGACTTTACAATAACTCTGAAACTTCACAATAACGCTAAAATCAGAGTAGAAAAGACTTTACAATAACGCTGAAACTTCACAATAACGCTAAATACAAATAAAGAAGAATAAAAGAACTCACATTACATAATTTGAATCATCATTGAACATAGAACACTACATTAAATGGCGGAAAGAAAGACAAGAACAACAAGGACACAATCAAAAGAGATGGATGTAATTTCAGAAGAAATAGAAATGGGAGAAAGACAGAAAGAATCTAAAACATTAGTAGAAGAGACAGATAAAGATATTAAAAATATGCTGACAAGAATAATGGAAGAAATGAAACAAAATAACATAAATAACATACAAACTCAAGAAAAAATTGAACAAAATAACATTCAAATTCAAGAAAAGATTGAACAAAATAACATTCAAATTCAAGAAAAGATTGAACAAAATAATCTTGGAGGACGGGATCGAGCAAAACGATAAGATTACAGAAACTAAACGAGGTTTATTACTGCTCGAAAGTACACATATCAAAACATAATATACATTAACTGTCAACTAACTTGTTCTATATTAATAGGTAATACGATTTTGATGTGAGGAAATTTATATATCAAAGTAGTCGGCGTCTATAGTGCAGCCTGAGGTAAATATAACTCTAACACACCCCCTCGAAGGCTGGACTATCTTCAGACTTCCAATCTCCTGACACCAATCCTTTTCAAACATTCCCAATGTTTATCTCTTGACAAACCCTTCGTAAAAACATCTGCGGGCATCTGATTAGTCGGTAAGTGATCAATTCGGATTTCGCCAGAAGTGAGGGCTTCTCGAATAAAGTGATGCCGCACATGAATGTGCTTGGTACGAGAGTGGAAAATGGGATTTTCAGCAAGCTTTTGGGCTCCTAGATTGTCGTTGTATATCAAAACGCTTGACATGCCCTTGATTCCCATCTCTTCGCTAAATCGTAGTAAATGCATCGCTTCTTTTGAAGCCTCGCTTAGGGCCATGTATTCGGCCTCGGTGGACGATAAAGCTACGGTTCGCTGTTTCCTGGATTCCCAGGATATGGCTCCACTGTTCATGGTAAAAACATAGCCAGTGTACGATCTGCGGTCGTCCACACAAGCCGCCCAATCGGCATCCACAAACCCAATCAGGTTGTCATGATTATTTCCAAAAGTGATTCCAACGTCGGAAGTGCCCTTCAGGTAACGCAGCACCCTCTTCGCCGCCTGCCAATGTTCCTTGCCGAATGAGTCATTGAACTGGCTTAACATGCTGACGGCGTGTGATATGTCGGGGCGCGTCGCCAACGACAGGTACATGAGAGCACCCACCAACTCTCTGAAGGGAGGTTTCTGACCGTCATCCTTTAACCATGTTGATTTTGAGAGCTTTAGTCCAGCTTCTATTGGCGTGATCGCAGGCTTACAGTCTGACATCTGGAAACGATCCAGAATTTCCATTATGAAACCTTTCTGACTCAATGTTATGGTAGACTCGTCTCGGGAAAACTCTACACCAAGACAGTATTTGACATCTCCCAGGTCTTTAACTTCAAAAGATTTTTGCAGGAAACTGTGGGCCTCGTCAATCTCTCTTGAATAACGTGACATAATTAGAATATCGTCCACGTAAACAATGATTAGAAGAAGCTTATCGCCTGTACCCTTTACGTAAACGCTCGAGTCGCCAGCAGTTGGCTTGGCGCCAAACTTTCGTAGCTCCTCACTGAGACGGTGATACCAGCAACGACCGGCTTGCTTTAGGCCGTACAGAGCTTTCTTGACTCGACACACACAATCTTTGTCCACTGATTTTAATATATCCTTGGCTTCGGCTATTATTTTAGGTGACGCGCGTCCTTCCTTGATGATGAAATTAAGAACTTCTCGCGCATGACCTGGTAACTCCATAAAGATCTCCTCTTCAACTACTCCGTTCAGGTATGCGGTCTCCACATCGTATTGTCGGACTTTCATGTTATTACGAGCAGCTAGGGCGATAGCTAATCGTATCGAACTTAGACGTGCAACGGGCGCGAACGTATGGTTGTAATCTTCCCCGGGTCTTTGCGCAAAACCCCTGGCCACGATTCTGGCCTTTCTTCTAGTTATCTCGCCATTTGACCCGTATTTGTATCTAAGGACGAAACGACTCCCAATTATGGTTTTATCGCTTGGGCGTTCGACTAACTCCCACGTTTCGTTCTTTAGAATGGAAATAAACTCGTCCGCCATCGCTGATATCCATCCATCCCTCTCTGGACCCGAAATTGCCGAGTGAACTGGAACTTCAGCTAGATGAGATATATTCGCTCGCACGTTGTGACCTTCATTATACATTTTTCGTGGCCTACCACGCTGTCCCGTTCGAACTAACCGTGGTCTCCCTCGCCCGCGTCTTGGTATCAGTTCTTCATCTGAACCTTCAGAATCGACGTCAATTTCGGGGTCACTGTGTGCCTTATCTCCAGCAGCGGTTTTCGAGGTCAAATCGATCTCGTTGTGGAAATTATTTTTATTTCGCTCATCCTCAGAATTGTTTTCGGTCGCGTCCATGCGTTCACCGGTGTGGAAATCTTCGTAGTCGTACTCTCGCTTATTATTTTCAGTTTTCAAAAACTTGACATCTCGTGAGATGATTACTTTTCGTTCCTCAGGAACATAAACTCTAAATCCCTTGGATTGCTCGGCAATGCTGAGAAACTTGCCCTTCTTGCCTCGGGCATCGAACTTTCCCGTGTTCGGCGATCGGTCCAACCAATACACGTCACAGCCAAATTTTTCTAATTTGCTAACGTCCGGAATCTCTCCGTTCCACGCTTCGAACGGGGTACGACCGTTCAGCGCGCTTGTAGGGCATCTATTTCTAATAAAATTCGCTGCGGATACAGCTTCAGCCCAGAATGACGGAGGAGGCCCGACTGAAACAGAAGACACCTGGCCATCTCGACAAGTGTCCGGTTCTTTCGCTCCGCCACTCCATTCTGCTCAGCGTTATTTGGAACAGTGAGACGGCGTCTGATCCCGGAGTCTTTCAGCAGTGTGTCGAATTGTAAGTTTAGATACTCAGTGCCATTATCGGATTGCAAAATCTTCATTTTTCCATTCTTCTGCGTCTCCAGCATCTTTTTGAATTCTCGAAACTCGCTAACCACCTCATTTTTCTGTCGGAGAAAACGCACTTCGCACCACCTGGTTGCGTCGTCGATGAAAGTCACGAAATAACGCGCGTTTCCATTCGAGTGGACCCGCATGGGGCCGCAGACATCAGAGTGTATTAACTCTCCTGGCTTTGTCCTTCTTTCGGACTGCTTTGGAAAAGGAGTACGTACCATCTTCCCTTGCAAACATGTTTCGCATTCAAAATCCGCTTCAGGGTCGATGACTTCGGCCCCTCGAATCACCGCGTTTCTCAACGCTTCCCTTAGACTTCTAATATTTAGGTGCCCTAGTCGAACATGCCAGTCCTGGAGGGATCGTTTTTGCGGATGATCAGTTCGAGCAACTTTACCGTACTCTCCAGCACGAGATTCGTTGACATAGTATAGCCCATCTTTCCGTTCGGCAACAAGTATCGTTTTGTCATTTGCGTCCATAACACACGCGGACGCCTTGTTAAATACTATGTGGTAGCCTTTGTCAACTATCCTCCCGACCGACAGTAGATTTGTACGTAAATCTGGGACGTACAAATCTACTAAAGAACGAAACGTGGGAGTTAGTCGAACGCCCAAGCGATAAAACCATAATTGGGAGTCGTTTCGTCCTTAGATACAAATACGGGTCGAATGGCGAGATAACTAGAAGAAAGGCCAGAATCGTGGCCAGGGGTTTTGCGCAAAGACCCGGGGAAGATTACAACCATACGTTCGCGCCCGTTGCACGTCTAAGTTCGATACGATTAGCTATCGCCCTAGCTGCTCGTAATAACATGAAAGTCCGACAATACGATGTGGAGACCGCATACCTGAACGGAGTAGTTGAAGAGGAGATCTTTATGGAGTTACCAGGTCATGCGCGAGAAGTTCTTAATTTCATCATCAAGGAAGGACGCGCGTCACCTAAAATAATAGCCGAAGCCAAGGATATATTAAAATCAGTGGACAAAGATTGTGTGTGTCGAGTCAAGAAAGCTCTGTACGGCCTAAAGCAAGCCGGTCGTTGCTGGTATCACCGTCTCAGTGAGGAGCTACGAAAGTTTGGCGCCAAGCCAACTGCTGGCGACTCGAGCGTTTACGTAAAGGGTACAGGCGATAAGCTTCTTCTAATCATTGTTTACGTGGACGATATTCTAATTATGTCACGTTATTCAAGAGAGATTGACGAGGCCCACAGTTTCCTGCAAAATCTTTTGAAGTTAAAGACCTGGGAGATGTCAAATACTGTCTTGGTGTAGAGTTTTCCCGAGACGAGTCTACCATAACATTGAGTCAGAAAGGTTTCATAATGGAAATTCTGGATCGTTTCCAGATGTCAGACTGTAAGCCTGCGATCACGCCAATAGAAGCTGGACTAAAGCTCTCAAAATCAACATGGTTAAAGGATGACGGTCAGAAACCTCCCTTCAGAGAGTTGGTGGGTGCTCTCATGTACCTGTCGTTGGCGACGCGCCCCGACATATCACACGCCGTCAGCATGTTAAGCCAGTTCAATGACTCATTCGGCAAGGAACATTGGCAGGCGGCGAAGAGGGTGCTGCGTTACCTGAAGGGCACTTCCGACGTTGGAATCACTTTTGGAAATAATCATGACAACCTGATTGGGTTTGTGGATGCCGATTGGGCGGCTTGTGTGGACGACCGCAGATCGTACACTGGCTATGTTTTTACCATGAACAGTGGAGCCATATCCTGGGAATCCAGGAAACAGCGAACCGTAGCTTTATCGTCCACCGAGGCCGAATACATGGCTCCTAAGCGAGGCTTCAAAAGAAGCGATGCATTTACTACGATTTAGCGAAGAGATGGGAATCAAGGGCATGTCAAGCGTTTTGATATACAACGACAATCTAGGAGCCCAAAAGCTTGCTGAAAATCCCATTTTCCACTCTCGTACCAAGCACATTCATGTGCGGCATCACTTTATTCGAGAAGCCCTCACTTCTGGCGAAATCCGAATTGATCACTTACCGACTAATCAGATGCCCGCAGATGTTTTTACGAAGGGTTTGTCAAGAGATAAACATTGGGAATGTTTGAAAAGGATTGGTGTCAGGAGATTGGAAGTCTGAAGATAGTCCAGCCTTCGAGGGGGTGTGTTAGAGTTATATTTACCTCAGGCTGCACTATAGACGCCGACTACTTTGATATATAAATTTCCTCACATCAAAATCGTATTACCTATTAATATAGAACAAGTTAGTTGACAGTTAATGTATATTATGTTTTGATATGTGTACTTTCGAGCAGTAATAAACCTCGTTTAGTTTCTGTAATCTTATCGTTTTGCTCGATCCCGTCCTCCAAGAGGTTATGGGCCCAGAACCTAGAAAGCAAACGCTTTTGAAAAACGATTAAAGGTGCGACGTGTGAAGTGACAGGCTGACCGCGTTGGGAACGCATCGAGGTGCAAATTTTTTTTTACTGCGACAAAATAACGTAAAAGATGACTTCATCGAATGTGGTGCGAGTCGAGTCGTTGTCCAAAGACAATTTCGATACTTGGAAGATACACATGAAAGCAGTTTTGGTGAAAAATCATACTTGGGGTTACGTGTCCGGAACCAAGGTGAAGCCTCAGCCAGTGGAAGGCGATGCCACAAGGGCAACCGAGATCTTCGAATGGGAAGAAAAAGATAGTGAAGCGATGTCAGACATTATACTAGCAATTCAACCCTCGGAGCTGAAGCAAATTAAAGAGTGCACGACCTCGCGCGAGCTATGGCAAAAACTCGAGAGGATATATCAATCGACAGGTCCTGCACGCAAAGCTACCTTGTTGAAGCAAATCATTCTTCAACGCATGAACGAAGGTGGCGATGTGCGCGAACATTTGAGAAAATTATTTGATGCTGTTGACAAACTCAAGGATATGGAGGTGACGATCAACAACGATTTATTATCTATCCTGCTTCTATACAGTCTACCGGCCAGTTTTGAATATTTTCGTTGCGCAATAGAGTCCCGCGATGAGCTACCGGAGCCCGATGCACTACGCATTAAAATCATTGAGGAGAATGACGCGAGGACAAATGCCCGAGTCTGTGCTACACAAAACGCTATGACCGCTCAAAGAAAATTCAAAAATCGCTATCAAAAGAAAACTACAAGCGAGAAGGAAACGGACGAAAAAGACAAGCGCATCATGAACAATCTATGCTACCGCTGTAAGAGACCTGGTCATAAAGCAAAGGATTGCCGATCTAATCGCAAAAGTGGTCAAAACAATGCAAATGCAGCTGAAACAAATTCATCGCTGTACGCCACATCTGAATCTATTTCGTTTGGTTTGGTACAAACAGCAAATCATAACAGCGAGAAGATTTGGTGCCTCGACAGCGGATGCACTTCACATATGTGCAAAAATTTAGACAGTTTCTCGCGCGTTGAATCTGACGTTTCCGATTGTTTAAGACTGGCAGATAACTCCACGACGACGATTGGTGCAAAAGGTGTTGTGCCATTTTCAACGAAAGTCGACGGTCAACACAAGACTTATGACTTACGCGATGCTTTGTACGTCCCAGATTTACGTACAAATCTACTGTCGGTCGGGAGGATAGTTGACAAAGGCTACCACATAGTATTTAACAAGGCGTCCGCGTGTGTTATGGACGCAAATGACAAAACGATACTTGTTGCCGAACGGAAAGATGGGCTATACTATGTCAACGAATCTCGTGCTGGAGAGTACGGTAAAGTTGCTCGAACTGATCATCCGCAAAAACGATCCCTCCAGGACTGGCATGTTCGACTAGGGCACCTAAATATTAGAAGTCTAAGGAAGCGTTGAGAAACGCGGTGATTCGAGGGCCGAAGTCATCGACCCTGAAGCGGATTTTGAATGCGAAACATGTTTGCAAGGAAGATGGTACGTACTCCTTTTCCAAAGCAGTCCGAAAGAAGGACAAAGCCAGGAGAGTTAATACACTCTGATGTCTGCGGCCCCATGCGGGTCCACTCGAATGGAAACGCGCGTTATTTCGTGACTTTCATCGACGACGCAACCAGGTGGTGCGAAGTGCGTTTTCTCCGACAGAAAAATGAGGTGGTTAGCGAGTTTCGAGAATTCAAAAGATGCTGGAGACGCAGAAGAATGGAAAAATGAAGATTTTGCAATCCGATAATGGCACTGAGTATCTAAACTTACAATTCGACACACTGCTGAAAGACTCCGGGATCAGACGCCGTCTCACTGTTCCAAATAACGCTGAGCAGAATGGAGTGGCGGAGCGAAAGAACCGGACACTTGTCGAGATGGCCAGGTGTCTTCTGTTTCAGTCGGGCCTCCCTCCGTCATTCTGGGCTGAAGCTGTATCCGCAGCGAATTTTATTAGAAATAGATGCCCTACAAGCGCGCTGAACGGTCGTACCCCGTTCGAAGCGTGGAACGGAGAGATTCCGGACGTTAGCAAATTAGAAAAATTTGGCTGTGACGTGTATTGGTTGGACCGATCGCCGAACACGGGAAAGTTCGATGCCCGAGGCAAGAAGGGCAAGTTTCTCAGCATTGCCGAGCAATCCAAGGGATTTAGAGTTTATGTTCCTGAGGAACGAAAAGTAATCATCTCACGAGATGTCAAGTTTTTGAAAACTGAAAATAATAAGCGAGAGTACGACTACGAAGATTTCCACACCGGTGAACGCATGGACGCGACCGAAAACAATTCTGAGGATGAGCGAAATAAAAATAATTTCCACAACGAGATCGATTTGACCTCGAAAACCGCTGCTGGAGATAAGGCACACAGTGACCCCGAAATTGACGTCGATTCTGAAGGTTCAGATGAAGAACTGATACCAAGACGCGGGCGAGGGAGACCACGGTTAGTTCGAACGGGACAGCGTGGTAGGCCACGAAAAATGTATAATGAAGGTCACAACGTGCGAGCGAATATATCTCATCTAGCTGAAGTTCCAGTTCACTCGGCAATTTCGGGTCCAGAGAGGGATGGATGGATATCAGCGATGGCGGACGAGTTTATTTCCATTCTAATAAACGAGGTTTATTACTGCTCGAAAGTACACATATCAAAACATAATATACATTAACTGTCAACTAACTTGTTCTATAATAATAGGTAATACGATTTTGATGTGAGGAAATTTATATATCAAAGTAGTCGGCGTCTATAGTGCAGCCTGAGGTAAATATAACTCTAACACACCCCCTCGAAGGCTGGACTATCTTCAGACTTCCAATCTCCTGACACCAATCCTTTTCAAACATTCCCAATGTTTATCTCTTGACAAACCCTTCGTAAAAACATCTGCGGGCATCTGATTAGTCGGTAAGTGATCAATTCGGATTTCGCCAGAAGTGAGGGCTTCTCGAATAAAGTGATGCCGCACATGAATGTGCTTGGTACGAGAGTGGAAAATGGGATTTTCAGCAAGCTTTTGGGCTCCTAGATTGTCGTTGTATATCAAAACGCTTGACATGCCCTTGATTCCCATCTCTTCGCTAAATCGTAGTAAATGCATCGCTTCTTTTGAAGCCTCGCTTAGGGCCATGTATTCGGCCTCGGTGGACGATAAAGCTACGGTTCGCTGTTTCCTGGATTCCCAGGATATGGCTCCACTGTTCATGGTAAAAACATAGCCAGTGTACGATCTGCGGTCGTCCACACAAGCCGCCCAATCGGCATCCACAAACCCAATCAGGTTGTCATGATTATTTCCAAAAGTGATTCCAACGTCGGAAGTGCCCTTCAGGTAACGCAGCACCCTCTTCGCCGCCTGCCAATGTTCCTTGCCGAATGAGTCATTGAACTGGCTTAACATGCTGACGGCGTGTGATATGTCGGGGCGCGTCGCCAACGACAGGTACATGAGAGCACCCACCAACTCTCTGAAGGGAGGTTTCTGACCGTCATCCTTTAACCATGTTGATTTTGAGAGCTTTAGTCCAGCTTCTATTGGCGTGATCGCAGGCTTACAGTCTGACATCTGGAAACGATCCAGAATTTCCATTATGAAACCTTTCTGACTCAATGTTATGGTAGACTCGTCTCGGGAAAACTCTACACCAAGACAGTATTTGACATCTCCCAGGTCTTTAACTTCAAAAGATTTTTGCAGGAAACTGTGGGCCTCGTCAATCTCTCTTGAATAACGTGACATAATTAGAATATCGTCCACGTAAACAATGATTAGAAGAAGCTTATCGCCTGTACCCTTTACGTAAACGCTCGAGTCGCCAGCAGTTGGTTTGGCGCCAAACTTTCGTAGCTCCTCATTGAGACGGTGATACCAGCAACGACCGGCTTGCTTTAGGCCGTACAGAGCTTTCTTGACTCGACACACACAATCTTTGTCCACTGATTTTAATATATCCTTGGCTTCGGCTATTATTTTAGGTGACGCGCGTCCTTCCTTGATGATGAAATTAAGAACTTCTCGCGCATGACCTGGTAACTCCATAAAGATCTCCTCTTCAACTACTCCGTTCAGGTATGCGGTCTCCACATCGTATTGTCGGACTTTCATGTTATTACGAGCAGCTAGGGCGATAGCTAATCGTATCGAACTTAGACGTGCAACGGGCGCGAACGTATGGTTGTAATCTTCCCCGGGTCTTTGCGCAAAACCCCTGGCCACGATTCTGGCCTTTCTTCTAGTTATCTCGCCATTCGACCCGTATTTGTATCTAAGGACGAAACGACTCCCAATTATGGTTTTATCGCTTGGGCGTTCGACTAACTCCCACGTTTCGTTCTTTAGAATGGAAATAAACTCGTCCGCCATCGCTGATATCCATCCATCCCTCTCTGGACCCGAAATTGCCGAGTGAACTGGAACTTCAGCTAGATGAGATATATTCGCTCGCACGTTGTGACCTTCATTATACATTTTTCGTGGCCTACCACGCTGTCCCGTTCGAACTAACCGTGGTCTCCCTCGCCCGCGTCTTGGTATCAGTTCTTCATCTGAACCTTCAGAATCGACGTCAATTTCGGGGTCACTGTGTGCCTTATCTCCAGCAGCGGTTTTCGAGGTCAAATCGATCTCGTTGTGGAAATTATTTTTATTTCGCTCATCCTCAGAATTGTTTTCGGTCGCGTCCATGCGTTCACCGGTGTGGAAATCTTCGTAGTCGTACTCTCGCTTATTATTTTCAGTTTTCAAAAACTTGACATCTCGTGAGATGATTACTTTTCGTTCCTCAGGAACATAAACTCTAAATCCCTTGGATTGCTCGGCAATGCTGAGAAACTTGCCCTTCTTGCCTCGGGCATCGAACTTTCCCGTGTTCGGCGATCGGTCCAACCAATACACGTCACAGCCAAATTTTTCTAATTTGCTAACGTCCGGAATCTCTCCGTTCCACGCTTCGAACGGGGTACGACCGTTCAGCGCGCTTGTAGGGCATCTATTTCTAATAAAATTCGCTGCGGATACAGCTTCAGCCCAGAATGACGGAGGGAGGCCCGACTGAAACAGAAGACACCTGGCCATCTCGACAAGTGTCCGGTTCTTTCGCTCCGCCACTCCATTCTGCTCAGCGTTATTTGGAACAGTGAGACGGCGTCTGATCCCGGAGTCTTTCAGCAGTGTGTCGAATTGTAAGTTTAGATACTCAGTGCCATTATCGGATTGCAAAATCTTCATTTTTCCATTCTTCTGCGTCTCCAGCATCTTTTGAATTCTCGAAACTCGCTAACCACCTCATTTTTCTGTCGGAGAAAACGCACTTCGCACCACCTGGTTGCGTCGTCGATGAAAGTCACGAAATAACGCGCGTTTCCATTCGAGTGGACCCGCATGGGGCCGCAGACATCAGAGTGTATTAACTCTCCTGGCTTTGTCCTTCTTTCGGACTGCTTTGGAAAAGGAGTACGTACCATCTTCCCTTGCAAACATGTTTCGCATTCAAAATCCGCTTCAGGGTCGATGACTTCGGCCCCTCGAATCACCGCGTTTCTCAACGCTTCCCTTAGACTTCTAATATTTAGGTGCCCTAGTCGAACATGCCAGTCCTGGAGGGATCGTTTTGCGGATGATCAGTTCGAGCAACTTTACCGTACTCTCCAGCACGAGATTCGTTGACATAGTATAGCCCATCTTTCCGTTCGGCAACAAGTATCGTTTTGTCATTTGCGTCCATAACACACGCGGACGCCTTGTTAAATACTATGTGGTAGCCTTTGTCAACTATCCTCCCGACCGACAGTAGATTTGTACGTAAATCTGGGACGTACAAAGCATCGCGTAAGTCATAAGTCTTGTGTTGACCGTCGACTTTCGTTGAAAATGGCACAACACCTTTTGCACCAATCGTCGTCGTGGAGTTATCTGCCAGTCTTAAACAATCGGAAACGTCAGATTCAACGCGCGAGAAACTGTCTAAATTTTGCACATATGTGAAGTGCATCCGCTGTCGAGGCACCAAATCTTCTCGCTGTTATGATTTGCTGTTTGTACCAAACCAAACGAAATAGATTCAGATGTGGCGTACAGCGATGAATTCGTTTCAGCTGCATTTGCATTGTTTTGACCACTTTTGCGATTAGATCGGCAATCCTTTGCTTTATGACCAGGTCTCTTACAGCGGTAGCATAGATTGTTCATGATGCGCTTGTCTTTTTCGTCCGTTTCCTTCTCGCTTGTAGTTTTCTTTTGATAGCGATTTTGAATTTTCTTTGAGCGGTCATAGCGTTTTGTGTAGCACAGACTCGGGCATTTGTCCTCGCGTCATTCTCCTCAATGATTTTAATGCGTAGTGCATCGGGCTCCGGTAGCTCATCGCGGGACTCTATTGCGCAACGAAAATATTCAAAACTGGCCGGTAGACTGTATAGAAGCAGGATAGATAATAAATCGTTGTTGATCGTCACCTCCATATCCTTGAGTTTGTCAACAGCATCAAATAATTTTCTCAAATGTTCGCGCACATCGCCACCTTCGTTCATGCGTTGAAGAATGATTTGCTTCAACAAGGTAGCTTTGCGTGCAGGACCTGTCGATTGATATATCCTCTCGAGTTTTTGCCATAGCTCGCGCGAGGTCGTGCACTCTTTAATTTGCTTCAGCTCCGAGGGTTGAATTGCTAGTATAATGTCTGACATCGCTTCACTATCTTTTCTTCCCATTCGAAGATCTCGGTTGCCCTTGTGGCATCGCCTTCCACTGGCTGAGGCTTCACCTTGGTTCCGGACACGTAACCCCAAGTATGATTTTTCACCAAAACTGCTTTCATGTGTATCTTCCAAGTATCGAAATTGTCTTTGGACAACGACTCGACTCGCACCACATTCGATGAAGTCATCTTTTACGTTATTTTGTCGCAGTAAAAAAAATTTGCACCTCGATGCGTTCCCAACGCGGTCAGCCTGTCACTTCACACGTCGCACCTTTAATCGTTTTTCAAAAGCGTTTGCTTTCTAGGTTCTGGGCCCATAACCTCTTGGAGGACGGGATCGAGCAAAACGATAAGATTACAGAAACTAAACGAGGTTTATTACTGCTCGAAAGTACACATATCAAAACATAATATACATTAACTGTCAACTAACTTGTTCTATATTAATAGGTAATACGATTTTGATGTGAGGAAATTTATATATCAAAGTAGTCGGCGTCTATAGTGCAGCCTGAGGTAAATATAACTCTAACAAATAATATTAAAATGCAAGGACAATTAGAGCAAAACAATCTCAAAATAGAAGAAAGTAATAAAATTCAAGAATATTTAATACAAAACAAATTAGAAATAATTGAGCAAGTACATAAGAAAAATCAGGAAAATAAAAATGAAATTGGAAGATTTTTGAAGAATTTAAAGTAGAAACAAGAAATGAGATCAATAATAAAATAACTACTGACATAGAAAAAATGAGAGATGAAATAAAAGAAGATATGATAAATGTTGGTAAAATAATACAAAATGAAAATACAGAAAACATTATGCAAGTTGAACAAAGATTAGTAGAATCAGATAAAGAAATTACACAAAATTGTATAAATCGTTATGGTGATGTAACAAATAAAATTAGAGAATACATGGAAAAACAAGAAAAAGAAAGAGAAGAAATGAAAAAATATATGATTGACTTCGGAGCAGAACAAGAAGAAAAATATAAAAAATTGAAGATAGAATACCAACAAAAGATAGAAGAGACGCGAGAAAAAAATATTGTAACCTCGGAGTATCCAAACTTCGTATTGAATAAAGATTCAATACCACATTTTTATGGAGATGATCGTATAAATCCTATAGCATATCTTCAAAATTTAAAAGAATGCATTAGAGAAGTAGCCGATGAAAGGAGGAAAATTTTAATAACAAGAAATAGTCTCAAAGACGATGCACAAACCTGGTATACGATGGTAAGCGAGGAAATCAAAACATTCAATGATTTTGAAGAATTATTTATAAAACAATATTGGAGTGGGAATGAGCAAAGGAAGGTTCGTGAAGATTTGATGTTTGGAAAATATAGGATTGGCACGAGATTAACGAGGGAAAAATATGTGATTAAGAAGTATAGCATCATAAAATATCTAACACCAAAACTAGCTGAGGAAGATATTATTATGCAGTTGGTAAAACATTTTGATCCAGATATAATACAAGCGGTGGCACTTCATAATATAAATACAATCACGGAATTTATAAACTTGATGAAAAGAATGGATATTGCATCAGAAAGAATTAATTATACAGGTAGAAATATTAATACTGTATAAATGAATCGAAATGAAAAGGACAGAAATAACTTTAGTGAGAAAAGAAATGGTAACAATTCAAATTACAAAAATGATCAAAGATTTCATAATGATAAAAGACATGCACAGTGGAATAGAAATGAAGACATGCAATACAAAAGAGGAAATGAAAACATGCAATACAAAAGAGGAAATGAAGTAAGAAATCGACCACGAATTAATAACTCGAATCAAAATATAGAAGCAAGGGTAGAGGCTTCGACCATACACTTCTAGACTGAGTATACTTGCAGTTTGTTTACAGCCAACATAACAGGTTGGGGTAAGGGGAATGTGCAACTGCAAGCAAAACTCGACCTTAGAAGATTCCGCAAAATCCGACGTTTTCATTAGCTAGTTTACCAGAACCCTCTAATATATCGTGTCTTTTCGTTTCATTTCGACACTAGTGGCAGTTGTTAATGGTGTTTTCTTATATTTTCGTGTTCGAAATTAATCATTTCGTATTGAATTTCATAAAAAAATAATCAAACTTAAAAAAGAATGGTGAAAGTGTGTTTCGTATGTTCACGAAAGTGGGAAAAGCCTTCCCAACGTTCATATAATTTGTAAGTTCCACGTGGCATATTAATATTATTAATTCAAAACAAAATACATTAGCGACCCTGACAGGAACTATATTAAAAAATAATTTTAATGAATACGTAGTTTATTTAATAAAATGATTTTATTTCAACATCAATAAAATATTTACAAAGGTATTCGTTTATTTAAAACCCTTTTGTTGTTTCAGAATAAATAACAAAAATAATAATTAATATATGCCAAAATAGAAACACTCCTGAACATATTGTTTAAGAACCATAAAATTGTTAAAAAAAAGTCTTCTTTGCATGTTTTATTAAGTATTTATGTTAATTAAAATTGCTCCCTAATGACACTCCGCCTCTGCCGAGGTTCCTTTGTAAACAGTAAACCCCTTACCCTCCTACCGTTGATGTTGGCAGAATTTTGCTACCTACGTCTGAGTGACATACTTCGTCTAGGGGTGTATGGTCGAAGGGTAGAGGTAAATAAGCCAAAGGATTTTTGAAGAAGGAAGAAGCGGATATATCAAACAGAAGCCAAATAAATTTAAATAATTGTATTTTAGACGCATTAAATGAACATTTTATTAATTATGAATTACCATACACCAACATACAAATTAACAACATTGATATATGTGCTTTAATTGAGCGGAAATTTCACTTTTAGATAAGGAAATTGTAACAAAACATAATCTTCAAACTATAATAAAAGATTTTGTGATACAAATTTCATCGGACAAGAACCAACTGTAAATATAATACTAATCAAGAAAATAAATTTGTTGACAGCTACGAAAAAGAAATTAGTAGTAGCAGGAAAAATACTAATTGCAAAAGTTAAACTTGGAAAAGTGGAAGAAGATATAGAATTCGTGTTAGTAACTGGACTGAGAAATAAGTGTATAATGGGGATCAATGCTTTAAATAAGTTAAATATGAAAATAGATATGGAAGAGAAGTTGATAGAGGTGAAGGGACAAAAATTGCCCTGGATGGAATCCAAAAGTGATTCAGAAGAAGATGAGAAAATAATTAATAATATAATTATAAAAGAAAAGGTTGAAATAATAGAAAAGAATGATTTAAATAAAGCAAATATAGCATGTAAAGAAGAATATAAAAATGAAATAATTAAAAAATTGTCTGATAATTTTCAGATAGTAAATAGCACCCCCACAATTGCACAATATGTTTAAGCAATCGCTTGTAAATATGTAACAATTGCGTCCTGTGTATAAGTATAATACCCCAGAATCAGAGAAGAAAAATGATGTACTTTTTAATGACTTAAAATACTTGACCCGCGGTCGATTACTACAAAATTTTTAACTTAAATTTGACCCATTGGAAAAAATAGGTTCGCCATCCCTGAGGTAGGATAGCTGCTTGCATAGAAAAGGGTGTCACAGTCACACAAATTGCTCAGACTTTTAGCATTAACAAAATATAGTTTTTTTTCTACTTTGCGTCACTTGTTGAACAAAAATATGAAAAATATTGTTGAAAATCGGATCTTCTTAGTATATGGGGAATTTTAGTTGTAATGCGTGGCAACACTGACAACCCTTCGTTTTAAACAAAAATCACATTGACAAGTTATTAATTTTTCTTATCCAGCTTCATTGCGAGTACTCTGTTAAATAACAAATAAATAATGAATTAGTTTGTAAAATCTATTAAATATTTTCAATTAAGAATTGACTAAAATTTCCCCATTTCATTGATGTCACAATGAATTCATTGTGAACGCAAAGTAGAAAAATACAATTACTGACTTGACAACAAAATAAGATTCAATATAATAAAATAATGGAAACGCATGGCTATTGGATTTTGGATTTAATAGTTGTCTTACTTTTTTACGATATCGATAGCGTACCGTGTTTAGTTGTTCGGTGGTATGTACCTCCATGCAATCTGTCGATAAATGGTTGGCCTACAACAGTTTAAGACATAATGCAACAGATGTCGCTCTAGAATTTATTTACCTGGAGTTCTGTATTCTGTATATAAAAGATTGAATTGGCACTTCTCACTCACTTTATAACAAATCTTGCACAAAAAATATCATAGTGTCAAACGGGCCTAAGATTGCAGAAGTTCCTATAATAGATTGATATTAATTTTAGTGATTTAATACTTCCAACAATTAAGTAAAAAAAAAGTAAAAATGAAGAAGAAGAAGCAAGAGGAGGCAAATGACGTTCTAACTCGTAACACATTTTGCATAAGGTAGCTAAAGTCCCTAGAATATGGGTTCTCGTTGTTCGCAATTTAAGCAGAAGAAAACAAAAAGAAGAAGAAGGCACATGACGCTCTCAAATATCTATACTTATTTGCTGTAGTTGATACTAACTCAGGGACTTTATACTTCTAGAGACTACACACTTATAATCAACGAGTTAAGAATATCAGGAAAGAGTCATACCAACATTAGTTCATTAGGTCTGGAACGACCACACAATAGGGTCGTTTTCGAATATCTTTTTTTCACTAATTTTTATTAACAATATATTCTTTATTGTTTAGTAATCATAAATTATACGTTTAAATTCAATAAAAAAATATGCGTGAGTAACAATTAATTTTTAAAAAGTCATTGCGTTTGAAACGCGACAACTTACGCGCCATCTTCGTGTGACGTCATAGCATCCGTTTAGCAATTTTCGCATGGGCGGCGGCCGGTGGCAGGCCACAGATACATACAGTTCAGGAAACTATTTAGTTTCTAAAAGAACTCCGTTCAGCCTACTTACTCTTTTTGCACTTTTATCTCACTTTTTACATGTATCAAAACAGCTTCGCTCTCACTCTAATGTTGATCCATCCCTGCACCGAGTGGAAAAACGAACTCAGCCACTATTTATCAATGCCTGCGTTCAGCCTGGCAGAAAGCTACGTAGCGCTTCGCGTGCGCTACGGGCGCCACATAGCGTGACGTCACATATATGTTCAAGCCGAAGCTAAACTTCTGCTAAGGGAGAACGATAAATCTAGCGGCCGCCATGTTTTAAATCGCTTTACGGAGTAAAACAAAGAATCAGTTCAGCCAGTTTTCAATTAGGTAATACGCTGCAAATTAGCGCTCTGCTACGTAGCAATAGCGAAATATAAGCGCTATCTTTGGCGGAACGCAGCCACTGGTCGCGTTCACCAGAACTAATTGCTTGCAAACGATTGGCCAACTGTTGGTAATTTTTCTGATGAACGGGTGTTTATATTGCAAACATGTTTGGTGTATGATTGCAATCAAACGCGCGATATTTTAACGCTGAATTAGCGCTGCCAGCAGCAAACGAAGTAATCGTTCACCAGAAAGGCAACAGCAATCACAAATGCATCACAAGGTGATTTGCTCTGGTGAACGTGACCAATAAAGGAATAAGGTTAAAGAAGTGTCGCGCCATCTACTGAGTCTAATCTTTCCTTATTATTAAAAAAAATTGCTAGGTACCTGTAATATAATTGTGCCTTTTTAGGAAGCAAGAAGTAAGAATTTGAAAATGGAAATAACAAATAAAACCCATGCTTTGAATTTAAATGTATGCCTTCAGTTATTATTATTGAGAGTAGCGTCTTATCTGTAGAAACAAAATTCAATAACTGTTAAATGGAACCCTGGGTTTTAGATGTCGCCACTAATATCGCGTGTAGTTTTATCGACTGTATTCAACGTTGACTTGACATGCAGTTGTCACATTAAAATGGGCGTGGTTAAGAATGGACTGGTAGTTATTGGATGTAGTCCGTGTGACGTCGCAGCCAAACAACCACGTGGGTTTCATCCTCCCGCCGCCACAGATCCAGGCAGATGAGTCCTGAGGAGGAATAGTAGTGTTACGTGTTTTGTTGTGTAGGACCGGCGCGTCGCTTCTTCGCGTGTACAATGTGGATTGTGCGCGTTAAGTGCTAAAAGTTGGCTCTGACATTTTTGTAAAATTTGAATCAGAATGCGCCAATTGACGTCGCGCGCTTGGATTGTGTGTTGTTCCTCCGACATCTGAGGTGTTTGTTTTTGTTTTTTGTTTTTTGCGATGGACGCCGCCGCCACAGCTCATCCTCTCACAATTTAAAGTGCAACAACGTGCTTAACTAATTATCTGATCGGCTCATTAAGTGCGTTCGGATTCCAGAAGCAGTGAGTGATGTATTCACGGTGATATAAGTTCAGCGTGGTTTTACAAGCGAAGCCATGTACCCCACCCCTGCCAGGCACCCATCTGCCGCGGTAAGTGGTTGTTTCATTTACCTTACCCCTCTGAGCCCGCGTGTGCCGTCTCATGTTAAACTCGCTCACCTAAAATATTCACTCTGCACACTAATTTCTTTAAATTGCCACTGCTCTCAATCGATTTCGTCGTATGTATATACAACCACAGCGCAGAAAACTTTTTATCGCCTTCGATGTTTAATTAATCGCTAAATTTTAACACGCACACGTGCTCTCTTCTCGATCGAAGTCGCTTCATTACACATACACTATTAATTAATCGAATGTCATTAACTAGTACTAATTATAATATTATTATTAGTTATCCGCGAGCTAAGAAGTCAATAATAAATAATTTATTCGTCGACCATAAATTAACTTAAGGCGAACTTGATTGACGTTAATTTGGAATTCATTAAAATCAGTTGTTTAATCCCCTTGAGTAAGAGATTACACGTTTTGTTTACTTCCGGATTGTTTAAAGAATCATTCCCCCCCTTCCCCCATCGCACATTGCAATAAATTAACTGCCTACGTTTACTTTTGCAGTTTGTCAAGGAGAGTATAAAGTTTGATTTCAGAATTTCAAAATGCTTGGCTGGTTATTCTTATTCTCCCTCTGGAAAGATTACTTTGTATAATATAGGGTGTGCTATACTAATCGAAAAACAACAACACTGTTAGTTGTAAAAATAACATCATATAATTCAAAAAATTT
This sequence comes from Dorcus hopei, assembly GCA_033060865.1. NCBI lineage: Eukaryota > Metazoa > Arthropoda > Insecta > Coleoptera > Lucanidae > Dorcus > Dorcus hopei. The sequence continues at coordinate 11,074,590 of CM065425.1, forward strand.
CAGATCTCGGGCGGCCGTGAAAAAGGAACTCATGTCTTAGCTTAGAACAGATGCCGTTTATTGAGGTAATCGAAACCTCTAACCTAGAAATGAATAATTATGGGAAAAATGTTTAATTTAGAGTGTTATCGGTTGACGACAAATTTGAAATTGATTACTAGTTTATTTATTTGAGTTAGAAATGATAGAAATTAATGAAAACGAATTTTAAATACAAAATGTCAAAGTGACAGCAAAATGAGTAAGCGGAATTAGCTAATGGCCATATGCACCGAGCAAAGTAATTCAGTTTCAATTTAAGTAGCGTTTATAATAATGATGTTATTTGAAGTTTCACAACATTGTGAAAGTCACGTTATAAGTGACATTTAGGGCCAGTTGTTCAAACATCGCTCAACTCTGAACCTGGTTCTATCATTACGGCAACAACATATTGCGGTGTTTATGAATAGCACGTAAAGTTTTTTTTTTTAATTTCATAAAGAAATAATTTTGTAAATAATAAAATAAATTGAGAGTAATGTATTAGACGTGCTTTACGGGAATTGTTTGTGAAATTCAAGTGTGTTTCTCGAATATTTTAAGTTTATGTAAATAGTTTTAGAAATAGGCGATTTAAAATTACATATTTATTATAAAAGAAGTAAATAACGGCTTCACTGGCAAGGAAAAGTAACTGTCGACGTACGTTTCGGTCTTATTAGATCTCATCAGGACAGTATAACCAAGGTCTAAGGTGTTGACACTTGAAGATAGAAAACAACAAGTGAAGCAAGTTATTTACTTCTTTTATTGTTTTCTTCCTGGCGTTAACCTTTTCGTTATATTTATTATAAATAAATTATTTAGAAATTTTAATGTAAATACGTAGAAATCAAGTTTAGAATTGTAATAATTAGAATAATTAATTTAAGAATGTCATAACGACCCGGATATTAGAAGGAAGCTGTAGGTAGTAAGGAGTTCGGAAATTGAATAAGTGAGGGCGCCGTGCAGCTACGTTAGGTGAATGCACCCGGTCACGCTTCATAAGCGACCGCCCGAAAAACGGAGGCAGTCAAGTCTAGCACGCGATTCAGAACCTAATATAAGTAAGGTATATTGGCGGTTTTGTGAAAAACCGACCAAACGTATAAACTTCGTCTCTTGGCTTTTACTTGTAACTTATATAGCGTTTCTATAAATTATTCTGACATTAAAGTAGGCATTGAATATTGCGTTGGATATTCCACCTCCTTTTGAATGTGTATTCTACTATCTGAGAAATGTCAGTGTCAACACTATCATGACTTGAAACTTTTAAATAAACCATTATTGCTAAAACACAACACCAGTATCAAATATTTCAATTTGAGTTTACAACTTATTCCTTAAATTGATGATGTTGTACCAAATAAGCTTTTGAAAAAGATGTTTGCTTATTTAAGAATTAAAACCGATGCCGTTACCAATGACTGTATACTGTGTGTTCAGTATCGGTGGTTAATAATAATATTTATTAATGTTATTGTACAAAGTACTTACATACGTCACACATATATTATTGATTACCTAAGCCACTTAGAGAAATCAAACAGTAAATATTCGACAAGACTGTAAAACGCCTGACTAATCAAGAATTTTTTAATAGTCATTTTAAAGTTCCTAAGTGGTTCATTACGGACATCATGTGGAAGCACATTGAAAAACTTTACACTATAATAATTTGGGCCGTCACATGACTTTAACAGTCTAAGAAAATTGGGATGAATATTTGTACAATTTCTAGTATCGTGAGTGTGAATATCGCTATTGCGCATAAAATCGATTAAGTGTGTTCTGATATGCAGAAGGCAATAGAATATATAGATACAAGGAAATGTGAGAATATTCATCTCTATAAAAAAGCGCTTACAATCATCCATGTAGGCGATATTTGCTAGAATTCTCACTGCACGTCGCTGAAGTCCAAAAATGCGATGCCTTACCGCAGAGTGTCCCCAAGTCAATACAGAATAAGTTAAATGACTATTAATTAATGTGAAGTAGGCGGTTCTTAAAACACTAGTAGAAACGCAGTCCCGAAGGTTACGCAATATATACACAGTTTTTGAAAGTTTGTTGCTGAGATAGCTGCCGTGTTCGTTCCACTTCAGGGCTGGATCGAGGATCACACCAAGAAAACGAACCGAGTCAAGGTCGTTGAGCAAAGTAGCCTTTGTTGAAAAAACCATTAACTGAGTTTTACTGTCATTTAGACTCAATTTATTGGCGCTGAACCAGTCTGAGACGTTGTCACGTAGTTTACTCATTTTGCTGTTGTGTCAAAACTTGTTCCATTGATAGATACTGTCGTGTCATCAACATATAATACAGTCTGTTTGTGACAGAGAAGTTGGGAGATCATTTAAATAAATCAGGAACAGAAGTGGTCCGACAATCGAGCCTTGAGGGACTCCGTGTTTAATGGACATTTTACGTGATTTTTTATCTCCCACCCTTACAGTCTGGGATCTCTCAGATAGATAAGATTCAATTAAGTCTATACTGATTTTGTTGAAAGAGTATTTTTTTAGTTTTCCTAGTAAAATATCGTGAGAAACACAATCGAAGGCACGTGATAGATCACAAAACATCGATAATCGGTGTTTTTTTTTCTCAAAACAGTCCAGAATTTCGCTGACGAAGGCCATTACAGCATCCGTTGTAGTCCTACCTTTCCGGAATCCATATTGCTTAGCATTCAGTATGTTATTTTTGTCTAAAAATTCAGTCATCTGAAGTACCATAATTTTCTCGAAAATTTTTGAAAGTGCAAGCAGTAGTGATATCGGTCTATAATTCGCCTCATCATCACGGCAGCTGTTAGTGGCACATGGTCATTTGTTTATCAGAGATATTGCAATGTTAGAATCATTTATAGAAACCTTGTATGTATTTGCACTAGTATTAAGATGTGAGCTTGAAGTATCAATAACTGTACTTATTATGTATTAACTTTAGAAATAAGGAAGTATCAAAAGTGTGACGTATTTATTTATTTGTAACATGTACTGACTGACTATGTAACTATTGTTACAACACGTTAATATCATAACATCTTTCCCCACGCACATAATTTCAATCGGGAAAAGGTAATATTTGATCAACGTGTCTCTTATGACGAACTCCTTCTAGTTCATCTTCATAATGCAGAAGTCCTAATCGGTCGACTACAATCCCCACTTGCCACTTCTTCTAACTTCTTGACAAAACTTCTATCTTCTTGACAATCGCGTTTCTTCAATGCCTGATTTTGTAAGATCAAGTCTACTCCTGATTGTTCTTTTAAACATGAGTTCAGCAGGACTTACTTCTGTTGTAGCACGAGGAGTTTTCCTATATTGTAATAAAAATCTTGCCAATTTTAATTTCAAATCTCCAGGCTTTTCCATCATTGCTCGAAGACTTCGTTTTACAGTTTGCACATACCATTCAGCCTGTCCGTTGGTGGATGGGTGATAGGGGGCTGTAACCTTATGATGTATACCATTTGATTTCAAAAACTCTTGAAATTCTTTTGATTTGAAATTGGAACCATTATCACTGCTGGAACAACTTCAATCCATTTCGTATACGAATCTGTTACTATGAGTAAAAACGTTTTCATAAACGGCCCTGCATAACTTTGCCATGGCGAAGTTGCAAAATCCCAAGGATGTACTATTTTTGGCGGATTATTTCTTGAACAGCTGACTCAGCTTTTACTCATCTCTTCAATATCTTTGTCAATATTTTTCGGAATAATTTATAAGACATTGTTGACACTACAGCTCCAGTGTCAAATTCCATTTTGCAGTTCCTTGTCTTCAATTTGTAATTGTATCACGATTTTATCCAAACCCAGTGAATTAATCTTTCTCATAGTATTAGTGGACATTTCTTGCGGTTGTAGATTTTCTTCCTGATTGACGTTGACCTTCTTCTGAAGATTTCTCGTATCTTTCTTTGTTTGTAGACATACTCTTTGTAGGTGACCCAACTTACCACAATTTCTGCAAGTGCTTGACAGGTATCTGCAATGTGATTACTCTTACCACATCTGAAGCATTTCCCAATTAAATGTTTTATTTTCCAATTGTTGTGGTTTGTAACATTTCGGAATGTATTCACTGTAGATGTACTCTTTTTAGCAATCGTTTGTACAGAACTTGCTTGCATCTGTCCACTTTCTTTCTTGGATGTTTCTATTGAAAGGGCCAATTGAAGAAGATCCCCAAATGTAGCAGAAGATATCTGTTGTAATAAACGTTCATGTACTCCTCGAATGAATTGAGTTCTTATATGACTGTTTGTAGTTGACGCTTGACATGATTGACAATGAAAATTGCAATCAGTTGTAAGTTTTTTTAATTCAGCACTGTAATCTGCAATTGATACATCTTCTCTTTGAATTCTTAAATTAAATTTGTGTTGTTCGGCAATTTAACTTGCTTTAGGTGATAAATAATTTTGTACCTAGAGCTTCAATTAACTCTTTATATTTCTTCGTTTTGGGTAAGTCAGGAGCAGTTAATTTTGTCAATGTTTGATACACTTTTGGACTCAAACAACTAATTAAGAGTTGAACACGTTGCTTATCTTTTTCTGGTGTGCTGTCATCCAATTTTCGTAGTTCCAAATGATTTTCTAATCTTTGTAAGTACGTCGTAAATTATTCGTTATACTCATCATAGAGTTGTAATGACTCCACATGTAGACATTTATGTTGGTTTCCTTGAAAATTCTGTAGAACTTGAGTAAGCTGAATCAGTAATTCTTCCACCATATTTTTCTGCGTAATTTCTATTTGTTGGTGAGTTTTTAGTTTTCTTCTCGTCGCCAGTTTATTATGTATCAACTTTAGAAATAAAGAAGTACCAAAAGTGTGACGTATTTATTTATTTGTAACATGTACTGACTAACTTTGTTTTCCACAGCAGTACCCCCGATGGTTACGCCACTGCAATGATTATTAACAATAATAAACTGAAGCCTTAGTTATGAAATAAGTAGTTAAGAAAGCACCTCGTAGAATTCACAGTACCAACAGTTATTTATTGTACCAATACTATTTTGTTATTTCATTAAAAAAAAATACTAAACTGACGACGCCACTTTTCTGTGATTGGCTAAGTTGGTGATATGGGAAACAAAAGAAAATTCAAGAGGAAGAAGAAGGAAACACAATTTCAATAATGTACTTCCACGCTTTGGACTTTTAATAACTCAATACGACAGCCAATAACTGGGCATCCTTTCAACTAAAACACATGCATTTATTGTTTAGCAACTTAACGATTTATCAATTTATTTTAGTTAATGTATTACAAAAATTTTATTAAATACATACATACAACTTCTCCAATAGCAGTTTACTATAGAATAGTTACGCCGGTTCTGAACCAATTGTCCCATACACCTAGTTCTATATGGATGTTCCAAATGTGTAAGTATGGTTGCCTAACTAACTGATAATAGAATCTGTTCTGTTTATTATTTTTTAAACAGATTTGCTAAGTTAGGCAACCAAACTTACACATTTGAAACATCCATATACAACTTCATGGGGAAATTGGCGTAGGTATTCTACTAACAGCAAAGTGAAAATACGCGAAAGCAAAAAAGGAAACCCGATGAATATGAGAATTCATTTAATGGCGATTAAGCATGGCCAACTGATTCCAGCCAAGTAATTTTCAAAGCCGGAACGACCGACTATAGACGGACGGACGTGCGCCGCAGAAGTCGATAAACACGTGTTGGATGAGTTCAAGACGTATTATTTGGCATGCAAAATGATTTAACGATGAAAATTCCAGGGATTCCACTTGGAATTCGCTTTTAATGTCTGCCTGCTTTTACGACTTTGCCGAGTACAAAAATAATGCGCTCGCGTTCTTTTTCGCTACCTACCAGCGAACAACAAAGTCTCATTCTATACTTTACTCTGAAAAAAAAAAGAATGCCTGAAAAAGATGTTCTAGTCGGTGGCTTTCAGTTATGCCGCAATTAAACACGGCCGCTGTAGTCTGGTGAACTACTATGGAATATGAAGTTTATTTTTAATCATTTCCAATAAAAAAATTTAGTAGTTTTAATCTTGCCCGTTAAATAAACCTAAACAAATTCAAATTATTATAAAACTATTTCAGCCTATTGACAGTTCAAAAAGAGTAGAGCGGCACAAAGAAAATCCAAAGTTAACTAGATGAAAATCATTTTGAAACACATAGTAGCCTGTATATTGATACAAAGGTTTCACGGTATAATCATAACAAAATACAGATGAGACAATCTTATCTCCTTCGTTAAAAAAAAACTGTCGAAATTTCGCTGTCCTATGTATATTGTTACGCAAACAATGTAATCGTCGCAACTGATGAACTTAAATACGGATTTTACAAAAGATTACGCCTCAATAAAAGTATAATGAAATGTTTGCTATTACGTATTGTTAGGTATGCGCATATTTTAAGGTAATGAAATTCGAACTTACAAATACATAAAACACGTTTGCCAAAGTAAACACCGCGTCGTCATTATTAGTAAAGCTAGCGACACCAAATTCTATTGACAGCTCAGAAATCACTTTTGGTGGACTTTTTCGAATTTGTCAGTCCCAGAAAGATTTGGCCTGGCACTAACAAAGCCATTTTATTAACATAATCTCTTTATTTGCTCGGTAATCAAGGATTACGCCGATCTGTGATAACTTAAATTGTTTTTACCGTGTATTCATTAAGGGATTTCGAATGAAGGACGGAGTATAAATTATTATAATTAATAACGAGGATTAAGCGGGATTAGTTTTCTTCTGATTAAAGAAGGTGCTAACCTTATCGCATTAATTCCTCACGTTCAAATTAATTAATGTCACGGTTAGGTTTTATAAATCAGAGATTGTTTTGAGTTTTGTACGGGATGTTCATTCGGCAAGCGCAATCGATAATAATTTACACAGTTGTTCTTTAATTTTGAGCCAGTGAAAATAATATGTGATAAAAATATATGCGAGTCAATTTCTGTCAGCTCAATAAATCGAGACAATGCAAGTTGTTGCAAACATTATCGTATACTTACTTAAAACTGTGCATAATGGAAAGAGCGAGAGTGAAACGATGATGCGCTGCGGTTGCTGAATATGCAGATCGTGAATTCTTAAAATGCCTGCGATAGTGTATGTACAGTCAGAATGAAAAGTAATGTCTCCCCGATAAAAAAGTTAAACTGCGTCCTAATCACTTCTGACCGCTACAACGAACGGATAGGCAAGCATCGAATCCTTGTCGATGTTTGTTTGGCTGCTTATTTGTTATAGTGATCAGAATGGATAAAACCATGCATTTACATTTTGTTAGGGAGACATTAATTTTAATTCTGACCGCATACTGTTATTCTTTTTCGCAATCTCTGCAAGATTCACGTAGAGATAAGATTTCCAGTAAACTAGCGAAAGTCCATTCATTCACTTTATACACTCAATTAAAAATTAATTCTAAAAGTTTGTTGTTCTGCATGGTAGATCCCCTCTCTCCCTTAACTAAGTGTTATTAATACAATATGTATAAATAATTTTTTTGTTAGTGATGACAAGTTGACAAGTTAATAAATACGCGATGGACGTTGAAGAGAGCGATAAAATCCCTTTCCCCAAATTAAAAAGGACGCTATGAAATGCTAAGAAGAAAAAGGATAGACACATAACAAGTTACACTTTCTATGGAGCTTGTGGTGACGTTTACCCCAAATTAAAAGAGACTCAAGAGACCGAGACTGAACAGAAAATTGGCACTATCTTCTCAATACAGTGCCTCCATTACGGCTAAAATCAAATTAATGGAGCGATTCTGCTCATATCTGTGGCAACCGTAAGATCTGTAAGCCTGTATGTCAATTATATTAAAAGGTGGAATTTTGAAGTTCTCAGTATGATACGTTTTCTTGTAAGTCTATAAGATAATACCATAGAGACTTACGAGTAATCCTAAGGACCTGAGAGAAATCATACCTTTCACAGAACTTCAAAATTCCATATTTTAATAACTGAGTTATACATTTACAAATCTTACGGTTGCTACAGATACGAGCAGAATCGACACTAAGCTTAACTGAATGTCTCTACAACGAGGTAAAAGTTACATACCTAATAAGGATGAGGATTTGGACGATATCACCTATACTCTAACAAAGAAAGAATGACTATCTCGACCATATACTTTTTCTTGAAATCCATCCCACAAGAGTGGCGTCGTCATACGTTCAAGTTGTTTCAGAAAAAATCAGAACGATTGGTAATCGATTTAATAATAGACAACATTCAAAATCTTTAGGTAATTGACCAATACGAAGACTGTTGGGAGATCGTAGGTTTGTGTATACACGTTACCATGTGAAAGCAATCGAGAATACATTGGAAAGGAAAAGAGACTAATAAGAGTTGAAGTTAAAGAAACCAAATCTGCAAACAAGAAGGTCTAGCTCCAGCATGTTCACAGAGGACAGAAGCATTCGCAGAAAACGTGAAGAGGCAATATATGTACAGGGTCCGGCAAAATGATCTCCCACATTTTAATTTTTAATAAAACCGCCGTTGGAAATGCTATTGAGAATTTTACTTTATTAAATGAAAATATATAATGTGCCATTTGTTTTCATTAAGTTTTGAAAATTACAGAGTCCAAATGGCGACCATTTTTTTCGATACACATTCGAAGTTGATTTTTGAAGGTTTCCATTATTCGAGCAGTCATTTGAGGTGATATTCCTGCAATTTCTTGGCATATTGCTGCTTTTAATTCGTCAATGGTTTGGGGATGGTGTTGAAAGACCCTCGCTTTCAAGTAGCCCCAAAGGGAGAAATCGCATGGGGCAAGATCGGGTGAACGCGTAGGCCACCCAATGTCTCCACGTAACGAGATTACGTGTCCTGGAAACATTTCACGTAAAATGTCCATTGACCTTGCCAATTCATGATGACAACTGAAATGGCAAGGTGTGAGCTACTCGATAAATACACTAAACCCCATCTCCCTTCAGTGATTCGGGCACAGTGGCGGTGCATAATGTGGGAGATCATTTTGCCGGACCCTGTACATACATAGCAACTAACTCCATCCCAACCAATCTGGAAATTAGGAATATGTTGATTGCAAGAATAACCTAAGAAGATGCTATAACAACATGGACACGACTAATCCGTACGTGTGTGAACCAGTGCTGCCAAAAATGGTTAAAACTTTATCCCTGTCCTTATTATGAACAATTCCTAGTTCTCCCTAAATTTAAACTAAGCAGGCCATTTCAGGTCACGAAAAAACTATGTACAAACGAAAAAACTATGTACAAAAGATTAATGGTGGATTTCACAAACGTTACTTAAATTTAATCATGCATTAAAAGTAAACGTTGCTATGGTTACATGTGCTGAAGGTATAGGAATGATTATTCTTAATCAATGATTAAATTTAATCGACTTTTATGAAACCCAGCATAAATGTTTAATAATAATTTTTCGTAATACTTCATTATTACATTATAACTGCCATGGCCTTCTAAATGAAAAGCGAGTTCTATCTGGCCTGCGCAAAAGTGCAGTTCAGGCGTGCTCCGCCAAGCACTGCTTACAGGGCGCTTTCTTAACCTAAAATTTTGACAGTTCTGTCACATGTGAATGATGGATGAGTTCGTGTAAGAACAATTAATGTTATTGTTGTAAAAATTTGAGCATACTGGATATTATTTACGTTGGAATAAGGTGGAGTATTTATGTCCAATTTCGACAACTTAATTTAGCATTAAACTATTACGGTTTTAGATGAAAATCTTACCTGCATATACTAATAATTTCTGTGGTAAGTTACAACATGTATAATAAAGCTTCTTTTCTCATTGTGCGTAATTATCAACGCCCTTTTTAACACGTTTTACATTATCAAAAGTCGAAACTCTTTTATGTAACTTGTTGTAATTATTCATAACACGAAAGTGCCATCTTTCTTTACTGCGCAAGCGTACTTCACCCCGACGAGATCAAATGATTTGTGCATGAATCTATAAAGTTTATATCACATAAATTATGTTGTATTACGGTAATCACAGTATTAATTAATTTTGCGTGAACTCACTTTGATTGACAATAATGACAGTGCACTTCACTCATTGCCGTCAGTGCCCCATAACCAGCGCCAAAGTGTCGACTTTTGGCGTTTTCTCGAACACAAAAATTCAATGTAAATTTTTCAAAACGCCCAGGCCAGTTAGAACTCGCTTTTGATTTAGAAGGCCATGATAACTGCACTGTCTCCATGGTTGTCATGCTATCCATAACGGCCTAGTGGCGGATTTCACAAACGTTACTTAAATTTAATCATCCGTTAAAAATAAACGTTGTCATGGTTACATGTGTTGAAGGTATAGGAATGATTATTCCTAGTCAATGATTAAAGTTAAGTGACGTTTGTGAAATCCAGCGCTAGCCTGTTAAATTTTAACGGCCGTCTATTTGCTCTGCGTCTCATATGTTGCTAAATCACACTCATAATTCTGCCTACTTATCGAAGTTTATTATTATGAATGTTTTTGCCAAAATAAATATTTATTTCATCATTTAGTTTTACGAAAAGTATAAAACAACATACGGCCGATATGCATATTGCAAACTCGGATAATTTATAGCCTCGGCTGGCGCCTCGGCCATAGAACTTATCTTCGTTCGTTATATCAAGCATATCGGGCCTAATACCGTTATATACTATATAAACACGATCTTTCGAAAAACAAAAACACTATTCACTAATCGATTCATAAATGTTTTGTAATACAACTTATGATATTCACTTTATCCCATTTTATAGGTTTTTGATTGTGACTACCTAGTTCTGTGAATGACACAAACGGAAAAGATTGACATTCGCTAAATCGATAAAACAAAACTAGATTAAGGACTAAGGATTAAGACTTGACACTGCAGGAGGGCAGCTCTCGTCTCATGTAATGCGTGTTACTGCCCTTGGCAGGAAAAGTCTGCAATATATTCTTTAGAGCAAGAAATTCCTACAATTTCTATATTTCGTAAAAATATTCTCTATCTCCTAATTGGAACACTTTTTCTCTAGATCTGGGGATAAAATCCCCAACTTGGCAACACTAATCTGATCAAAGAACAAATGCACACATGGCTAAGATTATCAACTACGCAGATCTATGAACGCTTCTAATATCAAAGCTTATAAAGCAGTTAATAACTATAGGAACTTGCTGCCTCGATAGCTAAGTGGTTAAAGTACCTGGCTTGACAATCCAAAGGTTGTTGGTTCAAATTCCACATGAGCAATTTCGAAACTGTGTGCCTTTCTCAAGGCACTAGGATAAAGTGCCGGGTTTGACAATCCAAAGATTGTTGGTTCAAATCTCACATGAGCAATTTCGAAACTGTGCCTTTGTCAAGGCAAGAAGCCCCCTGAAGACGGCAAGAGTAGGTAAGTTATTCAAGAGAAGACACTCCGTGTCGGCACGTTTGATCTTTGCCGAGTAGTTTCATTGACTTTGAACCAGTTGTCCCTTTAAATTGGAGTAGGCGAAATACGGGGGAAAAGAACAACAGATGGCATTGGCATGACACAATGTTTGGCATACAGTTTTCACTAGCCAATCAGATTATCGCGATGACAAACACAATTTTTTTCTGGAAACACCTGATGGCATACAAAAGGATATTTAAATTAGCGTAAATGTTTTCTCTTTTCTCTTTCTCTAATTTGTACTTTCTTGTTCAAGTGTTCCCTCTTGTATAAGTTATCTACTCTTTGGCAGCAGCGGATAATTGGTTGCCGAATAAAGGAGTTTAACATTTTGACAATTGGTGTAGGGATTTACTGTAGCGTGGTCACGTTTGATTCTTAATTGACCAGCGAATTCATTTATGTGTATGTGAAGAGTCTGGTAGATTTTTTTTTCTACTGTTACGGTTGATTTCACTCCTTCACCGTTTGTTTACTTGGCTACTGTCTCGCAGTTATTTCAGCGTCCTTAGCGCGCATTTGGCCTATCATCTAAACGGCCTCTGTCGTTGTGTGCTATCTGTTGACCAGTTCGGTGAATTTGAATTTCGCGCCGTGCAGTTGTTTCCGTGCTGCATTTCATGCCGGAAGCGTGTGGATTCTGATCGTGGGCCGGTGCATTAAGATTTTTGCACGATTCGTAAGTGGCAGTGAGCTGCGCGACATTTTTGTTTCACGTGTGTGATTTTCCGTTGATCCCTTGAGTATTTCTGCGGTCTTTGGTTTGGAAATTTCGGTGGTACCGCGCCCAGTTGGGATCTTGTTGGATTTACTCAAGACGCCGCGGAATTTGGGAGGTCATACGACCTTATTTTCCGACGCCTTTTTTTTGGTGGATCTGTTTGTCCACGTTTCATTACCACCCCGAGACGCTCGGCGTGTTTATGCCGAGGGAAGCTAATTATTTAATCTATGTTGATGTCAATTAGGGTGTTTCGGTTTTTGTTAACGTAGCGGATAGTTACCCCCCTCCCCGTTTTGAGCGATTACATTATCGTGAGGGAATCGTCTGGCGCTCCGAACGCGATTTCTTACGACCTTCATCGCTTTACTTCGGACGCACCTTGCCGTTTCACCGGGGGAAAGAAATAACCCCTGTAGCGCCACGAGAGTGGTGGGCGAGCCTACTGTTTTCCCCCAGGACGCTGAGGTCGGAGTGGAGCCGACGTGCTCGAATGGTTCACGGTATTGTACCTCCTTGAAATTTTTCATCATCTTCAGGGTGTTAATCTTTACGCTTTTGGTCACATACTTAAGCGGTACTACTCCGTTTTTCGTTGGAGTTTTTCTGTTTGGTCTCGCACTTTTTACGCGTTGATTTACGCGTTTGTGATAACTGTTTTACTTGTGCGGTCGCCGCACTTACGTTGGCGATCGGTTTTGTTACAATAATACCAGGTTGTCCCGGGGTTTATATTTTTTATTGTCCACTGGTTTTTCTTTATTACCATTAAAGTTTATTTAAAGTGGCGGTTGTATTTTTTAAATTTATTCTTGGATTTCACTTTTTGTGTTCCGTATTTCATTGGCGATTACCCCCTCGTTCTTTCGGAACGGATTACTCCTGCACTGAACCGACTGGTAAGTCAGAATTTCTCCTCTGTTGGGGGAATTCCTTTGGTTGCAAGTTGTTACGCTCGTCAACAGGTGGCGCCCCTTTTAGATCTACAGTTACCTCTGCGAAACTGTTTGCCCACGGCCTTCTCCACTGACTCGGGATTTTGGTCCCAGACATCGGGCGATCCAGGTAGGTTCGTTTGTATCCGTTTCAACATTCTTTTTAATTCGCTATCAGGTAACCTGACGTACACACTCGACCGTAGGACTAGTTTGCGATTAGTCCTATTTTTGCTTCGTGTTTCGTATTACTTTATTTTGGTTTTGGTTTTCGGTTCGTTTGGTAAGAGTGTGCGCGACACTACTGATGACTTGGGGTGCCTCCTTTCAATTTTTTTTTTATGTTATTCTAATGTTATTCACTAGCTGGAAGACTTTGGTTGTATTATCCAATTTAAAATCCTTTAAAACCCTCATTTTAGTCTTGTAGGAGAAAATTTGGATTGAACTATTTCAGTCTTATAAATTTACTGTTTGGGCCTTTTTGGTTGATCAGTGAACTCATTTGTATTTGATCTGATGAACTGAGTTCGTTCTTCTCTTCCAAGTTGTTTGAACCTCGTTGCAATGTTGTCAGTTCTCACAGACTGAGCGATAACATTTCTACATACAATGCAACCTGCAAGCAATACAGTATATTTACAGCCAGCGCTCGCAGTGTGATGCTAAATCATTACAATAAATTGCGCGGCAGCGCGCGCGGGGAATGTTAATTTCATTTCTCCGGAGATAATGTTTTAGGTAATTCGAAAGAACTTTTAAGTAATTAAGAACTGCGACGATGAAGTGCGAGAATAAATTGTTGGCCAGGATGCGCTCTACGGGGTCCTCGCGGGCCCTCTTACAACTCTGTCATCGGCCGAGCGGTCATTACGGCTCGAATTAATTATTATAATGTCCGTAATAAAACAAAACGATTACGGGCGCGAGTGTTTCATTCGCCGCCGCCGCTGCCACCTCTGCGTTTCAGCTTGCACTATGTTGGCAGCGGCAATCCATTTCATTATTTTTTTTTCACGATGCTATGAGTAAAGTCTGGATTACTTACCTACTCACAAAGATATGCGCACATTATTTATTATAGACGGGAGATATTTACAGACCGCGATCATTTGTATTGTGCAGCTTCGTTATTTATGGCCAGCACATGCAATAAGTAATCGAGGGGGCCTCGGTAATGGTCCCTGAGGCACTAATTACATGAAAACTCTTTAGTCTGATATACGGGGGGGGGGTCTTGTTAGATGGATCTCGACACGACTCTAACGCTTTTAGTATTGTGAAAATAAAGGGCTTTCAAATAAAAAACTTCTCTAGCATGCCATGGGAAAATATGATGTCGAAAACGTATGTCTGCGCATGTGGCACAAGTAATCGGGAAATATAACCTCACTTTTCAAGAAAGAAGACTCTTTAGATATTTCAAATGTTGTATTTACAAAAGATGTGAAAATGTTCGTTACGAAAATAGGATTTAAACATAAACGATATCTGCTTTAACATGAAGACCATTTCACAGGACAGTACAGGATAGAAATTAAATTTTAACAACGCCAAAACGTATCTGTCAGTTGACAACGCAAACGCGTTATAAGCTAAGACGTACCTTTTATGCTCTTTGTAATTTCATGGCACACTACGAGAAGCTTTTTAATTGAAAATCCGTTATGAGGAAAATTGAAATGTATTCTCTAATTATACAACTTCAAGAATGAAATCCTGTTTGTCCCCTTCTTAGAGGAGTTTCAGGCTTTACCACGAACATGTCTAGGCGTTTGGAGCTGAGCTGACCTTATAATTAACAGTATGATTGAAAGAACCTGCACTTCAGGAGAAGTCAGCCTTAGATTGTAAGCTGTAGCAATGTGAACTTAGGAACGACCCGGTTGGTCCCTACAATGTGCCGTAATTATACGATACGTGACGATCAGAGCCGCGCGAGCTAATTAGGATCCATTGTGTGCCCGAGGCCATTGTTTATACGGTTTCTTAGTGATGTGCCTAGACATAGAACACCACCATCCGTTCAGTGAGAGATCGATGCCTTCTGGCCGTGATTTATAACGCGGCGGTGCTTCCTTTTTTTTTGTTTAGCGTTCGAGGGAGAAGCTGCAAGAGGAATCGAGCAAAGCTTGCTCCAGGACACTCGGACATGCGAATTCCGCGGTTGATGAGGTCACGAGGAATTATTGCGTTTCGAAATTTAATTGCGGCGAAGAACCTTACCATTGCAATATTAAAATGATTTTTAAAGAGTGCTTTTCAATTACGCCGAGAGTATTACCGCTAACCTTGCTGGGAAATTTCAATTTTTAATAAAAGCGTGCCGCCTGCTTACTTCATTCATCGTTTAAGATCCATGTAATTAGTTTTTCTGAAGAGTACATGATTACATGTATGCTTTTATTTCTCGCGCTCGAATCAGCATACTACCAGCGTTCCCAAAACTGTCTGCTAATTTTAGCTAATCTTTTACATGATCAAGAAAAAAATTTAAACACACCCTGTATATGTACGTATCGGTAATGAAGGGAAAAAGATATCGAAGTTGCGCTTGTCTTTAATTTTCTTCTTTTTTTAAAGGTGACCGTCGACATCCATAAAATTTTATTAAACAATTAAATCGGTTCGTATCAGTTTCGATCGAAAATCGAATCACCGCATTACAATGACTCCTATATAAATACAAAGGCGGAATTCGTCGCGGTCTTGAATTTGAATGCGCATTGTAGCGAGTTTTCGGCGATGAAACGGCATAACTAATTTCATTTAATTCGTTTCGAGATCGATCTTTGAATTTAACAGCTGAAAGCGTCCAGTTATTCGAACGCCGCCGCGTTTTTAATGCACAATAAAAATTCAACATCCTGTTTGGAAGAGGAAAACATGATCACGACACCCATAGATCTACAACCTCGAGAAGACTATTAATTTAATGTGTCGAGTTTAAATGCAGGGAAGACGAGGATCATTTTTTGAAAGCCGTTAATGAATTAATTTTCGTTAAAAATTTATAATTCTCTTTTTAATTTATTATTAAAATTTAAGTATTTGTATAACCTGAATTTACATAACTATGTATTTAGAACCACCGTAATATTTAGTTGGATGTCTAATTTCCCATTTCTGGCGGTACGTTTCGCCTTTCGACATGCACCAAACATTATTTATTTGCATCCTTCCATCGTTAATATTCAAACGGCGGCTCCTATGTGTTTTACGAAGAATTATTCGACCAGAAGAATTTCCGAACAAAAAGCTGGTCTGTCTCCTGTAATAACTCAAGGTGAGCTTTCGCCATCTTCGAAGCCCACGCAATTTCAAATACGATCCACAATGTTTTATAATGAACGGTGGAATGTATAGAACGTTTCAAAATATTTGAAACTCATAAAGTTATTATGAAAATCCGTTTATGACGGATATAACTTATACGGATATAACTTGTACTCAAAAGTAAAATTCTATTTCCAAGAATTGTCAAAGTGAATGTTGTCAAGAACCGTGCGTCGTATGTATACACAAGGTCTTTAACAATTCTTGGAAGAAAATATTGGGAAGTTGATTCCATTTCTGAGTACTCCTATAATTTAACTGGGCTGCAACTTCACACATATCAGTCATTTTTGCTCGCATTGTATTTTATGAGTTTCAAATAGGAGTATATAGTTTGAAATGTTTTACACACATACATTTATATGTATTCTTGAGTTGAACGGAAAGAGAGAGATAGAGGAAAGCGGCCAGTTTACGATTGTCGGAGGTGTAACCGCTAATTAGTCGTTGGCATTAATGCGACCAAGTCCTGACCGTCGTACTACTCCAGTATACTGATTATAAAGTCGTGTTTAACTGACTAGGTTAACTTACTTGAACTCTTCTTCAACTGCTCTTCGTTAACCCATTACTGTGTCGGGAAATTAACGCTCTCTACATAAGTATCTAAATTTGTTAATTATGTCCGTTATACGAAAAATGTTTCAATATTGAAGGGCGGCATTCCACTGAGGCAGTACGTAGCATGCAACAATAATATGACAACGAGGTATTCAACAAACAACTGGCGAGCATTCCATGTTACATTCAATACAAACTCAGTTAGTGAACACCGCCATGTTGTTGTTTAATAGAGTGACAGTTATCCGAACACAAAGCAACGCATTCGTGGTCGAAATAACGTAAATAAATTGGCATCCGCAAGAGCATACGAAACGTTAAAAACGGCGGCGACATAATTTCCTTTTTGAAGTAATAATTCATCTGCAGCACAAAGGAAATGATACATTAAATAAAACGTAATCTTATACTCTATAACCTTCTTCCGCCTTCATAAATAAAATTTACCCGCAGTATTTCATATTTATTCAAAGATAAATAATCGGGCAATAGAAAACGAAAAAAGAAGGAAGAAAATGAATTATTCCCGTCCGCGTTTTTGTGCGCTATCTAACGTGTAACCTCCCCGGAATGATACAAAATGTTATTATATCGTATCGATCCGGTCGGATCAGCGGCGTGGAGTATTTCTGTAAATGCAGCCTGCGACCGCATTGGCTTTATGTTCGAATCGTTTAGGCGCTCATTTTATCGCCGCTTGTTAAATGCGCTATTTTATTATCGCTTTTAATGTTTTACGGTCCTATCAATATGTTATTGCTGTTAACGTTTTCCACTCTTTATGGTCTAATTTCCTATGTATTATTATTTATGTGTATGTGTGAGACTGAGTCTCTTTCATTGTGGTCCTAGTCACATAATACAATACGATCGAAAAAAGTTATCATCTAGTTTGCTATGAAACCGACTTAAAAAAATATGTTGTTGACAGCATCGGCACCGCCTATTTTTTCCAATCAGAGTTTGACGTTTAACGATTTAAGTTTATATACAACTTTTCCCCGAGTAATATTTTATGTCCGGTGTCAAATATATTTAACAATTTGAATACAAAATCAATGTATAGTTCTTCCGCTCGATCTTTGCAGTTACGTCAGAAAATTATCGACTCAAAATGACAAATTTATAAATTCTATCATTGTTTTAACATACGTATTAGATAAGGATAAAAGAATATGTTGATTTCGTTTCTCGAATTGGGAAAGTGTGACGTAACTGCAAAGATCGAGCGGAAGAACTGTATGTACGTTACAAAGGCAAATTACATGTTATTTAGGGTTACCAGATCCAGTACTTGACAAAAGAGTACAAAGCATGATTACAAACCTACATATTATATTTTTACTTAAGTTTAGGCCGTAGTTTAGCCATTTAGGTTTGAAAGTTACAATCGTTGCCGACATTAACTAATGCTAGTAGTTTGGCTACCCATCTGTTAGATGGCGCTTTATATATATTACATTTGTTACGGTCGAATGTAAATAGTAACTGAATAACTATGATTTGATCTGTGAAAAACATGTGACCATTAATAATGGTGCCTTTAAGTCAGTATTATCTATCAGTAATATTAAAAAAAATAAATGAAAGCAAAAGATAATCGATTTTAGTGCACAATTCAGTAGATTCATAAATTAAAAAAGAAATAATTTGAAACAATCAATGACAAAACAAATTATTTGCCTTCCACGTGGTTTACTAAACAGATTGTAAAAAAAAATTGCAATAGATGGCGCTGTTCAATATCTCACACAAATACAATTCATTTTGTACTTCAGTGACGGCAAGTGACATTTACTTATTGATCTTTCGCATCGCGGGAAAAAGCTAGTGAACCACGTGAACCGTAAAAGCAAACGAACAAAAAACGTTCGGCAAGTATTAACAGATGGCGTTGTTGAATGTCTTACAACAACGCAAGTCACTTTTTTGTTGCCATCCAGAAATGACTGTCACTTGAAACTTTGCTCAATAGATGGTAGTTGTTCAATATAAGTGAGTTTCCTTTTTCATTAAAGTACAACTTCGGACTGTCTAGAGGCCGTCAGCTTCCAGCTTCTTTTATGAAATAAAATTTGAAAATCTTTTAAGTCGGCAACACTGCTTTGAGTTAAATGTCATTCTTGTCGCTACTCTATACTTTGTGGAGTTGTGGACTCACTGGCTTTAAGGATGTTTAGTAAAAGAGTACATTTGTGAAGGATCTAAAAAAAGCAAGAGTACACAATTGTTGGTACTGATAAAGAGTACGGATGGTAATCCTAATGTTATTATTTATAGTTGGTTCTTGTCCGATGAAATTTGTATCACAAAATATTTTAAGCGGACACTAAATCGCGCACTATACACTTAACGTTTTGCAGTCGTTCGACAGCTTCGTCTTTTTCACTGTTTAAAAGAGTTTGTGTTATTATTATTATTTTCACAAAAAATACTTATCCATAACTGTAAGACACGAGACGTCGATAAAACAGAAAACGATAATAGATATGAGCTGTTTATTTTGCAATTAATCTTCCAAACTGCCAGTTCATGTATTTACTACTTCTATAAAGGACTCCAGCTTGCAGTAAGGTTACTGTATTTAGAAGGTACCGCGGCTTCGTCCCCCAAATTAAAAAGGAAGCGATAAAACGCTAAATAGAAAAAGGATAGACAAGTTACTGTTGCTAGGGAGCTTATGAATGAATTTGATTAACCCCAAATTAAAAAATAGAAAGTTGGGGGTACCTTCTCGATACAATAACCTTAGCTTGCAGTGAGGAGCAGCGCCATCTACTGTATAACGGACGAATAATTTCATCACAACCGCATTATTCTCGTTTCCCTCGACTTTTAACTTTACAATCTACAGCTTTTTTCTTTTCTTCCTTGCTCAGGGGTTTACATTGAATCTACCACTTCATGTCTTTACTGTCTCTATAAAAGACTCTAGCTTGCAGTAGACAACAGCGCCATCTATCGTGTATTGATGGAACAATTTCATCACAACCGCATTACTCATTTCCTGCCAACATCTAAGTTTTAAAATCTACAGTTTTTTGTTTTGTTTTTCTTTTCTTCCTCGCTCAGGGATTTATGTTGAAGTTACCACTTCTTGTCTTTACTATCTCTACAAAGGACTCCAGCTTGCAGTAAGGCACTAGATCAACATACTTCGTATTCAGGTAACGCAATTAGTGATTTTTTATGTCTGTGCTTGTCGCACATTATTCTCATCTAGAGATGAGAAAAAGTCGAAAGTTTATTATCATTTGAAATGACGTTTAATAAAGTTACTGTCAATAAGTGCAGCTTGTCTTTAAAGTTTCAATTTGTTTTGTATCGGAACTGTTTTCACTTTTTTTATTAAATATTACATTTTTGACTTCAAAGTATTGCCATTATGACAAATAGAATCCCCTAAAACTGTTGCCTTCCTTATTGCACTTGCGGCAATTGTATTTGCTATCTTTGTTTCTCAATGTTCTCACGAGAGGAATGGAATTGCGTTACCTTAACTTTAGTGCCTCCGCATTATTCTCGTTTTCTGCGACTTCTAATTTTAACATCTACAGTTTTTTTTTGTTTTGTTTTGTTGCTCGCTCAGGGTTTTATATCGAAACTCAGTATGTTTATACTTCTCTTCATGTTTCATGTTCATTTTAAAGCTTCTTATTTTGCAAATGCAGAAGAGCCGTAATTGGAGTAAAGAGCGACGCCATCTGTTGTACAGTGCTGTTACTGTTTCGTAAAAATTGGGTCCTTTCGCAAGCTTCTTGTTTCGCAAATAATGCTCCTCAATTGCAGTCTAAATTGCAGTGAAGAGCAGCGCCATCTATGGTACAGTGCTGTTACTGTTTCGTAAAAATTGAGTCCTTTCGCAATAGTAAAGGACGAAACGCTGGCAGAAGAATGAATAGTGATATTCTTCCATAAAAGCAGCTAAGTTCGAGGTTATGTCATAAACATGAAAGCATATTTAGTACGCTTATAGTAGTTCTGAAGCGACTTAATGGTTGCAATCGTTGTATAATTGCATTAAATTCGGTGTATTAAATGCTACCTACTATTATTTATTTTATTTTGTTTAGAATGGCTTGATACGTAATACGTCATTACCTACGTAATTACAAACTTAGGTGCTTTTCCCAACGCATTTTTTTAAAGTCAGTTTAGTAAACGTACTGAGGAATATCTGTAACTTTAGTAACTTTCTGCAAACTTTGCAAGTCAAGTTGAAATAAATAAAATAAGTAAACATTGTCGCGGGTGTCATGCAACTCGTTATCAACTGCAGCTCCCGCGCCTTTTTCAATTAAAGACAAAATTAGAAACTTAATATCACTTTAATTAAATAGAGCCACAAGCTGATTACATCTTGATTAGTTTTTTTTTTAAGATGCTGAACTTGCCAAGTAATTAGAATTAATGGTAAATGGTCAATAGAAACGCATCCTTTTCTTCACCGACAACCTTCTATAATGCTTCATAATTTGTATGGGTTGTTCGGTCGTTATTACCAAAGTGGGTGTATACTGACAAGAGCCTCTCACACAATTCACATTCTATTCCTTCTCCTTCTCCAGAGTCATCGTTCAATACTTGTGTGATCATCGTTTTTAACGTAGTACATTTTTTTATCTTGCAATCACAGAAATAAAAACCTAAAGGAACTTGGCCTGAGGAACGAGGATAACACCTTCATTGTTTGTTGTAAAAAAACAACTTTTCGCAAATCTTAATGAACTCAATTGTATTAAATCATTTTAGTGTCTCACAATTTTAAATCACCCTGTACGTTTGAAATACAGCAGGTTCCACGAGTGCAGTTGTTTTTACATAAATTGCACTTGCGTCGGAGGAGCCTTATTTGCATTCCACATTATGAAATCCGCGAAGCAATTTTCCTGTTTTCAACGCTCGAAACACAGCGCAGTTAAACTAATTACCGACGAATTAAAATAATTACCGGCTGGAAAACTGTATATTGTGCACCAGGTGCGAGTGTGTTGTGTGTTAACCGAGTTATATTTTAATTCTCGGCGTTCGACTCTGAGTAGAACGTTTATAAATAAAATGAAAGCGCCGATTAAATAGTTACAAGATAAACAATGGACGTTGTTTGTACTTGAATTTTATTATTGTACTATTTAGTCGACAAACAGGATGGATGGTTTACTCGCACTTGCTTGCTCATAATTGCTTGCCATGTAGAGTCCATTCAATGAAAGAAAGCATCTCGGACGTTATGTGACGCGAATGACGTTGCAGTGCCTTTCTGTAATCGAATGAACTCTATCTCATCCCGTCATTTATTTTTAAATGTTTACAAAATACAACTGGAGAAAGAAATTAATAACATTTTGTTGTAAGACATGAAGTTTTTACTTCTTATTTGTTATTTTGCGCTTACTTGTTCATATAGATTAGAGAAAGCATCCCTGACGTCATGTAAACTACTTCGAGACGCAGATGACGTCACAGTGCCTTTCTGTAATTGAATGAACTCTATCTTATCCCGCCACTTATTTTTAAAACTTTACAAAGTACAATTGGAGCAAGAAATTAATAATAATTAATGATAAGACTTAATACTTCGCTTTTCCACAAACCCCCTATAGAAACCATGCACACGCGAAGCCAGCGCCACCAATGACCATATTGTGCATTAGTGGTATGAAAATACAAGTTGTTTCAAATTATTAGTGTACATTTGAACTTGAATATTGTAATGTATTTCAATACCAGGAAGCTCAAGTATTATGTACTACAATCGTAAATTGTCATAAGAGTGATATTATTCCCATGCAATGAGTCTCAAGAAATATTTTCATATCACTAATTCACAAGTCACCACGCCAGGCGGCGCTGAACGCAGAGATATGCATGGCGCCTATACACTATTCGTCGCTGCAGTAATAGAGAGGACTATGAAATTTTTGAATAAAACTTGTAAATTACATAGTTCTAAAATGTTAGCAGTAAATGCATATTGTAAAATCTATTTGCCACCGTCAGTAAATACAAAGAGTCTACAGTGCCTTCAGAAATTTTTGAGAGCCACGTGATCCCTGGCGCATACACATGTTTGGTCCAGTCACGTGACACTTCATTATTACTGAAGGCATCGTATAATTGCACTATGTTCAAATCATTACCGACTTTCTTTAGACAAATGTTACTTTCGTATTCGAAGTACGTAGAGACGTTCACCACATTAACTATTTACTAGTAGAAGGTTCATCTGCCAACTGTAGAAAAAAGCAAAAAGATTTTTGGGAATATTCAGCGAAAACCACTGTACCATTTATTATCCCACTAAGCGATTAATCACGCTGACTGACGTCTCGCAGGAAAATCGCAAATATTTGAAAAGCGCTCGCGTTCGGAAAACAAAAGTCCGACCCTGCTGCTTGACAATTGTTGCGAAACTCATCTGGAGTATTAGACGCCATTATTGTTCCACAATGAATCGCTATTACGACGTTTTGATGAACTGTTTGCTCCTTCTTACTGCACGAAATTCTGATACGAATCGGCCACGCTTTTTTTTTTTTTAGTTGTCCCTGGCTTTGATCTCTTTTCCGAGGGCTTTGATAATAATGGATAGGCTAAAGGTTGATTTTATTCGGCTGGCTGCTACTTGAAATGAAATGAATCAATAACATAAAATATTGATTTCATTGTTTGAGGTTGA
The DNA here is from genome assembly GCA_033060865.1 of Dorcus hopei. Taxonomy (NCBI): domain Eukaryota; kingdom Metazoa; phylum Arthropoda; class Insecta; order Coleoptera; family Lucanidae; genus Dorcus; species Dorcus hopei. The sequence continues at coordinate 11,098,341 of CM065425.1, forward strand.
CGTGGAACAATTCAAAGGGGTCTACACTTACATACAATCATGCTTGATGAGCCAGTCGTTAAACTACATAATTAAATACTAAGATGTAGTCGAGAATATTTTCTGACTAAAGCTAAGTGAGTTAAACAACTTTTTTGTTTGATAATACTAGAAGTTTCTAGAGTTTAATGAAAAAAGTTGCAAAAATATCGTGATATAATTAGCTAAAATCTACAAATTAAAATCAGTATTGCGTGTAACTGTCAACAGATAACCGTCCGAAACTGGGTTGATTAATTAATGAAATCGTGACCGTGGTACATTTTTGCGCTCTTTAATTACAACAAAAACAGTTTCAGACCACGTCAACATCTTTACATATAATTTACGATTAATCATGGTAATTTTAATTACGGCATCAAAATTGAATACATTATACACTTAATTCATTACCGCCGTCGGTCATGAATTATTTATGCCGTATTAATTAAATTTTATTGACGCAGAAATGAACCACTTGAAAATAGTAGTGAATCTACCCGATCGGTGGTGGTGGTGTGTAGTGTGTAGCAACCGTTTAGGGGTGCTCGTGCCCCATCGTATCTACATCTGTCAACAAAGCGACGGAGGGTTGTGAGCAGCTGGGACGGTAATCACTAATACACATTGCTTCTAACGCTCGGTATGCATAATGCCCGCCGTGATTGTAAATCACAACGAGGGTTCGTGACGTTTTCAATACACTTACCACAGAAATTATTATAATTGCAGGTTTACATCTAATGAAACTTTGCAGCAAATCTAATATTAAATTTATTTATGTACTACGTGATTTATCAATACTTTAGGATATTAAACATACCAACTGTTTCGTTGCTTGTAAAAATAACGGAGACCTAAGTATAATAAAGTAAGTCACGTCTGCTTCGTTATATATATTTTCCAGGCACGCAGCCAGATGAGGAGATGACTTAAGACAAGAAATGCACAAAAAGTAAACACAAGAAATGCACATGCGTTTTCAACTTGAAATGAAACATACGGTATATTGTTTGTCAGAGAAACAATCGCTGTAACCGAAGATATCTGATCGATTACGAAGTGTTCCCCTATTTAATGATTCGTCATTAGATCTGGTGGCTCTCTGTTGAAATTTCATAGGAGTTTTGGTGTTTCAGGTTTGTCGAAAATCTAGTGATTTTACGACCGATATATTGCCAGTTCTAGTGACTTCATTTGGAAGTAATGATTCATTTTGTGGCAAGATGAAATAAACTCTGTTCACAAATTAAAAGACCACTGGGCGATGTTGCCTTGTGAAAAGTACAACCGGCAACAGTGTCCTAGTTAGAAATTTGGTAATATTTTGGCATTTAAAATATTTTTCTGCTTTCGCGGCATTGAAATGGCTTGTTAAAATGAATATAAATGTAAACAATATTATAATAAAATTGATTTAACAAATTAGTTTGACATGAAACTTCAAATACCTTGCCAACCTTGCTATTTTGATAATGTCTTATAGGGGACTTATGTTTTATACCAACATAATGCAGCAGGTGGTGGTTTCTTAATTTGTGAACAACGTATAACTAGCCAAGTATAAAAATCAAGTTCTTCTTTACCAACAATACATGTCTTCTAAAACAATGGACTACGTAAGTGTGACGTATTTGGAGTGGGGAACTTTACCAAACGAACAAAAACACGTGGATTTAACATTTGTTTCATTCCTACAATAAAACAATTAAATAAAGTAGAAATTCCTTGATTTGATCATGTTAAGATTCTAATCGAAACATTAATCTAGTACGAATGAATTAGGTAGGATTTTAACTTATTTTAGGCGTACTACATCATCACGTATACGCAAACCTAACCTCAAACATCAAAAGTCGTAGTTATATGATTCGATGTTTATTGTTTACCCTAGCAACCGTTGCTATTTGGAAAAGTTGTGATGTCAGCACTTATGCTGTCCTTTTCTTTGATCATTTTTTAAATTGAATTTTTACTTTCAACGGTCAACTAAGAACAAAATAAAGAATAATAATTGTTAAGAGAATTAAAATTTCAAGGAAAAGATGACAGGAAATGAAACGAAAATGAATTGTGATGAAATCGTTCTCCTACTCTGCTACAGATGGAGCTGCTCTGTCTCACCGCAACGTAGCGGAAAAATTTCAAAATAAATTGACTGGAGGTTTTCTTTTTTTTTATCTGTGGTGGTTGCCCAACGGAGCTCTAAGTCAAAGACTTATCAGTACCTCGGGAGCGGGAGCGCATTTGAGTGTGTTTAAGGGGAAGCAGTGTCGAATTTTATCCCCAACACTGAAGGGTACCTGAAGTCGATACCGACCACCCCCGAGAAATATCCCGAGCGCGGTTCGAACCGACGACCATGCGATTGCAAGGTCGGTCCTCTTACCACTGGACCGTTCAGGTATAAAATTAATTTTGCCAGCGTTATTAGGTTTATTCCAGCAACAGTTCGTAACTAGTTCGAAACCGTCAAAAGCATGCAGCCATCAAAATTGCACATTTGACGGCTCCGTTAAAATCGGTCATTACTTCGGTAGGCAACTGTTTTTAACGGTTCCGAACTAGTCAGAAAATACTGCTGGAACAAACCTATTACAAAGAAAAAAAGGAAAATAAGATAAAAATTAACTTCGCGGAGAAGTAATTTTGTAATTGTTTAACAGATGGCGACAGTATTTTTGATTGTACTCGAATTTGAAGAAAAAGAAACTGAAATTAAATTATTATCGGTAAAGTCGACCGTGAAGAGTCAATTTGAAATTTGAAATTGGCAAGAAATTAAAAGAAAATTAATTATTTTGGTGATATGCTTCCTTTGCCCTTTAACAGATGCCGCTGGTAAATTATTCTTTATAATTCTTTATTGCGATCGGCAACTTGAAGTATTGTAATTTGAAAGTTTTAGAATTCAATAGTGGCTGTAGTTTTTAAAACCAAAAACAAAATGAGAAAAATTCTTTACTCTCACAATGTCGTCACCTCAATGCTTTTTTGTTCCATACCACATTTCTTGATATTTTAACTTAAATCCACTTTTGATAAATTCCGTGCATGTTTGTTGTATTTAAAAAAATATTCTGTAACAAAAAAAACTCTATCACTGGGAAATTAGATGCCTATTTGTTCCATAATTCATTTTGGACATGTAATTTCCGTACTTATGTGTTGATTATCTCCAAATTAAGTCTTGTTGTATGCCACAAATAAGTATTGAGGTGACGATGTGACGCCGTGCCGTGAAAAAGGTTCGGATTAACTTAGGTTTTGAACATCAAAATTGATATTGACAATTTTCAATAGATGGCGCTGTTCTTCATTGCAAACTAAGGTACTTACCCCTTTATTTTGTAACTCATAACGACATTGTTACATCACGATAATCATTAAGTGACATATTTTTGACCAATCAGTACATAGAAATGCGTTGTATCTAAGTGCTGATTGGTAAAAATATGTATGTCACTTAATGAGTATCGTTATAATAATGATGGCGTTATGAGTTACAAAATAAAAGGGTAAATCAACATACTTCATGTACTTCCCATTTACGCTGGATTTCACAAATGTCACTTAACTTTAATTATCGATTAAGAATAATCATTCCTATACCTTCAACACATGTAACTATAGCAACGTTTACTTTTAACGGATGATTAAATTTAAGTAACGTTTGTGAAATCCGCCATTAGTGATTTTTTTATATCTATCCTTGTTGCACATTATAGAGATAAAAAGAACACAGTTGAAAGTTTGTTAACACTTAAAGTGACATTTAACAAAGTTACTGTCAACTTTAAAGTTTCTATTTGTTTTCTAACGAAACTGTTTTCACTTTGTTTTAAATAATACATTTTTGAGTTGAAACTATTGCCATTGTGACAAACATAATTCCCTAAAACTGTTGTATTCCTTGTTGCACTTGCAACAATTGTATTTGTTATCCTTGTTTCTCAATGTTCTCACGAGAGGAATGGCATCGCGTTGAGTATTGATTTAGTACCTTACTACTGTGACCTTATAAGAACAGAATGGCCATACAGATGTCTTCACCGTTATTAGTTAAAATAATCACGAGGTACAATTACGCTATTTGCTTTTGTATTATTATCAAGGCGCGGGAAGTTCGTATGAAACGTCACGAATGTTTCCCCTCCAAACAGACGACTCGCAGTGCAGGTTCGTTACGGGCAAATGTATGAAACTAATGCCTTAGCGGCAGCATAGCGCGTTCGAAAACACGACATTGCACGCGGATGAGCTGTATTTTTCGTTCAGTTGTGGGCCGAACTTATACGTTTATCCCGTGCCCTGATAATTATATTGTAGCGTGTCTTTAAATCGTGTTTTTTTCTTTTCATTTTTAATTCAGTTTTTAGTGTGGCCAGTGACATTCATCCAAATTTGTATTATCCATTCCTTCACTATTTATTATTGCAGTAGGTTGTGATTTTAAGTTAGGAGGTTGTGTATCACGTTAAATTAGACAAATTTCCGTTCAAATTGGCAACAACATGGCGGATTCCTGCTCATTGGTCACACTGTCTCTGTATTAAGTCACTGTATTGCAACCGAATAACATTTGCAAAATTCAAAGTTTCTTAAAACAAAGAAGAAATATAAAATACTAAGCATAACCTCCTTACACGAAAGTTTAAATGCAAGTGACAGCTTCCTGTACTAGTGGTGGGTCTATCGATAGTGTTTATTACCGATAGTATGTACAGTATGAGCATAAATGATTGAGGACAAGTTGAATTTCCCGCGTCTCTATCTAGTAATTTTTACTCTTTGTGTGTGGCCGTGCTGAGAAATTAATTTTTGTTCAGTGTCGCCTGTGTAAATTTTGCAGCCGGCCCCAAGAATTCATAAGACAAAATGGGGCGCGTTTGCCTAATGTACCTGTCAGTAGTTATTGCCGCTTCTTGTATTTAAAATAAACAAGTTACTTGCCTATTCTTTTTGTAACCTATGTATTTGACCAACTTAAGAAAAATATTGAAAAGCGGGAAATTCAACTTGTCCTCAAACATTTATGCTCATACTGTACTATCGATAGAGGACTATTGATAGCAAAAACTATCGATAGTATTAGGATTATCGATAGTACTATCGATAGGAGACTATCAACGAATTACCTCGTTGGAGACTATCAATAGCAAATACTATCTATAATCCTATCGATATGTATTACCGTAATATCTCGCTAAATACGAACTTTGTTAGGAGGTGTTATTCTTCTTAAAAATACTTAAACATGGCTCGCCCACGATAACAAAACCATTACTAGAAATGACTCGATAATTTTTGCTGTTTTACTAGTCTCCTATCGATACGATTACCGATAATCCTAATACTATCGATAGTTTTTGCTATCGATAGGCCCACCACTGTCCTGTACGCTGTAACATGTGTTCATTTAATATTCCGGTATCATTACCTGTGGAAATATTTTCTTTTGGAAAATGTATGTCGCAGTGTTAAAATTGGACATAACCTGACTTTTAAATGTCAGCATGACATAAATCATAAAATAACAATTACTACTCACTCTGAAATTAAATAATTTATTAGATACTATACAGGGTGTCTCAGAAACTACAAAATTTTAATTAATTTCAACTTGTTATGAAAACATGAAAAATTATAAAAACTGCTCAAAATTATGGCCTCCATTTTGAATACATAAGTTATAACAACGTATAATTGAATGTAGTTGCTGGAAATAAATAGAAAAGTTACTTTTTATATCGAAATTATTTCTAGTCCTCATTTTTTTTATTTCGTTTTAACTTGATGTGGAAACATTTCCGGCCACAACTTTATTAATAAAAGTTGCTTAACTACATGCCCTCTACTACTTCTGAAAGTTAGGAATAGTTTTTCTGAGACATCCTGTATAATAAATCCTATACAGGGGGGGCCTATTCGGAAGATAGCGATTTTATTATCCTCTGTTGGGTGGATCGATGAACATTTTCCAGCATTTCATGCAATCATGGCAAATGCGTTAGGATACAGAGGATACAGTTGTGTGAAGAATAACACGGCCAGCATTTCGAACATTTATTAAATTAATTGTTAATTTTAATTTTAATGTAAAATCATATTGTTATTAATGACTTAATTATTTAAGTAATGTACATAAAATAAGCAATTCAAATGATAATGTTCATTTCTAACAAACTAAAAACTTAAAATCAGATTGAATACAACTTTTTAAAATAATTTTCAGTTAAAATGAACGATTTGTGATGGAAGTAATCCGTTAAAAGTCGGAATAAATGCCGCATTACAGAGTTTCGAATTTGAAGTGTCATTATGTAAGAATTCAAAGTGTAACGTATACCAAACCGCATATTACTGAAAAGCTTAATCTACGATGTGTCAGAGTTAATGATAAATACAGGGTGTTCCATTTAAAAAAATCAGAGTAAAATAGGCATTCGAGTTATGATTCACCCTGTAAAAAGTATGTGACCTATTTTTAAAACGAACATTGTTTTTTACTCCCAACAAGTCATGTAATATTCCTATAAAATTACAAAGTAAAATTTTAATAAACAACGTATCTACAGCGTATCAAAACATACCGTATTTTTACGTTTAAATGCCAATATCTCGAAAAGTATTACATTTAGGTACGTAATCATCTTATAAAAAATTGTTCCATTTTTAAAGGCGAATCAGATGAGCTCATAATAGACTGGGTGTTCCATTAAAAAAAACATAACTTTGGGTTGGCACATCCAGACGAAACACTCTGTATAATTGTAACTAATTTTAAATCATGCAGCTATATCTCATCTAAGTCTTAACGCTCAGGGATTTTAAAAAAATATGCAATAATACGCACTATTGGCCCACCCTGTATACAGTCTTTTTCTTTTGGTTTTCCTTTTTCGTCAAATGTGTTTCCGAATTTGTCAGATGACTTTCCAATCCGTTCAGAGTATAGTAGGACTGCGGATTGGAAAGTCATTTGACAAATTCGGAAACATAGTTGACAAAAGGGGAAAACCAAAAGAAAAAGACTGTAATATATAGGATTCACAGAAAGACAATATCTGTATGGGATCACCGGGCAGCAATTCTTGCACCAATATCATGCGAATATGATAGAGCAGAAAATAACTTATTTTTGTAGAAAACCAACAAACTACACAAACAAACACGAAAACACTTACATGACAGTTGACTGGAAGAATGACACTAGTGTCGATTCAGTTCGCAGCGAGCTTAAGCTACGACATGCCTTTATGAAAACAAAATATTTCTATGGCCAATGCTACTTGCTAAAGTCAAAGTTGTCTGCAAACTTAAAAATTTTTAAATTCAATTTACAATTTCGTTTTCACTTTACTGTTTTCTTTTGCTTACAAGTTAAACGAGTACGTTTGCGTAAGTTTTAGTCAAACGTTTATAATTATTATAAATCGTTCAATTATTTATTATTATAATAGGCCAACTAATTTCAACTGTTGTGAATTTTATTATCGCGTAACATTCAACAGGAGTTTAATCAAATATAACATCGACACATAATTATATTTTAATGCATTTAATATGTTTTATAAAGGGTTGCAGCTTATTTCGGTTTCAATGCGCGCCATTGTTTGCGCCCGTGCGTTTCAAAACCGGCTTCAATGTAATATTCATTTCGACCGAATCTTTATTATTATTATTTGCCGGCGTATTCACAACGTGTGCAGTTTATGAACTTCTCTTAAGATTCGTGGGGAAGACGATTTATGATTTTAGCACTCCGTTTGTGACTTATATTATATTTATTTTGTTGGTTGGATTAGAATTTAAGGCTAAACTACATCAAATACAGTTCATTTTTCCAATATATGCCGATCGATCGATCGACAAGTCAAAGAACTTTTATGTAGCTATCTCCTTCTAACTTTCGTGAAACAGCTTTGCGACTTTTGTCATGTCATGTCATTTCATCATATATTTTCGTAACTCAGATCTATGCGATCGGCATATAGTAAAAAAATGATTTGTATATATCATTATTATAAAACTGATATCATCGATTTGCTGCTTTGCCGGAGGAATGACAGTTGCGTCATCATTTGTTCCCCCTCCAGTAGTTGTACGCATCTAGTTGACTCCGCCCCATGTATCTTTGCCAGAAACAAGCTCTAGCCAAGTTCACTTTAACGTCAAACTAAAGCCCCTGTCACATCATTAGTCAGTTTGATCAAACTAGATTGACAAACTACATCAATGACGTCAAGACTTATCAAATTCGTTATTTCGTCAAACTGCGCTGTCACACTAGCACTAGAAATTTGACCAAACTTTGAGGTTAAATTTTTTTTGGAAATCGTCATTTTAAAAAAGTTACGCAAAAATGGATAGAAAAGAAGCAGTGGCAGTGTTAGCCTTATAGGTTAGGTTAGACGTTAGACTTCCGTTTCGCGCCTCTTCCTGTGCATTTAAATCTACTAATCATAAGGCAAGTTTGATCAAACTGACTGATGGATATAGAGGCGCCCCTAAAATTTAGAAAATTTGCTCAAACAGCTTCCATGACGTCATGTGATGTCATTAGTTTAGTTTGTCAGTCCAGTTTGATCAAACTGACTAATGGTGTGACATGGGCTTAAAGAGAAAAAAACCACGGTTACAAATTTAATTTAGCGCTCCAGGTCTATATAAATATAAAAGTTAACGAATCTTATTCACAATGGGTAATAAAATAAAATTTCTACCGCAGGGAGTAGGCTGACGTGATACGTTTGGTTCATCGCACCTGCATTAAATGCTATACGTACGCTTTCTTGCAGACGGGCAACTTATCAGCCGTCTAGAATTACATACATTAGCAGTAAATTAAAGCCGCGTTAAACAAATCGTTTCAACTTACACCGCCCGAATGTTTATTGCTGCTCGCAGGTCGCGATAACGTGACCTCTATTTTACAGCCGTAAACAAAATTACGTTGAGCGCGCGGCGCTGTGGCAAAATTGATAATTGGAAATTATGTAACGCCATGGGTCGCCGAAGAGATTTCACATTACCGTTTCGGTTTGGTTTCTCTTGATATACGGCGCCTTTTTACGATGACCCTATAAGTCCAGCAGATCCCAAACTTTTTTTTGCAAACAGAACACTTCACAATTTACAATTCATAATTTCTAAAAAGGCTGACACTTAAGGCCGGTCTAAACGTAACGACTTGTCGCATCAGACAAAACGTATCAGGCAAAATGGAACATGTGGACCGCAAAATGTACGTCTTGTCTAACGTTTTGCGGTCCACACGGTCCATTTTGCCTGATGCGACAATTTATTGGATAAGTCGTTGCGTCTGGACCGGCCTTTAGGTACGTATTTATCTATGAAAAATTAAAAAAATATAGAGTGTCATTCATAGAGAGGCCAACAGTTTGCATTTACAGATTTTTTTGTGAAAAAAAGAAGTAGAAAGAAACAGATTACGATTGCACGTAATGAAAAGTGATACTTGATGAGTTTTGATCGATTGAATTAACGCATTTAAAACACTTTGTCAAATATCATATGTCCGTTTAATATTCCGGTAGCACTGTCTATGGAAATATTTTGTTTTCGTAAAGGCATGTCGTAGCTTAAGCTCGCCGCGAACAGAATTGTCACTAGTGTCATTCGTCCTGTCAGTTGTCGGGTAAGTGTTTTGCGTTGTTTGTTAGTTTTATACAAAAATTGTTTTCAGGACTCATTTACTTTACATTTATTGCATTACAAAATGGTATTTACATTACTTTAGAGCAAAAACATTTGTGATTGAAAGTTATTTTCGTAATAATACAAAAATCGATGGGGCATGGGTATATTGAGTACCAAACTGCTTGGAAGAGTTTAGAGTTGAATTTCCGGATGTTATTAATGACCACAAAACACTCGAAGACACCTGCATTAGTGTGTACAGTTGTTTCGTGAAACTGGAGGTCTTTTCCGAAGAAAAACAACAGATTACCTTGAAAATGCACTGCCGAGGTTATCGAAACTGCAAGACATAATGAAAGATGCTTCTCACACCTTTATTCGCCAATTACCACAACAGATTGAGCTTTCTGTGGGAACGTGCCACAAATTATTAGGCAAAGATATTTAGTTCTATCCGTACCGCATGATACCTATTGGTGCAAGAATTGCTATCCGGTGATCCCATACAGAGATTATCTTTCTGTGAATCTTATATAATACAATAATTTAATTTAAGAGTGAGTAGCAATCGTTATTTTATGATTTGACATTTAAAAGTCATATGCAACATATGGCGACATACGTTTTCCAAAACAAAACATTTTCGCAGGTAATGCTACCGGATTATTAAATGAACACATTTTATGTTTTGTTTTTTTAATTTCTAAAAAAGCTGATGGTGTTCTCCTGCACACAGTTTGAGAAATGCTGTACTGGCATAAAAATGGTTTACGATGAACAATAAGCAAGTTTTCATTCTGTTGTTATGTTTAATTTTGTGTAATCGCTGTCATTACAACGTCGTTATGGAAAATCGCGCGTAATCATCGTGCAATTAGCGACTCATTGTAATTTATTTGCTTTCGTTGGCGTTATCAACCAAAGTGTACATTTTCTTCATATGATTAGTGAAGTATTTACGTACTGTACGGTGTTGCCAGAAAAAACATAAGCTTCGTAATCCGTTAACACCACGCCGCGCTGCGTGCGGCAACAGAACTACTCAAAGTAGGGTTTAAGAGAGAATATTTTTGTTTGTGTTTAAATAGTACCTACTTAATTACTTTACGATGTGTATATAATTATCACTAACCGCCGCGCGCCGGGTTGCTAGATATTTTATGTATTTAATGTCGCCAACTTGTTCACAAAATGTCACCAAAAGACGCCAATTTTTCATTAACGATATATCTGAAATAAATAGTATACTTTTTTCCTAATTAATTCGTCCGATTCGCAATAAAATAGGGTGAAAATGAACCTTATTTAAATTATTCTTAAGACCGTTGCTTTGACTTAGTAGTTTAATGCAATTGGAACGTAGTGTACTCACATACTGTAAGTTGTGAAAATAATGAAAAAAAAATGTTTTCAAAATAAAAATAATAGTATATTGTAGACCGAGGCGGTAAAATGTTTGTTTTCCAGGTCGAGAGAAGATATGGACAGGCGAGGCGAGGAGCCGGGTCTGGCCACTTCTCGAGACCTCGAAAACTGCTTTACCGCCATGGTTTACACATTATTTTTTTTCCTACACATTATAATTAATTTTGTTAATATCACACAAACGTTCTTTTTCTCGAAGTAAAAATATTAAAATTGAGTTACTATTAAAATTATTATAGATGTTTTAAAACACCGTATTGTGTGTCAGCGTGGTCGAACGGTCAAGACGGTGGTTTAATACATCAGTCATGGGTTCGAATCCCACCGCTGCCGAGTTGGTTTTTTTTTTTTTTTGATAATTTTAATCCTTTTTAAAACCAAATACCAGTGGAATTAAATAAAAAAAAACTTACGTTTGTTAATTTTTTGATGGCGATGAGAATGCATTCCAGAAATTATTGTCGCGCCACCTAGTGGTAAAGTCTCGTAAATTATTTTCTCGGCTAGGCATTTATGTTCATTTTGCCGGTCTAGCCGTGGAAACGTTTGCTTTCTCCTCCCTGATGAGCCGGTAAAATTGAATTTTCTACTAGTGTAGGAAAAAAAGTAATTTTCCTGCGTATTTTAAGACAGACATACAAAAATTACGAGAGAAAAGAATACAAATAAAATTTTAAATAGGAAATAAAACAAATGGAAAAGAAAGTAAATAATGAGCAGAAAAGGGAAACGAAAAGCAACTGAAAAAGAAACAAATCGGAAACAAATAGGAAACAAATAAAATATGAAAAGAGAGACAAGTGGGAAAACATACATAAAATACATTCGCTGACATACATAAAGTACCGTTTAAACCTGCCTTTTTTTAGTTCCCGTATCTTGTAAATGGGGCTTTTATTCTTAGGTTATGTTGGTTTGCAATTTTGTGCTGTTATTTTGAATCTTTGGCTATCTTCTCCATGCTTTTCCAACATTTTATTGAATGCATTACACCTCAATGTGGTTCTTTGTTTGTTTCATAATGTATTTCCGAATCATTTTTGGAAATTGCAATTTACAATTGACAACTAAATTTTGACAAACGATAATTTGATTACAAAACCTTCAATACCAATCGCTTGTGTAAGACAACATAAGAGCAAAAGAAAATCACAATTATTAGTTAATCATTACAAAAGTGAACGGAGTTTATGTCTTTGTTTTTATTTAAAATAAATAAAAAGTGAGCAAATAAAAATCAAATTAGAGTGGGCGGTGCAATATCTGTGATTAACTGAATTAATTAATGTAATACATTCATGGACTGTCAAATTTATTGACCTTTTTATTTAATCACAGATACGTTTTCTTTGCACCGCCTACTCAAATCTGATTTTATTTATTCACCGTTTATTATTGTGAATTTTTATAACAATGGACAAAATTGGAATGAAAAAAGAAATCAAATGACAGAAAAAGGCAAATGAAAAACTAAAAGAAAAAGGAAAATTATTGGAAAAACAAGTAACAAACAATAAAATAAAAAACTTCGAACCAATTTTTAAATTTCGAAAATAAATGCATATGTGCACAATTAATAAAAAATTATAAATATCAAAATAGCTATTTGTGCAACAAGTGAAATGTCATTTTTTTCCGTACTAGGCATGGGAAATCAAAAACATGCCGCCTACGGAAAAAATGGACTTCCTACGTGTTGCACACATGATTTTTTCTACTGGAGTTTAAATTTCGATAATTTTAACAATTTATGTTCTGATTTGACGTTTAAAAAAGCGGGGGCAAGATTGCTCTGCTTTCGTTACTATAGAGATACAATATAACTTAAACCTTTTAGTGTTGAAATATTATTTCCACCCTTGTTAGGAAATATTCCACTTTTCCTAACTCAAATTAGTGTTCAAATGTTAAAGTTTTCCAAACTCTAGTAGAAAAAGAAATAAATGGAAGCAAATAATAAATTGAAAGGTGTGACTTCAAATTTTTGGTCGGTTGTGTACTTTTGTTTCCATGGATAACTAGAGATGAAATTTTGTTGAATGTTCATTGTGTGAAGGCAGTAGCCCAAATTAGGCGCCAGTCGCCAAATAAGATTTTTAAGCACCAAGTGTAAGTATGGTGATAGAGAGTAGATGTCACCTCTCTCTACTTTACACGCACGACGACGGATGCCTAGATTAATAAAGGATCAGTCTTTTATTCGGCCGATCGCGTTTGAAGAAAGTCTGCTCTACGAAAACTCCCTTCAGTATGGCTCCTTCTGCATTTGCGCAGATGAAACTATAGGCACTTGGGGAAACATTATTGTAAATCAAATGTAAAGAAATAAAGCACTTGGTATTATTTCACTAGAAGTACCGTGCCTTCAAATGAATTCCTGATTAAAGTAAGCTGTGCTTTTTTTATAAAGTTGGCGGTACACAATACAAAAGTGAGAGGGCAGTTCACAAAATCACCATCACATAAAAAATGTGCAAGGTTAACGCAAAAAACTTAATTTATTTCAAAACAACACTAAAGCTTAAAGCTGATGCTGAAATTGCTGTTCCTCAGCTTGAATGCACAAACGTACCGTGCGCTTCATGTTTTTAAAGATCAAATGCCTCTGTCAAGTGTTGGGGGTTATGTTAGCACGAAAAAGTAATTTGACCACTGTCAGTGCTATAAACCTTTAGGAGAAAAAACACTGAAATTAGAGCTTACTTTAATTTGGAATTTAATTGAATGCAAGGTATACAGTGAAAGCTCTGACATGCGGACAGTCGCGGTTCTAAAAGATTTGTCCGGTTAAGGAAGGTGTCCGTTTAATAGAGAGAACTACTATAAAACAAAAATTTACAACGCGTTTCCATTTATTTATCATCTATTTAAAAAAAAAAGTGCAAAATATGTATAAGAAATCAAAAAAACCAAGGAATCAAAAAACGATATAAAAGCACGTACATAACAATGCTTCTTGTAAGTAAGATAATACATACAAAGTAAAAATACTTGTTTGACGTGTCTTTTCCAATCTATGTTGAATAATACGGTTTTGAAAATGCGTTTCGAGGTTTTTAAGATCCTCAAATGTAATAAAATCATGTACTGAAAATGTTTTCAACATGGAAATGGTACGTAGGGCTTCATCGTAGGATTTTATGGATTCAGCAGCGCAAGGTACAATTTCCACCATTTCACCTCCTGATTCATTTTCGGATTCTTCAACATTAAGGGCCGGTTTCATAATAGTAGTAAAGGAGACTTTAATTTTAAGTCAATTTAAGCATAGGAAAACTAATGTATTTTTATAGGTTAAAGTCACTTTAAATTTAAAGTTCTATTATGAAAACGGCCCTTAGGGAAATATCAGTATTATCGAACGTTTCTTCTTCCGTTGCACTTTTTAGTCCATGTCTATAAATTCTTCTGCCTAAATCTTTCGCATGCCGCATTAATCCAGCAAGTATTTATACAAGAGTAGCTCATCTTCCGGATCGTAATCAGTTGAACTTTCTTAACCTTTTCTGAATCCAGTCTTACGGAAACAATTCTTGATTTCACGTCGTCCATTTATGTTAGAACACTTTTCAATATAAGATCTCGAAAATAGAATTTAATTTTTCAAAATTATACCTTGGTCCAAGGGCTAACATCTAACATACTGAAGTCGTGTTGGGGGGTAAAAATCTCAATAACCAACAGTCATTAAACAAAGGAAAATCAAATGAAATGGCTAGAACGGGGGGACTCACCGAATATTGATTTGGGATTCCCCAATTAGAAATTACAATAAATGCTTTTGTCCTCTTTAACGAACATTACTCGTCGTCCGCTTATTAGAACTTCGCGTCCGCTTGTAGGAAATTTTTATCCATTTGTGGGAAATAAAATAATGTCCGCGTCCGGTTATTAAAATGTCCCCATACGGAAAGCATTTTACATTGGAAACTATAGGACCAAATTTGGTTCCAAATTATTATTAGTAATAAATTATATTTCCAGTGAAATAGTATACCGAGTGCTTTATTTGATTTATAAATATAATGCATTGCTATCACCCCTAAATGCTGCACTTTAACAGATTATGCGCCAGATTGCAGCAATCACTTCTCTGAAGTTAGAAAAACGTCCTCTAGTGTGACTTCCTCTTCGGCACAGAAAAATGGATCTGAACTAAGAGCGCTAATGGCCGGATAAAGAACTTCGTTCTATATTAATGTAGGAAGCCATGCTGCTTCATAATGGATTTTCATATTATAATAATAGATGTCACTACATAATTATGGTCATACAGTGGAGTACGCTTGGTATGACTCCGTATATAGTGACAAACCGCTTATTATTACGTACTTGTACCCAGTGGGTTGGTTTTCACATAGAGTACTTTCATTCCGCTTATAATGTCGTCCGTTTAGTATGACTTAATTATCCTTTCCGTTGAATGTTACTATAAGTAGACTCCACTGTAGTAGGTATTACAGTGTACTTCTATCAATTACAGTATAGTGAAAAGTTTTTACTTATTTCACCAATCAACTTTTTCACATTTTATATTACCAACACGATATTTTAGAGTGTTTGTATCATTTTGAACAATAGATGGCGCTAAATCAACCAGATCTGTTAAATTATGGTATTAATCACTCTTAAGAATTCTTATGCAAGAAAGAACCGGAATAAACAAGAATAATATGCTACGTATGAAAAACCACTGTTTAAATGAAGCTTCTTTTTCTGATTACAGTGATATATCACACTTGATGCAAAGAGTAGATAACTTATATATAATGATTGAAAGGCGTTTGAATTTGGCGCGTTGTCGAATTAGTAATTTTCGTCTTACAAGATTGGTATTTATGCTGGATATGTTGAATTTCGTCAGTAGCGTGCGTGTGTTGTATTGTTTACGTTTTGATTTCCTTATTTTATTATTATTGAGTTAGTATTAACGAAAAGGTTATTTTTATTTCCACTTTTGCTGTCAGACATTTTTCATTGGTAAGTACAGCCATATAACAGGAAATAAAAATACACACAAACGTTTTAGGTTAGCGATGGTTTTCACGGACCTGCACAATAAATTTATTGTTGAGGCCTATTTTCGGTCGGGGATACGCAATGAACAAAATGTGTGGAATTATTCTTATCAAAGTTGTCACCAACAATTTCAAGAACAGTTCCCTGAAGTGGTATTCACATATGATTCTTTTATGCAACACGTCCGCCGTATAATTCCGAGATTTCGTGAAACAGGCAGTGTTTCTAAAGGAAAATCTACAGGCCGGCCCACTGTTCTCACCGAAGAAGTCATCGCAGATATTCATCAAAGAATGGATGTAAGTCCGAAGAAGTCTTTACGGTGTTTATCGGCTCAAACGAATTTATCACTTGGTACATGTCAAAAGGCTTGCAAGAAGGTTCTACATTTACATCCATATAAGATAACTGTAACTCATGAGTTGCTACCTCTTGATTTGCCTCGTCGAGTGCAATATTGCCAATGGTTTAATGAGTTCTTAAATAATGACGATATGTTAGACATAACTTTCTTCAGTGATGAAGCATGGTTTCATCTCAGCGGTTATGTAAATTCGCAAAACCGTAGAATATGGTGTGCAGAAAACCCTCATATTTTTAAGAGACTTCATTACATCCTCAGAAGATCGGTGTGTGGTTGGCAATGTCAAGAAGGAGGATCGTTGGACCTATTTTTTTCAACACAATATTAATGCACTTGCATATCAAGAAACAATTTTAAATCCTTTCATTGAAGAACTTCATGACGATGAATTACAACGGGGTTACTTTCAACAGGATGGAGCTACAGCCCACACTGCACTGACAACGTTGAATCATTTGCAACAGTTCTTTGGGGATAGGTTAATAAGTAGGGACAGATGGCCTCCTCGGTCACCAGACTTAACCCCACTTGATTTCTTCATGTTCGGTTTTTTAAAAAATAAAGTGTTTTCAGAACGTCTCCATACGTTAGAAGAATTACAAAATGCTAATACAGAGGCTGTCAACAGCATCACTCCAGAAACACGACACAAAGTTTTCGAAAACATGAAAAGAAGAGTAAATTTGTGTTTGGATTCAAATGGGGGACATTTTGAACAGATGTTATAATTTTATTTTATATCTGCTTTACTTTTTATATTCTCCATATCAATGTATGTAATTAACAAACGTAAAATAATTTCTAATCACTAATAAATTGTTTTAATAATATATAATTTTATGTGCCGCCCATGGTAAAACAGAATAGTATGCAGTACCAACTTTTACAAATAATCTAATGGGCGGGAAATTCAAACACCCTTCAATCATTAATGTACACTCTGTACAAGAGGCGACACTTAAACAAGGAAGTACAAATTAGAAAAGAGAAAACATTTGCGCCAATTTAAATGTCCTTTCGTATTCTATCGAGTGTTTCCGGACAAAAACTGTGCCTGCGATAATCTGATGAGTGAAAACTGTATGCTACACCTTGTGTCATGCCAACGCCATTTGCTTTTCGTTTCCCACGTTCGCCCACGCCAATTTAAAGGGACAACTGGTTCGAGGTCAGCCAAACTACTCGGCAAAGATCAAATCTCTTGAATAATACCTACTCTTTGCCTGATAGTTTGATTTAGATTCTGGTCAAAATTTCGAAATTATTTATTCTGTTATGCAAAGAGGACTTTGGAAACAAAAAAGCAACTGTCAAGCGCAAACTTTTTGTTTCTAAAGCACTCTTTGCATAACAGATGATTTCGAAATTTTGTCCAACATCTAATTCGAACTATCAAGTGTGACACATCGTTGTAATCAGAAAAAGAAGCTTCATTTAGGTCCGATTTTACAATCGTCGGATAAGCATTATTCTTAGAATAACGTGACGTGGGTGTGACATAGATATGGAGGAACATTAAAGGATATTCGGCGAACAGTTATTCCGTCCTTATTCCACGATTGTGAAATTGGGCCTTAATAGTGTAAAAATCTAAGATGGCGAATTGTGATTTGTACTTTTTTCTTTCGAATATGTATCTTGAAACGTAAGAAATACGTGAAATTTGTTTGCAGATTATACACGCTGAAATATCTCCAAAAAAGATTTCTCTTTTTTTTCTACAATTATTATTAATAAAACAAACAATAAATTTGTCTGCCAATGTAAATACGATTCACGTGCAGATTTTGCGACGCTCTTTGAGAAGCGGCGCGCATAAATAAAATAGAGTTTTCCGTGAATTACGGCGAGTGCATAAAACATTTCGCGGTCTAAAATTACAAACTAACTAAAGACAGGAAAATAAGTGCATCGCAATAAGAAATATCGACGATAGTAATTATTCCTCGGCTCCGACGTAACAAGCGCGGCGCGTTCGGAAGAGGAACCCTCCGTTCCTTTGAAGTGCGGATTGTGATTTGGTATTTATTTTAACGGATTCGGCTGCGCGGGACACGTGCTATAAATATTACCCGTTTTCAAATAGAATAACATAAATATCCTATATGTTCGTTATCCCGCCGATATATTACGAGTTTATGTGAAAAGCATTTTTGAAGTCACGGAATACGTTCCGGTAATAACGTTTACAACGCTCGATGTTTGGCTTGGCAGGCGATGGGTTTCGGTTTTAATTTAAACTCGAGCACGGTTAGTTGCATATACTACAGGGTGTTTTGGAAAATGTGAACAAAATCACAGAGGTCAATCAGGCACGAGTGTTCAATAAAAAGAAAAGCTGTAACACGCTTTTGTTGTTTGTTAGGAACGTATGTCGTGATTAACTTCATTTGTATTTCAACTTAGAATGCAATAAAGAAATGTTTTCAGGAAGGAGGTGGACACTTTCAACACTAGTTAGTAATGAATGTGTATTTTTGAAATATTTTCCTTTAGTTAAAGTGAGGTTAGAAATATAAGTGACACTAGATGCATCCTACGCCAACTGAAAATTTGAAAACGATACAAGTAAAATTTATTTTATTGCCGCGATAAGCTATAGGAAGAATCGACCTGTTTACATTTCGTAGGTCTTTGAGAGCTTAAAAAAATTAATTCTTGAGACATAAATGTTGCATAAACTTTCAAGCCAACCTAAAACAGAACTGGTTCCCTGACGTTAAGCGGTTTGGCTTCTCGTATGAGGCACGCTTTGTGTTTGTGTGTGGATATTTCCCGAGTGTCTGCCGAGCTATTGATTTACTGAGAAGAAGGAACTCCTGTCTAACATAACCTCACAATGTGATCCTTATCGCGGTCTTAGCAGCCGACACAGTTTGTTATTACAGCCCAAGTTTTGGGCGGAAAAAAAATATTTGTAATATGCACGTGTATTATTAGATGTCGCTGAGGAGTCGTGATGGAATTAGAGGCCTCGAGGTGCCGCTGTGTTAGTCGAGAAGTAAAAGTTTGCGCAGAATTAAATATACATAAGAAACCGTTCAAGTTTCCCGTATAAATCCCCGGGGACGAAGTGGGCAGCGAGATAGAGAGATCGAACTTCCTTCCCCCTCGCGAACGAGGGTCGCTAGGTGACAAAAATACAATTTGGATAATACGAACGCTGGAGGGAGCTGGCGTACAAGCACTCGCGGTGAAATGAATTGAATTGCGTCGCAAATTACAAGGGGGAGAGCGTCCCATTATGCGATGAAATAATACCAATTATATACTCGTCCTCCGGTGTCTCGCTGTCACGTTCATTTCTAAGATTGCAACAGTAATTATTAAATGCCGCTTTGAAATGTATTATCAGAACATCTAAATACATTCATTTTCATGTTTATCTTGCAATAGAAATCATTACAAATTAGAACTGGCCGAAAATATTATATTTTTGCAGTTCTTCGCGTTTCTTATTACTAGGGATAGGAATAACATATTTTGACGTCATCACGTTAGGGTGCATGGGTTACACCAAAACGCCAATCAGTGTTGATGTACTGGGACTATTCCCCGGCCATGTCGTACCTCTAGTACACGATACAACACCATTCTCGACGAGTGTCCAGGTTAACGCTAGCCGACGTCCTCTACACTTCGCCAGGTCAAGGAATTCGACTAATTGGTGCGTTTCCAACACAATTACCACTTAGCACTTGCTCGGAGACTGCCAGCTTTTTTTTGTTTAGGGAACGTATCCTCGTTTCATATTATCAAACCATAAACAAACGTGCTCGTAATTTATAGGTGTATTTAGACTGGACTTTCTTAAATTCTAAATTTCCTAATTATACCACCTCCTATGGTATGTATGTGTATAATTGTGCTATGCTAAAAAAAAATTAACAAAATTTTTTTTTAATAGAGTTATTAGATGCAGACGTGTGTAAAGTTGTTCAATTCAGTTCTCAGTCAGCAATAGGGACATTTATACGCAAACAGACATCAACAGTAGTAAGTAATTAACGGCTGGGAGTTTGGCTGAAGTTCGTAGACATCGTCCCTTTCCTCTTTTCACTCGCTAAGCAGTCTTCCGGCCGTGTTTATTCTGTTTCCACTTTTATTACACAACTTATGTAAACAGAAGCTCCCGACCTCCTCCGGGCTCTCGGTCCAATTCAACTCGTGTTTGAAGAGAACGAGATAAGCAAATAAGGAGCGAGTAATAAAATCCCATTTCTATACAAATTTCAAAGCAAAACGTATTTCGTATGATTTCGTCTGTCGCGAACACAAATTCGTGTTTTAGGGAATTGCTTTACGTACCGCCGCAAGTGTCTGCCCGATGCGTCCCTCGTATTTACACGAAATCAAAGAGAAATGCAGTTTATTCGAAACGCACACAAGTTATTATGCATGTCGTGCTTTCAATCATTTCCGAGTCCCACGTGACCAAATTAACTATGTACGTAATTTTCTTAGAAAATTTGGCGATAGTTAAGATATTTGAGTGGTTCACGTCAAAGAACTCTTTACTTAAAAGAACACTAATCACGTATTAATACAGATTATAGAACTAGACAGATGGCTTATCAAATGTTCTAAATTTGACGCCGCAATTTGGAGACAAACTCGGTTTAGTTTGGAGACAGCTCACCAAATATGTGGTGGTGCTACTGTTACAATAGCAGGGTGCAAAACCGAAACCTGTAAGTATAAGTACCATTTAAACAAATTCTATAACTAAGGGCATTTCAATCACAAGTTAACTCTAACTATCAGTTTATTCCCATAGTAACAATTATGAAAACAATTATTCCTATGGCAATAAACTGAAAGCTAAAGTTAACTTGTGATTGAAATATCGGCCCTTAGAGGTGTGATGCAAAGTTTAAAAGAAGAATTAACAGCATATTATAACCGTACGTCCCATTATCGTGTCCTGGCCCCACTTTAAACTTATTCCTCTGTTACTTAAAAGCGACATCTGGCGGTAAATGAGCCAATTAAACTTCGGAATTAGCAAAAGGTTCGTGACAATTAATGTTCACTTTTCGAATTTGTGCATACAAGTGACATCTATTGACTATTTATCAAACTATGTTTAGAGCGTCCATTCGTTCCCATCTCGTTGGCTATCTGGAGACTTCTATTATCTGTGCTATTACCTAGTCGTTTAAATTGTTAAATTTTAGAGAATTAAATTACGATTGTAATCATACGTATATTTAATTTGTTGTTTCATGCTCTGATATAGTCTACAGTTTTACTCGAGTACACTGATGGCCATTTGCACCAAACACTTAAGCTGATCTTATATTTAAGTGATGTTTATAATGTGATATTTTTAGGTTACACAGCATTGCGTAAGTATTCTAAGTGACCCTTAAAGTTAAGTTGAGCTTAAATGCTTGGTGCAAATGGCCACGACTATTACTGTACTAGTACTGTATACGTACCACGTGTTTCGTTTTGAGTTGAAAACGCACACTCGCACTTATATCCCTTGACCCAGAAAATAATCGTTGCTCGCGTGACATATCCGCCCGTTTTCAAGTTTCTATGATACAATCGGTATGTACGAGTAGTATCTGTGCAGGTGGTTTTCTATCGTTCTTCATTAATTAATGTTTCTATCTAGACTTATCAAGCACAAACTTTTAAACAACTTGGCGAATAAGAAAATACGCTAAAGACGAGTTCCCACCGATCCGAAAAACAATTATCCCGTCCGCGACAACTTTATCTGGAAAACGTTTAAGCGTCGGCGGCCCTCCCACGCTAAAATCCCCAAATTAAACTTCAATCAAACTTAATATAAAACTTCGCCTTTTAAATTTCGAACAAAAATTATATGAAAAGGAACGTCGAGAGGAAAGCCCGTAAGCCCCTCCGAGCAAGATAGCATCATCGAACGAGCTCCGGGCTAAAAGCGCGCGAGTTTATCCTAAGCGTTTTAATAGTTTTAAATTATTTTAAGTGGCGAACTTTCGAAGTTTTAAACGAGCCCGTCTTGTCTTGGGCGAGTGAAAAACATAATCTTGTAAAATTGAAAAGAAGTCAAAAATGAATCAAATTTACTGATTACATACAAAATAAAAACTACATGAGTATGAACTTAGTTGGAAAGGACAAAGAGGGAGATGAGAATTGAATGCATTGTGTCGCAGCTAGTATGTAACGAAATGTTTATACATGCGTCAGTTTTTGAATGTCTTTGTGCCGTCTCTCCTAATAAAACATCCGATGGGATAAACGAAATATTGCGCACGAAATATTTCAGCGAGGATGACACAATATACCCGATGTTCGTAAACGTGAACACACAGACGTGTACGGGGCGGTAAAAAGTGTCAGTTTTTATTGATTCACATGCCGTGCTCGCCAACTGATCCCCGCCGCCACCCCCGCAGTCTTTGTCACTGTTTATCCTGTATCTGGTACAATAATTGGTTGCGCAGTGCTCCTCACCGCTTCCACGCTTGCGATTACACAAGGTTCGCTGGTAAATTTATTGAATGCGAAGTACTCTTTAAACTTTTATGTTATGCCGGAAGCGTAGTTGCACCCTCATTGCATACGATAATTAAATGGGCTGTATGAAAATATTTTGCCATTTTCCTAAGGGTGATGCCTTCTTCAAAAATAAATCGCTCACAATGTATTGAACCAAAGTCTCTTAATTCCATTAGAACATCATTCTTTCTGTGCTGTAGTATTGCACGTACAATGTTTCTTTTTCTGCTTCTTCTTAGTGACTAGGACTGTATCCTGTTTGTTCGATCTCATATTCCACGGATGAAGAAAACCAACATTGTTTTCATCTTCCATTAGTCCTTTTCTTCTATTCTTTGAAAACAACTGACATAAATAAGGGTTTGAGGTAAACCTTTATCTTCTTATAAAACATCTTTGATGTCATAACTTTTTTGTATGCGATTGTATACATATGGATCGTACGATGATTTATAAAAAAAAGTAGAACAAAGGTCGCCATGGTGATGATCACGTACCCTTTTTTTTTATCTCGTTTCATCCCCTCGAGCTGAAAGCAGCAGCTCAGGACGATCCCCTCTCCAGATCATATCGGGTGGGCTTTGATTGGGTTTTTAACTCTAATTGTAGCTTTTTGTCTCACTTTTAAGTACTCCTATGCATGCAGAGGGGGATTAATTTACCCTCAAAGCTGAGTTATTATCTCGGTACAATAACAGGGAACAGTTCTTATCTTTTGCCTGACAATTCATTCAACCACTTGTTATTTAAATTTCTGATAAGTTTTAGTTCTTAATAATTTTTAATGCCTTTTATTACTGTAAAGTGGGCATATTATTATTAACTCAGCTTTTATTCATTGTTAAATCAATCAACAGTCAAACAGTTTTTATTGTAATTATGATTACAATAATTGTTAATGACAGTGTTTGATTTATAATTTCATTCTATGTAAAATGGTAGTCGAAATACCGTAACATAAATTAGTAGCAATAAATGACAAAAGACGAAACACATAACATTCATAAGACAAACACAGCAATTATTAATATGACAATCATGACATTGTGATCTTGCCTTACATTGTCGAATTTAATTTTGATGTTGCCGCTTTCATAAGTTTTAATTAATCTTAACTTTAAGGCATTTTGTACATTATTTTTCTTGCAAATGCAAGGTCCGTGATGGAACACGTACAGTGGGGTGCAAGAAAATGATCGTTAATGTCATTCAAATATTTGATGTACAGTAGCGGAAAACAAAATCCGGGCAAGTATTTGACATAACATGCATATCTAGACGAATTTGGTAAATCAGGCTTTTTATTGAGGTTACATTTCTGCCAAAACATAAAAAGGATTTGAAATGCCAAACTTAATAAACTGAAACTTCGCAGCAACTGTTCTTTCTGTCCAAACTTCGCCTAGTAAAGTCAGTATTCTTACCTTGTGAGTTGAACTTAAATGAGACATTTTGTCAAAATACCCAAAACGAACCAGAATTATTAACAGTAAAATTTGTATTAGACGTCAGAGTTACTAGTGACATTTTGCGTATGTACTAAACGTCAAAAATGTTAGGTAAAGTAATAACGTTTTCGATTCACTTGCACTAATTGCACTCAGCGTATCTTCATCTCGTGTTATTACATGAGGTTAAAAGAAGATGCAAATACACTGAGTGCAACCGGTGCAGGTGAATCAAAATGCTATAAGGTTTACATTGTAGAAATGACATGCCCGGATTTTACTGTCCGCTACTGAAGTCATCGTCTCAAATTAAGGACTAAATTCAGAAAACCTTCAATTTTCATTTTAATGATTTTTTTACTTTCTATCGTAAATCACTGATGATCATAGTATTTATACTGACCATAAACTTGAATATACGAGTAAATATAAAAGCATTTCTCAAGTTCAAATAATGTTAAACATCAAGTTTGAGTGTGAGTTGAGTATATGAGTAATGTTTCTGAATTTGGCCCTAAAAATATCTTCTTGTTGGATGTGAGATTTTAATTTGACAAACAGAACACACAGAATGATTCTGACCAACATTTTTTTTGCTTATGCAGATTATTTTTTTATTATATGCCGATCGTATAAAATATAGGTTAAGAAAATATACGACTAAATGACTCACATCATTTTACAAAAGCCGCATGGCTGTTTCACGAAAGTTAGAAGGAGATAGCTACATAAAAATTCTTTGACTCACCTATCGATCGATCGGCGAGAAATCGATAGAGAAAAAACGAACTGTATATAATGTATTCATACTCTTCGATCAACCGAATCCGAAAATAGAGAAAAGGTTTGAAAAATTTGATGAATAAAACTTGGAGCGTAACAAGATATGTAATCAGTGTTGTAACAGACACATTTTTCAAAATATCTAGATTCAGATACAGATACTTACCCTAATTTGTAACTCGATAAAGTTACTTTTTAAAAGTAACTAGATCCATATACAGATATAGTATAAATGTATCTAGATACCTTTTAGATACATACATAAATGTGTTACATAGTAATAAAAATAATAATTTCAATAAAAAAAACTGATAAAGCATCAAAGTTTGAAATTGAAAAATGTCAAACAGAAAGAACAATAAATTATCGACATTGCATAATATAAAGGAGATTTTTCCATTAACATTTAGCCTGTGTATTGTAACACTATACTTTTAATTTCTTGTAACATAATGCGTGAAGGCATTTTTATTTTAAAAATGGATCTGTGTACCTGAATGCTCAGATACATACATAAATGTAACTAAATACGGTGACAGATACCAAGTACTACAATGTAACTAGTTACAGATACACTGAAAGTATCTAGATACTACATCTAAATACTTGTAACTAGATATGTTACAGCACTGCATTTAATTGGAGAAAGTCATTTAAGATGGTCTGGTCTGCAGAAAACGAGGAAAGAAAGAAAAACGTTCAGAATGAACATGAAGGAATGAGGTGAAGAAAAGAGGTATCAAATTGGAGGGGGCGAAATGCAAAAGACCTTGGGAAGAGTTATAGGAAACAACCCCAAAGGATGACTAGATAGAAAGACTTAGGCACGTGTATTCTGTAAGCACCAACTCATTTCAATTGATATCTAACAATAATTGAAGAGAAACGAATTGATAGGTAACCATAGCAACCACAGTAATTCACCAATGACGTTTCAATATGCCGTAACAATCAATTGAAGAGAATCTTGGTCTTTATGAAACAATATTCTCTTCAATTGATTGTTACGGCATATTGAAACGCCACTGGTGAATTGCTGTGGTTGCTATAGTTACCTATCAATTCGTTTCTCTTCAATTATTGTTAGATATCAATTGAAATGAGTTGGTGATTACAGAATACACGTGATTGAGTAAGTTAGGATGGGGATATTATGACAGAGATGTTTCGGCAATCTGCAGAAATTGAGAAAAAGAGAGGCAACAAGACCAAGATATAAACATCGTCTAGATATCTCTTTATGTTTAATTTATCGTTGCAACTTGCAATTGCTATCTTTTGTTATTCTTTTTAAAAATTTTGACAGCACGCGTGGCCGCCTTGTATGGGATGACTTATTATTAAAGACTTCAACAAAGACATTGCAGTCTTCGATCGCGCAACAACGTTGCGCATATGGAAGAGATGAGCACCGATAGATCTACGGAGAGAGACAACAAGCATTACTTATCCGATTTAATGAGAATATTTTGATCAATTTTGTCACACTTTATTTTTGTTGTATTTTTGACAATACGAGATAATTTCAAAAGAAAAAGAACGAAAAATTTGTTTAGATAAAATACGTCATACCCATATATTGAGAGTTACAGCGCAACAGACCAAGCGGGAGTAATATACAACTGGGCGGACAAACGGGCCTATTATTTGCAGTCTTTACTTATTATATATAGCAAACTGGCTTCAATTTGTCAATCCCAATCACAGAACATACACAAGAAAAGAAGCGACACCAAATGTTAAAAATCTGAAGCTGTTGAGTTACGGTGCCCTCTATGAACGGCATC
Organism: Dorcus hopei; assembly: GCA_033060865.1. NCBI lineage: Eukaryota > Metazoa > Arthropoda > Insecta > Coleoptera > Lucanidae > Dorcus > Dorcus hopei. The sequence continues at coordinate 11,125,346 of CM065425.1, forward strand.
ATGCACGAAACTAGTATGGCGCCAAAATTTTTTGAATTTGTTACTATGATACCAGAATTAAAACGCATTCATTTATACATTTGAATTTATTATCTAATAGTATATTACATAACGAGAGTTGTAAATAGCATATTATGCACGGTGGAAAAGTTGCGCATGAGCCGCGCAGCGGCGAATGTAAGTAATTGCACAAGTGCGTAATTGCTTTACAACTCGAGTTTTGTACTATACTTTATCTACGACCATAAAAATTACCTTATTATTCAAGTCATTGCCGACTAGAGGTACAGGCCATGCTCACTGGGTGGGGATTCGGAGTCTGGCATTCATGGCGCATGAATTAATGAATGAAAGACTCCGAGATTCGAAGTCTCCCTACACTGTAAAAAATGTTACAGTGATAATCGCGGGCAACTTTATGACCCGCGATTATCGCTGTAAAATTACACGTTAATATTATGTATTACTAATGTAATGTAAGGAAATATACTGCACATTTTAATGTTTTTTCAACCGAATGTGATATTACCCCGAAATACTTTGAATATTTACAACACCTTTTTCCACAGGACTTTTGCTGTAATATTACCATATTTATCGCTGTAATATTACCGTACTTGTCACTGTAATTTTACCCCCATTTTTTACAGTGTACCCACTGAGCATGGCCTGTACTTCTAGTCGGCAATGTTCAAGTTCAAAATAATCAGCAATGACACTTGCAATTTCTACGACTGTCAATCTAATGTGATGCGGCTACGTAGATCTAAATACAAGCGCGCGTAAAGTAGGTGCGTTGAACGTTTTCCTTACTTTACGCACGACGTTCGTAAACGCCCGCTTACTTAATTTATATGTTGTACATAATTCGTCATTTACAGTAGTGGTCGTACATGACATACAGCTCTTCAATGTAGTTAACTCTCTGTCCCTTGGGAAGAAGAAATATCTTATGTTTGTTTGGATTTTTATTCTCCTTATTGGGGCAATCATTTCTTGTAACGGACGGAGCTCATAATTACTCTGCAATAGGAAATAGGAAATTGAACATTACACACAAGCACGAGGTTAATTATTTTAGTTGTTATTTTATTAATTTAATTTCTGATACATACCTTTTGAATTTCTGTTAATACAAACTGTTTATTAAGGCCAAAATAAATGTAGCGTGACGTATAATTGTACGTCTAAATTTTTTTTCAATGAAACGGTTGTTATGTAATTATTGTCAAGTATTGTACCATCACTACCATCGTAATCAGAAAAACCGACTACACTCTAAATTTTGGTTGAATGAAGCGTGCTTCAAAATGAACTTTTGTCATTTTGACATTAATATTATTTTGATAAAACAAATAAAAATGTCCCGATTAAAAACAATTCAGAAGGCAATAATTCAAACGCGATAGCAAGACGGTGTCAGCATTTGAGCAGTTGCAACTGAATTAGCTGTTAGCACCTGTACCGTTTGCCTAAAGTAATGTTACACAACTAATTTTAATTACTTTGTTAATATCACATTTATTTGTCACACAGTGACTGCAGTTTCAACATTACAATGTCATTTTCAAACTGATCATTTAAACTGAAACCTAGTCTATATATACACCAAGAAAACTAAATTCTAAACTATTGACAATAACTACGTAACATCTGGAGGATTTTACCGCGAAGCGTTGAATACGCTGCCGTCAGTTTGGTCGTTCATCAGGCTTCGAATTACATAACTTTACGAATTTCTGAAGTGACTTCCAGTAGGCGCAATTTGGCTTTTTCTGCGTAACGTAAAATTTGTGTATTGTCTGAAGTGAAAGAATGTTTTCCTGCAATTAAATGGTGGCAAAATTGAATCGGTTTTTTGTAGATTGAAAGACCGAATGTGTTCTTGAATGCGTGTGGCAAAATTTCTCCCAGTCCGGACCTATGCGTAGACGCCTTTTTACAATCATTACATTTGTTTATATACGCCGATTTTTTAAGAGACTTGTTCTATTTTATCTTTTAGTGTTAAAACCAAATTTGAGATTTTATTATAAGGGTTTATATGCAAGCAATATATGCCTGATTTTTGCTAATTATTCTCGCCGATTTTTTTCCGGATATTTCTACCAAAAATATGTAGAAGTGAAATGTACTGTTTGTTGTTACCAAATTTACCTTGGGATATATAGTATTTAGTGTTTGTTTTCAGTTTATTTTTAGAATTTTGTCAATAATGTTTGCTGTTGTATCCATTATTAATAGCCATTTGTTTTACACCATGGTTGTTATTTCTTGAAGATTATCTTGTGAAAGTGGAAGGTGAATGGCTCTGTGGATCATTAAATTAAACGCCCGGAAAGTTTTTGTTTTGTGGGTGCGAAGAATTTTGCGAATTACTGAATTCTGTGTATGTGGGTTTCGGAAAATATCAAATGTTAAATTATTGCTGTTTTTGGTTATAGTTACGTCCAAAAAGTTTAAATTATTATCCTCCTCTGTTGACTGTGAATTTAATATTAGGGATTGTACTGAGTTAATATTCTGTGTTTGTAACCGCCTTCAGTTGTACCACTAAACATGCTATTATATCGTCCACATATCGACAACAGAAATGGCATGCTTTTTACTTAAATCGGATGATTAGGGATTGTTTGTGTTAATATAATTCACAATTTCAGCCAGTAACGGGCTTTAACAGTGAACCCTGTTGTTAAACCTTCTTTTTGTATATAAAATTTATTTGAAAACATGAACAATTTTTGATTAATAATTAAATTTATTCTCTAAAATTTCCACTTGAGATTAACGGATTTATTCTTTTTCTACCATGATATTTCTTCATTAAATCTAAGCAGTCAGCGGGTATGTTGGAGGAACATGTTGGACACATCGACGATACTATTTTGCATTATTTATTATTTTCTTTCTCCAGTTTCTTAACTAGTTGAATAGAATCCGTAGCAAACAGAATTCGTTTGATGTTTAAAAATATTATTTATTTTTTCGGCTAATTTTTTTTTTTTTTTTTTAGGCCCCTATCAGACCCGTAGTATCATTTTTAAATTGTCCAGTTAAAAAATTAGCCGAAAAAATAAATAATATTTTTAAACATCAAACGAATTTCTCTGACCCCACATCGTGTTCAAAATTCTATTCAACTAGTTAAGAAACTGGGAGAAAGAAAATACCAAATAATGCAAAAATAGTATCATTCGATCCAATATGTTCTCCAACATACCCGCTAAAGACTGCTTAGATTTAATGAAAATATCATGGTAGAAAAAGAATAAACTGTTAATCTCAAGTGAAATTTTAGAATTAACAAATTTAATTATAATCAAAATTATTTTATGTTTTCAAATAAATTTTATATACAAAAGAAGGTTTAGCAATGGGTTCACCAAGTTGCCTCGTTACTGGCTGAAATTTTTTATGAATTATATTACACAAACAATCCTGTCATCCGATTTAAGTAAAAAGCACATACATTGCTCTGGTATCGATATGTGGACGATATAATAGCATGTTTTAGTGGTACAACTAGGTGCAGTTACAAAACCTTTTAAATTATGAGGCCGCGTTAACTCAGTACACCCTAATATTAAATTCACAGTCGAAACAGAGGAGGGATAATACTTAAACTTTTTGGACGTAACTATAACCAAAACAGCAATAATTTAACATTTGATATTTTCCGAAAACCCATATACACAGATTCAGTAATTCTGCAGATTCTTCGCACCCACACAAACAAAAAAACTTTCAGCATTTAATTCTATGATCCATAGAGCCATTCACCTTCCACTTTCACAAGATAATCTTTAAAAGAAATAACAACCATAAAACAAATAGCTATTAATAATGGATACAACAGCAACATTATTGACAAAATTCTAAAAAATAAACTAGAAAACAAACACTAAATACTATATATCCCAAGGTAAATTTGAGTAACAACAAACAGTACATTTTCACTATATATTTTGGTAAAATATCCGAAAAATCGCAGAATAATTAGCAAAATCAACCAAAATATATTGCTTTGCATATAAACCCTATAATAAAATCTCAAATTTGGTTTCTTAACACTAAAGATAAAATAGACAAATTTAAAAATTCATGTATATATAACTTAAATGTAATGATTGTAAAGGCGTCTCACATAGGTCAGACTGGGAGAAATTTTGCCACACGCATTCAAGAACACATTCGGTCTTTCAATCTACAAAACCAGATTCAAATTTTGCCAACCATTTAATTGCAGAAAACATTCTTTCACTTCAGACAATACACAAATTTTACATTACGTAGAAAAAGCCTTAAATTAAGCTCTACTGGAGTCACTAGAAATTCGTAAAGCGGCGAGTAATTCGAAGAAATTTCTATTGAACGACCAAACTGACCTATCGTATTCAACCTCTTCGAAGCTTGTAATTAAAAAAATCCCTCCAGATGTTACAAACAGTTATTGGTCAATGGCCAGTTTAGAATTTAGTTTTCTTGGTGTATATATAGACTAGGTTTCAGTTTAAATGATCAGTTTGAAAATGACATTGTAATGTTGAAACTGCAGTCACTGTGTGACAAATAAATGTGATATTAACAAAGTAATTATCTGTGTATTGTTTTTGTTATAATGGAATATCACAAAGTAACGGCGGAACGTGTTAATTATTTACAACTAATTTTTTTTGAAAATGGAAGTATCTGTTTCACTTGGATGTAGTCGTTTTTTATGATTACGATGGTACCTTGTTTTTATTTGTGACTTGTAAAAAATGACATAAACGAAGGCGAAACATTATATTAAAAAAAATACGTAAAAAGTACGAGAAGTAAAAAGTGTATAACATTAACTAAATCTATCAATCTTGACACGGAGAAGTACTTTGTACCAAATTTGCTACAACAAGTATTAATTATTTGTAAATTTAAATTCAACGTTGCAGAACTACGACAGAACTTGAACTTTTGCGTGTAGTGCCATCTACAACGGCATCATATTATTAAATTTTGCGATTTAAACTTTTCCCTTTGAATGTCGCGGGCCTGATCCCAATGGTAAGGTCAAAAAGCGATCGCAGGATGTCGCGATTAAAACTTTTCGTTTTTCTTTTTGTTGTTGAAAATTAAAGAGGATTTGCTAATTAACAAACAATAATTTTGATAAAGCCTACCTCACATTTTTATTTTGAATTCATCATCTCTGAAAGTTCAAAGACACACAAAATCGATTTTATTTAGCAGTGTGTAGAGTGGTCATGTAAACATCCTGTATTTGTTGTTTTATTTAATTATCAATAAAAAAAACTTCGGGGAACTGTTAATCAAGTCACATTTATGTAGGTAGAAGAGAATGATGTACAGTATCGGACAAGAATTTGACAAGTCGTTCGTATTTAGATAAATTTGGTAAATCAGGCTTTTCTTGGGGTTATATTTCTATCAATATTTGTATTAAACGTCAGAATTAAAAGTGACATTTTGTATAACATGTGTTAAACGTCAAAAATGTTAGAGTAAGGTTTACATTGTACAAATGGTGTACCCGGATTCCCTTGTCTGCTACCGTATGTATGTTTATGTTCTTCTCGTCGCGACTAAAAGCCGCGTGGGGAGGCCTACTTATGAATACATTAGGCTTTTAATTTTACAGTGTAGTGAAAACTGCCCTGTAAAACTTTCTAACTTACTTCTGCGAAGGGATTTGTGATTCGGGGACGCGTTTTGACTCTTTACCGTCATTAGAATTTTAAGTTGGCCCTTCCTGGAAGCATGAAATTACTGCCACCTGCAACAACCCGCCTCTTAACAAGACCGAATCGGGGGGCTGCAACTATTACTCATTCAATCCCAATCACCTCGTGTTTACACCGTAAACTTGTTGAATTTTAACTTCATTATGAATTTCGTTAACTATGATGGTATGTATCTTCAGTAAATAAAAAATTTAAATAATTTTTTGAAGTTAAAGACATCTAACTGTCTAACACTTCTTAACCATTGGGCTCCAAAATGGCGGACGAGTCATCTATGTCAAAAATAATCCCATTTATTTAGCTGGTAGTATTTTACAAGCGAGCTTTATGCGGTCGCTTAGAACACAGAAACGAGCGCAGCACGGCGCACATATTACCCGCTCCTTATGGTCGGGGGTTAATTTATATGTTGCCTTCATTTCTGGCAGACTGTACTTTACCGCCGAAGTTGTGGTTTCGGCCCCTTTATCTCGTACTCATTTACAAGTCTAACCGAGCGACTCCGCCAATTGTCATAGTCTGTTAATTCCCTCACCGAGTCGAAACAATTATTGCGCCGTTTTGTTTCCTCGCGTTCGCAATATTGACATAAACTCGACGCCGAGACTTGAGGATGAAGACCAACCCCCTTCCCTTTGAAGAGCCAGGACAAAAAGAAAAACATATTTCAATAAGCGCAACGCAATTACAGCCGAGGGGGGCGCGGGTGAATCGATTGAGTAATGTAAAAGCTAGCGTTTACAGAGAATTCAATTTTATTGTGTCAGATTAACTTTAATATGTAGTCAAGTCTTAAAATACAAAGTGTTCTACATAAAGATGACCCTTAATTGTACTGAAAAAATCGAACCCGTTACAGATTACGGTTTACGTAATAAGTTAAAATGAATTAGAAGGCGTTGCGCCATTGCCTGCTCTGAGTTAATTGTCGTTCATTATATGTACAGTCAGAATTAAAAGTAATGTCCCCCTAATAAAAAGTTAAATTGTGGCCTAATCACTTCTGACCCATACAACGACTCGATGTTTGCTTGGTCATTTGCTTGTTATGGTGAACACTATCACATCAGTTTTGATTGTGACTGTACAATAAGTTATGGAAAATTCTGTAGATTTTCTTCAAACTTTTGTCGCAGAAAAATTGCCTTTGTTTAACATATTTAAAATATACTTGTTTCGATTCGAGTTAGATACGATAAAGGGCGAGCCGAACAAAGGCAAGAGCGCTCCCGCTCTCAATTATTTAGTGTTCAGTGTAACAAACAGAACAAAACAGCTAAATCCCCGATGCATTTGCATGCATATTCCGTATTGGATATAAATCCAAATGCGCTGGATTTTTATGTATGGACGCAAAGAGATGCAAATCAACATTTTTCCAGCCCGCAGTCCGTGACGTCAGTAACGTTTAAATTGGATTTCGAATTTATCTTCCGTGCACACAATGCACATGCGGGTTGTCCAATATTAGAAAAGATATGCAACATCGCCGGGGACGCATTGCTAAATAAATGTTGCGCCGTTTTGAACTTTCAAGCGATGATGAATTCAAAATAAAGGAGCGAGGCGGATTCCATCAAAATTACTGTTTGCGCGTAGTATAATCGGCGAATTCTGTTTAATTTACGACAACAAAGAGAATAACAAAAGATAGCTGTTGCAAATTTATTAAAAAGAACGATAAATTAAAAATAAAGGGACCCCAGACGCGCGTACACGTTCGCGAGCATGTACGTAAAGTCATAAAATCGGACAGTGATCCTGTAATGCTGCTTTCGAAAAAGTAATAGAATAAAAAAAATACTATTGCAAATTTAATAAGTAGAACGATAAATTAAAAATAAAGGAACGTCCAGACGCGTATACACGTTCGCGAGCAAGTACGTGCCGATGATGTTATAAAATTACTTTCGAAAAAAAATTCAAAAAATTGAAGTTGATTTCGTATATTTTCAAAACACGGATATTTGTATTTATTTCAATCTATTAACCTCAAAATCAAATTTCGTCGCTTTTACAACGAAGCTACGATATACATAAAATATTTTCAACGCTAACTTGAGTCACTTTCGAAAGACAAACGAACATTTATATTATTTTTGTTTTGTAATACTACTTAGGAGCATCAATGCTAACAACGCGGCGTATATGGTCGCGAACTTACACGGACGTCTTAACGTACACCTTAACAGAATGCATCCGGATTTTAAATCAGGGTGTTTCGTAACTCGAGGCGAAAAATTAAGGAACGTGTAGGCGGCGATATTTTTGTTAAAAAATGTAAAATAAAATTTTTGCCTTACGCTCCTTCATTTATCGCATTAAGTTATGAAACAATTTTATTTAAACAAAAAAATTACTTGAAAGTTCTTATTAATGTTTTGTTTTCTTTTAAATTAATTTATTTATTTCATGGCTTGTTATTATTTGTTGAAGTTAAACATTGATCACGTGCAGAAGCTTTGAAGTCTAATAACTCGGAAACAAAGCCCTACCGCAAAAATATTTATTTTATATTTTTTAACCGAAATGTCACCGCGTACACGCTCCTTAATTTTTCGCCTCGAGTTATGAAACACCCTGTATAATAAATTTATCATTAACGAAACAATAAAGAAGCAATTTCGGAAGGTTTTAATGAAAATAGTTTTTTATGTCAACTTAGACTGTGTGTAAAAAAAAAGGAAATTATTGTTGTATATACAGAGTGTCCCTAAAATGAACGGCTTAATACAATTTAACTCGACTTATTTATATCATCCGCATCTCTCAGCTGAATGTAGTTAGAGGTCGCTTTCACACCGATGTATCGGGTCTTCAACAAAAAAGTACCTCGAGTTAGCCTTCGTTTGTTAAAACATTGCATAATCAATTTCTGATATGTCAAAAATGGATAAACATTCAATTAACCTCAAAATGTTTGTATGTGGACAAGATCTAGCGTTAAACCCTTAAGCAGGCGCATCTTTCGTTTTAACATAGATGATCGCGTGAGGTGTTTGAGACACCCCTGAAACTATAATATCCATTTGTGATGGTTTTCTTTTTCTTTGTATTTTTTTGGTAGAGATAAGCTTGGTAAGTATAGAATATGTTTAGTTATTGAAAAGAAAACAAAAACATAAACGTGGATCTATGTCAAATTCATTATAAAAAAGCATTACTTTGAAAAAAATCATGTAGTTCACAAACTAATCAAAAATTAACCATTTTGGAACTAAATAAGTATAGTGCGCGATTTAGTGTCCGCTTAAAAGATTTTGTAATACAAATTTCATCGGACAAGAACCAACTGTAAATGTAAATAATTACTCTATGTGAGTTTTAATATTATATCACAAATAACACACCTCCAAAATATTGCAAAATGTTTATAAAAAAGAAAAATCTAAACAGTCGCACGAAGTGTTTGTGACACCCCAAGAACGTTTGGCGTGCATTGATGAAAAGGTTAACAAGTTTTCATTAAACAAACAATGGAAAGAGAATGGACAGTTAGTTGACAGGAAGGCAGCGCCATCTATTGTGACACAAACCAAAACGGCAGAAAATTTCATGTGAGTGAACCAGCGCGACCATTAATTTCAGTTGTTGGACGACACATATTCGTTGGTGCAAGTGGCCAACGCAAAAAGATATACTGAAAGTAATATATTCGTTCTTAAACCAATACATTAAAATAAATTCCTTCACATAACCTAAATTTTATATTTTGACATTTCTTGCGATAATCACAGCACCTGTATTCGCGAAATCAAACAAAGTAGGCGACCTCTGCTGAAACCATCAAAAGGGTGAACAACATTTCACGGATTGGTTTAATATTGAAAACATCAGAAAACATGCACCAATCAAACTTTAGTATTTAACGCAACTGCAACGTTGTTCACCCTTTTATCGGCCATGTTGCAATTAACAGAGACCTCTCGCGTTGACAATTACGTCGCGAATAGTTCATTCTACGATATGTACTTTTGTTTGCAAGGTTAACTCAAGGTAGGTTTTTGTTGAAGACCCGTATGTTGATATTATGATTGAATATCTTATGAATTAATTTTTGGTTATACGAAGAATTAGTCGAGAAATCAATATTACATATTGAATATTAAATTAGGGTTCAAATTCCTTCCTCGTTAAGTCCTTTTCCGATTACCCCGTTTAGATGAGACGCCGTCCGTCTCGCTTCGCCCCTTATTTTTTTGTCCGCATATTTGTCGGGGCGGGCGTAAGCAGTACACGAAATTCATTATGTATATTATCGTTTCACCCTCGTTCACTTAGTCGGGTTGCGCTGTCAACGGTGACACGAGAACAAGCGAATCCCCGAAGCGGGGGCGCGCCCCGCTCTCGAAGAGGGGGCCGCAACCCTTACAAACCGCCGCGTAATCTGGCCGTATCATTCCGAGATTTTCACACTGTATTATGGCCGCAAGCTGAAGGGGGACTCATTACGGAGATTCGTTAAGAAGTTTGTCGATTCTTAAACGAACTGCGCTTTCGACACAAATCAAGACGTTCTTCTATAATTGTTTAACCGTATGTTTTTTCTTTCAAAGTTGACACAAACGTTGTTGATAACATAAAAAAAATATGTGACATTTATAACTCGTGCATCTGATCATATACATAATAATAATGTAGATGTACAATCCCTCCCAAAGGTATTGTCATAGAAAAAAAAACATAAACGCTAAAAGACTCGTGCGTGTCGTAGAGGTAAGATAAAACCGACTGGCCATAAAGTACTCCACTGCAGAAGCAGCAATTTCGCACGTTCTTTTTAATGAAAATATTTTTTTACATCGACCCTGAAAAATAAAATTACTGTTTTGTGTATAGGCCGTTCCTAAAATGAGTAGACTGGGACTAACCACGAAGCCTTTCCGCATTTCATTTAATTTAGAAAACTGAGATATTTTGCGTTTCTAAAATGAATCGTCTCATTCATTTCTGATAAAAACCAAATCGCCCTTGATGAAGAAGTTTTAGTTAATATAGATGGGCATCAACAAAAATAATTTGTTTTTGTCATCCGAGCGCATAATCTGCGATCGATGTGTCGGGGAAGGTGACGTCACTTCTCGTATCAAAATAGACGGATGCGCAATAGAATATCAACTCTCTCAAGGGATGAAGGTATTAATTTTCGTACGCTTTCGTGGTTCCGCTGATTGCGTTTTGGGGATGTGTAATTGTACGCTTGACGTAAGCGCCTCTCATTACCGTTGGAGTTGATACTATGTGCTCCATCTAGCTAACTTTGGAATATTTTTGTGCCGCTCTATTCTTTTTGAACTGGTTAGTTCTGTCAATTAACGATTTAGTAAGCGACAAAAATAGGTGCTTTCGTTTATACCCGTGATTACTAATCATGTAATCGTGATCACAATTCTGCGTGTTCGTTCTCTGTGATTACTTTCTCCCCCACCTCCTATTAAGCGATCATGATTACAATTTGGGTAATCACAAGTCATGTGTGATTTTGTATGATTTGATCACAAAAACGTAACCTAGAAACATTCCCGATTTGATGTCTTTTGATCAGTATTGGGTAATCATATGATCCTGTTCACCTAATCATTGATTCTATGATTGGTTTGAACGAAAGCAGCTCATGTATACTGCGTAAAAATTCACATTTATTATTGAGGCCTATTTCCGATGTGGATGCTTATGTCTGTATGCACCGAACGAATTAACTCAGCTTAACTTTAAGCGTCACTTAGAATGTGGCTTACACAATGTTATGAAACCTCAAATGTAACAATATAAACGTCACTCAAATTTAAGCTCGATTAAAGTGTTTGGTGCATATGGCCCTTAGTAAACAGAGTTTGCCTATGCCACCACTTTTGAAGTGTATTTTGAGGTTAGGTTACGTAACAAGTGTCGCTATTTTTGTGATTTTTTACTTCACATGAAAGTCACAGCTGACCAAATAAAACCCAATTAGGCATAGCATCTTCAAGAACCTCACTATGATAGGCACAGATCGTATTTAGATGCGTTGCCTCAAGCCTAATCCCCATTTTCTACGAATTTTATTCAAACGTCACATCTCATTCTCAAGGTATCTCACTATCGTAAACTAAAGTTAGTGTATTTACGCATAGTATCTCCAAAAATCTCACTGTTGTAGATTTTATATAAGCATAGCTTCTCCAAGCATCTCACTATCAAAGACTGGACTGAGTATTTTTAGGCATCGCATCCAGGCATCTCATTGTCATTGTCATACACTCAACTGAGTGTATTTAGGCATAGCATCTCCAAAAAATATTACTGTACAGATTTTATATAAGCATAGCATCTCCAGGCATCTCACTATTAAAGACTGGACTGAGTATTTTTAGGCATCGCATCCAGGCATCTCATTGTCATTGTCATACACTCAACTGAGTGTATTTAGGCATAGCATCTCCAAAAATATTACTGTGCAGATTTTATATCATAGCATTTCCAGGCCATCTCACTACCATAGACTGGACTAAGTATTTTTAGGCATCGCATCTCCAAGAACCTCAATCTCTTAGATTTTATTTAAACGATAATCTCCAAGTACTCACTCTCACAGAGTGAACTGAGTATATTTAGGCTTAGCGTTTCCAAGAATCTCACTATTATAAATTTTATTTAAATATATTCTCTCCAAGTATCTCACCGTAACAGACTGAGCTAAATATAATGGCCGTATGCACAGACAAATCTTTAGACTTAAGCCAAAGTAAACCTTTACTTTGAACAATGTAACTATACGGCGAACAATTTGATATGAAGTTAGCTTTAAGTATCAAGTCCACCTTAAGATTTGTCTGTGCATACGGCCATAATTCGGCATACATTTCAAAAAATCTCACTTTCATAGTTTTTATTTAAGCACAGCAACTCCAGACATCTCAGTATCATAGCATGTTTAGGCAAAACATCTCCAAGAACTTTACCATCATAGGTTTTATTTAAACGATGATCTCTAGGCATCTCACTGTCTCCGAGATTCTTACTGTCATAGATTTTATTTAAGCAGAGCGTCTCTAGTTATCTCTCATCTTACGCAAAAGAAAGCACTGTTCACCTCATTTAAGCAAAGTATCTCACTGCCAGAAAAAATCATTTTTGAGATGCTTCGCCTTGAACCCAATTTTAGGTAATATTATTCGAGTTGTAACGAATTAAAAATATCAAAGAATAAAAAACGAAAATCACTTGGCTTCGTTTGGGTATAGCATCGCCAAGAATCTCACTCTCACATAGTTTACTTCAGCTTACCATCTCCAAGCACCTTATTATCAAAGATGAGATAATGAGATTCTCTATTCCAAATCTAATCCTAAGTAAAAAGAAAACGATAAACGGTTAGGCACAGCATCTCTAAGTATCTCACTATTACAGACATAGATCGATTTGGGCGTAATCCTAAATAATAAAATTCAAATTGTCAACGAATTCAAAACATGATAATAGAAATCGGTGATTCGTTGAGTTTTTTTATGCATAGAATCTCACTGTTACAAAGTTTATTTAGGAATAGCGTCTCCAAGCATCTCACTAGGACAAACTGAATCGTTTTTTAAAAACCTAATCCTAAATTAAAGAAGGCGACGCTTCGCCTCATTTTAGGCATAGCATCTCTAAGCATCTCATTACCATAGGCATATATCGTTTGTTTTGAGATGCTCTGCCTCGAGCCCAAACCTAACTAATACTATGTGTTTTTTTTAAAATGCCATAAGGGGTGGCCGTGGAAAAGAAAATTCATGTCTTAGCTTCATTCATTTACTTAAAATTTTCAGATTTGGCATGTGTTAGACGCCAAGCTACGACATGAGTTTTAATTTTCATGGCCAACCTTTATGGCATTTTTAAAAAAACACATGTTATTATTCCTACGATTTTCAACGAATTCAAAATTTAAGAAAGGAATCATAATAGAAAACATCATTTTATATAATCAGCGCCAGCGGTCAAATCACTATTTTTCATTTATTACTTATTGTCATCGAAAATTGAAGTGATTTTCTGTTTTCTTTTTCAGGGTCCACCTCCACAAGGGGGTCAGATAAAATTCACAATAGCCGACACATTGGAGAGGATAAAAGAGGAATTTAACTTTTTACAAGCGCAATATCACACGTAAGTAAAAAGAGATGGGGAGAGGAAGTTTAACAAAACAAAACGTATAAGTGTTCAGGTGATTTTATTTTTCCAGGTTGAAATTAGAATGCGAAAAATTAGCTAGCGAAAAGACTGAAATGCAACGGCACTACGTTATGGTAAGAGGAATTTATTTAATTTTATTATTCTGAATTAGTTTTTAATGTAAGCCAGAGTGGTCTGTTTATGATCGTCACGCGCACCATCTAGCAGCTTCGTGAAATTTCTCGAAGATTCGTTGTGATTTGCACATACACTAGAAAATGCCCAAGCGATTCTGGAACATTCCTCGATGTAAGGACCCGTTTATAAAAGCAGAATTGTGCTATTTAATACTAAATCAAAGAACTGTAAAGAATTAAATTATCGAAATCAAATACGTAACAGTATTGAAATAAAATTAGTGCCAGTACCTCAAGTGAAGAACAATAATCCCCGTGAATGAAAGCCATCGTAATCGCCATGTGTTGTCTACATGCACAATCGCTTAAAATCTCATTTGATCACGCAGTAACGTAAGTAATATTGTTGTCGGTAACGCAATTAATGGATTGCCGGTAATCACATCGAACCTAATTGTGAATGATGTGTTGAAATGACACGGTGCGGTCGGTCGTTTGTTTCTGCTTCTCTGTCTTTGTTGTTAAGGGACATTATTCGTGAATTTCGAAGCGTTTTGTTTGTCGAGATACTTTCAACTTGCTTCAGTTTAATCGATTGAGAACCGACGGAATTCCAAATGTACAGGGTCGGCCAACTTTACAGATCTCTTGTGGGAATTTCAGTAACCATAAGAGATCCAAAAAAATTAGTATCGAAATCGAAGTCTAAATAGAAGTATTTTTTTACACTTGGTTGTCTTCTATTGTTACCGAGTTATAAACAAAAATTGCCGTTTTCAATTTTTTTTTTTGAGAATCACGCACGTTTCGTTTATTTCTAGAATTAACAAAAAAGTTGATTTCTTCTTTTTTTTGCTTTCACGAATGTAATCCAGAGCTAAATTTAGCAGAATATGAGTGACATCATTAAAAAGAGGTCTTTCTGCGTTCATTAACATACAGTGTGACCCATTTGAAATGGAAACATCCCTATAAAATATGTACATATTTATTATCCGATTTGAACCGCACCTTTTTTTAAGCACCAGAACTCAAGAATCTTTCTGTACGTCAAAAATGATTCAAATTGATCAGCGATTTTTTGTATTTAAAATCTAATAACGCAACTGGACTCGAGAACCCCTTCAATGGGCTAATAACAAGTTTAATAATGTTTATCATTAAGGCCCGGTTTTACAATCACAAGTTAACTTTAACTACAGTTATTATTATGAAACCAATTGTTTCTATGGGAAGAAACTGAAGGTTAAAGTTAACTTGTGATTGTAAAACCGAGCCTAAAAGGTTTACGGCAAAATGAATTCGAACTGAAACAAACAATACGGAGAATACAGTGAACAACAAAAAAGAAAAGAATATCGACGTTTGTAGAGCGGAGTGTAAGAAAGTCAAATTGCCAACAGAAAATAAAGTGAACTCTCAACTAATACGAAAAATTAAAGCGACGAAAGAAACAACAAAATGAAATAGAAAAATTAAATACAAAGAAACAAAGCTCAATTTTCAAAATCTTCGCCCCGGAAACCGTCATTTGTCCTCAACTTCTTTCTCCTTTATAATGAAATACAGAGTGTTCATTATTGATTGAAAGGCGTTTGAATTTGGCGCGTTGTCGAATTAGTAATTTTCGTCTTGCAAGATTGGTATTCATACCGGATATGATGACTTCATGTTGAATTTCGTCAGTAGCGTGCGTGTGTTATTTTGTTTACGTTTTGATTTCCTTATTTTATTATTATTGAATTAGTATTAACGAAAAGGTTATTTTTATTTCCACTTTTGCTGTCAGACATTTTTCATTGGTACCTAGGTACACCCATATAACAGGAAATAAAAATACGCACAAACGTTTTAGGTTAGCGATGGTTTTCACGGACCTGCACAATAAATTTATTGTTGAGGCGTATTTTCGGACGGGAATACGCAATGAACAAGACGTGTGGAATTATTCTTATCAAAGCTGTCACCAACAATTTCAAGAACAGTTCCCTGAAGTGGTATTCACATATGATTGTTTTATGCAACACGTCCGCCGTATAATTCAGAGATTTCGTGAAACAGGCAGTGTTTCTAAAGCCCCCCATACACCTGCGAACAAATTGCGCAACTGAGGCTGTCGTGCAAACATTTGTATAGTGTATGGTGTTGTTTGACGTGCTGTGCAACTAGTTGCAGAAATTCAAAGTTGTTTGAAATTAATTGCACAACGAGTGGCGTTGTGCAACTATTGCGTCGTGTATGGGCTTTGTACGACACATTGTGCAGTAATTTTTGAATGAGTTTATTGATTTATACCGTCGTCAGACGGCATGTTTCCGTAGGTACACGACAAAAGCAACTGGAGTTTGCACAATATTGCGTACAGTGTATGGGTGATAGCGTATGAGTGACCTTGTTTGCACACCAACTTGTGCAACGTCAGTTTGCGCAATTTGTTCGCAGGTGTATGGGGGGCTTTAAGGAAAATCTACAGGCCGGCCCACTGTTCTCACCGAAAAAATTATCGCAGATATTCATCAAAGAATGGATGTAAGTCCAAAGAAGTCTTTACGGTGTTTATCGGCTCAAACAAATTTATTGCTTGGTATATGGCAAGAAGGTTCTAACAGGTGGTCAATATCTTTTCTAATCAAGTGACCTATGGAAATAAAATCATGTTTCTTTAATTAGTTCATTATTTCAAATGCCACTTGAATTACATATTTATATTGCATTCCTATATAAACGATAGGAATGCAATAAAAATAATTCAAATGGCATTTGAAATAATGAACTAATTAAAGACACATGATTTTATTTCCATAGGTCACTTGATTAGAAAAGATATTGATCACGCGTTACATTTACATCCATACAAGATAACTGTAACTCATGAGTTGCTGCCTCTTGATTTGCCTCGTCGTGTGCAATATTGCCAATGGTTTAATGAGTTTTTAAATAATGACGATATGTTAGATGTAACTTTCTTCAGTGATGAAGCATGGTTTCATCTCAGCGCTTATGTAAATTCGCAAAACAGTAAAATATCGTCTGCACAAAACCCTAATATTTTTGAAGAGACTTCTTTACATCCTCAGAAGATCGGTGTGTGGTTGGCAATGTCAAGAAGGAGGATCATTGGACCTATCTTTTTTCAACACAATATTAATGCACTCGCATATCAAGAAGCAATTTTAAATCCTTTCATTGAAGAACTTCATGACGATGAATTACAACGGGGTTAGTTTCAACAAGATGGAGCTACAGCCCATACTGCACTAACAACGTTGAATCATTTGCAACAGTTCTTTGGGGATAGGTTAATAAGTAGGGACAGTTGGCCTCCTCGATCACCAGACTTAACCCCACTTGATTTCTTCGTGTTCGGTTTTTTAAAGAATAAAGTGTTTTCAGAACGTCTTCATACGTTAGAATAATTACAAAACGCTATTACAGAGGCTGTCAACAGCATCACTCCAGATACACGAAACAAAGTTTTCGAAAACATGAAAAGGAGAGTAAATTTGTGTTTGAATTCAAATGGGGGACATTTTGAACAGATGTTATAATTTTATTTTATATCTGCTTTACTTTTAATGTTCTCCATATCAATGTATGTAATTTATAGACGTAAAATAATTTCTAATCACTAATAAATTGTTTTAATAATATATAATTATATGTGCCCCCCATGGTAAAACAGAATAGTATGCAGTAACAAATTTTACAAATAATGTAATGGGCGGGAAATTCAAACGCCTTTCAATCAATAATGAACACTCTGTATAAAGAAACAAATGAAAGCTTGTTATCATTTTCAAAAGCTTCGCGCCGGAAATCGCTTAGTCTCAGCTTCTTTCTCGTTCACAAAAAGAATATGAAATACAAAAAAAACACACGTGAAAGTTCGTTTTCATTTTTAAAAGTTTCGCGCCAGAAATCATAGATTTTTCATTTGTTTTTGGTTTCTTTTACATTTGCTGAGAGCCTTTTGATTTCACTATGCAACACTAAAAAAGTTTGTCAAAGCTCTACGTAAAGATGGAGCTGGAATGCAGTTTCTCAAAAATAAATTTCCTGCGCTCAGTGATGCCAAAATTAAAGAAGGAATTTTTGTAGGGCTAGATATAAGAAAATTAATCGATGATCCCTCTTTTTTATCCAGTCTCAGTTCCATAGAAAAAAAGACACGGTTGGCTTTTGTCGATGTCACAAAAAATTTCCTTGGCAACCACCACAAGTCGCCAGATTTCCGTGAAAAAATAAAAGCAATGCTGAATGCCTATCATAAACTAGGATGCAATATGTCATTAAAAATGCATTTTCTACACTCCTATTTAAGTTTCATGGAGAACGCTTTCACCAGGAAATAGCAGAGTTTGAGAAGCGTTATCAGGGTAGATGGGAACCAGTCATGCTTGCAGATTTCTGTTGGTGCCTTCAGAGGGATACTGCGAGGACTGACTACAAGAGGAAAGCCAATCGATCAAAAAATATAATTAATTAAATAATGTGAAAGAACACTAACACAAATATTTAAGGCGGAAAAATTTTCCGCCGCAATCAAGAATCGAACTCGAATCTTCCAGTTTCATGACGGACACTTTTAACCATTAAGCTAATGCGACACCGCATGAAAAATAAAATTTTGTGTTGTATTTTTTAATAAATCAAGAAACGCCTTTCACTATGAAACCTGACGTGATATGAGTATTTTATTTATAAACCTTAATTGAGTTGGCGGTGAGGTATCATTATTACATACTCTAAACCCAGTGAAAAAAAAGTATTTAATTTGTTGCATAGTGTTTTCAGTCGCTCCCACTTGATTAAGAATCGATTCCGTTTATTTTCTGTTCATCTAATTCTACATTTCATTGTTATCTTTTTTCTTCTTTTGATTTTCTTTCGATTAAGAATCGACGATTTTTTTTGTTTTTTGTTCATCCATTTCTACATTTCGTTTTTATTTGTTTCGCTTGTTATTTAACTAATACTTGTATTGTTTTAACGTCTATATTTGTGCTATAAATTTTTCTTTATTGAATTAAATTTTACTTTTTTTTACAAAAATCCTTGAATTTCCGCGCACACTATTTTCGCAGTTAAATCTCTTTCACTCACAAATTAGATTTTTTATTATTTCAGTTAATTTTCTTTCTTTTTTTTTTCGTCGTCGTACTGGCTAATTTTTACTAGACTTTGAAGGGAGCTGCTGTTTTTTTAATTTTTGTTGTTAAAGCAATAGTTTTGCTTTCAATCTGAAGGACACTCACACCTGCGCATTATTCTCGGCCTTCTAGATTTTTTTTTCCTCAATACTACTCTATTGATTGGTTAACATTGCAACAGCGACATCTATTACTACAATAAGGAGACTGAAGTGACATCTATTGCAAAACTTTCGACAAGCTTTCATCGCATCAAATGTATTTCTTCCTCTGTCTTTCGTATTATGTCACACAAATCGTTTTCCAATCAGTATGTGATTCCAACATTTATTTTTTTATTGACTACTTTTTTTTCTTTATCGATATCATAAAAAACTAGGGCAACTTTTAAATCCAGTAACCATGTGTTTCCATTATTTTATTATATTGAATCTTACTTTGTTGTCAAGTCAATCACCGTTATTTTTTGTTAACGCTGAAATTCTGAGCAATTTGTCTAACTGTGACACCCTTTTCTATGCAAGCAGCTATCCCAGCTTTTAAAACAACATTTACTAGGTAAAAAAGTCTTGTCCTAGTTTTTTATGATAGCAATGGTATCTACCTACCCGCAGCGATTTTAAGTCTTCATACTTTTTTTCGCCTTGGTTGTTTATCATTTCATTGTATCATTTTTATAGAAATATGTATACCTACAAAATTAACTGAAAAGTACAAATTGAGAAAAGAGTTCAATTTAAAATTCCCTATTTCCCGGGGTTATGTTTTTCTCTTTCCAAGTTAGTTTCTCATATACCTCATCGCATATCTGTCACCGAGGCGAGATGACGAATTAGATGAACACGTCTTCTTCTTCTTCTTCATCTTCGTCGCCGTCTTTCCACGTTTATTCGATATTGGATATGTAAAACAAACATAAACTCTTCTTTCTGGGTCTGATTTATTTGTTCGCCTTGTTTCAGCTCTTCGGCTGCATGAATAATGTATTGTCGAACGACGTTGGTTGCGCAATGCTCGAAACTCGTCTAATTATAGTACAAACATTTTTTTTTCCTTTTTCAGCGTGTTATGTACTTAGTTAATAAAATTGAAGATAAGAGTAAAATAAATTTTTAAGATTGTTATACATACGGTTGGCGTTAAAGCGCGCCCCGAAATTATTTTAAAGGCAAAACAACCGGGAGCTATTTATCAGACGCCGCGCGCACCTAAATCCTTCAACCGAGTACAATTTTTCCGGCGGTTGAAATCGCATCCGAGCGGGTCGAGTCCGGGAGGGCGCCGGGGAATGAGTTTGTGTATATCGATTACTGAGCTCGACAAGGTGCTTGTCACGTCTGATACAACTGAAATAGCTGTTTATGGTGGCTGCCCTGACGGGCGCGGCCCGGATGTCAACTTTGGAGGTTCCGGACTGCGTCCATTCTGGGGCGAAATGCCTCCTCTACCTTGCGCCCTCTGAACGCGTTCTCCGAGTTTGCGTGACTTTTTGCTCGCATTTCAGCGACTAAATGCCTTTATAACTTCACGTATAAATGGTCAAATATATTTACCTAAGGTACACAATTAAAAATATTTTAATTTATTAAGAGATTTAACATAACAATTTAGGTGGAGGTGCCTGGCAAATCAATTGTCCGTTTAGAATGACAACAGAAGACAAAAATTTGCTGTTTTCTAAAAAAAAAATTCAGATTAATGGAAAAAAAAACATCAATTGTTGTATAAGGCGATTTTACTGCCGCACAAAAGCACGTGACCCCACAGACCTTCTTCCATGTATTTATTAAGTCCAAAGGGAATCGCATCACGTTCTGGTCGAGTGGGTTCTTCGTTTCGACCGGTTTTTCTTTCATCCACGGAATTATAACGCGGTACGAATTCTATCGGGTTCTTCCTCTACTTATCGAGCGTTCTCTGTGCGTGTTTCATTCATTATTCATCCGGCGCTTTACTCGCCGAATTCTTCGACTCTCTCGACAAACTTAATTACACAATGAATGAATGAGGGGAGGCTTTATGTTTTTCTTTCTAGTTTTCTATTACGAGCCTTTTTAATCATACGCGTGTTTCTTCCCTTTTGTTGCAGTATTATGAGATGTCTTATGGCCTTAACGTCGAAATGCATAAACAGGTGAGTTAAGCATTCATTTAATTGTACAATTTGGAAACCGATTTGAGTTACGTGGAGCTTACGCATACTGTGTATTAAAAATCAGTTTCCAAATTATATACAGAATATACTAATTTAAATTTAAGGCGTTTTACTCGTCGCATTGCAAAGGTGTCTACTCAAAACAAATTGAAAATCTGGGACGCTTTTTTGGCTCAAGTTTTTGGCAGTAAGCCGTTGCCAAAATATTGTGCTTTTACTAAAATTTAACATCAAATTGGAATTTTACCAAAACTATTTCCCTTGGGCAATTTAATTCCGTCATTGCTAACCGTTTCGGTAAATATTGGTGAGGCGGTTTTAGTGCCGTGAAAATTGTAACAATAATATTGATGGAACGTGACGTTCCGTTTTTAAATTCGCCAATTCATTATAATTGAGGAGACGGAACTTATTGTTTCCTTTGTTGCATAAAAATGTTCGTTTTGACGAGATTTCTTTTCAGACTGAAATAGCAAAGCGACTTAACGCAATTATCGCCCAAGTGCTGCCGTTTTTGGCCCAAGAACACCAACAGCAAGTTGCTTCTGCAGTTGAAAGGGCCAAACAGGTGACGATGACCGAGCTGAACGCAATCATAGGGGTGAGTCTAAACCCTCACGCTTCGTTCTGTTTGGTAATGGACGTAGTTACGTTTACAAAGAAAAAATCCACCCTTCGTTTTTTTTTTTGAATCAGTATCTCCCGAATGAAAAACATTTCAGAATTGTTGATTTAAGAGTTTACTTTGATTTCTTCCTTTTTCGTTTGTTGTTTTTAGTTTTTATTTTTATTTGATCTGGTGTCGGTTTTGTCGTTATTTAATACAGTATGTTGTTGTTTGCAGCAACAACAACAGCAAGGTCTACAACAGTTACTAGTAAGTAGTGTGTAGCATAGATCGTATATGTTCGAATGTAATTCGTACCGATAAGTATGAAATGTGGTTAAAAAAAAACAAAGAAAGGGAGCACTACAAAAGACCAAGGAAAGTCTTGCAGTTCAACTTAAGGGGGCGACCTTATCGATCTCAATGGTCTTAACTGTGCAGGCAGGCACTCGGTAATTAATTAATTATAAAGTACTTACAAGAAGAGACTACTTTAAAAGACTGACTTTACAAAAGGATAAAGATTGTTAACGTTATAAATTTTGTTTATCTAAAAAAAACTATGAGATTAAATTGAATTAAGAAAATTAATAATTTATACGAAATAAATTGTAATCTTTTTAATAACAATTTAAGTTTTCTTCCACCCTTTTCTTATGTTGTAAATGACGACATACATTTTCTTTTATGTCGCCTTTGCTTTAAGCAATTAAATTTCACGTTGCAATACTTCGAAATTAAAAATGATTTTATTCTGCTGAAGTTTCGTTCCAATTTAATTTTATGTAGGCAATCAATGACATTAAAGAGAAAAATGTCGAACACATTACATGTTGACATTAATATTCCTCCTGCTTCTTTCCAATTATAGTTGATTTCAATTTTAACAATTTTTTGACAGTAGCAGTCTGATGATTACAGTAATAAAAATGTTAAATTTCAATATTAAAACCTCGACATGTCTAAGAAATGACGAGTCAGATTTTTTTCTCACGTTCAGAGAGTGTACTATTGATTCCCTCTTTTTTCCCACACCCTATATAATATGCGTATAAAAAACTTAAATACATGAAACCATGTAAGAAACTTTCTCAGAGTTACTTTTTTTCATATTAGTTTATATTTTATTCTGCAATTTATTCTCTTACAAAAATACTTATTGGTACTAAGTGAGTACAACCACTAATTACTTCGGTTGCTAACATAAAAACACGCTTCTAACACCGTAGGATGCACTGTAGGAATCTAATTTATTTCTCGTAGGTATTTTCATTTGGGAAACTAGTTTTTCGCTTTCTCTTAGACTAGGCGCGGAATTGTTTTCTTTTTTTAGTCGACCTACGATTAACGAAACTGTTTTGTATTTAACAGCAACAAATCCACGCCCAGCAACTACCTCACGGTCCTCACAGTGGTGTACCGATGGGCCCTCATCCCGGATTACCCGGAATGGGTCCGGCAGCTGGATTGCTCGGTTTCGGAGCTGGACTGCCCGGTGCCCCTGGGGGACCTCACGGTACGGTTTCTGCTACCGCACATCCCTTACTTAAACCTGCCGACTTACACAGGGAACCTGCCGACTTAAAAGGACCTGGTTCTGCCAATGCCGAAGAAAGACTGGTAATTTTACAAAATTAAAAAAATAATAATAATTTTTGTAAAACTAGTTCCACGAAATAACCGACCGTTTTTTTTTAAACAGATTTTATACTTCTGTGACTTTTGTTATTGCGATATTCCTTTAATATTTTCGTGGAATTAATTTCTTGATGGGGGTTCGACCAATTTAAATGAAACTCTGTCTGCAATGATGCCCCCAATTACATAAAACTTCAATTTAATTTTGAACACATTTCAGAATTCCGTTTCTCCCGCAGAAAGAGACAAATACAGAAGCAGATCGCCGGCGGATGTTGACCAAGACGTAAAAAGGAGGAAAGAAGACAAATTAGGCCACGTAAGTAATCGAGTAAGAGTAGCCCTTTTTTCCTCCCCCCCCGAGCCTGGGGGAGAGCAAGCGAAAAACGGATTTACATTCGAAATAATTGAGGATTATTTTCGCGGAGCGGGCGGGCGAGGGGTGAATGATTACGCCTGCTTGATGCGATTGATGACGGGTTTTCCGGGGGCGGCTTTATAAAAGGAGATATTACACACAAAAGCGCCATCAAATTTCGTACTGATTGTGATTTATGAATAAAACGGTGACACGTTTGTTTTAGCCTCGCTCGAGATATCGATTTTAATTTAAGTTGCATATAAAATAAATTAATAATAATACATCTTGCATTAAACAATATTCATATACAGAATGATTAACCCAAGTTTTTATTAACTGAATTAAGTATCAATCAATCATAGATATCACTTCGTATTTTTTTAATTTCATTTTACAAGGGGTGCCCATTTTAAATCTTGACCCTGAAAATTTTGAAATAGGCAACCCATCAATCACATCAGAAACAACTTCGTGTTTTTAACTTATACTGCACTGAATGTACGAAAGTAGAATGGGTTGCCTACTTTCTAAATTTTAAGGGGTCGCAATTCATTACTTTCTTTAACCTTTATTGATCTTTCGTTTGGCCATTTAGATATTAACAAATTCTTTCCACACGCGCAAGCAAGAAAATCTAATTTATTAAAGTCACACCCCTCAGACGTAGTGTATAGGAGACGGAGAGATGGTGGGCAGGTTGTCAGAGGCTGCTCTGATGACAAAGTGGCGGCCATGTTTTGTAGGGATCACTAACTGATACGGATAAAGCTTAGGGGTTATAAATAAATGACGATTCTCGCCTAAGGCGCTTTGCTTACCCGGTTGGAAACGCCGCGGATATTACGTTCTGTGTAAAAGGAAAACACAATTTTCCTTCGCTGATATTTCGTGCGCGCTTATAAGTATATAATTCCATTCCATTATTTACGTTCTCGTTTATCTGAACGCTAAAATAAAATACATATTTGTTTTTAGGTAAAGTTAATGCCTCCTTTTAAATTAATCAAAATTTACTCCAGAAAGAAATATTTATGCAATTCCGATATATAAATTACGACGCCATAAATGACATAACATAATATAAACAATTCGTGATTTGTTAAGTCTCGCGTTATTATCGGTCACATGACAGTTTCTAAAACAATGAACATTAGCGTGACGTAGATTTTTCACATTGCTATTTACTTAAGCGTTTTCTTGCGCAGGTGACCGTAATTAAGGCGCCGTTAGAACGCAACAGTAAAAATAAATTACATCTGGAAAATGAGGAACAATAGCGAATTTGCAACACAATATTCCGTCGAGAAGAAACAATACGCGCTACACGGAAGCTTGAACTGTTTAATAAAGATAATTGTAAATACGACGAGGCCGTCAGCCGTGCGGTCCTGCTTTTAATTATTGAGATCTCTTTGGCTTCTTCCGTCGCACTTCGAATGCCACTACATCTCTGTTTCTCCTTCTTTGACGTGGATACGAAGTCATTCTTTAATTTATGATAAACACTGTGTATTTTTGCTTTCATATACTGAAGATTAAAAAAAAAAAGGAACGAGTATTTAAGCACCATTTTTTCTTTAAGGGTCTGTAGACCTGCCAACATGCTTGATGTGATGCATGATATCAACTTGATAAGGAATCATAAAGATGTTTATTTTGTCTTACAAAATGTTGTTCAATTTTTATTGCACATTATTATTCCGTAAAAAAGATAAAATAAATAAAGAGACACAAAGTAATAAACTTTGTATTAGAGCAAACAGTACATTACTGCGCCGCGTATAGCTCTTATATTTCCTTGAATTATTAATGGCCGAAATATCAAATAGTGACTTCAACTAATAATAATCCGATGCTATAAATTATATAGCGGAAAATCGATCGTTAATTTATTTAATGGAAATTTACTCGCGGTGAACCTTTTATTCATCACATCACTGTTTATAACTGCCATAAAAGAGGGCTACTCAGAATATCCAGTTTTATTTTACGAGGAAAATATTGTAAAGGGACATCCAGACGCTCATGCATGTTCGCGAGCATGCACGCAGCCATGTCTACACGTGGTGTTACGAAACTCCTCTGTTGCAGACGTCACAATATAGTAAAAGGTGACAGTCATTTTACATAAAAGAGACTAAGTTTTACATCCGTTTGTATGAAAATACAAAAGCAAAAACATTATGTTTCAAGGTCACCCTCTTCTCTCGAGGACTATCATAATAAATTGAGGCCTCAAGATCTCCTCGTCTCTCATCCTTCAAAATACTCCCAGATAGTAGTAGCGTCAGTCCCTTCTCTCGACATTATGAGATTATAGTCATTGCCGCTTTCCGTTTTACATCCGTTTTTATGAAAATGGAAAAGCAAAAGCATCCTATTTCAAGGTCACCCTCTCCTTTCGCCCTTTCGAAGACTACCATAATAAATTGAGGCCTCAAGATCTCCTAATTTCTCATCCTTCAAGACCATACCAAATAGTAGTAGAGTCAATCCCTCCTCTCAACGTTGTGAGGTTATAGTCATTGCTACTTTCCATTTTACATCGGTTTTTATGGAAATGCAAAAGTAAAAGCATCCTGTTTCAAGGTCACCCTCTCCTCTCGCCCTTCGAAGACTACCATAATAAATTGAGGCCTTAAGATTTCCTCATCTCTTATCTTTCAAAATACTACCAAATAGTAGTAACGTCAATCCCTCCTCTCGACATTGTGAGGTTATGGTCATTGCCGCTTTCTATTTTTTCCGAATTTTTTAAATTATTTATTTATATTTACCTTCAAAATAATTTCGTATTCGACAAATTTCATATTTTTAAGTAATCATTTAGCTAGCAAGTATGTCATTGGTCAAATGTCAACGCTTACCACGTGTACGAATGTCTCAGGCAACTCTAATCTAAGCTGTCTAGGCCCGGTCTTTTCATCGCCAGTTAACTTTATCTGACGCTTTACTCCCATAGTAACAATTGTAATCACAATAGTTACTACGGGAATTAATCGCCAGATAAAGTTAATTGAAGATGAAAAGACCGGGGCTAAGGCTATATTTTTTTTATTTGACAGTTTCGTTATTATTCTCTAATTAACAAAATTAACCTTAAAATTATGACAGTTGTCAAATGTCAATGCTTAACCATGCGAACAACCGATGTAAACTCCGCGAAGAAGAACGAAGAAATAAACGAAACAAAGTCCACATTCCACGCATATGTTTTTAGTCTCGCTTCAAATCTTTTGGTTCCGAACATCCAATAAAACAATAAATTTATTGAATCGGCTGCATATTTACACGTGACTGCGTATGTGAATTCCATGCAGATACGCCACGAATGTAACCTATGATTCAAAACAATTTTCATCGAAGTGGGCGTGCTAAATGAAGATAGACATAACGTGCATGTCTGTGGATACCACAATTGGTGACACATTTGTCAGTTCTGTCAGATTTAAGTTTTGATTATTCTCTCACATCTCAACGTTGTGGCTTTCACTGATCACCAAAAATGCTGTATATTAGAAGTGTATTTTAGAAACGGTGAAATAATTCATTGTTTGTGAATTTATTTAACACGTAACGCATTTGAACATTTGGTATAGTTCTAACATTCCAACTTTATATTCAGACATACGCAATTCTTTTCGTGGCACACTTTGATGAAAGTTTTTTTGAATCACAGGCTCTCTTTCTTGTTTAAGAATTTGAAAACGACGAGCTGCTGGTTTTATGGACCCGCGTGCAAGTACGCGAACGTGTACGTGCGTTTGGATGGCCCTTTATTCAATTGAAAGCTTAATTCAAGCGTTAAATTGGAATATTAAATCAGATTCAATTTAATTATATTTTGTTCAACTATTGTATTCTTTCTTCTGCCGAGGTTTTGTGAAATAGAAAATATTTGTAAATACCGGGTTATTTTATCAACTCTTGCTATGAAATTTGGACGGTACGTCTTAGCTTAGTGAAAAGTACGTCATTGCACTCCTTTATGCTGTTTTACAGTAAAGCTAAGACATGCCATGCCATCCAAATTCTATGGCAAGAGTTGATAAATTTTTTTAAAAATGACCCAGTATAACTTTTGGTAAATAAATTTCTAATATTCAGTTCGTTTCTCCTACAGGACAGCGATGGAGAAAAGAGTGATCAGGACCTAGTTGTTGACGTGGCCAATGAGGTACGTCCACAAATTACTTATTATTTACAATAAATACTGACTGATATAATTTTTTCTATTGACTAGGAAGCTGCGTCTCCTCACCCAAACGGAGAACATCCTGCGTTAGGAGTTGGCGCTGATATTAGGGAAAATGGAAGCAGCACGAACGGAGACAAAATAAAAGTCGAAAGGCCCCCAAGTCGGAGCGGTTCGTCGTCTTCGAGGAGTACGCCCTCCTTGAAAAGTAAAGATGTAAGATTTTACACTTCATACACCACGTGGTGTAAGCAAAACAATCTCGCCTTACACGCAAAAATTATTTGAGTTTTTGTTTAATTCAGCAAACAAACAAAATCGCACTCTTATTTTTAATAAAATTTCTGCTGGTAATTGGCTGTTATTAGATGAACGAACACGCGGTATAAGTGCATGAAAATGAGTTTCATGTGTTTACTTGAATAACAGAGGTGAGTTTAAAAATAAAATTTGCAGGAAAAACCTTCGACACCTGGAACAAAGCCACGTTCGACGACTCCTAATTTAGGAGGAAGTTCGGGGGTTGCAGGTCCTAAAGTTGGAATGGGTGGTTATCCACCGTATGGAATGGCGGGTGCCAGGGCACCTGAACACCTTAGTCCGTACAACAACGTCCCCTCACCTTACGGTCGGCCCCCAATGATGGGATACGATGGCCATCAACACAGCAGAACTCCTGGAATTAGCACGAATGGCCTTGGGACAATCCCAGGCGGAAAACCGTAAGGCCCCACACTTAAAAACTGCCGGAATTTTAATTCAACTTCACACTCGCAGGGCATACTCATTTCATATGAACGGCGAAGGCCAATTGCAACCCGTTCCATTTCCGACTGATGCACTGATGGGCCCGGGTATTCCCCGACATGCAAGGCAAATCAATACGTTGAGTCACGGTGAAGTTGTGTGCGCTGTCACCATCTCAAATCCGACCAAGTATGTTTACACTGGTGGTAAAGGCTGCGTGAAGGTTTGGGATATCAGTCAGCCGGGTTGTAAAACACCCGTGTCTCAACTGGACTGCCTGGTAGGTTAAATAAAAAAAAATATTGTAAGTTTGTAATTTGTTTTTTGTAATCTTGTAGCAAAGAGATAACTACATTAGATCTGTGAAGTTGCTTCCCGATGGCAGAACACTTATAGTAGGTGGGGAAGCATCGAACTTATCGATATGGGACCTGTCAAGCCCTACACCTCGCATCAAGGCTGAATTAACTTCAAGTGCTCCTGCATGTTACGCTTTAGCAATTAGTCCTGATTCCAAAGTGTGCTTTAGTTGTTGCTCGGATGGTAACATTGCCGTGTGGGACCTTCACAATCAGACTTTAGTGAGACAGTTCCAAGGCCACACGGACGGTGCCTCTTGTATAGATATTTCCCCCGAAGGTACTAAGTTATGGACCGGTGGTTTAGATAACACAGTGCGCAGTTGGGACTTAAGGGAGGGAAAGCAGCTGCAGCAGCACGATTTTAGTTCGCAAATCTTTTCGCTTGGTTTCTGTCCGACAGGTGATTGGCTGGCTGTTGGAATGGAAAATTCCCATGTCGAAGTACTCCACGCCTCCAAACCGGACAAGTATCAGTTGCACTTGCACGAAAGTTGTGTTCTTAGTCTGAGGTTCGCCACTTGCGGGAAATGGTTTGTCTCAACGGGTAAAGATAACTTATTGAACGCATGGAGGACACCGTACGGAGCTAGTATATTTCAGGTATTAAAAGTTGCAGCTGAGATTTTAGAATATTTTACATTTCTTGCTCATTTTGAACAAAAAAAAGTATTATGACCAGTTAATAAAAACATATTTTTTTAATTTAATTTACGTTCGATTGCCATCTTTTGACCACCAGCAGAATTTTCTTTGTTGAATTAAGTTTAAGAAGGAAATTTATAATTCTTTTCACTTGAGGTTTAATATAGACTTGAACTATAGTCTTATAGCGTTTTCGATTCACCTGCACCAGTTGCACTCAGTGTATTTGCATCTTCTTTTAACCTCATGCAATAACATGAGATGAAGATACTCTGAGTGCGCACTAATGCGATCAATCGAAAACGCTATTAGTTTAATTATTTTTTACTAAATAAAATAAATAATAAATTTTAATTCCGTTTCAGTCCAAAGAATCATCGAGTGTATTGAGTTGTGACATTTCAACGGACGACAAATACATTGTGACAGGTTCCGGTGATAAAAAAGCAACAGTGTACGAAGTGATGTATTAAAATTGCCTATTAAAAAAAAAAATGAGTGAAGAGGGGCCAGAAAATAAAACTTAAACACGGACAACCCGCAGACGTTTAAAAACACAGTGCATCTTTAATAAGAAAAAGTGAAAACTCACCGAGTTAGAATTGTTATTTTGTGACTAGGCACAGCGCGTATAATTTTGTAAGTACCAGAATTTGGTATCGCTCTCAACCAATCCTTTCCGAACGAGTACATGATAATTTCTCTCGAAATAGAGTAAACAAACGTTGTAGTATTACTATTTTTAATTATTTATGTATCGTTATGTAGGAGTGCCCAGTTTGTTTGCTCTATTTATTGTTGAATTTTCTGTGTATTAGATGTTGAAAAAGCACAAGTGATTCTGAAATTACATTTGGCTTTACAATGATTTTTCGATGTTACTATTAAAAAAAAAAAGATTAAGTAGGATATTTTTCGTAATTAAATAAATAACTTTGAATATGTGAGTTTCATTTACCATTTCATGAGAGTATTTGCAAGACATAAGTTGCTTTCTTTCGTTTGATTCAAAGGCAACATTACGTGTTTAGATTCAAAGATGAATGTTCTCTTGCAAATGGATCACACCACTCTTCGTGAAATTTCAATACTGATCCCCTTTGGAATCATCCTATTTTTACGATGCGTCTGGGTTCAAATGCATTTAAATCTGGGGTGTTCTGTTGCAATAATCCAGATCCAAAGTAGGCAACCATAAAATATTCGAATCACAATTTCAACTACATATTCGAATCATGATTCAAACTTTTCAGCGAAAGAAAGCAGCTATTGTTAAGTAAGTATTTCTGTTCCTCTTAAGCTTAGGTTCAGATGTATCCGGACACCCAAACTATTTATTGCGGATCATTTCCTGATTGGTTGGTTATTAATAATGAACCAATCAGGAAACGATTCGCAATAAATATCTTGCAAATCCGGATGCATCTGAACTAAGCTTTACAACTGGATGTTCGGAGGTCTCTTTTAAATTCAAGCACGGCAATTAACACAAAATAACTAACATTAATTAAAAGCTTCATTTTGAAAAGTATGAAAATCGAATGCGATTGGTTGTTTTGGAAGTGATTGCGCCATCTATTGAGTGATGTTGCACTTACGAAATACTGGGCCCGTTCAGGTGACACAGCTGCTGCAAGTCAGCGCTCAGCATGATGAAAGTCAGCGGTCACGTATCTCTGAACGGACTGCTACTTCTCAGCAATTTTTTGTGTCATTTCAAAAGTTTAAAATTTATTGAACCTCGTTTCTGAACGTTTTATGAATTGAAATTTATTAATTTAAATGCAGTGGCAGAAAATATTTTGTTGTGTGAATTATTATGCGACGATGGGCTAGATTTGAATGGTCTGCAGCCCGTAATACAAGATCTTGCTAAGGTTATGTTTGTTTATACTTACCTCCACCAATGAACGCTCAGCGCTGAGCAAGTCAGCGTAAATAAATTCCGCTGTGTAGAAATGACAGCTGCTGGAACTTAGCATGTCGGTTCAGGAAATTTGCTGACCCAGCAACTCAGCTGCTGTGGTCGTCTGAACGGGCCCACTGTTTAAAAAATTTTTTTGCTTGAATTTAAATGAAGTACCGTAATTTTAGTCTCACATTTCCATATTCCTTAATCAATTAGTAACGATGCAGATTCACAATTTACATGTGAAACCAAGCGTGTAACATAAAACATAACCCTAAATTTTAGCAAGACAAATTATGTTACTTACCTACACAAATTTCCGTAAAACAGCAAACACACAAATGGTTACGAAAAACTAAATGTCTTTTCTAATTCAAACGCGGCGATTAATACAAAATAATTAACATTAAATACACACTTCGTTTTGAAAAATACGAAAATCGGATGAGCGTCTGTGATTGGTTGTTTTGGAAGTTGGCTATTGCGCCATCTGTTGAATAATGTTGCCCTTATCAAATTCTGTTTGAAAGACAATACTTGAGTTTTTCTTGTTTGTGTTTAAATAGCGCAGTTTTAATTTCACATTTCCATATTCCTTAATCAATTGGCAACAATTCAGATTCACTATTTCCATGTGAAAACAAGCGTCTAACATAACCTTAAATTTTAACAAGACAGAATTAATGTTACTCACCCGCACAGATTTCCATAAACAACAAGTACACAAGTGGTTTCGAAAAAAGATTAATGTCTTTTTTTTAATTTAAGCACGGCAATTGACATGAAATAATTAACATTAGCTACACGCTTCATTTTGAAAAACATGAAAATCGAATGAACGTCTGATTGGTTGTTTTCGAAGGTAATTATTGCGCCATCTATTAAGTACACTTATCAAATTCTGTATGAAAAAAAAATATTCGATTTCTTGCTTGTATTTAAATAATAAACTATCGTAATTTTTGTTCCACGTTTTCATATTCCTTAGGCCCGATCTTTTCACCTCCAGTTACAGCTGAATTCAAAAAAAAAAAACGGGAAATGATTTTTTCCAGTTGTAAATTTGGTTCCATTTGTCAGTTAATTGTTTACTTGACAATACATACATATCTTTAAAAAAAATTAACCTATTTACCTATGAACTGACATACCGTCAAATAATTCTAACCTATTTTTAATAAATCCATTTTCACACTATGAAAATATTGAAAATAACGCGTCGATTTATTTTGACATTTCCCGATTTTTTTGAATTCAGCTGTAAAATTACCTAGCGATTAATTCCCATAGTAACGATTGTGTTCACAATTGTTACTATGAGAATAAACCGTCAGATAAAGTTAACTGGAGGTGAATAAACCGAGCCTGTCAATTAGTAGCAATGCAGATTCACAATTTTCATGTGAAATCAAGCATAACATAACCCTAAATTTTAACAAGCCAAAATTGATGTTACTCATCCATACAAATACCCATAAACTGCAACTACACAAGTGGTTACAAAAAAAAATGCCTTTTTTTAATTCAAACACGGTAATTAACACAAAATAATTAACACTAATTACAAGCTTCATTTTGAAATGTAAGAAAATCGGATCAGCATCTGTGATTGGTTGTTTTCGAAGATAGTGATTGCGCCATCTATTCGGTAATGTTGCACTTATCAAATTCTGTTTGAAAAAAATTATTCTATTTTTTCTTGCTTGTATTTAAATAATAAAGTGCCGTAATTTTAGTTCCACATTTCCATATTTCCAAATCAATTAGTAACAATGCAGATTCACAATTTGCATACGAAAGCGTAACATAACCCTAAATTTTAACAAGACAAAATTGATGTTACTCACCCATACGAATATCCGTAAACTGCAACTACACAAGTGGTTACGAAAAAATAAAGGTCTTTTTTTAATTCAAACACGGTAATTAACACAAAGTAATTAACGTTAATTAAATATCATACACGCCTTGTTTTGAAAAGTATATGAAAATCGGATGAGTGTTTGCGATTGGTTGTTTTGGAGGGTAGTGATTGCGCCATCTATTGAGTAATGTTGCACTTATCAAATTCTGATTGAGAGAAATTATTCGATTTTTTCTTGCTTGTACAATGAGAGCAACAATGATTGACACGTGTGAAGTTGCAGTTGTTCCAACCTTATATCGAAAATGTGTTCCACTTATCAATATTGTACCAATATTTACTTCCATGCATGTCAAACGCTGTCAAACGTAAGTGTCATTGACCTTTCAGTAGCGCACATACGTACATACAAGTTCTCCCTGGTTTTAGTCATTTTGTGTTTTCTTTTGTAATAACAAAATCTTTCTTAAGGCTCTGTTTTAGTTGTCTAACTAATCTGGTACGTAAAACTGTTATAAACAAAGTAGAAAAAAATCTTATATGTGCTTTATTTTTAGTTTAAAATGTTTACTGAAGAACATAATAAGTTTATCTTAGAAGCGTATTTTCGGTCTGGTGAAAGGGATCAGGATGGTAATTGGCAGTATTCATTCATGTCTTGCTTTCATCAGTTTCAAGAAGTTTATCATGATGAAGATATTACACAAGATACGTTCCGTCAACATGCTCACCGTATTGTAGATCGGTTCCGTGAGACAGGCAGTGTATGTAAAGGAAAATCCTCTGGTAGACCTAAAGTACTAACAGAAGAAGTTGTAGAAGACATCAGGCAAAGAATGTTAGCCAGTTCTAAAAAACCCATACGAAAACTGTCCCTTCAAACAGGTATTTCAAATTTTTGAGTTTTGTTGTCATGCATACTCTAATGCATTATTTCAGGTGTATCTTATGGCTCTTGTCGCACTGCTTTGAAGAAAGACTTACATATGAAGCCATATAAAGTAAGCGTTGTACAAGAACTTTTGCCTCCAGATTTTCAGAAGAGAGTGAATTATTGCAATTGGTTCAACAGACATTTAAATGATGACAATATTCTTGATTTAACGTTCTTTAGTGACGAGGCATGGTTCCATTTGGATGGTTACATTAATTCTCGGAATTATCGTGTATGGGCAACAGAAAATCCACATGAACTTCACGAAGAGGTCTGCATCCTGTTAAAGTTGGTGTGTGGGTTGCAATGTCACGAAGAAGAATTATTGGTCCCATCTTGTGTTTAATACATAGTTTTTTTGAGTGTATTATTTTAAGAAATAGAATTGAAAGCACGAAAGAAAGCATGTACAGAATATTTTATGAAATAAATTTGGAACTTTGATTTAATTTAAATGCAATAAGGAATCCATAGACATTTTCAATTAACAACAATATTAATTTTAATTTAATTCCACTTTATTCATTGAATTTGGTCGTTTTGACAAATCACAAGTCAAAAGATGACGTAAAAATTTTTAAGAACGCCACTGGATGTAGTTATGGTTAATGTAAATACATAGTATGCGGCAAATACCCTATTGGTATGGAACGGCACACGTCAGCCATTTTTGCTCTCCCTGTATTTAAATAATAAATTACCGTAATTTTAATTTCACATTTCCATTTTCCTTAATTAATTAGTAGCAATGCAGGTTCATAATTTTCATGTGAATCCAAGCGCGTAACATAACCCTACATTTTAATTTTAACAAAACAAAAGTAATGTACTCACCTAGACAAATTTCCGTAAACAGCAAGCAATACGCAAGTAGTTACAAAAAACTAAATATCTTTTTTTTCAATTCAACCACAATAATGAACACAAAACAGTTAACATTAATTAAATACACGCTTCGTTTTGATATTTTGAAAAGTATGAAAATCGGATGAGCATGAGCGTCCGTGATTGGTTGTTTTAGAAGGTAGTGACTGCGCCACCTATTGAGTAATGTTGCACTTATCAAATTATGTTTGAAAAAAAATTTTGCTTGAATTTAAATACATATGTATTAAAGACATTTTAGTTTTACATTACCATTTAACATATTCTTTAATCAATAATTAGTAATAATGAGGATTTTAAGACCTTAACATAAAATTAAAATTTTCTTATTAATTCAGGCACAGGTCAGTAGTTCAAATTGACATATAGGATATACAGGGTACATTAATGTGATAAAGTTCAGTAACTCCATTATTGTATTAAATAAACAAAAATGAATGAGTCCGTGTAATTTTTTTTTATACTACTCTATCACTTGACATCACAAGTTTATGTTTTTTCACTCTTTCATTCATGACGTCACGTAAATACAAGGAACGGTCATAAAAAATCGTCATTCTTTATTCATTTTGTTTTATTTGTATTGCTGTAGTCCTCAAAAACTGAATGCATGTAACTTACCTATTTCTAAACGCTCGCTAATTTAATGTGTTTTTATCGAATGTTCGTTTAACCTCTATTTTTTAAAACTGCCAGAAGAGAGTAGGATCTTCGTCCGATCTGAAAAGCAGCGATTTTAGGTCTTCCTTCGGTTTTAAACTCACCTTGCTCACAGTGACGAACGTGCTCAAGGTCAACGGCGAGAACTTCCCGATGGTCAGATAAATGGGCCTTCTCATCCTCATCATGGTGAACAAGATGCATTTCTTGAATGGTTCGCTGGCAGCGAACCAATCGCATTCGTAAACCGCTAGGGGAATACCCTCGCCCTGTCAATAGTAACCGTTATTTTAAGATTTAAGGCCTGGTATACACTTCAATTTTTGACCCAGCCATAACCGTCCACCAGCGGCGGCTGGTGCATACGAATTTGGGTGTGCACTCGATGTGAGCTAAATAT
Organism: Dorcus hopei; assembly: GCA_033060865.1. Classification (NCBI taxonomy): domain Eukaryota; kingdom Metazoa; phylum Arthropoda; class Insecta; order Coleoptera; family Lucanidae; genus Dorcus; species Dorcus hopei. The sequence goes on from CM065425.1 coordinate 11,161,869, forward strand.
GTATTGCTTGTTCTCTGTTTATGTGTATTAGACAAAGCTAGCGTTCAGCGAGTATATCTAGTGCACCCTCAAATTCGTATGCACCAGCCGCTGCTGCCGTCTACTATCTTTTCAGTTTTCTAACTTTAGATGACTGGATAGAAAATTACGTGAATGCGGGACGTGAGGGGGATAATTTTCGTTTAAATTGACTCACCCCCGCTGTAATTTTATTTCCAGCGAAACAGTAGACGGCAAGTTGATTTTCCATCGCTAGTAAGTAAGCCAGTTCGTTGCCGAAAAGTTCAGTACCTAGCGGAATCTGCAAGAAAGAACAATTTGGATTTACTGTACACTGCGTTGCCACTCCGGCCCTGTCTCCTGAGACGGACAGTTTTACTTACGGCGGACACCAGAAAAAGACAGGTGCAAAGAACAGCGAGCGAAATCAGGATTTGCAGTAGAATTAAGTACGTGTAAATCGTTTCCAGCATTTCACACAGTCTAAAATTGAACAAAAAAACAAATTTGTTCATTTTGTATCAGACTTTTTTTTTCATATTCATAAAAATTGATATTCTGTAATTTAATAACGATAATGAACGCCCTCTCACGGCTGACAGTCCAGCGTATGCTCCGAGTTGTCGTGAGAGGGCGCCACATCCGTTTTGCTCTAAATACGTAGACAATTGTGCATATTGTTGAGTCAAAAGTTTGCCAGAGTACTGTTAGAGGTTGCTCATCAGCATTCCGTACTTAAATAAAGATTGCAAGTGACGTATGCATTTTCCGATCTCCTTCTGCATCTCGTCGTCGACTTTTCCTCGATTTTTGACGAAGGACTCGTCCTGTAGATTCAGGCGTTTCAGGCACGTTTTCCGGATGGATCGGAATGCCCCCTGCGATATTTTAAAATGGGCGCTCGTGAAGCTAACCAGTGCCATGTAAGTCATATCAAGTCCTGCAAAAACAAAACAAAAAAAAGCTTACGCACAATGATGATTATACGAATATTATACGTAAGCTTGCCTAGGGGACTCAATGGTAACGCATGTTATAATCGAGAAAGAAAACTGTAACTCTAACTTCGCATTCTCACCGTAAGATGACACGCTATGTAAATATGGAAAATTTGATTTACAGTATTCTTTATTTATTTTGTAATGTGACCAAATATTCATTTTATCTAAGTATATATTTTTAATTTTTTTACAAATACATACTGTGTCATCAAATGAATTTGTTAGAATGTTTTCGAACTTTGATAAGTTTGTATTGAATAGTACCGAGTGATTTTTAAAATTTTTCATCAACTCTTGCCATGAGATCCAGGCGGCATGTCTTAGCTTAAGTGAAAAGTATGTCATTGCACTTCCTTTATGCTGTTTTACAGTAAAGCTACGATTTGCCGTCCAAATTTCATGGCAAGAGTTGATAAAAAATTAAAAAAATCATGCGGTATTTTATTTGTTGGTACTTTAGGTAACGAATTATATGAATTTATGTACTTCCTTGGATTATTGTTAAGCGACTTAATTTCCTTCAAGTAACTTATATAATTACATTGTTCCACACTTAAAAAATATCAGATACCGATATCAAGATACAAATAAGAGGATACACCTCAAAGGGTATTTGTGTTTTAATTTCAAGTCGAATTCTAAAAGTATCTGCTTTTTAGCAGCCCTCGTCCTCAGTATCATTCTTAATGGTCATTGTTCTACAAGTAAGTAATGTCAAATACTGATATATTAAATCGTTTATACCACAAATATACAAAGAAATCAAATGATACATCACCAAGGGTATTCCGGTTTTAATTTCTCAACGAATTCAGAGAGTATCAGCTTCTTAACAGCTTTTTCATCCTCAGCATAATTTTGAATTTACGAAGAGTCATTGTTCCACAACTAAGTAGTGTCAAATACTGATCTAACAGATGATACCAACGCAGAGGGTTTTACGGTTTCAGTTTCACAGCGCATTGTGAAGGTATCTGCTTTTTAACAACCCCTAAATCCTTAGTATCATTCTGAATTTATGGATGGTCAACTAAGTAATGTCAAATACTGATATTAAATCGTATATACACCAAATGTTCAAAGAAAGCAAATGATACAACGTAGAGGGTGTTCCAGTTTCAGTTTCTCATCGCGGTATCTGTGTTTTAAAAACCCCTCATCCTTAGTATCATTCTGAGTTTATCGAAAGTCATTGTACCTCAACTAAGTTATGTCAAATGCTGCTATAACAGATCGTATATACCATAAATGTTCAAAGAAATCAAATGATACAACGCAGAGTGTGTTCCGGTTTCAGTTTCACATCGCATTGTGAAGGTATGTGTTTTTTAACAATCCCTCATCTTTAGTAGTATCATTCTGAAATTATGGATGATCAATTAAGTTATATCAAATATTGATATAACAGATCGTATATACCCCAAATGTTCAAAGAAAACAAATGATACAGCGCAGAGAGTGTTCCGTTTTCAGTTTCACGTCGCATTGTGAAAATCCCTGCTTTTTAACAACCCTCTCATCCTCAGTATCATTTTGAATTTACGAACAGTGATTATTCCACAACTAAGTAATGTCAAAGACTGACATACCAGATCGTACCTATGTGCCACAAATAATGTTCAAAGAAATCAAATGATACGACGCAGAAGGTGTTCCAGTTTCACTTTTACGTCGTATTGTGAAGGCATCTGTTTTTTAACAACCTCTCATCCTTAGTATCATTCTGAGTTTATGGATGGTCCTTGTTCCACAACTAAGTAATATCAAATGCTGCTTTAACAGATCAAATATACCATAAATTTCAAAGAAATCAAATGATACAACGCAAAGGGTGTTCCGGTTTCAGTTTCACATCGCACTGAGAAAGTTCCAGCTTCTTAACGACCCTCTCATCCTCAGTATCATTCTGAATTTACGAACGGTGATTGTTCCATAGCTAAGTAATGTGAAAGACCAGATCGTATATATTATATATGTTGAAAGAAGGTTATTCCGATTTTAATTTCACATCGAATTCTAAAAGACAATACAGTATCATTTCGAACTTACCAACAGTCATTGTTCCACAGTTAAGCAATGCGAAACACTGATACACAACAGCTGCCACAAACAAATACGGCGAAGATTTATAATCGAAAGGCACCCAGCTGTAATAAGGCAGCTTGATAGAATTTAAGCGTGCAGTTTCATTTGTCGAAGAGGCCGTCCAAATCTGCTTAAAAGACGCTAAACCGGCCGAGATAGGCACAAGACAGGCCAAGGTCAAGAAGCAAATCGTCAGCGAATTCTTGACTTTCTCCTCCCGACGGATTATCGACGGCGGGTCAAAATCGTCGATCTTCTCAAAGAGCGACGCGTCTTTCGATAGTCTATCCATGATATACAGTATGGATTTCCGGTGGTAAAACCACGTCGTGATTTTGAAGCACGTCAGCAAGAACGACAGAGACATGTTGAGGTTCTTTATCAGATCGTCCAAGTTCTGCGACGATTCTCTGAGCGCCAGAAACTCTGCCAGCGTGAAGAACAAGATCGAATAGCCCACCAAAATCGAATCATACGCGAGGGCCCTTTTATAACCGCGTTGACTTCGATTGGGGACCCAAAGTCCGGACCATTTCAGTATCCGGATGTTCAAGTCGAAGAATTTTCGCTCGTCCTCCATCGCCGCCGGCCCTCACAAAACAAAGACACGGATTCGATTTGAATATTTATGGGTGATTATGTGCGCGCCTAATTAGGCAATTATCGGCGGAAATCCGCGTTTGAATTATTCATTTTTAAATAGAAGGTTTGGGGAGTATAAAAAATGCAGTAATTTCGTTCGTGTTGCGGAATCCGAGGGGGAGGATGACGTAAAATCGTAAGTTTCTCTCCCACTCTTTCGCCTAATGAGAGAGCAAAGAAAGCTTCACGCGCATATAGGATAAGTCTGGATCAGTGCTGCCGTTTCAGTACAATTGTACTGAATTCAGTACGAAATAACCAAATTCAGTACGTCAGTACTACATTTTGGAAAAAGCACCATTTTCAGTACGAAATTTTGATATATAAAAAAAAATTTGGATATGAATGAAAATAGGTCTGTTCCATTTGACAGAATTCAAATTTTGAACCGTTCGAATCATGCGCAGTATGAAATTTATATCCAATTTTGTGCATTGCTCATGCTCTCAGTGCCATTTTGAACGGTTCAGAACTCTAAATCCTGACGAATGGAACAGACCTAATTTGTTACGAATCACGGTGAGTATGAAATAAATTTTGCAGGGAACTGCTTTTAAGTTAGAGATTCTGTCTGATGCCCTCTAGTAGCAGTTGACTTGTTTTAAACGTTTTTTTTAAGTTTGTAATTATAATTAAATTATGTCCATATTGTATCTATTGTTATAAATTGTAATTTGTTTTCTATTATTGCAATAAATTGTTATTATTTTATATTAAATAAAAAATTGTATCATTTCACTACCATCATATCATAAAGTGCAAAAAATTTTAAATCTTAAATCTTAAAATTTAGATCTTAAACTTTTAAATGTTTTGATTTTTGAATTTCCCGCCATTCAGTACATTATTTACGAATTCAGTACATTTTCTGTCCAAGATTCAGTACGCTTTGAAAATCAGCCGCGGCAGCACTGGTCTGGATTAATTTTAAAAGTAGATTGATTTGCGATAAATTGCATCATCCGGCAATGCTTTGGTGTTATATAGGGTGGGGTATAAGAGACTATCTAGTAGTGATCAATTTTGATGCTGATTGATATTGTTACAGTTACTTCAAGTCAATTCAATTGAACTTAATTATTTTGTCATAAAAATGAGAATTTCACTTTTGGTTGACATTTGTCACAATAATGTCCTATCAGTTCAATTTAGCTTCATCGTTAAGTCATTTTCAATTTAATTTAATTTCATTTCATTGTTAGGTCATCGGCAAGCGATATGAATCTTGATGTTGATTGACAACTGTCACAATTTCGCAACGTCAATTCAACTGAGCTTCATTGTCACGTCATAAAAATGACAGATTTTGATATTGATTGACATTTGTTGCAATAACAACCTGCCTATTTAATTTAAGTTCATTGTTGTCATCGAAAAGTAATCGATTCTGCAGGTGAGTGACACCTGTCGTAATTGAAGGTGATTGACACCTGGCGTAATTGAAGGTGATTGACATCTGACGTAATTATGACAAATTACATCGCATCAATTTAACTGAACTTTATTATATTATCATAGAAATGATTGTCTTGGTTTTGTTTGACATTTGTCACAATAACGTCGTGTCACTTAAATTTAATTTCATTGTTATGTCATCGGAAAGTGATGAATCTTGGTGTTCATTGACAACTGTCACAATTTAGCAACATCAATTCATTATTAATGCCCAGCATTATAAAAGCAAGTTAACTTTAACTCCCAGTTTATTGCCGTAACAACAATTGTTACCAAGGGTTTAAACTAACTTGGCTTTAAAATACCGGACCTAAGTCATTAAAGTGATGGACTTTGATGGTGATTGACTTTTGTCATAAGTACGTCTATCAGTTCAATTTAACTTCATTATGTCATCGGCAAGTGATGAATCTTGATGTCACAACTTCGCAACGTCAATTCAATTGAACGTCATCATTAATTGGCCTTTGTCACAATAACATCTTGTCTGTTCAATTTAACTTGAACGTTGTCCTCGAAAAGTGATCGACCTTGAAGGTTATTGACACCTGTCACACTTACGCTGCATCAATCCAATAGAGCTTCATTTTTTGTCATAGAAATAACTTCCTTGATTTTAATTGACATTTGTCACAATAACGTTCTGTTAGTTCAATTTGACTTCATTGTTCAAGGGATCGATTTTGATGTTGATTGACATCTGCCAAACTTCAATTATTACGTCATAAAAATGATGGATTTTGGTGTTGATTCACTTTTGTCACAATAACATCGTGTCATTTCAATTTAACCTCATTGTTATATAATCGACAAGTGGTCAATCTTGATGCTGATTGACATCTGCCACAATTTGGCCAAGTTAATTCAATTGGACTTCGATATTATGTTACAAAAAAGACAGATTTCAATGTTGATTGACTATTGTCACAATAACATCGTGTCATTTCAATTTAACTTCATTGTTATGTAAGCCGTCCTCCATTTACAACTTATTTGAACGCGAATCGATTCAAATTCACTTAAAAATCACTGATTGCATTCCATTTGCAGTTATTCATTTGGCGATCAGTGAGGACGAAGTGATTGAGTTTCCCCTCCCGCACCCCGTACTGATTAAGCTGGTTTTCTAAATCAGTTCATAATCAGTTATCAGTTTCATGTGATTTCATACGTATTTTGAGGTTACGTTAATTTTACTTCCAAAACGTCATTCCTTTAAGAGTCTCTCTGTTCACTTTGAAATCAGTTCAGTTCAAAATCAAATTGATTTGATTTTGGGTGAAGTGAATGTAAATGGAGGACGGCTATAATTGACAAGTGATCAATCTTGATGCTAATTGACGCCTGTCACAATTTGGTCACGTCAATTCAATTGAACTTCATTCTTACGTCATAGAAGCAACCGATTTTAATGTTGATTGACAATTGTCACAATAACGTCCTGTCAGTTCTATTTTACGTCATAAAAAATATAAATCTTGATGTTGATTGACATTTGTCATAATAACATCGTGTTATTTCAATTTAACCTTATTGTTATGTAATCGATAAGTGATCAATCTTGATGCTGATTGACGTCTGCCACATTTTGGCCAGGTCATTTAATTGAACTTCATTCTTACGTCATAAAAACGACCGATTTTAATGTTGATTGACAGTTATCACAATAACGTCCTGTCAGTTCAATTTAACTTTAAATTTAATTGTTATGTCATTGGCAAGTGGCAATCTTGATGCTGATTGATATCTCTCACAATTACGCCCCGTCAATTAATTTGAATGTCATAAAAGCGACGGATTTTGATTTTGACATTTGTCAGTTCAATTTAACTTCATTGTTATGTCATGGGTAAGTAGCGAATCTTGATGCTAAGTGACATCTGCCATGTCAATTCCTTTGAACTTATTATTATGTTATAAAAATGAGGGATTTTGACTTTGATTGACATTTGTTACAATTACATGGCGTCGGTACTCGGTACTAATGAACTTCAATCATGGCCAGCTACATTAACATTCACTGACGTGTATGTATGGCCATTTCAATTTGACTTTTAAAAATTTTGACGGGTACTCCTCTCAGCGCCTCTCGTAAGTTTTTAAGTAATTGCAGTAGTCATTACGTTCAATTACGTTACTATCAGTAGTTCTGTAGTATCTTTAATAGGGAGCGCTGAGGGGAGTACGAGTACTCCATGGCATGCTTTCTCAAAACCGAATTTTAGGCGAATTGAAACGGCCATACATACACGTCAGTGAATGTTAATGTCGCTGGCCATGCTTCAATGAGACAGCACGTCCATCTGTTGATGGTCCCGTGACTTAAATCTGGTCGTCCATTTTTGTTCCAGTTTAAATTGTGCGAGAGCAACTTTGCTTCGTGTAACCGACTCTATAATACAAAAGCGTCGTTGTTTAAGGTGGAACGTGGAAGTAGAGATCGTGAGTGTGTCCTTTTACCAAGTAAGAGGTCGATTGTCTGATGGCGTTTTCTACGATTTGACTTGTATGTACACATGTCACACAGTCAACGGAGCTAATTGTCTCGTACAATGGCGAAAGTCTGCTTGTCCGAACACATCTTTGCTTTTAGCATCAGTAAAAATAAATAAATAAAACCTTGATTTTTCAAAAAAACAAAGAACGCAGATTCACACCCGCGGGTATTAATTGGCCGCGTAATTATCGACGAGCGGCGAAGCGAGCCTTGATTAATGAACCGCTTGTTTTACGCACCGAAAATTATTTGAGCCGTCCCTGCGTTAATTTAATATTTCTTTTAAGATCGTCTTATTATGTATGCACAGCGTGATCCAGTTGTTAGCGTTTTTTCGCCAGATTAGAAAACTGCATCGCTCTTTCGTCGTCCTTCCAATTTGACGCCGTTCTCGCGGGGAGGAAGTGACGCAACGCGAAAGTTAATTATTTATGAAAAAAGCGACGACGGCTAAATTAAATGCAATCATGTGCGGATTTCATTTGTTTCGACGGACCTTTCACTTGTTCTTCGCGCGATAGGAAATCTTGAACGATGATACCGGAAGCGCGCGGGCGCTATGGGAACGCGGCTGTGCTGCTTCTTGCTGGTTCACAATGAACCAGACCGTCTCTCACTTGTTACTTTTTTTTTTGGGTTGCAATTAACGGCGCTCCGGGCAATTAATTTTCTACGAACCACGTAACCCGAAAATAAATGAACAAATAAAATTGTTTTTGTCGCGTTATCATCGTTTTGGAAGATAACGAGTTAAATCAGGTACAAAACAGGATGTCACCTGATTTTGTCCGATGAATTTACAAATACGTCGGCCCTTTTCAATCTTCCGTTAATGAGGCATTGGGGTGAAAGCCCCTAAAAATTAACGACTTTGCTCTAAACCACTGATGCAGTGTTGCCACATTTTTTCCTGTCGCAGAAACAAGCGCAAAATTCGTTGAAATGCAAATGAAACTTTCTTTCAAAAAATTGCAATACAAATACTGTTTCCGAGATTGTATTAATATAAATAAAATTTAAAAATACAAAAAAGTTATGTTATTACCTATAGATTAAACGAAATGACAAATCGCTTTTTAAATTGGCCGTTATCTGCGATCAATCGCACGATTTGGCAACACTATAGTGTTGTACTAACTACTATGTACAGGGTGGGGCATTAAAAGGTACCCATTTCAATTCAACTGATACAATGCAATTGTGATAGATCAAGACGTAGACATAGTCGATAAAATCGACTCACCTACGACACAACAGTGGAATTTCGTTCAACTGATATGACGTTGTAACAGATGTCATTGAACTTCAAGATCGATCACATGATTTACGACATAACAGATGATGTCCAGTTGAATTGACATGACTAATTGTGACAAATGTCAATCAGCCTCGAAACCGACTCGCCTACAAAACAACAGTGACATTTAACTGAACTGATATGACGTAGTTGTGACAGATGTCATTCAATACTAAGGTCGAGCAGTCATCTGCGACATAATAGATGAGGTCCAATTGTAACAAATGTCATTCAGCATCAAAATCGACTCACCTACGACACAACAGTACAATTCCACTCAACTGATATGATGCAGTTGTGACAGATGCCATTCAACTTTAAGATCGATCACTTGTTTTACGACATAACAGATGATGTCCAGTTGAATTGACACGGCTAATTGTGACAAATCTCAATCAACCTCAAAACCGACTCGCCTATCACACAACAGTGACATTTAACTGAACTGATATGACCAAGGCTTCGAACCGTAATTTTTTTGTTCCGGTTCAATAAAAAAAATATATCAGTTCGGTTCCGGTTTTTGTTCCGGCAAAAATAGCGGTCTTTTCCGGTTTTCGGTTCAACTCCGGTTTGAAGCCCTGGATATGACGTAGTTGTGACAGATGTCATTTAACACTAAGATCGAGCACTTGTTTGCGACATCATAGATGAAGTCCAATTGAACTGACACGATGTAATTGTGACAAATGTCAATCAGCATCAAAATCGACTCACCTACGACATAACAGTGGAATTCCACTCAACTAATATGACGTAGGTGTGACAGATGCCATTCAACTTTAAGTTCGATCACTTGTTTTACAACATAACATTTAATGTCCAGTTGAATTGACATGACTAATTGTGACAAATGTCAATCAGCATCTAAATCGGCTCACCTAACACAGAATAGTGACATTTAACTGAACTGATATAACGTAGTTGTGACAGATCGAGCACTTGTTTGCCACATAGTAACATGTGTCCAACAATTATTGTAGTCCTGAGTGGCTGTGGAGTCAAACATTTTTAACTAATTATTGTTTAAAATGGCAATAAAATATTAGATACGTAAAGAAACATTTACTTGTTGTTTGAGACGTCAATTCAACGATACGAAGTAAAAATCGACATTTATGTTTGATTCCACAAGGACTACAATAATTGTTGAACACATGTTAGATGAAGTTCAATTGAGCTGTGCCAAATGTCACTCAGCATCAAAATCGACTCACCTACGACATAACATTGGAATTCCGCTTAACTGATATGACGTAGTTGTGACAGATGTTATTCAACTTTAATATAGATCATTTATTTACGACATATTAGATGATGTTCAGTTGTGACAAATGTCAATCAGCGTCAAAACCAACTCGCCTAGCACACAACAGTGACATTTAACTGAACTGATATGATGTAGTTGTGACAGATGTCATTCAAGACTAAGATCGAGCTCGAGCACTTGTTTGCGACATAATCCGCTAGCGATCGCTACGCCCGCCGCTCTGTGTGATACAATTGAACTACTCAAAGCAGGGATTTAAAAGTCAAAGACTTGACATATGAACGTGTAATGTTACGTTACGTTACGACACTTTCTTGAACGTCAATTTTATAATACTAAGGCCCAGTTTACAGAAACTTTAATTGCAATCAAATTTTAATGACGTTGTTAATTTGACAGTTCGCAATGTAATTCCTATGGCAACTTAATCGTGATTAGTTTAATTCGCAATTAAATATTTGATTTACTTTCTGTAAATCCACCCTAAAACTTTTGCTGGGTAATTATAATTATGAGTTGATACTTACGGATGACAAACAGGAATACTTATTGTTTATCATCCGTAAGTATCAGCTCATAATTACAATCACCCAGCAAAAGTTTTAGTATTATAAAATTCACGTCCACTTTTTTAGCCGCGATTGTAATTGTGACAAATGTCAATCAGCATCAAAACCGACTCGTCTATGACATTACAGTAACATTCAACTCAACTGATTTGACGTAGTAGTGACAAATGTCATTCAACACTAACCTCCCTATTTTGTAACTCATAACGACATTGTTAAATACGACAATCGTGACATATTTTGACCAATCATTACTTAAAAATTCGTTGTACCTAAGCACTGATTGGTCACTTAACGATTATCGGTATCTAACGTTGTCTTTATAGAATGGGGTGGGGCGGGGGCTAAAAGCCAGCACTTAACAGGAGTGCGTTCAGAATCTTTACCTCCGAGAGCGTCTTGAGCGTCTAATTGCGTCTTTTTCACTCACGATTTTTAACATATTTTGCGTCTCGCTCATCTGTTTTAAAACGACTTGTGCTTACATTATTTCCATGACAACGGGCACACTCTAAGCACCGTATTTACAAGTGGGTTGTGAAAAGTGCGCTCGTTGTCATGGAAATAATGTAAACACAAGACGTTTTAAAACGAATGAGCGAGACGCAAAATATGTTAAAAATCGTGAGTGAGAAAGACGTAATTACACGCCAAAGACGCCAAGACGCTGGAGGTAAAGATTCTGAACGCACCCCAGGTGAAGTTCAGTTGAAATTACGTGACGTCATTGTGACAGACGTCAACCAACATTAAGATCTATCGCTCATTTATGGCATAACAGTGAAAAACGTAAAACGTGATTGTACCGAGCAAGAAAAAAAAACAATTGAGATCATGAAACAAAACAATCACTTGCCACTGACGCAACTCTGACAGATGTTTGCGCATCTGAAGCAAACAAAAACGGTCTATGAATTAATTGGCGTCACGTAACACGCTAAAATACTGTTGCGTTTGCGTGCGTCCAGGTTATGTTAAGTTTCGCGTTACAAATTGGATTTTAATTGGTCGCTCTTTTTGAGCGCAATTGTTATTACATATTTACTTTCTGCGAGCGCGTTGCCGCAGAGAATTACACGAAAAAGAAAATTATTCTATTATTTGTAATAACTCGCTTAGAATATGACTGAAATCGATTAATGAATGCACGGATGAGTGAAAAGGAACAAAATGGATTCCTCTTCCTTTTTCTCTCGATTGAAATATTCAGTATTCTTGCGCGGTTCTTGTAAAGTGAAAATTGATTGGTCGAGAGAATCAAAGGAAGAAAAGAAAAACAAGAAAGCCAATACCGACGAGATTTAAAGAAACAAAAAACTAATGAATAAAGTCAGGTCAGATATGTATTTATCTTTCTTCGCAGTTGGCAAAAAAGATTCCACCAAAAAGAATTAAGAAATAATATTAAAACTTATTTATTTTTTAAATAAATTACCAGCAAATTTAAAAACTGTAACTGCCAGTATATTTAATACAAAAGTCAAAACGTTACTACACATTAAATAAAGGAGAATTCGAAGAGAACGATTTTAATACACAGGAGCTCCTCAAGTGATGCTTTAAGAAACTAAGGCAAGAACAGTTTTTTTTTTAACCTCACTGTACCTAAAACTCCTCTTTTTTTAATGAAAACAAACGAGATTCCATCAAGTGTAAAACGACCATAAAAGTCATGCAACCTCAAATTCCTCCCGTCGGAGACGCTTTAGGGCAAACGACCTAAATGCTCACACCGTATTTCTTCACAACAATTGCGTCAGTTCGCCGAGACGGGATCGCAAGAACAAAAAAGAAAAGAAATAAATTCTTGACAAGCTGCGACGACAATCGAAAGTTTACTTCCGACACATGTCACTTCCGTCTTCGGGAGTACCTTCGCGTATGACTCGCGGAGGAGAATTTTCTCAAGGCGAAAAACGAAACCTGAAGGAGAAAACTCGCAACGAAACGATCAAGTTGTTTAGAAAGGTCACGGGTCGAACGGGTACTTGAAGAAAGTGCTCAGGATGGAACGTATGAGCGATGGTGAAAGGCGATCGGGGCTAAAGGTAACTGTGTTCGGCCATCGATTAAAACTGCACCGTGTGCCATATACAGGTGTCCCCGAAAGAATTGACGTCGAGAAATCGTGAACTGCAAAATTTCACAAATTATCCCAACAATTATGGATCGCAACGCTATACTTATAAGTAATAGTGTGAACCTGGTAAACAAAATGCATAAAAAATTACGCGCGGTTCGTTTTTGGAACACTTAACTATTATTAGTATAATTCGACTTTATCGATACTTAAAATGAAACTGTCTCGAGGAAGCTGATAATTGCAAAATCAAGATTATGAGTTCGTATAATCACGCACTTGTTTGTCCTGTTATGTTCTCAGTACATGTCAATTTCTATTTAAAGAAAACAAAATAATAGCACGACTAATAATGACGTGCGAAACAAGAATTAAAATAACGCGATAGAATGAAAAATGAATGGTAGGTAGACAAAAAAAACGTTGAAGCTTGAACAAGGAACGCAAAAGTGGAACAGTCAGAGCGAAGAAAATATCCACATAAGTAGTATAGCCATGGGCATTCTGGCTCATTTTCTTATGAAGAATTAACGTTGCGTATCAAATATGTATGCATGGTTGCCTATCATGACTGGCCAGGCGCTGGCAGCAGTTTATAAATAACAGTCAGCAGTTTATCAACAACAGGTTGTTTATAAACTGCTATCTGTTATTTGAAAACCCTTACCTGTTATAAACTGCTGCCAGCGCCTAACATAAGTCATGATAGGCAACCATACATACACATTTAAAACATAACGTTAATTCTCCATAAGAAAGTATGAAGATATGTGAAGCTAAATTGGAAGCAACTGTCTTAAGGAAAAAAAGCAATAAGGACAGACAAATAAAAAGTGCATTGGATACTCACATCTGAAGAAACTTGGGGGTAAATGAGATAGGTAAAGGAAGAAGAAGAAAAATAAGAAAAGGCAAGGACGTACAAGTTAGTGAGAATAAGAAAACAATTAGACACTCACAACGGAAGAAGTAGGAATCTAATACGCAGGAAGAAGAAGAAAACATGGAAAACATGGAAGACATTCATATCAGAAGATATTTGAGGATAAATTTTAAAGAACAAGTAACTGCTTTATATGCGGAAAGAAAAGGAAGAAAAAGAAGAAATCAAAGAAAGCGTAGATAGACAAGCCAGAAGCAAAAAGAATACGAAGAATATCTCCAAAATGTTACAAGTTGGTCATCCACTTTTGAAGAATATATAAATGTATAACTAGGAAGAAACATGCTACTTTCTAAAACCAAGAAAGAGGAATAAAAAAATTAAAGAGATCAGGAATGAAGAAACCAAACGAAACCTATAAAATGATGCAAAGACTTTTTAACATTAACATTTGAAGAAATACTAAGCTAAAAATAGAAGAAACCTGCAGACAACGGCCTATTAGGAAGAAAGAAGAATAAAAAATAAGAAAGACTATGAAAATAGACAAGCTTTTGGAAAAAAAAGGAAAGTGGAGGTTCCACTATGTTGGAAAGGGTAGATTGAATAGGAAGAAACAAGCTACCGCCTAATATGAAGGAGGAAACCTGTTACTGCCTAAAACAAAGAAAGAGGAATAAAAAAATTAAAGAGTTCAGAAATAGCAATCCATTGCAGATGAAGAAAGCAAACAAGACCTCCAAAATGACATTTTTGATTTTTTGACATTTAACATTCGAAGAAATACTAAGCTAAAATAGAAGAAACCTGCAGGCCTATTAAAAATCTAGAAGAACAAGTCAATAATATAGACTCCGAAAATAGGGAAAAAAAATGAAGCAAGGAAAACCTCCAGAATGCTGGAAAGAGTAGATTAAATTGGAAGAAACAGGCTACCGCCTAATATGAAGGAACAAGAAGAAGAAACGATTAGAAGGGCGAGAAGAGACAAGCCAAAGCGAAGAAGAAAACAACAAAAGGAATGCGAGACGACCACATTTAAAGAAAAATGAACCCAAACGGGACAAGACAAGTTAACGCCAGAAGAAGAAGATCTGCGAAACGACAGAAGGAGTGTGAACGAAATTGAAGCTAAATTGGAAGAAACGGGCAATTGCCTACCATAAAGGGAGAAAAAGAAGGAAAAAAGAAAAAAATGATAATGAAAGAGAGCACTGACACTGAAGACAACAAGAAAGACCTCCAGAACGTTGGAAATAATAGACTGAAGACCCAGGAGAAGAAGAAGAAACGAGCGAGGAGAGACCGAGCGAAAAAGAAAAACAAAGAAAAACCTCCAAAACGACAAGAGAAATGCGGGACGACAGCGAGAAAATAACAAAAGGGAACAAAATTTGGAAGGAATAGGCAATTGCCTGATATGAAGGAAGAAGAAGAAACGATTAAAAGAGCGACGAAAGAAAAGCCAGAGCGAAGAAGAAAACAAATAAGACCTCCAAAACGACAAGAGGAATGCGAGACGTCAACATTTAAAGAAAAATGAACCTAAACGGGAAGAAACAGGCGATTATCGAGCACATCGAGGAATGAGAAGAAGAAAATAATAATAAAAGGGAACAAAGACAGACAAGTTAGCGCCGGAAGAAGAAAATCTACAAGATGACAGGAATGTGAAGAAAAATTGAAGCTAAATTGGAAGAACCGGACAATTGCCTACCATACAGGAAGAACAAGAAGGAGAAGAAGAAGAAAATGATAATGAAAGAGAGCACTGGCAGTGAAGAAAACAAGAAAGACCTCCAAAACGTTGGAAATAATAGACTGAAGACCTCCAGAACGTTGGAAATAATAGACTGAAGACCTCCAGGACAAGAAGAAGAAAAAACGATTCAAAGAGCGAGGAGAGACAGAGCGAAGAAAAAAAAACAAAACCTCCAAAAGTCCAAGAGAAATGCGGAACGTCCACATTTGAAGAAAATTGAACCTACGCGGGAAGAAACAGGCGATTAATGACGACAGTGAGAAAACAGTAAAAGCGAACAAAATTTGGAAGAAACAGGCAATTGCCTAATATAAAGAAAGAGGAAGAAACGATTAAAAGAGCGACGAAAGAAAAGTCAGAGCGGAGAAGAAAACAAATAAGGCCTCCAAAACGACTAGAGAAATGCGTGACGTCCACATTTGAAGAAAATGGAACCTACACGGGAAGAAACAGGCAATTAATGACGACAGCGAGAAAATAACAAAAGGAAACAAAATTTGGAAGAAACAGGCAATTGCCTAATATGAAGGAAGGAGAAACGATTAAAAGAGAGACGAAAGAAAAGCCAGAGCGAAGAAGAAAACAAACATTTAAAGAAAAATGAACCTAAACGGGAAGAAACAGGCGATTAATAAGCACATCGAGGGATGAGAAGAAAATAATAATAAAAGGGAACAAAGACAGTGCTACCTACCAGAAGGACAGCAAATTGTGCGAGTGACTTTGAAGTTTCTCCAGCACCGCCGACTAAGCTGTTGGAGAAGGGAAGTCAACGAAATAGCAAATAATAATAATAATAATAATAATAAACGTCTTTATTTAGGCGGGAGTGGACAAGTTGAATAAAATAAAAGACAAGTTGAATAAAATAAAAGTCACCAGCTGAGCACACTTGCTTTTTATTTATCAAGCTCAAAATTGGTCAAAATAAGAAAAAGGTTAAATTACAAAGGTTTAGTACGACCCAGACGGGGTCCAATGAACCGAACACGAAATGTAATTAAACTTTGTTATCAAGCAAACAATCAAGTTAGTCTTTACCCGATCAGCAGATCTGCTCTTCGTTCACAACAAAGCCTTAAAGTAAATAATGAAAAGCACTTGATTAACAGGAAAAATGAAATAAATAACAACGCCGCGCCGCGTTAAAGTGAGTCGACAAATACGTCAATAAAATTAATTAAAATATTTCCGACCTTGTAACCAAAACTCCAGCGTAAAGGCAAACAGGTGTCAGTAGTGAGAGAGCGCCCTGCAACGGAGGTAAATGCAGTCAATGACGTACTTCGGCGCAGTTGTTACGTCACCAGTGGCGTCGCGTTTGCAGGTCGGTCGGGTCCACTTTCACTAACGTAGGGTAGGCCGGGATGCCGGGGGTTTCATACGTTTCAAACTCCGATTCCGGCCTTTTCTTCCACCCAAGGGATTGACGATGTTCTCAACCGAAGTAAAACTACCACTAAAAGCCTAGTAGAAGAGAGAGATACGTGTTACCAATAGAACATACGCACAAAATTGTCAACAAGACCTACCTGTCCTTTGACCCAGAAACAGGCCTTAGAAAAGTTTAATAATGAGCTTGAATTCACTCGGCGTGCTTTTAACAAATCTTAGAGTAGATTCCGTTTCAGGCTTCAATCACAAAATTCACATGAAAGAAACACAAAGATTGTAATCACCAACAAGCAAGAGGCCAGCACGCCAGGAGCGCTGTTGAAACAATGAGCGCGAAGCCGAGGGCGGCATTCTCTCCAACTGTGCGCTGAGACGAGGATCGTTACGGGATGAAATCAGTTTTAGCCAGGCGAAAGAATGAAATAGACAAACACTGCAGGACTAAATAACAGCGTATGGTTTAGTGACGAAAGAAATCTTGTGAAATGTGAGAAAAGTCACGTAGAAAGGAAGAAGAACAAAATAATAATAATAATAAGAGAGAGAGCAATGACAAGAAAGACCTCCAAAACGTTGGAGAGTAGACCTCTAAAAGAAGAAGAAGAAACGAGTGAGGAGCGTCAAGCTAGAAGGAAGAAAAAATAAACAAGACCTCCAAAACGACAAGAGGAGTGCGGAAGTGCACATTTGAAGAAAAATGAGCCCACACAGAAAGAAACAGGCGATTAATGACGACAGCAAGACACGAGAAGAAAAAAAGGGAACAAAAACAGACAAGCCAGTACCAGAAGATCTCCAAAATGTCAAAAACAGTATTAAAAAAACTGAAGCTAAATGGATAGAAACGGCAATTGCCTACCGTAAAGGAATAAAAAGAAAAAGAACATAATAATAAAAGAGATCAACGACGGGAAAGACCTTCAAGATGAAGAAGGAAGTGTTGGATGCCCATACCTCCAGAAACGTGAGGCTAAATTGGAAGAAACAAGCTGCTCAATGTGTAGGTCAAAAGAAGAAGAAAAAAATGAGGATAATAGAAAGAAGTAAATAAGCAAGGCTTCCAGACCAAACGATGAAGAGTGTTGGACATCCACAAATATTAAATTAAAAGAAATTTCTGCTTAACGTAAGGGAAGAGGAAAAGAAAGGAAAAACACAAGTGAGGATCGCTACTCGAATTGTTATTGGTGCGTTATCGATTCGGATGTTTGAAATTAACCGTGCGCCTTGTTTAAAGATAATCACGAGTGCCCAATTAATCTCGAAGTAATTCATTGTTTCCCTCTTGAAAGTGGTTCAGATTGATTTGATGCTGATTGGCATGACATTCTCATATGTCTCACGTCCTCATAAACAAGTGCAGTCTTTTGTTAACAATTCGGCCAATTTTAGACAATTAGGTGGCCAGAAATAAAAACAATAGATATCACGCTTCGATTTTGTTTTGTTCCGAAATGTTTTTAGATTTTAATTGCGTTGTTCGATTTTTTTTATAAGTGGGAATTTGAATCGATCTGACAGATCAATTCGTCTTTTTTTAAATTTGACTATACAGGATGATGCACGGTTTTTAAGTAAAGTCGCATTGGGTGTTAAGGGCTATAATTTTGAGAATTCAAATGACCTCGATTTTCAATCGTTTTGAGACAATCGCGCCCAATTTACTATTATTTTTTTAATGTCATGGTATGTTTTAGATGACAGATTTTAACAAAGTTATCGAGGAACTTCTTCAAGGGGAATGTCCTGCATATTTAAGTTTTTAAATTAAATTCGTGCGTCCCGAATTTTTTCCGCTTCAAAATACAGAGTGATCCATGCGGAATGTCTTTTTTTTTCTCTGCTTATTCCTTGCTTTTTGTTTCAGAAAAACGAACGCACATTATGCAATCGTGATTTATGGCGTTTGTTATTGATTACGTGAATGATACCGATTTACGGTCGATTGAAGAAGGCACTTGTACATCCTTGAGCCGCTTTAATAATTAGATCGAAAGTAAACGTGCGGCTGGATGCGTAATGCACACTCGAATTCGGCGGAATAAAAAGACATTTCACTCGGTGGGTATAATGGGCGAAATCGTTACAAGGTCTTGGAAATGCCGTTCGTAAACGCAATTATGTATATTAATCATCATAATTAGAAGTGGGCATCGAAGATGGGGCGCATCGCGCCGTACACAGTCGGATTTGACACGAATTTAAAGGTCACGATGAATAATTACATGCAATGCACTATGACTTTAGTATTTTTTTAAATTTAATCAAATAGAGGCGTGCACGTTAATAAAATACATAAAGGAATATATGACCTCCAAGGCCGCGATGGCTTCTTCCTGCATATTATAAAAACAACAAAAAAATAACAGCCATTGTGCCCTTTAATGTTATTCATCTTGAATCGTTGATCGACAGTTAGTTTATTCAAATAATTTTACAGCATTTAATTAGTTA
Organism: Dorcus hopei; assembly: GCA_033060865.1. NCBI lineage: Eukaryota > Metazoa > Arthropoda > Insecta > Coleoptera > Lucanidae > Dorcus > Dorcus hopei. The sequence continues at coordinate 11,181,259 of CM065425.1, forward strand.
GGTACTGACGTAATGTAAATTACACCCCGTACATCTTTTTTTTTGTTATTTTTACTCTGCGAGGTTTTCAGCAAAGATCGTATTAAAGGTGAAACTTTAAGTATCAGAAGTGGGATAACGGTAACTACTTTTAATTGTTGTACGTTACTCTCAAGAACCAATTCTCCTTTCGTAATTTCACACTTACACTTACGTGTAAATTTGGAGAAACTTTCGGATTTTTTAGAAAGGGATGAGTGAAATTATAGATTTGAATCCCTTAAGCAATGTACGGTCCGAGTTCCTCATACCTTATGGGTCCTTGAGCTCACGTCGTTTAACGGTAGTTACGCCCCCCGGCTGCGAATCAAAACAATTGAACGTCTCATTTCCCATCAATTGAGACCCATAAATTACACAATTTTATGGTTCGTTTTAAAGCACGACTTTCTCTGGTAACGAGTTTTCCGTTTCGTTACTTACTCATCACACTTACACGAAAATAAAACTTCTCTCCACGTTTTTTTTTTTAATATAAAAAACGTAAACATGTACACTTTGATAATCTTGTATAACGTTTTGTGAATTTTTAGGATGGCGTCTCATCTTTCTTAATTATGCTGCCCTGAGGGGGTAAAAAGGAACGAACTATGATGGTGTAATTCGATGATGAAAATAATTCCAACCCAAAATCCCTTTTTGGGTATTCATCGAAAAAGCTTCGGCCTGGGAGAATTTTGACGTTTCGGGAGCAGATTGTGTGCGGTTGCCTCCGCAAGACGTTTCTCACATTTCTTCGCAACAACAATATAACGGTCGTTCGAATGCGATTTAGGAGTTCTCTTCGCCATTCAAATGAGAACACATAAGTACATCGAACGAACGCACACATTCACGTGAAAGTAGCGTCGCTGAATACCGTACGCGGGCCATCCTCGTCGCCAGGTTCTCACCCCCTCTGTACCGAGCCGGTATAAAACCGGGCGTCATCCTTAACCCGGTACAGTCACCACTCGACGTCAAACCAAGCATCATGAACACATACACCGTGGTAAGGGTCTTCTTTTGCATAAAATTCGAGCAATTGAGTGCGCGTCGCCGAAAGTGTCCGGTAGTGAACGACCAAAAATTCGATCAGAAAGTGACGATTTTGCGATAATAAATTCGAACCGTCCGCGAACGTCAACGGAACAAAGGACTCGCCCCCCGATTTTGAAAAAAAAAATAATCCCCGGCCTTCGAAACACAAAGAAAAAAACGACGGAAATTTTGATTCAAACAAAACGACAAGAATTAAAAATGTTCTTTTGAATAATCGATCGCGTTGCAAATCGAAATCGCGAACGCGCCTAAAAATAAAAACCCAAAGACGTCGTCGACCTCAAAAACAAAAGACCATCGTTTAAAAAAGCGATAGAATTCGTTGACCGATCGTTGCCGTTTCGAATAACAAAAATAAAGCAATCGAAGGAAACAAAATTTGAATTGCGATCAATTTTTTTGGACACATCTGTCAATTAAGTCATAAAATTGTGAACGCGTCCGAAACAAAACATGTCGCCACCACCAAAAGTATCCGTCCTTAATCAAGAACATACCCGAAAAACAAAACACCGTCCAATGAAACGAAGTTATTCTGTCATAATTTAAATTCGCGCCAAATTTGTGAAGACGTCGCCGTTCGGCAAAAAAAAAACTTGTTCTTAATCAATGACGTATCCGAAAAACAAATGATTGAATTTGTCGTAGTTTCAATTCGTTCTGAAATTATGAAACAAAACGCGTCGCAAAAGACTTCCGATGATATGATCATAACTCCAATTCGTTTCGAAATTCTGAACGCGTCCGAATCGAAACAAGTCGCAAAAACAAAAGACTGCCGGTGAAATGAAATGAATTTATCATCATTTCAATTCGTTCCAAAACTCTGAACGCATCCGAAATAAAAGACGTCGTCGCGTACCCGAAATATCGCGAAGACGTCGAGGAAACTTTGCTTTTATTAATTTCGCGCATCGATGGGTCGCTCTGCGTTAATTAAAATTGTAATCGCGATTAAAACATAAGTAAAACTGTCAAAAAGAAAACAAAATTTGAATTTTTTTTATATCACCTGTCAATATGTTCCAAAATTCTAAACGCGTCCGAAACGAAAGACGTCGACGTCAGTAAATATATTTTTGTTCTTAATCAAGAACGTACCCGAAATGTCGAAGACGTCGATGAAAAAATTTTCAAGCAAGATCAAATCGAGACAAGAAGAATAAAACAGTTTTGTTTCAATTTGACATTGTCGATCGTAAACGAAATCGCTATTAAAACCGGCCAAGAAAACAAAATTTCTGACCGTTCAGGTCTTTTGATCGCGTCCGAAATTCTGAACGCGTCTTAAACAAACAGCGTTTTAATGCAATTGCTCTTTTTTTGTTCGCACCTGTCAATCATGTTAATTAATTCTTTTAATAATTCTAAAAACCGTGCAAATCGCAAAACGACCTGATTAAGAAAAAGTCTGCGTTAATTTTTAATCAAAAGCGCGAAACACTTTCAATAGTCGAATGCACCCCCAATTTGCCGAGCGTCTTTGAATGCGCCGGAAATCAAAGCCGATTTGAGGAAACCGCTCTTTTTAAATTGATTCCGCGTCGTTGATAGCGACGCGAAAAAAAAATCAAAGCTGAAATTGTGAAGAGGCTCAAAATAAAGCTGCGTTCGTTTATTCAACTCCGTTAACTCTATTTACTCTTTCCGCACTTTTGTCTCACTCTTACTTGTATTAAAACTTACGCGCTCTCACTCTTTAGAATGCGAAAAGAGTAAATAGAGTGAACAGAGTTCAGCTTCAGTAGAAAAGGATCGTCCAGTAAAATTACCGATTAATACTCATTGTTTGTTTTCTTACTTTTTCCGAACGCACCCCAAAACAAATGAAAATCAGCAGGCGTGGAAAATAAAAAGGATTAAATTCCAGTATAACGGAACGCACCTCCAATTGAGTCAGTTAATCAATCGTTTGTTCTTTTTTTGAACGTTCTCGGAGGCAAATGAGGACGATCGGTAGGGGTGAATGAATACGTTCGTAAAAAACGTCAAATTCAGAGCGGAACGCACCTTATTTGTATTAAGCATTAAATTCCAGTACAACGGAGCGCACCTCCAATTGAGTTAATCGATCGTTTGTTCTTTTTTTGAACGTTCTCGGAGGCAAGTTGGGACGATCGGTAGAGGTGAGTGAATACGTTCGTAAAAAAGGTCAAATTCAGAGCGGAACGCACCTCATTTGCATTGAATCGGCCGAGGCGCTCGTTTAATTAATAAACAAAAGAAAAACGAATCGGGAAGCGAAAGAATAATATTGACAGAGAACTTAGTAGCCGCGTCCGCTTTTCGCGTCGGTTGACGAACGCAAACAGAAGTCTGTTGACAAAACATAGGTGGCCGTGTTTGAGGTCGATTAACGTCGATTACCGGTCTTAAAGTCGGCTTTCACGTCACGTGTGACGACGGCGACGCGGCGCTAGAGCTTCCTCCTCGTTTTTGTAAACAAACGTATTCCCTCGTATACAGCGTGTTTCGTTTGGTTCGGAGTACGTTCAGAAAAGCGACGTAATATTTTACAATTAAACTTCAATTTTTCGAACGCGTTCGAAAACAAATCAAGATGATACGTAGACGCGTTCGTAAAAATATGAAATTCAGCCAGCGCGTAACACACCCCATTTTGCGTTTTGTATTTTTTTATTGTAAGAGATTGTGTTTTTGTTTTCTAGTGGGTGGCCGTTGTAATGGCCGCAACAGTAGTCGCCGAACCACCTTCCGGGTACTCGTATAGTAGGCCGGGCGGCGGCGGGGGTGGCCATGGTGTACTGTCCGGCGGTGGTGGCTATATCGCAGTCCCTTCGGGTTACCAAACATCAGAAGGTGCCACCGTCGATCCAGCCCTTCTCGAACAAGTCCGTCAGATCATCCTCAAAGAAGAAATAAATTCACAATCGACCTCGATCGGAGGCGGCGGCGGCGGCGGCATCAGCTCACTGTACGGCGCCCCCTCGCCACAGTACGGCGTCCCTTCGCCGCAGTACGGCGTCCCCGGCTACGGCTACCGCATAGTCGGCATCGACCTGGAAGGAATCAAGCAGGCGATTCAGGTCGCCCAATACAGCCAAATCTCACACCAGAGCTTCGGGGGTTACCCGAGCAGTACGTACGGGGTCCCCCGGTCCACGTACGGAGCGCCTTATTAGGCTCAAAGAACTGAGGCAATTCGTTGCTACCACCATCGCACACGGGTCATGATGCAATACGCTGTCTGTGTTTCGAACATGCGTTAATTTTATTTTGTATAAAGCTTTTCATAGGTTATGTTTTTATAAAAAAATACATTTGTCACCGTAAAAAAACAAGAGCATCTCATTTACCACGCCCCACGCAACAAACCTAACCTAGACAAACACAAAACTCTTTCTTTACATGTTACATTTTTTAAAACTTTTTTCAATTGCAAAATCTCCCCCTCCCCGTTCCTCACCGTTTTCGAAATTAGAAGAAAAAAGTTAGACATGAAAATTATGTTCATCTATTGGAAGTGTCTTAAGCTGCTCGCTGAAAAGCAATGGAACATTTAATTACGCGTTTCTGTTTTTAAGGGAACACCCTGTATATCATTTTTGAATTTAAAAGTAAATGCCGACGCTCATTCTCGAAACTTAAAAAAAATGTTCAATACAAAAATCACAGGAATTTAGCTACAGAGTTTCACAAATGCTGTACCTGCGCAAAGAAACAAAATTGAACATCGAGATTTGACAGTTACGCACTTCTCAGTATTATTTTTCTTGTATGGGAAAATTACAGTCATCATTTATTTGAAGTTTACGAAGCTGCTTGTAGAGGAGAAACAGTTGGACAGTTGCATTATCTCGATATAGTCCAAAATTATGTGTTTCTTTTAGCGGAACATCCTGTATGTCATTACCTGAGTCCGGCACGGAAACGTCACGCTTGCGCGATAGTCATTGCATTAAGGCGGCTAGCGGGTGCCAGCGGCGTCGTTGAAACAGCATTTATCATTTCGTTTTCGTCGTGCGTGGCATTTTCGGTTTTTAGTATTCCATTTTATTTTAGAGTACAGTTATATTTTTTACAGAATTAGCTTAACACTCAATTGAAATGAACATTAGTAAACCAAAACTATGAAACAATAAAGCTATTAACTAACTAATCTTATTTACAAAAGGTTACCCACCCCTGGTCTAGACTATTCATGACTACTCAAGTCTTGGAATGACGTAGAAACTGAAAAAGGAAAAAGCGACTTTTATCTCACCCTTTATAAGTAATGCTAATGTTTATAATTTGTTACAAGCGTTACATTAGCCCTCGCTAAATAAAATTCGCAGTTAATGTTCCAAAAAAGTCAAACGATGAAAGCGAAACTTCATCATTTGGAACCTCTCAGGCATTCTTGGTACCAACATTTTTCTTCTTCACAAATCGCCTGAATGGTCCCTCCTCATTTCACATTGAAAATGGATCTTCTTCGTCGTTTTGCCATTCAAGCCTGCGGATGGTTAGGCGTCTTCATCCTTCTCCCGTTGATTGGTCCTCTTCTTTCTTTTTCTCTTCATTCAGCAATATGAAGATTGATCATCTGGAAACTGTTTCATCCACTGATCGATCCCTCCTTACTTGACATTGCTCTTCGCCGTTCCGAACAGTTTGTTCCTCTTCGTAGTTCAGTCATTTCCTTTCTTCAATTCTTCATGCAAATTAATTCTTCACCGAGGGGTCCGGAAACGGGCTTTTCAGGCCTCATTTCTTTTGGTTCAACCTTGACGTGGTCACTCTTGCCCTTCGTCGCCTAAAATATATGTCTTTGTTGTTCCTCTCTGACCAGTTGAACTTTTCATCCCCTAAAACGTTCCATTCGTAGCCAGTTCAGTTGTTTTCTTCCTCCTGTCCATTATGAAAATGAATTCTTTTCATCACGCAAAAGTTTTTCAATCCCTCCTTATTCGACATTGCTCTTCATTGCCTAAGACGTTCCATTCTGAACAGCTAGTTCCTCTTCATAGTTCATGCGTTTCCTTTCTTCTATCCTTCACGAAAATGAATTCTTTTCATCGTTTAAATTTTTTCGATTCACTGATCGATCCCTCCTTATTTCACATTGCCCTTCACCGCCTAAATTATTCGTCTTTGTTGTTCCTTTCTAGCCAATTGAACTCTTCATCCCCTAAAACGTTCCATTCGGAGCCATTGGTACCTCTTCATCGTTGAGTTGTTTTCTTCCTCCTGTCCTTCATGAAAATGAATTCTTTTCATCACTCAAAAGTTTTTCGATTCACTGATCGATCCCTCCTTATTCGACATTGCTCTTCGTCGCCTAAAGACGTTCCATTCTGAACAGTTGGTACCTCTTCATAGTTCATGCGTTTCCTTTCTTCTGTCCTTCATGAAAATGAATTCTTTTCATCGTTTAAATTTTTTCGATTCACTGATCGATCCCTCCTTATTTCACATTGCCCTTCACCGCCTAAAACATCTGTCTTTGTGGTTCCATTCTGAATAGTTTGTCCCCCCTCATCCTTTTCTTTATTGTGCTCTTCTTTTAGCAACAGCCCGCCTTCTTCTTTCTTCTACTCTTCTTTTAACTGAATCCGGAAACTTTTCAATTCACTGTTCTTTATTTGATGTTCATCTTCATTGCCTTGAACATCCGTCATGTCTTAGACGGATGGCACCTTTTCAGCCTTCCCCCTTTCATTGGTCCTCTTCGTCATCCTGAAGTTTTTCGATCCACTGTGATCTTTGACATTGATATTATTTATCGCCCAGATACTCCGTCTTTGTCATTTTAGCCTGGACGATTGGGTCCCTTCATCCTTCGCCCGTGGATTAGTCTTCTTCTGCTCTTGTTTTAACAACAGGAAGGTGAATCCTGTTCATTTGATATTAAAAGAATGGATCGTCTTCATTCCCTTGAACGTCTGTCACGTCTTTGTCGTTCCATCTTGGACGGATGGGACCTCTCCACCCTTCGCCCTTTTTCTTTTCTTCATCCTTTACCCGTGGATTAGTCTTCTTCTGCTCTTGTTTTAACAACAGGAAGGTGAATCCTGTTCTTTTGATATTAAAAGAATGGATCGTCTTCATTCCCTTGAACGTCTGTCACGTCTTCGCCGTTCCATCTTGGACGAATGGGACCTGTCCACCCTTCGCCCTTTTTCTTTTAAATGACATACATTTAATTTACGAGTATTATTATTTATGCAAATCGTCCGTTTCTGATCCTGATGCTGGAAGTGACGCTTATGGTTACGGCGGAATCAAAACGCGCTCTGCGTGTTACCAAGATAACCTTCAAAGTTCGTTTTTTTTAAATATGACGTCATGCATATTGATGCTATTTTTTATTTTAAAAAAGAATTCCAGCTTAACTTGATATGCCACATCATAGACATAGAGTTTTTTCAATAATTATTCCAGAGTTAGAAAAAAAGTCAAAATTGTAGATATTTGTCAAGAATTTCCAGTGCGTATTTTTTAAATAGAACATCCCGTATATTATTACCTCGATAGTTGTTTACGCTTTAAAACAAATGAATCATAAATCGTTTCAATAAATTAGAAGAGGGCGAAGCATGTACATATGTAGATACGCCTTTGCATTTGCGAACGTTCACTTTCTAGCAACGGCACCGACACGACGACGTGCTTGACACACCTGAGGAAGTCAAAGAGGACAAGATAAAAAAAAAACAACAAATCCTATCGACTTACATTTCGGTGCCGAAAAAATGAGGCAAGCATCCGGGTGGAGTAAAAAAAAAAGCGAAGCATTACAAAAAGTGAACGCAATCGAGTAGCTTTCTCGTCCCCTCAAAACAAAAACCAAAGGAATAAAAATTGGGCGTAAAACGAAATTCTCCGTTGAAAGTGTGTGGCTACCGGGGTTCCATTGTGAAACCGGTGATTTATTTTGTTTTATTACCGCGAGGTCTAATTGAAATGCGTTCGGCTCGTTGCCCCCCTCGATTTGAATGCGGCACATCTCGAACGCCGATTTTCTACTTTGTTGGTCAACACGAAAAGAGAAAGGTGTATGTGGGTCACAGTTGAAGATACCGCTGCCGGACGTTGCGCTTCTTGCGTCACCGCGCGCGGGACCGTTTCCATATAAAACGCAAAAACGAGAAAGTACCATCTTCTTCGCGCCCGGGAAGGGCGAAGGGGGCCGAAGTCTTCGGGCACGTTTGGGTTGAATCGCCGGCGATTTCTCTCGTTTATAATTAACGCCGATGTCGATATCATCATCATCATCAGCTTTGCATTGCGCGCGAGTTGGGAAATTGGAATGAACAGTGCAGGTTTTACAGTTATTGCGGCTTTATATCCATAAATCAAAGAGCTTCTCTTTTGCAAACTCGTTCAATAATTTCAAACATCGTTAAGGATAGGATGTTTGAAAAACAAAAGAAGGTCGGTGATAGTTCGCGAACTCTCACTTGTACTATGCGATCGAAAATAAATGTAACACGCGATCGAAAATACAATGATTCAGAGTAGGCCATGAATATTGAAAAAATGATTAGTAGTAATGAACGTCGAATTTAATAACAAATTTTAGAAATTGGATCACGGCCTACTGTGAATCATTTTATTTTCGATCGCGTGGTATTCCTTAATTTTCCGTAAACCGTTAATTCTGTCAGTTGGACTTCCCCGAATGCTCCAAAATCCAATCATGTTCGGGGAAATCCGGATGTCGACTAACCGTATACATGTAAAACCAACAGGAAGCAAAATAAATCTTGAATTGTCAAAAATTGTCAAATTAGAGAATGTATTGGTAAGTCGAATAAACCTCCAAAAGAAGACGATCGGCCGACGCGACGGCTGAAAGTTTCAATAACTATTTCATATCTTGCGTGCTAGACATCTCATCTACATCAAATTACACTTGCACAATTTCCAGAAACAATAGGTATATTTTTACCCTGTAGAAGAAATCCTGTTTGTGGTCAGCAATTTGAAATCTAAGAAAAGTACCGGAGAGGATGGTATTCCACAACGCTTATCACAAAGAAAGTTGCACATCTCTTTGTGGAACCATTGTATGATATAATTAACTCATCTTTGACAACGGGCGTATTTCCAGAACAACTAAAAGTTGCATTAGTAAAACCGATCTATATACAAAGTACAAACAAGGTGAACCCACACAGGAATCCAACTACCGACCAATAAGTTTACTTACGTCACTGCGAAAAATCTTTGAAATGATAATACATAACAGAATATATGAATTTATAACGTCATGTAAAGTCTGGAGTCCGCAATAGCATCATCAGTAACATCAGTTTCGCAGAACTTGTATAATAAACAAGGTATTGACAAGGTATTTTCCTGGACTTATCGAAGGCCTTTGATTCTTTAGATCATGGAATACTGTTAGCAAAATTAGATCACTATGGATTGCTGCGTTCGAAAATTATACGTCGGATGTATCTGGAGCGTATGATCTCATCTTTCTTACTCATGATTTTTAATCTATTTTATATCTCGCTCAACTGTTTAAAAAAATCTTGTGTTTATATTATTTCCATGACAACAGGAGATCTTTTCACAGTCTACTTAAATGTGGGATGTGAAAGATCGCCTGTTGTCATGGAAATACTATAAACACAAGATTTTTTTAAACGGACAAAATAGATTAAAAATCGTGATTGAGAAAGACGAGATCATACGCTCCAGATGCATCCGACGTATAATTTTCGAACGCAACTTCCAATACGAGGTATACTCTTAACGTTGGGATACTGTTAGCAAAATTAGATCACTATGGAATACGAGGGATATCCTTAACGTGGATTGAATACTTCATAATCGCACACAGAAAGTAGTTTTAACTCGAAATGGAAAAACCGAATCTTCAAGTTTACAAGTTCTTAAAACTGGAGTACCGCAAGGGAGTATACTTGTGCTCCTGCTCTTCATATTATTCCTGAATGATTTTCCAAACTCTATGCATAATTATAGTGAAACTTTCATACTGCCTTCTTAGTCAGAGGCACCACCTAGCCAGATGCAATTAATGAAATCAATAAATGCATGGAAGCTGCAAACGAGTGGTTTAACGCAAATAAATTGAAGTTAAACAAAGGAAAAATCAACAGTGTAAACTTGTGGACAAAAAAAATGACTCATTCTTTCTTTGTATTGTAAATTGGCTTTCGATCTGTTAAAGTAGTAAATTATTGGAGCTGTCATATTGTGTCACATTTAATTTGCTGCTTTGAATAATGGTCTAATAATTTGGAAAAGAGTTGCCAGTGATGGTCTACTTAAATGAAGTGCAACATGTGCACGTTGCCACTAATACAGAAGGTACAGGAAAGACTAGAATAGAAATGTAAAGCAGAACACTCACGATACATCCAGGACGCAAGATGTCATGCGTTCGTATAACCTCGGGACGAAATTATATTATTTCGCATGCGCTTAGTGCGGGTTTTAGTTAAATTCTGCCTACGACTTCCAGCGAACGCATCACATCTTGCGTCCTTGCGACGTATCGTGAGTGTTCTGCTTAACACGGCGTTTAGTAGGTATAACCTTCAATACTGCAAGGCTAGTACACAGTATGTAAATGTAATCAAAACGTCATTAAATTTCAATATGATGGGTCACTATTTTTGTCCGCAACTGTACTCTTTAAAGTGACAAACACGTATGATACCCCAGAGTCCATTCAGCTACCGCAAATGGAAATTAAGTTCAAACGCAAAGTTAAATATTTGGATCTGTTTGTTGATGACACCCTATCCTGGAGCCGCCACATAAACTATTTACATATGTCTAAACTTTGTTCGATATGTTTTGCCATGTGCGTATTATCTCAGCATCATAGGGGGGCCATTCTAATCGGATTTGCAACATAGCAACGGTGGCATCTCCTTGGCAACTGAATGGAAAGTTGCAAATGTTATACCGCTACCAAAAATTAATAATCCGACTGAATTTAAAGACCTCATACCGACTAGTGTGCTACCTGCTTTATCAAAATTACTTGAAAAAATTATTGCATATCAATTAAGAACGTATTTAATTGACAATGATATTTTACCTTTAACTCAATCAGGCTTTGGGCACTACCACAGTTGTGGTCCGGCCCTGTTGAGTATTACTGATGATATCTTTAGGGCCGCTTATAATGGAGAATTGACAATTATGGCTCTGTTAGATTTTTCCAAAGCGTTCGACACTATTGATCACGAAATTCTATTATCGATACTTCATTATATCGGTATTCATGATGATAGTGTGCAATTAATAGGTACGTAATTTTCTAACCAGTAGATATCAACGTATTCTGGTCAATGGACAGTTGTCGGCGGCTCGCGGTGTAGTTACGGGTATTCCTCAGGGTTCGGCATTAGGTCCCTTACTTTATTCTATTTACACCCATAGTTTTGTAACTCAACTGCTGCATAGTAATGTATAGTTGTGTTCAAAAAGGTGGTGTACAGCTATGTTTTAAATATCTTTGCTTTTGAGCGGCAGTTGGTTTTTCTATTTTTGTGTTCAATGATATTATTATTGCCAGAAACCGTAAATGTAACAAAACAACTTGTACAACAATCTTTTGACTTCATGAATGCACATATAAGTTTTCACAGTACAAATTCTGTACAACACTTTTTTGAACACGAGTGTACATTTCTATGCCGACGATACGCAAATGCATTTAAAGTTTAAACCCAAAAATGTCTTATACAATTAATTATGATACCTATTAATAATCTACTTAAATATGCTACCTATCATTCACTAAATATTAATCCCACAAAATCATCTGTAATTATATGCGGTTCTAAAAATTTGCTCGAACGAGTTCTACAGCTAATAAATATTAATGGTGTTATATTAATATACCCATCACAGAGGCAGCAAAAACTTTGGGTGTTATACTAGACCAAAACTTACGTTTTAAAAGTCATGTAACTAAATGCATTCAAAAAGCCTTTTGCAAATTTAAAAGTAATCTTTAACCATAGATTTTCTCTGACTTAGGGCCAATATATCAATCACAAGTTAACTTTAATTATCAGTTTATTCCCATAGTAACAATTATGAAAACAATTATTCCTATGGCAATAAACTGAAGGTTAAAGTTAACTTGTCATTGAAAAGCTGGCCCTAAAAAATGAAAATAAGTCTCTGTGAAGCACTGATACTTTCCCAATTCAATTTTTGTGATACTGTCTATGGCCCATGCATTGATTCTTCGGATAAATTGAGAAGCCAAAAAGCGCAAAATGCCTGCCTAAGATTAATTTTTGGAATTCGTAAAAATCAACATATTTCTCATAAATTATCTGAAGTTGCTTGGCTAAATATGTCAAAGCGTAGATATTTGCATTGTGCGTGTCTATACCAAGGTGTTATTTTGGAAAAGGCTCCTAAATATTCGTATAATAAAATTGAGTTTAGAAGTGATGTCTATCATCTGAATATTCGGTTTAAAGGGTTGCTATCGCCCCTGCTCATAAAACAACATTTTTTGAAAGATCCTTTTTTTTATCTGTGGTGGTTGCTCAACGGGGTCCTAAGTCAAAGACTTGTCAGGACCTCAGGAGCGGGAGTGTATTTTGAGTGTGTGTAAAGTGTTCCATGGCTTTGTTACTTCCAACCTTCTCGCCGTTTAAGGGGAAGCAGTGTCGAATTTTATCCCCAACACTGAAGGGTGCCTTATTACAATATTGCTAAAATTTATAACGACGTACCGAATAGCTTAAAACTGTTGTCTAAAACTTCTTTTAAATTCGCACTCAAAAAGAAATTAATTCGAGAGCAGAGCTTTTGAATGGGTTTATGTTTATATTTCTCGTTACCATATTATATACAGGGTGTTTAAAAAAACGTTCGGATACTGTAACCATGAATAGTACTCGCCAAGAGAAACAAAAAAGTCTTATAAGTATAAGGTCCGCAAATATTTTTTTTCAAGGATAGAGTTGATTTTGCATTGAAGTTAAAAAATTACATTATTATGAAGAAGCAAACAGTAAACATGTGATTATCTAGACACAAAAATACCAAAGTAAATGTCCACCTCTCGCTTCGTAGAAAAGAAGCTATTATTCTTTCGAAAATCCTTGATTTTGTCGAAAGGTTTAGCAGTTATGGTCTATTCGCTGCTGCAGCTCATTTACGTTATTAACGGGTCTTGATTACACCAGAGATTTTAAATATCCCCAAATGCAGAAGTCTAATGGGATTAAATTAGGAGATCTAGGTGGCTTCAATCACGTTTTCCAAGAAAAATAAAAACATGATGGGGCACCTCCACATTTCGCTATCGTTGTAAGAAATTTCTTAAATGCAACGTACAACCATAACTGGATAGGAAGAGGAGGCCCAGTGCCGTAGCCACCTATCTCCTGATTTAAACCCACTTGATTTTTGCATTTGGGGATATTTAAAATCTCTGGTGTATTCAAGACCCGTTAATAACGTAAATGAGCTGCAGCAGCGAATAGAACATAACTGCCAAACCATTCAAGAAAATCAAGGACTATTCGAAAGAATAAGAGCTTCTTTTCGTCGAAGATGTGAAGCCTGTGTGCAAGCGGGAGGTGGACATGTAGAACATTTTCTTTAAATATTTTTTGTCTACATAATCACACGTTTACTGTTTGTTTCTTTATAATAATACAATTTTTTAACTTCAATGCAAAATCAACTCTATCCTTGAAAAAAATTATTTGCGGACCTATACTTACTAAGACTTTTTTGTTGCTCTTGATGAGTACTATTCATGGTTACAGTATCCGAACGTTTTTTTAAACACCCTGTATATACACAATTAAATTATTGGGTTTCATTCATTGAATTCAACGCGCGGAGAAGCGTCGGTCCTCTTTCGTTTTTCAAAGAAATAAAGCGCCATCTTTAGAGCGAAACCAAAAATTCCTTTTCTTCAGTTCCTTTCACCCCAGAAATTTAGTTTCTCTATCGGCCAACAACTATTAAACATTTTCCCCAATACGTTCTTGTCTGGTTTTCAAAACAAAAGCTGCGTCTTTTGCTTTTCGATAGCAAATAAATTTGTTAATCGCAATAAATGACTTCGAACTCGACCAGTTCGAGCGGTCAAACCAGAAAAAAATATTCGGACGATAAACCTCAAGTTCACGGCCACGGGAAGACGTAAAATTACCATATTTATGACCGACCTGACATTCGAGATTCGGAAATATGTAAAAAACCCGAGCGGTCAACTAGGCCGACTAGATTTCCCGGTCGATTAATAAATAAGGCGATTTTTCGACGCGAAATGTAAACGGCGGTTGTTGACCGCCTCGGGAAAGAAGAGGATTGCGACTCCGCATGTGGGTTAATTGCATTCGGATAATGGCAGTTACACGGCGAGAAATTGCACATTTCACTTTTAAGATGCGCCCCGCTTTCTTGAAAAATGAGGAAGCTCATCGGCATTCTTCACCGTCGATTTTTTTCTTTGCGGTCGCTCCGCTCGTCCTCCGACGAAGTGTCCATGCTAATTGGTAGGTGACACAACCTGCGAACGCGCGGCGTGCGGAGTCCTTCCTGGGAAACTGTCGTTCGACACGGAAAGTGAAAGACAATTACGCAAAGTACACATAATTACAACACAACATGGACGGACACAAAGCTAAAAACAATTAACTTAGTTAACACCATTCAGGTAGATTTTGTTGCATGAAATTCCTGGAAAGTGAATTCAACGAATTAAAAACACGCGGGAAAGTTCGCTAGTGAATCAAAAGGTGACAGCACACAACAATTTGAGAATGATACGCCATCTATTAACAACCGACCAAATCAGATTTCCAAAAAACTGAATGACTACTTTCGTAACTTAATCTAGTCGAGCCTGCTTCAAGGAATTAAAAGTATTTCGAAGAACAACCCCAAGAACAACAAACTCGCCGAGTTGAAGCACCATCTGTAAATTATAATAGCTTTGTTCCTACACAGTTCTAAATCAGTTCGGAACTGTACTGCTCATGCGCTCTTGCTACAGGTCATGCGCTCTTACTAAAAATGCTGTGTATTTAACAAGAGCGCATGAGCAGTACAGTTCCGAACTGATTTAGAACTGTGTAGGAACAAAGCTAATATTTCCAAAACAACCCCAGCACCACCTGCTAATTAATTATCTCGAAAACAATATGCCATCTATTAATGGAACTAAAAATGCCAAAGGGTTTTTTTCTGTGCGAAGAAAAATCACTTTGAAATTCATCAGATATTAATCGAAGTGATTTCATACATTCTCGTACGATATTTAGCCGTCAAGGTCACTTTGGATTCCAAAATAGTCCCAATCATTCGCTGCGATCTCTCCCAAGTGTCGAAGTTTGAACGCCTTATCTCCACGCTCCTTCCAAAAAGAATTCGTTGGAATAGATCCTTTATCAGACTTCGAGTACCTTTCGATCTTACTGATAAGGCCTCGCATATATAAAGTTAACGGGCCGATTTTTCGGTGTTTCCGTAGCCGAGATGTTGCGTGTTCTGTCGGTTTTGGCGATCATCAGCTGCGCCCTTGCAGGTTTGTAGCCCTTCTCTTCAGTTTCCGACTAGTTCAGAATCAACTATGTATACATACATCAAACATCATGATTCTGATGGTTCAGAACTAGTTGGAACGTCTGGCAAAATTCGTCACTAACTTATTTCTTTGAACAGCGCCTCCGGGGGATTTTATTTTGCCCCCGCAGTACAATGGGGAACCCCAGGTGCCAATGTTGGACGGTCGCATAGTCGGAGGAAGTGTCGTCCCAATTTCCAGTCACCCCTACATTGTTTCGCTGCGTGGGTGGGCTTCACACATGTGCGGTGCTTCGATTATCAGCGCCACATGGACGCTAACAGCTGCCCATTGTGTCTCGGGGTAACCTATACACAAGGGGTTTTCAGGGCCAAATATTCAACTGCTTTTCTCTTGCAGAATGTCCGTAGCTAGCTTGAGCTTCCGCGCAGGTAGTGCCCTTCACGCATCGGGAGGTCTAACGCGCCAGGTTAACGGTGGTTTCATCCATGGGTCATTCAACACGGCCACCCTAAATTTCGATGTCGCGGTGCTTAGCGTACGTATCAATCCTCCGTTATTATTTTTTTTTCTGCTAAGTTTGGAGTTTTATAGGTGAGCGTCACTTTCCCTATTGGTCAGCAATCAATCAGCATGATTGCCTTGCCCGGTCAAGGGACTAGACCTGCCGGCGGAGTAAGTTCCATCGTATCCGGCTGGGGTGCTACATTCGTAAGTTTTGGGTGTGCTAAGTTACTTCCGTAAGTAAGCATTTGTGATTATTGCAGGAAGGTGGGTCATCTTCGGCTCAGCTGCAAGCCGCCACGGTTCCCATAATGACCTTGGCAACTTGTAGGAGTTTCTATGGCACCAACGCCATCACCGACAAGTAAATATTTAAATGGCTTTCTGCAATTAGGTACGGAAATTTTTTTTGTCTTTAGCATGCTCTGCGCTGGATTCGCCGCTGGTGGTGTAGACGCTTGCCAGGGTGACAGTGGTGGTCCTCTGCGCGTCGGGAACACCCTGGTAGGTGTCGTATCTTGGGGCAACGGTTGCGCAAGGCCCAACTCCCCCGGAGTTTACGCTAACGTTGGAAGTATACGCAACTGGATAACGTCGGCAAGCGGAGTGTAATTGCTCACATCTGATTTGTTACGCAATAAATAATTTCACTGAATCCTCTGTTAATAACATTTTCACCATAAGGCACTAAATTACTCGGATATCTTGGATTTCAATATGGCGCTTAGATTTGTTACGCAATAATTAATTTCATTGAGTCCTCTATATTAATAACATTTTTACCATAAAGGCGACGGGCCACTGCGCGCGAAACTAAGCTAAGCTAAGCGAAACTAAGTTTTTTGAAAATTTGATCCAACGTAATCTTACGCGGACGAGGCAACCGAGTGAAGGTAAACATTGTTTTATATCTTTGCTATCCTAACTTCGCTTCCCTTAGCTTTAGTTGCCACGTTCGCGAAGATTACGTTGGATGTAATTTTCAAAAAACTTATGCTGGGTTGCACAAAACATTTAAGTCAGGATTAAATTTAAGCCTACGTTAGATTGCTATTCATCATATTGTGTGTCACATTTTAAGTTTAAAGCTTAAATTTAATCCTGACTTAATTGTTTTGTACAACCCAGCCTTAGTTTCGCTTACCTTAGCTTAGTTTCGCGTTCAGTGGCCGCCTGCCTTAAGGCACTAAATTACTCGGGTATCTTAGATTTCAATATGGCGTTTCGATAATAGACGTATTCGTTCGTTTGAGATCTCATTTGATACGTCGCACGATACGTCGATACGTTTTGTTTCGCAAACAATTGTGATTATGACTTGGCCATCTTTGATTACAAGATGGCGTTAGCGTGACAGTCGAGACGGACGTTCCTTTTTTTTTCTTTTTCGTGGATTCGCAAGGTCGCCCCTTGATAAAATTTCAACCAAAAAAAGCAAGACATCTTTATATTTTATTTTCTAAAAAAAAAGACGGCAGACGATGAATAAGCTCAAATGTAAAAAATTGGAAAAAAAAACTAGGACGGGCTGAATGAAAAAATTATTTAGAAAAAAAAAACTAAAAACAATAGAAAAAAAGGAACAAAAACAAAAGGCGATCAGAACAACTAAAAACAAGAAAAAGTTTTAAAAAAAGACCCCCGAAGAAATAAGAAATACTGAAAAAAAAAATTGAAGAGAATCGGAAGAAACAAGCTCGTTCAAATATGAGAAGAAATGAAAAGAGAAACAGGCGAGAAGAAATAAAATCAAATATAAAAAAGAACAAAAGACGATCGGAAGAACAAAAAGGTAGTAAAAAAAATGGACGGTTAAAACACACAGTAAAAAAAAGTTGAAAGAGAAACAAAAGAAAAAACCATCGGAAGGAACAAAAAGAAAGATAAATTAGAAAAAAAAAATAGTCGATTAATGATAAAACCAATAAAAACAAATTAAAAAAAAAAACATTGAACTCAAATATGATAATACCAAAAAGAAAACAAAAAAAACAACTGAAAGATATAGAAAATAGTTGTGCGGTGTCGCGATTATGTGACATGTTCTCATTTACGTGCTCTCTTTGCGTATGTCTTGTTGGTCGTCGGGGTTGCAATGGAGTTCTCGAGTTACTGTTCTGCTGATGAGACCCCAAATAGGGCCGAAATAGCTATACAGAATATGCTCGGGGGCCCCATTGCAATCCAGCCAACTTGCAGTCAAAATTTGCAAGTTTGCGATGACACGCTATTGTTTGCACTGGCCGCCTGTTACATTTAAATTTGGTCTAGTAATTTCGTTTTCGCACCGTGGCAACCCTGATGCTCCTTCTATACATCACTGTGGGGGAACACCTGCGTACTGTGATCGTTGAGTTCTCATAGGTCATGAAGGCCCCATGTGACTCTCAGGCCACCTGCCATTGGTTGTCGTCGGTAATTCCTACGCGTCGAAGCCGCCTGCTTCATTTTGCAGCCTGGTCACTCTCTCTTGTTCGAGCATTGTGACGTGTTTTTTTCGCGTGTGATAAAATTAACGGATCTCTCGCTCATTTGGAGAAGAAATCAATCGCAGCTTTGCTGGAAAATCATTCGACACTGCCGAACAACGATTGGAGGTAGTTTTAATCTCCGTACCAAGCCTGAGGCTCCAGTTCTCTCAGGTAACATATAACGACGCATATCGACCGACCAAAATGGCCGCTAACGCATATCATTTCTTCTATGTAGGCCTTTTCCTACTTGGTTTTTCTACTTGGCTTTTCCGTTTGGGCGCAAGTTACAGGTACAGCGCAGGCTTAGGTAATCCCCGCAAGCTTATACGCGAGGGATTTCCTCGTTTATCGAGTGTTGGTGCCCCGACAAATTCTTGTTGTACATCTGCCGTTCCCAAGTAGTGTGGGTACGCCATTTTGAAGCATCGACTCGGACAGGACCACTAGATGGCGTAGTGACAGCCAACTTCACAGCAAAGACGTTACATGTCATATCGGTCGCGAGGTAACCCCTTTGACTTTTATGGCGCATGCATTTTTAAGAGCGAATTAAGGCCTCTTCATGCGGATTTAATTTGATTAAACGTTGCACTAGAGAATAAGCACCTTTTCGTAACAGTGTAAAGTGTTTCTTTTTTTATTTTATTTGTGCAATAAATTGTGTTAACTTTAATTACGATTTTAATTTCTACTTTCATACACACAGTGGGTAATAGTCTCGTCTCTATTTAGTAGAGTTTCATTATCTGCACGACCTGGTCGATTGGAGACGTCGACCAGTCGAATTACGTTTAGTTGTTTGTAAATTGTCTCCTGGCGCCCTTTATAAGTTTACCACCGTAAGATAACCTGCCCCCATTTCCATTGTAGCTAGCAGGGGCACAGCTGATCTAAGTATCGGCAGACTTGTCACCTGGAACCGTGGTAAGTAGAGACAAGTAGGTTTAATTTAAACTTGGGTGACACGCCATCTCGTGCATAATAGCTAGGGCCCGGATTAGATAGTTCCGTCGCAGCGATGTCTGTTTGGGAGGCGCGCCGCATGATCCGATTTCGATGGGTAAGAATTAAACTTAACTAAATCAAATTAATATGTATTAAGAAGACGAAAAAAGAGAGAGAAGCGAGAGACGATCGGAAGAAATATGAGAAGAATATGATGACAGGAAAAAGCAAAAAATAAATAAATAACAACAAAAGACGATTAGAAGATAATTTGAAACAATGGAAGGAAGATGACAGATTAGCACGAAAAAATGAAATTAAATATCGCAGAACAAAGTTGGACCCAAATGATTTATTTTTTCTGTGAAAAACAGAACGAAGTTTATTTTTCCAAAAATCTTGAAAAATCTGTCATATCATGGCCAGCTACATTAACATTCACTGACGTGTATGTATGGCCGTTTCAATTCGACTCTTGTGAGTTTTTAAGTAATTGCAGTCGTCATTACGTTACTGTCAGTAGTTTTGTAGTATCTTTAATAGGGAGCGCTGAGGGGAGTACTTCACTAAGATTACTGTATTTAGAAGGTACCGCCATACATTTCCGAGGCTTCGTCCCCCAAATTAAAAAGGACCAGATGAAACGCTAAAGAAGAAAAGGATACATAAATAGCAAGTTACTGTTGCTAAGGAGTTTATGAATGAATTTGATTAATCCCAAATTAAAAGAGATAGTAAGTTGGCGCTACCTTCTCAATACAGTAACCTTACCAAACGTAGAGTCCCCATATTACTAGAGAACTGTAAAGGTAGCCATTTTGGCGGCAAACAAAAGGCGGGAAATTTGAAATAATATGGTCTCCTTTAACAAGAGTGTCCTTTGTTTGAATTAAACTTATACCTGTTGATAAGTATTTACGAATTATTCTTAGACAAGCATGTTTAACTAACCATATTAATAAATGGAATGTTCTTACGTTTTGTTCTCACTATACCTCCGATTATAATTATTAGTGTTTCATTTTTCTGCACGATCTGGTCGATTGGAGACGTCGGCTGGTCGAATTATGTTCAGTTGATTCAATTGTCTTCTGGCGCCCCTTTATAAATTTACCACCTTTATTTAACCTGCCCCTTTTCCACTGTTGCTAGCTGGGGCACAGCTGATCGTAGAATCGGCAGAAGCTTGTCATGTTGAACCGTGGGAAGTAGAGGTAAGTAAATTTAATTTAAACTTTGGGGACAAACGGGTTTTTTTTTAATTGAAGCTGGTTCTTGTCCGATGAAAATTGTATCACAAACTCTCTTAAACGGACACTAAATGGCGCACAAACACTTTACGTTTCGCTATCGTTTGACAACTTCTTCGGAAGTGAAAAAATATAAACAAGATTGCCAAAATAAACAACCTTGTTTATATTTTTTCACTTCCGAAGAAGCTGTCAAACGATAGCGAAACGTAAAGTGTTTGTGCGCCATTAAGTATCCGTTTAAAAGAGTTTGTGACGGTTTTTTTAGATTTAGTGTCGTAGTTGGCGGTGACAAGGTCTTTATTGTGAACACACCACAATCTTTAAACATCTATCTATCAATTATTTCTTTGAGTTTTAAAATTAAAATTGTTTTTTTTTTTCGAATAAAACGGTTTTTCGCAAGAACATAACATCTTCATGGCGAAATTATATTTTCAAAACGGCCACCCAGTTGATGGTGAGTGGCAGTATTCAATACAAAATTGTTTTGAAGAATTCTGCCAACAATTTCTCAAGGCAGTGTTGGCAATTGTCATTTTGGTGATATCCACAATTAAATTTTCATGGCCAACTTCGACGCCAGATTAAAAAAAAAGAACTATTTTATACACAATTTAATGTAACAGGAAACGTATACCGTTTATGATTTTATTTGATGAATCTACTTCAAATGAGAGCTCAGGAGGACGACAAAACAGACAAGGACAATTGTTATAAAGGGATGTCTGTCCTCCTCAAAGGAGGACGCTGGTCACCTTACAATTTATTAATCTTAATTAATTTAAAAAATCTATGTATGTAGTCATAAGTGCTGATGAGATGGCACTGTGTGGAGGAACTACTTGAAACTCCCATGCAAACGCCTCATCAGACGATATGTAAATAAAACAAATAACGTAAAATGAATTTCGTTATTCGTAAGCTAATAAGATGGCGCTTATTGAAGTTGACACTAGATGAATTTAGATTAAACCTGAAATTTTAGTTTTTTTGGTCTCACAACAGATTTGCTTACGGTTTACG
This sequence comes from Dorcus hopei, assembly GCA_033060865.1. Classification (NCBI taxonomy): domain Eukaryota; kingdom Metazoa; phylum Arthropoda; class Insecta; order Coleoptera; family Lucanidae; genus Dorcus; species Dorcus hopei. The sequence continues at coordinate 11,203,038 of CM065425.1, forward strand.
ATTTCAAAACACGCGATTTTTTTAATTTTCAAATACCGCCAAATAACGTTGAGGGTTTTTGGCGGGAAAATTCAAATTACTCCTCCTCGTTAAAAAACAATCTGTAAAAAGTTGCCTGTCATCAAAAATGAAAACGTCACCAATGATATACAAAACCACGAAATTATTTCCCATTCACAAGAGGACCTACGCCGAACTGGGCAAGATACCAGACCACCTCAAGGAAATCCCGGAACGCACCAACCCCTCCCTCTACAACATTGTCCAGTACAACTTCCACAAAGCTCGGGTGATCATCGAAGAGAAACTGATCGAATCGTTGAAGTACGGCATCGGGCCCAAGCAGAAGACTTTAAAGGAGCGCAAGGCGATGATTCAGAATGTCATGTCATACTTAGAAAGCTGCGACTCGATAGTCGAGTTGAACTTCCCGGTGAAACTGGACAACGGCGAATACGAGATGATCACCGGGTTCAGGGCCCAGTACAAAACGCACAAGCTCCCCGTCAAAGGGGGGCTGAGGTTCGGACAGAAGATAACCCGCGATACCATCGTCGCGTTAGCCGCGCTTAACACCTTCAAGTGCGCGACGGTGAACGTCCCGTTCGGAGGGGCGCAAGGTGGTATCATCATCGACCCTAAGAAGTACTCGGTGAACGAGTTGGATAGGATCACGCGGCGCTATACGATTGAGCTGGCGCGTAAAGGGTATATAGGACCCGAAATTGACGTGACCTCCCCTGATGCAGGAACTGGTGAAAGGGAGATGTCTTGGATCGCCGATACCTACCAGAAGACGTTCGGGTACCGAGATATAAACGCGTACGGTTGCGTGACGGGGAAGCCCCTGAATTTGGGCGGGATTTTGGGAAAAAGCACCGCCGGAGGGAGGGGAATCTATTTGTGCTTGAGCCAATACATCCACAGCGAAGATTTTATGAACATGGTGGGGCTCAAAACGGGGTGGAAAGATAAGACCTTCATAGTGCAAGGGTGCGGCAACATCGGACTGTATGCTATTAAGTATCTAACGAAAGCCGGGGCGAAGTGCATAGGGGTTCAAGATGAAATAGGGGCGATTGTGTCGCCCACGGGTATTAACTACGACGACTTATTCGAGCACAAATCCACCAAAGGGACGGTGGTTGGATTCACAAGCGCCAATCCATACACGGGGAAAAACCTGGTGTGCGAACCTTGCGACATCCTCATCCCAGCCGCTAAAGAAAAACTGATCACCAGGCAAGTGGCCAACGAGATCAAGGCCAAAATCATAGCGGAGGGCGCGAACGCTCCAATCACACCCGCAGGCGACCTCATCTTACAGTCCAAAAACCTCCTGGTGATTCCAGACATTTTTACTAACGCCGGCGCGGCAACAGTCTCGTATTTCGAGTGGCTAAAAAACCTCAACCATACCTCTTTCGGTCGCCTCACGTCCAAATATGAAACCGACTCGAATTACATGCTGTTAAAATCAGTAAGGGAGTCGCTCGAGCGACATTTTGGGGCCACGCAGATCCCCATCGAGCCCTCCGAGTCTTTCAAGGAGCGAATCGGGGGGGCGAGCGAAAGAGACGTCGTCAAATCTGGACTGGCTTGGACCATGGAGTTCGCCGCGAGGGAGATCATGAATACGGCGAAGGAGTTCAATTTGGGGGCCGATTATAGGACGGCGGCGTACGTTAAGGCTATCGAGAAAATTTTTCATAGTATACACGAAGCTGGGCTGGCTTTTTAATTAATTAAATAAAGGTTTATACAAGTATTATTTGCGCGTTATTTGGTGTTCCGGATCGAAATCCTTTATTTCGTTTTGGTACAGCTACCAACGCAGCGGCAAGATTATGAAGGTTGCCAATCGCCGTTGATTCAATTCGTAATTCTCTTGTGGACGCCTGTAGCAATTTGAAAATTGACGTAAATAATTGAAGCACTTTCTTGATCGTTGAAAATTATCGCAAAATTTGTAATTATAATAAATTGATCGGATAGTTCGTAAATTCAATATTATAGGCCGTCATGAACATTGTGGAACAGACTTTTTTCAAATGCGACAGGCCGTATTAACCTAATTACGAAAAAATTTACTTACGCTGGTTTGCGTCGAACAATAAGCTTAAATTTAGGTGTCACTTAGAATATGAGTTACCCAATGCTGTGTAACCTGAAATGTCACAATATAAACACCACTTAAATTTAAGCACAGCATAAGTGCTTGGTGCAGATGACCATAAGTTACTTACTTTTACTTTAAAAATGTCTTGACTTGATTTTATACAACACGAGGACTACGCAGATAAGCAAAAAGTTAGGTTACAAACAAAAATACAATCCACCACTTTCCAAACCCGGTGAGTTTGGCTCCCCGCCGGTATAACCACTCTCTTATCCCTTAATTTTGGAAGATGGAAATAGCATCAACCGGTGAATTCTGGAACGCCTCGGTAGGTAACGGGCATTTTTCAGAATTCACCGGTCCAATTGGTTACCTACCGAAGCGTTCCTGAATTCACCGATTTCTGTCATTTCCACCTTACAAAATTAACCGGTAAGAAAGTAGTTACGTTGCCGGTGAGGAACAACACTAACCGGGTTTTAAAAGCGGTGGATTGTTTATAACGTTTTATAATTTTTGCAAATGTGTAGGTATATTCCCCGTGTTGTAAAAAATTAAGTTAAAACGTTTTTAACATTCAAAAGTAAGTAAGCAAGTAATTTCATTTCTAATTGAATTGACAATGATAGCAGGATTCATATTTCACAGAGGTTAGAATGGATGATCGTATCGTTTCAAAATTCACTGTTGATCTGAGCCGTGTTCTTACGCACATTAAACTTGGATCTAAAGGCGTTTGATCGGATCAGCAGTGTTCTTTCGTTGAGGTTCTTCTGTCTAAACGGACAATGATCCGTAATCCCCTTGCCGCTCTGGATCATTGAATTTTTGCGGTTCGACTGACGAATCGTGATTTATATGGAGATTTTATATTTGGTTATGCGGCAGTTCTTTTGAATTTATTTTGGATCTTGATTACTTGATCGTGATCGTCGGATCACGATCTGGGTGGTTATTCTTGAACTGGAGAGAAGTGATCGCTCCCGAAAATGACGTCAAAATGACGTAGGCTTTCGTGTAAAACTATACAAATCTTTTAGAAATTGCGTCATTTTGACGTCATTTTCAGGAGCGATCGCTTCTCTCCAGTTCGAGAATAGCCACCCTGGAGTTGTTAGCGAAAAACCACAGCTCTGATTCACCTCGGGAGTTGAGCAGGTTTTTACTGATAAAATTAACCGGTGTAAGTTTGGTAAATTCTGAAAAGTGCCCATACTGAGTAACTGTGACGTACAGATGCAGGTGTTGGTGTTCGAAAAGGCTGGCTATTTATGTCATTTATGAACGTCGCATGCTTCAGGGTAATAAGTGAACGCACCCTATTAAGGGGTGAGTTCGCGCTTACGCTCGCCGAGCGCTCTGATCAAAAGTGTGAGGGAGAGCGACTGCGACTCACTGCCTGTAAGAGTGAAAAAAAGAAACACTCCGATCGATCTGAGCGTAATCGCGAATTCAGCCAAGATATACGATACGCGCCAATATGGCGGCAACACACTACATCGCTAGGGCGTGTTCGAAAACTCAGAGCGTTACTCTTGGGTAATATTCTTTCTCTCTCATATAAATCATTTTGTATATTTTGCTTTTCACCTTATTCACTCTGTTGGTATAACTCTTAAGGCGGGTTCCCATGTGAGCTGTAAAACTGCAGCGGTTTTCCTTGACGCCGTATTGTGGCTGTATTTTACGTTAAGTCGTTCACATGTGCGCTGTATGACGCGTGCCTCGTCATTTAAATTTAAAATTTAAACTTCGACTGACAAAGGCTGGGTTCTCAGTCCTAGTTTACCTTTAAACTCCTGTTTATTCCCATGGTAGTAATTATAAAAACAATTGTTCCTATGGTAATAAACAGGAGTTTAAAGTTAAACCAGGACTGAGAAACCCAGCCAAACAGTAATAGTTGTCATTAAACAGCTTATTAGTGTTTTGTCGCATTCAAATAATTGTCATAGAATGGATTACCAAAGTGCAATACATATATCAAAACAAACATCGAAACTTGTTAGCACTTTATCTTTTAAACAATAAACAATGGAGCAACAAACACGGCAATAAACGACAAATGTAGGTTGGAGATATAACCTGTGAGCAACTAAAAATCAGATTAGAGTCGGCGGTGCAAAGAAAATGTATGTCTGTGATTAACTGAATTAATTAATCTAATACATTCATGAACTGTCAGATCAGCCTAACGCCGCGTTAGTAACAGACATACTTTCTCTTTGCACCGCCAACTCTAATCTGATTTTTAGTTGCTCACAGGTTATATACCTAATTAATATAATAATATTTCAAACGTGACTTAAGAAAGAATACAGTAGCCCATGATAATCTTATAGCTAAGATGAGGTTATGTGATCCAGAGAAGAGAGAGACATTTTAATTACCGACGAATGTCTTCTCAGCAATTTGATAATTTGTTTTCATTAGTTGGATTGTTCTGTCCCTGCAAAACATTCATGAATTTTACACTGCATTTCACTCAGTTCCTGCTTGCATTTATAACAAATCTGAAAATTCACAGATATTTGTAAATACTAAATAAGATAATAAATTAATATAAGTACCATAGGTATTGATATTGGTATTCTTTCAACACACTAGAAGCACATGTAAACCGTCAACGTTCCCAACTTTCTCTACACTCTATCAATCAATCAATCAATCAATCTTTATTTATACAACGCCATTTACATGGATGTACATGTCAACCAACTAAACTAGCTTAGTATTCTAAACTTAAAGACTAAAAGGAATAACGTTGATGTTATCCTGCAGGTATTCGCTTACAGAGTAATAGCATCTCTCAATGAGCAGTTTGCGAATTTTTTTCTTAAAAATATTATACGTGCTGGAGGCAATTTCGCTAGGAAGCTTATTGAAAAGTTTCGTACCTAGGAGTGAAATAGTATTTCCAAATTTGGTCGTTTTGTGTTTTTTCATACGAAATAAGTTTTTTGATCGGGTGTCATACCCGTGATAGTCTGAGTGCTTCTGGAATTTTTCCTTATTGCGATGGAAATACAGTAGAGATTTGTATATAAATAAGGACGGAAGGGACAAAATTCCGCTTTCTTTAAAAGTAGGTTTACAAGACTCTCTGTATTCTAAATTGAATAAAAGACGAATTATACGTTTTTGTGCCACAAAAACTCTGTGGCTATCACGGGCATTACCCCATAGTATTATATTGTAGGATAATTTACTGTGAACCAAAGCATAGTAAACTGAAGTTAATTCATTAATCGACAGCATGTTTTTCAGTTGTCGTAGGGCGAAGTAGGATCTATTTATACAGGTACTTACATAGTCTATATGTTTACACCAGGTTAGACCCTCATCAATGTATACTCCCAAAAGTTTTGTTACTTCAACAGCCCGTATGTCTGTTCCATTAATTTTATAAGTTTCTTTGTCAGTATTTTTTCTGTTAAAAAATTTTACTATTATGGTTTTATCTGCATTAAGGATTAATTTATTTTTGAAACACCATATACCAAACTGTGTGGTAACCTCTGTTATCTTCTGGTGAAGCTCCTCTACAGCAGAGGTGTCCAAACTTCGGCCCGGGGACCAGATCAGACCAGACCCGGCCTGGCAGGTGATTTTATCCGGCCCCCGAAGGTTTTTGAAAAATACTTTTGCGGCTATTTGGCTAATTGGTACGAAGACAGGCGAATAGCGAACGTACACGAATACACAGATTCTGTGGAGTGTCTTTTTAATTCACATATTCACGTGGTCCGCCGCAAATGGATTTAAATCCCAATTTGGCCCTTGCGGCAAAAAGTTTGGACACCCCTGCTCTACAGGACACAGGACAGGTACACATTTTCGCGCCAAACGAAAAAAAAAAACGCTGCGATGATAAACAAGGAAAGAAAAAAAACGCGCCGCGCACCGCAAAAAGTTAAAGTTGAGTTAACTTTCAGCGGTGTGAATATGGCGCCAACGGTTTATTATTTGAATCTACCAATGGACGACGCACCGCTTTACAGCTCTACCGCTATGCAGTTCGCATGGGAATCGGCCTTTATACTTACTCCCTGTATTTTCGAACCCGCCCCTACAGTAACAGAGTAGGTAAATACAGAGTTTTTGTCCCATAAACAAATAATGTGTTTCTTTTCTTATGACACATCGGCCATACAACAATAAGATTTCTCATTTCGTGGCATTCGTTTTTGGAAGATGGCCGGTTCCTTCTAATTTTAGCGTAATTATGAACGTTTTAATTCGATTATAAATAAATGTGAATGAATTTCAATTTTAAATAAAAACGCAAACAAATTTTCTTCACTGTTCGTGGTAGATGGCAGCACTCAATGATGCCCAACGAGTTAAGAATATCAGGAGAGAATCATACTAACATTAGTTTCTCGAGGTTGCCTGGTAACTTTCAACGTCACCACAACGTCACTCAGTAGGCCCATTTAATGCATGTATACAAATAGATGGCCTACTGGATGACGCGTCACTCCACGAGTTACCAGGCCACCTTGAGTTTCTCGTCCAATAAAAGGCGTGTTCTATTATTCAGCCAATTGATTTAAATCGCTTCATCGGTATGACGTCATCAATGAATGTCAAATAAGCCACCGATGACTACAGATTGTGCTGAATAAAAGAACAATCAGCTGATAAGTGGTGTTGTTGGTAATTGGAATACAAATAAATAATTTCTACACAGAACGTTTTATCTTTATACGTGGACATAACTGGTATTAAGCATTCTTCATTATTTTCATTCATCTTTATCAAAGAACGTTTTGATGTTTACAAACATAACAAATATAACCAATATAACCTCTACAAAGTTCTCTCCCCTCCGTAATTCATCGGTTCATCAGCAGTAAATCCAGATGACTCCGTTGAGTTTTAGATTACCTCATCGAAGAATAAAAGACCAGATTGATAACTTTAATCGCAAAATGTATGATGAATAAAAATACGCTTTGATGTTTTTGCAATGAGTGCGCTTAGCTCTTCGATGAATAAAATAACATCACTAAAGTAAATAAAAGCACGAACTCATGAATAAAAATGTCATCGGAACACTTTAACCCGATATGTAATTCAGGTGATCGGGTCATACAAGTGCAGCAAACGCTCAATAATGTAGACGAATTAAAACCAAGCATGTTGACGTTATCGAATTATTTACATTAGGGAGTGTAACTTTATAAATGTGAGTAAGTACTATACACAAAAAAAACAGTGAATAAGCGTTGGCATAATTTTATGTGTGCCAGTAGTATTTGTACATGCCACAAATGTAATTCGCTGTTTTTCTGGTTTTCTCCCTGGAGCAGATTTTTCAAATAAAGCGTCTTTTTGTATACAAGTTTCCAATAAAAGCCACTTTCATCCGCATTATAAAAGTGATTGAAGTGAGAGAATAGGAACATCTAAGTGTGCCGCAAAGAAAATCCCCCGCACAAATCGACATGTTCGTCGTCACAATAATTTACTTTTTCGAGAGCATAGGTGTAGGGATTGTTTACATTATCGGACATCTATTTGATCCTGTGACATGAGTTTGGTGTTTATGTTAGCGCAATGTTTTCGGTATTGGGTGTTTACGTTAACGAACATCTATTGTAGTAGCTTATTCTGATGGCATAAGTGCAGTTTCCTTTTCAAATAACTTCTTTAGTATAAAAGCACTTATATTTACATTAAAAAAATGAGTAAGTACAATACTGCTTGAATAAATCACCGTCAGCGCAACCTAAGCAACTAAAAAATGCACTTAGTAACGAAACGCTCATCTTCGACCAGACTGTAGTGTTGCAAACCGAACGTTTTCATGTTTAGCGTGAGCCTGCACATCACCCCGCTCAAGTCGACGTCAGCCTCATTACCGACACGCTCTAAAATATATTCGGAATAATAGGTGGAGACGTCGAATTTCTCGATTGTCACAGACTTGCGGTGTTCCCCTGACGATTGCTTATACACCGTGTACAGAATGTTATCACACAAAACGGACTCCATTTGATCGCAGTGCATCGGGGTTAAAGGCACGCAGTTTGTGACTTCCAAGGTTCGATCTACTACTTTCAGTTCGATTAAACTACTACAACCTGCAACGTTCGGATTTTTTTTAAAGACTCAGACATACTTCAAAAAAAAAAAAACAAGTCTATGTAAGAAACTAAGGACGACTTACCTTTAATATACAAGCGATTCTTATACGAAAACAATGAAAACTTCTCGGGGTAACTACTTATGAGGTTGTTAGTATCACAGATATCCATTTGCCACCAATTCATCATGCTCGAATCAAAGAGGTATCCACACTTGCCGTTGACGTTCAACAGGAACAATTGACCCTTGAAATCACAGCATTTAATTTGTCTACCGACGCAAGGTAATGTAATCTGCTTGCTCCAAATATCTACGGTGAAGAAGCGAATGAAATAAACGATCGGATGCTTTTTAAATACAACTTACTGTCCCGGTAATTATAATAAAACATGTTGTCTTGGATTACCCTGTAGCTACCAGTGCCTCCTACAATGTACAGGATATTGCCTGCGATGCACGACTCGAAATGCCTCCGTCCATATGGCAGCCTGCAACAAAATCACGACGGGTCTCAAGTGCAAGCGCTGTGCACTTTGAACGCACTTAGACTTTCGTTCCCAGCGCTCTCGGATCGTGTCGTACACCCAGAAGTTGCTGTTCCAGTTGCCTCTGCCCAGCGAGATTTCGCCACCGAAGAAAAACACGAACTCCTTGTAGCCCAGTAAGTGGAAGCCCTCAAGGTTGGTGTGTTTCTCCTGAGGAATGCTGAAGAGTTTGATGAAGCGACCCTTTCTGTCATCTGTAAAATTTACTTTTTCGTTTGCTCTAAGCCCCTCAAGCTTACTCACCGTAAAGCAGGATGTTCTTTGCGCATTTGTTTCGGGCACCCACGGATTCTAAAAGAACACACGGCCTCTTACGTTTGTACTTATCTACAACATACGCTTTACTTCATTGTGAATGAGACTTGAATAATACAATTAAATCACTTCACAGTTTCAGAAATGTGAATGTGTATATGTATTTTTTTTTTTTTTTTTGGAAATTAATGCTTCCCTCAATACAAACTATGTACATACTACCAATCACCTGTATATACTTCACTGCTTAGCTTTGTTCTTTTGCAAATATGTTGTAAATCATCGACGACAATGCAGAAAAACTGGATGCTGGCCCTTGATTGACAGTCGGCAAACAACTGCGCTTTCATCACAATATCGACACAAACGTCCGTCGCAACATTTCCACGGATCTTGATGATGGCGTCCAAAATTTTAACAATCTCTTCATTTTCGGACACATCCGGGTACCCCATCATTTCCTTCATGTCAGACACTGGCACGTTCTTGAAATCAATGCAGCACAAGAACCGCAATAAAATCTTAGTTATGATGTCTTCCTCATCAGTCTCCGCTTCTATGTAGTTAACATTGTGGTACCACCATTTCATGCAAGTTTCAAACACATCCATTTCGTTGCTGCAATGAAGCTTCACGTCGGACAAGTAAACGTATAACTGCGACAGATTAAGCTCCAGCACACAATCCATGTCCTTGATCAAAGTAAACTCCGTGAGCGCCATGCTTTTCGCTTTCAAGCACAAGGGGCGTAAGCCCAGGGCCTCAGTCGTAAACCACACGTCGACGCAGTTTTCCGGCGACAGCATTTCAGTGACGCGCTCGATGCACAGGCATCGGATTTTATTGAACTGCAACATGCAAGCGGTCTGCAACACCGAGAGGATGTCTTCGTTTTCTATGACGTAGTTCTCATCCCACAGGAGAGTCAGTATTATAGTCATGGCCTTAAACTCGACTTCCTAAGCGTTCAGAATTAATTTGGTTGAAACCCTACGGCCTACGGCTAAACTCACCTGTATTTTGATGGTCGACTTGTGGCGTTCGATGAAGTCGCCCTCGAACATGACTTTGAAGTAATCGCTGTGCCTGATCAGGTCGGCCTTATCGCACGGTATTAGGTTGTTCTCGATGTCCAGGTAAACTCGGAGGTTCTTGTCCACCATTTTCGTATTAAAACTCGTCCGGGTTTCGCATACGTGACATTATACGATGTGCTAATTAGCAGAGGCATCAAACGTTAGATATAATCCTTCCGATACACAAAGCATGTGATCCTGACAGTTGTTTTATCAATCGTCAACAAACAGATTAACAGATTACGTTCGAAATTTAAGTTGGTACGTCCGCGCAAAATTCGAAATGCCAACCGCAAACCAATGATCAAACAAGAACTTGTGCGTGCGACGAAGCAAAACATCATTCAAGACGAAAGTCGCCTCACTCACATTAGAAAACTTGCTATTTCTTTAATAAATACGCATTGTACTTTCTCCATCTTGTCTTTTATTACGTGTTTCGCGCAATTTAACGTTGAAATGCTGAATTGCTGGTCGGTAGATGGCGCTGTACCGCCGCCGTGCGTCTAGCCATGCGATTTTTAGGGAGTCTTGCGTTAAATAAATATTCTGAACTTGAATCGTAAATAACGGCATTGTTACTTCTTTAATAAACACGCTAATTTATTGTGGTCTTTCCGCCTTTTGCTTTATTCCGCCTATTGTCGCCAACTGTACGATATTATGATTTCTTTTTAGAGGAAGAGGGGGCAAGACCAAGACCGCCCCCAAGAAGGATATATTTATTATTATTTATATATGAGTGAATTAAACTTACTCATTCAAAAGGATTCTTCGTTTCACAAAAGGATTCTTCGTTTCACAAAAGGATTCTTCATTTCAATTCCGCACACAAAATTATTTCGTATTTCGCGCTAATTTAGCGCTAATTAATGTTAATTTGTCAGCGACAACCGGTAGGTGGCACTGTCTTAATTTTTTCAAAGAAGCTTCTGTCAAATAAAAATTTTTAATTTGTGCTGCGTTGTAAATAATGGCATTCACACTGTGGAATTTATTCGAGGCTTCTCTGTTATGCCTGAACGCCATTTGCATCCTCAACGAAGAACGGTTCCTGGCAAAAAGTAACCAAATTCGGCACGCAAGTGCGTCCTAACCTACAAAATTTGTGTTTGCGTTTCAGTCGGATGGAGCTCGAAGAGCCCCTCTGTCCAGGGCTTCGGTGAACAACCTACAGCCAAGGCGCAGATACTAAATTTGATTCATTCCATCAGAACCGTCGCCAGAAGTAAGTATACAAGCGTAGTGGTGAAGCCCTCGTTCAAGAACTCTTTGTTTCAGTTCCGCTCATCTTCCTGAACACGGTTACGATAGTGCTGAAGTTAATACTAGGGTAGCGTCGTTCGATGTAGATTTTTATAAGTATTTATTGATGTATGTTGAGCCGTGCAGTGTCGAACTGGATGTTTTGTAATAAACAAGAAAGAAGGAGTTTGGAGTCATTTTTGTGGAGATCAAGGTTTCAATTTTCTATTCACAAAACTATCATTGCACCGAGCCGACAATACTCTTGATAGTGAGTCACTTTAATAACAAATTTGTATAAATCACTTCTCTGGACCCCTTTTAAATCGCTGAGACATTTGACGACTTTCTCGTGATCAATTCAGGAAGTGGTCTTGGGTCTTGCTCCACATCACAGTTTTATTATTTTTATCTGTGTCAGGCGATACTTGATACACCTAAGTGTTCCGCTATTTCATTTTTCAATGTCTAAATGATGTTGCTTACTTCAGTGTTCTGTCTAATCATACTTTCAGTAGCAGTTTAAATTTGTGAATGTGTCTGAAAGATGTAGCAGAATCACTTATGATTCATCATTTTATAAAAGTGCTCGTGCCCTAGTTGACTCTCAAGGTTAAAAACATTTCGTTCACAAAGAGTTACAGGTGTCGGGAGGTGTTTATAAATTTGTTATGTAAAGTTTTTCCAGCTCTTTGTTGGCTTTGCTCAACGAGTCAGATATTCATTAAAACAATTTCTGAAAGTGATTTATGATTTAGGCAAATTTGAATTCAGCTTGCACGAAGATATGTGGATACTACAACTACAGATCTTGCAAGAGGATTGTTGCTAAAGTTACTAAAGAAAAAAGGGACACTCAATTTAGGTCACAGCAAATACAGTCTTCTAAGGCTACTAATGGAAAGAATATAAAGACTAAAGGCTGAATGAGAGGGCCTCATATAGATCGTGTGCCTCAGTAAGAGAAAGTGAATGAAATGTCATTTTTAAAATTGCAATTAAATTTTGCTCACAAATAAGTCTGTGAAATCAGTAAAAGCACACAGAATGGTCTTCTTTTAAGTTTAAATTCATACTGCAGAGAACTTGACACACACAATATTTTGCATAAACATAAAGCAAAAAAAATATGCATACTATGTTGCAAAGTTATAAATAATGGAAATTTAATGAGGTGTTTTCTTATTCACGTCCTGACCTTAACATTGAAGCTGATTTCTATTAAAAAAAGCGTAAAATAATCTGTCGGAACCGAGCTATTTACGTGATTTCAAGCGGTCGGTGTTACGTAAGAGTTGTAGGCCAGCTCCACATGCACAGACATGCGAAGAACCATAAAATCCAATTATCTGACAGTTTTAAACTGTAACCCCCTTATTCTGTAATTCATAATGATAATCGTTAACTAACATTTTTGAACCAATCAGTACGTAGATATGCGTTGTATCTAGGCACTGATTGGTCAAAATATGTCACTTAACGATTATCGTTATGAGCAGACTTCGGACATTTTGGAGCGTTGTCATGGTTATGCAATATGAGGACCAATGAAAAGTGCCCATTCAATGCGTGAACATGGCAACACTCCGAAATGTCCGAAGTCTGGTTATGAGTTACAGAATGAGGGGGTAAACACGTCTGTATGTATATCTCTTTTGCTTTAAATCTGAAGGCAAATAAATGAGCTCTACTATGGGTACACTGCAGATTTACTATCGGCCGATAGTTTATTCTGCATCAAGCTACGAGAAATGTGATACAAGGCTGTAGATTAAATTATTATAGGCCACGTAATCACACTTCTCGTAACTTGATTCAAATAAACTATCGGCCAATAGAAAATCTGCAGTCTGCGCGGGCTTTAAATGTGTGAATGTGGATTCAATTTTGTTTATGTAAGCAGCAGCATGAGATACATACTCGACGTTGTTGTAAAGTGAAAACATAGACAATACAACAGGAGCCTCTTATAGATGCCTGGCGCTTCCCTACTCTTAACGTAATGCTACCCCGTTCGCACTTCATAAATTTTAATCTACAATTACCTATACTCTTTGCTCTCATTGAATTTCTATGATCCCAGTTTGATTCAACAACCTGTACGTATTTTTTAAGTGCTAAAAGTTGCACACGTTAAAAGGGTTGCCTATATAGAGCTTCAACAAAACTCATTCATGTTTTAATTTATGTATGAATCATTTGCATGTGTACAAAAAACGTACTGATAACAGTCCATAGTACTTCGACCTTATAAAATTAATTTACACAGTAATAGTCGAAACGTATTTAAAGCGGCTTTTTCAATTTCTGTTATCTACTTTTTTTCTTAAACTGCTCATGTGGTACCATTTTATTTTAATGTTTTTAGTTGGTTGATAAGTATTGATCACCGTAAATATTTCTCGACAAGATCTACGTTCTTTGCCTTCGTAAGTACATACAAGAAACCGTTAGTTCGGCTTCTGACAATGAAGCCACTGAGGATTATTTCTTCACGTCATAGCGCGTACACGCACAGACGCATTTCCATCGGTGTGAAAACGTGGCTGTTCTTTCTTTTTATTGTTTTTATTCAGCTGGCCAATTGTAATCAATTCTATACATTCGAAAAATATTTTTGCCTCCATACAGCAATATTAAAACTGATTATCTCTTCAGCTTCACCACGTCATCACAGGAACTTACGCACGGAGGCTTTTCAGCTATAGTGGATTTTGCGTCCTTGTTTTCCAGAAGAAAGGCGATAGAGAGGAGCCGATAAAACGAAGCGAGGGGCGTCGTTTTCTCGCACGCCGAGGGCACGTTTAGCAGCTGTCAGCTTATTTCTAGCAGGGGGAACACTAAACAAACTCCGATGCCGGCCACGCCACGATGCAGTTCGTCGATTGCACCGGCACGTGTACAAATGCAGCCGAAGAACGTGCGGGTTTCGAAAAAAACACTCGCGTAATCACCGCGCGCTCGATTATTAAAGAATTATTATCGTAGGAGTTAACCGCAGCCGTTCGTACGATTTTTAAATTTATTTCATTATTTCTTTTGTTTGGTGAATGTGGCTGGCCTATCAAGTAAAGGTGCGGATTTTCATCTATAGTCCGTACACTGAGCGGGCAAATGTGAATGCCAGTTGAGACTTTCCCTTCACATTCCCGGAATAGAACTTGCAGGGCCAGGTAGAAAGAATAACGGTATTTAGGGGCACAATAGAATTAACTACAGGGTAAGATGAGACGTGGTCGATAACGCTCGAAATGGCATTAAAAATGCCATTCATAAATTCTAATGACAGCAGAATATTCCAGCTCTGGACCTAAAGAGTGTTTTTTTTTAATCTGGTATCGAAGTTGGCTGTGAAAATTTAATTGTGAACCATCACCAAAATGACGGTTGTTAATTGTCAACAGTTTATCGGGAAATTGTTGACGAATTTTTTCAAATCAACTTTAAATTGATTTTTAAAGTTGGTTCTTGTTCGATGAAAATTGTATCACAAAATCTTTAAACCGGACACTAAATAGCGCACAAAACACTTAACGTTTCGCCGCCGTTCGACAGCTTCGTCAGAAGTGATTATCGTCAATCACCATCAACTCGGTAGGCGTCAAAAAAATTTCTGTTTTTGCGAAAAAAAAACATTTTATTCGAAAAAAAATTAACCTCGAAGAAATTGACAAATGACAGAATAAAAATTGTGATTTTGTGTTCATAATAAACACCTTGTCACCGCCAACTTCGACACCAAATTTAAAAAAAAAATTAAGTATTAAATTTCCGAGGGGTAGGACATCTCTCTTGAGTTAAATATTATATGTATTTAAAAATATATTTAAATCTACTTAATTATTTCAGTAATTTAAAATATGTACGTTAATTACGGTATAAATATGTAGAAATACCCTCAATTAAATTAATTAACAGTGAACACCAGTAAATACGAATAAATACCAATCAAATACTAATAAACAATTTTAAGTTTTTGTTAACTACCATTAAAATAAATATTAACAAATCCGTGCAATATGAATTAACTCGAGTAACTTCAACGCCGCCAAAATTTAATGATCCAGGAGAAATTAAAACTATGGAAGGAGTAGGAAAAAACGCAGAAGAAATTTGAACTATAGAAGGAATAGGAAAAAGCACATTCCAAAAATGTTTATAAACAATTTAGAGAAGCATTTAGGGCTTTTTTTATCTAAAAAAAAATAATTATTCCATTTTAAAATTTGTAGGTTCTTTTCATTTAAATTCAAATAATAATAATAATGATAATAATTTATTGATCTTAATGTACCGGGTGTCCCAACGGTGTGTATTTCTTTTGTGGAGCCTATAGGAATAACATGAAGAGAAATAAAGGTTAAGAAAATTATACTAGACATCACGCGGCATATTTTAAAATTATTTTCAACTGTACAGGATGTCCCATAAAATGGTGGTGTATAGAGAGTGAATTTTTTTAAATGGAACACTATATATATTTTTAGATATTTAGATGTCCCGTGGAAAGCTAATTACAACGATATAAGTGTATATTGGTTTGACTCTGTTATTTTCGTAAAAAAAATTCTTTTCGTCGAAAATTCCTTAAAAATCTGCAAACTTTGAACATTTGTTTCTGACTATGGAGATGGCACAGACTTACGAAAATCTACCAAAATATTCTTAGGACTTTAGCCTTTGTGATAATATTAAAAAAAGTTAGAATATC
The DNA here is from genome assembly GCA_033060865.1 of Dorcus hopei. Lineage (NCBI taxonomy): Eukaryota > Metazoa > Arthropoda > Insecta > Coleoptera > Lucanidae > Dorcus > Dorcus hopei. Next base: position 11,219,082 of record CM065425.1, read on the forward strand.
CTTTAGCATTATACAGTGCGAAAGGCACTTGCGAAACACTCGGTATCTCATTTTTTTTTAATGGAATGACCTATTTTTTATTTCAGAAATGGATAGTATTTTAACTTAGCTTTCCACTGATACCAAGTTATATACCTCTTTTTCGAACATTTCGAGAATTTCGATAGCGACTAAACGTAATAAATGGTATCTTTTTTTTATAATTGTTACACTTTCTGGCATCTCGACGTTTCTAGAAATGTCGAGAGGCGACCTCCAGGGACTGGAATTATATTCGAAGATGTGCAAAGATGAAACCTACATAAAAGGCGAACCGGGCGCGCGATTTAAATCAGTTCTGCACGATTCATAGAACGATAAATAATAGAAGTGTCAATTAATAGGAAAATGCTGCAGCTTGTTACTTATGCCCGGTTGCACCAACTTTTTAAGCAGAGCTTAAATTTAAGTGGTGTTTAGACTATGACATTATTTATAGATTTAACAAAAAGTCACATTCTAATTGATACTTAAGTTGAAGTTTAAATGTTACTTAAGGTTCGAGATATCCATCTCCTATTATAGTTATTCGACGAATAACTTGATTTTTCTGAATTGTTGATTGATTTTTTATGAATTGTTTTCTTGGTAGTTATTCGTTTAATAACTATTAGCCAGTTTATTAAGAGATGGATATCTCCGCCCTTAGTCTAATAAAATCAGACGCTAAATATTCCTCAAAACTATAAAAGGTCTATAAAATGTCATTCCCCGAGAAGCAACAGACCATCAATCAGTGCCCAAAAAAGACCACACCGCTTTGTCCGGAAGGCGACTGGGATTGTCACAGCAATTGACGCAATTTTGATAATTAAAATAATTTCACAGAATTTAATTGCAAGGTGTTTGCAATTTTTTAAGATTTTTTTTTTCTTCTGTGTGCAGCCCCGTAGTCTTCCTTTTGATTTGTTTCTGAAAATTGTGTATGAGTTTCTTTCTCTCTTTGTTGTCATTTTCATTACCACATTTCTCCTTTCTTATTTCTTCTTTCACACTTTCTTATCTTTCCTTCAAATATAATCGTTTTTGTTTTAATTATTGCGTTTACAAAGTTCACAGTTAAATTATTACAAGAGATAATAATACGATTCTTTTATACATATTTTCCAATTTTATCATCAATCACTTTTGGTGGAACAAACTGTGAAACGTCAAAAGTTGCTTAATTTATTGTAACAATAGGTCCGTCCCATTCGTTAGGATTTCGAGTTCTGAACCGTTCAAAATCGTACTGAGCATGAGCAGTGCACAAAATTGGATATAAATTTCATAATGCGCATGATTTGAACGGTTCAGAACTTAAAATTCTGTCAAATGGAACAGACCTAATATGATTTTTAAAATGTGTATTGTATAGGGTGCTACGGCACTCGAGTCATTTTCTTATACTATTTGTTACTATTTTAAAGTTATGCTAGATTTAGAACATCGAATTAAGCTTAAATCACGTTTGCTTTGTTAATATAATTTAAAAAGAATGCATATATAGGGTGCTATCAAACTCGAGCAAAGTCAAATGCTAGAGCTAAAGTATTTTTAGTATGTATAATTAAATTAAACTTACATTGATGCATATTAACAGTCGTGCAAAGGGAAAATTGCTTTTATGGAAATGAAGGAAGTATAAACGGGGTGTGGGGAAAACAGTTATGGAATAAAATATGACTTGGCGGCTTTTCGCGCCAAAGTCCAGACGAGGTTAGACTAGCCTGCGCGCGCATCGCACCTGAAACAATGTTGCTTGTCGCAGTGCTATTAGAAATTTTTGTTTTGTTTCCTTGTAACTTACTAACCTGTTCGAAGAAGTATACATTTTCAGCGTACGTTTTTTTTCAAAATGTCTAAACATTTAGAAACAAATTAGCTAACAAATTTTTATTATGTATTATGAAATTTTGAGTATCACCTTTAAAGATTCCAGTTTCGTATCACCCTGTATATCACGGAGATTTCTTTTTAATTTTCAGATATAGACTGTAAGGTCACCATAAGGCGAACCTAATTATCGAATCGAGCGTAGCTATTTATAAAAACAACGACAATTTGTTTTTAATAATTTCAACTAAATTTTGAGACTTTTCGCGCGCGTTTATTTATTTTATTTGGCATGCGAGTAAGGAGGGAAAATCTTGCTGTTTAATACTGTTTTTGAACTTTATAACTGATTGATTAGGAATATTATGAGGTAAAACATTAAAGAATTTTACACATGATTCTAATGGATTCTTGAATTCGACAGATTTTTTTGAATGCAGGATTACCCAAAATAGAACAAGGGGATGGTAATTCGTGCGTAACTTTGTAATACCCAAGAAATGGAAATCACTGATATATTCTAGAAGCCAGAGAAATATTCGGTCGCTAGAAAAATGTGCTTCAATACAGAAACTTCCATTAATATTGGACTTTTTTATGTAAGTCCAAAAGAAATAATTTATAAAATATGGGTAGCCACCTTCTTTTTGAGAATTTGGCGAAATTGGATATACCAAAATTCCCAATACACATTATCAAAGAATTTTATTAGTTTGAACTGTTACACTTACATCGAGATTAATGTTCACTGTTTATTGCATTATGCTTTATGTATAGAGACAGCAATATGGTTTTTAATTCAACATTGTGTTGTGATGTATGTAGATAGTGATGGAAGTGATTGAACGGAAATTCACCTCTGTGATTAGATTGGGCGTGTTTTTTTATTCAGCATTTTGCTGTGATGGATGTATGCAGTGATTTAAAAGATTGAACAGAAATGCATATCTGTCAGATTATAATCGATATATGTTGTGAACGAATTTAGTGACACCTTGTCACTACATTCCTACATCGCCTAAATCGATTATAATCTGACAGACATGGATTTCTGTTCAACTTTTTAAATCACTGTCTACATCCATCACAGCAAAATGCTGAATAAAAAACAGGTCCATCATCATGGGTTTATGTTGTATAAGAATTTAGTGACAGTTTGATGAAAGAGTTGAACGCCACTCAACCTAAAAATATTATTGAATCATCAAGCGAAAGTTCATAATCGGATGATGAATTAATAATAAATACTACACAAATCAAAGAAAAAACATAAAGAGTTGGTTAAATACGAAACATATTTTTCCTCATCATTTAGTTCAACTGGAATTCTTTCCATTTTTTCTTTTATTAAATTATGTCAAAATAAAAACGATGAAATAACATGAAAGCGAACACAAGTTTGAAATTACACTTCCCCCAGCCAAAATCAGAAACCAAGCAGATCTACCAATTCGTAAAAAGACGGAAAGAATTGATTTATGTATGCTCGAGTCAAATTTCTGTTGAATTTCAAGAGGCAATTTGATGCTTCCATCATAAATCTATCGTTAACATAAAAACGATGCCCTGTATATTTGATGTTTGTGATGATCCATAATAAAAATAAAAAAACAGGCCCTAAAAATAACTCTCTATAGTAGGTTGCTTCAAACTGACAAATGAAGATTAAGCAGTGACAGATTATACTGAGTGTCCCAGCTAAGATTTTCGCCCCTTACACCTTCGATGTTTATGGATAGAAAAAAGCAAAATTTGGTAGGAGTATGTATTGATTGCTGAAGAATCTTTCTGCTATTTCAAATCTCTTGTGAACGCAAAATGTTATGTTTAAACATTTTTTGTTTTACAGAATTATGGTAAATATATACCTAAGTACCTATTGTCTGTTTCAAAATTTAACAAGCCACAACCTGTTGAATTATGTTGCCAAAAAACAAAATTCCCAGATATATTTTAGTTGGTACTTCCACCTTGTTGTAGTTTATGCGCGTCAGTAATTTTGTGTCAAAATTTGAAATTTGCCCTAAATCTTATAATGTCGCGAAAACATAGAAATCTTTTCAATTGTAGAGTTGAAATTTTCTTCCCCCTAAATTTGTCACTAGCAGATACATGCAGCAGCGTTGCCGGTTGTATCCACAGGGTGGTTTTTTGATTTTGAAATTATCTGACTTGTGAAAGAACAGTAGCAGCAATTAATTTATTTTCGATAATATTAAAAGTAAAAGTGTTCAAAATCTTCACATTTTTTTTGCAATTCATCAAGAAAAAAAGCCGTTTATTGTAAGAATGTTTGATGATGCTGAAAATACAAATACAAAAATATGTCTAAATCAATATACTTGTACCTTCCTCTTTTTATATCGTGGCACTTTATTTTTATTTAGGTTTTCGCATTAAATGGTACTTACGAACAATTATTTTCTTTCAAATAATTTTTTTCAAACGAATGCATTATGTTAATTAACTGTGGTACTTATTCATTATTTTTAAACACTGTTAAATATATTTGAATACGTTTAAATAAACGTAATTTAATATAATTCTTAAAATATATTCAAATAAATACCTACATAAACAATTCAAAATTATATTAAATGCTTAATAAATATTTTTAAATTTACCGAAATATTTTAAATGTTACCAAATACTTTAAATAAAATAAAATATTTTAAATGGGATTAAATCTTACGTATTTATAAATACAGGGTCCGGCAATAGGTATTGACGGTTTTGTGAGCGCTGTGGTGTGAGTACCAAAATAATCTGGGGAAAAATATAATGCGAAAGTCATTCGGTGTGTTATGCAGTTTTAGTAGCCATGAATTCGCGTTCATTCAAACGAGATCCATAATCGACGTTCAACGCCAATTTCGACGAGAATCTAATATTCCTCGGCATGGTAGGATTCCTTCGCGCAACACAACATTTCTGTCTGAAATGTTTAATGCTGTTGCTTGACGCGCTGCTGAACGCGTTGGACTTCGAATTACCGCTTGACGTACCCTTTCAATATTTTCTGGCGTACGCACGTTCTCTGAGCACCACCGTAAATATTGTTCACGTTTCCAGTTTGATTAAACCGTCGATGCCATTGCAAAATTGTGTTGCGCGAAGGAATCCTACCACGCCGAGGAATATTAGATTCTCGTTGAAATTAGCGTTGAACGGCGATTAGCGATTATAGATCCCGTTTGAATGAACACCGTAACGCAAAAAAAACGTTGCCGCACGGGCCACGAATTCATGGCTACTAAAACTGCATAACACACCGAATGATTTTCGCATTATATTTTCAGCGCTCGCAAAACCTATTGCCGGACCCTGTAGGTGCACAAAATCCGAACGATGTCCTTCCCCTCGTAAATTTCTTAACATATAGTAATGGCCAAAAATCATGGGACGCGTTTAACGTTTAAAGCAACATGTGCGATTTAATATTCTTAAATTTCATTTCAATTCATAAAACTAATCTGAAGGTGCTTGCTGTGTCAGGAAAATACATAATTATTACTTGGCTGGGAGAAGAGACTCTTATTACTGATTTTGTTTGCATTTCGACGAAATCGTTTTCAAGTAACTTAAAAATTGGAAAACTTGCGAATTTTAATAATCGTTTATTAAATTCTAAAGAAAGATAACTGTCGCTTAACACGTTAAAAAAAGAGACTAATGCCCGGTCGCATCAATTTTTTAAGCAGAGCTATGTTTAGAATGTGACATTTACGTATGATCAGTATAAAGTCAAATACATTCTGATTGACATTTAAACTTGAACTTAAGTATCAATTAGAATGTGACTTTTTGTTAAATCTATAAATAATGTCATAATCTAAACACCACTTAAATTTAAGCTCTGCTTAAAAAGTTGGTGCATCCGGGCATAAGTCACAAGCTGCAGCATTTTCCTATCAATTGACACTTCTATTATTTACCGTGCAGAACTGATTTAAATCGCGCGCCCGGTTCGCCTTTTATGTAGGTTTCATCTTTGCAGATCTTCGAATATAATTCCAGACCCTGGAGCTCGCCTCTCGACATTTCTAGAAACGTCGAGATGCCAGAAAGTGTAACAATTATAAAAAAAGAAGATACCATTTATTACGTTTAGTCGCTATCGAAATTCTTGAATACTTTCACAAAAGTGACCTTATATTCTTTAATATAATAACGAGTGGTTTTTTAAATCCGACGTCAAGTTAGCTGTGAAACAATTCATTCATAGCTGTGAAACATTCACAAATGCCTCTTCAAGGCCTACTTTGACGTCGGATTTAAAAAAACACTCGTTATTAATCCTGAATATATCGGAAGACAGTTTCGGATTATCCTGTATATTTACCTAATTTTTTTTTCTCTTTTACAAGGTTGCATAAATAAAAAATAAGTATTGTCCATTCATTCACTGGTATCGCAGTAGGCCATGATATTAAGTTAGTAGGTTGGCTGTCATGTCAAGTTAGACAAATTTAATTTGACGTCATTATAACATACATACATTTCATTTTTTCTCTATATGCTGATCGATCGATAGATGAGTCAAAGAATTTTTATGTAGCTGTCTCCTTCTAGCTATCGTCGCATATTTTCTTAACTGATACTTTATACGATCGGCATATAGTAAAAAAATAATAATGTGCACATACGCCAAATCGTGACAGTTCAACTCAGATTGATTAACCGTGTTGTCAGTTTTCAACTTTGTGTAAATTTGGCCGTGATGAAAAGAAAATATTGCAACACCGCCTATTTTTTTTTAATCTGTGGTGGTTGCCCAACTGGGTCCTAAGTCAAAGACTTGTCAGGACCTCAGGAGCGGGAGTGTATTTGATTGTATCATGGCTTTGTTACTTCCAACAAATTCGAAGTAACCATAAAATCTAAGAGCCTTTTCGATTCACCTGCACTGTTCTCATTCACTCATTCACTGTTTGTTATCGAAGTAGGCCGTGATTTTAAATTAGTAGGTTGGCTGTCATGTCAAATTAGACAAATTTAATTTGATGTCTATAACATAACATACGTCAAATTGTGACAATTCAAATCAGAGGCGCTTTCGTTTCTGAAATGATCCTGATCCGACCTGAACATGTTTAGAGAATCATGATTCGTTTGTTCTTATTACAAAAGAACACGTAAAACGTGTTTGGAATTCCTTCGTAACCGTCAAAATGAAGTTACATTTGAGGTTAGATTTCCCTCTAATCCTGATCCGAACAAGCAAAACATAAACATTTACGTTTCCGAAAATCGAATCATAAACTATTAATTAATGGATGGGATGAATCATTTTCACAGAAGAACACGATTCGTTATGTTCCTCTGATCCGTCAGAAACGAAAGCGCCTCTGATTGATTAACCGATGTTGCCTAATTTCAACTTTGTCTAAATTTTGCCGTCAATACACCTCGTGATGAAAAGAAAATATTGCAACACTGTCTAATTCGGAGTAACCTTAAAATCTAAAAGCGTTTTCGGTTCACCTGCACTGGTTACACTTGTGACAGTTCAAATCTTGTTACAATTCAAATCAGTTCAAATTAGATTGATTAACCGGTGTTGTCAATTTTCAACTTTATGTAAATTTGGTCGTGAATACACCTCGTGGTGAAAAAAAAAATTGCAACATTGCCTAACTCGGATTAACCTTAAAATCTAAAAGCGTTTTCGATTCACCTGCACTGCATACTGCGATAACAAATGGATTTTACAAAATTACCCGCGAAAATTCTTTTAATTTTTTCTCGATTTTCCGTTTACAGTTTTTTGCGTACGCCATTTTTATTCTTAATTAAAAAAAAAACTTGTAAGGTAAGCTTGTTAAGTCATACTTTGAGCGTATGCTGTCACAATACCGCGAATGTGTTTGCGTTTGCAAGGTAAACATCATGTCGGAGATCTCGGAATTTTTAATTACCCATTACATTTAATGAGATGTGTTCCGTCTGCTCGAGGAGCGGCGCACGTTCTTCAATTGTTTACACGCCAAAGAAAAATAAGAAATCCTGAAACTGCGCGATTTCAACGAATCGAATGCGCGTGGGTATTTGTGTTTCTGTGTCACTGTCAATTTTGCAAATCTGTTTTGCTCCACCAATTACATACATTTTGGACCCCCTTGTCAAGTTATCATTTATTTATTAAACTCATATATTTATAATAATTATCAAGCGATCTAGAAGTTTCCTGGTGATTCTCGAAGGTTCGACGCGTGCTCCAGATTATACTGGAATTCTTCGCCGATTATAAAGAGAACATTCCCGAAAGAGGGATCCTCTATAAAAGCAGAAACGGACGCGTGATTACAAACAGTTTTTTCATACTGATTAAACGAATCGAGAAAGATTTTCTCGAAGGTATATATTAGATGAGGACACAATATTAAAAACAACTCTCCTCGGATAGGCGAAATAATTTCGACATTATGTAAACCTTTGCTCGGAGTTCACGCGAAAGTAATTTTTCTGAATTTTCGGATCTCCAGGTCAAACGTTGATACGTATGACCTTTAATTCACGTGCCGTCACAGTCCCAAAACACAAACGAATTTTTCATCTTGGCCTTTGCAAAAACGAAGTCATATGCTGCCTCCTCCTGCAACTCGGATTTTATGTATATAAATTAATGTCTGAGGAATCACGTGGCGCACATGCAAGGTAACCAGCCTTTTGCCTTCCAGTCCGGAATGTCTAACGGAGACGCGAAGTCCTTCCGGGACGAATTCGAGATGGATTCCGCGGAGGATAAGCAGAACAGGTTCCAGGTGAACCGGGTGAAGAACAGTCCGGAGAAGGTGGACGCCTCGGTGGTTCGAATTTCGGACGACGAAGAAGAAGAAGATGACAACGTACTCGAAGCCACCGACAGGACGCAGCTTAATTCAGAATATGACACCAAGTACGGAAAAAGTTTCCGGTGAGTATCACCAGATGAATTTGTTGGTCGAGTTAAAGCCCATTTCAATAAGTGTATAAAAATGCGACAAATATTGCATGCGGGCTCACGTTTTAAAAAAAGACACCGTAGTGGAAAAACTAAAATCTATAACGTGATGAGCCATTTCCACCACGGTCGTAGTTTTAGAAGCGGTCTCGAAAAGATCAAACTTAATTAGGTTAATGCGTTTAATAAATGTAGTCAATTGCGAATTGCGAATCTTCGTTTCAATCGATTTTTTTTGCGGAAGTCCAAAAATAATTCTTTCCAGCGAAGATTGCGCAAGCATGTTCTATTTTAACACACACTTTGCGGCTTTCGCAGGGACGCTAAAAATAAAACATCTACTTCTGCACGTAACTAAACAGTTTTCATCGAGAACTAAGGGCGGAATTAAAAAAAAATTGGATCGTAGAGCTAAGAGAGTCGCTGTTACTCATACTCTTGTTCGCGATGCATTTATATATAGAACGTATCGTTGATTAAAATCATTCGACGATAATTCCGTTTTTTTCCGGAAACAACTCGCAAATGAATTTTTATTGCACCTAGAGAGAGTACTCGCTGTTACTTGCACTGTTTTTTTTTCTCTTTTTAATTTAATCAACCGAAAGTTTAGGATGCAGAAAATTATATCTCTGATAAGGGAATTAATGCCAGTGATAACCAACGCCAGCCCGTTGGAATTATTGGTTTTTCCCACACAATTCCAAAGCTGCATATGGTGTGCATATGTCATGCGTATATACGAGGGTTAGTCTGAAAATACATGACCGCGACTTTTTCTCTTTCTGTTTCAAAATGTCTAAAATTTACTCTTAATAAAATTACGGATTTTCTCCACATTTTCGTTAGCTAGGCTCATTCACGAATTCACGAATTGGACTGTTCTTCAAACTACGTTTGAAGCGGAAAAACCGACTTGTGTTTTATTCAGAGTATCTCCTTTCTGCATGGAAAATTTTCTTCAGTCAGCGTAAGCAAGCTTTGACTGATGTGTAGGCAACCCAAATAACGTAAACTGATTCAAAAATGGCAATCGCGCGTAATTCCGGGGACCATTTGAAATACCTTCGTTTATTCCGCAATTTAAAACATGTGACACCATGCGCGTGACACAGAAATTAAATATTCATATTGCACGTCGCATTATGATCAATTCTGTGACGGTAATGGGTCGTGTTTACAACCCAATTCGGCTTCCTTTTGCATTCATTACTCAACGCGAGGAATAAACAAAAAAGCAATGTGGAATACTGCTGGGAAATAATTTTTTTTATTACTCCAGGATTTTAAAAACCAAACTGAATAGCTTTCTTTTGACGATTTGCTTAATTTACAATGTTCTATGGTTTTCGATTTGTTTGTTCTCCTTTAATTTTTAGGCACCTTACTCGAGAAGTTCTGCCACGATTGGACAACTATCGAAATATCATGTCCCTGCAGGCCGCCAACAGACCCACCTTGGACGAGTTACATAATGCAACGCTTCCAAAGGTAACCCTGTGAAGCAATTGAAACAATTCTGCTTCTCTTGTATTTTTTTTGGTCTGTGTTTCCGCCGTAGACGAAGTTGAGAAAAATCTCATGTTACGATTGGGTAAATAAAATCGAATACGTCCAATAATAAGGACAGAAATGTTCTCCTTTCGTCTTTAAATATTCAGGTTCGCGTGTTAGAGGAAAAGGGGCGAAGGAGAATCAGTTGATGGGGAAATTGCAGTAGATATTAATTAATGACTGAAGTATAGTAATACCCTGTATACGATCTTTTTTATGATGGAGAAACTACTACATAGGGTGCGTTGGGACTGTAATGACGGTGTTGGAGTGGAGTTGGAATAGAACTTGATGACATGCAGATTGTTTCAAGGAAAACAACACATCCGAACGGACTAGAGCATTTAGAGTTTGTAAACTTAACCTAAAAATATTTAATATCTTCCTGTGCTCCAAAATTTTGCTCAATGTTTATCCATTTCTTCGTCAGTTCACTTTCATAAAATTCAATAATAAATTCCCTGAATTTACTCCATATTTAATCAAATAAAAGCATTCTGTTCGATGACAACTCAGATCAAGAAGCTACAAAATATATTACTAGAGAAAGTCAATAATTTTGTTGAATTTATCATTCCCAATCCCAATCTGGTTAAAGAGTTTTATATGTAATTTATATCTGAATAATAGAACTTTTCGGAGCTCACTTTTCCCGAGGTAGAGCGAATAGAGTCAACCCCATACACCTCGGGGTGAATAAGACCGAACGATTTGAGAGTTGCTCTATTTACTCCAATTGCACAGGCCTGAACGGATACGGAGCGATTAGAACAAAAAGGGCTCTTCGAGTTAGCAGTCCGAACGCACCCATAAATAGTATTAATTAAGAATCAAGTATAATATCACCCTGTATACATCTAATGATTTCGTAGACGTATTATCTTTATAACTAAACTGATTAGAGAGAGAGAGGTAAGGGTCCCAATGTGGGAAAAGGAGCATCGATCACGTAATGACCCCTGAAAATTTTAGGATAGGCAACTCATTAATCAAATCAGAAATAATTTCGTGTTTCTATAATGTACTAAAAGCACGGAAGTAGAGTGGGTTGCCTATTCTCTAATTTTAAGGGGTCACCCCTGTATAGTGTATATAAGAGTTTAGATTTTTAAACTCTTTAAAAAATTGGAACGATTCTGTGGATACTCATTCATCACACCTTGCCCCCTGCTCTGTATAATTAATTTAGTAATGCAACGAAACACCTAGCGAAGGCGTTCGTGAATCATCCTCAAGTCGTTCCATCGATTGACTTGTAGGTCAATTAATTTTAATACTAATTAATGGGTGAATTAAATGGAAACGGAAAACAACGCGGTGTTCACGTGGGAGCGGTGAGGTTGAACTTTGGCCCCATTTTCTCCGGACAGGATTACCCCACGCATTTTCCACCACAAAAAAAAAATCTAAAAATAAATAATTTATTTATTTAAATTGAAACGTGAGAAAGTGACTTCGAGTTTGATTTAAGTATTTCATTTACGAGGCTTTGCTCAATTAAAAATAAAAAAGCGACTTCGAATTTTGAGGACAGGACCGGATCAGAAATATTTTCCACTTTTTTCTGTTTATCTTAACTTGAAAGAAAATTGGCTTCAAGTTTTGTATTGTTTAATTATCGACGCTTAATTAAAACTAGAAAAAGCGACTTGGAATTTTGAATTAACCAACGTAGAAATTAAAAAAAAAATTAATTACGTTCCCTGCAAATGAGACGAAGCCGTTAATTGGCGCGGCCTATTTGCTGTTTATTGCTTTTTCTGAATTCTCCGCCTCGCCTTTTGTGAAGGTGTTACGACATTCGTTCATGAAACGCTCGCAGAATGTTAATCGAAATGGTGAAAGGAGGCCTACGTTTACCAGGACAGGACTCTGAATCTCACTAAAAATATTTATGAAATTAGGACCGACATGAAACATTCAGAGACACTTTTTACATTTCGAGTACCTACTCTTATAATCAAAGAGAAAAATTAGCTTAGGCTGGATGGTAGTTGGATTTGGATTTATTTATATACAGGGTGAATCAAGAGAAAAGACAAATATTGAAATATTATTCTCAGTAAATATCTCGGAATTTATTTGGAAATAATATCTTCCTCCAGATAATTGAGTTACTTTCCAGATCGAGGGACCACTGTTAGGGGTGAACGGGAAACCACAAGAAGGAATATTAAAATTCGGATGGAAGCAAGGAGTTCTTGTAAGATGCATCTTGAACATTTGGGGCGTGATGATATTCCTTCGCCTTTCATGGGTGGTCGGACAGGCTGGAGTTTGTGAGTTAAAAAACACCTCCGACGTTCTTTCTTTATTAAATCGTTTTGCTTCAGACGAAAGCATCCTCATCGTCCTTACAGCAACGGCCGTGACGGTGATCACAGCCCTCTCAATGTCGGCCATCAGTACGAACGGAATCATAAAAGGCGGTGAGCCCACGAAAACGCATAAGGAAAATCCGGAATAAACAACGTTTTCTTTCAGGGGGGACCTACTATATGATATCCCGGAGTTTGGGGCCGGAATTCGGGGGCTCCATAGGTCTTATTTTTTCGCTGGCGAACGCTGTCGCTTGCGCCATGTACGTGGTGGGGTTCTCGGAGTCCTTCCGGGACATGTTGAGCGCCTATGGCGTCACCATAATCGACGGAAAAACCAACGACATACGCGTCATAGGCTTAATCACCATCGTGCTGGTTTCGGCGATTGTCTTCATTGGAATGGAATGGGAAGCGAAGGTTTGTGCAATACAGAAAAAAGAACTTGCACTTTTGTAACATCCCCGAGTTTGATTTTTAGACTCAACTGGGCCTACTGGTGATTCTGGTGGTGGCGATCGTTGATTTTGTAATCGGTACCTTCCTGGGGCCTTCCAGTGATGAAGAAATAGCGAAGGGCTTCGTCGGTTACAACTGAAAATAAGTACTACTAATTAAGTAATTTAAGTATACAGGGTGTCACTCTTACAAGACACTATCTGCTTTTGAACCTTCTATTCAATAGGTTCCGTTCTCTATAAATCTTCTGCATTTTTTTGTTTGTCTATATAATCATCTTCTATTTTGAGATAAAATTTCCCTCAAAAAGCTTTTCGTATCTCTTAGGGACTGTTCTGGCTGCCAACCTTCGCTCGGACTACCGGTTTTCAGAGGGTGTGAACCACAACTTCTTCACTGTCTTCGCTGTGTTCTTCCCAGCCGCAACTGGCATTCTAGCCGGTGCTAACATATCAGGGGATTTACGGGTAAGTTCATCTGGGCCCTTCCCATCTCGTTTATTAATTAATATAGATTCGTGCAGGATCCTTCGAAGGCAATTCCTAAAGGCACTCTGCTCGCCATCCTCATTACCTCAGGGACTTACATAGCCATGGCGTTCATGATCGGGTTTATTACGGTGAGGGATGCTACGGGGAATGTCACCGAGCTGTACGATGGGAGCTTTTTGAATTGCACAGCGAGGACTTGCAAGTACGGCCTGCAAAACAACTTTCAGGTTTGTTCTGGGGCATTTTTTTTCTGGGCGATCAAATTAAGTCGTTGTTTCAGGTGGTCGAATTGAATGCCTGGATTGGCCCCGTAATTTACGCTGGGTGTTTCGCAGCGACACTCTCTTCGGCCCTGGCTTCGTTGGTGTCGGCCCCCAAAATTTTCCAAGCCCTCTGTCGGGACAAACTATATCCGTACATTGAGCCTTTCGGAAGGGGCTACGGATCAAACAATGAGCCAGTCCGCGGTTACCTCTTAACGTTTGTGATTTCAGTTGCTGTCATCTTGATTGGTAGGCATTTCGAGTTGGTTGGAATTTCATAGTTTTAATTTTGTTTTAATTTTAGGCCAACTAAATATGATTGCCCCCCTCATTTCAAATTTCTTCCTCGGGGCGTACATGTTGATCAATTTCTCTACGTTCCATGCATCTCTGGCAAAGCCTGTGGGGTGGAGACCGACCTTCAAGGTATTTGCCGCATCTTTCACGACCTCAACTTCCTAATGTAAACAATTTTTAGTATTATAACATGTGGTTGAGTTTGGGTGGGGCCATCCTCTGTTTGGCGGTGATGTTCTTGATGTCTTGGCCGACTGCACTCATCACATTCGCTTGCCTCTTCGCTTTATACCTGGTCGTTTCATTTCGGAAACCAGGTGAGTTGATTTTTGCTACACAAGAAACGCAGTGCCAAGTTCTGTTTTATGGAGCAGATGTCAATTGGGGGTCCTCGACGCAAGCTCAGATTTACAAGACGGCTTTGCAGGCTGTGCATCAGTTGAATTCGGTCGAGGATCACGTCAAGAACTACCGGCCTCAAATACTGGTGCTGTCCGGGTTTCCAAATGCAAGGCCCTCTTTGTTGGATTTTGCTCATCTGCTAACGAAACACATCTCCATGTTGGTTTGTGGTCACATAAATGGGGTGAGTTACCATCAATCAAAAGTTGCTGTAAAGATCTCACAAACTTATGTTTTTTACCTTTTTTTTATCAACTCTTACAATTTACACATTCATTTAGTCATTATACAATTTTTTTAAAATTTTATTCATTGCATAGAGTCTTTTGAGCCAACGCCTTCGCAATGCCTTACAAGACAGAGCCAGCAATTGGTTGAAGTCGCACAAATTAAAAGCTTTCTACATGCAAGTCGATGGAATGAATTTTGAAGATGGGGCGGCAGCCCTCATGAAGGCATCCGGCATCGGCAAGCTAAAACCAAACGTCTTATTGTTGGGGCACAAATCCGACTGGCAGAAGTGTCCAAGGGAAGACCGCGAGATGTACTTCAATGTACTGCAGTGAGTAAACGCCCTCTACGAACTAAACGAAAAGAAAGAAACACGTTTTATTTCAGCACAGCCCTCGACTTGCACTTGAGTTTAGGGATATTGAGGCTTCCAAACGGCCTGGATTTCACTCAAGAGAGCGATACAGATAAGAACCTTTCAACGTTCCCGAGGAATAAGTCTTACGGTCAGATGTCCCAAGGTAATTCTAGCTCCAAGAGATACTTCAAGGTCACTTTTTTAAATTTTAGCAAGTGACAGCGATGCGTCGGAAACAGACACGCCGGTGTCCTCCAAAAAAAAGTGTGGTGTTAACACAAGTCCGAGAGGTGAAACTCCGAAACCAACGAAGAGAACGCCTCAGGCCCTCGATGACTTTCCACATGAAGACAAGCAGGAGTTCATCCCCAAGGAAATCTTGGGCAGGATGTTTCCGTTCCAGAAGAAGCAGAAACGAGACGGCACCATCGATGTCTGGTGGCTCTACGATGATGGAGGTAAACATAATATTGAGCTGAAGCCAGGAAAATATTGTTTGCATTTGCAGGACTGACTCTTTTACTACCGTACATCATCAGCACCAGAAGAAACTGGAATAGTTGCAAGCTGAGGGTGTTCGCCCTGGCCAATAAAAGAGACGAGCTCGATTTTGAGCACAGAAACATGGCAAGCTTGCTGGCTAAGTTTCGCATAGACTATTCAGATTTGCAAGTAGTGTCAGATATAACTAATAAACCGCTAGATACGACACAGCAATTCTTCGAGTCGTTAATCAACGATTTCAGGAAGCCCTGTGGTGAAAACGAAAGTGAGACTGGTAAGTACAATTTAATTCATCAGTTAAAAGACACGATCTTTTGTAATAATTAAATCAAATCCATTTCTCTCTTTCAGATGTCATATCCGACTCTGAATTGCTCGCGGTCAAAGACAAAACCAACAGACACCTGCGCCTTCGTGAACTTTTGCTTCAGCATTCCAAGGACGCCAACCTTGTCGTGATGACACTGCCCATGCCAAGAAAAAACATAGTGTCAGCCGCACTGTACTTCGCATGGTTGGAGGTGTTAACCCGTGACATGCCACCGATGCTCCTCGTTCGAGGCAACCAGACGTCCGTCCTCACGTTCTATTCTTAGCGCGGAAACGTTCCAACTCAATCAACAAACACATCGATGCATTCACATTTATTTAAATTGAATTTGGTAACTTTGTGGAATCGTGGATAGACATTTTATAAGCGTATTCAGTGTTTTACATTGTAATTGTAACGTAAATTATGTATTATTTCAATAAGGAAACTCTTTTATTAAGTGTATCGTTCGAATTGTCGCAAAATAAATGATGAAATTTTTAATTTTTAAATAAATTACAGTGAATGTAATTTTTAAGTTGGTACTATACGTCAGATCAGATGGAGTGACAGTTGGCAAACATCAATTGAAATGTAGAGTTCCCGCCGCTTCGTCAGGCTATTTGTGGGTAGATAATTCTCATGATTTAATTTTTTTTACAAATTACTGCGTGTTTAAATTACTAGAGAAGAGTGGACTAAAATAATACGTGTTTGGCTTTTATGAAAAAGAATGTGTGCGGCTGTGATTGGATATGACTGCGACAAGTGCCAACGAGAGACGAGTTATACTATGAAAACGTAAGTAATTTCGAAAAGTATGGAATCCAATCGTTGATTAATACGTTAATTCAGAATTTCAAAATTTTTAAAACTTTGCTCTGCTTTTGGTGACAATTCGCACTGTCAGAAAATAATTGGCAGTCATGGAAAACAAATGATTGACGCATCCCGCCTTTTGCAAGCAGCAAGCGTCGGTAGATCTTGAAACTTTAAACGTTTATTACGCGTCGAGTTTTGCATTTACTACAAAACGTTTGGTGTTAAATGACTTTCCGTGTGTGAATTGGGTGAAAGTGATTATGAAGATGCACGAACTTCAAGTTCGCAAGACAAGTGCCTGGGTATTGGGGAAAAGGACGTTTCAAAAATGTAAGCGATTGAAGGAGATTTCTGATATTTTACATTATTCATAATGCCTATTTGCACCACGAAACCACCTTTCGTATTAAATTTATAATTAAAAAGAGTCAAACTAAAACTAAAAATAATTGAGGACAGCGACATCGGGTGATCAACTAGGAAGATATGTCGGTAATATCGGTCCCTGTCGCACATCCTGTCAAATACAATTTGAATTTATTTAATCTTTGGAATGTATGCAGACGTAATAATTTAGAAACTTGTTATTTGTTGTTGCTCTCGTGATTTAATTTAATTCGTGTTTAATTAAAAAAAAAAAACCTGTGTGGGTGCAAAATCGGCCGCACAGAGTAATGCAAATAAGTAATTACCTGACTTCCTAATCGTTGAATTTCAAATTTTCAAAATTGGCAGTCTTGAAAGACAAAAAGCAAACAAATGATGCATCCCGTCTTTTGCAAGCGTATGTCGATCATGAAATTTCAGATGTTACGCGTCGAGCTTTATTTCTCCCAATCTCTTTATGTAAAATGAGATTCTGTACGTTAATATAGTGAAAGCGGTTGCGAAGATGCACGCACTTCGATTTTACGGAAATCAAATGCTAGGGGAAAGAGATGTGTGCTTCAAAATGGTAAGCGTTTCACAAACATAATTTAACAAACGTAAATACCTACTTAACCCGTTTTGGCTTAGTAGTGGTAATATGAAAACAATCATTTTTAAAAATATGCAGATGTATCTAATTAAGGTCCGGTCTTTTCATCTCAAGTGAACTTTATCTGACGGTTTATTCCCATAGTAACAGTTTGTGATCACAATCGTTACTATGGGAATTAATCGCCAGGTAAAGTTAATTGGAGATGAAAAAAACGGGCCTTAATCATTGAATTTAAATAAACTAGAAAACTGAAAATGGATACACCGATTGGTTAACTAGGAAAATTTGGGGGAACTCGTCGGTAATATAGGTTTCTTGTTGGACAAACTGTCAATTCAATTTAATTTTTTTTAAAATAAATTTGCAATAAATTTTAATTTTTTCCATAAGGTGTGCAACAAGTTGTAGACGTTATTCTTCTTTATTGGTGTTTTTTTTTATTATTATAAAATAAGGCAAGTCGGCATTTCAAACGTTTTCAAAAACCGTAAATTTCAACGGATAAATTTTTTTCTGTCGCAAATACAGTTTTAATAATGTCACTTAATATTACTTTATTATCTAACCTGAGTACAATTATCCTTAACACAAGCCAATTTAATCCAATTGCTCAACATTTGCGCCATCCCGGTCGCCACGGTTTGCCCCCGATGGTCCAGGGGTAGCTCCAAGTCGTAGACTATGGTGGTCCCCGCGCTAAAGAAGGCCGAAGTCACTCCGAAAGTGCCGTAATTTATAATGCTATGATTGCAATGCGATAGCAGCGTTAAATCTTCGATGGGGTTGCTCCCCGCGTTCGGGTTTATTTTCACGTGGCCATTACGTATGATAAATCGCTTGTTACTCCGCAGCCAACTGTAATCTATCGAAATTAATATGAATATTACGTTTTCATAGAGAAACTTGAAGTGTTCCATGGCCCGTACGTAAAAATGATAGTCGGGAGGACCCTACGTTAAAAAAATAAAACTTTTGAATTGTCCCTTCTATACGACGTACGAGGGTTAATCACAACGCACCTTGAACTTATCCCCATAGATTCCTTTTAAATGGTCTATGTAATCAGTGCCTCGATAATGCATACCCACGAACGTCACGTTTTTCCCGTCCATTCGAAAATACCGCTTCATGCTGTTGAGGGTATGCATGGCGTATGTGACTAGGCTTTCTTTGAATCTGAAATGTGAACAAACATTCGGCTAGTTTAAACGCAAAAGTCGTTTCGATTTTACATTAGTTCCTTGCGAATTTTCCCCGTGCCGTAATCGACGATCTCTTCGTACCGCGCCGAATAATCGGCCAGCAACATGTGCGAACATTTCGAACCCAAGTTGAGGAACTTGAGGGGCACGTCGACCGGGATTATAAACGAAGTTTCCATTATCGGCTCCAAATCCGTACTAGTAACTGGGATGCTTATCCTGGGAAAAACAGGCAAGTTGAAACGTCGAAAAAAATTGTGTAAATGAATTACCTTTCGAAAACCGTGTCAAGTTTGTCTTTCATGTCTTTGTGGATGTATGGAATGAGGTCGGGGTAGGTTTTCGAAACTACCAGCATAGACATGTATTCCCAAATGGAATTACCCAAATTTCCCATTTGACGAACTGTTAAGAAACGAGAGTTCTTGCAAACCTGCAAATTTCATATTTAAATAAAAATATATTTTAACTGACAGTTATACCAACATAGATTTAAAAATATTAATTAAATTTAAATTCAGTGAGTTTGGGCATATTTGAAACAAATGACAATAAATACGTCACGCACGTTTTTAGTGGCCATGAAACTTGTGCAACTCGTTTTAACATCACGGTATAAAAAGTACTTACGCTTTTGACGATGCCGCTCCTGAACTCCCACCACAAGAAAGCGTAGAAAAGACTGGCGAGCAATGCGCTTGCGACTAGTACTTTATACTTCAACAACATTTTACTTTTACGGATTACTTCCGGCAGTAAAATACATGCACTGGAAGTTCCTTCATTTTGATAAACGCCGATAAATCAATGGAGTTCGAGGAGTAGGCGTGATGCGACGGCAGTCATGTCTGACACCATTTCTACGCGTATGTGCTAAGCGCTAAGCGAATTGGTAAACTATGACGTGACCGGAGATACATTCGTTTGTTGCGCCGTGAAAGTAAACAATGAGTTTCGGTCAACGGAAACAAATTAAAACGAAGGTCGAAAATCACTTAATTTATTTTAATAAAATTAACAATAAATTAATATAAATAATTTATCAAAAATAACAAGATTTATTTCGATTTAGCGTCAGTCACGTTCCTACCATCGAACCCAAACACCAGCCAATTTTCTAAGATCGTCGCGATCCCCGTCGCTACGGTCTGCCCTCTATGGTTCAGGGGAACCCCCAAGTCATAAACGATCGTCGTACCCTCATTAAGTAAAGCGGCAGTCGTCCCGAAAGTTCCATAGTTTATAATCGTATGGTTACAATGTGACAGCAAGACCAAGTCTTTTACGGCCGATTTTTTATATGGATTGATCGCGACGTTGCCGTTTTGCTTTAGAAAGGGCTCGTTTTTCTTGAGCCAATCACCATCGATTGTGGTGAGCACGAAAATAACTTCCTCGTAGCGAGTCTTAAAGTAATTCATTCCGCCTACGTAAAATTTATAATCGGGTGGGCCCTGAAATACTAAAAAAATTATTTATGTTCAAAGTGACCGACCCCGTTTAGGGCATACCTTGAAAGTTTTACGGTGGAACCGCTTTAAATGAGCTATGTAATCGGTGCCCCTGTAGTGCATCCCGACGAAAGTAACATTTTTTCCTTTCAGTTCGAAAGAAGCCTGGATACTTCGCAGGGTGTTCATCGCTTCTTGCGCGTACTTTTTCTTAAATCTGAGTTTAAATCTTTGAGTTCTCTATAAGAGCGAAGGGGGTTCATATAATACCTCAGTTCCTTCTTTAAATCCTCCACGCCGAGTTGCAGGACTTCCTCGTAACGCACCGAAGAATTATTTATCAATAGATTGCGGCACCCATTGATCATGAATTCGGACCTCGTGGGTTCGTCTCTGGGCAACATGGTCGCATGTACCGTGTCATTATATGTTAACGTCCTTCCTGGTATGCTCAAACTAAAAAAAAAGGTTTACTTTTGCTCACTGATATGATCTAATGAGTTTGGATATCTACCTCTCAAAAAAGTTCTCCAGTTTTTTCTTCATACCATATTTGACGCAAGGCTTGAAATTCTCCTTTTCGGCGTACAACTTTGAGACGGCATACAAAGATATGTATTCCCAAATGACGTTGCCGATGTTACCCAAGTCGTGCACTGTAATAATCCGCTGATTCGGGCAGTGTTCCTAAATAAAACAGTTTCTCTTCGTATACTCAACGTGCATCTTCAGTACTTACGGTGCTGTTGTCTTCTTTCTCACTTTCCGTGACGGTCTCATAATTCAAATATCCGACGCCGTCGGTGAAATTGTAGACGAAGTAAATCGTTGCTGAGAGGAAACATCCTATGAGTATTAAGTACCTCACGAACATATTTATGACTAGGCTTGGCTATTTACTACGTGATTATTCGAACCACTTGAAATTTGTTCTTATTATCGAAAATTTTCGTTTAAGGCCGGATTTTACAATCGTCGGTTAAGCTTTATTCTCAGAATAATATGACGTAGGTGTGACTTAGATACGGAGGAATATTAAAGGATATTCGGCGAACAGTCATTCCGTCCTTATTCCACGATTGTAAAACTGGCCTTAATCTGAAAAACAGAGTAAAGTAAAGGTGAACACTTTCTTTTTCTGCTCGGAAACCATTTTTATCTGCACGAGGACTTGTTGCAAACATTTTGACTAATGATGATTAAAAAAATTAATAAAGGAACAACATGATAAGATTAAGGGCCTTTATCATCCAATTAAATTATTCGTTAATAGGTAGGCAGCCAGATATACAGCAGTGTATCAAACATTTCTCATGGAATCGTAGTGGAATTCGAAATATCCGTTGAGGCTAAAAGCTGTTTCCAATTGGTTTTTAGATCGCGAATTAGTTAGTACTAATTATACAATGCTCCAATTATTCCAATGTGCCAACCTTGTTTACGCTTACAATTGCAAGGACTAATACTTTGAAAATGGAGGTCGCGGAGTATGCAAATCAGCAAATAATTCGCACTGCTTTAATTAACCGAAAGTACATTTAAATTAATGAAATTCCAAATTTTTCCGTAATCATAACAAGGTCTGTTCCAACATCACTTTCTGATGGTTTCGA
This sequence comes from Dorcus hopei, assembly GCA_033060865.1. Lineage (NCBI taxonomy): Eukaryota > Metazoa > Arthropoda > Insecta > Coleoptera > Lucanidae > Dorcus > Dorcus hopei. The sequence goes on from CM065425.1 coordinate 11,241,136, forward strand.
AATCATCAAAAGCATGCACTCATCAAAGTTTTATACTTGATAAAGTTGTCGAAATTGATCCTTATTTCGGTGGGCAACATGACGGTTTCGAAACGGTCAGAAAGTGATGTTGGGAACAGTGCTAAAATCAAATGACCTGATGATAATAAAAGGTTTTAAACTTATATTAATTTATTTGGCACGTCAGGTAGCAGAATTACTTTTATTACAACAAGGCAACATGAACCAGTTATCGAGTATCTTCGAAATACCCATCGCTACAGTTTGGCCCCGATGATCCAGCGGCAATTGCAAGTCATAAACAATCGTCGTTCCCTTGTTAAAGAAGGCGGCTGTAACCCCGTACGTCCCATAATTAATGATGGTGTGGTTGCAATGAGACAACAGCACCAGGTCTTTGACTGGGTCATCGTGGTACGGATTAACGATTACATTGCTGTTGTTTCGTATGTAGGACTCGTTCTCCTTTAGCCAGTGGTAATCTATGGTGATTAGGAAGAATATCACGTTGTCATAGTTCACTTTGAAGTAATTCATGGCCTGCACGTAGTAGTGATAATCGGGTGGTCCCTGAAACGTGTTCGAAATACAAATTATAAATCAAAGGAAAGAAGCAACTATTGCGAACTTTAAAGAGTTTTCCGTGGTTGAGGACCAAATGGTGAATATAATCTGTGCCTCTGTAATGAATTCCGACGAAAGTCACATTGTCTTTGTCCGAATGCAGATTTTTGCGCGCGTTGTTCATGGTGTCCATCGTTTCTTCTACTAAGTCTTTCTTGAATCTGAAACTTCAAAGTTTAGTTTTAGAAGCGCGGTGACTCGACGAATTCACCGCAACTCCTTTCGAATGTTATCCACGTCAAACTTGATGACGTCTTCGTAACGAGCTGAATACTCTTGGAGGCGTATGCTGGAACAATTTTCGTTCAAGGCACCTTCGGTGATGGGCTGGTCCCTGCGAAGTTCCGTCATGGGACATGTTCCATCTATGAAATAGGAAGTCGGCAAGCTCAAGCTGAAGGCATAATTAAAATTATTTAAAGGAAACAAAATTGAATGCGACGCCTTACCTTTCAAAGATGACCTCCAGTTTTTCCTTCATCGACTTTTCTATGTAAGGCAAAAAATAGTCTTCAGCGTACATTTTGTAAAGCGCGTAAAGGGACATGTATTCCCATATTAAGTTTCCCAAATTTCCTTTGGGCTGCACTGTTATTATGCGAATGTGATCGGGACATGGTTTCTGAAAGCAAATAAAAATTAATAAAAATAATTGCTTTCTTCTGTTTCAGGTGAATTAGTGCGTGAGTGCTAGTTTTGCTGTTACTTGATTAAAAAGCTTTCTTGTCGGATGAATAGAGTGATACGCTGCGAAATAAGGTAGGGTAAGTATACATATTACGAATAATTTATTACTCGGCCAAAAAATTAAAGTAAAGCTTCTTCCTCAATACATATTAAAGTTTGAAATTATTAATTAAGAAAGAATACCACATCATTTTGCAGCCTTTCGTTTTTTTGTTTCAGTTCCACTTCAGGTTGCAGTTGGGGAGTGATTGGGTGAGTCATTTTTATGTTTTTATTCAATGGCCTCTATATGTTATGCGCACTGAGAAATGAATGGTATTAATTTAGGAACCACATGCTGCGCCACTATTATTGATCCTCTTTCGAAACTCGGTCAATACCTTTTATAACCTTGTGATAACATGAGAAAACGCGCATTGGAGTTGAAAATATTGTGCAGCAAAATTAAAACATGTTAAATGCATTGGAGGCTTTGGCTTTTGAGAGAATGTTACTTACGAATATCGAGACGCCACGTATGAGGGCGCTGTCGTAGGCTATGTAAACGACGAACAATACGACGCCGATTAACAATATTCGATTTCGCGTAATCATGTCGTTTGATCCTCCCGTTGGTTTTGAAGAGATCCGTCAGGACGTCGTCGACGTCGTCATAACCGCATTTTAGGTTTCACTGCGTGCGAAGTGGGTGTGATTGCGCCGCCGGGTGCGTTCGTCGCGACGCGATGGTTGCGTGCTCCTGTTGAAACGCTACCAACCCAAACTGACACATTAAGGGGTGTGTTGTTTAATTACGCGGTATTATAATTTCCTTTTCATTTAGGATGTAAGTTCGACTTTATAAAAAAATTCATTTATATTCACCCCGTTTTAATTTATACGAGAGACAGTACACAAAAGTGAACATGAATATAATTTCATACTTCAGTACCTATGACCTTATTTACTTCCACCGCCAGGCATTCCGTATTTAAAATTAAAGTAAATAGAGGATTTGTGTTTATCTGTGCGAAAGGTATTGTTTCTGATTACAGAATATGCAACCTTCTTTTCTGTTTATTGAATGACAAAACAAAATAGAAAACGTACCTACACGAACGTCACTTGTGTGTGTTCGAAACTTAACGGTTTCTTCATATTTACCTCTTCCGAATTGTTTGCTGCATTATCAACGACATTCTTATTTTCCTCAAAAATAAATTGCTTGCTAATGTCCCAACTTAAAGCAACGTACCAGATCACCACGGCGCAGCACATAAAGCAAAATACAATTATTTTAATTCTTCCTTTCATTTCAACCTTTTGAACCATTCATCTCACACCATATCAGCTGGAATGATAAAATTATCGTGATAGCGCACGGCAACCTAATTTTGAAACTTTTGTGCAAACATTAGATACTTGAGTAAAGTACACAAAAATTGGAATTATTTTATCTTGTTTTATGTGATTTTGCTGAGCGAATCGTCCGACTTTTTAGTTCTACTAAAATTCGTGTCGTTTTAATTTCCCTTTGTAACGTTTTTATTTATCTTCAAGAAGCTGACAACGTATTACAACGAAACGTCGACTTTTAAATTGATTTTACAACATATCAGACTAACAAATTTTGTGGTAATTTTATAGATTAACTTTAGGGGGCTCCTTTTGTATTCAGAGTCTCAGGCAATTGCCTGTCCCATCTATGTATCTACTGCCATGTTTATCAGCTAATGTGCAAACGGTAGTAAGGAATGATAACGTTTGTTGATAATTGCTTTATACAGGGTCTCCCAAATAGAGTGGCCTATTAAAATATTGTAGGGAAGAAAATACATATACAAAAATTCTGAAAGTTGGTACACTGCCCTAAGACATAAAATATTTTCACTCTTACATTACTTCCGGTTATACCGGAAATAGCCATTAACTTTCTTATTTTAAACGGAATGTTACATTTTTTATTACAAATTCTGATTCTGCACGTTGTTCTAAATAAAAAATGTTAAGACTTGTCTATGCCTAAATGTAACAGATTTTGAGATATCTTTAAATGTCTTTAAAAAAAAAGTTTGGGTAACCTTCCCTTGCGTCTATGACACTTTCAAATTTTAAGATTCAAGTTGCATATCGTTTGAGAGTATAATCTTCAGGTTTTCAAATCATACCGTAGTTATCGCAAAAAAATCACAGGTTGGTTACAATATGGGGCCCAATGTCATTATGTTTAACTGCCTAAAACTCAATTTTCTTAAATGGAACACTCTGTATGTTTTTACTTCATCAGATGCAGAATCAAATTCTGCAACGAATAGTATTACAATGCCCCATACCTGTTTCTTTTAGTTTTCCTGTTATTAACAATTGCTTATTTAATAGCATTTCTGGCTACAGTTAATCCAATTTTTCGCTGTAAGTTTCGGCAAACGATATGCAACTTGAATCTTCAAATTTGAAAGTGTCATAGATACAATTTTTTAAAGGGAAGGTTACCCAAACTTTTTTTTAAAGAAATTTAAAGATATCTCAAAATCTGTTACATTTAGGCATAGAGAAGTCTGAACATTTTTTATTTAGAATAATGTGCAAAATCAGAATTTGTAATAAAAAAATGTAACATTCCATCTAAATAAGACAGTTAATGGCGATTTCCGGTATAACCGGAAGTAATGTAAGAGTGAAAATATTTTACGCGGAAAGATCACTATATTTTAATAGGCCACTCTATTTGGGAGATTCCCTGTATGTATACAAGTGCAGTTAGGTATAAAAAAAAATAGTACGTTATTACCGCCTTGTGTAATCTTCACAGTAATAAAAATGTGGGGCAGAGTAGGTATTTAACCTTTAACGGATGTAAAGTAAAAATACGAACTGGAAGGTCGCGATTCATAGAAATTGCGCGTCAGTTACGTCTAGTAGTTAGGCATCTGTCATAACGGTGTATATTTGTTTGCCTATAAAGGTTGCAAAATTAAAAATATAAAATAGGCATTTTTACTAGAGCCGCCACTGTAAAAAATTTCATGGTAAATTTACCTGAATAATCATTCGTTATTTGTGGCCAGCAATAATCATGGTAAAAATACTGTAAAAATTGATGTAGGTTTACCATGAAACGGTAAAAATATATGTAAATTTACTATTTCATGGTAAACTTACATGTATTTTTACAGTATTTTTACCATGATTATTGCTGGCCACAAATAACCAATGATTATGCAGGTAAATTTACCATGAAATTTTTTACAGTGTAGCAACGGTTAACCGATTTTGGATATTTTGGATATTCGCGGTGTACAGCATGTCACTCATGCAAATAGAGTTGCATGAAAAAATATTTTTCACTTAAATTCACATTCAAGTTATGCAACTCTATTTGCACGAGTGACATGCTGTACACCGCGAATATCCAAAATATCCAAAATCGGTTAACCGTTGCCAGCTCGTAATTTTTACATACATTTACATTAATACTTTTTTTTATTTACTTGCTGTTATTTGTTAAAATATAATAAAATAAGCATTATTGAGAGTGCTAAGTAAAAACACTGACATAAGTAAGCACTTACCTACGCCTTTGACCTACGCCGAATCTACACTTAGGCCCAGTTTAAATTTCCACCAATGATATTGCTTATGCTGGATTTCATAAAAGTCAATTAATGTTAATCATTTGGTTAAAAGTTATCATTGATATACCTTCAGCACATGTAACCATAGAAACACTTACTTTTAACAGATGATAAAATTTAATTAATGTTTATGAAATCTACCATTAATCACTCAATTAACTTGAGGGAGTGGTTAACTACGTTTTATGAAATGGCCTTAATTTACTATTCAAATGGTCATTAATGCAATTGCAGGTATTGTAATTTTTATTGAAAATAATCGACACCTGAAACAATAGTATTTACATACAAAAAATACTCCTAATAAATTATTTGAAAGTTACTAATCGATGTTGCTGCCATCTGTCGGTAACTAGAAAAATCGAGACGTGGTGGCAAATGGCCCAAATGGGGATCTTGCCCTGAAGTTTCTTTGCGCGCTTATGGGCGGGGGTACTGCGCCGTTTACGCGACGGCCCCGATTTGACGTGCGCCGCCTTAAATCCCACAAGCTGTTCTTCAAACACGACAATTTACTGTGCAAAGTGTACGTGTAATGACGTCGTTCAAAACAGCGTCCACGGCAAGTACAAACAATGACTCACGCGTCCTCATCAACGTCTGAACAACAACAACATCACGAAGTGCACCGCGATAGATCGTAGTAGGTATGAGCCAGTCAGTGCCCCTGCTAGATCCAGACATGCCTGAAGCGGACACAGCGGCGGCAGCGTCGGACTGCGTTGTTAGACACAAGAAATTTTCTTCGGCGTCCCTAAGTGGGACGGATGTTGCGGCCACGGCGTCTGTTGCGGCTAGACCCAAGGTAGTCACCGTGAAACATCCCGAATCAAATAAACCTAAACCGACGGTCAAGAAAAATAAACAGCCAATCCAGGCTGACCTGGACGTCACGAAGGAGTTCCTCCGATGCAGAGAGGAAGGCACGAAACGCCTCGACTTGAGCAAGTCGAATATAACCTGTCTACCTCCCAGCGTACGGGATTTAACCCACCTCTCAGAACTGTATCTATACGGAAACAAAATTGTGTCTTTACCTGCGGAGTTCGGTTGCCTGGTTAGTCTGCAAACTCTCGCGCTGAGTGAGAATTCACTGACGAGTTTGCCCGACTCACTCGCTGGTCTAAAATCCATCAGGGTATTAGACTTGAGACACAATAAGCTCAATGAAATCCCGGACGTTGTCTACAATCTCACAAGTCTAACCACATTGTTTTTGAGGTTCAATCGAATTAGATACGTCGGAGAAGAAATTCGGTTTTTAACTTCGCTTACGATGTTGAGCTTGAGGGAGAATAAAATACGAGAGCTACCGGCTGGAATCGGAAAGCTCGTCAATCTAATTACGTTTGACGTTTCTCACAATCACCTTGAGCACTTACCAGAAGAAATGGGGCAGTGCACGAATTTATCGACGTTGGATCTGCAACACAACGAATTATTGGATATTCCAGAGTCGATCGGGCAGCTGCAACAGCTGACTCGTTTAGGACTTCGCTACAATCGATTGTCATCGATTCCATCTGCACTCAGCAACTGCAAACACATGGATGACTTCAACGTGGAAGGCAATGCGATCTCGCAGCTTCCTGATGGATTACTATCGAGTTTGTCAGAGCTGACGAGCATAACTCTATCGAGGAATAATTTTTCGGCTTATCCCTCGGGAGGACCTTCACAATTCACAAACGTCGACTCAATCAACCTCGAGCACAACCAGATCGATAAAATCCCGTATGGAATATTCTCCAGGGCGAAAAACCTTACAAAGTTAAACATGAAAGAAAATCAGCTGACTTCGTTGCCTTTAGATGTGGGGACTTGGGTTAACATGGTCGAGCTGAATTTGGGCACGAATCAACTCAGCAAACTCCCGGATGATATCCAGTGTCTCCAAGCCCTAGAAGTTCTCGTACTGTCCAATAATCTCCTGCGTAGGCTACCACCAAGCATCGGCAATTTACGCAAACTCCGCGTTTTGGATTTGGAGGAAAATCGTTTGGAGCAACTGCCACATGAAGTCGGGTTCTTGAGGGAGCTTCAACGCTTGATTGTCCAATCGAATCAGCTGACGTCTCTACCACGAGCCATCGGCCATCTCTCAAACCTGGTCTTTTTAAGTGTCGGTGAGAACAATCTTGGATACTTGCCCGAAGAGATTGGTACTCTCGAGAATCTGGAATCACTCTACGTCAACGATAATCCGTCTCTTCACAATTTGCCCTTCGAATTGGCACTCTGTTCGAACTTACAAATTATGAGCATCGAAAATTGCCCGTTGTCACAGATTCCAGCCGAAATAGTAGCTGGGGGCCCATCACTGGTGATTCAGTACCTCAAGATGCAAGGACCTTATCGTGCTATGTGATTCGATGGATAATCCTGTGGGTGTGCATGTTAAGATGAGAGCTCTCAGGTCGTGTGTGCATTTGGTGACATAGCTTCGCGATAAATAATGATTTTTGTCAGTAAGTTTTGTGATTCTATAAAAAGTGTCGCTGCTTCTTAGTTTGAACTCCAGAGATCTGCGAAGTTGCAGTTGAAAACCGTCGGTTTGTATTGTTAATTGTTGTACCGTCTCAATTTTTAAAACAGAAATGTGCGTTATTTTAGAAGCAGCTGCATTTCTTGCTCTGTGTATTTCTGTCATAACATTGTTATCTGCTCATTGTAAGCCTTGATATTTAATTTCTGTTTTAGTTTGTAATAAGTTCACTTCAGTCTGTGTGGTATTGTTTATTTTGAACGGGTTTGTTCAGAATTTAAAGAAAGTAGCTCAATTTCAATCTGTGCTCTTTGCTACACATATTGAAGTGGAGGTCTCAATGTTGGATCATGTAAGTAAGTTTAGTATGCAATACATGAAACAGTTTGCTAAAAATGAAGTATTAACAAAGTATTTCGCCGTGTCGTAAAAAGAAAGTATTTTTAGTTTCACGAATAATTTTTTCATTTTCCTTCATTTGGAAAAAGGAAATATGTATTGCATAGCTATATAATATACTTATTTTTTTTAAACGCATTGTATATGTATGTATAATATCGTACCCGACTCTGTAAGTCCGTGCAGAGAACAAACGCACAAAATGTTATACCTTCCTGAAACAAGTGCGTAGAAAAAGCGTCCGTAGGTAATGAAAGGACTGGCTCAAGAACAGTTTTCGTTTTGGCGTTTAAACATCGCATTTTCAGGCACATTGCGAGATGCATTGCGCTCATTTCGGCCGATTTAAATCGGCGAAGACGTATTTCTTTAGAAAGATCAAGTTCTTGACCTCTAAAGAAATACATGAAATTCACAAAATTAATCTCGTGTAGGGTCTAAATATTGCATTTATTGGGCGGTTGAGTTGGAAATGAAATGTGCACGTGTTAAAATGCTTTTCTCTTACAGAAATTTGTCAGTAAATTGCTCTCTCCAATTATATAAATTGAATTGAATTTAATTCAAGTCAAACGAAGCCTCTCCAGAAAGAAAAATATTTGCATTTTATTCACATGTATGACATGAGAAATGTATGTTTAATAATATAGCGTCCGCCATAAAAAGGGGACAACATTTTGTTCTCTAGGAAAAAAGAAAGGTCGTTATCAATGTTGCAGTGGTTTCTGAGTTACAGAAGATGATGTCTAATAAGAAAAAAGAAACTGATTCACAATAACGATGAGGAAATTTCTAGTGCTAGAGTTAATAGCAAAAGCCTTCCACAAAACACTAAATGTAAGTGCTGTATGTCTTTCAGATATTTAAGAGAAATGTAAATGTATACATATAATAAATCAAAACCTGGCATGTGTCGTTATTTTTTAAATTGTGTAGACAGTATTAGGTGTAAAATAAGAAGATGGTCCACGTGACCGAATAATGTCGCTGAGAAGTTTTATATTTTAACAAAACTTATTCGGAATAAAATTGTACATATGCAGTTCTTGTGACTAACTATTCTTTGTAACGAAAAAAAAAATGGATATCCGTGAAATTGTTATTTGTTGACAAAGAAAATACTTTGCTCTGTAAATGTCTACGTATAGCGAGTAGAGAAACGCTTGAAAGATCTCATAAGTATATATGTATGTATGTACGAGTTTATTTTTTTTATATTTGCGAACTGTAATTGTTCTTTGGTACATCTCACTCGAACTAATGCCATTCATTGTTACGGTTTTTCTGTTATATGCTATATTGAGCTAATAAAGTATGTTTCATCTCTTTGTGTATGTTCTTGGTCCACATTCCAAAATAAACCTTTTATACGCTGGGTTTCTATTAAAAAAATAATAATAATAATTAAATTCTACTGTGGGTGGACAAAAGCGTTTCTTTTCTGTACGTAGATACTGGACGAAGCTATTGTGTTTTCTGGCGTTGTCTTGATAATTCGGTTCTTGGGTTAAGTGTTATAATTTTAGACCAAATTAGCGCTTAAGTGATGATTCACACCGACATTTATTTTGATCTGCTTTTGTCATTTTTAAATTGTGATAGTTTAATATTCAGTAGTAACGCCAGCTATAGTCCAGTTACTAGATAACTGCCTCAATTTTCGGCGACATCTGTCGTCACAGTGCTTTAATTATTATTTGCTTCAAAAAGAAAAGAAGAAAGTTCTTTTTGTACATGTTTTTGATTAATACTGCCTTTAGTGATTTTTACGTTAATATACCGGCTGTTTCAAATTGGGTGTGCACTGAAGGGATCTCCTAAACCATGAGAGTTACAGATTCGGTTAAATGGAAGAAAAGTTGCACCAGTCATTGCTTAATTCGTATCCATTAACAGAATCAATTTTCTCTTAATTGTTCTTGAAGTATTGGTGAAAATGTAAAAATATCGATTTTCTTTTTTCCTCTGTAACTCCCTTATTAAAAATAATTTAGAAATTCTGTCCTAACTTCCTACAGGTATTTTTGGATTCTGCTTAAAATACGGGCAGTAGAATTGTGGTCACACGTTTCGTCTCTCCGCGACCATCCTCAGTTTACATTTTTTAAATATAACGTATACCTTTTTATTATCGTATTTGTTGCCATTTTTTCTCCTGATTGTAATGGTATATCACACTTAATTGTTGATATTAATTTGAAGCTTAAATAATACAGATTTTTGTATGAAAATTTTATTTAATACATAATTTCAAATATTTAGTTAATTTTCTTAGGTATAGTGTAAATTTCAATGAATTATTTAATATCTGTCTCTTTAGTTATTGTATAATAAATTCTTTTAACGGACACTGATAGTGCACATTTGTAGTATCCGTTAAAAGAATTTGTTATACGAGATAGTTGTTGACGAGGCTAATTTTACAAACAAGGGAATATTTAATAGAAATGTACATAGATATTGGTCCAGGGAGAATCAAAAAAGATTTCAACAAGTGTGACCACAGCTACAATTCAGCTTAAATGTTTGGTGTGGTATTTGGCATAATAGAATTAATGGTCCGATCATTTACGAAAATCATATAACAGCTGAACGTTACATCGAATTTTTAAGGATAGCATTGGAAAACATTTTAGATTACATTTCTCTAAATCATATTATGGAATTGTAATTTCAAAATGATGGAGCACCAGCACATAAAGCTGAAATAACAACAAATTATTTGAATCAAACTTTTCCTGATAGGTACAGATGGACCTGTCGCGTGGCCTCTAAGATCACCAAATATTAGCCCTTTGATTGATTGATTGATTTTATTGATTTTTCCTCTTCCGACATTTGAATGTTAGTTATTAATATTTAGTAAGTAAAAAAAGTACTAAGGAATAAATTTACTTATTAAGTAAACCATGACGAAACTCTATCAAGCTTTTTTCTTATCATATCTTAACTTTATTTGAAAAAAGTATTAATTGTTATACATCACTGCAATCAGCAGAAAAAATGCTATCGAATAGAATAATTAAAAGATATACGTTGTATTTAAAAAATCGAAACTGAAGATGGTCGTGGAGAGACGAAACGTTTAACTTCAATTCTGCCACCTCTATTCGAAGCAGAATAAGAAAGTGCCTGTAGAAAGTTAAATCAGAATTTCAAAATTATTTATAATACGAGAGATACAGAGGAAAAAAGAAAATCGACATTTTTACATTTTGATCAATATCTCAAGAAGAAATAAGAAAAAATTTATTCTGTGAATGAATACGAATTAGGCATTGATTTGTGCAACTTTTCTTCCATTTAACCAAATTTGTATCTCTTACGGTTTAGAAGATCCCTTCAGTGCACACTCAATTTGAAACAGCCGGTATATTCAGACTTTTTATGAAGAATTATGGGTAACACTGGACCAGCCAGCTAAGGATTCTTTTCATTAATCTAGGAAATCGTGTTTTATTTTTATTACAGTTGCCCGTATTAACGCTATAAGATTCCTTCATGTATACCGCGTGTCCCAGAAATGCATATAAAGCTTCAGGTAAACCTATTCCTTTATGTTTCCTCATTCTAAAACCGCAAAAAACGGTTCGCAGGGTTGTATACTTTTCTTGTACGAACCCTCCAAATAGAGCACTTTTAACAGAAAAACGCCTGAAAACGGAACGGAAAATGTTATTAAATCAGTCTTTATCATTAACAGAAAGTAATTAAAACGCATTTCACCCACCTATGATTGCTTTTTGGGTTACTGTTAAAAACAGCAGCGCAAAGAACAGTAAAGTAAATATTTAATTGAGGCGTTGCATTTGCAAGTACATATAGTTGAAATTTATTTAGTCTGAAGCCTTTCTATAAATCGAATTAACTGCATACATAAGCGACGTTGTCAAGTTTACCAATTTTTTTTGCCTCATATTTTGTTTCGTGTGTTGAAACTGTCAAACTTGGATAATTAATTTTTACATTTTTGGGACCCTTATTGAATAGAGAAAACAGCGGCGGGGCAAGTCCTAAATTTGATGTTGGGAAGATTAATTTTGCGAGGCCTTCTGGTGGCGCGAGAGGACGGATTTTATATAAATTTTTTTCATGAGTTAAAGAAAGCTGCATAAACCTTCGCAGCGCGAAGCCCCTCGGACCGCGAGGCCGTAGGCGATGGCCCACATCGGCTACGCCTTTCGCTGCGCCGCTTCTGGGCGTTTGATTTTAAGATCGCAGCGCTACCGTGGATAAATCTGAACCTCTGTAAGCTACACGGAATTTTTTTAATGCACGTGTTTAAGTGCGTACCAATACAAATATACAAGTTGATTTAATGTGAATATCACATATAACACAATCCTGATACATCATACACTCAGGATCGACGCCAAAACACGATTTGTTGTGTAGCATACAAGGGTTTGTTTAGTTGACACCAGGTGGCGAACGCTTAGCTGCAAAATCCAATGTTGAAGCTTTAAATGTATTTCTGAGACACCTGTTCTGTTGTTCGAAAATTGCGTCAATTTGACGTCATTTTCGCATACGAATGCATTTGCACGATTCGAGAATCGGCCAAAAACACGTACTACAACATTGTAACAAACACAGTTGTGTAATTTTCGCACAAAATATATTAATTGATGTAATCCATTTGCATTTGTTTAGTTTTATTGTGAACTGTTCATTTTTCCTGCAGAGAATAATGGGTTGGCGGGAATTTCAAAATACTTACATTTGATTGGTTGTTTACCGGTCTTATTCTCACAGAACAAACTGATGCGAAAATTTCTTGCAGGATTCATAGCAGGAATGTAAATATCAGTTAATATATTTGTCATCTTTGACAGATTACTTTGTATCGTCTTCGCTTTGTATTCACTCAGTATTTGTTGAGTTTCCAGCGTTCTCGCCGTTCATTACTACACTTGTTAAGTTAATTTCATTCGCAAATATGGAAGGTGACATTGCGTTTTAAAACACACTGAATGTTTATTAGGACATGATAGGCATGATAATGAAAGTGTATAACCTAAAATATTGGAGTAAATACTAGGGAGAAGATACCAAAAGTTGCAATACTAATAGGTTCTTCGTTTTTATTCATACCACCCAATGATTGTTGAAACTAAAACTATATCATGTAGACAGTAGCGTAGCTATCATAGGGCAAAGAGGTGCAGTGCACCGGGGCCCCCAAGATCAAGGGGCTCTCGAGGAACCTTGAAGTTCCAAAGCGGAGTGTGTTACTGTTAAACCATTTTAAATTATAAAATTATATAATAATTATATATGTAATTATACAGTCTGTTCAAACTTAAGTCGGCAGTATGGCTAACTTTGTTATAAAAGCTACAAATTAATTAACAAACTAGCAGCACTTTTCACACTGATTACAATGACGCAGTCGAAAAAAAAACAATTGAACGTCGCGTTTATGAGACAAAATCAAAAAGACGCTTCTTTTTTTAATGGGACAGTCTCTATATTACTTTACCAATCGACAGAGAATAAAATTCTTAATTAAAATTGTTGTTTATCATTTTTGCGTAAATTAATAAATATCTATTTATTTATTTACTTAGTTGCTAAAAAGTGGGTTTTACGCATCTAGAAAAACTTACAAAAATTGTCATAATTTTTGTTCATTTTGCTAGATGCCTGTAAAAACCTTAAAACAATTTAATGCATCTACAAACGGAAATTCTACAAAATCGAATCACGTCTGCACCATCTATGAAAATTTTATCGAACTACAATTTTTCTTGGCGCGAAATTTGTAATTAACTTTTCATATTTACTTTATTTACCGTCGAATGAGAATTGTCGATCTTTTGTTTTCTGTTCATGAAATTTCATACTTTATTGTTGTTGGTTTTCTCGATCTTTTTTAATTTTTTTTTTGTATGTCATTATAATAAAGTGAATTTTGCGTATTGTTGTTCATTTATTTTTCTTATGATTTTCTTATCATTTATGTTTTTTTGTTAGTCTGCAGATTTTCAATCGTCGATTTTTCATTCTTCAAAATTGTTTGTCAAATAGATGCAAAATCTGAAATATGTATGTATCTAAAAATTATTGAAGTTACATATTTAATAATCAAATGTTTTAACATTTCTAAATCTAAACAAAGTTCAAATTTCAGTTCTAAATTTTTCATTAAAAATTATTTTAATGTTTTCTACACAATTTCAGTTAGGTACAAAAAAAAGGGAAACTACGAAATTGCACTGGCGCCATCTATGACAATTTTATCGAACTACATTTTTCAGCGGGAAATTTAAAATTTTATCCGCGGATAAGAATCGTCGATCTTGTTTTCCTTTCATTAATTTTGCATTTTATTGTTGTTTGTTTCAGTTCTCTTTTGTTTCTTTCTTAACAAATTAATTTTCTAATTGCATTTCTTTTTACAGTTTTCTCTGTTTGTTAGTCCTCTGATTTTCACAAAGTAAATCAAAATTGTACGGCGCCACCTACGTATGTAGTAAGCCTCGTCAAATTACATTTTTTTTCTAACTCTAAACAAATTTCATATTTCAGTTCTAGATTCTTCATTAAAAAAATATTTTAGGCCCGATTGTAAGTACAATCATGGTTTAACTTTAAACTTCGGTTTATTTCCACATAGCGTCAATTGTAAAGATAATTGTTTCCATAGAAATAAAACGAAGTTTAAAGGAAACAATTGTCTTTACAATTGATGCTTTGGAAATAAAGTGAAGTTTAAACTTAAACCATGATTGTACAATTGGGCCTTAATGTTTTGTACGCAATTTTAATTAGGTATAAAAAAACTAACGGAAACTGTACGAAATTGTGTTGCATTGGCGCCATCTATGAACATTTTATTGAACTACATTTTTGGCGCGAAATTTGAAATTACTTGCTTCGATAATTCTTTTATTTTGCTTTCATGAATTTTGCATTTTATTGTTTGTTTCAGTGTTCTTTTGTTTTTTCTTAAGGAATTAATTTGCTAAGTCACAAAAACATCAAATGTGAAATCAGATTGTCCGAAGATTCTTTTATATGCAGGGACTACTCAAAAAATAGGCGGCTGTATAAATATTAGAAGAATATTAGATGGCGTGAGACTAAGGAGGGGGTCATACTGCCATATCTTTATGAATGATTGAATTTTTAGCCCACATCAGACCAATTGTCCAATTTGTACTTAATTATTTACAGGGTAGTTGAAAAGTAACTGCTGTTTGGACTAAATTCAATTGCCCATATAAATAAATATTGCAGAAGACCACATCAGTCTTATAACGAAATCTAACTAGGTTCCCTAATTAAAAAGAATAAAGTTTATTATTATTATTATTATTGTTTTTTTTTAAGTTACCATTACCGTTAGGGGTCCCGATTTTCCTTTGCACCGGGGCCCTTGGCAACCTGGCTACGCCACTGCATGTAGATACACAAATAATTTCCAATTATTATTTATTACATGCCAATAAAGCATTTAAAAATTTTAGATTATGCTCCTTAAAATTTCCGACATTTTAATAATAGTGAATTTGTTGTGAATAAAATAAATAACAGGACAATGTTTACTGTCGTTAAAATACCGAATTTTTAAAAAAGAAATTCTCATTCCGTTTTTACCGTTTACATTTTGATTTTCGCAGGCATTCTTAAACATATTCATAGTATACTTGGCAATCGGGTACATCTCACGAATTTAGACAAAATGTGTTACAGTTTCCTAACTTATAATAATTTCTGCTGCGTTAGTAGAGCCGTTTTTTGGCGGTGCACTATTTTGAAATTATTTCGTATGTTTCGAAATGTGCATTTTTTAGCGTTGAAACAATGACGTCATGTTTTGAAACGGCTGCATACATTTCAAAACGCTGTGAAATAATTTTTTGAAATTATTTCAAGGTGGAGTGGGGGTTAAAAGTAACAAGTTAAGTGCTACTCATAACCTGCAAACCGATTGTGTTTTGAAACGGTAACCTTTAACAAATTTATTGTGACGATGAGTACTAGCAGATATATCCTGGATGATGGGGAGGAGCTGGTACATACCAATTGATGACAATATTAAGAAATACTTTTCATTTCACCGGTATTTGTCACTTCTATGAATGAACCTAACCAAATATTTTTTGACTCCACTTTTCACTCCGCCATTAGGGAAGGAGTGGAAATCTGGAGTGAAGGGTGCAGAATTTCACAATAAAACGCATAGAATGATCATTCCGGAATCAGAATGGTGCCAATAAAACGCGCCCTCTTTGAACCTGTATTATCCTCTGCAGGAAAAATTGACTATTGGCGATGGCGATTTCACTAAACTGCTCTCCCTCTGGTGGTCATAACTTGAACTGCCACAGACAAGTAATGGTCACGGGGTGGACACTTATATTGGAGAACTTGGTACCTAGCAAAATGAGGTAGTAGTATTTCCCCTAATTGTAGAGGTCGCAGCAGTGCATAAATTTAAATTTGGCGCCTTACTTCCGTAACGCCACCGACCTGTCCAACCAATCGAATGCAAGTTACAAGCGTTTTATGATAGCGTTATGCGATTATGCTCTTTGTGGCATGGCGTTGTGGTTTGTGTTATTTTAAAGTTATCATTTATTTTTAAAGTTTTATCGTTTAAACATTTTATGGAAAACTGTTTCGGCAGAAATAATATTTTACTTCGTACAGCTGTTCTCACTGAACATTTACCAGGTAGTAATCTATCTTAAATTTTGGTAGATAACCATTATTATTAATTTCAATTATGTTATTTAGAGCCCCTGCAAATAGAGATGATAAATGAAGAGAACCAGCAATTAGATTAACCTGTTCGGGAAGGTAAGAGTATACCTGTTCCAGAAGGTGAGAATATTTTTGGATTCGTTGCCCTGCATTTAGTTTATGGTCAATGCTGTCGACATTGTTTAGTCCGTAGTAATTTTTTGTTTTGTTTGAACACTAGCTGTTTGATTGTGGAGGTTATAATTTGATATGAAAATTTGAAAACAAAGGTCAGAATCTTTTATTAGCATAAATCGATTTGAATGTTGAAAAGTGATGTACCAACAGCTGATTCTCTCACAATTGTTAACCTGAACGTTTTCACATTTAGATGATGAACTGATGAGCATTTTTTATTTTTATTAAAACTAAGCAGATTATTAAGTCGACCTTGTTATTTCAAAACGACGAACAGACCAATGAACCATATTTTGAGAAATCACAGTTTGTAGTTTTAGTGTAGAACATATACTAGGATGATCGTGAATTTTACTGGTCTGTTTGTCCTTTTGAAATTATACGGTCCAATTGTAGACTACATAAAAATTATAATTTCGTATATTACTCTGACGTTAATTCTATAGAGGTTGTAATGTATTATAATGCACTGTACTTATTTTAAATGTACATACTTAAATATAATTTGTTTTATGAAACTGTGTTTTATTTTCGGTTTTACAAGTTATTGCTGAGTTTCACCAACACTAAATACATGTAATCATCGACTAAAAGTAAATATTGCTATGGTTACACATGGTAAAATCATAACAATATTTATTTTTGACGTATGATTATATTTATTTAGTGTTGATAAATGATAAATGAAAATTAAATATTGAAATATCAAAGGTTATATTTGGGTTTGGAACTACGGTTACTTTTTCCCCTAATTGTAGAGGCCGCTTTACAAGGTACTCAAACTTTCTATTGAGTGTCCCATCTATTTATGTATTATCTATGGTAATGGTCAATGTTTTGTATTTATTTACGTTAGATTACAGCTGAATTCGTTTTATCTGACCAAACTGAACGCAAAGAATATAACGTGCAGAACACGCAAGGTTCATTACGAGCAGTTCTAGTGATCAGATCAAGTAAAACACGCTAAAACGAATACGCTGTATGTGTTACACTTTCTGTTAATTTTGTTTAAAAGTGCCTCCTAAAACAGTGCATAACACAAACTGTTGTGTTTTTTAATTGCCATTCTAGAAAGAATAACGATTGCATTGCATTCTTATTTATTGTTTTCGACGAAAAGTGCAGGTTCTCGCACTAACCTACAAATTTGTTTTACTTTCCTTAACTAGTGTAGCACTGGTAACTGGTAACTGGTTGGCACTTACCAAATGATAATTACTGCTTTTGAAAAATATAACTTTCCAAAAAGTTTAAATACGAAAAGCAGAACTCCTAAATCTGTTGATAATAAAGTATAGATGTTACAGTCTGAAGGTCTGAAGCATCGTGGTCTGCAGAAACAATCAATCCGAATATTACTTGCTAATGAACTCGCAATAATTTGCAAAACAATAACGATAATTTTCTTTACAAAAAGTACACTTAAATGTTGTTTAAGTAAACATTTTATCACAAATAAATCAAACCTAAACAAAACGCATTACCTGTCTACGGTGGCTCCCTCACACGTGCCGTGGTCAGTTTAATCGCCAAAAGCTTTATCGCACTCATAAGTACTAAAATAAGCACAAAGTGAGTGGCGCTCTCTCTTAGACATGCATACAACGACGATGTCGGTAAATAGCATCGGCGACTGCGTCGGTAAAGCAAAACTATTTACCAGTTGCGGGAGTGGTGCAGTGACGATCGGTGTCGTAAACGGTGACGAGCGTAGAAAATTCGTGTTTTGTGCAAATTCACCCCCAAAACTGAAACGAACGGCGACGTAAACCGCACCCCTCGGCTTAATTATGAAAGTCGGACGCCGGACTTGAGCCGAGATGTTCCGCTGCATTCCGATTTTCAAGGGCTGCAACAGGCAGGTCGAGTTTGTTGATAAGAGGCACTGTTCGCTGCCCACAGTGCCCGAGGATATTTTGCGGTACTCCAGGAGTCTCGAGGAACTGCTCCTGGACGCCAATCACATACGCGATCTTCCAAAGGTAACTGGAATACGATGGGCGAAGGCCGACCACTGGTAACTGTACCTGCTTTTTTAGAATTTCTTCCGCCTGCATCGGCTCAGGAAGCTCGGCCTTAGCGACAATGAAATCCACAGGCTACCTCCGGACATCCAGAATTTTGAGAACCTCGTCGAACTCGACGTTTCGAGAAACGGTGAGTGAATTACTCGGAATTGTTTGCGTGTTTCACTTCAGTAATCTTAAACATCATTTCAAGATCACTTTTTTTCGAGTCATTAAATTCTCTTCAGGCTTTGGGAAGATTTTTCCGATTTTCATCGGGTTCGGAACACGTGACAATCACTTATGTCCTTGGGGTGGTTCACTGATCGTGATGACGTCTTTGGATTTGACGTTTATTTGACAGGTGTTGGGAAGTTGTTTGAAGATCGCGTCAGATTTTTGCGGCTCACTTTGTGAAATCGAAAACAATAAAAAAAAACTCAAGAATTCTGGGTCAAACTAATCAAAGGGTTATCGTTTGTTGTTTGAATCTGGCGTTGTATGTTTTGATCGAGGTTTCATTTGTTTATAAACATTCGAGATATTTTTGGCACCGATTGTATTTGAAACGCGCGACGGTTTCTTTTGTTTATTTCTTTGGGCGTCTGACATTGACTTTGACAGATTCGAAAAGTTGTCATATTCGCAAGGCATGTTTACAAATAATTTTATTTGTGGAGTATACATTTGTAAATGAAACAAAACGTGTTATTATTATTTTTTTTTTAATACAAACTGGCCTAGAATTTTATTTAAAGAAAAACATTGCGGTTTCGTCCCCCCCCCCTCCTTCTTTGATGTGACACCTGAACGCCAAATTCTTTACTCGTGTCCGGTTATGATCCGAGTTCCTGTTTGATACTTATCGGTGACGTCATAATTGGACAGTCATTGTGTTGGAATGTCGATGCAATACCCACCCAGTGTTTTACTTTATATCGCTTGCGCTAATTAGCATAAGCACACTGGATGCATAAGAAGCGGCATATTGGAGTTAGCATCGCGTAAAATTTCTTGCGTCATTTTACTCTGGTTTAATGGGGAGCACTTTCGTTTTTGCCGTTTATTAGGTGAAATTACTGCGGTGAAAACATTGCGACATTAAGCGAAATTTATTATAAATTAACATTACTGTCAGCCATAAAATTGCAATGGAATGAAACGTTGATAAAAAGAAGTGCGAGATGTTTTCCTCGGTAATATACGCCGGATCAACTTTTGTTGCATTAGGTTTGGCAAGAGTGTAATTTGTGGTCGTGACCTTGTTTTAAGATGCAGACTAACTTGATTCGTTAGAAAATTGCCCAGCAAAGGTCAACATCCCATTCGTCCATCGCACATTCCAGTAAAAATCCCACGAGTTTACGTTTATCTCAGGCACGTGGCAACATTGCGAGGCACCTGGGGCTCCAGTGTTTTGTGTGTAAGGCACTCACTCGACCTTATTTCCGTTTCCTTCCAAACAGTGTTGATTGATTTCATCTCGAAACAAACCCAAAATTTTCCTGAAATTTAATTTTTTCCTTTAAAAAAGTATACTAAACGTGTAAGTAGAAATTTTTTTCGCTGTCCAAAAATGCGGCCTTCAATCGTTCAAAGCCGAATTCAGTGGAGCAGCAAAATGCAAACACGTTTCATCGGCGGCTTTTCGAGTCGATAAACGAAAACACACATGAAATAAACAGAGCGGCTCCCCCACGTCTAACAAAACACGGCGCGGACGACGAGATGCTACGTGACAACGTGCAATTTAATTACAGGAGGCGGTGAACCAGATACTTCTTTTGTTTCTCGCCGCGTTGTCTACCCGCCCCCCGTTTTTTCAAATTCGTTTAACTTGGAAATTAAAAACACATACATAGCAAATGCATTTCGCATGTAACACGAACAAAAACAAATTAAATAAAAAATTCTTAGTTACGTAAAAAATTAAGTGACAGTTAATTCCAATTTATTTCTTTTACAGCTGGCAATGTTGCATTTATTTTATTTTATTTTTGTTCATCAGGTACACTCACAGGCAGCTTAAATGGAACGATGGGACGAAAATAATGAAATGTTTTAATTTGCTTCATTACATTAGTTTTTTTTTTTAGTGTACGAATAAGCTCTATAACATCTGAATTAGTAATTAGAAGAATATAAGAAAAAGACTAATAACTTCAGTAATTTCTAATATTCACCAAACATTTTTCAGAGCGTATTTAAAGAGTTTATTGGTTGATGTTCGATTATGTGCGATCGCATATTTGAAACGCCCGAGCTGTTTACACCTCTCGAAATAATCGCACGTTTATATTCGTTCCAGCAGCGGCGTTGATAGTTAATATTTTTTAACGTGCACGGACTGCCGATCAAACGGCTGAATATTGAGCGATGCCGTGCACAAAGCGTGCCAATGTTCGACCTTGAAACGCGCGACAATGAAGATAACACCCGAGGCAGATAACGCACCACCGCGTGAAAGTAGAGCGAAAGTAAAGAATTGTAAAAAAATTAAGTTCACACACATGCGTAACCGTAAATTACAAACAAGAAAAAGTAAACAACGCGACGCGGCGTGAGGTACACTCTTAGGTTACATGAATGGAATGTCAAATATTTTTTGTTTTAAACGCGCACTTCATTATAGTCAAAAATGAGTTGGTACTAAAGTAAATATGCTTTGAGATTTATCATGTGGTACTGCGGGATTATCAGCACTTTTTTTTATCGCAACGCTTCATTGAATTCCAAACCTGTGAGTAACGATCATTTCAGTACATCATTTACATCGAGTTTTTTTTTTTTTAATTAATTAGTTCTGGTTGTAAGAAATTTGCCGCGCTTTTTCGAATCATCTTACGTCAGTTTTTGGTCCAATCACGGACCGTCAGTTATCTGAAGGCATTGGAATTCAGATGTCGTCTTCAGAAAACTTCCCTTGATAAAGGCAATTGTTTGCCGATTTATTAAGTCTTGTTAAGTCCCTTTTTTTTCTATTTGCTTTATGTAGCATTCGAACCCGGCGCCTTTATATTATCTGATATGATGTCTTAACCACTGAACTACTGAGGTAGCAACTTCATATAATTATAAACTTCTATATAAGTTACCACTTTAGTTTATCTTAATTTCTGGGATATTGATTGCGCAGAAATTGTTAACGTAGTGGCATGTGCAATTGAAGTTAATACGTAACCACACGAAGCTGAGCTTAGGCATTCCGAAGCTCGTTTAAGTTCTTTCAATTTTATCATTCATGTTTACTCATAATAGACATACCAGACATTCCTGAAAGCATTGGGGCCCTTCGGGCCCTCCAAGTGGCCGACTTCAGCTCAAACCCAATCCCGAAACTACCGCCGGCCTTCAGCCAGCTGCGATCTCTCACCGTCCTCGGCCTGAACGACATGTCACTCACATCACTGCCCGCCGACTTCGGCCTGCTTACAGCCCTGACTTCGCTGGAGTTGCGGGAAAATCTATTGAAGGAACTCCCGTCTTCGTTGGCATCACTGACACGCTTGGAGAGGCTCGATTTGGGCGATAATGAGATCGAGGAACTGGTGAGTAAATTCATCGAAATGTTTGCGTTCTATTTTCTTTTCTTCGTTCGTTTTAGCCAGCTCACATAGGTCAATTACCGGCGCTTCAAGAACTCTGGCTCGATCACAATCAACTGCAGAGGTTGCCCCCTGAAATCGGGCAGTTAAGGAACCTCAGCTGCTTGGATTTGTCCGAGAATAGGCTCGAGTCGTTACCGGAGGAAATTGCAGGACTCGAGAGCCTCACCGACTTGCATTTATCCCAGAACGTCCTCGAAACGCTGCCCGATGGAATCGGAAAACTGGACAAGCTCACCATTTTAAAAGTGGACCAAAATAGATTGACCACGCTGAATAGCAACATAGGTTTCTGCTCTAACTTACAAGAATTAATTCTGACGGAAAACTTCTTGAACGAGCTGCCCAAGCAAGTGGGGAAATTAGTGAAACTGACGAATTTAAACGTGGACCGAAACAGTCTGATGACGATCCCCGAAGAACTGGGAAATCTTAGAGAGCTGGGGGTTTTGAGCTTGAGGGATAACAGGCTGACGCTATTGCCGGATACTTTAGGGAAATGCGAGAGGTTACACGTGTTGGATGTGTCCGGAAATCGGTTACCGTATTTACCTGTATCTCTACTCCAGTTGGGGCTTAAGGCGGTTTGGTTGAGTGAAAACCAGGCGCAGCCACTTTTGACTTTCCAAACTGACACAGACCCAGCTACAGGCGATACAGTTCTGACATGCTTTTTGCTGCCCCAACAAGAATACCAGCCTACAGTAGGTAAGTATCGAAAAGGTTTGGGCTTAATTTCTTTAAAAAATTTTATTGTTAATTCAAGTGTTTCGCTCGCTTCAGTAAAGATCGCTTTTCCTCTTGTTTCCGTTTGTTTTCGTGTTGTTTTTTTTTTTCTTAAGCGCCCTGAATCCTACTGGCTGCGCCAGTTTCGCAAAATAAAGCGTCGACCTTTCTCTTACACCATCCCGCACCGTTTTGCCGTTTTGTGTAATGCACTTGTTTTGTGTGTTGTGCACGTGTGCTAGCTTCTTCTGACGGACGCTTGTACCGCTGTGATGTGACCCCGGCTCTTTCTAACGGAGCTCTGCGTTCAGATGATCAGGGCAGCGGTGACGAAGACTGGGAGGAGAAGGAGGCCAGCAGGACCCACTCAGTTAAATTTACCGACCCCCAGGACCAAGATAATCGAGAGGTAAGAGGGGCATTTTTTTAATAATCTTGTAGACTTTTTACGATCAGTGGTCTCATTAAGAGAAATGTAACATCATTTTAACTGTTAGATACTCGGTTCTTTAATAAGTTATGAAATTATTACTACTAATATAATATATTAATGCATATATTTTTTAAAAAATTCTATCAACGCTATTCGAATTTTCTTCCAAATGTCAAACATATTTCTCTGGTGGCGTCGAAGAAATACGTTTTGCGTGCGTTTTTCTTCGCAGAGGTAATTGGGTCAAATAAAAAGGAAAAAGAGTTTTCTCGTTCTTCAGGCGATTCCTAAAGATAGAAAAAACGCTGCAAGAGCGCAGCGCCTCCGTTAATTAAATCGCATCTCACGACGGTCGCAGTCTATTAAGCGCGTCGATCTTTGATGAGGTAATTGATCGAATTGTAGTTGCTGATGACGTTACCGTTAGCCTTTTTCCTCTGTAATAATCCCGCTTCGATGAACTTCTTGTTCGCAGACTCCTTTCGTGCGCCAAAACACGCCGCATCCGCGCGAGCTCAAAGCCAAAGCGCACAAGCTCTTCTCGAAAGGGCAGAACTCCTCCATGGAGGACAGCGACCTACAATCCGAATCCATCGTGACGATCGCCGAGGCCATCAACCAGAATGTGCAGCACCAGCAACCAGAATTGACTGAAGCTCAGCAAGCCGAGGCGGTGGAACTCGACGGCGACGACGAGGAAAGCAGCGAGCCCAGCGCCGATGAAGACAGCGACAACGTGAGTTGACCTTAAAGAAAAAAAATTGACGGCACAATTTGCTCTAGATAAACGAAGTGAACGGTGAATGCATTTGCATGCGATTAGAAGTGGGAAAAGCGTATGCACAGAAATTCTTAGTTAAACTACACCAGGTCATAACTAATTAAAAATCAAACGAGCAGAATTTTTCAGGTGAAACAAAAAAAAATTGTAATTTTGAATTCTTTAATTCACTAGGGTTTCCGATCGAACCGCGTCGTTAAATTCTACTTTTGCCGCCGACGTTTCGAACTTTTTTTTTGCAGAACTGGACCGACAAAAATAAAATTTCGTGACACGGTTCAACCAGACGCCCTAGTGAAATAGAGTTAATCGGTTGGAACGTTTGCAATCTCTTTTCTTTAAAAACTGCACAACGAACGACGACCGTCTTACTCTTTGCTGTGAAACTCTCGAAGGACTTCGAAGTCGTCTTCAGAACGGTCGTCGTTCGGTGGTGCGTTTCAAATGGAGTGTCAGTTTATGGATGTGCAGGATCGAGTGATGAAACGCGTCGGTTTCACGGGGACCCTGCAAGCCCCCGACGAATCGGACGCGACGCGGCCCAGCCGCCTCCACCGTCGCGACACGCCTCACCACCTCAAGAACAAGCGCATCAACGCCGCCGTCGTTGACAAAGAGAAAGTCGCCTCGATCATAGCGCAGGTTTCTTCCAGTCCTTCAGTAACGGTTTTTTGCACTATTTATTTTTTGGCTTGCTGTATACTCTGTGCCTTTGCAGTTGTTTGCTATGACCGTCTCGTTTTTTTGTGTTATCGCAAGTGGATTTCCAACGAAATCATTTTCAAGATAAATCCTATTTGTGGAATGCAATAATTTTCGTTCTAATCGATTTATCAGTATTTATCAGAGATAACACGTGATTATTATTTTATGCATCCATTCGTGGATTGTTCTAGTAGAATATTTTGGATAAATTCGAAAGGCCAAACCTAGACGTTCCGTATAACTGTGCTCTTCGGCAATTCGTTTTTTTATATTATATGTCGTCGTCAACGGGGTGGCCACAAAGTATGCATCCGCCTCGAGTGACTGCAACAAATAACGGCAGATCTCGGCCGCTGCAGCGTGAAATAGAAAATAGGTTGGGTCATTGGCCGAGGCTAGGAAAGAGTGCAAATAGGATGCGAACTTTCACTACCGGCATCGTTATCGACCTTTTCGCAGGTTCCGAGATCGAAGAGTTCTTTAACGGTCCGCCGTCTTTGTTGCCCGCTCGCCCGTCCGCGTGCGATCAGCGACTATTTTTAACGTATTACGTATTTTATAAACATTGCTCCGAAACGCGATTGGGTAAACAGTTACGAGCGGTACACGAATTTAAATAATCGAGGATGTGTTTACCTGCTTTGCTGTTGTTTCTCCTTTTTAAACGAGGACATTCACTTTAGTTGGAAGGTTTTTTTTTTAATACGATTCTAAACAACAAAATAAATTTAGATTTTATGTGAAAAAAAAACTACAAGCGTATGTTAATTAATTGATTACAGCGTCATTTCTTTACACGGGGAACGTTCAAAAAGTTGCAAGAAAATTTATTAATCGAGTCCTTAGCATTTTTAATAAGTAGTTCCAATGTTCGCATCGGACACACTGTATATACATACATAATTGCAGAATTAACTTCGACGTGCATTTCTGAGAACTGCAAGTTTTTCTGCCTGAACGTTTCATGTGTTAATTACCTGACTGCAAAGAAGACACTTTTTTGCCGCGATGGAATGCGAATTGCCGTTAATAAGTTAAAATTAAGCGCTGCCTGCCGCCTGTATGTAATCACCAGCCTGGCATGCAATTCATGATTGTTTATATTTTTGCGCAAGCAAAAGCGCGAATTGTGTTTTTAATGTCCGTCTTAAAGTTCAACACCGCTCTGAAACTGTGTTTATTTTCTTTAGCTTAAAACTTTTGTGTGTACGTACACACAAAAGCGCTGCTCAATCGATATAGACAGCCTTTTGTCTTACTATAAAAATTCAGGACTTTGATAAATCGAGTTGACATTTACCTGCTTGACCCCAGCGTGTTTATTGTTAATTTTTTTTTGTTCTTGAAGGAATGAGAATTGCTGTTGTTAATGAGGTCAAATTAATTTCGTTTGTATGTTGTGCGTGTGTCACTTGCCTGGTATGCGATTAATTGTTTGTATTTACAAGTTCGTCCGTTGTTTATTTAGGTGATTAATCGTGTGTGCCTTGGTGTTAACACCGTTCGGCTCTTTTCCACAGGCTTTGAAGCGCAAGGAAGAGGACAGCGACAGGATGAGCGCCTCAACGCCGCCTGGATCCGTAGGAGAACGCAGCAACGGCAGTCAAGGTAAGTAACTGTGTGGGCGGAGCTTGCTTCGATTACGATTCGATTACACGTCGAGCCAGCTCGATCTCATTGTTGACGCGGTTGTTATGAGGCGCGGCCGACCGAGATCCGTTTCAATAACGGCGTTCGATTTTTTTTCGGAAATAAAATATATAACGGCGCGGAGTTACGTAAATTCAGTGCGATTTGTCTCCTGTTATCTTATCGCCGAGTATGCGGCCGCTGTTATCAGTGGGCGACGATAGCAGTTGTTCGCGTGCGTTAAACGGAAAACCGAGAAATGAGCAGCACCTTACCGAAGGTGCGAGTTAAAACCAAGGGTGCTACAGTCGACGTGAAAACCGGAAGGGCATATGATCACCTTCGGGCGAGAGCGGCGACTCTGACACTTCGGAGCAAGAGCAGGGTAGTACCTGAGCGGGCGAAAACGCAGTTACTGAGATACTCAGGTTGGTTTTCGTTATCAGCGCTTACCACGACAACAACAAGTGAATAACTCTTGTTGCTTCAGGCGAAACGCTATGATGATGTCAGAATTGTTATTGTTGATTTTGACGTGTGCATGTAACTCGTCGCAGTATGTCGTAACGCGTTCCAGAAATATCGTCGTGTTTGACGTCAAGTTGGTAAACGAATAGTTCTACCTGCGTAAACAAATAGTTTTTTTTTATTATACGATATTAATAACCTAAATTCACAACCATATCATGAAACAAAGAGTTAAAACACAATGTCTTTGCAGCTGGTGAATCTGATGCGGCGGTGGAGCTACGCGAAGAAAAATATGAGATTCACATCGAACGTTCTAGGGCAGGCCTCGGTTTGTCAATCGCGGGCGGCCGAGGTTCGACACCCTTCAAGGGCGACGATGAGGGGATCTTCATCTCACGAGTCACCGAGGGCGGTCCTGCTGATCTCGCCGGCCTCAGAGTCGGCGATAAAGTCCTCTCGGTGAACGGCGTCGACGTCCTCGACGTCAGTCATTACGACGCCGTCGAAGTTTTGAAGGCGTCCGGTTCAGTATTAATCCTCGAAGTGAGCCGTGAAGTAACGCGGCTCGTCGCCCCCTCCCGCGGTGCTGAGTTGAATAAAAGGGTCCCGTCACCTCTGCCTCCACCACCACCACCCGGCGATGCCGTCCGAGACGACGTCGTTTTCCAAAAAATTACGGTCCACACGACGCTAATACGTGATTCACGGGGACTCGGCTTCAGCATAGCCGGTGGAAAGGGATCGCCCCCATTCAAAACTGACTCAGATGCCATCTACATATCACGGATTACAGAGGGAGGGGTTGCGCACAAAGACGGAAAACTTGCTGTCGGTGATAAGGTGACTTCAATCAACGGTATCGACTTGAACGGGGCCACTCACGATCAGGCAGTGTCTTTGCTGACGGGTTTGGAACGCTTCGTGCGGTTGGTAGTTGAAAGGGAGGTCCCTGTCGAAAAAGAAAGTCCTTCGCCTTCTCCCGGACCACAACAATCACCGCGCGTCTTTGGCTTACCGAAGCCATACACGGGATTGTATTCGGCCAATAGTTACATGGCAAACAGACCAGGGTATAATTCCTACAGGAGATCATTGGAGATAGACAAGAAAGTAAGTTGAGTAAAAATAAATGATTTTGAGCTTGAAAGTATTACATCGTGGTTTTTTGCAGATAGAACAATCACCACCAGCAAATGAAACAAGAACGAATGGAATCGCAGAACAAGATTCCAAACAAGAACCTCCTCAACCAGCTCCGAGACGTTTAAACTCGCAATCAAGCGAAAATGCTCCACCGCCCACTCAAAACATTAAGCCAATCCTCGTACAGAACGTTACGCCAGCGACTACGACCACTCAGAACACTAAAACGCAAGCGCCGCCGCCTACGTTAAACCATACGACGCCCCCGCCCGCCCAAAACCACAAGAAAGCCACGCCCACGTCTTCGTCTGACGGAGATGACGCTCAGGTACTACCGAAGCCCATCACGAATGAGGAATTTCAAGCCATGATCCCCGCCCACTTCCTTAACAAAGCTCCCAATCCCGCGACCGAACCTACGCAAACCGTGTCCGTTACTATTCGGAAACCAGATCCCATCGACCTGCCGCCGCCTCCGACGGGACCCGGCCGAGTCACAGAGACCATCACCAAGAGCACGTTCACCGAGACCGTGGTCACTCGTATAACAGACAATAAACTCGTTGTGCCCGTTATCATCGAGGTATGGCCGCATTTGCAGTGTCTATTGCATGTGTAATGATCGCTTTCGGTTGCATGCAATTTCGTAGTGTAGTACATTTTTAGTTTCCCTTTTTATTTCGTTTCAGAAGACCTTTTTTCATTTAGATGCACCAAAACTATACTATGTTGTTCATTGCTTCACATAAAAACTACACACGATATAGCTTTTATTTATCTTCAAGATTGATTGCAAAATTCAAACTTTTTATTATGTACAGAGAGGTGCTCTTTTAATTTATCAATGTTAACCCATCTTTGATGTTTTGTTGTACCAATGTTAATGAAAAAAAATGAGGAGTCCGGTTAACCATAAGAAATCGTAATTTTTATAAATTTGCAAGTGTTTAGTTATTCGAAACCGGTTGCAAACATTGTAAAAATTAAGATTTTTTTGTAACAAGACGTGACATTCTTTTCTTTGTTTTAATTTGACGAAAT
Source organism: Dorcus hopei (assembly GCA_033060865.1). NCBI lineage: Eukaryota > Metazoa > Arthropoda > Insecta > Coleoptera > Lucanidae > Dorcus > Dorcus hopei. The sequence continues at coordinate 11,270,377 of CM065425.1, forward strand.
TACTTTAATTACCAGCGTTAATCGAGGAGGGTGAATTCAATAAGAACTGTCACGCCCCCTCATCATCTAAGACCTAAGGTAATCAACGTTTATGTTATCGTAAGTAATTCTGGTAATTTGAAATCGATGTTATCTTAAACGGAATTTAGCAGTTTGTTCACCTGATCACAGATTGCCCCCCAGGTATCCACGTTAAGTTTGTGTTCTTTCTCGTTCGATTTAGAGATGGCGTTGCTTCTTGCATTCGTGTTTTTTTTTTAATTGCTGCGGTCTACAACACTTCTTTGTGTGTTTATAAATTGTAAATAAATATCACACTATAGCATGCGACTAACTCTTGCACACGTATGACTTGGCCTCATCTGCAGAGCAGCGAAGACACAGGTAATGGACAAACAACTTCTCCTCTCTCCTTACCCGCTTCACTCATTCTAATGTACCTCGTCACGATTGGCCGCGATCTTTTTCAGTGCGTTTCGTTAGTTTTTTTTTTATAGGTATATATACATAAATCATCTGTACAGACGTTGTGCTAATTTACCCCTGTGTGCTAGGTTCAGTAATTTTGCGAAATTCGTTTCACATTGCGAGGGACCTAGCGGGTACAAATATTCTTCGTATTTGTCTAGTAGAACTTGGTTAGTAGGAGAGATGGTTTGTAAGTACCTGTCACTCCGCTCTGTATATAAAAAAACACTTCCATCTTTTGCAAAAGCAGCACGTCTTTCCTCTCTGCACAAAGAATATTTGTACCCGCTTCGTATGTCCGCAACACAGCCTAGCGTAACGCGAATTTCCGAATTTAGGATGTGACCTTGAGCAAAGCGGGCGGTTCTCTAGGCTTCAGCATAATCGGCGGAACGGACCACTCGAGCATCCCGTTCGGGACAAAAGAGCCGGGAATTTTCATCTCGCACGTAAGTCCGAGGGGTTCCCCCTTTCGCCTTAAACTAACTGGTTTTCTACCCGACAGATGGTGCCCGGTGGAACGGCGGCGAATTCCGGGAAGTTGCGCGTCGGCGACCGGATAATCAAAGTAAACGGAACCGACGTGACTCAAGCGACGCATCAGGAGGCGGTTATGGAACTGTTGAGGCCTGGGGATCAGATTACGTTGACCGTAAGGCATGATCCACTCCCGGACGGTTATCAGGTGAGGAATGTCTTGATGGTGTTAGGTGTTCCATTGAAAAGTGGCTTTTAGATTTTTCATAAGTTGTGAAGCAGGATTTGAATTTTGAAATATTCTGTCACCGTGAAATCAAAACATTTCAGTTGAATACTCTTTATATCCACGTTGCACAAACTTTATTAGTTCTGTCTTATTACAAGCAACTCGAAGTTAGGTATCTAAGTACTACAGTAAGTATACGATCAAGTTTTTTTGATAGTAAATCAACGATTTGACGATAGGAACTGACGATAGACAAGGCCGAAAACGAGAAGCTCGGCATGCACATCAAGGGGGGCCTTCAGGGACAACGCGGGAATCCCCTTGACAGAACCGACGAGGGCATCTTCATATCTAAAGTAAATTCGGTGGGCGCTGCGCGAAGGGATGGCCGATTGCGTGCGGGGATGAGACTTCTAGAGGTCAACGGACGCTCGCTGTTGGGGGCAACGCACCAAGAAGCCGTCAACGCGTTGAGGATGTGCGGAAACAGCATAAACTTGGTGGTTTGTAAGGGGTACGACCGCGCGGAAGTCGACATGGCCATTGCTGAAGGTCGGCTAACCCGAGGAGGTTCCGTGAGCAGTCGATCGCAAAGCGTCAGCTCGCTCGATTTTCCCGATGAAGAAACAGTGCAGGTATTTGAAGATTAAATTCTGAAACGACCCACATAACTACACGTGCGTTTCAGGAACACCTCATGCAGTCGGAACTGGTGCAATTTGAGAAGGAGGAAGCGGAGAAGCGCGTGAAAGTGCCGGATAAACTTGAGGAATTATCGTTGGTTGAAGCCAAACCGGTAACGCCCGCGGAAAAAGTTTTGGACGTGGTGAGGGCCGTCGAAACTTTAGCGGCGAACGAGACGAACGTCCCCCCGAAATCACCGGGCGGAACAAACGCCGAGCTCAAGACGACCACCATCGTCATGAGCAAACACACCTTAGCACCCCAAGCCAGCTCGGTGAGTTTTCGTAAGAAAAACAAATCGCTTCTTAACCCTAACAATATCATGAAATAATCACTTTGTTTGTAAGTATCCTCACACTCATTTTAGAGCGCCCTCGATATCTGGTTTTGTTTGATAGTTTTCATCTCGCATTCATCAGCAATCACCTGGCACCACCACATTAATTGTTGGATGAGCATGAGAAACGTAGTCAATGGTAGATTGCATGTAGATGTCGTTTTTAGTTTTCGTCGTCGATGCATTTATCGCTGACAACGTTTCGTCCATGATTCCGATGTGCCAAAGCCATTAAAGAAACAAAATATTTTTATCCTACATGACAACGCACTTAACGTTTTACATGTTATTGGTTTTCCCATAATTACTTCAACTCTAATCGTTGACTAATCGATCGAGACTGGGACAAAACGTTGGGCAGTATAAGGAAGCCGGCCCCTTGTTTTGTCATTAACGCAAGTTTTCTTGCAGAAACTGCACAGACTCACAAAGCTATAACATTCAACTCAACCGGAAGTTATGCTGTGAATACCAGTGCGTTAACTAAACCAAAGTGATTACTATATGCGTTCGTTAATAAGAATTATAAAATAAGGTGAGACGCGTTGTGACTTTATTTTATTCATATAGTGGATGATGATGTTAAATTTCAAAAACGTCGGTACCTACATAAATTTGCCAAAAAAAGAACTAGATTTTATCACGTCGTTATGTTTGTTGCAATCGTAGCAAATTGTAAAGTGTTAAGTAAGCATTTGTGAGGCAGATACGGGCAACTGAATTAACAGAATAGAAAGGGTTGGCCTTAACTGCCGGAAAAAAATGTCGACACGGTGATCGGCGCCGAAATTTCGAAATTAGAAATTGCTTTTCTTTTTTAACTAATTAGGAACTCTCCAGATCAAATCTGTGCGGTGAAGTCTGATTCTTTTTTTTTGTCTTCAAAGTTTGGCATTCCTTTGTTCTGAAAAATTTAAAATAGCTTTAAAATTTGCAGCTATCCGTCTATTTTACTACTACACTTAATTTCGTTTACCATCAGCAACTAATTTCATAATCCAGATCGAGACCATACAAATTATAATCGTTAACTGCCAATAGCATTATGAAAGAAGGACTTGAAAAATCAACGTGCATTATGAACATTACCAAAAAGAAGTACTTTGTCGCCTTCAGAAAGCATAATTGGCGATGGAGTTTTGTTTATGTATTTTTGTTACCGTTAGAGTAAGATATATGTATTTTTACTGTAGTTTCATGTATATACAACATTAATATTAATAATAATAATAATCAATGGTGCTTGTCGATGGTTATATCAAAGTAAAGTGTATTAAGTTGGGGCAAAGAAAGCTCTTAAGGAATAATGTTACTTTTGGATACTTACAGATGAAGTGTGTTATCGTTTTTGTTTCTATTACTCCACTGCATAGAACATTAAATAATTAAGAACATGATTTTTGTTTTCCTACAATGTAAAAAATACAGGTGCAGTGTCGTTTATAGAAACAGATTCGCCTCGTATGCAACATTAATGTACCTAACTTAATAGAAAAATGGTGCTGGTTGTTATTACTTTTAGACTTGTGTTAGGCATTTTGTTTTAGTCGTCCGGACTCTTGGGTACTGTATCATCTATGTGTAACCGTTTATATCTGCGGCGTGTATCAGTCGAAGGCTCCGCCTTTCAATTCTAGTTTACCCAGTGAGAAACGTCAGAAATGCAGGGCGTTTCGATTCCCCCCAAAACAAAGCATTTATTTTTTTATATATTATCGCCGTCTAAAGGTGACGTACGTAATTGTTTTGGGCTGACGCAAAATCGAAACGCCCTACGCAGACGCATTTCCTGAATGCACTAGCAGCGGACCAATTATTTTCGACAAAATAGGCGGGGCCTTCCCACGAGCAGTTATTTGTTTTCTCTTCTCTCATGTGTGTCCTATGAAGTATGCCAGAAATACCAAATTCTGTGCAAAAAAAAAACGTCTTAATGTGATCGTACACGGTAAAATATATTTTTGGTAAAAACGAGGTGCTTTTGTTTGTCTCTTTGTCGTCGCTTCAGTGGTCGTTTCTGATCTCAAAAAAAAAAAAAGAAAACTCAGGTTTTATTATACTCTGACAGGGGCATTCGGCGACGTTGCCGAAGGTGACAAAGCCGAAACTTCAGCCGTTGAGAACGGGAACTATGCGAAGCGCGACTGCGGCGGAAAACCCAGGCAGAACTCCGCCCCCCTCACCCGAAACAGACAGACGTAACAACATCCTCACCCCAGACGCACTGTTCTTTACTTCCGGCCAAAGAATTAGCCTCGCAGATCTACCACCACCCGAAGAATTTCTCGGAAATTCTAATGGTTATGTGATTCCACCCCCTTTAGATTTTGATTTGACGCCGCCCCTTCATTCCCATTCATCTTTGAACGAAGACGTTTTTATACCTCCTATCGTCCCGCCTCCTTCGACTGTTTACCCTTACGATATAGAAACCACGCACCCGCCTCTTACTTCTGCTAAAGAGGAGGTTGATATACCACCAATCGCCCCGCCTCCTCCAATAATTGAGCCTTACGAACATAAATTAAATTCTCTAACGATTCTTCCGAAAACGAGGACACAAAACTCGCGGCTTACGCAACATGAAATTTCAGAATTGTCTCCGCCTGTTTTACCAAAAGACGCACGGCATGGGACTACGTATGAAGACGTTTTTATACCTCCGGTTGTCCCGCCCCCTCCGGTAATAGAAACTTACAAATTAGAAAAAAATTCCCCGGAGTTACTTCCGAAGCGAATTTTACGACAGGATGTTTCAAACTTATCTCCGCCCCTCGCACATTCTAGAACTACGAATGAAGACGTTTTTATACCACCAGTTGTCCCGCCTCCACCGGTAATAGAAACTTACAAGTTAGAAAAAAATTCCCCGGAGTTGCTACCGAAGCGACTTGTACAACATGATGTTTCAAACTTATCTCCGCCCCTCGCACATTCTAGAACTACGAATGAAGACGTTTTTATTCCACCAGTTGTCCCGCCTCCACCGGTAATAGAAACTTACAAGTTAGAAAAAAATTCCCCGGAGTTGCTACCGAAGCGATTTATACAACATGATGTTTCAAACTTATCTCCGCCCCTCGTACGTTCTAGAACTACAAATGAAGACGTATTTATACCTCCAGTTGTTCCGTCTCCTCTGGCAACAGAATATAACAAATTAGAAAAGAAATCCTCGGAATTATCGAAACAAGACCCGCAACTTGGGCAACGTAAGCTTTCAAATTTGTCCCCTCCCCTTGCACGCCCTAGATCTATGGATATAGACATTTTTACATCTCCAATTATTCCGCCTTCTCCGGCTATTAAACCTTTCAAATTAGAAAAAAAATCCGCGGAGTTAACGGACCAAGACGCGCGACTTGTGCAACACGACATTCCAAACTTGTCTCCGCCCCCTTTGCCCAAAACTCCTCCCCCACCGATCGTGTCGGAACGCGATTCGCTCAAATCGAAATCGAGAGATTCCGCTCGCATTTCAGTTTACAAGCGGCAAGTATCGCGGCCTCAGGTACCGCCCCCTCCGGTTCCCACAAAATCACTCGACGACTTGTCTTTCGTGAGCGACATTTTCAAAAAGTACGAGCAGATTCCTCTGTACGGAAAACGTGATTTTCGATCGTTCTCCTCGACCTCTTCCGCGGACGAATCCCACTCGTCAGATATGAACGACGACTTCAAAGCTTCCTCTAGGCCCAAATATAATGACATGAGATACCCGAAACGACCTATTAACAAGTCTAAGGTAACTGCTTTGATTTATTATTAGCAAAATGATTAATTATTAGAAAAACTTTGCGATCGCTTATTTTAATGTCGCGGTTGAATTTGGACAGCCTCCGCAATCTCCGAAGGGGGGCAACGAGGGCGGGATGAAGATGTCTATGAGCGATAGATTGAAGTTCTTTGAGAACGCGATGGAGGAAAGCCAGAAGCCCTCTCCAAAACCTGGTAGGTTTTTTTGATTGAATTGCACGCGTATGTTTACAGTTTTGTGGGCGTTTCAGAAAAGGTTTTTAGTTACTTAAGCGCCGATGAAGTGGAAAAATTGAAGGCTGAAGAAGAGAAGAAAATTGCCACACTGGGCCGATCTGACATGGGTTCTCTTAACTTGCTGAGTCATTCTGATGATGAGTCTGTTGAATCGCAACCCCAGTCTAGGTGATTTAACGATGCAGTAAGTGATTAAGGGGAACCTCCCTGATTGTTGATTTGTGTTTAGGCCGGCTAGTACGATTGGTATTGTGCGTACAGCAAAGGCAGAGCGACGGCTCAGAGATCAAATGCGAGAGGACGGATTGTTGTTAACTGATGAAGACGAGATTCATTTATCTCCGGCGGAAGAAAGGGCTTTGCGCGCTGAAAAAAGAGCGGCTTGGAGGCAGGCGCGTCTTAAATCGCTCGAGCAAGATGCCATACAGGCTCAAATGGTCATCAAGTCGATGACCGACATGGTCGGAATGAACGATTCACCAGCATCACAGAGCATCCCCGAAGCTGAGAAGTCGGAAGTAAGTTTTTCTTTTATCAGTTGGTAATTTCGACTAACAAATTTCCTTATAGAGTGCTTTCTGTATGTGTATACTACTCGACACTGTGCTTGCACACTGCGTTAAGAGTAGCATGTCTTCTGTGTTTTTTTTTTTTAAATGTTCTTCAAAATGATAAGTTTTTTTAACTAACTGCATTTTGTCACTAACCCCGACTGGACTCGCTACGCATCCAGGGCGACGGTACTAACAGCATTGCATGTGTCCAGCTGCGGCCCTCTAGCGCCGATTTCCCCAAGCTGGCGGTTCGCACCAAGCCCGGTGCGAGTACGAAGATCCGGGAGAGCGAGAAGGTCGTCGGCGAGAAGGTGACGCAACGGACGGAGGAGTACCTCGACGACGTCACCGGGGAAAAACGCGTACGCACCGTCGAGTATGTAGAGAAGCTTATCGAAAGAGAGGTATAGCCCCGTTCAGCATGAATGACATAGCACACGCACTCTGGTTAGTTCTTAACACGTGTCTTGTCGTAGTTGGCTAGTTAGTTTTAGGCGATTTTTTTTTTCAAATTGTTTAGTTGCATGTGTTTCGCTTTCTACTCACAGTAAAATTCATACATCAAAAAACATTTAAAATTCAGAAAAAAGAAAACAAAGAAAATTAAAGAAACTGCACGAATTATTGTTTTCCCAATTAAAAAAATAATAATAAAGTGACTACGGGTTAGGCAACCAAACTAACACCTTTGTTACAAATAGGATTGCCTAATTCTTTTGTCATACACTCTGTTATTCTTGTTATTGCATAGGCAGTTATTTTGATTTCGAAAATCTAAAATTTGTTATGCCCGTAAGGAATCTCAAGATGTTTGTGGGGAGCATCTTGTTTTTTTTTTTTTTTTTTGTGAAGAACTTTAAATTTGAGTTCCTCTTTGCCAACATGTACAATTTTTTTCTTTATCTTATTTTATGCTGATGTAAATTCTTGAAAATATTTAATACATTGCTCAAGGAAAAAGTAGTCGTCGTATTTTGTAAATAGGCGTGTTTTCTTTCATTAAGGCTTTTTAAGTAAAACTTGGCGTATCTGAGAAACTATTACTTCATTAAAAAATATCCTTTTACTTGCTTAAAAATTATATTTACATTTATTTAAGTTAATACTTAAAAATGTTCAGCCGCATTAAACGTACAGTCTGTGGCATTTAATCGGGTTTCTTCATTAACGCCGTTCCTATTGAAAATACAAAATATGGAAAATGTTTTATACAAAAGTATCATCCTTTAAAGCTCCGCATAATTTAAAATTATTTTCAAGTTTGTATACATGTTGTCCCAGTTTGGCTATACGATGTGTAACTTCGTTATTTTAAATGGAACACACCATGTTTTATAACGAATTTAAGCTTCTTAGGTTATTTTAGGGCAAGTTTGATAAGGGTTCGCTATACCTAAAATCTATGGTTTTTAAGATGTTGGGCTTTGTTTACGGTTTTCGGAAAATACAAATCTAACTTTTATAATTAATATCTCATTAACGAAGAAAGTTAGAAACCAGATATTGTGGTACTGTTACAAGCTAAGTGGAAGGTATCTACCGCAATAACAAAATTTGCTTTTCATTAAACAGGGATTCAATAAAACTATTTCCATTTCGACAACAATTGAAGGGCAGTAACTTTTGTTTTTTAAAAAATGGAATAGTGTTATTTTTATGTCGTCGTTAGATGCTCCATAATAGTTATTTTCAATTTGCTATACACTTACCTATACCAATTACTAACGGTTGAGCAGATAGTATTTCATAATTTCTGTATTTGAACATGTTAACCCTTTCGCGTGGGATTTAAAAATTTGATTTACTATGTGGGATGCGGGAGGAGAAAATTAAACGAAAAAATATTAATAAAATAAATAGTATCTTATAATACAAGTGCATAAGAAAGCCTTTAAAGCACTTGCGCCGTTAAAAGCGCTCCGCTGCGCGTCGCGCTTTTAAATCCGTCACGCGTGCTTTAAAGGCTCTTATGCACGTGTATTATACAATATTTTTTATTATACCTGCGCTAAAATATGAAAATTAGAACATTAAAATTTAAATTCATTATGTAAAGTTGCCTGTGGATCGCATTTTGAATCGTTAACGTGGAGATTGTATGTGTTGTTCCCTAGGCAACTTTAAAACTTTAACTTTAAAACACGGCGTGCTTTAATCGCCCATTTTCACACGCTTTTTAGTTTTAAAAACAGGAATTTTGATTCAGGTATAATAAAAATAGTATATTATTATACAAGTTTCACAAGAAGGCTTATTGTAACACGAGTGGGGTTGGGGTACGACTAGTGAAGCGTAGCGAGCTAGGAGTGCCCCAACGGAACGAGTGTTACAATGCCTCTTGTGAAACGTGTATAATATACTATTTTTTCTACTTTGCGTCACTTATTGAACAAAAATATGAAAAATACTGTCAAAAATTGGATCTCCTTAGTATATGGGGAATTTTAGTTGTAATGCGTGGCAACACTGAAAACCTTTCGTTTTAATCAAAAGTCACATTAACCAGTTATTAATTTGTCTTATCCAGCTTCATTGTGAGTATTCTGTTAAGTAACAAATAAATAATGAGTTATTTTGTAAAATCTATTTAATATTTTCAATTAAAAATTGACTAAAATTTCCCCAAAAACAGTTTCACAATGAGCTTCATTGTGAAACTGTTTTTGGTGTCACAATGAGTTCATTGTGAACGCAAAGTAGAAAAAATTATTTTTTAAAATTATTTACACTAATCGAGCTTCAAGCTTTTCTGAAGCTTGTCGGGGAGGCGTAATGACTGGTAATGTGGTAATTATCTACTGCCTAATGCCTAGTTATCAGTATCATGTATGGAACTTCCCAAGAAAAATGATTTTGTCATGACGTACGGTGTACGTCATTCCGCAGTATATGTAGATTTTGTGCATGACGTACACGTGTACGTCATTCCACGCGGAAGGGTTAATTAAAATCAGAAGTGAGTATTTATTCAAACATTTTACTTCTAAATTATCAAAATTATTTCTCTCGTTACTGTTTAACCTACCACAAGCCTTAACAATGGAATTAACTAATCATGTATTTAACAATATTTTATACGACCAGGAGTTAAAAACTTAGTAAACTGACATTTTACTCGAAACAAATAAAATGTTTGAGTAAATACTCACGCCTGATTTTAATTAATATACTAAAATGCAGAAATTATGAAATAATATTAAATATCTCCTCAACGGTCAGTAACAAGTGTAGGGAAGTGTATAACTTGCTACCTACCTTTCACTATCTACTTAGCTGACCTTGCGTGAATTGCGAACGCTGGGGGAAACTCGTTGATGTTGGCGAAAACCTACCTGGAATTATGCACAGCTCAGTAGAGACGGGGTGGGCTACAATTGGATTGTCGGTAACTCGATACCTAGATGTAAAGTAAAAGGGGCGCCACCTAGCGTTATGTAAGTTCCAAGCAGTATGGTGAAATACTTGGCACCGCTAGGACTGCATACGTGATTAAAAGCGTTTGAGAATCCCTCAGGTTTGATTTCCGCAATAAAAAAAAAGGTTTGTCAGACATCCTGTGTATAACGCAACTATCGATCACCCTGTATATTGATCAAAAGAAAAATGCATCAAACGATGATACGGAGTTTATTAAGAAACGTAACGGAAAAGTGTGCAGTTACGAGGAGCAGAACGCTCAGCAAACGATAAAAGGGGCTTACGTTAAAATGCCCCAAAAATAGTCTGGTTAAATTTAATTGAATTGAAATTTACAAAGCGTCAGCAAATGCGTAATCACCGGCGAGGATATACTAGGGATGACGACGGGTACCCGTTTATTTAAATGGAACCGGTTCCCCTTTATGAATACCCGTTACCCGATAAGTACCCGGGTGCCCGGTAATTACTAGTGCTGGCAAAAACCGGAAAAAATTTAAACCGAATAATCGGTTTCTTTAAAAACCGGTTTCGGATATAATCGGCTATCCAAATAATGGTTAAAACCGATTATTAGATTATCCAAGAAACCGACTATTCGAATATCCAAAAACTGACTATTCGGATATTTGAAAAACCGATTATTCGAATATCCAAAAACGACTATTCGGATATCCACAAATACGTTATAATAAAAGCAATTAAGTAAATAAACATGTAACTATGTGTATGTACTTTTTTCTAATAAGTACTGAAGATCTTTAACAAACAAAACCCATTCTGATATCCAATTATTCGAATTTCCAGTTATTCGGATACCTGAATATCCGAATAACCTGTTATTCGAATTTCCGATTATCCAAGAAACTGATAATATTCAAATATCCGGTTATCCGAATAACTGGATATTCGAATAACCGGTTTTCCGTATAACTGGATACTCGAATAACCGAGTTATCCGGATAACCGGTTTTCGGTTTTCTCCAAAACCGCGAATATCCAAAACCGGTTAACCGATTATCCAAAAAATCGATTTCGGTTGCCAGCACTAGTAATTACCCGATACTCAGTAAGTGCGTTACTTGGGATATTGCTACGAAAGATTTTCAAATTGTTATTCAATATTTATCGGATATACAGATAGTTATCGGGTACCCGGGTACTTATCGGGTAACGGGTAATACCCGGGTACCAATAGCGGGTACCCGGGTAACAAAATTATCGGGTATCGGTGTCCCTAGAATATACTGTACGGTTCGCAAAATAACGTACAATAAATTCTGTCTGAAGGACAGTAGACACAGTTATAAGATCGAGGCCTGGTTTGTTCACTTTCAATTAACTTTAACTTTCAGTTTATTCCCATGGTAACAATTATTTGTACAATTGTTATAAACCGGAAGATAAAATTAATTGAAAGTGAATAAACCGGACCCGAAAGTTTAAGATCGCATGCAACGAAACGCGGTTCTTAAGGAACCTCGGCCTTAAGCAGATGAGAAGAGTATCACAAGCCACCGAAGGTACCCAATAATCAATTTAGAGACGCATATAATTAAAAGAGGATACCACACTCGTGTTCCACCAGCTCTACGTTAAGTTCGGACAGTCTGGGGGGGCTGCCGCTTACGACGCTGGTTCGATCCAGAACGGCAGCTCCTTCAAGAGCTCCCAACGACGAACTATGACTGTGAAAGTAAAGCAGGCTCTCGGACTGGTGATATCTGCGTCGAAACTCGTACGGGGAATCCAAACGATTACGTCAAGATCACGAAAAGTGACACGGATTTTTCATGAGTTTTCGATCCTCCGCAGTTTTTGCTAATGGAAGAAACACGAAGGTAAGTAAGAGAGTTTGACGAACTTAAAGCTGAACCAAAAGACTTATCCCTTTTTAAGAGAAGGGTCTGAAGCGATAAATAACTGCAACGCGTGGTAAACTTAGACGAAATTCGGCATAGGTTTTAACTGCTATTACAGCACTGGATTATGCATCCAACGAACGTTCGTGAGCGAAGAAAAATCCCCAAGATTTATTAGGTGGCCAGACTCAAACTACAAAATTATTTTCTGCGACGGAAAAAAGCGGCCAACGCCCCTGAGGTGCCCTGACAAGCTCAAATTCGTTATAAAACATAAGGTGTTCCATTTAAAATAACGTAAAAGTTACACATCGTACAGCCAAATTGGGACAGACTGTATATTTGAAAATAATTTTAAATTATGCAAAACTTGAAAGGATGATACTTTCGTATGAAGCATTTTCGATATATTCAATAGGAACAACGTTAATGAAGAAACCCGGTTAAATCCCACAGGCTGTATGTATGTCAACAAACAAGAATGACTCCTTTTATCTTTTGAGTAGTGTACTTCCATAAAATAGAACAAAATGTTTCATTTCACATCAACTTCATTGTTTATAAGAAACACACTTCGGAATGTCAGTGTTCTGGAAGTTTGGTATCGAAATAGAATTTGAATGATTGAACGAAAATTGAAGCCACGTGATTACAGTTTATAATTGTCGGCAGCATTGAGTGAATCATTTTCAAAGCTATTTAAGTAAAATTAAAAGTTGTTAAAGAACACCTGAAAGTTTTAGTTTTAATAGGAGTAAGAAATTATTGTTTACATTACATCATTTATTAGAAATAGGTTATCCAATTACGTAAAATGTACTTATTTTTATGAGTCATGTGGCTTTGATTTTTTTTAATGCTCACTCTGTACGTCTGCATCGCAACGCTTCACTAAAATACATGTACACACTCATGTAGAAGTTTTGCAGTAGTTCGCATTTCATTTGCCTTTAATCTAGTAATTTTAAGATAATTATGAAATTCATTTTAAAAAAGAATTGAAGTTCATAATTACTGTTGTTATCTATGATCAGTCGTTGAGTCTTTTAAGTGGTGTCGTTCAGGTGGAAACGCTGCAAGAGAAAATCATATCCTTGGAACTGACAAAGTCCAACGATCCGAGCTTGGACATGTGCTTGAACGGTAACGGCTTTATCAAAGACGACAATGACAACGACGATGATTGTGAGGAGACGGCGTCTGAACCTACAACTCCTACGGCAGCTGACGAAGAGGCGCCCTTCTCAATCAACAAGAAGAAAAAGCGCAGGCGTTCGAGGAGGAGCAGTAAACACTGACGACCGGAACTTTGGTAGGGACTTTTCATTCCAGTTGCGTACATCACGGACTGCGTGTTCTTTCCTTCCGAGGTGAATGGGTATTGTTTAATAAATATTTTATACCTAGTTAAGTTTCCAGTCTAAATTATTGTTGCATTGTGTACAAAGTATTTAATGTTAATCTAAATATTTTATACAGTTATTTGTAATTCCGTCTTGATCGACGGCGGAGGACTAACGTTAGCCTTCTTTAAAAAAAAAAAAAAACATAATAAAGCCTCACGTGGTGGTTTCTGTGCTTTTATTTTGTATGTTGGTTACGATGAAGTAATTGTGCTATTAAGTCAGACATTAGAAATTTTAATAAATAAAGAAATGTATGTTTATGTAAATGACACTTGTTTTTTCTTTTTAATATTTTTACTATTTTTCAATCATCAACTTAAATGAAGCTTAAAGTCAAAATCATTAATTTTAGAAATGAGTACTATTTGTCGCCTTGTTTTCAACACTTTTTTTTAAATTAGTGACGTTTGCTTCAGCGTACGATACAGAATTGTATTTGTTTTCGTTTATGATGTAAAAGTGATTTAACTCAATTGTGCAATATAAAATTTTATTTAAAAAAATCTTGCCTTCATGATAAAAATATCTGTTTTTCAGACGAACGCGTTTTCTTGATCTAATTCACTTCTTTGGTGCTATAATACCCTCCAATTGAGCCTGAAAAAGATAAATTAGATTAATCCTAATTCATGTCTTCTAAAGAAAGTGTCTGTAAGGGTCAAGAGTAAATCAACTCGCCTTCAATTGTTGATTGGTCTTTTTGAGGAAAGCGATTTCTTCATTGTGCTTCTTCTCTTCTGCAAGGCGTAACTCAGCCGCCCTCCTATCCGCTTGCTCTGCCCTCTGCCTCAAGTCCGTTAGCTGCTTCTCAAGGTCGTTCTTTTCTTCCTTCAAGCGCTCCATATTGTATTCTAAATCGGATTTGCCCTGCTCTGACTGAAGTGCCTTTCGCATGCCGAAAGCAATGCTGCTGCAGTACAGAGCTTGATAAGCCTCGATCGTCATCCTCATCTCATCCCGAACCCTCAAAAGCAATAGACCACGTTCGGCGCAGTTGATGGTCACCTGTCGGATGATTTCGTCGAAGCACTGGGTGTACAGCTCTCTTCGAATCGGGCAGATCCCAGTCTCACGGGCCTAAGAACTCGTGGGATGAAATGTTTGCCTTTTTTTGGGCGGTGAATATACCTGTCGCTGTTGAAGACGCATGTCCAATTGCTCTTGGAGGTTGATGACTTCCAATCGCGTGGCCGGCGTAGTCGACACTTGTTGTCGCCACATTTGCCCGTCCTCTTCCCATTCTTTCGGTGGAAGAATCGCATTTAGGATTTCCTCGGTTTCCCTTCGAACGTCAGCTGCGGGAGCTGGACCCTTAGACGGAGGCTCCACTTCCTCCTACAATTAAACATCGCACTTTTTCTTGCACGTTTTGATGAAACGGTTTGACTCTGTTTGATTTTTCTGTTTTACCTGAACGGGCTCCTCGTGTTTAGTGATGAGCACCGGATTGTCGTATTTAACCAACGTGGTATCATCTGGTATTATACGTTCAGCCATTTTTGTAAATTAATTAAAGTCGATTGATCCTGTCGCTGTCAGTGTCACAGATAGTATTGATCAAACTTTGCAAAATTTGTTGCCATAGAAACGTCTGTGATTCTATTTTTATAATTATTATTTTTTTCCACTGACTGCACTAATGCACACTCGGTGTATCTTCATCTCTTATTATTACATGAGATTAAAATGAGATGCAAATATAACGAGTGTGCACTAGTGCAGCCAGTGGAAAACGCTTCTTGCTCTTCATTTCAAGAAATACACTTTTGACAAAAAATATTCTTTTTCGTATAGTGTGAAAAAGCAAATTTATTGCAATGTATTTATTATGATATTTTAAAGTATTTACGATCATATGCAGTAAACAAATAAACTCGGCTTAACTTAAGTTAGGCCCACTTGTACAATGCCTGTTTAAATTTAAGCTGAAGCTTAAACTCATAGCAATGATTATTTTGTTAAGATGGTCACTCTCTATCTCTGTACACTTCCTGATCGTAGTCACTTTGTACAGCGCTATCTAGGAAAAAGGAATGTATAAAAATGTATCAACTTGTTTTTTGGACAATAAACAGAATGACGTTATGTTAAAAGATTATCTTAATTTTTCACTAAATACCAAGAAAGTAAAGCACTATTTCAAGGTATTTCACAACTGTTTAAGCTTTAGCTTAAAGTTAAGCTAGAATTGTACAACTAGGCCTTAACAATGTTTTGGAACTTCAAATGTCATTCGTTATAATCGTCACTAAAATTTAAGCTCAGTTTAAGGACTGATACTTTAGCGTGCTTTAGCCACTATAATTAACTTTAACTTTCGGTTTATTGTAGAGACAATTGTTTCTTTAGGAATAAATCAAAGATTAAAGTTAATCAGTCAGTAAAGTACCGGCCCAGTACGGTCATTAATGTTTTACTTTTTTTTAAAAGAAAAAACATACAGAAGGTTTTGGCCTTCAACTTTGTTATACTAATACTTCAACTTTGTTATACGTAATGTAATTTCACACCCTATGTCAATAACAGGCAATTTTTGCACGTTACATGAATAACTATTTTTATATTTGATGCTTCTTAATTAGAGTTAAAATTTGTGATGTAAACAACTACTAGAATTTGCTTGCATGATTGTTTATCCAGCATTTTAATGTATGTACAAATAGTCAAATACATTAATCATCATAATTGTAACAGCTCCACGGAACAGACCAAATTTGCAGCATTCCATTTGCATTTCCAACTGCCACAATCGAAGCCCTGCAAAACAAAGACATCTCCCCAATTAATAAACCGAAACATTCAATGCGAGGCATCCCTCACCTTTCTCGATTTAATTCCATCTGAGTTAGTGTAGATACGTCGATCTTCTCTTCCAATTTAAGATCGATTGCGCTTCCACTAAGGAGTTTATAAATTTCTATTATGCCTTTTGCCCCACACCCCGTCAGTATTTTGTTGTGGTAAGGCACCCATGAAATGCATGCGAGAGGCTTGTCTACGAAAATCACTTGCGCTGGTTCATCCTAAAAAACGAACGAACAGCAGCAAGTTGAAGGTCGGTTAAGCCTCGAATCTACCTGCCCCATGACGTATATTCGAATTTCTCCGTCAGTCCCGCTTGATAAAAACATCTCTCTGCGATGCGGAGAAAACAACACCTTAACAACTTCACCTTCGTGGCCTTCGTAATATCGATATGTGGGGTCTGATACCGTAAAATCTTTCGTACTTCCTGCAATAAATCAAATCAACATTATTTTTTTTTTTTTTAATTAATTGAAGCAAGCACCTTTTAATGGGGCCGTCCCGAGCGTTGAGCACTGAATTATCAAACCTCCTTCTGCTCCAACTACAAAAACGTCTGGGATATACGGAGAAAAATCGAATGTTATTATTCCTCTCGAGCCTTTCTTCAAGATCTCTTCCGACACATTCGCTGCCCTTTGCATTTTTCCCAGAAGCGGAGCTTTTACCCGATACTTCTGCTTCACAGTGACTGACGCTGTTGTCAGATTAAAATTCCAAACGTTGAGGTATCCATCGAGGCTTGACGTAGCAAGCACGACGGTTTTAGCTGCACTTACATCCGTAATCCAAGACATTTGTGTCACATACTCTTCGTGTCCGTTAACTTTGCATATAACGTTGTCACTTTCATCGTACTGCGTGTTCCATATCACGATAACACCTGTTAAAATACAATCGTTTGCGTGCATTCAACGTGTCAGACAACTTTTACCCGAGTAAGTTCCTGCAGCGATCACCGCAGGCAATGTCGGATGAAAGCAAGTCACAGTCACGCAGGTTTCGGTTAATAGTTTCTTGCGAGGGGTGGGCGGAAATTTATTGTTTCTGTTAAACGTGTACAGGGAAACCAATCCTGGGTGATGGCACCAGGTTTTGTGTGCGCGATTGCAAGCGACTGCCAACGTATTTCCCGTGCAATTCCACGACAAAGCTCCGACTTTCCACGCCTAAAAAACGCGAATTTAATCAGCGCTAAAAACGGGAACAAAACGTTGTTTACATAGTCTCCGGCTTCAGCGCACACTTTTAAAGTCTGCATTAATTTCACAGTGGCCCCGACTGGGTCCTGTGATGACATCTTGTAATTTTTGAATGCCTGACTATTTGTGGCCTCGTTTAACTCCTTTGAGACAGTCGGATATATTTTCTTCATCCAATCAGATAACTTCTGCAAGTCGGTTTCGTTCGTATTGTTAGAGAAGCACTCGTCGGTTTGAGTCTTAAAGCAGAACTTAATGAAATAACGTGCGAATTATTAAAGCGGTCATGTACCTCACAATCTACGCTTGCTGTTGCATCGGTACCAGTGTCTTTCAGTTGGTATTCCAATGTTTGGGTGCTTTCTACACTGTAAACCCTACAGATTCTTTTTAATACAAAATTATTTTATTTTAACGGGAGAATGGATACCTTTTGACCTTCCAAATCGAATCAAATCCGACACATTCGTTTTCTTTCACGCCAAACATGCTTAAGCAATTTTTGAATAACGAGTTTGACATTAAGTTGTTTACAAACATGCGTTGCCATGGTGACGCTTAAATTAAAAATACGCAGATATAGTGCTGCCAATGGCCGGGAAATTTCCCGAATTTCGGGAAAAATGAGGTAATGGTGAGAGTTTTGCGGGATATAACAAAGTTGCGGGAAAAACCGGGAATTTCAGATGTCAGAAATTAAGACAACTTTTTCTTTCTGCGTATATACTTTCGGAAAGGTGCCGACGTTTTGTGAAACTACTGGTTCCGTGGTGAACTTGAACCAAGGTTACTAAAGAGACAAGGGCTGCGTTTAGTTCATGGGCGACGTTGTCGATTTCGTTTAGTCCGTAGTTATTTTACGTTGTCTGACTAATCAGCTGAGTGGTCACGGTGATCGTGATTTGAGATGCGACCATTAGGCAACCACGGTGAGTATGAATTCCGTTTAGAAAACAGTCCGCCCGAGCTCGTTAAACTTTGACAGTTCGTCTATCAACTAAACGCAGCCTAATTCCTTAGTTGTTAATTATTAACGTTCAATTGTTAGTTGTTAGTGGCTGTATAAACCAGGCATAAGTGTACTTTTTGTAAAAAAAACTTTATTATTATTTTGCAAATTAGTTAAGCGATTCACAAAGCAAATTTAGAAATTCAAAATCAGCATGAAAATTAGAATTTCTATCCTGAAAAATAAAAAAAGTTAGCAACGGTGAACGTTTTAAATTGAACACCCGATACAGTGCATCATTATATTCCGTTTTTCCGCAGTAGAAGCATGCA
Source organism: Dorcus hopei (assembly GCA_033060865.1). Classification (NCBI taxonomy): domain Eukaryota; kingdom Metazoa; phylum Arthropoda; class Insecta; order Coleoptera; family Lucanidae; genus Dorcus; species Dorcus hopei. The sequence goes on from CM065425.1 coordinate 11,289,092, forward strand.
AACATGAGAATACGAAAACTGCAGAAACGTTCAATTGTTCAAACAAACATCAAAATGTCACCTGCAATACTTTGTAAAGCAATACTAATCTATGCTATTTTGTGTTTGCCAATTCTTTTTTCTGAGACGCAAGCATTGGAATGTTACAGCTGCAGTGCAAACACAACTACTTTACGTATTACGAAGTCATCGTGCTGGAATCCAGTGGAAGAACATGCACCGACCGAGGTTTGGCAATACGCCCATTTCTGTTCATTTTACGTCCTTTACATATTCACAAACTCTGAAGATTTTTATGAGATAAAAAGAGGATTCGGGCCTCAAAAAATTCCTTCAAATGTAAGACGTATGGAACATACTAAAGGATACGAGAGTGAACTATGTAAAACGGACCTTTGTAACTCAATGCCAGCAAAAAAGATAGAGGTAAAACTGTGGGTATTGAAATGTTACAAGTGCAATGCAACCACAACTACTTTAAATATTACGAAGTCATCGTGCTGGAATCCAGTGAAAGAACATGCACCCATTGAGGTTTGTAAATTCTTCCCTTCCTGTTCATTTTACGCCCTTTACAACGCCACAAATTCTGAACCTTTTTATGAGATAAAAAGAGGATGCGATGTGATGCATCTTGGAACAGTTCAGAGAAGTGATAGAATTTACAGTGACTCGTGTAAAACGGACCTTTGTAACTCAATGCCAGCGAAAGAGATAGATATAAAATTGTGGGTATTGGAATGTTACAGCTGTAGTTCAATCGTATCTCCTCCTATGTTGGAATCACCGTTGGAATCATCGTGCTGGGATCCAGATGAAAAAAAAACACCGACCGAGGTGTGTCAACGCAACCAGAACTGTTCAGTTTACATCATAGACTTCATTGACGTCAGCAAGTCTGAACTATTTTTTGAAGTACAAAGATATTGCGGATATAGAGAGATTCCTAGAAGTGGCAGGAGGGTTCTAAGGACAACACACAAGGATTCGTGTAATAAGCAACTTTGTAACTCTTTCGCGGTAAATTTAAGATTGAAAGCTTCTGCACAGAATGCTTCTGTAGGGAAACCTAAGGGTCTCTTTGGTGTCGTGATTTTGATGTTTTGCTTCAACTTTTCATCAAAAAATTACTTTTGACTATTATTATTACTTTTCAATTTAGAAGAAATAATCTTGTGCCGTAATTTCAAATAAAATACATAAACGCCTTGACGTGGGCTTGACTTTCATGAGTAGATTGATGTGATCGGTGATAGAAGTAGTAGAAGTCATCGATTAACGAAACGAAGTTCGCATTGATGACAAACGCGGAATAATATTTTTGACAATTGGCAACACTGATGCTGCTTCTTAACCTGAGTCGGGTCCATAGATAAGAGAGTAATATAGATCGCACTCTCTTGGTTATTATTTCAGACGCAGTTTTTAGTTCCGGTGCTAATCGCATGCGGCGCTGAAGTGTTTTAACGCGGCAGATTTAAAAAATTGAATTGCTAAACTGTAGTTTTCAGAATACACTGTAATACTAAATTAAAGTGACATATTACCATTATTTGTATAATTAATTAATTAACGTATACAAATTGTGGTAATAAGTCAAATTAATTTAGTTACAGTGTATTCACAACCGCATTTCTGTATAATAATAAAGGAAACCGTAAAACTAGAAATAAAACCAAAATGAACGTTATTAAATATAATAAATACAATACAAGTAACACATACATACAACTAAACTAAATTAAATCATTTAGCGTTTATAACAATTTTTTGTGTTTTTATTTAATTTGACATTATGTTTATGATTCATGATTATAAAATATTTAATATGTTGAATCTAAAATACAATATTACAATGATTGATTTGGAATTGATATTAATCTCTGTAACAATTTGGCCTTTAATACAAAATTGAGACATATTTATAAATACATATTTTGGAAACAATCAAAGAATTAATCAATAGAGAATGCAAATTACCTGACATTTTTTTCTATTCATATCTTTTTGACTAGTAAAATGACACTCTTAAGGAGCAAAATACAGACAATTTTGAATATGTTCATGAAGTTATTACAAAACTATAATATCTTAATATTCCTAAATAAAAAATAATAATACATAGAGATTTAATTTACAAAACAAATTAAACGAATTTTTTTATCTTTTTTAGTTTTGCAAATATTTTTCAACTATTTTTTTTCTGCAATAGTTTTCTTTTGCAAAGTAGTGGAGGTTTCATAACTGTAGAAGAAGTTGGAATACTCCATTCAGGGTTTGAAGAGGTAACATTGTATTCTCCTGTTGGAGTCACAAGCTCCTCGATGGGTAAATCGGATGAATTCATTATTACTTCCCTCCGCTCTGATGTTTCGCTACTACAAAAAAGATATGTAAGGCTAGGTTTCTCAGACCTAGTTTAACTTTAAACTCCTGTTTATTCCCATGGTAGCAATTTTAAAAACAATAAACAGGAGTTTAAAGTTAAACTAGGACTGAGAAACCCAGCCTTAGACATTTACAAATACATTAATAATTTATAATGCTTATGTACCTAACAACAATGTTGAACATGCTCCAACCTTGAGCTCTTGAAAAGAATTGACTCGGATCAATTTTAACTTCGGCAGGAAAGTGCACGTGACAGACTCGATACTTCTTATACACATTGATTGGATCAATTCTTTCTAGGTCCTGTATGCCAATCAAAGAAATCCAACGGTGATAAATCTAAAATACCAATTTTAAGAAGGTTGAGATACAGATTATGTTGTTAAATTTGAGCAGTTCACCTTTGCTAACCATTTTATTTTTAAAGGTAGGCAAATATATAAAACAAAAAACATATAAACATAAAACAAAAATAAAAAACAACTGTTCACCCTACGTTCCTGGGAACTCCAAGAAAGATCAGGCACTGCTAGATGCTTTCCTTTATTTGTCTTGTGTAGAGTCCTCTTGACGTGTTGCAAATTAAATGAGTCGTTTCATTTGTTTTATTTTTACCAATTTTCCTCGTTTAGATAAATATTTTTTTCTTGCTATAATTTTAACGTCATCGTTTAATCCGGTTTCTTCTTTTCCTCTTAAAATTTTATTTATATTATTAACCCATGTGAAAATATAAAATGTCACAAATATGTTTGTAAAATCTTGAAGAACATTGTGTTTCACACAAGTGCTACGAAAATTTTTATGAAGTAGGCTAACAACTTTTGTTTTTAATATATGCCCAATATTTCTTCTTGTGCACATTTTTGGAAGAAAATAATGCAAAATTTCACAAGACTGTGATAGTACTTGTCGAAATTTAACTTTGGTGTAGATTAGGGAGCGAGGATTGTAGGCACGTTCTTGAATCAAAGTTTGTTCAACTTGCTCCTCTTCTGTCGCAAATATGTCATCTTTGCAGGTTTTGCAAGTAATCTTTAAAAGCTTTTTTGCAACAAATCCTGCCAAGTAAGAATGCAGCTGGTTTTTTAAAATGGAATTTTGATTCTGAAATGTAAAATTAGAATAATCCTGGTCATCTAAGGATATGGCACAAGATTCGACCTCGGAAGACGTCACCAAGAAAGTCTGAAGATTATCCAGAGTTCCTTCACTTTCATCAGCCTCACAATTGCTTCCTGGAGAATGTTTACTTGAGATGTTATTAATTACTAAACTTTTGAAAGAACTTTTAAAAGCGGTGGGATCCGGGTTAATATTTCGCGCTCCGTAGCTACGAATTGATCCAAAGAAGTTCTCCAGGGGATCCTGATTAAAGTTTCTTGGACTGAGAAATTTGAATCCTTCAGAACCCAGTTTTTCCCAAATATACCGAAGTCCTTTAATGGTTACAATCCAGTTTTTCAAAGAAGGACTTTGAAAATTTCTCTTCTGGGACACAAACACTGCATTTTCCAAAACTCTAACTGCCTCTCTCCAAAATTCAAGGTGAGGTGATGTTTTTGTGACAGCACATCGTAATGTTTTACCATTTTCAGGTGTAATCTTAGAACCATTTACGCTGTCAAACAGCTTATCCATAAAAAGCAGGAATTCACTTGTGTCACAGAACCCTAATGGAGCATTAATATCTTCTGAAATATGGAACACATCTAGTCTCTTAAAAATATATGTCAATTATTCTTCATCCTTACCTCGTTTACTCAAAGCCCTCATTACTGCTGCTACTCTTTGAGAAAAAACTTGTGCCGCTACTTTAACTTTCATTTTCTTTATTTTTTCTTCATATACATGCTCATCAGTTAGTCGTGAGCACAATTTGAAGTCATCATTCTCCCGGGAATCTAGTTCATATAAGGATACCACATCAGCCCACGAAGCTGTTTGATATTTATCGGTCCTCCACTTAAATTTAATGTTATTTTTTAACATCACATTTCTAACGCCTTTTAACAAATGTGGCGCATCATACAAATGGACAATTTCTGTTTCGTCTATCAAGTAACCGTGAAATCGGTTCTCGATATTATGTTGGAAACACCATCTGTCTGTGTCCTTCTTTAATGTATTTATAGCAGAAACATTTGTCTGTAATTGGTCTGAAATAGTCGCCACTATTGTAAATCCAGCATTACGAACAGCTCGCACAACTAATTTAATATTTCTAATTAAATCATTTGTGGTCATGCCAGAGTCAGAAAAAAAATATACAATAGGTTGCTTCCATTTACGCCTGATTCCTTTTAGCATGAAAACCATGGCATGGTCTGCAATTTTTGTAGGACGGTCTGAAAGACCAGAATCTTGGAAACCTATGATAATGTCCTCACTTTCACTATACGTCAAAGCAGATTCCAGCGAAATCTCATCCCACATAAGTACTGCATATTTGTCTTGAGATGGTAAATTTTGTCCTGACTTCTGAAGGGAATGAAATATGCCGTCATTGATTCCACATCGGAAAGGAATTTTTTGCAGTAGTAGATTTAATGTTTTCCGGGATGGTAAAGCAAACACTTTTTGAAGTAACTTGTAACACTTTGGACTTTGTTTTAGCAAAGATAAAGCAAAAATTTTGTCTTGTAAGGTATAGCGCCTGCCCTTAACATCTCTTTTTTGTTGTGTTACCTGTGACATCAGAAAATTCAAAGTTGTTTTATTAACGTTCTCCCGAAAAAAAATCTTCAGTTTGAGCAAATTCTAAAGCTTTATCCAAACGGTCCTTGATTGTAATATTTTCTTTAGATAATGAAGTTGCAATTCTTTTCAATTTTCTTGCAACACCGTACAATCTCTTTGCCTTCGGAGATAATTGAGATCTCCTTGACACATTCACAGACTTTAGTAAATTCATTCGTTTCTTTAAATCTGAAACAATCCAATAATTATAAATGTGCAACTAACATTACAAAAATCAAAGCAGCAAAATTTCTGTTACAATACAAATTTGCCTAAATTTTTTTTTTAACAAATAAAAAACACACTTACCTTTTCTTTTACTAATTAATGGGGACTTCATGTTTCTAGAAAGTTCTTGAATGTTCTCTTCAACATCCACAGAAATTGCGTGATGATAATCACCTGTCGTAACTACACCTTCTTGACTAAACGTTTGGGGTTCATTCAATATAGAAGATGAGTTCTCTATCATAAAAATGATTGATTACATTATTTATTTATTCTGTATTTTCATTGTTATACCTGATAATAATGTTGTACATGCTGACTTCATCACATTGGCAGATCTTTGAACATTCACTTTAGCATCCACAGAACTTGGAAGATAAACTTTTGTGGAAGTTACATATTCCTGACTGGATGTTTCATCCCTTATTTCATTCAATGCAGATGATGTCTCTATCATGAAAACAATCTATTATATTAGATATTTATTTTATACTTCATTATTCTTATACCTGACAATAACGTTGGACATGCTTGAAACTTAAGAAATGATCTTGAAAAGAATTGGTTCCGATCAATTTTTACATCATGAGGAAAATGAATATCACAAATGCGATATTTCTTGTATACCATTACTGGATCCATATTTACGAGATCCTGCCTGCCTATTAAAGAAATCCACTGATTGTAAATCTGGAATATTATAACTTACTATTAATTTTCGCAATATACGCCGATGGTACAAATAATCGGTTACAAATAATCGCTTGACAGGCTAAAATTAAAACAAAATACTTAATCACTTACTTGTTCATTTTTATAAGGAAACCGATGTAACATTACTCCCGCGTCACTATTTTTACAATTTGGTACACAGCACTTATAGCCCATTTTCCTACAAATAAAACCAATTACAACCTAATGACTTCGTCAATTCGTTCCACATACCTAAACTTTTAATTATACTGATTTTAAATTCAAGCGTTATACATTATACAGATACCGTGACATGTACGGTGATTCACAGCCGCGTATCCGCACATATCCATTACTACTGATACCAACTGTGACGTCCCAGTATTGCCAACTAATTCTGTTAACGATTGCAGCGCTTTCTGCGATTGGCACCGGTATTACTCTAACTATGTTTGACCTTGACCAATCAAGTGAGTACCCCATGGTCGGGTCACTCTTAACCTCAATAACATAGTGCGTGGGTCGTCGGGTGGCTTAGCCATAGCATAAATACATGCAGCAGGTTCACTCTCCTTGGTGGGAAAATTTCCCGCGCAAACTGAGCCGCCATATTCTGGATGGAGAATCTGTCTAACCTGTTTCATTTGATTTCATTTACGAAAAATCTGCCTTTTTCAAGACACATTTTTCTCAAGATATATTTATTTGAAGTAAGTAATGAAAATTTGCTTTTTTGAGTTCAGGTTTGTACGTATGTACATTTTGTAGGAGCTTGAGTTTTATTTGAAATGGAACACGTTTCATCCCGTTTAACTTCAATAGAACGTGAAGCAGTGCGTCGTTGCTATAAAAAAATAGCATGCATTTTTTAAAGATTCAAATAATGCTGCTGCAAGTATTGATCGTGTAGCTCTAGTTTTCCAGCAGGCAGATTCCGTTCCCCAATTCCAGTCGAATTAGACAGTGGCAAGAATAGCGAATTCGACTCGAATTGAGAAACGGAATCTGCCTGCAGGTTTTGCTCAAAAACACTAAACAATTTAAAAAAATCTTAAAAATGAATTTCCCTACATTCTGCATTCGCTCCAAATTCTTAAACTGTATATGTGCATCTAACAAATATCACCATAATTTTAGATATCTCCCAGTCCCCACACCGACGCGAAACTTTCGCGACGCAAAATTTCCGCTCCGAATAATTCGCCGGTGGTAGGGCAGCGAAACTCGGTACTCACACCCATGGCCACCTCCATTAACATTCACTGACGTGTATGTATGGCCGTTTCAATTCGCCTAAAATTCGCTTCGGAAAGCATGCCGTGGAGTACTCCCCTCAGCGCTCCCTATTAAGGATACTACAAAACTACTGACAGTAACTTAATGACAACTGCAATTACTTAAAAACTCACAAGAGGCGCTGAGTGGAGTACTGTCAAAATTTTTAAAAGTCGAATTGCAACGACCATACATACACGTTAGTGAATGTTAATGTAGCTGGCCATGCTCACACCAACGCGAAAGTTTCGTAGTGCTCACGTGATTTTTTCGTCTGTAAATGGACTAAGATATACTACTTTCAAAGCCCGCTAATGTTTTTTTTTTTTTTTTTTTTTCGATTGAACATACGATATTTAAAAATATATAAGCAAATCTACATTTTTCTTTTAGCTCTAACCCTCTCTGCTCCCAAACCTTGTCCTTTTTCCTCACATTTTTGTAGTCTTCATGACTTAAATCGTAAATGATAGGATACAGCTTAACAATTTCGATTAATTTTTCTATTAACGCCATTTTTAATATACGCGAAACTGCAGCGGCGGCGGAAAAAACCGTGCATGCAGCGTCAGACAATTACAACGCTGCACTGCCGCGACCGTTGCGGAATCCGCGCGTCCCGGTGTGAGCAGGTCCATATACCGCCGTGTATATTGGTCCGCTGCGGTTTCGCAACAGTAGCGGCAGCGAAAGTTTCGCGTCGGTGTGGGGAGTCCTTTAATCTGTGCGATGAATGTGTATGAACTTATACAAGATGAGTGTAGATGATGATCTACTCTTGTCGTTCAGCTATGGAACCTAATTAGACTAAACGACACTTATTTCAATTATAAGAAAGGCGTGTTTTCAGTCATGCGGGGAGTAGTGTTGCTTTCCAGTAGTTGATCACGTGATCCATAATCCTCTTAAAAGCTGCTCAAGATTTCTTGGTACGGTACTGGGTGCGTTTCGTTTGCACGCTCACACGCTTTAAGCACTCACGCTTACAAGCGCTATTTTCTGTTGTTTCATTTGGCGTTCAGTCGCTTAAGTCATTATACACAGAGGTGTTTCTTTTGACTATTGTTTGCACAACGAATTCATAACCTTAAAAATATAACTTCAACAGTGAAATTAATCCAAGCCTAGCTGCCGCAGCTATTTTTAAAGTGTAGTCTTTGTTTATAACCTGACTATGATCAGCTGAGCTCCTCGTACGCATCTCATACGTTCCGTTTGGAACATAAGCGCTTACGCTTTTGCTGCCCTACCTCGATAGAATAAGCGATTGTGAGCGAAGACTATGACGTTATAATGACGTTACCATTTCGTAAGCTGGAGCTTTGTAAGCGTTTGCAAAGCCAAAGGGAATGGTTTAAGCACTGCTTATGAGCGCTCAAAGCATGTAAGCGCGCAAATGAAACGCACCCACTGTATATTTAAGGGTGCGTTTCATTTGCGCGCTCACATGCTTTGAGCGCTCATAAGCATTGCTTAAATCGTTCCCTTTGGCTTTGCAAACGCTCACAAAGCGCCAGCTGACGAAATAGTAACGTCATTGTGTCGTCATAGTCTTCGCTCACAATCGCTTATTCCATCGAGGTAGGGCAGCAAAAGCATAAGCGCTTATGTTCCAAATGGGCTGTATGAGATGCGTATGAGATCAGCTAATCATAGTCAGGTTATACACAAACATTACACTTTAGAAGTAGCTACAGCAGCTATGATTGGCTCAATTTCACTATTGAAGTTATATTTTTGAGGTTATGAATTCGTTGTGCAAACAAAAGTCAAAAGAAACACCTTTGCGCATAACTGCTTAAGCGACTAAACGCCAAAGGAAACAACAGAAAACAGCGCTTATAAGCGTGAGCGCTCAAAGCGTGTGAGCGCGCAAACGAAACGCACCCTAAATCTGATATCCTTGGAGCTGCCAACATGGTACACAAAAAGTTCCTGTTTGGAACAACGCTGATCAGGTTAGTTTTACGCATTTATTTGAATAAAACATTTTATTTTATAATCAAAATTGTTGCACACATAAATAATTCTACCTGTTATCTTATGAGCTTTTTTCAAATTCTGCCTCTTTTAATATATTCTGAAAAAAGTTTGTTTATTTTAATTTAACTATACAAATATTACAATTGTTACAAAAGCAATGTATTTAAATGCATTAAATAATATTTTGTCTAATTTATTTAACAAATAACTATTACGGGTAAATATAAAAATCTCTAATCACTCCAATTAAATATGTTGCGCTATATTTTATGGTGTACGTCTTGCTCAGAAAGTGTGCTGCTATTATGACGAAAATCGACCACATCTTCGAACAATCGTTCATAACTGCAAACAAAATCATTTTCTTCAAGACTTTTAACAAACACGAACGCTGTTCATACCTTTGTAGGCAAATAATTGCGACAAAGTAGTGTAGAACACCACAAATGATAAATTGTAATCCTGAATTTCCTCACTTCCCCATATCAAGGCGGGCAGAAACAGAAACAACCCGAAACTGGACAGGGTCATGCTCTTCCAAACCTCGAGCAGAGATTCGGTCCAGGGTTTCTGCAGTTTACGGCGTCGGTCATAGAACCTCGTCAACACAAATACCACGCTGATAAAGCACATAGATCCTAAGGGCAACAAATGTTTTACATACTGTGATTAGCGAACCCAAATACTTACGAATGCATAGCATTACACAAATTCTATAAAATGCTAAATCGCTTGTTCCAAATTGGGTGATAGTAGCGGCTAGTTTTTCGTCTGATTTGTAATAGTTTATGGAATGGGCTGACCAATCGTAATAGGCTTCTATGATGTGCAGGAGCAGAGCTAGCTTCCAATGTGCCTTAAATAAATAAGACTCGTTCAGATTAGTTGATTTAAAGGAAATTATTTGTGTTTACCTTAAATTCTGTGTTACATAAAACATGGCGGTACGCCTCCTTGCTTAGTAACACCAGGTCGATTATGATTATAATTGTATCACATTCGACATATTTGTCCGCAATATTATTGCAAAATTGCTGCAATCATTTGTATATTATAGTTATTTAATTAGATGTCAGTAGTATATAAAATGTTAATTCTGGACTAGGGCATTTGGCACACGAAAAACCCATTGAAAATCGTCCAAAATCAAGTATTTATAATTACTTTAAAAGCACCCAAAAATCCTTCATAAATCACTAATTTTTATGCACCCCCAAAAGTATCCAACTATCTATAGACCACCAGAAATTGCACTTTTAAGGTAACTGCTTGATTTTGGCCCGGGGTAATTTTCAACCACTTTTTCGTGTGCCCAATTTCTGGTGGTCTGTAGATATTTGGGTACTTTTAGGGTGCATAAAAATTAGTGATTTATGAAATACTTTTGGGTGCTCTTAAAGTAATTATACTTGACTTTGGGTGATTTTCAACGGGTTTTTCGTGTGCCAAATGCCCTGGTCCAGAAGTAATATTTTATATACTACTGATGTCTTGCGAGAGTTTTAAATTATATACTTACGCACTTTGTCAATTTGAGTACAGAAGAGTTGTATTTCCTGTATAACTCGTCGACGGATTTTGCGCAGTTAATGCATGTATATTTTTTCAAAACTTCTCCGTTCATTTTATTCATGTTTGTTTACATGTTCAATTTGCAGGTTATGTATCATTCTTTGATCTTTGTGAAGTTAGCTACTAGTCCGACCGGCTATTGTCACAGTGGGTGCGTTCCGAATTAACGTCGGGCGTACAACTTTTTACCTCGCGCATCATTTTCCCATAATCATAGGGCACTTTTCAGAATTAACCGGTTATTCCACCGGTAGACATTTTAAAATTCTAAAATCCACTGTAAAGCTATAATATGTAATTATAGTTATAATAAGTATATAATAGTAATACAGTTATATTAAGTTAATAACTTATTATAGGTAAAATAACATATTATAGCTTTACAGTGGATTTTAGAATTTTAAAATGTCTACCGGTGGAGTAACCGGTCAATTCTGAAAAGTGCCCATAATCATGCGCGAGGTGAAAAGTTGTACGCCTGACGTTAATTCGGAACGCACGCAGTATAAGTAATTACTCAGTACCGTCACTTAAACGTCACTGTCAAAAAAAGCGGCCATTCTATTTGATACCCTTATGGAAATGCAATGTAATTTACAGCTGGGTAGGTATCAAACAAGAGAACAAATGTGACAGTTATACTCGAGTGACGCTACTGTGTGATTCTTATACTGTGCTATTGTTTACAGTAATACCAACTGTGTTTTAAAGTAAAAAGGAAATCTTTAGCTGCATTCAGCAGACCCAGAAGTTGAGATCGGAACATGTTACTGCAAAATAGAGAGTTTTAGCCATTTTTACGGTATGGATAACGTTTACGCTAAATGCTGTAAAAAGAGTAACGCGCTTGCTCATATATTTGTGAGCACGCGCATTAATAGTTTTGTAGCATTTAGCGTAAACGTTATCCATACCGTAAAAATGGCTAAAACTCTCTAATATCTAACAATCAGAATGCAAACTCTCGGCGGTACCTTTGATCTTTTCGGTGACCTTCAGCCATTTTGCCAGGCTAGACATTGGCGGCGCCAATTTTGAAATTATATTTTCGCTTTTAGCTATGAAGTGAGAACGAGAATTTAGCTCTGTTTACCAAGATACTGCTTGTTATTGCAATTTCTTATTGCATACACATGACCAGCTTTCTTCTTTCCAGTCATTTTTATGCAGAAATTTATTATTTATTTACAAATGCTTCCCGCGAACATAACCTAACAACCGTGCAACGCAATTAATCAAATTCTAGCCTGCCAAAATGGCGATTTTACGATTTGCGTGACCTATCCCCACCACAAGAGTTTGCATTCTGATTGCTAGATATTCTGGGTGCGTTTCATTTGCGCGCTCACATGCTTTGAGCGCTCATAAGCATTGCTTAAATCGTTCCCTTTGGCTTTGCAAACGCTCACAAAGCGCCAGCTGACGAAATAGTAACGTCATTATGACGTCATAGTCTTCGCTCACTATCGCTTATTCCATCGAGGTAGAGCAGCAAAAGCGTAAGCGCTTAGGTTCCAAATGGAACGTATGAGATGCGTATGAGGAGATCAGCTAATCATAATCAGGTTACAAACAAACATTACACTTTAGAAATAGCTACAGCAGCTATGATTGAATCAATTTCACTATTGAAGTTATATTTTTGAGGTTATGAATTCGTTGTGCAAACAAAAGTCAAAAGAAACACCTTTGCGTATAACGGCTTAAGCGACTAAACCCCAAAGGAAACAACAGAAAACAGCGCTTGTAAGCGTGAGCGCTTAAAGCGTGTGAGCGCGCAAACGAAACGCACCCTCTGTGATGCTACGATGAGTGATTATTGGCGTTTATGTTGGCAACACTATTTTACAAGCGCGTCAAAAAAATGGAAAGTATTGTAAGATATGAAGACAATTACATTCACAATACATAGTACGTACTAAGACCTTAATTATTGTGAATGTAATTGGTTTGATATCTTACAATATTTTCCATTTTTTGACGCGCTTGTAAAAGAGTGTTGCCAACATAAACGTCAATAATCACTCATGGTAACATGTTCCGATGTGTTCCGATCCCAACTTCTGGGTCTGCTAAACGCGGCCCTTGTCGTTTCCGTTTGTAAAAGCGTTCATTGCCTTTAAATTTTTGTCGTTAGTTTAAATTTTGATGTCATTCAACTCCGTTTACTCTATTTACTCTTTTCGCACTTTTCTCTCGCATTAACTTGTATCAAAAGAGCTTCCCTCTCATTCTGCTGTTAGTCCAACCCTATGTGGAGTGAATAAACGAACGCAGCTTTGTTTGATCGCGGATATCAAACGTCCAATGACTTCAGAAGGTTTTGGCGGGTTATTTAAAACGCTCTTCCTAGTTTAAAAATAATCTATAATTTGTTTAGAAAGCGAAGGTGATTTAAACAAGTAGGGAATAAATATTAAAAATCACGACTTACTACAATTAAAGGAATAGGTTTTATTGTGAACAAATAAACATGGTACTTTACTTTAAGCACAAAAATAGATATACCTATTCATCAGTTATCGGTAATAGCCCACGATTTATCCTCCATGCTAACCACCATGGCCTGCTCCACTTTCTCCTGCAACCAAATCAGCATCTCTTTATGGCCGGCGACCGTTAGTTTTCCGCTCGTATTTTCGAAGTTGGCTTCACCCTAGAAAGAAAAACACCCCCGCAATAACCAAAACAAGCGCCCCAACACCACGCGCACGCACCTGTCTTATGTTAAATACTAATTCATTTGAGGTAACTTGAGGCACCGATACGACGTCGTCCAAATCCAAGGCCCACTCCAACTCCCAGTGACCCCAAAGTCGGCATTTATTAATACGTACGATGTGCCTGTGGAAGTCGAGAAGCTTTATTTATCTAGCGGCCGGCGGCCAAAGCGGACTTACTCTAAACTAATTAACAGAATAGATTTCCCGGTTTTATCGGTGGCCGAATGCGCCCAGTAGGTGTCGTTCATGAACCTGCTGTTCGCGACGGTTTCCAGAAGGTGATGCCCCATCGACTCGAAAATGGAAAACGGTTTTAAACCCTAAAAACAAACCATGCGTGTTTTGTCTTCTTCTCAAACAAATAGCGCATTGGATATACCAGATAGGTGTTGCAGAATCTCGTGACCCTTTGATGAATTCTGACCGGCTCTCCGAGGATGTTGGCTCTCCTCAGGGCTTCCAGGGCAACCTGCACGCTGTTTGATTTATCATCGGGATGGCGCGTTATCAGAGAGTAGAGCGCTTTCCCTGTGCCTCGGAAAAACACCTCACCGTCGCATTGAAGACCTGCTAAATTAATATTAGAGTAAAATTTGAGCGAAAGTTGAAATTGTATACCACTTGGATTTTTGGTGATGATCTGCTCGAGTGCTAAGACCACGCCGGGGTTGAAACTCTTCGAGGACGCCACGACGCTTTTCGGAATCGTGCTTGATTTGTGGTAGGAACTGTGCCGCCTGATTCGTTGGAGGTTTTCCATGTTTTGATTGGCGAATATATCCATGATGCATTGTTCTAGAGCAGCGGACGACATGTTTATGTGACCCAAGAAACAGCGACAGCCGAACAGGACTACGTTTGAGATTTTCTCACAATCGCCGATGGTTTTCTGCAAAGCAAGAGAAAGTTGCACCTTTATTACTACAGTCGCAAGGCAGAGTTAATACCTCGCTGGTCGGTATTGCTTGTATCGCGTAGGGATTCACCAAGACTTGCTGGCCCAAAACCTGCGAGTAATACTGTTGTAAAAACTGCGACGAAACGTGCACCCATATGTCAGATAAGACGTTCATGAAGGTCTTTTTGGTATCGATTATTTCCAAGGGGTTAATCCTGCAAGTGCGTTTTTTAAAAACTATTGAAAACGTAGCGGGGGGCACTTACTTATGCCTGACGCCTTCACCTGGCATGTACGGGGAGAGATTCGCCGGAAACAAATAGTCCAAGATTTTAGTCACGGGATAACCGTCATTGTTAAGCAACACTCGGTTCTTATGCGAGATGTTGAGCTGCACCCCCATTTGAGACACGTGGAGGTTTTCGATGAGGGCTTTCGCTGCTTGGTTATCCTGAAACTGTCTCGTTTTGACTTCGGAATTCAAAAGACGCAGACGTACCTTGGAAGGTAAGACGAGAGGCGCCCGAATTTGACTCAGATCATTCCTGTAGAGCAACGGACATTCCGCTTTGCACTTCCTGTTGCCCTTCAGAAGCTTCGACAATTGCAAAATCAAGTCGCTTTCTATGCTCACGTATAAATCCTCCACGTTGAGCTGGATTTGTTTGTAGACATCGACATCCTTGAAGTTGCTCTTAAAACAAAAGAACTCGACGGCAGGTGCGACCTTCATGGCGTCCATGGGCAAGGGATGAAGTATAATTGAGTCGCTCGAAGTGCACTGTTTATTATCAGCTTGCACGGACTGGATCTTGCAGTTCACGTAGAGGTGGTTCGCCGATTTCCTCAGCTGAAGGTAAAACGCCGGATTGTAGATCCTCTTCAACTCTGCGTAAAACGGTTTCAACATGAACATCTTCTCGAAGTCGATGTGGATGTAGTCCTTGAGCTGGCATTTTTTGTACGGCAACCTGTACTTGTCCTCGATCCAAGAAGCCAGTTCCAAGGTCAGGGTTTTCCACTTATGTCCGACGTTCACCTCCCAAATCGCAGGCGCGTCCACCAAAGACAGATAAATGTGCTCTTTGGTGAGGCAGTTCGGGGTAAAAATTGAAACCCCGATGCCACACAAGGATACGAGGCATTCAAAATCGCACTGATCCATGAAGGCCGTGCTCAAGATCTCATTGTAGACCCGCTGGTCTTGAGTGAAGAGCAGGACTTTTTGAAGACCGTCCCGGAAACAAATCCAGTAAATCGCGATCTTATCTCGACGCACTTTTTTGTTGAGGGTTGTCTTGACACTATCGCAACTGTCTGAATCGTCACTGCTTGAGCTCGGCGGTGAAATCTGACTTGCGTTTCCGGGGGCCACGCTGTGGAAGTTAATTTTTTCTTCCCCGTAACTGCAAATCAATCCCAAATTAGTTGTTTCGGTTTCCCCAAGAGCCCACTCACCAGTCTTTTAGGATGTCAACGTGGAACCCGAAGCCCTTATTATTGTAGACGTTCCAGACGAGTTGCCTCGTTTTTGTTGGATCGTCCCACGTGTATAAAAGCGAATGAAATGGATTCAACAAGGTGACTTGGCCCTGCCCTTGTTGTTGGATCTTCAAAAACAAGTCGGCGCATAAATTTTTGACTAGAACAGGGGCGTCGCCTTCTTTGTACTTGTTGAAGACGATGCGGAAACAATCTGTTCTTCCTCCGCTCACATCGACGCAGATGGCGCTCTGAAATCAACCGTTTAAGTCGAGTATCCTTACCTTCGGAGTTACCTACTCCTTTATCCATGCGTAACACAGTGTGGTGATTGGTTGAAATAAAGAACGGCTGCGACGACACTTTGCTGTCCCTGTATTTAACGCACATTTGCATCGAGGAGGTTTCCGGCCAGAACGGAGCGCACTGTCCGGGTTGGAGGTCAATCCATAAATCTGTCTTTTCGTTTTGTTCCATGAACCTAAACAGATTTTTGTTATCCCCAAAAATATTTTGGGTTTACCTTGGATGTACCTCAGCGTTTTACTGGTGCCATTCGTCACCAGGAAGTTGGGCGAAAGCGTCACGATTTTCGTAAACCTCGGGCACATCTGCGACAGATTCACGGACAACAAAAACGAGTACCGCTTTTTCCTTTCGTTGTCCTTGCAGACGACCAGTCCGGTCGTACCCGCGCATTCAACTCCGAAATCATTGGACCAATCAGATTCGTAAACCTTGAGGTTCACAGTCTGTTTGCCGTGTCGTTTATACGAGAACAGTAAGATGTCTTCGTTGGAGGTGTCGTAGATTATATTGGCGGAGGACGCCTTGACTTGGAGGGGGAGACCAGTTTTGTTTACGATCCAATAGGGTGCGTAAAAGAAGATATTGCAACTACCCTCCCGATCGGTCTTCACGTGCACCGCCAGATGCTTGAGGTTGTCGTCACCTTTAACGTCGGAAGAAAGGTGGATGACCTTCTCGTCTAGATGCGTCGTTAAATTCAAGTTTCCGCTCCACACTAGGTTTGAATAGCAGACTTTGATCTGGAGCTTCTGGTCCTTGGAGAGGTTCAAGGAGTAAGCGCTGGACGACTCGCCTGGTTCGACCTTCATATGCTGCTTTAGGTCTATGTTTTGTACTTCGAGGGTGTACGGCAGGAAATTGTGAAGTATCAAAGGGGGTAGCAGATGGATGATGTAGTTGGGGATGAAATGGGCGTGCGATTTTTTCGTGTCGACGTTACGTTTGAGCATGACGCGCAGAGAAAACACCTCTAAATTCGAATCACTTTTGGGGCTGCAGTGGAAATTGTGCGCCGTGTCTAATTCGTTCGCCAAATCCTGCCACCAGATGCCGCAATCGGATAGGTAATGGCCTCTGAAACAGAAGAATTTGATAATAGATTTCCAAAGTGAGTGGAGAGGTTTTAGGAAACAACTTATTTCTGCAAAGGTGGTGATGAAACAAAAGAAGTTAAATTAGATAATCATTTTTTTATGAATCGGATGACTCACTCAGCGTAAGCTGGTTGAATGAAGAGCTTGCAGTGGTATGCTATATGAAGGGGTACGTTATAACGCTCATGTGGTTCCAACACTGCTATTCTCATGGTGGTCTCGAACGGATTTGTTATATCCCCAACCGGCTCCAAATTCATCTGCTGCAATATCGAGGGCTCGTAGAGGACACTCAGGGCGAAACAGGTCTCGTTGCGAATCTAAAACCGAAAGGTGAACAAACTTCGGAAAGGGAACATTTCGGGAGGATCTACCTGTAGCGGTGAACTGATGACGACCATCCTTCCGTGCTTCCCGATTTTGTGCCGCGCCACCAAGTAATAAATCTGGTTGGAGGAAAGCGAGTGCAGGCGCATCAGCTTCTTCCAGGTTTTTTTGGGACAACTGGTTTGCAGAGGTTGAAACCCCGGCACGTGTATCTTAAGGTGGTGCCTGTTGATTTTTTCGTAAAGCAACGGCGTCGTGCTGATTGGGAATTCGAGGCTTGACGTGGCCTCGGAATCATAGCCCATTTCCACGTCGATTTTACTGATTTCATCGGTGTAACTGCAACAATTAAATTTGAATGGCGCTCATTTTCTTGTTGGTACACCCAAACCTGTCTCTGTCCTCGTTGGTGTCTTCGCTGAATTCCGAAGTGCCGCCGTATAAATTTTTGGTCGGGCTATTCGGGCAGGAGTCTTGCATTTCGTAGGTTTTGGAGCACATGAGCACGCTGTTCTCCGCATTTTTCGCGCCCCTGTTTTCGAAGAGTTCGATCTTAGTATGAGGACCAATGTCGTTGACGAGATTGATCGTCTTCTTATTACTGACGATAGACAGTGTTTTGTTGGAGTAAACGGTGAAGAGCTCGTTCAGCAATTTTAGAAACGTCGGCGTAAGCGTGATGTTCAAGATGTCCTTGGTGTCTACCAAGATGTAAGTTGATTTCTTGTAGTTTGCCGCCTGCTCCGCCCCCCCATCCGGCGGTTTCATCTTGACGTCATCTTCTGATTCTTCTTCTCCTTCACTAGAATGCTCAGATTCGCTCCCATCACTTTCGTTCCAATCGCTGGAAAACAAAATTAAGTGAACTGTAATATTTTCCCGGCGAGACTTACCCAGTGAAAAGATCGGAAATGGCCGACGCTAATTTCTCCATTGTCCCATCCTCGTTCTCCGAGTCGGTATCATCGAGGAATGTAGACAGGCTCGTCTTGACTTTCATATTGCTTCTGTTATGGAAAGTATTCGTCGGTTGTAGATAGACCATGTCATCGCCGGAATCTTCTTCCTCTTCCGTGGATGAAGACGACGCGCTCTTCTTGTCTTTACTCGCGTCCTTCCTCGGTTTGCTCTCTGGATGGTTCAACATCGGCAGAGACTTGTCTTGAAAAACCTTCACGTTGACCTCCCACATTTTGTATTCGTATTCGTCGAGCATGACGGGGTCAATGATCGGCTCCCAATTCTGGACGTCCTCATTGAAATAGTTGGCTTGCGCGGTGATTTCGCAAGTGCAATTTAACAGCGACGACCAATCATACATGGTCATTTCTATGGTGGTTTTTAGGAGCACGACGGGGATATCTTCCAGTTCCAAGACGACTATGATGTCCGTCTTTGGTAAAAGGAAAATCTCGTGGATTGCCACAGCGGATGCCGCCTTGGTTTCTGCAAAATCTTCCGGGCCCTTACATATGTATTCGCTCAAGTTTCTAGGCTCCCAGATGTCATCGGGCACGTTGGTTTGGATCGGTTTGAATTCTTTCACGCTTGCCACTTCGCTTTCCGGTATTTTAAAGTGCTCTATGATATCGTTTAGTATGTCGTTGATCGAATAGACGACTCGACTGCAGAATTGGACGTAAATGGACGAAACGGTGGCGGTGATTTTGTCTCCTTTTTCTTCAGAAAACGACTTGGATAATTCGATGTCGCACTGCTTCAGGATCGTGTACGGTTCCATCGAGTTGATGCCGACGTCGTAGAAGAGAGAATGCAATCCGGACAATGAGATGACCAAGTTCAAGCGGTTGGCGTGGCGCGAGTAATCGCAGAGGATTTCCGTCTTCGTGATGAAGTACCTTTTTTTATTCGAGGTTGTTTCCACGATAAAGATAAACTCGGGCCTGTTGATCCTTAAGGCGATGGTGATACTCGCCGGGAGGGTTTTCACGACCGCATTCTCGCTAACTTGATCACCGACGTAACCGTGATTTATGAACCCCGTATCGATGGTGTCCTTTGGCAGGCATTCCAGGACGAACATTGCGAGTTTCTCCGAGAAGGGAACCGAAAGGCTCAAACTCAACCTCCCAATTATTATATCAATGGATTTATCACCCGCCTTCGTTTGATGAAACGTTATATCTATTATCGGCGGTTTATTCACGGTGATGTTGCAGTTATTATTTTTGTTATCATCGATTGGTGATTGGAGTATACTGAAATGACGATGTGAAAAGCTTTATACTTTAAACGCTGAGGTTTCTTACCCCTTATCGAAGATATTGGCGTCCGGTCCTATTTCTTCAATCGCGAGGACATCGACCGACAACTTCCCGTCCAAACAACCGTCGGTGAAGAGTACGAACGACGTGGATATGTCTGTCATTTCGAATTTGCAGAGGCCGTGGTTCAAGTCGCGGATGGGGGAGCTCAGCTGTTCGCCCGAATCGAAAAACAGCAGGAAATTTATACCGTCGAAACAGAACTTCATCATCACGTGTTTCTGCTTGGGTTCGCAGAAGAACGCCTCCAAGGACCTCACCGTTTCGTCGACTTCAGCGGCGGGGACTGGTTGTTTAATTGGGACCGGAAACAAGTCCAGTAGTTTCCCTTCCCCGATGTTATCGGCGTGAATAGCTAGGATCGTCGATAGGTCGCGCTGTCCGAGTGTTATCTGCATTGTATCCATCACACCATCGATATCCCAAAACTGGTTTTTAATCGCAGATTTCAAACTAGGGGTATATCTCTTGATGTCCATGTTCAAATTAACGGGTTCGACTATAATTTCCTGAGGAGAGCGCTTTTTGAAATGACATGGCTTGACGGGTGGATACCCAATTCACTCACCTGCATTTCCAGCGTAGATGAAAGCGTCATCACTCCCCTGCTGACGGTGATGCCGTTTATTTTTAACAGAATATTCTCCACGGTGTCATTGGGGTAATCCTTGAAGAAGTTCTCGACGTTAAACTCCCCTAAAGTTAAGAGTCGGCAATTACAATGCTTTATTTTCTACAAATCCAACCATACCTGTATTAATTATGACGACATTCGGCGAGGACGACTTTTGAGGAAACAGCAGCACCGGCCCTTTTAGGTTCACGGCCAAGTTGATCTTGGTGCTGTTCTTGAGGGTCTCCGTCGCCTTCGCCACCGCGCTTCTAATGAAAGCGACGACGTTCTCGATGTAAGAAACCGCCTCTAAATTCGCGACGAAACGCTAAAACCACTCCGCTTTTGTACAAACTCCTCTCAAAAGGTAAATTAAACTTACGTTCAACTGAACGAACAACTTGTATAAGAAAGTAATGTGAATTTGCCCCAAATACAACTTAAAGCTGCCGTCGGCCAGGATGTCGTTCGTCGTCGGAGATATGTCGTTCTTCTGGTGTAGATGCGACGCGTACCTGATGTATTTCACCTCGAAGACCTTGTCCTCATCTGTCGAAAGTACCTTAAATTTTTTTGGGATGTACAGGTTGTCGAATAATAAAGTGCTTCTGAGTTTTTACCTTAGAATAGAGAGTGATGTCGGAGAGGTGTTCCACGTTGAGGCCACCGAGGAAAGCCCTAAACACAAACCTTTCGTTTGCCCGGAATAAGAAGTCGACTTCGAGGCCGGAAACCTGCACGTTCACTATGTCAAAGTCCGAATCGCAAACCCGGATGTGCACATCGCCCAGTCTGGCCGAATGAGAAAACTTGACGGAGCCCGGGGGTACGGGGGTTTCCGGAATTTTCGTTTTGACCGACCGCTTCAGCGACTGGAAGAGTGCCAGAAACGCTTCGGCCACAGAGCGAGTGACTTGCTTTTCGATCCTGCAAGCAACAAACTCGTGATTTCCACCTCGTTTCAAGTGAGACGTACTTTTGCTTGATGTATCTGGTGTACTTGATGATGGTGTGGACGGCTTCTTGGTGCAGCATTAGGTTCAGCGTGCCGAAATCCGCCACTAGAGAAGTCTCCACGCCGTGGAAGTGCGTCCAAAAATCCGGACAGCTTGCGCTTACCTACAAAACGTTAAACGCGAGAGGTCTCAAAAAGTTGTTATGTTGATTACCTTTCGGTATAGGACGGTGAGAACGTCGATGTTACTAGGCAGAGGACTGTGAACCAAATCCAAGTACTGTCCGCTAGGCGTCGTGTGCATCTTGTCGGTCACGAGGATGCTATTCAATGAAATCTGATAGGCCGGGCCATAGGTCATGAGCGCCACGTCCATGGTGAACATCCCCAAGCGAAGCACGATGTAGTGCCTGTCGGTGCTGTCGCTGGATTTCGAAAATACTAACTGTAACTAAACCCCCAGAAATCAACCCGGTGACCTGAATTCGCGCTCACATTAAATACCTCGTTAATAATGCATTGCAACAAACTGGAAATATTGTTGTTTGGAGAAATGTTATCTTCAAGTCCCGGTAGGTCAACACACCTGGCCCACGCTTCGTTCATGTTCTCCTTCCTATAAGAAGCCTGTGACATTCTGCACAAATCAAACGAGTTATCAACCGGGGCAAGCCATTTTGATTACGTCGTGTACCTCTTGTCCTTTAACGCGCCGCCTTTTTCCAACTTGGTCCTTCTGGTTTTAATGAAGGTATCGATGATGGTCACGGTATTCTGCACGTGTAGCAGGTACTTGTGGGTCCATTTCACTCGAATTCCATCTTTAGGCCAATGGATGGATTTGGGCTTGGTTTTGGCCGGCGTCCCTCGCGATTCAAGCAGGCTATCGAGGAACTTCAGAAACACGCCGATCTTGCGCTCGGACACGTTCACTTTAATCGTCGAGAACGTGATGGTCAGCTTTTGCCTGCAAAAGGGAGCGCTTGGCAAGTGAGATAAAGCATAAGTCCCACTCACTTTGGAATTGTCTTTAGGGATTTCATGCAGGCGGCGTAAATCGCCGATAGGTTGGTTTTGGAGAGGACGTGGAGCTCGGTGTCTTTTTCTTTTCTGCCCGCGCGCCAGTCTTCGCAGCTGTCGCAAAAGAGTATTTGCGAGTCGGAGCATTTTAAGTGCAGGCGAGAGTAGAGTTGCTCTTCCAGCTCCATTTGTGTGCTATTTTCGGTTACGTCCGTTGCTTGGCAGAGCTCGGTGGTTACCAGGACGTGCCCGAAATCGACGACCAAAATGTTTTCTCCTCTGTGTAAGCAAAATTTAGAGAGTATTTAGTAAGAAAGAAACATAGTTGCTTACGTTTGCAGTGATGCAAACTGAGGTACTATGAAGTACGGAATCTTCAGGTCAAAATTCATATCCCACTTCTGGTTCAATTTCTCCTGAAGGTAACTGAAGACGGCGGGGGGAACTCGTTTTAAACGCTCGACGACCTCCTCGAAATTGACATACGGATTCTCCAGAAAACTCTTCAACTCATCGAAAGCATGCTGCAAGATGTCCCGATTGTAAAACTCGAACATTTCGTGTTTTACCCTCACCTTGTGATATGAGACCTCCAAATACTCCAAGATGCAACGTAATTTGTGCGTGACACTCGAGTTCGCCGGCAACTTCTCCACGTCCACCTTCAAGAAGTAAGCGGGACTGTTGTGAACCGTCAGGTGCTCCGACGATACGATGGGAACTAAATGCTCTTCCACGCTTGCGCCCTCTACTATCACCGCCTCGATTTTCAAGGAAGCCCTGAAGGAACCGTTCGCGAAGTTCGGCTGTAAATTTGAGATCAACTGGGTGACGGTCACCACCAAGACTTCCCGGCCGGAATTCAAGAGGGAGATGCTTATGTTACCAACTCGGAAGTTGTAGTTGTGCTCTGTAAGATTGAGGGGAGTTATTTAAATGCGAGTGATTTCGTTTGCGAGGTTAGATACCAATGATCTGTTTGTCCGCGCAAGAAAAGCCGATTTTTTCGCACAGGATTGACCTCTCCGGGGACGGCAAGATATCCCAGAAGCTTTTTTCCGTCAAGCTGCTCTCGTGCACCTAAAACTCGAGGAATCAAAATTGAACTGACGCGATAGCTTCTGGTTTACCGTTAATCTAGCTTGTTGTCTGGCGATGACGATGTTCACCACCGACAGTTGATCCTCGTATTTCTGCAAATCCATTTTGAGTTCCGTATCGTTGGGGTTGAGCAGGATTTTCTTGTACAGTTCGGTGTAGTACTTGTAGTGTTGCCTTACGGTTCGGATTCTGCTCCACGTGTAAGGCTTGATTCGTTGCTCCATTAGGGCGTGATAGGCGTACCTCCACCAGATCTTCCTGTTCTCGGACACCGTCTGCTTCGGTCGCATGAACAGGAAGTTCCAACTGATCAGCATCCTCGAGAGCGAGTCCGCCACGCAGAAGATCGACTGGAATTGGTCTTTGGACACCTGCACGCTGCAGTCTTGTATTATTATGTCGCTGTGGAGCTTGACGATGTTGCCGCTGTTGGCCTTGTTTATTGTCATCTTAATTTTCGCGGTCATCGGTTTTATCACTGGAAATTTTCGGTTTCGTGACCAAAATCAAAACTAAAAGTGCCCAACTTACAAAAATCAAAGTCTTGCTGGTTGATCGAGAAGTTTTGCAAACTGGTCGACATTGCGTTCCTCCAGGAGTAGTATTGGGAGGGCAAGTTCCAATCCGTTAACTTGTGGTTTACGTTCCAGTACATCGAGAACGCTTCGATTTTGATGAGATAGTAACAAGTGTCGCCGTTTTTAACATTCTTAGAAGCTTTCCATTTACTAAAAATATAACGAATTCAATCCGTCGGAGTTGCTGTGTACCGATTGTTTCGTTGAAACTTGAAACAAAATGTCCTAATTTTCTGAGCACACAATCAAGAGATTTCTAATTCAAAATGAAACGTGAGATATGAGAGAGGAGATGGGCGAGTGCTTGAAATGAAATACTCACTTGTTCGTGGTTTCAGCTGTAATACTGCTGATGCAGATACCGCAGGCGAGGGGGAACTTATCGCTAACGGAGTCTTCGTACCTAAGATGTATGTTGGCTATATTGAGTTGCAGGTTGTTGATGATGTTGGTGATTAGGTATTCGGAAAAGGAGCAGGGGCCGCCGATGAGTTCATTTCCGTTGTTGAGGTTGGACAGGACGTTGCGCTTCGCGGCCCTCAGTAGGCGTTTGTTTTTCTCAGGGTCGAATTTTTCGCGCGTCACGATTGGCCCGGCCACTATGTGCACGTCCTCGATGTCGACGATTACTGGCTGGCTCCAGAGGAGGTTCCACGGTATTTGCAGCCATACCTTACCGATCGTGCCCGCCTTCACTTCGATTGGTAGATTCAGTTCGTACTGAAAAAAATTGTCCCAATCAGAGTAATTTTATTTAAATTATTAAAACTAATGCCAATTTTGATGGGTTGTTCTGTTTTTATATGTTTAATACAGTAAATGAAAACCTATGACGTTACATCCTCTTTAGGTTTGGTTTGTTTTTGTTTTGAAAGTGATTACTTTTTTCGAAATAACATTGAGGAACACCTTCGAACCAATAAGAAATTGT
Organism: Dorcus hopei; assembly: GCA_033060865.1. Taxonomy (NCBI): domain Eukaryota; kingdom Metazoa; phylum Arthropoda; class Insecta; order Coleoptera; family Lucanidae; genus Dorcus; species Dorcus hopei. Next base: position 11,314,289 of record CM065425.1, read on the forward strand.
CGTCGCTATTGTTTCGGAATTGTAATCCGCGTCTCCTGAGTGAGGATAACTAATAGGAGATATGAAATCAACAAATTTTTGTTGATGGCAGAGATCATTATCCATTGTTTTCGGAGTGACCTTTTGTCGTCGTCATTTTTGACTTCAGTCTGCTGTCTTTTGCTCCGTTTATTTCAAAAAATATGACGATAAAAAATCAACGGTAAAACGAATAGCCTTCTTCCCCTTTTTTTTTGTTTTTCCATAGTTGTTTGCGGCTTATGTTTTATTTCGAAATTGTGTTGATATTTTCAACTAGGTATGATTTTGAATGAAATTGTATCAACAAAGTTCAGGACCTGGAGCTTATTTTTGCATAATTCATGTGTTTAAGTCTAAATTGTTCAAAAAACTGACGATGTTGATAACAGATGGGCCTCAATAATATTTTCGGTGATTTAATAAGGCCGAAAATAAAAAAATCAAAAGTGGGTCGAAAATTTTTTTTGTTTCTTATAAATCAGTTCCTATCGATTGTCGGGGTCGTGTCATGTGACTGGCCTTTCTTTTTTCAGACTTACCAGCGCTTCGGGTTTCAGTTTGAGGTCCGTGAGCTGTACGTGCCCCGAAAATATGCCGACATTCAAATTTTCGGTGTCAAGGTCGACAACATACTTTCCCAACAATTGGTTCAGCAGTCTCGCCACGGCCCCTTCCAACATCTTCAGCTGAAACTGAAACACACTTTCGCCTCCGCGCCGCTGAAATTCCCTTACTTACTTAAATCGGTAACGATTTCAATAATAATTTCAATAGCGATGGAAAACGAAGATGGAACTTGAGCACCGCGACGCGGATTTAGAAGCAAATCATGTTTGATCGGCCGGAGAGCGTTTCAGATGTTACAGCGCCGGCCGTTATTGATTTCAGCGGCTTCAGAGCACTTCGTACTTCGAGGGTTGGTATTTTGCGTCTCCTGTACTGGCGCCTACCTTTAAATCGATACTCCTGGAGAGAAGGTTAAAAATAAATTGTTTATATTCGTTTCTGTTGGCCGTTACTGAAGACACAAAGGAGCTTTCATTCAAAAAATAAAACGAGGCGTCAATTCTTTCGGTGAAAGAAGTCTGAGAATTACACTGAAATGTCCTTTTTTTGTTTATTAGCCGTTTGGACATTATCTATTTTTTTTTTTCTAAGCAGACAAGTTCCTTTGAGTAGAACTATTCCACTGTACTCTGTAGAGAAAATTGAAAATTGCTGATAGTAACCAAAACTCTTCCGTTTCAAAATATGAGCACGCTTGTTCACCAGCGTGTTCAACAATGAACTCATCGGTGAGTTTACTGTTGGGTTCTCCGATTAACTCATCAATTAATCACCGTTTCACTTTAGATCACCGACGACGCGACGTGTTCAATAATGAACTCATCGGTGAGCTAATTGATGAATTCATTGTTGATTTCTCCGATTAGCTCATCGGTGAACTCATCAATGAACTCGCCGATGAGTTCATTGTTGTACACGTCGATGAACTAAAAGGTGTTCATATTTTGAAACGGGGGGAATTCGTAAAGTTTAATTTTGATTCAAATTAAATTTACTTTTAAATTTTGGCTACTATCGGTAATCAGTTATACTCTTTTTACTGCTGTGGATGTGTGCTTAATAACTTGAGAATTTTTTCGATTTGAGCGCAATCGATATCAATAAATCAGTAGTTGGATAACGAAATGATTTACGGCGTTTAATATACGCCCGTGCAAACACATTAAATATTCATCGAAGCTGAAACGTTGCGATTCAGCCGCGTTATACAAGAGCATTCATTATTCACCGTTTCCTCCCCCGAACGAGGGTAATTGATCCGATTAGATCAACGTGTTATGCACGTTAATTTCGGCTTATATGACAAGCAGAGAGTGGTTTTTAAACGATGTTTTTTTGCTCGTTAAGAAGGGTGTTTACGTGCGCGAACGAAACGCGAAAGGTAAGTTACAAGTTACCACTCGAGAGGTGTGTTCGTTTGTCTTGCACTTTTATACACTTTTTGCACCAACCGCTCCTGAGAGAGTGAGATGTATATAATACAATGTAAGTAGGAGTGAGAAAAACAGAGTAAATGCAAAGAGTAGATCTTATACAAGAGGGGACACTTGAACAAGTGTAGGAAGGGTCTAGGGTGAAAGTTGAAGACTTTCCCCGTTTTTAACCCTCCATACTTTGGTAGCATAATTTTAGCAAAGCGTGTTAACTAAAATGAGATTGGAAAAATTTTAGAAAAAAAAACTAAAGTAGCGGAGTTCGCTGCCACCACCGAAGTTTAAGGGAATTCCGGACCCTATAATACTTAATTAAATTACATGGCCGATTAATAATCCTTCGGAGGAGGATCCTTCCTGGCTGGAAGTGTGCAAGGGCGCATTATATTCGCAATCTACCCTACTAGGAATAAAAGTCAACTGTGAGCATAATAAAACAGATATAATAATAAATTCACCTATCGGGTAAGGTGGTTCGAAGTAGATCTCAGCAGCAGGAAGGGGCTCGCTGTAACCCTTTTGAGGAAGACTCGAGATGGTGCTCCTTGCACCCACACTTACAACCACACCTGATTTAAACTTAAACCGCACCCGCGTGAGGGTTACAAATTAAATTTAAATTAAGGTAATAAGAAGAATATCCGTAGAACAAATGGGGAATATTGAAATTTTGAAAAGAGATCGTTCGTTTAAGACGATGGTCAGGCCCTGCCTAAGCGAACATGAATTAATTTTTTGAAACTTTTCTCTCGCCTGGGCCATTGTTTGCAAATTCAAAATCTTCCCCCTCTTCAATAATTCTCCCGGGAGAGGCTGCCCTCTCGCGGCCTAGTCGTTTTCGACTTATAGTCATTTAGATCACCGGAGGGTTTTAAATTGCCTAACTTTAAGGCGTTATTCGGTCTACTTTTGACCAGCACTTATCGGCGCGCGTGGGTATAAACTCCAGTCTCACGCCCTATCGCCAATTTATTTATCTTATGGTACGCCAATTTAAAGATCCTTTCGTATGCTGTCGAGTGTTTCCGGACAAAAATTGTGTCTGGTGAAAACTGTATGCCACATCTTGTGTGTTTCCCCCGTATTTCACCTGCGCCAATTTAAAGAGACAACCGGTTCGAGGTCATCGAAACTACTCGGCAAAGATCAAACGTGCCGACACGGAGTGTCTTCTCTTGAATAACTTACCTACTCTTTGGTAAAGGAGTTAAAAGTGTAGAACCAACGAATAAACCCAAGGAAACTGAATCTAACTAACAATAGTATTTCTTTAGCTTTTATTTAGTTAAATAACATGAAAACGCTCCGGTCCTTGCGGGAAAAAAAGGTGCACCCGCAAGACCACGCCGAAGAAGAGAAATATTTTCATCGGACCCTGAAGGGTGTCCTGCTGTTGGCCCAGTTTTTCGGGCAAATGCCCGTGAAGGGTATCTACGACCCCGACGTTCGCTTCCTTAAATTCAGTTGGAATTCGTGGAGGTTCTTCTACAGCTTTAGCTCTTGCGTAGGGCTAGCTTTTATAGCCCTGGTTATTTTGTATAAAATGTTGACGAGCGGAGCCAACCTCCTCATCATAAGTAACTTCGTCTTCTATGTTAACATGCTAGTGAGCAGACTGTTTTTCCTTCAACTGGCGATGAACTGGCCCAAGCTAATGAAGGAATGGCACTCAGTGGAGGTGTCCATGCGTGGTTACGGCAGTCCCAAAAAATTGGACGTTAGAATTAATGTTATTACAAGCATAGTCATGATCACTGCTGCAGGTATCTCCTATTCAGATGTAAAGGGCACTTTTTAAGGCCACGTTGTTTCAGTGCAATACGTGACTAATCTCGCTAGTCAATTAGTATGGGCCTGCACGTGCAGGGGAGATGAACGACTTTCAGAATATTTTTATGTGGTCATCAGTTTTCCACACGTTTTTTCCGTAATACCTTATAAACTGTGGATAGGAGTAATATTGCAGGTAAACCCGCCCTTTTGCAAAAGTTGACGTCTCATTTTGAATGTTTAAAGATTGTAGATTTACTAGCATCGTTTACCTGGTCTTTCGTTGATTTATTCGTAATGGTAATGAGTTCGGGCCTTGCAGTCAGATTTAGACAGATCACCACGAGACTGCGCTTGATTGCGAACAAAAAGGTGATGTACCTAAACAACAAAAAATTCTAGTTTATTGTGTCATTTGGTCTAGTTTCTTAATTTCAGAGTACACAGGAAGTAATTTGGAAAAGCTTGCGCGAAGACTACAATAAATTATGCAAACTATGCAAAACTTTGGACGACGTCATTTCTTACGTAGTCCTCATGTCGTTCGCCAGTAATTTGTTCTTCATCCTCATCCAACTCTTCAATAGCTTGAGGTGAAACAATTAACAATTAAATTTTGGAATTAGCAATTGAATTTTCTTTTCGCTAGGATCATGAAGAACAGCATAGAGCGATTTTACTTCTTCTACTCCTTCGGGTATCTGATTCTCCGCACCGTGTTCGTCTCCTTGTACGGCGCGTGGATAAACGACGAAAGCAAAAGGCCCGTGGTGATTCTGAATTCGGTCTCGTCTTCGATTTACAACTTGGAGGTAATTCAGCGGAACTCCAACAGAGATTAGCTAAACAAAAAAAAACCGATTTCAGATTCGCCGGTTCATCCAGCAGATCAGTTTCGACACGGTCGCGCTGACGGGGAGGCATTTCTTCCACGTCACCAGGCGACTCATACTGAGCGTAAAAAATAAAATTCGACTAAAACCAGCGATTTGACGCTTACGCTTTCAGATCGCCGGTGCGATTGTCACGTACGAATTGGTTCTGATTCAGTTCAACGAAAATCTGTTGAAGGAGAGTGCGTTGAACGGAACTGGAGATGGTTGTTAACGGGGAGACAATTTGAATTTACCACCGTGCAAAATTCTTGGCATGGGTGGCACTCGACATAACGCTCGGAGCATTCCTTTGTCTCACTCTTACATTCGCTCTCCCTTACACTTCTGCTCAGAGCGTGCCCCCAGCGAAATGTCGAACGCACCCTACGCTGGCAACGGGCTCTTGCATGAAATGAAAGTTCACTGACTCTCATACTTTTTTTTGTCTTCTTTTTTCACTATTCCATAGGATTAATTGATTAATTAATTTCTATTTCACAGAACAAATTTAATTTTATTAGGTCCCTGCTAAACCCTACGAGAAAAGAATGAACAGGAGAGAGTCATACTAGCGGTGGTATCTTGTCCAAAGTAGTAACTAAATAGGACCGCTGTATCTCATAGGCGCACACAAGCGTTTTATAAAATTCTGGGACGACCACACAGTTCACTATTGTTTATAATACAATACCACTAAATTCAACTAACTAAGATTCTAGAAATATCAATTGTATTCTAGACACTGGGGTCCTATCTGGAAGGAACTTACTTACATTACGCTTGTTGCGCCACTGATTATCGAAAAATTTCAAAAGTAATCTAACTTTTTCATTAAAGTTTGTGATAATAACTAGAGACTACATTTTCCTAGTCTACGCAGACTGAGAATGGGAGCGGGGGGCAATGAATTCGTGCTTTGTTAACGCGAGACCGACATTGGATGTCAAATTGCACGTGTTTCTTCTGGGCGCTATATATCTACGCGTTGCCTAAATTCGTTTAGTCTTTAGTAATAACTAAAGACAAGCAGAGTGATGTCAAGGTCAACGTTAGGCAAGCGCAGAGCGCGTTGTGAGTCTGTAGTAGCCATAAGCGTCACTTCCAGCATCAGGAACAGAAACAGACGTTTTACATAAATAATAATAAATTAAATGTATGTCATTAAAAAGAAATTCAATTGAGTGTTAAGATAATACTGCAAAAAGATAAGTGTACTCTAAATAAAATGGAATACTAAAAACCGAAAATACCATGCACGAGGAAAACGAAATGATAAATGCTGTTTCAGCGACGCCGCTGGCACTCGTTAGCCGCCTTAATGCAATGACTATCGCGCAAGCGTGACATTTCTATGCCGAACTTTAGTAATAACCTATCAATGTATCGTTTGTTTTGTATAATACTACTAATCGCAGCTGTTAAATAAATACATAAATTCGTTTTCGAACACAAAGTCCGGCAATTATTTGACGACAACGGATGTCAACAAACCGCCATATTGCAGAAACATTAATTCTTAACTTAATTATTAATTAACATTAATTCTTAACTTAAAAAATACGGCATGAGAGAATGCAATTACATTTGACGGAAGTTACCACTTTGCGGTAGGTCAGTTTCTCCAATATGGTGGTTTGTTGACATCCGCAAATCAAAAATAATTGCCGCATTTTGTGTTTGTACCTGTGTGTAGAACGAGCTTACGTGTTTATTTAGCAACTGTGATTTATGACTGTAGTTTATAGGAACCATGCACATGCGAAGCCAGCGGCACCCATGACCATATTGTGGTATGAAAATACGTGTTGTTTCAAATTATTAGTGTACGTTTGAACTTGAATATTTTAATGTTTTTCAATACCAGGAAGCTCAAGTATTATGTACTATAATCGTAAATTGTCATAAGAGTGATATTATTCCCATGCAATGAGTCTCAAAAAATATTTTCATATCACTAATTCACAAATCACCACGCCAGGCGGCGCTGAACGCAGAGATGTGCATGGCGCCTATACATTGATAGGTAATTACAGACTTCAGTTAAAGAGTGAACGATTTTTAGGTTAGTTTTGGAATTTCTCGATGATCAGTAGCGCAGCAAGCATAAGGTAAGTAAATTCTTTCAATGTATTTCTATGATAGAACTCCAGCGTCTAGAGTCTAGACTACAGTTGACATTTCTAGGATCTTATTTCGTTAAATTTAGTGTAATAAGTGTATTATAAACAATGGTGAACTGTGTGGTTTGTGGTAGTTCTAAAGTTTTGTAAAACGCTTGTGTGCGTGTATGACTTATCACGGCCATATTTAGTGACCAGATTAAACATGAAACTAATGTTGGTAGCACTCTCTCCTGCTATTCTGAACTCGTTGGCCTAAACCATGGCCAGCTTCATTCACATTCACTGACGTGTATGTATGGCCGTTTCAATTCGACTTTTAAAATTTTTGACAGTACTCCCCTCAGCGCCTCTTGTGAGTTTTTAAGTAATTGCAGTTGTCATTAGGTTACTATCAGTAGTTTTGTAGTATCTTTAATAGGGAGCGCTGAGGGGAGTACTCCATGGCGTGCTTTTTCGGAACCGAATTTTAGGCGGATTGAAACGGCCATACATACACGTCAGTGAATGTTAATGGAGCTGGTCATGCCTAAACCAAGCCATAAGTGGCGACATCTTGCGGTAATAAATCGAATTAACACGTTATTTTGTAATTGTTCTTGTAGTCAATAGATTGATTCTGTTTCGACAAACGAAAATGCTTATTTGAAACCTCATTTTCTGTTTGTTTTTTTAGGATCATGAACTTTTTATTTAAAATTTTAAAAATATTCAAAATATAGCCCTACTTGAAAATCATTTGAACTTACGTACTTCTGTGGAACTTTTTAATTATTTGGTTCTTTTCTCTAATTAGTAATTATATCAAATTTCATAAGGCATCTTTAATAAATATGTGTAAAAAGACACCTTTGATTTGTTAATGCACTTTATTGAATTGGTTTGTTTCCTTTTGATGCGATCAACAGTAATAAATAAATTATTTTCCTTTCCATTTATTCCATTTCCCCTGTCCTCCAACTTTTTTCTTTTTGTTAAAGTTTGTAGAACCTGTTCTCTTTTTTTTTTAAAGAATTTATTTGTTATGAAAACAAAACAATCTCTTGCATAATTTAAATATATATCTGACAATAATTTAAAACGTACTCATCTACTTGTCCATCCCTACATAGTAATAATGTACACACACGCAATCACAACCATCATCACGAATCGGTGAAATGTAAAAACAGAACTTCCAAGAGTTAATCAGATATGATGACATATAAATGCTAGAAGGTTCCAATACACTTTGATGCGTAAGTAATATTGACGTATGAGATCTTCTAGGATTGCTCGCACGACGAAACGAAACTTGAGCACTTAGATGTTGCCCGTGCCGGTCGAGTAGAACAGGAAGTTGCCCGAGGGCCCGAAATTGACGGGGGTCTTGGGACTTGCGCAAGCATAAATGAAGTCGTCCGATTGTAATTGAGTCCGGTTCATGTTCGGTTCGGAAGCTGACCTGTGTATCTTGGGCAGATTCCTCAAGAACGCCTCCAGTAAAGTGTGTATCTGCCTGAACAAAGGTCTCTCCTCTCTTTTGAATTTAATGCAATCCTGCGTGAGTCTTCTCAAGCCTTTAGGTGTGTCTGATCTCAACTTAATCAAATCTGGCTTCAAAAAGCCCCTTCCCACCATGAATAAAATCTGATCTTTGTTGTTTATGTGCGAGTAGGGCAACTGCAGGGCGAGCATTTCAAACAAAACAACTCCGAACGCGTACACGTCAGACTGGAAACTGTACGGATTGTCCTCCTGCATTCTAATGACCTCGGGGGCCATCCACAGAATCGATCCGGTGGGTTGATGGAACTGCTGCGAACCGGACCAGCGGGTCTTCGCGGTGGCCAAACCGAAATCACCTATTTTCACTGTTAAGTCATCATGTAAAAATATATTGTTGGATTTTAAGTCACGGTGGATGATATTCTTCGCGTGCAAATAATCCATGCCCTGGGCAGTTTGTCGCCCGATTTCAATAAGGGTGAACATCTCGAACTTGCTCTCAAATACGTGCAAATGTTTGTACAAACTTGAACCTTCACACCACTGTGTCACGATCGCCAGCTGCGGTCTGCTAACACATCCCATGAACAGCAGGATGTTGACGTGCCTGGTTTTACGCAGCACGGCGACTTCGTTTTTGAACGCCTGCAACTGGGCAGACGTTGGGATTTTCACGTTTAAAGTCTTCACAGCCACCGGTCCATGCCAATGGGCCTTGTAAACAGTCCCGAAACTTCCAGAGCCCACCCTCGGACCTACGAGAATCTCTTCGGCTGGAATCTCCCAGTCCTCGATGCTCTCTCTCGGGGCTAGCAGGGGCTTACTTTCATCAGCTGATTTTGCCCTCGGTCTCCCGGGTTTTAGAGAACTGGTAGGAGATGCTTGCGTGCTCCTGGATTGTGGGGAAGAGTCCCCGTCGGCTGTTCCTCCCCTACTCAGAGACAGTGATCTTGGACACTCGTCACTTCCACTGCGCACACTGTTAATGCACACGTTGGGGGCTGAACTGGAGCGATCTTGATGACCGAGGGTGCCAGGGTGTCGCTGCTGTCTGTGGGTTAAACCTAGAGCAGCTTGTCCTGGGTGGAGGATGCCAGCACTTGAGTCATCACGACGAGCTAATAATGCTCGGTAGTAAGCATCTGTCATACGATTCTGAAAATAAAGATTAAAAACAGAAATTGATTCATTGACATTGATTTTATGAATTAATTGTCTGAAAAATCATAATCATAAACTTTTTGGTAAAATTTTTCAGTGATTTGGATTTCTTTTCATATAAATACACATACAATCTGTTAACTGATTTCTGTATTATAACAGTGTGCAAGATAAAGAAAGAAATATATTTTACTAAGTATTGCCTATTAATTATCAAACTGCTATATCACATAAAGCTGTTTACATATTGTATAATAATTTTTACTGCTGCTACTTTTAGCCAACTTAAATCATTTCATGTCTGTTGTTATGCTGAGCAAATATTGTAAGTAGAACTTGTGAAGCACAAAGGGGTCTGTGCTGTGGATGATGGTAGAGAGGAACAAAATAGAAATTAGAGTTGATATTGTTGGTAATAAAGTAATAAAAACAATACAGTACTTGATGACAAAGTGAAGGAACTCCACTAGCACAGCGTTGATGAAATTTGTATCCGCAAGTCCGACAGTAAAATCCTTGGAATAAGAGTCTCCGACAGTACTCACAGAACACTAATGAGAAAAAAGTCTTACGAACGAAATTGTGCGAGATACTCGTAGGAATGGGGAACTTATCGATAATTTTCACGGTAATTTCTTCACAGTCTAAGCTACAGATGTCGATGTCCCAATTAACAGGAATGTCAGAGTCACCGAGGTAAACACAGCACACTTCACATATAAGGTTCCGGAGTTTCATTGCTTTCGCTAAGGCTTCCCGCAACGTTTGACCTTCGCGCACTTGCACGCTAGTCCGTTGCTGGTTGGGTAGATGGGCTCGAAGGAATTTAGGCCTGCTCAACGTGTCGTACTGCTGCGGCTTGTAATAGTCATACTTCGAGTCACTCAGCTCGGGGCTCTCCTTGCCGTTGCTCAGCTGCTCCAACAACCTCCTCTCCGCAGCTTCCAGTTCGTGCAACTTGGACGTCAAGTCGTCGTACTCCTTTAAATACATCGCCGGTGGATGTTGGAAATCCGCGAACTTGGCATTCAGCGCGTCGATATTCACGCGAGTCAGTATAATTACATTTTCTATGTTTTTGAGTTCCTGTTGAATGTCCATATCCTCGCTATCCGTTGACATCTTGTCGCTGTTGGGAGTTGCATCAGACGACCGAACGATATTTCCATTCAACACTCGCTAAACCCCGTCCGGTAATATGTCAATCTTTAAAACTAGCCATTACACTTTCCATTAGCGATTTGACGTTTGACGTACAAAGTTGGCAACCAAAATATCGCCGTTTTCGTCTTGCCAACTTCTCCAAATGAAAATCCCTATGCAGATGTTATAGCGTTTTCGATTCACTTGCACCGGTCTTCTTTTAACCTCATGTAATAACACGAGATGAAGATATTCCGAGTGCGCACTAATACGGTCAATCGAAAACGCTATTAACTAACAGATAAGTGCCTGATTGCACCGCATTTTTAATCATTGATTAAATTTAAGACGTGTTTAGAATGTGACAATCGTGAATACATGACAGCATAATGTCAATCACCATCTAATTGACACTTAAACTTCAACTTAAGTGTTAGTTAGAATGCGCTTGACGTTATGTTGGATCTACGTTAAACATCACATTCTAAACACGATTTAAATTTAATCTGTGCTTAAAAATGCGGTGCAAATGGCCAAAGGTCTGTTTGTTTGTACTGCTCGGAGTTACCACAGTATAAAGAATGCAGTAGCGCAACTCGCTTGTCGACACTTTGATCTCTTTACTGGATTTTCATTGACCTCGAGTAGATTAAAGGGGTGTGTCGAACTGTTTGTTCTGCTTTACGTGTGAGCGATTTTGTTGTAAATTGTAAATTTACACGTGCTCACACACCAGGGCCGGATTGTAGTGTTTAGTGGACGTGGTAAAAAAAAACAAGGCATAAATAATGTGTATTAACATAATTATAAAGATCCATTCGGTACCAGAGCCGTGAATGAATGAGCTCTGCATCCCGAGATTGTGACTCAGACCTTGCGCGGGATGTTATGCGCGAACTGAATATTTTCATGAGAGTCGCGCTATTGTGTAATCTTCATACTGTGGAGTTACTCTAGAAGCTATCATATGTAGTTTTCAGTGAAATCCATTTATCTCGTGTTGAAAAAACTTCGAATTTGACTGAAAACTACACATGATAGCTTTTAGAGTAACTCCGAGCAATACAAACAAACAGACTTATTATTTCTATTTAATAGCGATTTCGATTGACTGCTGTAAAGCACCCTCAGAGTATTCCCATTTTAACCTCATGTACTTGAAATCAATAAAAATGGGAAATGTCAAAAAAAATTGGCACATTTCTTTTTCAATATTTTCATAGTGCGAAAATGGGCGCGTTCAGACGGCCAAGCGGCTACTAGTCACTAGTCAGCACTTAGAATAATGAGCACGTTCAGCCGGTGTCAGCAGCTGACTTGCAACACTCAACATTTTGAGAGTGCTGTATGTTCGCGTTACCGATTCGGCTGAACGATCTGCTGAGATGTAACGATTTGACCTTAAAATTTTCATCAAAATTTTATTTTGTGCGAAATTCTGGATGACGACTTTAATATTTGAAGAAGTTGAACAGTTAATACAAAATGAAATGAAGCAAACTACACAGTTTGATGAGTTCACGATTTACAAATAAATTATATCCACAGCCAAAATGCCCAAAACAAAGCGAACTTATTTAGGGCGTGTACCGCAATTACCAAATTGTAACCAGGGTTGGTTGTGGTAGCTACATATTGCGTTTCTTAAATGGAATCTGTTATTTACGGAACGCAATATTTAGCAACCACAACCAACCTGGTTACAATTTGGTAATTTCGGTACACGCCCTTAGGCTGAGATAATTTCACAACAGTTGAGATACAGCGCAGTCAGCGTATCGTTCAGCCGACACCGCTGACTCAACTTCTCAGCTGTTGACACCGGCTGAACCTGTCCAATTTGTGGCTATTTAAGACAACAAGTTGATATTTTCTGAACGGTTTGCTATATTCTATCATTTTCTTTAGCGTCATAACCTTGCTTTTGTTGTACTGTGCTGGTTGTATATATTTATGACCATAGCGTGAGATTTGCAATAATTTAACAAATAATATGGACAATTTACCTCCCTTTATTATAACCAATTTCGCGATTACTACTTAGTAGTTGTATTATTTTTGGTTGATTTTAAAGTGACTACACCCTGTTTAAAGGAACAATTTACAAAAACCTTTTTGTTTATTACATATTATAGGCGCCATGCACATCTCTGCGTTCAGCGCCGCCTGGCGTGGTGATTTGTGAATTAGTGATATGAAAATATTTCTTGAGACACATTGCATGGGAATAATATCAGTCTTATGACATTTTACGATTGTAGTACATAATACTTGAGCTTCCTATTCAAATGTACACTAATAATTTTAAACAATTCGTATTTTCATACCACTAATGCAGAATAGGGATGTGGGTTCAGAAATTTTCCAATTTGGAAAGTTTCTATAATGGAAGTTTTCCAGAAACTTTCCAACCAATTTTTCTGGAAAATTTCCGACGAAAATTTAACGAAGTTATTACTTGTCCCCCTTGCGCCGCAGTTTAACATAAAATCATTTATTAAAATAAATGATTTTAAAGGTTATGCACCCAAACCTAACTTGAAAAGGTTATGCACCCAAAATGCGGAAAAATACCTATACGTACAATTTATTAATTATAAGCGAACACCAGAACATAAGTTTGGTTTGTAAATACACATTATTTTGTAATTTCTGTCATTTTTTATATTACCGTTGTACATGAGAATTTGGTACTATTTTAATGAGCGTTTGCTCCTGAGTTTATAAAAAATATATTTTTTTAAGAAATACGTTACTATAATTGATTAGGAAATTTTCTGGTAAATACCGGAAAAGGTCATCGGAAAATTTCCATCTTTTTTATTTTTCCGGAAAAATTACATCTCTAATAAATTCTATTTAAAACGTCTCAAACGTCTTTACTTGTGAACGTACCTTAACCGTAATTTTGAAATCTGCGGACCAACTCACGCATGCGCAGTAAACATTTTCAGACAAAACCACGCTTTAGTTAACCTGGGGCCAGTTGCACCAAACTCTTAAACTCCGCTTAACTTTAAGCGTCACTTAGAATATGACTTTCACAATATTGTGTAACCACAAATGTCACATTATAAACGCTGCTGAAATTTAAGTTCAGTTTAAGCGTTTGGTGCTGGCCACTGGTCATTTATTATTCTGTGGTTTAGACTATGACATTATTTATAGATTTAACATAATGTTAGTCACATCTAATTGATACTTAAGTTGAAGTTTAATTCTCAATCAATGTATTTCTGACATTATACTGACCATATGTAAATATCACATTCTAAACATAACTTAAATTTAAGCTCTGCTTAAAAAGTTGGTGCAAGCGGGCATAAATCCTTCAAGCGGCCCCTATATACACGAAAGCAAAACGGAGGAAGAAAATTGTTAAATGTTATTCACATGCAGGTTATTTACGCAAACCGTTCATTAAAAGTTTTCAAGGAAGAAGTTTAGACAGAAATTTGAAATTTATATTTTTTCAAATAAAATAAAATTGACTTCAATCATTAAAAGTCACTCGGTATTTCTGACATTACGCTGACCATACGTAAATATCACATTCTAAACATAACTTAAATTTAAGCTCTGCTTAAAAAGTTGGTGCAAGCGGGCATAAATCCTTTAAGCGGCCCCTAGACTGTCAATAATATTGCACAATATTTCATATTGCGCAATATTATTGATAGTCTGTGAATGATATTGAAACATTGTGCAATATATTGAGCAGATCAAGAAAGGTTTGATATTTATTGCGCAATCTGAAAAAAAGGATGCAATGTGTGGTTAATATTGTGCAATATTATAGTATATTTCCTCGAGTCATGGCAACGAAAGAGGAGGAAAGGCGTTTCATTTTAGAGTGCATCGAGGTGTGCAGAAATTTGCCAGCCTTGTGGAGTATAAAATTAAAAGATTACAGCTTACAGCAACAGGATAAAAAAAAACGAACAGTCTTTCACTCAACTGCGCTTTTTCTTCTTCCGTTTATTGTTACGAAAGATCGCAGACGATGCAATGGCAACACAAGCTGCTTCAACATCAATTAGCATGTTTGCTGCTAAAAAGTTAACAACTGACTGGCTGTATATAGTGCAATCGAAGTCCGCTGTCTAGGGCAAATCGCAATTTTATTGTACAATATTATTGACAGTCTAGGGGCCGCTTTACACATACATCGCAGCCTAATGGTGATTTTTAATTTTCCATGTTGGAGAATTCTTGACGATCTTTTTCTAATATTGGCGACACTCCAAATTTAAAAGTTGGGAACCCTGCTTCTGGCAGCTAGCGACACTGGTTAAATATTTGACAACAAACTACATAGGTTATGTATTACAGGGACGTGCAATATCTATGAAAATCATATTTCAGTAGGTTTGTTCGTTTGTACTGCACGAAGTTACACTGAAAACAGTTAGGTGTAGTTTGGCACAACGTCACGTGATGTGCAGTGTAGTTTCGTGCAGAAAAAACTTTAGAGACAAACGAACGCAATTTAAACATGCGTGACAGATGATCAGTGCAGTTAACCTTGCTTTCATCCAAGTAAGAGCATAAAATAATGGATCCTACAAAAACGAATTTGACAGAACTTTAAGCTCTGAACCGTTCAGATCATGCGCAGTTGAAATTTATATCCAATTTTGTGTACTGCTCATGCTCAGTAAGATTTTGAACGGTTCAGAATTCGAAATCCTGACGAATGGAACGGACCTTATAATTATAACTGTACGGTGACAGACGATGATCCTGTGAATCAGTGCTATATTTTAAAATCACGCGAAAGTGAGTACTTATAATATTTTTTGTGTGAACTGTTTTTATATTAATGGTTATTTGTATATCAAGACCTAAATTTAATTTATCTGTCAGTTAGAATGTGTACATTCAACTGTACGTCACATTCCAACTGACAGATAACTGATAAATTAACCTTAGGATAAACATCGGCCATTAGAAGTGAGATTTTTCAGGTTAGGATATACTGCACTTTCTTGCTCGCACATTAAACACCGAGCAAGAAAGTGCAGTCTAGAGTAACTTGGAACAGATTGCACTGGACAAACGAACGCGATCAGTGCACTTGCACTGTGACAAACGAACGCATTTTTCTGCACTAGGGCACATGGTGTGCACTGGTGTAGACAAACGAACAAACCTAGTATGTTCAGGGGGTGCGCACTCAAATTATAAAAGATGAAACACGTTGAATACTTTTCCCCTAGCCGCTAGAGGTGGAAAAAGCGCTAGTGTGGCGTATATCACCATCTCTCCAACGGTAACGCAGGATGCACGGCGCAAACCATGAACATAACCCTATAAATTACCACGTCGCCGCGTCGTATGTACGCTTGCATATCGTATCGTTTGTTTGTTCGCCGATTTGTAAGCGAAAATTGTGCAGCTGAATGCTGAAAGAGTTTGTTTGTGGTATTAGTTCGGTGTAGTGTGTTGTATTGTATATAGTGTTGTAGTAATGTAATAAAGTGGTTTTTTTTCTTTTCAATATGACTTGTTTTTGCACGTCCTATTTTACCTTTTACTTTCATGCGATTTGGTTTCGTTCATTGTTATGTTTAGCAATTTCAGCTGTTACTATTTTTCAGAATCAAACAGAAACTAATAAATAATGATAATTGGATTACAAGGTGTTCTATAGCGCTTAAATCTCCCGCGCTTTGTGTCGCTGCTTTTCCCCTAGCCTACAGATGGTACCACTCATTCGTAGTACTATTTTTTATTAAAACTTTCCTTTCTATCTTGTTACATTTATCTACGAGTATGTTTCACAAGTGCGAATGAAACAAGCTCTTTCGTCCAACGATTTTTTTAATATAATTTACAAGTATAAAGGTCTTTTTAAGTGCAAAATATCCTTCAAAAATTCCGGCACGGGTAAGCAATTTATATCATCGAAAGTCTTGTAAATCCCTTTTTTATCAGAGTTGTTCCTCACGATTACTTTCCTAATCTTGTTCCTGCACAACTCCAATAAACTGGCTACGCGCCTTTCGTTCAACGCCTCTACGAATTTCGAGTCAATTTGGCAATCGCTTGATAATTCATCGCATATACAATTCAGCTCTTGCCTCAGGCGGTTGCTCATTGTGTAATATCGTAGATAATTCAGCAGATTTTCTGTGAAATAAGGCAAATACGAGGCGGACATTTCTTCCAATATATCGTCTATGATGGATTCAGTTCTGACACAACTGTAAAATATGATGAAGGGCATTATACCGCAAACGTCCTCATCCAGGTGATGCCACTGAATTGGGGGCTTCATCCTCAGGATCGCTTCAAATTCTCTGCCGAAGCCGAAGAACATATAAAGGACGTAAAAGTCGAAATAGTGGAGCGGTTTTCCCATAGAAAAGACGAGGTATGCGAATCCCAACCAATCATCGATGCTCACCATTTCGTAGGAATTCGGATAGAGGTCGTATAAAATGCAGGAGCCCTTTTTGACGGCGTCGACCGCGTGTTCCGTACTTAAAAGTATGAATAAGTACTCGACGAATTCGGCTGGGGTAAAACATGGGTTTGAAACCAGTGTGCTGATCAGATCAGAAGTTTCTAGGAGGTTTGCATGGTCCACATTTAAAATGGCATCCCTAAAGAACTCTGAATTTTTAGCTTTCTTCAATTTATCTTCCTCTTCGTTCAATTCCACGTCTTGCTCTATCAACATGCACAAGCAAGTGGAAATGTCCTCGCAGAAATTAATGCTTCCTCCGCATTGAAATAAAATATTATTTCTCAGTGGGTTGTCTAGGTTCGTGGCTACGTATATTAGGCTACGCCCCGTGTAGTCGACAGTGTTGAAATCTGTCACGTAATCGTACAGAACTTTTGCTATTCTTTTACCTCTTTTCATTGACAGCATAAATGGAGTGAGCCCCTCAAATGAGTCCTGCTCATTTACTGAGGCATTATAATAAAGCAGCATACACACTGCTCTATAGCGCAAAGCCTTAACTGCCTCGTGTAAAGCTGTATATCCTTTGGAATCCTTTGCATCAACATCAGCCCCATTTCTAATTAACAAATGTGCGATTTCTGGACTTCGTCTCTTCACGGCTAAGCTCAAGGGGGCAATACCTCTTGAATTTGGTATTTGCACATCACATTTGCTTTCTATCAAACTGACTATAATCTCTTTGTTAACTTTGTGCCATAAACTCAGGAACAAGGGGGTTTCACCATCCAGACTTCTTGCATTAACATCGGTAGAGGGATTTTTCAGAAAGGACTCTGTTAGTTTCACACTGAAAGATAAAACAATTTTGTAGCTGTAATAATATAATCATTAATTGATTAATCATAATTTCACCATCCGAACTAATAAATGAAAACATTTTTATACATATATGAATAAAATTTGTTATTATACATATTTAGACGGAGTACTATAGTACTGTTTAATATTTAAAATTGATGAAATATATAATAATTTACGTACTTGTTAGTCCGCACGGAGTAGTGCAAGGGCGTGTAATTAAGAGTGGCCCAATTAAGATTATCACAGTTGGTTGTAGTTGGAGAAGGCATTTTTGCTAAAAACAAATCACCTAAGTTCAAATCCAATAGTTAACTGAAATGAACAGCAAAAGTTGTCTGATAAGATACGATAAAGATAAAACGTGTTCCAAAAAAGGTGACTCATGATTTCACTCAAAATTATTATTTGCATCAAGTTTGGGTATCAAAAGTCCTTGTTCCATCTTCCACCTCACATTTATTTATAATACCTTGTACAGGGTGTCCCATTTTCGATGGTATTCCATAGGTATCTTCGTTAATAATGGAAATAGAAAAAAACCGAGCATGCAATATTGGGTCAACTTTTTATGCTAATTTGAATGGCCAACTTAAAACTTTGCTGTTCCTTGCCATTTTCGCGGTACAGTTGAAAAACGAAAAATTCATCAAATTTTCAAATGCGCATATTTTTTTTATTTTTAAAGATATCGAAAAATGATACAGGCATTTTTTATTCGACTTTTAACATAGATCATGATTCAAGCAGAAAAAATACCCTTTTTCATGATGTCAAAGCCAACTATGGCTTCCATTTAAAAAAAATATTAGTTGTGGTTATATCTCGGTTATTATGAACTTTTGGTGCGATTTGATTAAAGAATCATGATCTACGTTAAAAGCCGAATAAAAAATGCCTTTATCAATTTTCGATATCTTTAAAAATAAAAAAATATGCGCAATTGAAAATTTGATGAATTTTTCGTTTTTTTCAACTGTACCGCGAAAATGGCAAGGAACAGCAAAGTTGGCCATTCAAATTAGCATAAAAAGTTGACCCAATATTGCGTGCTCGGTTTTTTTCTATTTCCATTATTAACGAAGATACCATCGAAAATGGGACACCCTGTACAAGGATCAGAGCAGCGCGAGGAAGTGAATGAAACTGATACACAAAGCTATTTTAAGTATAGGTAATATCGTATTAATTACAAGAAATTTTTATATTCTTTCTCATTTAAACCTGCAAATATTAGGCCTGTTCCAGCAACAGTTCGTAACTAGTTCGAAACCATCAAAAGCATGCAGTCATCAAAATTTTACATTTAACGGCGCCATTAAAATCGGTCTTTTCTTCGGTGGGCAACTGTTTTAAAGGTTCCAAGCTAGTCAGAAAATGCTGCTGGAACAAACCTATCAGTAACCCGATGGGCCTGGTTCTGGATACACTTGTTGATCAACAGTTATTTATTTTACATTGACAATTAATTCATCAAGTCGCTTCAGGAAGAAATTTGACGAGTGTAGTGCATCAAATCTGACGTCAATTAAATTAAACTCATGAATTTCTTCGTCAACTTATTCACGAATTACAGCAAGTTCTATTTTTCATCATTTGCATGAATTTCAGGGGTACCAACAAACAACAACTGAAAATTAAGGTTATTGTATTTTTTGGTATTTATTTGTGTGTGGCAATGTAAATCGTCTGTAAATTTTCTCGGTATGTTGATGATATGATACCTATAAACGGCCATTAGGATCAAAGAAACTCGTCAATTTGTTCACCAATGTAGAAAGTAATAGATGGTAATAGGAAATGCGTTCATGAATAAACTCACGAAGAAATTAATTAAGAAATTCATGAACTTATTTACGAATAAATTGTTAGCGTAAAACAGCCTTTAGTACATGTGCGGGAGTACGTGCGTTTATCAATTTGAACAACACGAAATTGTGGCTAATTTTATAGATATAGGGCTAAGATAGAAACTGAAGCGCTCAAACCAAGCTTGACTTATATTGAACGCAATTTATCATCGCCATCTAGCAATAAACTACATAATGCAGCGATTACCGACCATTGCAGCTAACCTTCCCGCCAATTAGGAATCTGTAATTATGCCTGAAGTAGAAATTAAGCTGCCTACGTAAAGATGGCACCACCTCATTGAAAATAAGTTTTCATTAATTTAATTAAAACATTTGCATTTCGTTACCCTTCTCCCTCTCATATGATCCTGAAACGAGAAGTTCTCTTCTATGGTCTTCTTGGTGTGTAAAATTGAGCAAAAATTTTAAACCGTTTTAGCATTATTATTTACTTCATCGCATTTATGTGATCCTGGTATTGGATTTGTATTTAGAATGTTTTAAAATAAATCAGAATTTATTAAAACGTCTGCGCTTCGTTCACCTCCTCGCTCTCATGTGATCCTGATACGAGAAATCTTTTTGGTGTGTAAAATTGAGCAACAATTTTAAAACGTTTTAGTTTTATTTTCCTCCTGGCATTTATGTGATCCTGGTATTGGATTTGTATTTAGAATGTTTTAAAATAAATCAGAATTTATTAAAACGTCTGCGCTTCGTTCACCTCCTCGCTCTCATGTGATCCTGATACGAGAAATCTTTTTGGTGTGTAAAATTGAGCAACAATTTTAAAACGTTTTAGTTTTATTTTCCTCCTCGCATTTATGTGATCCTGGTATTGGATTTGTATTTAGAATGTTTTAAAATAAATCAGAATTTATTAAAACGAGTGCGTTTCATTTACCTCCTCGCTCTCATGTGATCCTGATACGAGAAGTCGTTTTGGTGTGTAAAATTGAGCAACAATTTTAAAACGTTTTAGTTTTATTTTCCTCCTCGCATTTATGTGATCCTGGTATTGGATTTGTATTTAGAATGTTTTAAAATAAATCAGAATTTATTAAAACGAGTGCGTTTCATTTACCTCCTCGCTCTCATGTGATCCTGATACGAGAAGTCGTTTTGGTGTGTAAAATTGAGCAACAATTTTAAAACGTTTTAGTTTTATTTTCCTCCTCGCATTTATGTGATCCTGGTATTGGATTTGTATTTAGAATGTTTTAAAATAAATCAGAATTTACTAAAACGTCTGCGTTTCGTTCACCTCCTCGCTCTCATGTGATCCTGATACGAGAAGTCGTTTTGGTGTGTAAAATTGAGCAACAATTTTAAAACGTTTTAGTTTTATTTTCCTCCTCGCATTTATGTGATCCTGGTATTGGATTTGTATTTAGAATGTTTTAAAATAAATCAGAATTTATTAAAACGAGTGCGTTTCATTTACCTCCTCGCTCTCATGTGATCCTGATACGAGAAGTCGTTTTGGTGTGTAAAATTGAGCAACAATTTTAAAACGTTTTAGTTTTATTTTCCTCCTCGCATTTATGTGATCCTGGTATTGGATTTGTATTTAGAATGTTTTAAAATAAATCAGAATTTATTAAAACGAGTGCGTTTCATTTACCTCCTCGCTCTCATGTGATCCTGATACGAGAAGTCGTTTTGGTGTGTAAAATTGAGCAACAATTTTAAAACGTTTTAGTTTTATTTTCCTCCTCGCATTTATGTGATCCTGGTATTGGATTTGTATTTAGAATGTTTTAAAATAAATCAGAATTTATTAAAACGAGTGCGTTTCATTTACCTCCTCGCTCTCATGTGATCCTGATACGAGAAGTCGTTTTGGTGTGTAAAATTGAGCAACAATTTTAAAACGTTTTAGTTTTATTTTCCTCCTCGCATTTATGTGATCCTGGTATTGGATTTGTATTTAGAATGTTTTAAAATAAATCAGAATTTATTAAAACGAGTGCGTTTCATTTACCTCCTCGCTCTCATGTGATCCTGATACGAGAAGTCGTTTTGGTGTGTAAAATTGAGCAACAATTTTAAAACGTTTTAGTTTTATTTTCCTCCTGGCATTTATGTGATCCTGGATTTGTATTTAGAATGTTTTAAAATAAATCAGAATTTATTAAAACGAGTGCGTTTCATTTACCTCCTCGCTCTCATGTGATCCTGATACGAGAAGTCGTTTTGGTGTAAAATTGAGCAACAATTTTAAAACGTTT
Organism: Dorcus hopei; assembly: GCA_033060865.1. Classification (NCBI taxonomy): domain Eukaryota; kingdom Metazoa; phylum Arthropoda; class Insecta; order Coleoptera; family Lucanidae; genus Dorcus; species Dorcus hopei. The sequence continues at coordinate 11,336,224 of CM065425.1, forward strand.
TAGTTTTATTTTCCTCCTCGCATTTATGTGATCCTGGTATTGGATTTGTATTTAGAATGTTTTAAAATAAATCAGAATTTATTAAAACGAGTGCGTTTCATTTACCTCCTCGCTCTCATGTGATCCTGATACGAGAAGTCGTTTTGGTGTGTAAAATTGAGCAACAATTTTAAAACGTTTTAGTTTTATTTTCCTCCTCGCATTTATGTGATCCTGGTATTGGATTTGTATTTAGAATGTTTTAAAATAAATCAGAATTTATTAAAACGAGTGCGTTTCATTTACCTCCTCGCTCTCATGTGATCCTGATACGAGAAGTCGTTTTGGTGTGTAAAATTGAGCAACAATTTTAAAACGTTTTAGTTTTATTTTCCTCCTCGCATTTATGTGATCCTGGTATTGGATTTGTATTTAGAATGTTTTAAAATAAATCAGAATTTATTAAAACGAGTGCGTTTCATTTACCTCCTCGCTCTCATGTGATCCTGATACGAGAAGTCGTTTTGGTGTGTAAAATTGAGCAACAATTTTAAAACGTTTTAGTTTTATTTTCCTCCTCGCATTTATGTGATCCTGGTATTGGATTTGTATTTAGAATGTTTTAAAATAAATCAGAATTTATTAAAACGAGTGCGTTTCATTTACCTCCTCGCTCTCATGTGATCCTGATACGAGAAGTCGTTTTGGTGTGTAAAATTGAGCAACAATTTTAAAACGTTTTAGTTTTATTTTCCTCCTCGCATTTATGTGATCCTGGTATTGGATTTGTATTTAGAATGTTTTAAAATAAATCAGAATTTATTAAAACGAGTGCGTTTCTTTCACCTCCTCGCTCTCATGTGATCCTGATACGAGAAGTCGTTTTGGTGTGTAAAATTGAGCAACAATTTTAAAACGTTTTAGTTTTATTTTCCTCCTCGCATTTATGTGATCCTGGTATTGGATTTGTATTTAGAATGTTTTAAAATAAATCAGAATTTATTAAAACGAGTGCGTTTCATTTACCTCCTCGCTCTCATGTGATCCTGATACGAGAAGTCGTTTTGGTGTGTAAAATTGAGCAACAATTTTAAAACGTTTTAGTTTTATTTTCCTCCTCGCATTTATGTGATCCTGGTATTGGATTTGTATTTAGAATGTTTTAAAATAAATCAGAATTTATTAAAACGAGTGCGTTTCATTTACCTCCTCGCTCTCATGTGATCCTGATACGAGAAGTCGTTTTGGTGTGTAAAATTGAGCAACAATTTTAAAACGTTTTAGTTTTATTTTCCTCCTCGCATTTATGTGATCCTGGTATTGGATTTGTATTTAGAATGTTTTAAAATAAATCAGAATTTATTAAAACGAGTGCGTTTCATTTACCTCCTCGCTCTCATGTGATCCTGATACGAGAAGTCGTTTTGGTGTGTAAAATTGAGCAACAATTTTAAAACGTTTTAGTTTTATTTTCCTCCTCGCATTTATGTGATCCTGGTATTGGATTTGTATTTAGAATGTTTTAAAATAAATCAGAATTTATTAAAACGAGTGCGTTTCATTTACCTCCTCGCTCTCATGTGATCCTGATACGAGAAGTCGTTTTGGTGTGTAAAATTGAGCAACAATTTTAAAACGTTTTAGTTTTATTTTCCTCCTCGCATTTATGTGATCCTGGTATTGGATTTGTATTTAGAATGTTTTAAAATAAATCAGAATTTATTAAAACGAGTGCGTTTCATTTACCTCCTCGCTCTCATGTGATCCTGATACGAGAAGTCGTTTTGGTGTGTAAAATTGAGCAACAATTTTAAAACGTTTTAGTTTTATTTTCCTCCTCGCATTTATGTGATCCTGGTATTGGATTTGTATTTAGAATGTTTTAAAATAAATCAGAATTTATTAAAACGAGTGCGTTTCATTTACCTCCTCGCTCTCATGTGATCCTGATACGAGAAGTCGTTTTGGTGTGTAAAATTGAGCAACAATTTTAAAACGTTTTAGTTTTATTTTCCTCCTCGCATTTATGTGATCCTGGTATTGGATTTGTATTTAGAATGTTTTAAAATAAATCAGAATTTATTAAAACGAGTGCGTTTCATTTACCTCCTCGCTCTCATGTGATCCTGATACGAGAAGTCGTTTTGGTGTGTAAAATTGAGCAACAATTTTAAAACGTTTTAGTTTTATTTTCCTCCTCGCATTTATGTGATCCTGGTATTGGATTTGTATTTAGAATGTTTTAAAATAAATCAGAATTTATTAAAACGAGTGCGTTTCATTTACCTCCTCGCTCTCATGTGATCCTGATACGAGAAGTCGTTTTGGTGTGTAAAATTGAGCAACAATTTTAAAACGTTTTAGTTTTATTTTCCTCCTCGCATTTATGTGATCCTGGTATTGGATTTGTATTTAGAATGTTTTAAAATAAATCAGAATTTATTAAAACGAGTGCGTTTCATTTACCTCCTCGCTCTCATGTGATCCTGATACGAGAAGTCGTTTTGGTGTGTAAAATTGAGCAACAATTTTAAAACGTTTTAGTTTTATTTTCCTCCTCGCATTTATGTGATCCTGGTATTGGATTTGTATTTAGAATGTTTTAAAATAAATCAGAATTTATTAAAACGAGTGCGTTTCATTTACCTCCTCGCTCTCATGTGATCCTGATACGAGAAGTCGTTTTGGTGTGTAAAATTGAGCAACAATTTTAAAACGTTTTAGTTTTATTTTCCTCCTCGCATTTATGTGATCCTGGTATTGGATTTGTATTTAGAATGTTTTAAAATAAATCAGAATTTATTAAAACGAGTGCGTTTCATTTACCTCCTCGCTCTCATGTGATCCTGATACGAGAAGTCGTTTTGGTGTGTAAAATTGAGCAACAATTTTAAAACGTTTTAGTTTTATTTTCCTCCTCGCATTTATGTGATCCTGGTATTGGATTTGTATTTAGAATGTTTTAAAATAAATCAGAATTTATTAAAACGAGTGCGTTTCATTTACCTCCTCGCTCTCATGTGATCCTGATACGAGAAGTCGTTTTGGTGTGTAAAATTGAGCAACAATTTTAAAACGTTTTAGTTTTATTTTCCTCCTCGCATTTATGTGATCCTGGTATTGGATTTGTATTTAGAATGTTTTAAAATAAATCAGAATTTATTAAAACGAGTGCGTTTCATTTACCTCCTCGCTCTCATGTGATCCTGATACGAGAAGTCGTTTTGGTGTGTAAAATTGAGCAACAATTTTAAAACGTTTTAGTTTTATTTTCCTCCTCGCATTTATGTGATCCTGGTATTGGATTTGTATTTAGAATGTTTTAAAATAAATCAGAATTTATTAAAACGAGTGCGTTTCATTTACCTCCTCGCTCTCATGTGATCCTGATACGAGAAGTCGTTTTGGTGTGTAAAATTGAGCAACAATTTTAAAACGTTTTAGTTTTATTTTCCTCCTCGCATTTATGTGATCCTGGTATTGGATTTGTATTTAGAATGTTTTAAAATAAATCAGAATTTATTAAAACGAGTGCGTTTCATTTACCTCCTCGCTCTCATGTGATCCTGATACGAGAAGTCGTTTTGGTGTGTAAAATTGAGCAACAATTTTAAAACGTTTTAGTTTTATTTTCCTCCTCGCATTTATGTGATCCTGGTATTGGATTTGTATTTAGAATGTTTTAAAATAAATCAGAATTTATTAAAACGAGTGCGTTTCATTTACCTCCTCGCTCTCATGTGATCCTGATACGAGAAGTCGTTTTGGTGTGTAAAATTGAGCAACAATTTTAAAACGTTTTAGTTTTATTTTCCTCCTCGCATTTATGTGATCCTGGTATTGGATTTGTATTTAGAATGTTTTAAAATAAATCAGAATTTATTAAAACGAGTGCGTTTCATTTACCTCCTCGCTCTCATGTGATCCTGATACGAGAAGTCGTTTTGGTGTGTAAAATTGAGCAACAATTTTAAAACGTTTTAGTTTTATTTTCCTCCTCGCATTTATGTGATCCTGGTATTGGATTTGTATTTAGAATGTTTTAAAATAAATCAGAATTTATTAAAACGAGTGCGTTTCATTTACCTCCTCGCTCTCATGTGATCCTGATACGAGAAGTCGTTTTGGTGTGTAAAATTGAGCAACAATTTTAAAACGTTTTAGTTTTATTTTCCTCCTCGCATTTATGTGATCCTGGTATTGGATTTGTATTTAGAATGTTTTAAAATAAATCAGAATTTATTAAAACGAGTGCGTTTCATTTACCTCCTCGCTCTCATGTGATCCTGATACGAGAAGTCGTTTTGGTGTGTAAAATTGAGCAACAATTTTAAAACGTTTTAGTTTTATTTTCCTCCTCGCATTTATGTGATCCTGGTATTGGATTTGTATTTAGAATGTTTTAAAATAAATCAGAATTTATTAAAACGAGTGCGTTTCATTTACCTCCTCGCTCTCATGTGATCCTGATACGAGAAGTCGTTTTGGTGTGTAAAATTGAGCAACAATTTTAAAACGTTTTAGTTTTATTTTCCTCCTCGCATTTATGTGATCCTGGTATTGGATTTGTATTTAGAATGTTTTAAAATAAATCAGAATTTATTAAAACGAGTGCGTTTCATTTACCTCCTCGCTCTCATGTGATCCTGATACGAGAAGTCGTTTTGGTGTGTAAAATTGAGCAACAATTTTAAAACGTTTTAGTTTTATTTTCCTCCTCGCATTTATGTGATCCTGGTATTGGATTTGTATTTAGAATGTTTTAAAATAAATCAGAATTTATTAAAACGAGTGCGTTTCATTTACCTCCTCGCTCTCATGTGATCCTGATACGAGAAGTCGTTTTGGTGTGTAAAATTGAGCAACAATTTTAAAAAGTTTTAGTTTTATTTTCCTCCTCGCATTTATGTGATCCTGGTATTGGATTTGTATTTAGAATGTTTTAAAATAAATCAGAATTTATTAAAACGAGTGCGTTTCATTTACCTCCTCGCTCTCATGTGATCCTGATACGAGAAGTCGTTTTGGTGTGTAAAATTGAGCAACAATTTTAAAACGTTTTAGTTTTATTTTCCTCCTCGCATTTATGTGATCCTGGTATTGGATTTGTATTTAGAATGTTTTAAAATAAATCAGAATTTATTAAAACGAGTGCGTTTCATTTACCTCCTCGCTCTCATGTGATCCTGATACGAGAAGTCGTTTTGGTGTGTAAAATTGAGCAACAATTTTAAAACGTTTTAGTTTTATTTTCCTCCTCGCATTTATGTGATCCTGGTATTGGATTTGTATTTAGAATGTTTTAAAATAAATCAGAATTTATTAAAACGAGTGCGTTTCATTTACCTCCTCGCTCTCATGTGATCCTGATACGAGAAGTCGTTTTGGTGTGTAAAATTGAGCAACAATTTTAAAACGTTTTAGTTTTATTTTCCTCCTCGCATTTATGTGATCCTGGTATTGGATTTGTATTTAGAATGTTTTAAAATAAATCAGAATTTATTAAAACGAGTGCGTTTCATTTACCTCCTCGCTCTCATGTGATCCTGATACGAGAAGTCGTTTTGGTGTGTAAAATTGAGCAACAATTTTAAAACGTTTTAGTTTTATTTTCCTCCTCGCATTTATGTGATCCTGGTATTGGATTTGTATTTAGAATGTTTTAAAATAAATCAGAATTTATTAAAACGAGTGCGTTTCATTTACCTCCTCGCTCTCATGTGATCCTGATACGAGAAGTCGTTTTGGTGTGTAAAATTGAGCAACAATTTTAAAACGTTTTAGTTTTATTTTCCTCCTCGCATTTATGTGATCCTGGTATTGGATTTGTATTTAGAATGTTTTAAAATAAATCAGAATTTATTAAAACGAGTGCGTTTCATTTACCTCCTCGCTCTCATGTGATCCTGATACGAGAAGTCGTTTTGGTGTGTAAAATTGAGCAACAATTTTAAAACGTTTTAGTTTTATTTTCCTCCTCGCATTTATGTGATCCTGGTATTGGATTTGTATTTAGAATGTTTTAAAATAAATCAGAATTTATTAAAACGAGTGCGTTTCATTTACCTCCTCGCTCTCATGTGATCCTGATACGAGAAGTCGTTTTGGTGTGTAAAATTGAGCAACAATTTTAAAACGTTTTAGTTTTATTTTCCTCCTCGCATTTATGTGATCCTGGTATTGGATTTGTATTTAGAATGTTTTAAAATAAATCAGAATTTATTAAAACGAGTGCGTTTCATTTACCTCCTCGCTCTCATGTGATCCTGATACGAGAAGTCGTTTTGGTGTGTAAAATTGAGCAACAATTTTAAAACGTTTTAGTTTTATTTTCCTCCTCGCATTTATGTGATCCTGGTATTGGATTTGTATTTAGAATGTTTTAAAATAAATCAGAATTTATTAAAACGAGTGCGTTTCATTTACCTCCTCGCTCTCATGTGATCCTGATACGAGAAGTCGTTTTGGTGTGTAAAATTGAGCAACAATTTTAAAACGTTTTAGTTTTATTTTCCTCCTCGCATTTATGTGATCCTGGTATTGGATTTGTATTTAGAATGTTTTAAAATAAATCAGAATTTATTAAAACGAGTGCGTTTCATTTACCTCCTCGCTCTCATGTGATCCTGATACGAGAAGTCGTTTTGGTGTGTAAAATTGAGCAACAATTTTAAAACGTTTTAGTTTTATTTTCCTCCTCGCATTTATGTGATCCTGGTATTGGATTTGTATTTAGAATGTTTTAAAATAAATCAGAATTTATTAAAACGAGTGCGTTTCATTTACCTCCTCGCTCTCATGTGATCCTGATACGAGAAGTCGTTTTGGTGTGTAAAATTGAGCAACAATTTTAAAACGTTTTAGTTTTATTTTCCTCCTCGCATTTATGTGATCCTGGTATTGGATTTGTATTTAGAATGTTTTAAAATAAATCAGAATTTATTAAAACGAGTGCGTTTCATTTACCTCCTCGCTCTCATGTGATCCTGATACGAGAAGTCGTTTTGGTGTGTAAAATTGAGCAACAATTTTAAAACGTTTTAGTTTTATTTTCCTCCTCGCATTTATGTGATCCTGGTATTGGATTTGTATTTAGAATGTTTTAAAATAAATCAGAATTTATTAAAACGAGTGCGTTTCATTTACCTCCTCGCTCTCATGTGATCCTGATACGAGAAGTCGTTTTGGTGTGTAAAATTGAGCAACAATTTTAAAACGTTTTAGTTTTATTTTCCTCCTCGCATTTATGTGATCCTGGTATTGGATTTGTATTTAGAATGTTTTAAAATAAATCAGAATTTATTAAAACGAGTGCGTTTCATTTACCTCCTCGCTCTCATGTGATCCTGATACGAGAAGTCGTTTTGGTGTGTAAAATTGAGCAACAATTTTAAAACGTTTTAGTTTTATTTTCCTCCTCGCATTTATGTGATCCTGGTATTGGATTTGTATTTAGAATGTTTTAAAATAAATCAGAATTTATTAAAACGAGTGCGTTTCATTTACCTCCTCGCTCTCATGTGATCCTGATACGAGAAGTCGTTTTGGTGTGTAAAATTGAGCAACAATTTTAAAACGTTTTAGTTTTATTTTCCTCCTCGCATTTATGTGATCCTGGTATTGGATTTGTATTTAGAATGTTTTAAAATAAATCAGAATTTATTAAAACGAGTGCGTTTCATTTACCTCCTCGCTCTCATGTGATCCTGATACGAGAAGTCGTTTTGGTGTGTAAAATTGAGCAACAATTTTAAAACGTTTTAGTTTTATTTTCCTCCTCGCATTTATGTGATCCTGGTATTGGATTTGTATTTAGAATGTTTTAAAATAAATCAGAATTTATTAAAACGAGTGCGTTTCATTTACCTCCTCGCTCTCATGTGATCCTGATACGAGAAGTCGTTTTGGTGTGTAAAATTGAGCAACAATTTTAAAACGTTTTAGTTTTATTTTCCTCCTCGCATTTATGTGATCCTGGTATTGGATTTGTATTTAGAATGTTTTAAAATAAATCAGAATTTATTAAAACGAGTGCGTTTCATTTACCTCCTCGCTCTCATGTGATCCTGATACGAGAAGTCGTTTTGGTGTGTAAAATTGAGCAACAATTTTAAAACGTTTTAGTTTTATTTTCCTCCTCGCATTTATGTGATCCTGGTATTGGATTTGTATTTAGAATGTTTTAAAATAAATCAGAATTTATTAAAACGAGTGCGTTTCATTTACCTCCTCGCTCTCATGTGATCCTGATACGAGAAGTCGTTTTGGTGTGTAAAATTGAGCAACAATTTTAAAACGTTTTAGTTTTATTTTCCTCCTCGCATTTATGTGATCCTGGTATTGGATTTGTATTTAGAATGTTTTAAAATAAATCAGAATTTATTAAAACGAGTGCGTTTCATTTACCTCCTCGCTCTCATGTGATCCTGATACGAGAAGTCGTTTTGGTGTGTAAAATTGAGCAACAATTTTAAAACGTTTTAGTTTTATTTTCCTCCTCGCATTTATGTGATCCTGGTATTGGATTTGTATTTAGAATGTTTTAAAATAAATCAGAATTTATTAAAACGAGTGCGTTTCATTTACCTCCTCGCTCTCATGTGATCCTGATACGAGAAGTCGTTTTGGTGTGTAAAATTGAGCAACAATTTTAAAACGTTTTAGTTTTATTTTCCTCCTCGCATTTATGTGATCCTGGTATTGATTTGTATTTAGAATGTTTTAAAATAAATCAGAATTTATTAAAACGAGTGCGTTTCATTTACCTCCTCGCTCTCATGTGATCCTGATACGAGAAGTCGTTTTGGTGTGTAAAATTGAGCAACAATTTTAAAACGTTTTAGTTTTATTTTCCTCCTCGCATTTATGTGATCCTGGTATTGGATTTGTATTTAGAATGTTTTAAAATAAATCAGAATTTATTAAAACGAGTGCGTTTCATTTACCTCCTCGCTCTCATGTGATCCTGATACGAGAAGTCGTTTTGGTGTGTAAAATTGAGCAACAATTTTAAAACGTTTTAGTTTTATTTTCCTCCTCGCATTTATGTGATCCTGGTATTGGATTTGTATTTAGAATGTTTTAAAATAAATCAGAATTTATTAAAACGAGTGCGTTTCATTTACCTCCTCGCTCTCATGTGATCCTGATACGAGAAGTCGTTTTGGTGTGTAAAATTGAGCAACAATTTTAAAACGTTTTAGTTTTATTTTCCTCCTCGCATTTATGTGATCCTGGTATTGGATTTGTATTTAGAATGTTTTAAAATAAATCAGAATTTATTAAAACGAGTGCGTTTCATTTACCTCCTCGCTCTCATGTGATCCTGATACGAGAAGTCGTTTTGGTGTGTAAAATTGAGCAACAATTTTAAAACGTTTTAGTTTTATTTTCCTCCTCGCATTTATGTGATCCTGGTATTGGATTTGTATTTAGAATGTTTTAAAATAAATCAGAATTTATTAAAACGAGTGCGTTTCATTTACCTCCTCGCTCTCATGTGATCCTGATACGAGAAGTCGTTTTGGTGTGTAAAATTGAGCAACAATTTTAAAACGTTTTAGTTTTATTTTCCTCCTCGCATTTATGTGATCCTGGTATTGGATTTGTATTTAGAATGTTTTAAAATAAATCAGAATTTATTAAAACGAGTGCGTTTCATTTACCTCCTCGCTCTCATGTGATCCTGATACGAGAAGTCGTTTTGGTGTGTAAAATTGAGCAACAATTTTAAAACGTTTTAGTTTTATTTTCCTCCTCGCATTTATGTGATCCTGGTATTGGATTTGTATTTAGAATGTTTTAAAATAAATCAGAATTTATTAAAACGAGTGCGTTTCATTTACCTCCTCGCTCTCATGTGATCCTGATACGAGAAGTCGTTTTGGTGTGTAAAATTGAGCAACAATTTTAAAACGTTTTAGTTTTATTTTCCTCCTCGCATTTATGTGATCCTGGTATTGGATTTGTATTTAGAATGTTTTAAAATAAATCAGAATTTATTAAAACGAGTGCGTTTCATTTACCTCCTCGCTCTCATGTGATCCTGATACGAGAAGTCGTTTTGGTGTGTAAAATTGAGCAACAATTTTAAAACGTTTTAGTTTTATTTTCCTCCTCGCATTTATGTGATCCTGGTATTGGATTTGTATTTAGAATGTTTTAAAATAAATCAGAATTTATTAAAACGAGTGCGTTTCATTTACCTCCTCGCTCTCATGTGATCCTGATACGAGAAGTCGTTTTGGTGTGTAAAATTGAGCAACAATTTTAAAACGTTTTAGTTTTATTTTCCTCCTCGCATTTATGTGATCCTGGTATTGGATTTGTATTTAGAATGTTTTAAAATAAATCAGAATTTATTAAAACGAGTGCGTTTCATTTACCTCCTCGCTCTCATGTGATCCTGATACGAGAAGTCGTTTTGGTGTGTAAAATTGAGCAACAATTTTAAAACGTTTTAGTTTTATTTTCCTCCTCGCATTTATGTGATCCTGGTATTGGATTTGTATTTAGAATGTTTTAAAATAAATCAGAATTTATTAAAACGAGTGCGTTTCATTTACCTCCTCGCTCTCATGTGATCCTGATACGAGAAGTCGTTTTGGTGTGTAAAATTGAGCAACAATTTTAAAACGTTTTAGTTTTATTTTCCTCCTCGCATTTATGTGATCCTGGTATTGGATTTGTATTTAGAATGTTTTAAAATAAATCAGAATTTATTAAAACGAGTGCGTTTCATTTACCTCCTCGCTCTCATGTGATCCTGATACGAGAAGTCGTTTTGGTGTGTAAAATTGAGCAACAATTTTAAAACGTTTTAGTTTTATTTTCCTCCTCGCATTTATGTGATCCTGGTATTGGATTTGTATTTAGAATGTTTTAAAATAAATCAGAATTTATTAAAACGAGTGCGTTTCATTTACCTCCTCGCTCTCATGTGATCCTGATACGAGAAGTCGTTTTGGTGTGTAAAATTGAGCAACAATTTTAAAACGTTTTAGTTTTATTTTCCTCCTCGCATTTATGTGATCCTGGTATTGGATTTGTATTTAGAATGTTTTAAAATAAATCAGAATTTATTAAAACGAGTGCGTTTCATTTACCTCCTCGCTCTCATGTGATCCTGATACGAGAAGTCGTTTTGGTGTGTAAAATTGAGCAACAATTTTAAAACGTTTTAGTTTTATTTTCCTCCTCGCATTTATGTGATCCTGGTATTGATTTTTTATTTAGAATGTTTTAAAATAAATCAGAATTTATTAAAACGAGTGCGTTTCATTTACCTCCTCGCTCTCATGTGATCCTGATACGAGAAGTCGTTTTGGTGTGTAAAATTGAGCAACAATTTTAAAACGTTTTAGTTTTATTTTCCTCCTCGCATTTATGTGATCCTGGTATTGGATTTGTATTTAGAATGTTTTAAAATAAATCAGAATTTATTAAAACGAGTGCGTTTCATTTACCTCCTCGCTCTCATGTGATCCTGATACGAGAAGTCGTTTTGGTGTGTAAAATTGAGCAACAATTTTAAAACGTTTTAGTTTTATTTTCCTCCTCGCATTTATGTGATCCTGGTATTGGATTTGTATTTAGAATGTTTTAAAATAAATCAGAATTTATTAAAACGAGTGCGTTTCATTTACCTCCTCGCTCTCATGTGATCCTGATACGAGAAGTCGTTTTGGTGTGTAAAATTGAGCAACAATTTTAAAACGTTTTAGTTTTATTTTCCTCCTCGCATTTATGTGATCCTGGTATTGGATTTGTATTTAGAATGTTTTAAAATAAATCAGAATTTATTAAAACGAGTGCGTTTCATTTACCTCCTCGCTCTCATGTGATCCTGATACGAGAAGTCGTTTTGGTGTGTAAAATTGAGCAACAATTTTAAAACGTTTTAGTTTTATTTTCCTCCTCGCATTTATGTGATCCTGGTATTGGATTTGTATTTAGAATGTTTTAAAATAAATCAGAATTTATTAAAACGAGTGCGTTTCATTTACCTCCTCGCTCTCATGTGATCCTGATACGAGAAGTCGTTTTGGTGTGTAAAATTGAGCAACAATTTTAAAACGTTTTAGTTTTATTTTCCTCCTCGCATTTATGTGATCCTGGTATTGGATTTGTATTTAGAATGTTTTAAAATAAATCAGAATTTATTAAAACGAGTGCGTTTCATTTACCTCCTCGCTCTCATGTGATCCTGATACGAGAAGTCGTTTTGGTGTGTAAAATTGAGCAACAATTTTAAAACGTTTTAGTTTTATTTTCCTCCTCGCATTTATGTGATCCTGGTATTGGATTTGTATTTAGAATGTTTTAAAATAAATCAGAATTTATTAAAACGAGTGCGTTTCATTTACCTCCTCGCTCTCATGTGATCCTGATACGAGAAGTCGTTTTGGTGTGTAAAATTGAGCAACAATTTTAAAACGTTTTAGTTTTATTTTCCTCCTCGCATTTATGTGATCCTGGTATTGGATTTGTATTTAGAATGTTTTAAAATAAATCAGAATTTATTAAAACGAGTGCGTTTCATTTACCTCCTCGCTCTCATGTGATCCTGATACGAGAAGTCGTTTTGGTGTGTAAAATTGAGCAACAATTTTAAAACGTTTTAGTTTTATTTTCCTCCTCGCATTTATGTGATCCTGGTATTGGATTTGTATTTAGAATGTTTTAAAATAAATCAGAATTTATTAAAACGAGTGCGTTTCATTTACCTCCTCGCTCTCATGTGATCCTGATACGAGAAGTCGTTTTGGTGTGTAAAATTGAGCAACAATTTTAAAACGTTTTAGTTTTATTTTCCTCCTCGCATTTATGTGATCCTGGTATTGGATTTGTATTTAGAATGTTTTAAAATAAATCAGAATTTATTAAAACGAGTGCGTTTCATTTACCTCCTCGCTCTCATGTGATCCTGATACGAGAAGTCGTTTTGGTGTGTAAAATTGAGCAACAATTTTAAAACGTTTTAGTTTTATTTTCCTCCTCGCATTTATGTGATCCTGGTATTGGATTTGTATTTAGAATGTTTTAAAATAAATCAGAATTTATTAAAACGAGTGCGTTTCATTTACCTCCTCGCTCTCATGTGATCCTGATACGAGAAGTCGTTTTGGTGTGTAAAATTGAGCAACAATTTTAAAACGTTTTAGTTTTATTTTCCTCCTCGCATTTATGTGATCCTGGTATTGGATTTGTATTTAGAATGTTTTAAAATAAATCAGAATTTATTAAAACGAGTGCGTTTCATTTACCTCCTCGCTCTCATGTGATCCTGATACGAGAAGTCGTTTTGGTGTGTAAAATTGAGCAACAATTTTAAAACGTTTTAGTTTTATTTTCCTCCTCGCATTTATGTGATCCTGGTATTGGATTTGTATTTAGAATGTTTTAAAATAAATCAGAATTTATTAAAACGAGTGCGTTTCATTTACCTCCTCGCTCTCATGTGATCCTGATACGAGAAGTCGTTTTGGTGTGTAAAATTGAGCAACAATTTTAAAACGTTTTAGTTTTATTTTCCTCCTCGCATTTATGTGATCCTGGTATTGGATTTGTATTTAGAATGTTTTAAAATAAATCAGAATTTATTAAAACGAGTGCGTTTCATTTACCTCCTCGCTCTCATGTGATCCTGATACGAGAAGTCGTTTTGGTGTGTAAAATTGAGCAACAATTTTAAAACGTTTTAGTTTTATTTTCCTCCTCGCATTTATGTGATCCTGGTATTGGATTTGTATTTAGAATGTTTTAAAATAAATCAGAATTTATTAAAACGAGTGCGTTTCATTTACCTCCTCGCTCTCATGTGATCCTGATACGAGAAGTCGTTTTGGTGTGTAAAATTGAGCAACAATTTTAAAACGTTTTAGTTTTATTTTCCTCCTCGCATTTATGTGATCCTGGTATTGGATTTGTATTTAGAATGTTTTAAAATAAATCAGAATTTATTAAAACGAGTGCGTTTCATTTACCTCCTCGCTCTCATGTGATCCTGATACGAGAAGTCGTTTTGGTGTGTAAAATTGAGCAACAATTTTAAAACGTTTTAGTTTTATTTTCCTCCTCGCATTTATGTGATCCTGGTATTGGATTTGTATTTAGAATGTTTTAAAATAAATCAGAATTTATTAAAACGAGTGCGTTTCATTTACCTCCTCGCTCTCATGTGATCCTGATACGAGAAGTCGTTTTGGTGTGTAAAATTGAGCAACAATTTTAAAACGTTTTAGTTTTATTTTCCTCCTCGCATTTATGTGATCCTGGTATTGGATTTGTATTTAGAATGTTTTAAAATAAATCAGAATTTATTAAAACGAGTGCGTTTCATTTACCTCCTCGCTCTCATGTGATCCTGATACGAGAAGTCGTTTTGGTGTGTAAAATTGAGCAACAATTTTAAAACGTTTTAGTTTTATTTTCCTCCTCGCATTTATGTGATCCTGGTATTGGATTTGTATTTAGAATGTTTTAAAATAAATCAGAATTTATTAAAACGAGTGCGTTTCATTTACCTCCTCGCTCTCATGTGATCCTGATACGAGAAGTCGTTTTGGTGTGTAAAATTGAGCAACAATTTTAAAACGTTTTAGTTTTATTTTCCTCCTCGCATTTATGTGATCCTGGTATTGGATTTGTATTTAGAATGTTTTAAAATAAATCAGAATTTATTAAAACGAGTGCGTTTCATTTACCTCCTCGCTCTCATGTGATCCTGATACGAGAAGTCGTTTTGGTGTGTAAAATTGAGCAACAATTTTAAAACGTTTTAGTTTTATTTTCCTCCTCGCATTTATGTGATCCTGGTATTGGATTTGTATTTAGAATGTTTTAAAATAAATCAGAATTTATTAAAACGAGTGCGTTTCATTTACCTCCTCGCTCTCATGTGATCCTGATACGAGAAGTCGTTTTGGTGTGTAAAATTGAGCAACAATTTTAAAACGTTTTAGTTTTATTTTCCTCCTCGCATTTATGTGATCCTGGTATTGGATTTGTATTTAGAATGTTTTAAAATAAATCAGAATTTATTAAAACGAGTGCGTTTCATTTACCTCCTCGCTCTCATGTGATCCTGATACGAGAAGTCGTTTTGGTGTGTAAAATTGAGCAACAATTTTAAAACGTTTTAGTTTTATTTTCCTCCTCGCATTTATGTGATCCTGGTATTGGATTTGTATTTAGAATGTTTTAAAATAAATCAGAATTTATTAAAACGAGTGCGTTTCATTTACCTCCTCGCTCTCATGTGATCCTGATACGAGAAGTCGTTTTGGTGTGTAAAATTGAGCAACAATTTTAAAACGTTTTAGTTTTATTTTCCTCCTCGCATTTATGTGATCCTGGTATTGGATTTGTATTTAGAATGTTTTAAAATAAATCAGAATTTATTAAAACGAGTGCGTTTCATTTACCTCCTCGCTCTCATGTGATCCTGATACGAGAAGTCGTTTTGGTGTGTAAAATTGAGCAACAATTTTAAAACGTTTTAGTTTTATTTTCCTCCTCGCATTTATGTGATCCTGGTATTGGATTTGTATTTAGAATGTTTTAAAATAAATCAGAATTTATTAAAACGAGTGCGTTTCATTTACCTCCTCGCTCTCATGTGATCCTGATACGAGAAGTCGTTTTGGTGTGTAAAATTGAGCAACAATTTTAAAACGTTTTAGTTTTATTTTCCTCCTCGCATTTATGTGATCCTGGTATTGGATTTGTATTTAGAATGTTTTAAAATAAATCAGAATTTATTAAAACGAGTGCGTTTCATTTACCTCCTCGCTCTCATGTGATCCTGATACGAGAAGTCGTTTTGGTGTGTAAAATTGAGCAACAATTTTAAAACGTTTTAGTTTTATTTTCCTCCTCGCATTTATGTGATCCTGGTATTGGATTTGTATTTAGAATGTTTTAAAATAAATCAGAATTTATTAAAACGAGTGCGTTTCATTTACCTCCTCGCTCTCATGTGATCCTGATACGAGAAGTCGTTTTGGTGTGTAAAATTGAGCAACAATTTTAAAACGTTTTAGTTTTATTTTCCTCCTCGCATTTATGTGATCCTGGTATTGGATTTGTATTTAGAATGTTTTAAAATAAATCAGAATTTATTAAAACGAGTGCGTTTCATTTACCTCCTCGCTCTCATGTGATCCTGATACGAGAAGTCGTTTTGGTGTGTAAAATTGAGCAACAATTTTAAAACGTTTTAGTTTTATTTTCCTCCTCGCATTTATGTGATCCTGGTATTGGATTTGTATTTAGAATGTTTTAAAATAAATCAGAATTTATTAAAACGAGTGCGTTTCATTTACCTCCTCGCTCTCATGTGATCCTGATACGAGAAGTCGTTTTGGTGTGTAAAATTGAGCAACAATTTTAAAACGTTTTAGTTTTATTTTCCTCCTCGCATTTATGTGATCCTGGTATTGGATTTGTATTTAGAATGTTTTAAAATAAATCAGAATTTATTAAAACGAGTGCGTTTCATTTACCTCCTCGCTCTCATGTGATCCTGATACGAGAAGTCGTTTTGGTGTGTAAAATTGAGCAACAATTTTAAAACGTTTTAGTTTTATTTTCCTCCTCGCATTTATGTGATCCTGGTATTGGATTTGTATTTAGAATGTTTTAAAATAAATCAGAATTTATTAAAACGAGTGCGTTTCATTTACCTCCTCGCTCTCATGTGATCCTGATACGAGAAGTCGTTTTGGTGTGTAAAATTGAGCAACAATTTTAAAACGTTTTAGTTTTATTTTCCTCCTCGCATTTATGTGATCCTGGTATTGGATTTGTATTTAGAATGTTTTAAAATAAATCAGAATTTATTAAAACGAGTGCGTTTCATTTACCTCCTCGCTCTCATGTGATCCTGATACGAGAAGTCGTTTTGGTGTGTAAAATTGAGCAACAATTTTAAAACGTTTTAGTTTTATTTTCCTCCTCGCATTTATGTGATCCTGGTATTGGATTTGTATTTAGAATGTTTTAAAATAAATCAGAATTTATTAAAACGAGTGCGTTTCATTTACCTCCTCGCTCTCATGTGATCCTGATACGAGAAGTCGTTTTGGTGTGTAAAATTGAGCAACAATTTTAAAACGTTTTAGTTTTATTTTCCTCCTCGCATTTATGTGATCCTGGTATTGGATTTGTATTTAGAATGTTTTAAAATAAATCAGAATTTATTAAAACGAGTGCGTTTCATTTACCTCCTCGCTCTCATGTGATCCTGATACGAGAAGTCGTTTTGGTGTGTAAAATTGAGCAACAATTTTAAAACGTTTTAGTTTTATTTTCCTCCTCGCATTTATGTGATCCTGGTATTGGATTTGTATTTAGAATGTTTTAAAATAAATCAGAATTTATTAAAACGAGTGCGTTTCATTTACCTCCTCGCTCTCATGTGATCCTGATACGAGAAGTCGTTTTGGTGTGTAAAATTGAGCAACAATTTTAAAACGTTTTAGTTTTATTTTCCTCCTCGCATTTATGTGATCCTGGTATTGGATTTGTATTTAGAATGTTTTAAAATAAATCAGAATTTATTAAAACGAGTGCGTTTCATTTACCTCCTCGCTCTCATGTGATCCTGATACGAGAAGTCGTTTTGGTGTGTAAAATTGAGCAACAATTTTAAAACGTTTTAGTTTTATTTTCCTCCTCGCATTTATGTGATCCTGGTATTGGATTTGTATTTAGAATGTTTTAAAATAAATCAGAATTTATTAAAACGAGTGCGTTTCATTTACCTCCTCGCTCTCATGTGATCCTGATACGAGAAGTCGTTTTGGTGTGTAAAATTGAGCAACAATTTTAAAACGTTTTAGTTTTATTTTCCTCCTCGCATTTATGTGATCCTGGTATTGGATTTGTATTTAGAATGTTTTAAAATAAATCAGAATTTATTAAAACGAGTGCGTTTCATTTACCTCCTCGCTCTCATGTGATCCTGATACGAGAAGTCGTTTTGGTGTGTAAAATTGAGCAACAATTTTAAAACGTTTTAGTTTTATTTTCCTCCTCGCATTTATGTGATCCTGGTATTGGATTTGTATTTAGAATGTTTTAAAATAAATCAGAATTTATTAAAACGAGTGCGTTTCATTTACCTCCTCGCTCTCATGTGATCCTGATACGAGAAGTCGTTTTGGTGTGTAAAATTGAGCAACAATTTTAAAACGTTTTAGTTTTATTTTCCTCCTCGCATTTATGTGATCCTGGTATTGGATTTGTATTTAGAATGTTTTAAAATAAATCAGAATTTATTAAAACGAGTGCGTTTCATTTACCTCCTCGCTCTCATGTGATCCTGATACGAGAAGTCGTTTTGGTGTGTAAAATTGAGCAACAATTTTAAAACGTTTTAGTTTTATTTTCCTCCTCGCATTTATGTGATCCTGGTATTGGATTTGTATTTAGAATGTTTTAAAATAAATCAGAATTTATTAAAACGAGTGCGTTTCATTTACCTCCTCGCTCTCATGTGATCCTGATACGAGAAGTCGTTTTGGTGTGTAAAATTGAGCAACAATTTTAAAACGTTTTAGTTTTATTTTCCTCCTCGCATTTATGTGATCCTGGTATTGGATTTGTATTTAGAATGTTTTAAAATAAATCAGAATTTATTAAAACGAGTGCGTTTCATTTACCTCCTCGCTCTCATGTGATCCTGATACGAGAAGTCGTTTTGGTGTGTAAAATTGAGCAACAATTTTAAAACGTTTTAGTTTTATTTTCCTCCTCGCATTTATGTGATCCTGGTATTGGATTTGTATTTAGAATGTTTTAAAATAAATCAGAATTTATTAAAACGAGTGCGTTTCGTTCACCTCCTCGCTCTCATGTGATCCTGATACGAGAAGTCGTTTTGGTGTGTAAAATTGAGCAACAATTTTAAAACGTTTTAGTTTTATTTTCCTCCTCGCATTTATGTGATCCTGGTATTGGATTTGTATTTAGAATGTTTTAAAATAAATCAGAATTTATTAAAACGAGTGCGTTTCATTTACCTCCTCGCTCTCATGTGATCCTGATACGAGAAGTCGTTTTGGTGTGTAAAATTGAGCAACAATTTTAAAACGTTTTAGTTTTATTTTCCTCCTCGCATTTATGTGATCCTGGTATTGGATTTGTATTTAGAATGTTTTAAAATAAATCAGAATTTATTAAAACGAGTGCGTTTCGTTCACCTCCTCGCTCTCATGTGATCCTGATACGAGAAGTCGTTTTGGTGTGTAAAATTGAGCAACAATTTTAAAACGTTTTAGTTTTATTTTCCTCCTCGCATTTATGTGATCCTGGTATTGGATTTGTATTTAGAATGTTTTAAAATAAATCAGAATTTATTAAAACGAGTGCGTTTCATTTACCTCCTCGCTCTCATGTGATCCTGATACGAGAAGTCGTTTTGGTGTGTAAAATTGAGCAACAATTTTAAAACGTTTTAGTTTTATTTTCCTCCTCGCATTTATGTGATCCTGGTATTGGATTTGTATTTAGAATGTTTTAAAATAAATCAGAATTTACTAAAACGTCTGCGTTTCGTTCACCTCCTCGCTCTCATGTGATCCTGATACGAGAAGTCGTTTTGGTGTGTAAAATTGAGCAACAATTTTAAAACGTTTTAGTTTTATTTTCCTCCTCGCATTTATGTGATCCTGGTATTGGATTTGTATTTAGAATGTTTTAAAATAAATCAGAATTTATTAAAACGTCTGCGCTTCGTTCACCTCCTCGCTCTCATGTGATCCTGATACGAGAAGTCGTTTTGGTGTGTAAAATTGAGCAACAATTTTAAAACGTTTTAGTTTTATTTTCCTCCTGGCATTTATGTGATCCTGGTATTGGATTTGTATTTAGAATGTTTTAAAATAAATCAGAATTTATTAAAACGAGTGCGTTTCTTTTACCTCCTCGCTCTCATGTGATCCTGATACGAGAAGTCGTTTTGGTGTGTAAAATTGAGCAACAATTTTAAAACGTTTTAGTTTTATTTTCCTCCTCGCATTTATGTGATCCTGGTATTGGATTTGTATTTAGAATGTTTTAAAATAAATCAGAATTTATTAAAACGAGTGCGTTTCATTTACCTCCTCGCTCTCATGTGATCCTGATACGAGAAGTCGTTTTGGTGTGTAAAATTGAGCAACAATTTTAAAACGTTTTAGTTTTATTTTCCTCCTCGCATTTATGTGATCCTGGTATTGGATTTGCATTTAGAATGTTTTAAAATAAATCAGAATTTATTAAAACGTGTGCGTTTCGTTTACCTCCTCGCTCTCATGTGATCCTGATACGAGAAATCTTTTTGGTGTGTAAAATTGAGCAACAATTTTAAAACGTTTTAGTTTTATTTTCCTCCTCGCATTTATGTGATCCTGGTATTGGATTTGTATTTAGAATGTTTTAAAATAAATCAGAATTTATTAAAACGAGTGCGTTTCATTTACCTCCTCGCTCTCATGTGATCCTGATACGAGAAGTCGTTTTGGTGTGTAAAATTGAGCAACAATTTTAAAACGTTTTAGTTTTATTTTCCTCCTCGCATTTATGTGATCCTGGTATTGGATTTGTATTTAGAATGTTTTAAAATAAATCAGAATTTATTAAAACGAGTGCGTTTCATTTACCTCCTCGCTCTCATGTGATCCTGATACGAGAAGTCGTTTTGGTGTGTAAAATTGAGCAACAATTTTAAAACGTTTTAGTTTTATTTTCCTCCTCGCATTTATGTGATCCTGGTATTGGATTTGTATTTAGAATGTTTTAAAATAAATCAGAATTTATTAAAACGAGTGCGTTTCATTTACCTCCTCGCTCTCATGTGATCCTGATACGAGAAGTCGTTTTGGTGTGTAAAATTGAGCAACAATTTTAAAACGTTTTAGTTTTATTTTCCTCCTCGCATTTATGTGATCCTGGTATTGGATTTGTATTTAGAATGTTTTAAAATAAATCAGAATTTATTAAAACGAGTGCGTTTCATTTACCTCCTCGCTCTCATGTGATCCTGATACGAGAAGTCGTTTTGGTGTGTAAAATTGAGCAACAATTTTAAAACGTTTTAGTTTTATTTTCCTCCTCGCATTTATGTGATCCTGGTATTGGATTTGTATTTAGAATGTTTTAAAATAAATCAGAATTTATTAAAACGAGTGCGTTTCATTTACCTCCTCGCTCTCATGTGATCCTGATACGAGAAGTCGTTTTGGTGTGTAAAATTGAGCAACAATTTTAAAACGTTTTAGTTTTATTTTCCTCCTCGCATTTATGTGATCCTGGTATTGGATTTGTATTTAGAATGTTTTAAAATAAATCAGAATTTATTAAAACGAGTGCGTTTCATTTACCTCCTCGCTCTCATGTGATCCTGATACGAGAAGTCGTTTTGGTGTGTAAAATTGAGCAACAATTTTAAAACGTTTTAGTTTTATTTTCCTCCTCGCATTTATGTGATCCTGGTATTGGATTTGTACTTAGAATGTTTTAAAATAAATCAGAATTTATTAAAACGAGTGCGTTTCATTTACCTCCTCGCTCTCATGTGATCCTGATACGAGAAGTCGTTTTGGTGTGTAAAATTGAGCAACAATTTTAAAACGTTTTAGTTTTATTTTCCTCCTCGCATTTATCTGATCCTGGTATTGGATTTGTATTTAGAATGTTTTAAAATAAATCAGAATTTATTAAAACGAGTGCGTTTCATTTACCTCCTCGCTCTCATGTGATCCTGATACGAGAAGTCGTTTTGGTGTGTAAAATTGAGCAACAATTTTAAAACGTTTTAGTTTTATTTTCCTCCTCGCATTTATGTGATCCTGGTATTGGATTTGTATTTAGAATGTTTTAAAATAAATCAGAATTTATTAAAACGAGTGCGTTTCATTTACCTCCTCGCTCTCATGTGATCCTGATACGAGAAGTCGTCTTGGTGTGTAAAATTGAGCAACAATTTTAAAACGTTTTAGTTTTATTTTCCTCCTCGCATTTATGTGATCCTGGTATTGGATTTGTATTTAGAATGTTTTAAAATAAATCAGAATTTATTAAAACGAGTGCGTTTCATTTACCTCCTCGCTCTCATGTGATCCTGATACGAGAAATCGTTTTGGTGTGTAAAATTGAGCAACAATTTTAAAACGTTTGAGTTTTATTTTCCTCCTCGCATTTATATGATCCTGGTATTGGATTTGTATTTAGAATGTTTTAAAATAAATCAGAATTTATTAAAACGAGTGCGTTTCATTTACCTCCTCGCTCTCATGTGATCCTGATACGAGAAGTCGTCTTGGTGTGTAAAATTGAGCAACAATTTTAAAACGTTTTAGTTTTATTTTCCTCCTCGCATTTATGTGATCCTGGTATTGGATTTGTATTTAGAATGTTTTAAAATAAATCAGAATTTATTAAAACGAGTGCGTTTCATTTACCTCCTCGCTCTCATGTGATCCTGATACGAGAAGTCGTTTTGGTGTGTAAAATTGAGCAACAATTTTAAAACGTTTTAGTTTTATTTTCCTCCTCGCATTTATGTGATCCTGGTATTGGATTTGTATTTAGAATGTTTTAAAATAAATCAGAATTTATTAAAACGTGTGCGTTTTATTCACCTCTTTGTTTTTATGTTGTCCTCGTACAAAAAATCTTTTGCAAGAGTAAATTTGAGCAAGAATTTTTAGGAGGCCTTATTATTATTATTCATTTATCTCCTCACATTTGCGTAGCGATGTAAAAATACAGTATTTTAAAATATTTGGCGCAACCCTAGGCTGCTCTCGTTTATTCATCTCTGTTCACCCTATTTTACTCTTTTCGCACTTTTGTCTCACTCTTATTTGTATTAAACTTATGATGGGAAAAGAGTAAATATATATTTGTGTGATCCCGGTACTAGATTTGTATCCAGAAGTAAAACAAAACATTTTTTTTTTATTTTAATCACCTCTTACGTACATACATGATTTACAACGAAGTTATTAAAAGATGATCAATTTTTAGTTCTATTTTTGTCTTCGGAAATTTCCCCGGAGACTACCTAAGGATTCACAGCTGATCTTCAGACTCAGGCATGTTATGAATTTAATATTTCACAATTCGAAGTAATCGTTGAACCTGAAAGAAAGAAGCACATGTTAGTTTTATAACAAAAGAAAAGAAAGAACACATCTCTACGTTTTACACAATCGATAAAAGCAAACATTTCCTCACTAACAGGGAAAAATTCGTTCGCTTCTATCGAATAATTATTATTTATCCGGCGATATCAGATGGTTTTCAAGTTAAATTAATTATAAAAATTCATTCATTAAATTTAGTATAGTGTTGCCACCTTTAAGTAAGTAACTTAATTTTTCCTTCGTGTATAATTATAGGTTCCCAGATGCCTAGTTTCCTATGCAGGTTATACGAATAGGAATCTGCAGTCGTCTTGAAAGGCTAGATTCGATATCTCGCCGATTGATGGCGATACCGGTGCAGAAATATGACGTCATTAGTCACGTTCATCAGAGCTCAACGCTCGCTCCAACGCTTCGTTTTCTAACTCAGCCACCTAAAATTAGCGATAATTTCGCGTTGTTTAGAGCAATGAACGCATGTCTTTTCACAAACTACTAATAACTGTAGATCCATAGACGAACGCGCTGTCGTCGAATTCGATATACTAATAATTTTAGAATTCCATTAGAATAATAAACACTTCAAGAGAGGAGTTGTGCTATTCTCTCAATTAAAGTATCCTGTTAGCAATTAGCACAAATGACAACATTATTTCGATGACATCCGAGGTTATCCGAATTATTCCGAAATTTGACATATGTTTGTTATTATAAACAAACAGATATTCTTGCAGGTTTGTTTGACTAAACAGGCAAAGACGGTGATTTGTTTAAATTGATGAATCTAAAATGCCCGGGGGTGGAAGAAGACTGCCAAGGACTGTACGCACAGTTACCACATCTTTGCAGCTAATTCCGGGGGAAGTTGCCAACAATCGTTACTCACCATTAGGTGCTGCTGTTCCGACATTGCCTGGCTTGGAACATCCGAGTGCACCAAAGCATTTCCCTTTCCCCAACACACCTGTGGATAGTGATTTTCTGTTTGAATCGCTCATGTACTGCTTCACAGTGATGGCAGCTGGCTTACAGTTCTTGCACTTGTACAGGAGTGTATGGTGGCTTCCTCATTCGTACACAAATCAGGCAATCGTAAGTAAAATTCTACGGCTTTTATGATACCTCTGATACAAGCAGTTTATTGCAGAACTTTTATTTGATCGACGTGAATCTGGTGGTTTTTATTATAATCATTCTTTCAAGGCGAGTTGTTTATATTTTCGGATGCAAACTCCTAGACAAGGTCCTACCTGCGAAGCTGCAAGACATTGGCCACAGCTGTTACCAGTAAATGCAAATAACTCATCAAAGTTTCTATTTGTAAACTCGGTTTACTTCCAGGTTGTTCTTGTTTGGTGTAATGTTTACAACGCTAACGTGGAATGCCTATCACGTCATTCAAAACCACCCGATCATGAACATTTGTTACCTGTGTTATCCGTAAGCGTCGAATACTTGTTAAGATGTAAGTGTCACTGTTTCCTTTGGTTTTCAGAGTCATCGTGTATTTGATTTTATTCGGTTTGACTCTGACTCCCTTCTTCGAGCTCATAAGTTGGAGCCTCGAGGAAAAACCACCTCTGCACGCTTGCACGTCGAACGCCGGGGAAATTCGTCTCGAAGTGGAAAATCTTAAGACAAACTTCAATAACCGGATGAAGCAGATTCTCTTCAGCTCCGTGTTCAACGCTTGTTACGCTGGATTCATTCCCTGTTGCTTCGTGCAAGTATGAAAATGTGTGTGACGCACGCTTACGAACATTGAAACTAAAATTTTACAGAACTTCTTGTATTATGATATATACTGGGCCACGCAGCATGTCATCTTCATTTATTTGAGTTGCTTTACGTCTTACGCTATCCACGTTCTTCCTCTGAGGTACTGTGATATTCTGCATCGATCTGCTTTGCATCTCGGTTATTGGGATAAAGTCGAGACGAGATCTGTTTTACCGGTGGCTTATTCATGGCAAGAAGACATGCTGTGGCCCAACGGTGCTCTCGTAAGGCATGGTAGAGAAATGTATAGGGCGCAAGGTGACACGAACGCAGCCGAACCTGGAAACGCTACTTTCACTCGTTTCTATGTAAGTACCATCAATTTCATTTATGTAAACAGTTCGTTTTTTTTAATGTTCTTATTTCAGACTATGTTCAAGAATCCTTCTATGGCACTGAGCGGATTACTTGCTCTCCAGATATTCTTGGTGTTGTACCAGCTGGCACTGTTAATACGAAGCGTCTATTGGTACTACATCGTGTCGTTGGTTTTCTTATTGTTTTACAATCACTACACTCTGTTTAAAATATGCAGAGACTATTTAATTAGTTTGAAAATTTATAAAGCGGAGCAGGCACTACATGAGAAAGTAAATGGTCATTAAAAGAAACAAATTGCATCTTTTTTTATTACTTAATTCTCTTAAACTTAAACCTTTAAAAATACGAAAAATATTAGCAATTAGCAGTACCTTTTCTAAGGGTGCGTTTCATTTGCGCGCTCACATGCTTTGAGCGCTCATAAGTATTGCTTAAATCGTTCCCTTTGGCTTTGCAAACGCTCACAAAGCGCCGGCTGACGAAATAGTAACGTCATTATGACGTCATAGTCTTCGCTCACAATCGCTTATTCCATCGAGGTAGAGCAGCAAAAGCGTAAGCGCTTATGTTCCAAATGGAACGTATGAGATGCGTATGAGGAGATCAGCTAATTATAATCAGGTTATAAACAAACATTACACTTTAGAAATAGCTACAGCAGCTATGATTGAATCGATTTCACTATTGAAGTTATATTTTTGAGGTTATGAATTCGTTGTGCAAACAAAAATCAAAAGAAACACCTTTGCGTATAACGGCTTAAGCGACTAAACCCCAAAGGAAACAACAGAAAACGGCGCTTGTAAGCGTGAGCGCTTAAAGCGTGTGAGCGCGCAAACGAAACGCACCCTAAATTTTAACAATTGTATTGAGAAAAAAAAATGTGAGAGTTGGCGACACTGTAAACATCTAGACATCAGACTATAGACATATACTAGAGCTACCCTATCTATAGGTATTTCCTTACATCTGTGCCTGCGCCTACAACATCATCAATTAATATTTCTTTGACCACGCAATATCCTTGTAAAATTTGACACAATCTTATACAAATATAAAAACAATTTGTATTTTATTTAAACCCGATGGCTTTGGCATTAAAGTGTATCTATAGAATTATGTGTCGAAGGTAGTCCAATTTGAAAGACATAACCTCTCTTTCTGACAACTGTCACATAGCTTTCTCGTAATAAGTAGCGATACTACTTCAGTGTAATTGATCATCCCTAATTTACCTGTTTACGATTTAGTTTTAAGCCATGGGTGAACGAAAAGGTACCAACAAGTATTACCCCCCGGATTACGACCCGAAGGCCGGGGGCCTCAACAAATGGCAGGGCACTCATGCTCTCAGAGAGAGAGCGAGGAAGATACACCTGGGCGTTATAATCATACGGTTCGAAATGCCCTTCAACATATGGTGCGAGGGCTGCAACAATCACATAGGCATGGGAGTGCGTTACAACGCGGAGAAGAAGAAGGTCGGGATGTACTACACGACACCGGTGTACGAATTCAAAATGAAGTGTCACTTGTGCGATAACCATTTCGTTATGAAAACAGATCCAGGCGTAAGTACAACGCCAAACGTAAAGAATGTTTTGATTTGATTGAATCGTCTTACAGAACTTGGATTATTTAATTATGTCTGGGGCGAGAAGGCAGGAGAATCGCTGGGACCCTACACAAAATGAGCAGATCGTGCCCGAAACCAAAGAAACACAAAAGCGGCTCTTTGATGATTCAATGTACAAGTTGGAACACGGAGCAGAAGATAAGAACGCGGCCGAATCGGCTAAACCTCGCTTGGTCAAGCTTTTCAGCAGAAACGAGTCTACCTGGGCAGATGTTTACACAGCAAATCAGAAACTAAGAGAGGAATTTCGGGTGCGACCAATGAAACTGTTTCATTACCAACTAATTATGTTTCTATTCCAGAAAAAGAATTCAGAATTAAAGAACGCATCCGCAGCCGACAGGGCTTTACTCCAGAAGTCCAGTTTGGATATTCCCTTAGTGCCGGAGAAGGAGGAAGACAAAAGAATTGCCCGATTGCTTAGCATGAAACTGAAACCTTCGACTGACATCGCTCAAAACACCGAGCTGGCCAGAAAACGAATCATCAGCCAAACGAGTTTGCCAAGCAATTTTTCACCAACCAAGGAAAAGAAAGCCTTGAGAGTATTAAGCGAGAGTTTATCAAGCAGAAATGTAGGAATTATAAAAAAGAATGAGAAATCAAGTGATCAAGCCAAAAGCATGAACAACTCAGATATAAGTAACACAAAAGAGCTTAGTGTCTCAGTTAATGGAAACAAAGTTAACTTGTCTAATTCGTTAGTTGGCGATTATGGATCATCAACTGACTCTGACTGAGCTTAATTGTTAAGTTTCCCAATTAAAAAAAAATTGGAAGTTGGCTAAAATTATCAACTAAGATGAAACAAGGCAGGCATCCCCTGAACATGATGATATTTAATCTTAAATTATTTTTTCACTTAGGAACTTTAGTAGTCTTGTTTTTTAAATTTGCTGCTGCAGATATTCTAATAATTACAGGTGTAAGCACTATAGTAAATAAATACAATTATTTATCGAGGCAATAATATAACACGATAATTACATCTCTATTTGAGTTTGATGATGACACTTACATTTTTTCCACAAAGAATCTGAAATGGACGCACAAGCTGCACAGAGGAGCGCCAAAGTTTCCTAAACTAAGATTTGCAAACTTTCATGCAGTTTTGTTAGTCACTGTAAATTTCGCTTTCTTGGAATCTCAGTACAAATTCTAACGAACGAGTTCCAATCAAAGCAAACTTCACCTTTAAACACCACCACACTTTATGCCCGTCTACCTCGACCAACTCGACACTTTCCCATGGTCTTTAATGTTTATGTTAATGCTCCTCAAGTCCTCCCTTACGTTATCGCACACCTGAAGCAGATCTTCACTTTTATTGAGCACCGCCAACTGTCGAACGTTCTGCCTGAAATTCATCAGTATGTTCATGATGTCGGCGTAATCCCCTTGTTCTTTAGTCGTTTCTTCTCTCAGAAACTCGACTCCGAAAAGCTCGAGCGTCTCCACTACATAATTCAAAACGGCAGTTACATAAAAGGAATGGTTCAAGTGATTCGAATTTCTGTCAAGCGAATGCAGCATTTTATTTGTGGTTGTCATAAGCTTGTTAATAGATTTGATGACTCTCGAAGTGTCGAAATCATCTTGCAGAGCTTGCCTTACGTCAACGACTGTCTTGCCTAAAGAACCAAGAAGGGCGTCGTTGTCTATGTCGGACTGTAACTGTCCTTTTAAATATGCGTTGCAGTCCTCCATGAAATTCGTCACGTTCTCCAGCAGCTTCTGCGAGGTCGACATCAAATGGCTGCTGTATTCCATGTTATTCCGATAATGCGACATCAAGCAAGCCATTCGGAATACGTTCGGGGTGGTCAGCTGGAGCATCTCGCGGATGCTGATCGTGTTCTTTAAAGACTTGGACATCTTCACCGAGTCCTTAGCGTGGAGGTGACCGGTGTGCAACCAGTAGTTCACCCACTGAGTTTTCTGAAAGTAAGCGCACGATTGAGCCTCCTCGTTCTCGTGATGCGGAAATCTTAAGTCGATTCCTCCGGCGTGAATGTCGATCGTAGAACCGATCAGGGTACTTGCCAAGGCAGAGCATTCTATGTGCCAGCCGGGTCTTCCTGGCCCAAACGGACTATCCCAGAATGGTTCGCCGGTTTTCGCTGCTTTCCACAATGCAAAATCATTCGGTGACCTACAATCAGCAATGAAAAGTTGTCACTTCTGAAAATACAACGTGATTATTTAATTTATTAATGAAATCATTTTCCTGAGGTACACATTTTCAATTAATAACTTCAATGTCATGAAAAATATTCAATTTATCTTGTTTGCAATTCAGAAATGTGAAATCGAATTTATTTCTAAAATTAATCAAAATCTTTGTGCAAATTAATAACGTACCGTTTGATATTATTGGTGACTTCAGCAATGATCTCCTCGCTTACATTCTGGAGTTTCTGATAATTAGGGTATTTGAGCAAGTCGAAATAAACCGAACCATCTTCAGTTCTGTACGCGTGATTCTCATCGACCAGTTTCTTTATAAATTTAACAATCAGCGACATGTTATCGGTCACTCGCACCACAATGTTCGGTTTCATAATTCCCAGCAGATCCAGGTCTTCGAGGTACTCCTTCTCGTAGTAACGAGCTATTTCTATCGGTGACTTGTTGCGAGCTTTGCTCTCGTTTATGATCTTGTCGTCTACGTCGGTGACGTTCATCGCGGTTATCAAATTTAACTTGAAGTAATCCTTCAGTATCCTCTGTATGATGTCCAGTTTCATGTAACAGCTGGCGTGGCCGATGTGTGCAGAATCGTAGACGGTAGGGCCGCACGTGTACCATGTTATAAAATTTTTGTTGGGGACGATAAGGGGCACCTTTTCCCTGACGATGCAATTGTACACTTTGATTCCCGTATCGTGACCCTCGGGTTGTATCCAAGTGTGTTTGAGTCGCGAGTAAACTCCAGACAACCGTCTACTCGCCAACATTTTTGACGTATAGCAGATCGAGCGGAGGTTATGAACGTTTTCGCGAGTGTCAGTCAAGAAGTTTGTTTACATGACGTCGTAGATCCTCGTTATCATAAAATACAAGTAAGTTGCTTGCCGCTTATTAGATTAGGAGTAAATTATTCCTTATATTACGTTTGTAATTACATTACAAACGTGTTTATGGCTGGTTAAGTGGTTAGTTACTCTCGGACTTGAAAACGCGATATGAAATGCGCTTGAAATGTAACAAACAGAGCACTTGCGTACCTGTTCATAATTTATGAATAATTATAAAATACAACACAGCATCTCACATTATATAAATGCAGATAAATGCGAATATTGAACAAATTCTACGTCGAGCAGTACGTAATTGAGGTTAAGAAGCAGCATCAGTGTTGCCAATTGTCAAAAATATTATTCCGCGTTTGTCATCGATGCGTACTTCGTTCCGTTAATCGATGACTTCTACCACCGATCACATCAATCTACTCATGAAAGTCAAGGCCACGTCAAGGCGTTCTATTTTATTTGAAATTACGACACAAGATTATTTCTTCTAAATTGAAATGTAATAATGATAGTCAAAAGTAATTTTTTGATGAAAAGTTGAAGCAAAACATCAAAATCACGACACCAAAGAGACCCTTAGGTTTCCCTACATTCCCTACATTCTGTACAGAAGTGTTCATTTCTTCAAATTCTAACGGGAGAGAGTTACAAAGTTGCTTATTACACGAATCCTTGTATACTGTAAATATAACCCTGCCACTTCTAGGAATCTCTCTATATCCACAATATCTTTGTACTTCAAAAAATTTTTCAGACATGCTGACGTCAATGAAGTCCATCATGTAAACTGAACAGTTCTGGTTGCGTTGACACACCTCGGTCGGTGCTTTTTTTTCATCTGGATTCCAGCATGATGATTCTGACTTAGAAGAAGAAGATACGATATCACTACAGCTGTAACATTCCAATACCCACAATTTTATATCTATCTCTTTCGCTGGCATTGAGTTACAAAGGTTCGTTTTACACGAGTCACTCCTGTAAATTCTATCACTTCTCTGAACTCTTACAAGAAGAAACCCTTTAAACCCGCATCCTCTTTTTATCTCATAAAAAGGTTTAGGATTTGTGGCGTTGTAAAGGGCGTAAAATGAACAGCCAGAGATGTAGTAGTTACAAACCTCGATGGGTGCATGTTCTTCCACTGGATTCCAGCACGATGACTTCGTAATATTTAAAGTAGTTGTGGTTGCATTGCAGTTGTAACATTTCAATACCCCCAATTTTACCTCTATCTCTTTTGCTGGCATTGAGTTACAAAGGTCCGTTTTACATAGTTCACTCTCGTATTGTTTAGTAAGTCCCATATGGTATACACTTGAAGGAATCCTTTGAGCCCCGCATCCTCTTTTTATCCCATAAAAATCTTCAGAGTTTGTGAACTTGTAAAAGACGTAAAATGAACAGGAACGGGCGTATTGCCGAACCTCGGTCGGTGCATGTTCTTTCACTGGATTCCAGCACGATGACTTTGGAATATGTAAAGTAGTTGTGTTTGCAGTGCAGCTGTAACATTCCAATGCTTGTGTCTCAGAAAAAAGAATTGGTAGACACAAAATAGCATAGATTAGTATTGCTTTACGATGAAATATCGCAGGTGACATTTTGATGTTTGTTTGAACAATTGAACCGCAAGATGCTGAAACGGGACATGCCAACTTTTTTTTATCAAAATCACATTTTTGCAGTTTTCGTATTCTCATGTTAGCATGCTTCTTCTGCGGAAAAACGGAATATAATGAGGCATTGTATCGGGTGTTCAATTTAAAACGTTCATCGCTGCTAACTTTTTTTATTTTTCAGGATAGAAATTCTAATTTTCATGGTGATTATGAATTTCTAAATTTGCTTTGCGAATTGCTTAACTAATTTGCAAAATAATAACAATAAATTTTTTTTACAAAAGGTACACTTAAGGCCTGGTTTATGCAGTCATTAACAACTAACAACTGAACGTTAATAATTAACAACTAAGGAATTAACGGATAGTACTGACATGAAACGGTTTATACAACTTCACTAACAATTAAGAATTAGTTTATTTCGATTGGTTTACAGTTAATGGTTAATTCTTAAATTTAGTTGTTAGTGACTGTATAAACCAGGCATATTAAATGATGTTTAACTAAACATTTTAGCGCCGTGCTCCATTTACAACTTATTTGAACACAAATCAATTCAAATTCACTTAAAAATCACTGATTGCATTCCATTTGCAGTTATTCATTTGGGGATCAGTAATGAGGAAGTGATTACGTACCAGCAAGCTGGTTTTCTAAATCAGTTATTAGTTTCATGTGATTTTATACGTATTTTGAGGTTATGTTAATTTTTGTTCCAAAACATCATTCCTTTAAGACCTAAAGGGTAGGTTTACAGAAAGGAAATCAAATATTTAATTACGATTAACTATTTGATTGAGATTAAAATTAGCGTTCCCTTATTTTAACAATTTGATTTCTATGGCAACACGAATTTTAAGCTCCATCAAATAGTTAATCGTAATTAAATATTTGATTTCCTTTCTGTAAACTCACCCTACGAGTCTCACTGTTAAAATCAGTTCAGTTCAAAATCAAATTGATTTGATTTTGGGTGAAGTGAATATAAAAGGAGAACGACTATTATCACAAATAAATCAAACGTAAACAAAAGGCATTACTTGTGGTGGCTCCCTCACCTCACACGTGACGTGTCATTTTATTTCTCAATATTTTTTGCAAAACCGTCAAGTCTAATTTCTTTTATAGGTAATTTTAGCGGTCTTTTAATATCGTTACTATTTTTTATTAAATAATTACAGTACCGCAATCAGCCGCCATTTTAGTGCAAAATATTGGCGGGAAATTTAAACATCTAACCCTAACAACGACACATTCGGGCATTTTAAACTTTTATCTGACAGGCGTTAAATTTGATTAAACTTACCAGAAAGAAAATCACTAGATAAAACTTGCCGGAAAAAAAAGCACTAGAAATGTCGACCATTTAAACTTGCCGGGACGAAAATAACTTTTTAGTTAGTGCAAGAACGTTTTCTTTATCTTACACATTGAGCATATGGACGAAAATGGTCACTAAAGTTGACCAAAGTGGTCAGTGGAGTTGACCAAAGTGGTCACTGAAGTTGACCAAAGTGGTCACTGAAGTTGAACAAAGTAGTCACTGAATTGATGAAAGTGGAAAGTCGGCCACTTTAGTGCAAAGACGTGGTTTCTATAGGCGGGTAGCAAACGGCGTCACGAGCGCCACTAGCTGTAAGTTTATGTAGGAAAAGGCAGGGAAAACGGTCGTATCAGGGTTGGCAACGCTGCTGTCAGCTGACTCTCAGTACTATCACCGGAGTTACGAGGACGATCTTTACCTTCCATACTTTAAAACAAATCAATAAAATACTAGCAAGCACATTCAAATCTTCTTCGAAATGATATAAATGGATATAACGTTTCAAGTCGCGTCCTACAACTTATGTCGCAACCTCCACCAGGCGGCGCCACCAGGTAGCTTGCTAGGGGCCTATTAGCGTCTTCGATTGATCGCACTAGTGCGCACTCAGAATATATTCATCTCATGTTATTGCATGAGGTTAAAAGAAGATGCAAATACACTGAGTGCAACCGGTGCAGGTGAAACGAAAACGCTATTTATTTTACACATTAAGCCTATGGATTGCAGTACTGTATTTGTTTAGTGACTGTAGTCTTTTAACACTGGGACCAGTGTTGCCAAACTTAGATTATTGCTTACCAAAAATTGCTTTCAATAATAATAATAATAATATTACACAGCTGATTCCTCGTTATCAGATGGCGCAAAATGTTATATTAGGAATTTCGGGACAATCCCGGATCTCGGGTGTCATATTTTCTCGGCTGGACAGGTTATCACATTTCGCGATAATCCGAGACTGGTGGCAACCCTGGTGTCACTCCACTTACAAAAAGTTAAAATTATTTCACAGAAAATTAAATAATTCAGCAACGAAATGGAGTATTCAGAAGAAGGAGAAAAGCTCGCTGATAAATCATCCTGCCACGGAGTCAGGGCAGACTTAAAGATGTGCCTCCTGAACAGCGACTGCTGCAAAATAGTAAGAAACTAATCACTTTCTGAACCCAAACCAAATCTCAGAATGCACTTGCAGGAAAGGAAAACCCCCCGGGAATGCCTAAGGAGCAATAACGTTCCAGACGAGTGCCAAATGCTGCGTAACACGTTCTTCGAATGCAAAAGATCCATGGTAATCTAATCACACCAAACTAAATTTAACAGCAAACTAAAAACTTTATTTATTTTTTATAGCTGGACAATCGTCAGAGGTTTAGAGGACGGAAAGGTTACTGAGGTGGTTTTTATTATTCAATTTTTTGTAGTTAATTTGTACATTCTATTCGAGATAGAGAATAAAACACTAAACAAAGCGTATACGATTCTATACAATTATATTTCCACATCTGCTCTGAAACACTTGTGATATGCGAAAATAGTCTATGTCATTATTATTGCTACTATAAGGAGTAGCATTCAACAAAAGTGTTGAATGCTGCTCTGTATTACAATACCAGGAGGAAGACGAGTTATTGCTAAAGTACTACGTAGTAAGATTAGTTTCCTTAACGAAAAGCACAGTGATATTTTGCAAGGCAGGGCAAGGCAACAAGGTTTATGAGAAGATTATAATACATTCATTATAACTTGCTTAAAATTAGAGAAAAAAGGAAATGAATTTAATCTTTAAAGGTCACAGTTCAGGGAAATTTATTCTGTTGCCCTTGTATTTAATCATTATTGTAATTGGTGATTTTTATTTTTTATTTTGTAATAAAACAGAACGCCTGTTGAAAGCTATTTTCAAAACTTCATAAGATTTAATAAATTCGTCCAATTAGATAACTATCATGCGTCCAACAATTATTGTAGTCCTGGGTGGCTGTGGTATCACACATAAATGCCGATTCCTACTTCGTATCGTTGAATTGAAGTCTCAAATATTGAGTGTTAGACAACAAATAAATGTTTCTTTAAGTATTTAATGTTTTAATGCCATTTGAAACAATAATTAGTTAAAAATGTTTGGGTCTACAGCCACCCAGGACTACAATAATTGTTGGACACCCGTTACATAAGTCCTTGTTTATAGTAGTTAATAAACCCTGTAGTTGACACCTTGGGTATGTTTACTTGGGTTTATTAATGAAAGAAGCATTCACTCGTTTTTAAAATCGTTGGAATTTTCAATCAATCAATCAATCAAAAATAATTTGCGTGACTTTCGGTAAAAAAGAATATTGTTACTTACATTATTTTAGAATGTCTGTATTGGTCGGAAAAGCCCTGTATATCCTGTCAAGCGTGCTCGAAGGGCGGGCAACAATAAGGCGCACACGGTAATGTCGTTCAGTAAGTTCGCGCATTCACACAACAGTATGTACATCTTGTCACCTTTGGGACTCAAGGATTTATGTAAGGAAATCTTCTTCAACCCGGCATGCGCCGGTAGATACCGGTAAATCATCCGAGCACCGGTCCAGTACAACCAATTCCTCTCGAATATTTCCCTGTCATCCCCTTCAAACACCTTGTAGACTGAGACGACGTAGCCCGTGGATGGTGAATGGGTGCGTGTCAAAGAAGTCCCTGCCTCGTGGATCGGGGGCCTGCAAATCGAAGCCACCTCCGCATACAAATCCAAAGTGTGCGCTGCTGTGTATTTAAGCGCACGAGGGTCGAACTTCGATAAGCTAGCAGTTCGCAGGTTATTATAAAACATCACCGGATTTGTCTGCGTGCTATTGATGACGTAGTATGAGATGAAGGGAAATTCAGCTGCAAAAGGAAAAGCGATAATTTACTTCATGTTAAACGTGTGTTGTACCTATATACCGTTTCTTTCCATGTTAGCCAAGAGCATGCCAGTAACGGCTGTGCGTGCTTGAGCTATTTCGCTGACAAGTTCACCCGCTACAACTCTTTGTTTTAAGAGGGGTTGCGCAAGCGGAGATTCTAACACCGGATCCACGGGTTCTAATGGACTCATAAGGTGACAAAGCACACACAGTTTTGGGTCAGGCACCTGAAATAGATGAGCAAAATAGATTCCACAATGAGAGACAATAAAAAAAATTATGCATGATCTGTGAATTTCCTAACTTAATGCAAATGGGTTAGGACCGTAGTTGTGCCAACTTAAATTCGTTTAGGCCTAGTTATAAAAAAGAGAAACTTACTTCCATTACATGTAGGCCACCCTGAGTCTTTTTTTCACCGGCTACTGACGTCGTAGGTTTCTATAACGTGACAACATTTTCAAACTGATCGGGGGGGCTCTCTTTCGAGTTTTACCTACTGGAATTGGAACTCCAGCCGGCAGGAATCTATCTAAACTGTGGACGGGTATGATGAAGCAGTCTCTGTCTAGGCCGGTGAGTGTCCTGGAAATTTCCGAGTTATTTCCCTGATTGTCGATTCCATGACTGAAACTCACCTAAATCAAGTCGGTATTAAATTATGTACGAGTGTGAAGAGTCAGCATCTCACTCACCTGTCTGGTGGGTGTCGCTTTATTATTTGGAGGCCACTTTAGGAGCGTATCGGAAGGACTTCTAACGATTAAGGGCTGCGGTAGGTCTGTTTCCGTCATCGCA
This sequence comes from Dorcus hopei, assembly GCA_033060865.1. Classification (NCBI taxonomy): domain Eukaryota; kingdom Metazoa; phylum Arthropoda; class Insecta; order Coleoptera; family Lucanidae; genus Dorcus; species Dorcus hopei. The sequence goes on from CM065425.1 coordinate 11,372,747, forward strand.
GGTGAGATTATAGACTGAAAAGGTAGTGATTCGCTGCCTCCTCCGGTCATAGGCCCACAGCGTGGTTCTGCAATAAAAAATTAGCCAATTCTAATATTTACTGTTCTGTTCTGTTCTATTCACCCTATACATTTAGGTCTTTAATAAATTTAATTTTGCATGTTGCAATCTGCGTCCCTCCGTTTCACCTCGTCAACTATCAAGTTTGTGCAAGACGCGTTGCAGGGAGCAACGTAGTGCCCGGAACGGAACTTTCTCGGAAATCGATAGAATAATTATTTATTTTCTAGAAGCCTTCGGAAATGCACGACAGTCCGCAATGCCGTGGATATTTTTTTACATTCATTAAATAATTTAAATTTCGTTTTAAATTTGCCGTCATTGCGGCAGTGTTGCCATTTGTGCCTATCGAGATGAATATATAGAGTGATCCAGAGTAACTGAAAATGACATTTTCTTTCCCTACATACAGGGTGCTCCAAAATTCAGTACGCAAATTCTGTGCGTGAGTAAAGAATGTCAAAATAAATACATTTCGGGTAATCCTGTGTTTTAGGCACCTATATTAATGCGCATGCGTCAGTAAGTGCAATTTTAAGCGGTTTATTCTCAACGTTGTTGCCAGATTGAAATAAAAAGCGCCGATTCAATTTTATGGCTATAACCGTTATAAGATTCATATTTGTTCAGGTAAAGTGTGTCATCATTGTTTGATAATTTTAATTTTAGTGAATTTGTTTCTGTTGCAAATGGTAAGAATACATAAATTAATTAAGTTCAAGAAAATGATTTTTAATTTCTAAATTTTACAAATTTTACAAAGCGAAATGGCTGGAAAAGGTGTTCCTGCAAGAGTAACAATAGTAAATGAAGTACTGGAAGCAGATGCCATTCGAAATGTGCCTTGTCTCGTGCGGAACTAGATGTCACACGCCTACCAGGTGTTTATTACGCAGCATCTTTACATATTGAACACCTGGTATGACAAGTAGTCCCCTGAACAATATACGACGCACGCAATAGTATAACTGGAGTAACTTCCGGTTGTTGACGACTTGACACTGACAGCTGACAGCCGTCAATTATCAATTAAGTAGGCCGTGCTACCACTCAAATGAAAGCGCCGAACGGGAGCAATTTGACCAAAAATTTGGAAGATATCGGCGAAAATTTTTAAAAAAATTTGAATTTCGACAATGAGACCTCCCAAAGGTCAAGAGTCAAGGTCGCGATAAAAAATTCGGTAAAAATCGGGGAAAATTTAAAAAAATTGAATTTCCTCAATGAGGCGTCGCAAAGGTCAAGGTCAAGGCAAAAAATTAGGGAATAAAAAATTGGGTTTCGAAATCAACGGTCAAAGGTCAAGTGAAAGTTCAAAGTCAACCCAACCCGAGCAAACTCAAGTGTACTCAACCCGAGCAAGGAATTGAGATCGAAAAAAAATTATTATTGAAATTTTTTTCGATAAGTTAAAGGTGAAGGTCAAGCGAAAGTTCAAGGTCAACTCAACCCGAGCGAGCCCAATTGTAGTCAGTGAGAGCAAGGAATTGAGATCGAGAAAAAATTAAATTTAAAAAAATCGACAAGTTGAAGGTCAAGGTCAAACGAAAGTTCAAGGTCAACCCAACCCGAGCGAACCCAAGTGTAGTCAACAAGATCAAGGAATTGAGATCGAAAAAATTTATTATTGGACAAAATTTTCGATAAATTAAAGGTCAAGGTCAAACAAAAGCTCAAGGTTAACCCAACCTGAGCGAGCCCAACTGTAGTCAACAAGAGCAAGGAATTGAGATCGAAAAAAAATCGATAAGTTAAAGGTCAAGGTCAACTAAATCCGAGCGAATCCAACTGTAATCAACCCGAGCAAGGATTTGAAATTGGAAAAAAAAATTTTTGAAAGAATTAAACGAAAGACTTCGGGGTTAACTTCGAAGGGACCCGAGCGAAAATTCAATTCCCTAGCTGCCGCGAGCCCCTCAGCGAGCGGCCCTTAATGCGCGAAGCGCGTTCTTCAAATTTTCTTCTCTCTGGGGGGAGTTCACGAAGGCAAGTGGTCGGCCCATAAAGGCCGATTACCTTGAGAGCTGCATAGCGGTAAAGTTGTAAAGTGGTGCGACGTCCACTGGTACATAATCAAATTATAGACTTTACTACTCTACCGCTATCCAGCTCTCATGAGAATCGCCCTTTAGGGTATCAAACAGTATGGCCGCTCTTTTTTACACTGAAGTGACGCTACTGGGTAATTACTTATACTGTGATCAAAGATTGCAATTACGTGCTTTTCACTAAAGCTAAAACATGCCGTCCAGATTTCATGACAAGAGTTGATAGAAATTTTTAAAAATCACTCGGTATATGCGTGGCAACAAGGAAAGAAAATTCGACTTCGTACGGAAGAAAATGTATCACAGACACAGTATAGGAATCTACACAGTAGCGTCACTCGAGTATAACTGTCACATTTGCCATTTTGTTTGATACCTACCGATTTGCAAATTACATTAAGGGCATGTACCGCAATTACCAAATTGTAACCAGGGTTGGTTGTGGTAGCTAAATATTGCGTTTCTTAAATGGAATCTGTTATTTACGGAACGCAATATTTAGCAACCACAACCAACCTGGTTACAATTTGGTAATTTCGGTACACGGCCTTAATTTCTATAAGGGTATCAAACAGTATGGCGGCTTTCTTGACACTGACGTTTAAGTAACGCTACTGAATAATTAACAGATTTCAGTGCTGCCAACAACAAAACAATGACATCAACATCAACGGTCTTCATGTAATTAGTCCAAGAAAACATCCGAGAAAAATCCAAACGCTTTCCGTTTCTGTCACCTTCACTACGTATTCAAAATCCTTATGAATTGCTTCTTTTTAAAACTGAAAAACAACAATTTTACATAGTGGGTTTGATTTAGAAAAATCATCTGCTTCCATTAGGGAATCCCCCTACGTTAAAAATTATTCTACTCACACATTTTACATTTATCTATTTCTGCTCTGACAGGTGTTGCAATTTTCGGCAAGTTCTTCCATGCAGTGAATACCTTTCGGTTTCGATTACGAACGGAGGACGTGATTTACGTGCCGCGGTGCCATTTTAAAACTGGCGTGTCAATATCGCGGATTACACGTACGGATCAGAAAATAGAGCACGCGATTCAAAATACGCCTGGCTGCCAAGAAATAGCGATGGTCTCAAGGTCCGATCGGATCAGACGACAAGTGATAAGTTTAAATTGGGATTAAGAGCGCCGCGCCGTCAAAACAACACCTGCGCGTGTGCGCGTTCCTCGGTGGCAAAATAAAGACGCAAAAGCGAAATTTTTATACATTTCAACGACCACCTACCTACTTACTAGAGGGAATTCAGAAAGGCCGCATTCGTAAGAACCAAGCGCTCAAGTAGCATTCGTCTGTGATTGGCTTATTTCAAAGAAATTCAAAAAATCCACCAATCACAGATGAATGCTACTTGAGCGCTGGTTCTTACGAACGCGGCCATTGACTTCAATTATTGTTGAGAAATTAAAGGCATGTCTTCGTTTGAGTCATACCTAAAAACATTTATTTGACATAAGTCAAAATTAATGAAACAATTCAAGTTATTACAGTTCGATATCAGCATTATCCAGTCCTTATCTATTTGTTATCGCAGTAGGCCGTGATTTAAAGCCAGTAAGTTGGCTATCATGTCGAGGCCCGATTTATTCACCTCCAATTAAATTTATCTGGTGATTTATTCCCATAGTAACAATTGTGATCACAATCACCAGATAAATTTAATTGGAGATGAATAAATCGGGCCTAAATTAGAGAAATTTAATTTGAAGTCATTTCAACATACGCCACATTGTGACAACAAAAATCTGATTGATTAAGCGGTGTTGTCAATTCTCAACTTTATGTAAATTTGAACATAAGTATACGTACACCTCGTGACGAAAAGGAAAATATCGCAACATTGCCTAATTCGGAGAAACATTAAAATCTAAGTGGACTTGACATTAATTAATTAGATTCGTTCCATTCGTCAGGATTTCAAGTTCTGAACCGTTCAAAATCCGTTTCATAAAACGTAGTTAACCACTCGCGTGATTAAGCAATATCATTGGAGGAAAGTTTAAATTTCCTCCAATGGTATTGCTTGACACACGATTAACTTGATCGAATGGTTAACTACGTTTTATGAAACTGGGCCCTACTGAGCATGAGCAGTGCATAAAATTGGATATAAATTTCATACTGCGCATGATTTGAACGATTCAGAACTTGAAACTCTGCCAAATGGAACAGACCTATTGTCAAAATTTAGTTACATACATATTTTAAAAAAGAATAAGTACCACATTCTCACTAGACTTTCACGGCAAGGTGCGATAACAAACAGATAAGGAATGGATTATATCTACTATTTTAAACACAAAACTGAAAATATAATTTTCATTAAAACTCCATCTTAAGTAACGTTTTGTTTGATGTGACATGGGATATAAATGACATCGCATCACTTTAGCAAAGACGCACGTTCTATAATCCACGGTGCAAGATTGAAAGACTTTTTGAACTCACGTTTTCTTGTTGGAAGAATAATTAAAATTTGATCGTGGGTTTTACGAGGCGCATAAAATTTTAAGCGCCGTAATAAAAAACTAATTGTTGACAATTTAGAGGCGATTTAATCTTTTCAGAAAGGTTCTGATTTCTCTTTAGTATCAGAAAAGTCGCCTCACCTTCGCTTTCTTCGGACACACTGCTGGTGTAAGTGCATCTCGGAGGCGCGAAAAACAAATGAGTTCTGTAGTGGTGCTCCTCTATGGGGGTGTAACCTTGTTCCCGGCTCGACCTTTTGCTGGTATGTCTGGTCGCCGACCTGTTCGAACTGCTTTTGACACATCCGGTTTTTTGCTCCCTGAAGGTCTTCCTGAACATCAGATTCATCTTGGCGTTGTTATACAAATATCTGGAACAAGAAAATTGAGCTCAAGAAAGTTTTCATCTTTGCCAAACGATGGCGATGCGCGAACGCAAATCTAGAAGTTAGTTTTAGGTTTTAGATTAAATTGTAAAAGAATTTGGTTGCCTTCTCCGAAAATCGATTAAAACGGGTTCAAAATGTTTTAACTACTAATCAAAAGATGGCGCACGCCCTTGACTGTCATCAGAAGATTTAAAAAAGTGAGAAGACAAAAGAAGGACAAAAACAAGCGCGCTTCGCACCTTCGATTATCAGATAAATCTGGTTTGTGTTTATATTTAGCGGAATTCTTGTTTATATTTAGCGAATTAAATTTATCCGTGCCTTAATAAATTTCCACGTGGTCCAAAAGTTTTCGCCGCGACAATTTTTACAAGAGGAATTCCGCGGCCAAAAGCATCGTGTTTTATTAATTTCCGAGGCGCAAAATACAAAGGGCAATTAGCACTTGGCATTCGTACTTACTCTGTTGTCCAAGCTTATTGAATAATCGATGCGCTTTCTCGGTGCTATCGACGTTCGGGTATTTTTATTTTCTTTGCCATTCGCACAAATGTTTCGTTTTTTTTTTAATTATTGCTCCAGTACCGTGGCCGCACAGCTATGTCAAAGAACATGCACGGTGTCGCAGGCGACGACGCAGAAATCAATTAAAGGTGGACGAGCACTTACGTAAATAATTATTAATGGTATAATCGATATCACCTGCGTCCGCAAACCGAAAACGCGTGCACTCGACATCAAACGCTCCGGCGAATTTTACAATCGACATTTATTTGACCACAGTCGCGCTGAAAAATTTATTAATAGCGTCCCGACGCCACGGTCAAACCGACGTCGTCCGAAATCGCTTTGACTAAATGTCGGTCACGATGATGCGGACTAGACCGTGATATATGTGTTCATTGTGCGCAAGGTGCTAGGTCAGGAAATTAGGTAAAAGATCTGCACAAGATTCCGTTCGCTTTGAATCCTCAAGAGCTTACATTAACGAAAAGAAAAAAAAAAACTAAGTAAATATCATGAACAAAACTTTCATTCTGTTTAATGATTTATTTATGGATATTGCTTGGTTTAGTTGATTTTAATAGTAAAATTATTTAATTTCCGTGATACGAAGAAATAGAATAGAAGTCGACATAACCTCTAATACAGTGAATTTGACATTTGACGACCTGCAGGAGGTTATGTTGACTTTATTCTCCTATTTGGCAATTTAGCTTGCATCTGCAGTTTATAAATAAACACGTCAAATAAAAAGTTCTGAAATGATTTTACAACACCCTGAATAAATAATATAAATAGGATTTTGATATCTTACATTTATACCGATGCGATGAAGAATATAAACAGTAGAAAGAGGAGCCGGAACAGGAGGAAAAAACTACAACTGAGTGTGGTGCTTGGCAGTTAAATGTTGGTGTCGACGTCTCAGCGATTACCAAATAATCAAGATGCTTTCGTACACTAAGGCACGATTTTACAATCGTCGGATAAGCATTTATCTTAGAATAACGTGACGTAGGTGTGACGTAAATATGGAGAAACGTTAAAGGATATCCGGCGACCAGTTATTCCGTCCTTATTCCACGATTGTAAAACTGGGCTTAAAAGGCAAAAACACTGAAACAAATCGGCAATCCGCGTCGCTATTTTAAAAACTAAAAATGGCGGTCTTCCATGTTGGTAATGCAGAGAGTCTACTCCTAGCAGCGCCCCCTCTTAATAACATTGCAAACTATAAGTGAAATTGACTAAATCATAAAGTAAACTAAAAAATAGATGGACATTATAATTTTGTTTATAGCGTTCTCCACTGGCTGCACTAGTGTGCACTGAGTGTATTTTCATCTCGGTTCAGCTTTATGTAATAAAACGAGATAGAGATATTCTGACTGCACACCGGTGCAGCCAGTGGAAAACGCTATTAGTTGATCTAAATAATAAAAACGTTTTTAACATATTTCGTTTTATTTTTTTAACTACGAATACCTAACTTGCAACCTTGTTGTAGCAACGCAGGTTATAGGTTGACATCGTAAATTGCAACTTCATCAGGCGTTTACGAAAATTCACCCGGTTGATAACCGGGTTAGAAGTGTGAGAGAGAACATTAAGAGACTTAGTGCATGTGAGAGTGAGAAAAATAGAGTACGGTGTATCCACCGGGTTAATTTTCGTAAATGCCGATCGAGAGCGAATTACAGTTTATAAATTCATTGAAAAATGAACAAGTTACATCACCCTATATAAGTAAAGTTCTTGTAAACTTCCGGCCAACTTTCGTCATTAATGACGTTAAAGCAGTACCAACTGAACTCAAGATGTAATGTACGATGTATTCGTTGAAATTTAGTAACATTTTGTTACTACAAGCTTTTGAAAATGACAATATTGCCACAGTATAAGAATCACACAGTAGCGTCACTGGAGTATAACTGTTACATTTGCTCTTTTATTTGATACCTACCCAGCTGCAAATTACATAAGGGTATCAAATAGACAGTGGCGGCTCTTCAAGATATGCAGAGGGTGGGCAACATTTGAAAAATTATTAAATTATTTTAAAGATTAAATTGCATTGATAAACTTTAACAAGGTGGGCAGGGTGGGCACTGCCCACCCCGACGAGCCGCCACTGCAAATAGAATGGCGTTTCCTTCTGACACTGACGTTTAAGTGACGCTCAGTGTTGCCAGATTTCTCTAGGGAGTTAGCGCCAAAATAACAAGCAGATGTCGCCAAAAAAATCTAGCTGTCAAAAAACAGCGCAAGAAACTTTTTTTAGGAATTAGGAAAAAAATATCAATTAAATTTCTATTGTACATAACACGCATGGTTCATCTTCCCATGTTCTTTTGTACTTTCTACTCATTGTGGGTATTCCAATTTTCAAAGAAATACACGACACCAATTTACTATTTTCGACGGTACACAAGAACACCAAGACACCTACTAGCATTATACACTCACACTACCACTTGAGAGATGACAAGTTTGACATTTGACGTGACGAAACTACATGAGACCCGAAAAAAAATGCATACAGGCGCCAATCACTCAATCACGATTTTTAACCTATATTGTATCTCGCTCATCCGTTTAAAAAAATCTTATGTTTATAGTATTTCCATGACAACAGGCGATCTTTCACATCCCACATTGTGAAAAAATCGCCTGTTGTCATGGAAATAATATAAACAAAAGATTTTTAATGTGGGATGTGAAAGTTCGTCTGTTGTCGTGGAAATACTATAAACACAAGATTTTTTTAAACGGATGAGCGAGATACAAAATAGATTAAAAATCGTGAGTGAGAAAGATGAGATCATACGCTCCACATACATCCGACGTATAATTTTCGAACGCAACGTGTGAATATACAACACGTATATACAGTCGCGCGCAGCTTAAGTGCTACAATTTGACAGTTCTGTGAGTCTTGTATCACAAGGTTTTAAGGGTGAGGTTTACGTGCGGGTAGTGCATTTAAGCAAGGTGCGCGGGACTGTACATAACCTATACACCGTCAACCACCGATAATATGTAAACACATCAAACTTGGCAACATTGTTATAGCATTACGACATAAATACGAATGACGAAAGTTGGCTGGAAGTTTACAAGAACTTGTAACATAAGATTTTGATTACTTACGTTTCTGTCGATAAGGTATATGTACAGCAGAAAGAGAAACTGGAAAACGAAGCGAAACTACACCCGAACGAAATGCAATGTCTGGCAGTAATGTTTATGTCGACGTCCACGGCGATAGCAAATTAACCAAGACGTCTTCATACATAAAAATTAACATTAAAAAGCACAAACGCTGAAACAAATGGACCACTGGCGTCACTTCTTTAAAAACTATAAATGGCGGTCATCTATGTTGGTAATGCAGGAAGTCTACAGCAGCGCCATCTCTTGTTGATTTTACAAACTACATATGAAAGTTTTTTAACCATTTTAAACCAATGCTGGGTTTCATAAAGGCCAATTAAATTTAAACATTGGTTAAGAATAACCATTCCTATGCCCTCAGCACATGTAACCAAGCAACGTTTACACCTTTAACGCATGATTAAATTAACGTAACGTTTGTGAAATCCACCATCCATAAAAGGAGTAACAGTTGTCGGTCTGTTGTAAGTATGTAGATTGACACTGTAATATTAAATCAGAAATCAATTTGGCTTGCCCAAGATGCTTACAAGTTATTCAAATAACCAGTAGATTTACTTACCAATTTAAAACTGACTAAAATTTTTACGTGAGACATGAATTAAGCTGGATTTACATGGAGCGTTCAGCGCGTCAAAACGCCGGGCGTACTGTACTCCAATTGGTTAATGCTCGTTACGTAAAGAGCAGTAATCACTGATGGCCGTATGCACAGACAAATCTCAAGGTGGACTTGATACTTAAAGCTAACTTCATATCAAATTGTGTGCCGTATAGTTACATTGTTCAAAGTAAAGGTTTACTTTGGCTTAAGTCTAAAGATTTGTCTGTGCATACGGCCATCAGAGTACAGTGCGCCCGGCGTTTTGACGCGCTCAACGCTCCATGTAAATCCAGCTTTATGACATTTTTACGTTTAAATTGAAGTCTTGTGTAAAACCGGCTGCCAAACAGCCAATAACTTTGCGAGTTTTTGGCGGGAAAAGTTCAAATTACTCCTCTAGGAGTAGGTTGCACAAAAGACTTGTCAGGATTAAATTTAATTCCGACTTAGAATGTGACACGCAATAAGCTATACGTCATAATGTATGTCATATTCTAACTTCAGCTTTAATATAATCCTGGCTTAATCTCTTGTGCAATCCAGCCCTAGTTTCTAAATGCACTGTAGAACCATAGAGCAAATAGTAAACGAAAAGAGGAAGCAGGAGTCTTAGAGTAAATAATAGATGAAAGTATTCTCAATTTTTGGCCAACTATCTTGATCTGAATAAACGATTTTATTCAAACGTTTCTATAAAAATTAAAAAAATGTTAATAAGCAAGGGCATAACACGGCCATAATCCTTGTGAATCTTATAGAGCAGGGATATGAAAAAGTATTGCCTGGTGGAGGTAATTAATAAGTAAACAACCGAAGACTTTTATTTCCAGTCACATTTATTTAAAATTTAAACATCTAATAAATTTCACATTTTTAACTGATAGCTTGTATTAAGATTAAAAAATAAATAAAAATATAGTTATTAGAAAGGAGGGTTCGATATTAAACAAACTTGTACAAGTAAAAACCGCAAAGCCAAGACGGCTAGTGAAACTCATAAACTTACATATTAATTAAAATAATAATAATAGTAATAATAACAAATGGGAATTTAACCGACCACATATCGTAGGCGTAAAGTAAAAAGTAATGTTTGTTTCGTTTATTAATAAAGTAGAGAAACGGGGATACTAGTTAAGTGCACAGATGTAGTAGGTCACAAAGTATGAAACATAAACTCTTTTAGTGTGGCTACGTCGTATCCCCTTCATCTAACACCGATTAATACGACAGTGATAAGTACGAAGCAACGGTCCATACTTTGTGAGGACTCAACTAACATGTAGCAACGGTCGACCAATATAGAATGCTCTTGCACGAGATATATATACTTTTTTTTTATATGCTACACTACCGATGAATCCAGAAAACAAATATATTACAAAAATTTACACAATTATATTAATTCAATAATTATTTTATTATTAATTAAACTTGTCTTGTAAATTAATTTAATTAACCATTAAGTTATGTCACTTTAGTGGCCCGGCAGCCAAGCAAAAAGTTCGAGATGTTGAAAATGTAGACAGTGGGCCGGGATGAAACAATGGAAAGCAAAACGCAGATGATGCATCCACTTCACTTTGAAGTCATCATAGTGACGAATTCTGAAACAAAAACATTCAAACGCTGTACAACAAATTACCACACGACAACAAATACATAATCAAATTATCGTTTTTGTTTAAACAAATAAAAAAAGAGAGAGGACTCGTTCGTAAACAAAAACATCCTTTCTGTTTTCTTACTTTGCCTTTAATGTACAACAGCCTCAAGAATTCAATGTACAATAATAATGCATCATTCAAAAGTATCCCATGAAACTAAAGGTTACATGCATGGCAAAGAAAGGTGGAAGAGAACTAGAGAACGGCACGCCAGTGAATCTAACTTTAAATACACAGGGGAGGCTGGCAAATTTTCGATGGTTTTGTTCATTTATAAAACAGACTGTTACTCTACCATAGAAAATCAACCGAACCTTCATTTAACTTGGTTTTACGTAAATGTAATGTTAAGTAAAGAGATGCAAAAGTTAGAGAGACAAATTAAATATAACCACCAAATCAAAATAGGGGAATAAATGAAGAAGTTTTCTTCTCTAATTCCATTGAGTCTCACAATCGCATCAAAATACTTGACGGAAAATAAAACATTAACATAACAGCACCACACAGAAGGAGATCCTGAAAAAAAAAACTCGTTTTGTTTCATGAACAGAATCTGAAACTTTTTAAATTATTTTGGGAAAGTTCATGTCGCCCCCTTTAAGTTGTAGAAGACGTAAAGAAAGCTGCAAGCAAATAAGTAGAAAGTGTCTAATACATCTTCGATCTAACCAATAGTCTATTTCATACCAGTGTTAAACCACAGTCGTGCAAACAAAAAAAGGTTACTGTGCAAAAACCATGCTATCTAAGCTCATTCAAGCTAGACTACGACTGACCAGCTCGAAGCTTGTGTAGCTGAGTACCGATTGAAAACTATGAGAGCAAGCGCACGGAAATCTGCAAGAGAACACTAGCAGTCATACCGGTGTCGTAACACTAAACTACAAGGCTACATCAAGGGACAGAGAGAAAAGAACCATTCTCGGGCATGAAAACGAAACAACTTCGAAACACGTATTTACATTAAAGTCGATAATTTCTGAAGCGGAAACTTTCATTCGGTACATAAATAAACAATCATCGATGTGTAACACTCGCTGATAAGATCAGAGAGTTCCAAAAATCTGTGGTGACGCAAATACCATGAGACACTCGCGTAACACAAAAAAAATTAACAAATGAGGTCATCGCATTTTAACTTCACGCCGTCTTTTTTTGTTTTAATGTAAATAAAATAACAATAACAGTAACATACCAGGCCAAAAGGAAATCATAACGAACAGGTCCTTTTTAAAATCAATGTCAATCCCGTCCTCAAAATAATTTAAAGTTAAGCACCGAAGGATTAAAAAATTACTATCACATATCATTTCTTGGATCGTGAAGAACAACAAACACACTTCCATCGCTTAGCAAAAACTTTAACGGTGGAGTTGACAGGCATTACAGTCTTACAAGCCAACCGAGAAATACAGACTTGCTTCTTTATGTACGGCAACAAGGTCATGTAGAAAGTCGAGAAATCTACAAGAGGTAATCGTTAAAATTTTGAAAGAGAAAGGGGTTGACTTGAAATGGTCGCCTACACAATTATTCTACAAAACAAAGATCTGCAACTAAAAATACTGTACTGTACCAAAGAAGGAAAGAGTACACTTAAGATGAGCACCTACTGTGGGAGGAAAACGTACCTTCGTAATTGACCTGTCCATCACCATCAATATCGGCCTCTCTGATCATTTCATCGACTTCTTCGTCCGTTAATTTTTCACCGAGGTTGGTCATCACGTGACGCAATTCTGCCGCTGAAATGAAACCGTTACCGTCCTTGTCGAACACTCGGAATGCCTCGCGAATTTCTTCTTCACTATCTGTGTCTTTCATTTTGCGTGCCATCATCGTGAGGAACTCTGGGAAGTCAATTGTACCATTACCTGAAAGAACGCTGTGTTATTAAACTGTTTAAAATATTATTTAACACTATAATCGTCATATAATAGGAAAAGAAATATAATTTTGAAAACCAGATTCACTATCAAGTTGATCACGAGTATACACTGTTTGTCACTTAAAAATTTGTTGGAATTCATTTAATTTACATGTAATTTTAGCAGTGCATAAAAAGGCACTTAGAACCTTAGAATTAATTAATTACTCCTGTTATTTTTTATGTAAACTAAAGATTCAACAAAATAAACCAAACAAAAATATTTCTTCCAATTCCTGTAAAAATGGAAGTGTGAAGATAGGTAGGCATCAGCGCCCACCTTAACCCTTTCGCTCATAGCGTACAGGTAAACAAATGTGCACATCAGTTTCACCATGGTTCAACTTCAAAGTTTTGGTAAGAATTTCCATGTTTTCACAGGGATATTACAGGAATACACAGGAATATGTACAAAGTGAAAACATAGACATTATTACCATAACTTTGAAGTTGAAAAATTGTGAAACTGATGTACACATTTGAAAGCCATGAATGAAAGGGTTAAGTCATCCATAACAAGTACTGGAGGTAATGACATCTCTCGGAGACAAGCAAGAATTTTTCGGCTTCAAACTGACTTTTCAAGGGTGCTGTGTATTCAATTTAGAACAAATAAAATAATTCCGAGTATCTCCAATTTCGTTAGTCACTCTCAAGCAGCTTATCTGCCGTTAATTTTTTTAAAACATTTAAACCGGGTATTTTTTGCAGACTGATTAGATAAAATAAGGATTGCGTAAGTCAATTTTACATTGTCCTTTTTTTTCCTCTCTCGTGTGCAAATATTCCAATTTCGGGTGTCTGTATTATAAATACTCTATTAATGCAACTGCCTCGAACCAGTTAATTAACCGTTCTGGTGTACCGGTGCAATTAAAAACGATTAAGTTATTTGAACGCTGATGTAATGGTTTGCACACGCCAGGCGTTTCGGAATTTCGAGTACAGCAGATAATACACTTAAAAATTTTGCAACTAACGCGGACCCGATAACGTTTCTTTGGAAAAAAAAATGAAATTTTCTTAATTGAATTGCCCTAATTTCAAGGGGAGTACAAATCAAGAGAGATTATTAGAACAATGAACGATTAGGTATTCCTTACATAACCCATTTCATAAATCATTGGTTTCGACGAAATCGAGTTTTGAAATGGTCGTTGTGAGGTTGGATTGAACTGGTTTCCGCCGATAAGTTTTCAACTAATATTACCTTGGTGTAAAATCGTTTAATCTTTGAAGATACGATAAGTTGGTATTGCGCGATAAACAAACACTTTAACATTTTTTTTTTTGTACTTTGAATCGTTTTAATATTTCTAACTTTTCTGGAAATGAAAAACAATTTAGAAACGCCCCGTATATTCGGTTTAATTTTTTTTTTAATGAATAGTCCACTCGTAATGCAGACGTGTCATTTTGGTTGCCTATATTTTTATAACTTTGGCCTTTATTAAGTAAAATCAAAATTCATGTGATTTATGTTAATTTTACATGCTTCGGGTACATCAAGATCTAATTCCGTGGTTTTCGGGGAAAAAGGAGATAAATCAGGATTTAACTGTTTTCAGGAGAGTTGATTAAAGTTTAAGCTATCACTGTAGATCTTAGAAATGGTAATATTTCTGCTAAATACAGCATTTAGTAATTATTTAGGTATGCTACAATGTATTTTTATTTGAACAGTGAAAATCAGTATCGCAAAATGTCATTTTGGTCAAAAAAGACTTATCCCCTTTTTCCCCGACACCACGGAATTTATTGAAGTACAAACAGTTTCCTTTTGCTAAAATGGAAAACGAAAGAAGCATAACTGTTGTATACCTTTCAATCTCCCCTTTCTTCACAAATTAGAAATAGATACAGATAGATGATGCAGTCACTCTTAATACAGACGTGCTGTGTTGGTTGCCTATGTGCATATTATTTAAATGTGTTTTCATATTTATCAAGTACATTAGTAAAATCAATTCAACCAAGCTTGGGATTTATTAATGTCTTATAAATTCTGACTCTCGCTAAAACCATAAATTCCTGAAAAAGTCTAAAAGAATAAATAAATTTATTGTCGCCATCTGTGTAGACTTCCTCGAACTAAACCGTTTCAACCGCGTAATTCAAAATACTTCTTTAACACAATAATAATATTGAAGTTTGTCTTTTCTCAGGAATCTCTTACAACTTTTTTTTGCTAAATGGTAGTTTTGTTGATATCCCGAATGCTAGGTATAATCGAGAATTCACTTCAAATAGCTATTTGAATGCCACGAAAGAAATGTGCCACGAATGAACTGCGTACTTAAAAAATTTGCTAGTAAACAAAAACGCGACGTGCATTCAGAATTTAATTCCACGACCAAATTCTGCTCGTGCCTTCTTAATTACGCAATAACGTCGTCGTCGAGCGCCCGATTTTGGCGTCTCCGCCTATGCAGAGGCAGTTTCGAATTCAATGCAGCTACGCAAATTGCCTCGACGAAAACCTTGACAAATAACGTCCACGGTTTCGGGTTGGCAAAAGTTAGCCAAAATATAAATACAGAAATCGAAATTCATTCTATATTTGGCATCCAAATTCATTCAAATAACGATCAAGACGTTCGCTTATTATGACCGGCGATCTTCTTGCCATGAACGTGACCCACTGACACAAGCGCGTTTGATCAATACGGGTGGTACCGTCAGAGTAATTTGAAGCAATTTTTCATATATGGAGCGCTTCCGGAGCAATATTCTTTTTATATGAATTTCACTCAAAACATGGAACATAATGCAAGGCAAAACCTAAGAGAAACAAGCAAGGTCTTTTCCCCAAAAGCAAAAAAAAAGTTCAAGTTACGTGAGGCAAAACCTAAGAGAAACAAGCAAGGTCTTTTCCCCAAAAGCAAAAAAAAAAGTTACGTGAGGTAATCAAAACTGGTTTCGTTCGGAATATTCAAATTACTAAACGGTGTCTAAGTTATCGATCACTTACAAAAAAAAATCTAGACCAGATAGGCACACAGGGGAGTCGCGAATTAACAAGATTACGTCTGACGTAAGCCTTAAGACCGTAAATATTAATGTAGTAATTTGCAACGCTGAGTGATTGGATCGGAGATTAGGGTCGACAGGACAGCGCAGCGAAGTTGGGCCTCTAATTAATTGAAAACACGTTAATGAATGTTTTCGCTTCGGAGATTTGGCGTATCTTTCGCAGGATGAGGCAAACATTACGCGGATGAAATACTTATGTATGTATGCGGTAGGAAGTGGCAGTAATTAGATATGCAAATCCAATTCCTGACGTTATATAAAATCATGTACCTTGAAAATGTTCTTCTCGCATGAATTATTGCGCGCACAAACATCAGCAGATTCTAAAATGATGCCTGAATATTTAAATTTAAACTGATAATTAAAACAAAAACTCCATCATTTATACTCTTATCAAGTAGGTGTAATTACCCTACAGTTTTAAAATAACCTATTCTGTTATAATGAATTTTTAAGAAAATGTCTCCATCTATTATTGTAACTATGAAATTCCCCTGCAAATTTGTAACAACGACACTATCAAAGAATAGAAAGTTTCTAATCTTTGGACGACACCATTATAAGAATCTACACAGTAGGGACACTTGAGTATAACTGTCACATTTGCTATTTTGTTTGATACCTACTGATTTGCAAATTATTATGCTATGTGTTTTTTTAAAAATGCCATAAGGGGTGGCTGTGGAAAAGAAAATTTATGTCTTAGCTCCGTTCACGTACTTGAAATTGTCAGTTTTGGCATGTGTTAGATGCCAAGCTACGACATGATTTTAATTTTCATGGCCAACCTTTATGGCATTTTTAAAAAAATACACCATACATTACATCTGCATACAGGTATCAAACAGAATGGCGTCTTTTTTTTGACACTGACATTTAAGTGACTCTACTAAGTATTTACTTATACTGTGACAACGAAGTCAAGTCTCTCTCGTTTATGGCCGTATTAAGTTCAGAGATACATCCTTCCTTTATCAATTGGCCCTTTAACTTCAAAATATAAATCGTTTTTGAAAAACTGCATCTACTTGCTGCACTGAAAATTCATTATGATTTAGCTAATTCAAATTTAGTAATATACTTAAAAAAAAAACAAACAGACAAAAAAAGTTAATGTGCAGTTGATAGAATTGATTTTTTTCTTAGAGAAAAACCATGCACTTCAATGTTTTCAAAAAGAGTTTAAAATTAGTAAGTTTTTATTTTAATGGTTGGTATAATCGGCATGCTAATTTTGAAACGAATGTCAATTGTATGTTCTTCACATAAAACACACAAATTAAATGTTATTTTCTACGAGCAAAAAAAAAGATTTGCAATTATGTAGTCTCGTATATGTATTAACCATGTCAGCCATAAACTTAGGGGGTGGTATACATGAATAATCAGAGTGCCAACTTACATTTTCTCTCCCGTGTTGTAAGACACGATTTAAAATTTTCAAAATTCATGACCGAACGTGTGAAATTCAATATGGTTCATTTTAATTGTGAAATACTTTCGCTTACTTTCTTTATTATTGAAGTAAAAAAAATGGTAGTTGGCAACCCTGTCACAGGTAGGCGTGATTTCTTTCCAATTAAACAAAAAGTGATTCACAGAACAAATTCTGCAAACTAAGATCATCGAAAGACATTAGCATCTTGAAAAATGGCATGACAAATACCATGACACATAACCTATTTATATAACTGAGACACATGTTACTACCGTCGAAGCAAGAACTTACCATCTGCATCTACTTCGTTTATCATATCCTGCAGTTCTGCTTCTGTTGGATTCTGTCCTAGCGATCTCATAACGGTTCCTAATTCTTTGGTGGTGATCGTGCCATCACCGTCTTTGTCGAATAACGAGAAAGCCTCTTTGAATTCGGCAATCTGTTCTTCGGTAAGCTGGTCTGCCTGCAATTCGAAAAAAGCCGTTTTAGCCCCGACTTTATCTGACAGTAAGCAGCAAACACCCCTCGAGCGGTTGATCAATACGGAACTGACGAGGATTTCACGTTCAACGACGCTCGTTTCGCAATTCCGAAGAACAACAAACAAAGAGGCCTTAATTTTATCGCATTCTTAAAATACACTTCCCAGCAGCAGTTCCGCAATGCGGCAAAATATTACGCCGGTTAACGGTTGTTACAGGCGTTTGACAGATATTTACAAAGTTGTCGGTTGGATGGAACAAAAATACGGCGGCCGAATGAAAGCTCGAGGGTCGTTGATGGTTGAAAACGACGCGATGAGCGTCGGGATTTACTTACCATTTTGATATTTAAGGATAAAGGCTACACTGAAACGGCACAAAGATCACAAAAACTCGAACGCCAACAGCTCACTCTGGAGTGTAACAGCCAACTGTCGGTTCGTTTTGTTATGGAACGGCGGTGGTGAGGGGGTGGGAGAGCGGTACTGCTGCTTTAGCGCTGCTGCCAAGCGCAATGATGCGGCTATGACACAAACGAGTAGATATTCCGCCGCGACGCAAACCACGCAACTTTATATTATTAAAATCAAACGGACCGGCCGACGGTACACAAAAATGAGCGCACCCAGAAACAAAAGCCAGACGTTCGATCGGGTCGCAAATACATAATTGGCTGAGATCTTGCGTTTTATGGGGCGCTACTTTTCGCTGCGTAGTATTTTGAACGCTCGGGAAACGGGCGCGGCTTGTTTACAACGTATGCTCAAACATGTAACGCAACGGGATTGGCTGCGACGTACCTGCAATGCGTCAAGATAGCTACATCCCGCCTCTCGCACGCAGTCCGAACTAACGCTGCGCTGCGTCGGCAATTCGGCATAGAGGTATCCGCTTTGCGGGTGCGGCTGCATCGCGAGCCTCCCGAAGTATTGCGTCCAAGTTCTGCGCCCCCTCCCGCCGCCGCTAAATAATAGCATCGGTACTTAGCCTCCCCGGTGCTTTTTTTATTTTGCGAATGTGAAGAATTTTCATTAAAATTCTAGTGCGATTAAATGGCGCCGAACTTTCGACGCTGCGGCTCCTGTGATTAAAACTTAATCGAATTAGCGTGGTGACGTCAATACGCTGTTAATTTTCGCCTATCCGGGATTACTATCTTGCTTTTAATTAAGTATTTAGATTGTCTTGCCCGTGCATGCAAACAAGCGAAAAACAATTTAATCGCTGCGATGAGAATTCGATTGTTTTTTTTTGTTTTAATACCTACCAACCTCAAATCACTCATTAAAACAACATTTAAACGATTCAAATTCCGACTTTACAATGACGCTATTATCATTAATAACATGTATCCTTTTAATGAATCAAATTAGTAAGTTATATTAGGCGATCAAAATATATCTTCGTGATTAGTTTTTTTTATAATTAAAATCGATGTCGATAAATATTAATTTGGCAAGAAACTTCAAAAAAAACGTGAGCATCTTATATTTGTCACAAAATAAAAGTAATTAAAATATTTTAGCGCATATATCTAAAGATGCAATGATAACTTTTCAACATTAGAAAAGCAAGTCACATGCAATTAATAACAGTATTAATTTAATAAGGGAAGTAATCCATAATTCATTCAAATGAAATCCGTTATCTACAGCGGAATATTTAAAATGATTTGCTACAAATGTCTCTTTATCCGAAACAACTGTGAAAACAAGCTTAAATTTTAAATCATTTGAAGACGTACACAGTATTCCAATATAATCGCGCTTCTTATCGGATCGTAAACGATTAATGGCGATGCATCATCTTTATCACTTTTAGGAATTTTTTTATTGGTTTGTTTGGTGAAATCTCATAAATGCATTTTTGCGTGTAGCAACAACCATTGAATTTCTTATTATTTTTTGTAATACGAGTTATAACCGGGCGGCTTATGCAACCAACCTTACTCTTCCGCATCCTTGGTTATCTCTTTCCACTTGTGTTAGAACAGAACTATAATAGTAATACAGAAAAATATTTCTGGATTCAAAATATCTGTAATCACGAAATAATCATGAAAAAGTCATTGCAATTTTTTTCTAATTGCAGTTTTTCTAAGTATACGTTAAATTGTAGATGCTAAACAAGTAGTCACTATTTTTAAATGGAATTTAGCGCCCAAAAATGTAACCACTTGTTTGAATAGGTGCGTCCAATAAGGCCAGCGAAGCTCAGCCAGTGCTGCCAACTCTACCGATTATGAATTCAACCTATTACACTGATCTACTGAATTCCAATAAATTCTACCGAAATTTATAGAGAAGGTAAAAACAAACAGTATTTGTACAGACTTGAAACGAACATAAAAAAGACGATAATTCGCGTCTCTGAACGAAAAAGACGTCGCGCGGCAGGATTATGCGGAAACTGAAAACTGGTCATGAAAATACAAATACAAGTGTGTTTAACATTTGTTGGTGATAGATGTTAATAAGGGAGTCAAATCAGTGAAAGAGTGTTTTATTTAAGCTTATGGCTTCGTATAAATTGTAATATGTTCCGTACCGCAGTCTAAAAGTCGCAAAAGACTATTCTCTGTTCACAAATTAAAAGACCACTGGCGATGTTGCCTTGTGAAAAGTACAACCGGCAACATTGTCCAGTTAGAAATTTGGTAACATTTGACGAGTGCTTCTTTCATTTTGGCTTTTAAAATATTTTTCTGCTTTCGAGGCATTAAAATGGCTTGTTAAAATGAATATAAATGTAAACAATATAATAAAATTGATTTGACAAATTACTTTGACATGAAACTTCAAATACCTTGCCAACCTTGCTATTTTGATAATGTTTTATAGGCGGGTAGCAAACGGCGTCACGAGCGCCACTTGCTGTAAGTTTATGTAGGAAAAGGTAGGGAAAACGGTCGTATCAGGGTTGGCAACACTGCTGTCAGCTGACTCTCAGTACTATCACTGGAGTTACAAGCACGTTACGAGGACGATCTTTACCTTCCATACTTTAAAACAAATCGAGAAAATACTAGCAAGCACATTCAAATCTTCTTCGAAATGATATAAATGGATATAACGTTTCAAGTCGTGTCCTACAATTTATGTCGCAACCTCCACCAGGCGGCGCCACCAGGTAGCTTGCTAGGGGCCTATAGGGGACTTATGTTTTATACTAACATAATGCAGCAGGGGTGGTTTTTTAATTTGTGAACAACGTACATATATGTATGTATTCCTACCTTTTTATCACAAAAATAGCGTAAAAGTGGTTATTTACAGCGGCATCTAGCAGAGATAAAAATCGCCAAAAAACTCGTATTGCAAATAAAGTGCGTTCAAATAAAACCCTTATTAAGTAGGCTTGTGTCAAGTGCAAATTTTGCAAAGTCACGTCGTAACCATACGATTATTATAAACATAACCTAACTTTTTATATCCATTTAATTACGATTTCCTACAAATTGGACAAGAAAACGCAATTAATGTAATTGCAAATGCCTCGAAAATGCACACAAAGCCTTTGATAGTTGACGCTGTTGACAGCTCGCCAGTGTTGCTACATGTAAAAAGTAGAATTATCGTTTTCATTTGTCAAAATTATCGTACTTTATCGTACATATTATCGTATTTTTTAAAATAATATCGTACTGACATTAAATTTGCTGATGTGTAAGAGAAAAGTAATATCAGTTGTATTAAATAATTGAGACAAATTTACTAGGTTGGCAGCATCAATGAGCAAAAGTTTTGAAAAAGTTTGGGAAATCTTGAAAGCATAATGTAACACTGGACAATAAAACCCATCGAATGAACTAGAAAATTTTACTTAATAGTAACGAATAGCTTACCAATTATAAAATAAAACAGCGAAAGAGCTGTGAACTGTTTCATTAACTTCCTGTAGTTGAACCTGTAAAATTAAAAACTTGTATGTCAAATAAACTTTTACGTATTTGTGCAAATTTTACCTTAAAAAAATTATTCAGTTAATTCAAAAATAATCTCGTTTTCATCATCATTACTACTCTCAGTATTATCTTCAGTAATCTTCTTTCTATACAAATTAGCCGCAGTCATGCTTTGTAGCATTTTAACACTTGGTTTAAAAGTAAAACAATTTTTCTCAAGATTTATTTTTTGCGATGACAACAGTAAACCATTTAGAGTGTCCGTCAGTAATAGATTCCTACTTTTAGTTTTTATTAAATTAACTTTTGAAAATACTCGCTCGCAGATAAACTCCGCCCTCTGTTCTATCTCATGTTGTGAGGTCTATTGGTCTTTAGGTGCTTTCGTTCGTGCCAAGGATTACTAATCATAAAACCTGGATTAGCTTTGTGTACATTTATTTGTAACTTTTATGAATTGATTCTATAAAAAGCGAAGGAATAAAACTCATATCTCATAAAATAAACAGAAGAAAGTTACGAATAAATGCACACAAAGTGAATCCACTTTTTATGATTAGTAATCCTTGGCACGAACGAAAGCGCCTTATACATTACATATATACTAGGGCTACGTTCATAAAGTCTCCTTGGGTAACACTAATAGCGTTTTCGATTCATCTGCACTGGTTGCACTCAGTGTATTTGCATCTTCTTCTAACCTCATGTAATAACATGAGATGAAGATATTCTCAGTGCGCACTAGTGCGGTCACTCGAAAACGCTGTAAGAGTGAATAAAATGTAAAGCCTGATGTAAAGCAAGATATACAAAATCATTTACACGAGAGAGAAAAAATATACTTAGGACTTCCTAGGAGAGTTTACGAATGCAGTCCTAAATTCGCAAAACGTAACCTAGAAAATGAAAAAATATCGTACTTTTTGCCATTATCGCATAGGCGTTATCGTACATCGTATGCATTATGAAAAAATCGTACAAAAACGATAATTATCGTACATATAGCAACGCTGCAGCTCGCAGTTATTCACGGTTGTAACGTACGTACTAAGCTACGACGTGCCGTCATAAAACAGAAGCAAGTTCAGAACCTTCTCGATAACGGATTTTTTTGAACGCACGATATAATTCATTCACGTTCTTTTTGCATTCAGAGTAGGCCGTGTTAGGGTGACATTTTTGTTGGTACTACACAGTGTTGCCAATATGGGCGATTTATCGCCGTTTGGGCGATTTTTAAGAAAAACTTGGCGATCGAAATTTTTGGTTTGTCCATATAAACTCCATTAGTGGGCGATTTTTAATTTTGTATTTGGCGACTAAAATTTTTTATTCTTCATATAAGACACATGTAATGGGCGATTTCATTCTGAAATGTTGGCGACTACTAGTTTGACAAAGCTGGCAACACTGGTACTACAAAAAATATACTTGTCAGAAATTTGATTGACGTTCGTTTTTAATTTTGTGGTTACGTTTTTGAAACTTACCACTGTACAAAGTATTCCATGAAAACGAGAAATCTCGAACAAACGTTTAATTAGGCGTTTACGAAAATTCACCCGGTTGATAACCCGGTTAGAAGTGTGAGAGAGAACATTAAGAGACTTAGTCCATGTAAGAGTGAGAAAAATAGAGTACGGTGTATCCACCGGGTTAATTTTCGTAAATGCCAAATGCCACAATGCCAGTCAATACAGCTGACGTGACATAATTTGTCATAATTTTTTTCACGTCAGATTTTGACTTTCTTCAAAATAATAAGTTAGTTAACGATAAATTGGCTAACGTTTATTTAAGTACACTTTTTTTAAGCTCTGCAAAATAGTTCTTGCATATTGTCGTTTCTTTTTGGAACATGTTTTTAATCCAAGCAGAAAAGAACAGGCGTAAACGGAAGCAATGGACTTATCGTTTCTACAGTCAGAGAAGTCACCATTAAATTGCTTGCAGTTTCATATTCCCCCGCTTCCAAAACCTTCCCCAAGTTAAATTAAAATTATTTTGTTTTATGAGAATATCTGGTGGTACCAAGTAACATGATTGGTGGGATCTACTTTTGCAGCTTCTGTCAGTATGGCTTCCCCTAAACTTTTTAAGACCTAAGTATGTAGTAATACACCAACCCCAATTGTTGCAGGGATTTTATGTATTGAGGGTTTATGACGATGACATTTTGATATCACAGTTTTGCATCCACCCATTCTTGTTTATGCATGTGTAAAAGACCTTTCTGCAATTCTTATTTATTAAACATTAGATGATGTGATAATGGAAAAATTTGTATGGCTTCCTAAATGCACTTCAGGGCAACAAGGCATAGCTTGTGAGCTAGAATTCTGCAAGAAGCAACCAAATTTCAAGCTGAAGCATTCACACACTCAGTGGACCTGGATGGGGATAAAGCTGCTTAGAGAGCTTGTAATTTTGCTGAGCTCTACCTTTGATGCAGCAATGCTATGCACCTGCAAAGTATACAAAAATTTTACTGTGCGGGGCATACATACTTCCTTCACTTACTAAAGGCTGTTTTACACTACCCTACTTCTTGTACAAGATTTGGTTCAATTTTTACAACAAAAGTCTAAAACAAGAAAATTTTGGGCTGCAGATACAATTTGAAGATAGAATATGCTCTAATTTTCCAGGTAGTATTTAATTCAATTTAAATTTTGATACTATTTACTGCACAAATTAAATTCTTTGTGAAACTGAACCAAATCTTGTACAAGAAATAGGCTACTCTAAAACAACCTTAACTCATATCTTTATCTAACATTTCTGGTGTGTAAAGTTGAAAGATGGAATGCGTGTCATTCTTTCTGTCGAACTCTGGCATCATATCTGATGGTGTCTGACCTTCATGTATACTTTTCCAAATGTCCAACATCTGCTTTGCTGTTGTTAACGCTTGCTGAAAATGCCACATAAATTTCTACATTTTTTCTACCTTTCTTCTTCATCAACCAAAAAATATGCCAGGAGTTCTACAAATTATTAATAATAATGTGCAGAACAATTCATTAAGACATTGTGGGCAAAGGTATCATACTTGGACGACTTTTTCCTCAACTGCTCGATGACTTTGGACCAGTTTGATTCCTCCCAGTTCTTTACATTTTCTGTCTCGACGATGAGCGTGACTACTTTTGCTAGACCTGACATATTTAAAATTTATTTGTAAATACATATACTAAAACAAGAACTGAAAAAGTACCACTACCGAATCATACTGAACAGCTTATGCAACCACAACTACAGAGATGCATTTGCAGTAGCAGAATATTTTCCATTATTAGAAAAAAAGAAAAAGTTATTAATTATTTCAGTTTATTAGTAGTACTTTTTAAAGCATCAACAAGATTTAACAAATTCAAAAAAATCTTTTATTACAGAGTATACTGTTGCTACTTGTTGTCATTACTCATTTATGAAAATAAATCCAGAATCTAGTGCGCATGCTGGGCATTTTTACAATGGATGAAAAGTTATGATCAGCGTAACCACCTTTTTTTTAAGAGAATCTACTACATCTATGGGTTAAAAACTATTTAATTGAGATAACAAACGTGTGAACACATTTGGATGTTAAAAGAATATCCTGGCTTCACTTGGATGCTAATTGGGAACGCAGCCCAGTATAATACCCGCGGAATTTAAATCCCGTACTGAAAATCAGCAATTCTGAAAGTGCTGCGTACTGATACATTGGATTTAGCAGACACAGAAGTTATGCAACTGTTGTAGTTTATTTCATTTTTCTTTGTTTCTTTTTATCAAGTACTTTGATTGACTGTTGACATTTTGCAGGTTTCTCTTGCTTTCTATCAGGCTTTGAGTTTCAAATTTTTTGTCACCGAAGATTGTCGATTTTTCATTTGTTTTTTTTCTAGTCCATCTTATTCTTTACACTTTACGAAACCTTTGATGTCAAATAACGAGTGCTTTTTAAATTTGGCGTGGAAGAGAGCCGTGACGAGGTGCTTATTGTGAACGCACCACAATTTTGATTATTTGTTGTACATTTTATTTTCCTATTGTCTGTTTTCATTGTTACAACAGATCTCATTCTTATTGTCGTTTTTCGTTCAAAACGATAGATTACATTCTTGTGTTGTCCTATCGTACTGTTGAGTTCGAAATTTCGAAAGCAAGGTTAGAAATTCAAAGTTCAAATGTCAAATTTACAACTGTCATGATCAGCGTTGCCGGTCTCGGAAACTGAAATTCCCCAGCAAGAATTAAAAAATCCCCGCTATTACCCACAATCAAAAGTTCATATAAAGCTCAGTAGTTACTGTAATCTATCACGAAGTCGTGATCAAAAAATACACCGTGATCAACAAAGATTGAAGGTTTGCGTTCGAAATATTTCCGAAATATCAATTTTTCATTCCGCAATTTTTACACAATGCCGTGCATTCTTGATCACAGTGTATTTAAAGAGTTTATTATATATTAAGGGCGTGTACCGCAATTACCAAATTGTAACCAGGGTTGGTGGTGGTAGCTAAATATTGCGTTTCTTAAATGGAATCTGTTATTTACGGAACGCAATATTTAGCAACCACAACCAACCTGGTTGCAATTTGGTAATTTCGGTACACGCCCTAAATATTAAAGCATGGAACATGGCCAACTCCATTAACATTCACTGACGTGTATGTATGGCCGTTTCAATTCGCCTAAAATTCGGTTCGAGAAAGCATGCTATGGAGTACTCCACTCAGCGCTCCCTATTAAAGATACTATGGAACTACTGATAGTAACGTAATGGCAACTGCAGTTACTTAAAAACTCACAAGAGGCGCTGAGAGGAGTACCCATCAAAATTTTTAAAAGTCGAATTGAAACGGCCATACATACACGTCAGTGAATGTTAATGTTGCTGGCCATGCATGGAACTGCAAAATTCGAAAGATATATTGCAGACGGAGACACCATAAATTCCTACAGTATCATCAATAAATTTCCCAACTTCAAAAGTTAGATATTGCATATTACTCCTCGCTTTTGAAGTGATTGAATGATGTAACAGCATCTACTAACATCTACTAGAGATTTCTTGTCTACTAAAATTTTCTAGTTATTGTAAAAAATGCACTAAAAAAGTAGATTTCTACTAAATGTGGTCACGCTGGTTATGATCTGGACATTTGTGAAAGGTCCTATATCCGTTTAAAGAGCGATTTAATCGAGATAACAAACGTGTGAACACATTTGGATGTTAAAAGAATAGCCGGGCTTCACTTGGATGCTAATTCGGAACGCAGCCCAGGATAATACCCGCGGAATTTAAATCCCGTACTGAAAATCAGCAATTCTGAAAGTGCTGCGTACTGATACACTGCATTTAGCAGATACAGATGTTATGCAACTGTTGACTAGATATCTGCTGAATGCTACCAGTCCCAAGTGATCACTCAACTGATGAGTTGTATTTTATCTCTTGTTTTTTTTATTATTTCATTTTTCTTATTTGTAATTTATTTCATTTTTCATTTGTTTCGTTTTATCAAGTACTTTGTATTTCGTTGACTTTTTGCAGGTTTCTTTTGCTTTCTATCAGGCTTTGAGTTTCAAATTTTTTGTCGCCGAAGATTTCAATTTTTCATTTGTCTTTTTTCTTCTCCTTGTAAATGTAATCGACACGTCCTGTGTATGATACGTCAGAATCAGAGAAGAAAAATAATGTACTTTTTAATTACTTAAAATTCCTGACTCGCGGTCCATTACTACTAAATTTTACCCATTGGTAAAAAAATGGTTCGCCATTCCTGTTGTATTTACTCTTTTCACACTTCTGTCTCACTCTTACTTACACTTAAAAATTTATTCACTCTCACTCTTTAGAGTGCAAAAGGAGTAAATAGAGTCAACGGAGTTAAAGGTTGATTAATGAAATATTTACTTTATAAATTTTATTCTTTCAAGTAAAGAACTGAATTATGTATATTAATTTAATTTAAAAAAATTTAAGAGTTAGTCGTTCAATTTAAAGGAGTTAGTTGGTTTAAACAACAGATTTGACACCTTGACAGGAATCAGAAAGCAAATGTCAAACTAAAAGTTTTGAATCAAGCTTAAAGCCCTTTTGAGACGGTCACATTTCTTGTAACAAATTTATTACAAAGTGAGTGAGAAGTGGCAATTCAACCAGTCAACCTTCACTGTGGTAACTTATCTCTCTCACTTTGCAACAAATTTGTTACAAGAAATGTGACCGTCTCAAAAGGGCATAAGACTTTGATTTTATTTTTCATAGCCTCCCCTTATCTATATAATTTTGGATCACACAGTATTAAGATTGGAGAAATTTTAAAATAATTTGCAAATTTTGGGGAAATTTGTACGACGGAATGGGGAAATGTGACAGAGAGCATCTGGCAACACTGTCCATTTGACATGTTTGTCATTTTGTGTTAGTCTTCTATAAATGATGGGTGTAAAATGGAAGTGCTTAGTAATAAAGTGTTAGTGTCATTATTTAATAAACGTGAAATGCCGCAAAAAGCGAATTTTTCAGAATGGGTGGATGTATAGGTGTAACACGTAGTAGAAGCGGCGCGATCGACGACTCCTCAGGGTCAAATTCTAGACCTTATTCTGGTAAGGCTTAACCTTGGACGGTAGGTGAAGTGAAAACACCTCGCGCTTAATTCGATTTTCGCACAGGTAGTACTCGTAAAAATCATCCCCTGTGCCATGAAACCATACGTTGGAAGTCCGATGTGCCATTAACAGAGGGACAGTTGCGCAGTAAACGGGATGAATTTTGGGACACCGCACCGGCATTCGAGGGCAGGAAGGAAATATGGGATGCTCTTCGAGCCGCGGCCGTGGCTGCCGAAGCCAAAGATTACCAGTTAGCACAAGCTATTTTAGACGGGGCTAACATATCTGTTCCAAATGGTTACTTAACAGAGTGTTATGATGAGTTGGGGGCTCGATATCAGGTTCCTATCTATTGCCTTTCCTATCCCATTAATATCGTAAAAGAAGACAGTGGAAGAGATTCCCCTGCTGATCACTCGGAGCCCGTCGACGGAGGAACCGAAACCATACTCAAGTTACGGTTGTCACACAATTGTTCAGACGTAAAGTTAGCCGTTTACTCTACAGATACGATTAGTGTGTGTAAAAAGAAACTGCAGGTAAAGTGTCACGTACGTACGAGAAAGAATGTGATCAACAAATGTCGTATTTATAGAGTCAGGAAGGTATAGAGTCGTCAAGGCAAAGATGGTTTTTCGGCGGAAAGTTGTTAGGTGATAAACTTCACGTAGAAGAAGCCAAAATTCCAACTGGTTATATAGTTCAAGTGATCGTAAATATGGAAACTTTAAAGACAAGTTTATGAGAATTACGAATGCTTTATATTTTGGTAAGAATTTTTTTTTAATTATAGTTGTTTTCTACACTAAAACGGATTTATTTCTAAAGAAAACTAATACTTCTATTATTAACAAGTTAATACCATTTAATTATATCATAAATTAATTATTGCTTTCTCATCAAAAGAGTTGTACTTATTAAAGTAGAACAGCTTTAACAAAAATGCTATCATTGACAGCATTGAAGAGTTAATTTACATTAAATTAATTAATTTTTTTATTTCTTAATTATAATGCAAACAAATTTATTGATACGGCTACTTTAGACTTAATAAAACCGGCACAGTTAATAATTTTTTAAATATGTTTAATTGAAGGATAATTAGAGAGTGTCTTATAATTAGGACAGTCTTATGTAAACGAAAATATTTATAAAGTACCTATAATGTTAACTGGAAATCTAAATTAATCTAAATATACGTAATAACAATTTTTATGATCTGTTTTCAAATGAAACACAAATAAAAAATGACTCGTTTACAAGCTGAGTTTATAATGCTTAATCTCGATTTTATCTAAATTGAAGGAAAGTTTACTTTTATTGCCTTATTACGGAAAACTTTATCATTTACCTTGTTATGAAAAACTTTAATCATAGTCAATTAACTGTGTCATTCGTCATTATTTTTTTTACATACTCATTAATTAAAAAAAAATCGTATGCATTATTCATACGTAAGTAAAACGGCGATATTATTTAACACAAGCGCATTATCGACTTTATTCAAACGTATTAGGAACAAATTCGCCAGGAATGTTTTTAAGTTACGTAGATATAGATATGTGAACATAAACATCAACTGGTGATGTGATAAGAGTGCTAATTAATCGTAAATTTCCGCGCGTCGATCAATACTAAATATGTGCAAAATATGTACATATTTACTAATTGTAAGAATTACACTTCAGTATCATTTACACGCGTGTCATTTTCATTTTCTTCGCCCTTTCTTCTGATTAAAAATCAACGAGTTAACTGTCGGTTGATGACACGTGCTTCATACAATGCCACAGTGGGTGAACAATAAGTAAAGTCACTTTATATCGCGCAATGAATTATGTATTATCTTTGGTCCGAAAACTGCTGCAGTATTTTGGAATGTACTCATACGTAATACATGTGCCATTTTAAAACCAGTTTGCTTTTGAATAATTTTGTGATGCGTTCAAAAAGGAACTTCATATAAAACAGTTTAAAAATACCTACCTGATAATGATTAAATCAATTAAGATCACTGTGCTAGGGATAAAGGAATTAAGTCTGTACGAGATACGTATAACAGACAATCGTTTAATTTAATTTAATTTAATTTCTACAGTTACGATTACAACTCGCATCATAATTAATTTCTTAACGATTTCAAAATTTTCTTACTTCCTATTTTTGGGAAAGGACGATCGATGAAGGTCTACCTACCATAATCAATAAATTTTATTTCTAAAGCTGTTGGTGCAAAATCGAAAAATACAACGTCGAAGTATGCAAATGAGAGAGCTTCACCTTTACAAGCATCGTAATATGACTTAAGTAATTTACTTTAGCAAGGAATAAACATTTGAACTTAAGATAACACGCGGAAGATAAAAGCACTTAAGTACATACATGAAAATCATGTTTACGGGCTCTATAAAAAGACACATTTAATTGAACAGTGTAAATATACTCTCGAAATCTAATTACAAAACGCATTTACTGTTTTATTATGCTCGGGGGTTTGGGCCAATTCAGTTTTTCAGAGGTCTCGAGTTTTAAATGCGACTCGTGATATTCAAATGAATAGATAAGTACCTACTGTAAAAATTGATAAATATTTAATTATATAAATTATATTGAGCCGTCCTGCGATGATTAGAAATTTCAAACACTTCAATTTATCTTTATTTATTTATAATGTACATGATCCATTTTCAAATTGTCATGTCCAGAAAATATCTAATAATTACAGTACTACATCCCAGACTAATCTCTACCAAAAAAAAAATCAACCTCGTGAATTTACACGACTTGTATTTTTGAAAGTAAGAAAGTATTCCAGTTGGTAAAAGTTCTTATTTTTGTTTTAAAATATCCACTATTTTTGTTCTCGTTAGCACTATGAACACGCGCAAATATTATCATGTTAATTAACGTGTTAATTTTAACGTTGCTGGTTCAAATTACCTTACTTAATAGTCTTCAAGAGCATTTCATTTAACATGTTTAATACGAGGTCCGTCCAAAAAGAAACAAACTTGTTGAAACAGAACACCAACCAGTCAATGGCCGCGTTCATCAGAACAATCGCTCAAGTAGCATTCATCTATGATTGGTGGATTTTTTTGAAATTTTTTGAAATAAGCCAATCACAGACGAATGCTGCGTGAGCGCTTGGTTCTGGTGAACGCAGCCAATGATTTCCATTAGAAATTTAAAGTCTAGAGCAACTCAGCGCTGTTTGGGACCCCTGCTATATGTTAATAGTGTTTTCGATTGACTGCTCTAGAGCATCTCCATCTTGTTTTAACCACGTGTAAAAACAGGGGATGGGATACTCTCAGAATGCTCGAGAGCAGTCAGTCGAAAACGCTTAAGTTTGTATTAATCAGGAATGGAATATGAGTTGTACGAATCAGAAGGTAAATATAAATAAATGATTAAAATGGTTATTACCGTACAATATCGAGGACAAGGCTTGACGCTTTTGCTTATCTGTCGATCTTCGAAGGGTGAGGAGTAAGGGTGACTTTAAAGCATTCCTGTTAAGCAGCTGCTCTTTTATGTTAAAGAAAGGAAAGTGATTCAGAACTTCATAATTTTTTCTTCTGCAATATGCGAGTTTTTGTAAATTAAAAAATAAAAGACCAAAAGTGCTCCGAACTTTTTCTTAAAGGAAGAAGACGTGGAAAAGATCCTGCGCCATTTTACAAAACGTATTTTCTAAACGGAGAAAAGCTTTAGGACTGATGTGCCTGCCCCAGGGAAGGGAAATATAGTCGTCCAAGTTTTGTATCGGTTTTATGATCTTGCTATAAAAAACAATTTCAAAGAGACCGGCACTGCGGTCGCCTCTCTGTCGCTTTTTTTGGCAAGGCCATAAAACCGCTACCAACCTGGGACGACTATACACGAAAGCATGAACAAAGTATTTATAGCAACAAAATTAGTCACTCATAAACATCTGGGAATACTTAGAGATTTATTCGTTCGTAGACACATCCGTATGTATAGTCCTCCCAGTTTGGTAGCGGTTTTATGGCCTTGCCAAAAAAAGGCGACCGCAGGTCTCTTTGAAGCTGTTTTTTATAGCAAGATCATAAAACCGATAGGAAATTTGGACGACTATACTTTGAAGGATTTTTAGTTTTTTTTCTTTTTTGGCATACCTCGTATTTATTTATAAACAGGTTATTTTATTTCAAAATTAAATACAAGCTAATTTTATTTGAATGAGTTTCCAAAAAGTATATGTATTAAAAAACAGGTTTCATAAGGATGATTTTAGGGCATGCAACGCGGTTCGTTTTCTAATAGACGAGTGTATTTTATGTATTTTCTATTTTGGCTCTTAGATGTAAAAAAAAGTTCAAGAATGTGCGTCGTTTTGTAATTCAAATATCTACAGGAAAATTCAGTTTTGTTACGTGGCGGTTGTTGACATTTGTTGGCACTTAAAACAAATTCAAATAACTGTCAATTTGGAGATTATATTAGGCGTGTTTTTATATCCATCAATTCCTTACGATTTACTCAACTTTTCTCAGTCCCATTTACATTATATTGTATATAACATCTCACTCTCTCAGGAGCGGTTGGTGCAAAAAGTGTAGAAACGTGCAGAACAAACGAATTGTCAAACAAATGTCAGTTTGGAGGCTATTTTCGTAATTTGATTTTGAAGTGTCAACCAGTGTTGCCACACGATGAAAATTTAAGTCACCAGATTAGCAGGTTAATAAATTTAAATATGTAAATAAATAAAAAACAATGAATTTATATAAAACAGTTTGGAATTTACAAGATAAAAATAAATACTCCTGCAGTTACTAAGTTTTTCTTAAATTCTAGAATTTCCAGAAAAACTCGATGTTTTAAAAACGATCACCAAGTAATAATTCAATAACAAAAATCACTAGGTCTGGTGATAAATCACCACTTCTGGTAACACTGGACTGTCAACATGTACGGTCGCCAACCTAATAAAATAAAATTTCGGATGCTACTCTATGGGTGCGTTTCGTTTGCGCGCTCACACGCTTTAAGCGCTTACGCTTACAAGCGCTGTTTTCTGTTGTTTCCTTTGGGGTTTAGTTGCTTAAGCCGTTATACGCAAAGGTGTTTCTTTTGACTTTTGTTTGCACAACGAATTCATAACCTCAAAAATATAACTTCAATAGTGAAATTGATTCAATCATAGCTGCTGTACCTATTTCTAAAGTGTAATGTTTGTTTATAACCTGATTATGATTAGCTGATCTCCTCATATGCATCTTACACGTTCCATTTGGAACATAGCGCTTACGCTTTTGCTGCTCTACCTCGATGGAATAAGCGATCGTGAGCGAAGACTATGACGTCATAATGACGTTACTATTTCGTCAGCCGGCGCATTGTGAGCGTTTGCAAAGCCAAAGGGAACGATTTAAGCAATGCTTATGAGCGCTCAAAGCATGTGAGCGCGCAAATGAAACGCACCCTAAGAAACACAAAACTTAATTTTGCAGACACATAAAATAAAATTTAAAAAAAAGCAAATTCAAACTAAAAAAACGTAACGATAAAAACGAGCAATATGATAATTAATAATACTGCTATAAAAATATTGACTTGTTTGTTTTTGCCATCAAAACGGTAAAAATATTCTTTGCCTTGTGAAACTATGAAATCAATGTTGCCGCAATACTGTTAAAAACTGTACTAGCATTCGAGTAAGAAAAGTACAAATTTTTTGACAAAAAGTACCAACTATTAAATAAATTAATTACATATTGATTTTTTGTTTCATTACTTTTATTTATTATGAAACGAATACGAAAACAAACATAAAACATTTATCTACTTAAACATCTAGCAAAATAATTTCTTTATATCTTTGCAAATAAAAAATATGATATACATATTTATATCATTTTTTATTTCTTACGTAACTGAGCTTCATGAGTAGTGATATTGACATTAACAGTGACATTGACATTACTAGTGATACATTGACATTACTAGTGACACTAAGCACTAACCTGTCCCATTTTCTAGAGGTCAAAAAGTAGTTAACACGTAGAGTGCCGTGGGGGACAGATGTTGTCCCTCATTTTAAATTAATTTTTTTGATCGTCGTGGCCGTGGGGGACAACAGTTGTGCCCCAGTTCAGTTGTTAGTTTTGCCCACATCAGATAGCGTCTTTGCGACGAATCGTATTAAAACCTTTGTAAGAAGCTGATAAATGTAGCAACATTTCTATGCAATTGGGTTCGGGGTCAGACTCAACAAATTTGTTCAAATTGTATTCTTTGTTTTTATTTAAACAAAATCAAAAATATGCAGTTACATTTTTATAGTAATTTAGATAAGTGTTTCAAAAAAAAAAAAAAAGGTGAACAAGTATATTTAGAACACTTTTCACACAAGAGCTTTGTTTTCGGTGTCTTATTTTTAGCAATACATAGTTACACCAAACGCTGTAAATTGCAATAGAAATAACAACAAGCGCTGTTACAATTGTGCCATTATCTTTAATATGCTATGTAACAAAGTTTTGACAGAAAAAGATGTCTACTGCGCATGTCCTCCAAGGCTCCTGGGGAAGTACACAGTATTTGTGGCCAACGTTGTCCGACGCAATAGTTTATGTTTTTTGATAATATATTTTTTTAATTACATCATTTACAACCAAACTATGAACATACAACACAAAAGCAAACGAAAATTTGAAAAAAATGTAGGTGGTACTGGGGGCGTTAGGACTCTATTTCCATTGTGGCACTCTACGTGTTGAGAAGGCACTCAGACAAGTGCAAATTAAAACAAAAAAAAAAGATTTACGCCAATTTAAATGTCCTTTCGTGTATTAAGGCGGGTCCAGACGTGCATAACGTGTAATGTAATGTAACGTGAAATGTAAGGCGAATAGTGTGTGTGGACGCCACTAGGAGCATTACATGTAACGCTCGCGCAGCGCTCGCCCTGATCCATCGGCTGCGGCTGTCGGTTTTTAGCGCTCGCAGTACTCTTGAACAAGATTCGCGTTAAATTGTTCGTGTGCCGTCCACACTATTCGCTTACATTACACGCTACAATCACGTTACATTACATTACACGTTACACACGTCTGGACCCGCCTTTATAGAGTGTTTCCGAACAAAAGTTAGATGTGAAAGCAACAATGAGCAGATAATCTGATTGATGTACTGTACGCCACGCCAATGCCATTGTGCGATTCGTTTCCTGCGTATTTCGCTACACCAATTTAAAGGGACAACTGTTACAAGGTCATAGAAACTACACGGGAAACATCAAACGAGTTGTCACAGAGAATCTTTTCTTGAATAACTTAACTGCTCTCTGAAGGTGTCGAAAAGAAAGAAAAAAATAGCGGGAAAGCGGAGCATAGCTCCTCTAATGTCAAATGTCAAAACTGTCACTAATAGCGTTTTTCACTGGGACTAAATTGTGCACTGAGTGCGCACTCAGAATATCTCCATCCCGTTTCATTACATGAGGTTAAAATAAGATGAGAATATTCTGAGTGCGCACTCAGTGCACAATTTAGTCCCAGTGAAAAACGCTATTAGTTAACTCCCTCATTAGTACCAACACTATCAACTGCCAAATACCTGCTAGCTGTCAAAAGTTCCCAAGTTCGAATTTTTTTCATAGTTTATCTTTATTTGGTAACTACAATCCGTTCACAAAACTCCCGTGACGTTTACTCTGACATATTGAAAATTTTGAGTGTACTTGACAAGTACTAATTATTTTACCTGAATGTATTTAACGGTCATTAGTGTCAAACATTTTAAGTAAGTTTATGAAAAGTGTATTATTTTCTGAAATTACTTTTGCACTAAACGTGACTAAATCTTTTTAAATTGTACTGAATGTAGCACAATTGTACTAGCTGTGGCAACACTGTAGTTACTGTATGAATAAGGAGTAGGAAAATTCTGTTTTGTTACGTGGCGGTTGACGTTTAAAAAAATGTCAACAAATTTGGAGGTTATATTTATAATTTGAGGTCCCAACAAATGTGGGTAATGTCAAACAAATGTCAGTTTGGAGGTTATTATTGTAATTTGTGGCGTCAGCACGTGTTGTCGCCAACCTAATAAAAAATAAAATTTTGGATGCTTTAATGAGCTACTTGAAATACAAACGAGTTTC
Source organism: Dorcus hopei (assembly GCA_033060865.1). Lineage (NCBI taxonomy): Eukaryota > Metazoa > Arthropoda > Insecta > Coleoptera > Lucanidae > Dorcus > Dorcus hopei. Next base: position 11,409,226 of record CM065425.1, read on the forward strand.
ATGATGTATTTATGGTCGATTTCTTCACCGCTTTATCTTAAGTTTAAATTTATCTGTTAGTTAGAATGTGACATACAAATGGCTGTATGCATAGGTTATGTCACATTCTAACTGACAGATTAATTTAACCTTAAAATAAATCGGTGAAGAAATCGGCCATTAGTCGTTAAAGCACCAAAATAGAAAAAATTAAAAATATAATTTTTTAATAACTGAACTTAAAAAAAAGCAGTTTTGCAGACAACATAATAATAATCAACATAGAATGCAAAAAAAGACAAATATAATAAATAAACATTATGATAATTAATATAAAATTATTGACATGTTTGTTTTTGCCATCAAAACGGAGAAATATGCTTTGCCTTGTGAAACTACGAAATGTTTTCCGATAATCGTAATTATCAATTATTACTAATTCAAGAACTATTGACGTACGCTTCTTGGTAGAACTTGCACCATTAATAATTAACGCCGAAAGTATGCAAAATCATTGTTTTTAATGAACGAAATGCGCATTTTGATAAAAGTAAAAGCCCGAAGCTAAAATCAAATATTTTTTGTACGGTTTGAAAACCTGGATTAAAGCTTCCTTAATATGAAAATCAATAATCACCAGTTTGTCATATATTAACCACTGTCAGCCACTTATCAATAAATATTTGATGTAACTACGTTGCTATTGATTTTTTGCCGATAGCCTTGACATGACATTTTTTTTCCATTACAGAAACTGCACGATGCAAAGTGCGATGTTTTTCTTGATTCTGCTCCCGCAGTGTTTTTGTTACGAAGGATTTTACCATATCAAACGCGAACTGTTTTAATTACATTTAACTTCTTCACCACCACAAACAATGAGATAGACGAGTTTTTTTATTTTTAATTTTGCGTACGTTCGTTTCCGTTTCGCTTCTTCTAATCAAACTTAATCAGTGGCAGGCACATCTTTATGTATTATCTGCAGAGTTACTGTACAGTTGTATTGATGTATTGTAAAGAAGAGTGTTTTGTATGTACATTTCTTTTTTTTTGGAAGTTGTTTAATTTTACGACTGAACTTGTTATTTTATTTGATAATTTGATATTAGTTGTGTATACAGTTTTTTTTACTACCGCTTTCTATCTATTACTACTATAACGTGGCTTTTTGTATTATATAATTTAACACGCGTAAACTTGTATTTAATCATTATTTCAAGCGCGCTTTTCTTTATTGAAAGTGGAGATGGATTTATTTAAGAAAAATAAGCGACACATTCAACAAAACTATAAATAAATATCATACATATATTTAATTGAATTAGAGCCTTGAAGTTTTGCAAATCTAGCCTGGATCTGTAATATGTAATAATAGAAAAAGTAGCTTGACCAGTTTGCTTTTAAGATTTCTTGTATCGGTTTTTATTTGATCGAAAATATTTTAGATTTATAAGTAACTGCAACGTGTGAATATTTTTCGTATTATTTGTGATATGTGTTACATCAATAAACGCATAAGCGGGACACTTTCAAATAAATTCACCTCCAAACAAAAATAATGTTACTGTGTATATTGTACGTAATAAGAGTTTTTAATGTAGTTTTGAACAATTAAGTACGTGACTGCAAATCACTTGTTAGTTGACGCCATTAATTCTTGACTGATGAGTCTATTTTTGTACACTTCGTGTGTGGAGTGTCTTTGTGTGCATGTTCTTATCTTGTTATTGTTTCTGATAATGTAAGCAGTACCAGTAAATAGATCAATAAATACGTCTCTTCTCTGTACATCACACTAACAAATGTGTTCTCGTTCTCGATAATTAGTTTCACAAATTCAACTCAAACTGCAGTCAACCCGATACTAACGTATGTATTTATATGATTATTTTAACTTGGTAATGAGAAATATGTAGTTTAAGTACAAACTTTTACTAATAACTAATTCTAAACTCATTTTATTTGAGATACGAATAAAAAATATGTAGAGTGTGAATTGTGCTTCAAATTGGGGGGGCTCAAAACAGAAAAATAGTGGAAATTTCGTCTTTCCTTTTAATCGAAGGGTTCCCAATTTGGAGTGCAGTATATTAGTAGGTGAGACTGGAGTTATTGTTTATTTAAATCATTCTGGCTCCTTTCACCAAACAATCAAATCAAATAAAGAATTGTAGTAGAATAATATTTAGTTCTATTATATACATAATTTGTCTAATTTAAGCCATCTGACGTTAGTGTACGTTGGCATTTCCACAAGACATAGGCACATTTATCTGTATATTAAAGTTTTATTCAATTTATTAGCTCAACCACAGATAATAGATCTCTCTAGATAGCCAACGAGATAGGAACGAATGGACGCTCTGAAGATAGTTTGTTAAATACTAAATAGATGTCACTTGTTTGCCCAAATCCCTCAATTGGCTCATTCACCGCTAGATATCTCTTTAAAGTAACAGAGAAATAAGATTAAAGTGGAGCCAGCACAAGGTTACTAAAGAGACAAGGTTGCCTTGTAACTTTCAACGTCATCATAACGTCACTCAGTAGGCCCATTTAATGCATTTACACAAATAGATGGCCTACTGGATGATGCGTCACTCCACGAGTTACCAGGTAACCTTCTCTCTTTAGTGACCTTGGAGCCAGCATACGATAATGTGACGTACAGTTGTAACATGCTCTTAATTTTCCTTTTAAGCTTTACATCACACTACTTAGCGCCGGTATTTCAGTTGTAGTTTAACTTTAATCTCTAGTTTATTCCCATAGAAACAATTACTTTGATAATTGTTACTATGAGAATAAACTGAAGATTAAAGTTAAACTGTGACTAAAATACCGGGCCTTAGTTTACATGCTAATTAATTATATTTACAGGTTTCGGTTTTCCACTCTGCTATTGTAACACTAGCGCTACCACTTCTTTGGTGAGCTGTCTCCACACTAACACCAAGTTTGTCCCCAAATTGGGGCGTCAAATTTAAAACATTTGATGAGTCTAGCTCTATTTTCTGTGGCTGAACGTAAATGACAACTTTACCCAACGATAATTTAAAGCAGTCTCTCCCTCTCTACATATTAATGATTTACTAAGATATTAAACTTAAGGTTTTAATAATATTTTAACGGCGAAGTAATTTTAAAGTAGACGCGGATAACAATTTAAAGAAAAAAATACCTCAATCTAGGAGTGCAACCAATCAAATACAAGCCACTAAATACTCATGTGAATTACTTAAGTATCATACTCAAAACTATAGCAGCGAGATTATTTTATAAACAGTTATACTTAAATGTAGCTGTTGAAACCCTTTCAAATACTATAATATTATGAATTGCTTATTTTCTCGGAAAATAATGATAAATTATAGGTTAGGTTGTTATCAGAACCCAGTGCATTTTAATCATGATTTTCATATTTCAATACTATGTGATTCTATGGTTAAAATTTGCCCATTTGAAAAGTGTTTAAGTAATTCATTACATTGGCCATCATCCTAATCAATTTCTTAATTATTACTACAATTTTAATAAAATGCTGTGATAATATTTGAAAAGCGAATTCAACAATTATCGTTTTCAGTACATCTCGTAAATGTATTTTAATTTATCTGCTAGTTCCGTCTTAAATCAAAATTTTAAAAGCTATTACCTCACAGTGTGTTATACTTAAGACTTCGGACGTTTCATAGCGTTGCCATGGGCACTTTTCATTGGTCCTCGTATTGCGTAACCATGGCAACGCTCCGAAATGTCCGAAGTCTGGCTATACTCGAGGTGATGCGCACAACACAATTTTTGTGATAAATTAAATTAATATTCGTACCTGAGATGTTTTAGCTTTTGCTATTAGGGTCCGTAGGTTTTTCATTTGCGCCATTGCAGACGAATAACAAGATTTGAACAGATGTTTTATACTCACAGATATTGTAAGACTGTACTTTGTGTAAACAATAATATTGGGGCAATAGCTTTATAGAATTGTCAGTTTTGGGGAAAGTTTTACGACAACAACAAGAAAGAAAATGCCTGCACTTTACTGCTCGCATTTAAAAACGTGCATTTGAAAACAACATTTGTCAATCAGTGTGTATCAATACAAAATACAATAAACGTTTGTTACATTAAATCATGTGTTTTATTGCTTATGAATATAAATTGTAAAAAATATTATATTATAATACTTTCGGCAACCTTTTTAATTCATGCGTTAGCCACACGGCAACTGATAGTAAAAGGAGGGACCCGCTTTGGTGACCGGCTGCTAACGATGTTGGGACATACGTTAAGAGGGTGGTTATTCCGAGAGTCACCTGAATTTTTTTGTGATTAGCAAATACAAATGAGCCCAGTTATCGAAAGGCTTACCTGAAGCCATGCCATCACACCGAATGCAGTGGCCGCTGCGTATGCCCTAGGTGGCAGAGTTCTTTTTCGTGACAAATACCATAAGTAAGTGATCAGGGTTAACGTTGACGTACCAAGAATTCTGTGATTGAATTGTACGGTGGTCGGATTTTCTGTGACGTTTGATATTTTTGGACTGAACGCCAAGATGTCATCTGGTATCCATTTGTCAGCCATTTTTGGGAATGAATTATACACCAGGCCAGCGTCTAGCCCTGCCACAAAAGCACCTAGAAGAAGTAGTAGTAGCAGGATTATTTACTTTTTATGTTTTTGGGCCATTAACCTACCGGACACGGCTGTTAAAAATACCATCCCCTTGCATGTGTGGGCAAACATCCTGAATCGTCTTGCCGCTTTTAATACTTTCCGCGAATTATTTTCAGACAATGTGCCTGCAGGTAAAAGGTGATCCAGTGCGGACCACAAAAATAAAGTGTATAAAATAAATGCCAGGCTTAGATGGGCAGCTAAGCGATACTGGGAGACTCTTGGAATGTCACTTTCTCCATGAAATCTATCTTCTAACCCAGATTTTACCATATACCAACCCATCAACCCCTAACAATTTTTTAATATCAACTTGATTAGATTAAATTCAATCGCTTAGATGTAGTAGAAAAAATTGTATTGTTTTTTTTTATTATTTCTCATAACGTAAATTAGTGGTTTTAGTATTAAAATTGAAATTTTTTTACCTGTGCTGCAATTAAAATTCCGAAAGCCGCAACCCGAATTTTCATTCCCCTTTTAAACATGCCCCTGGCCCAGAAAGCGACCGCTGGAACTAAAAAAACTGCACCAATCAAACGACCCCACATCCGGTGCCCGTACTCCATGTGCCAAATGAACTTAAATTCTGTCAGTGATATTTCTCTGTTCTTACTGAAAGGAAGACTTCAGTATGAGGTTTTTTACAGTTGGTTACATACATCACATTTTATATTCTGGGAACTGCTGGTATCTTTTAAACTCTGCCACCCACTCTTCTTCCGTCCGAGGCATCCTCTCGCCGAGCAGCTTCCAAGTCACCATCGATAAACCGGATTCGGTTAATCTTGTTACACCACCTAAAATGTGGATTGTAAGCAAAAAAAAAACTAAGCAATATCGATCTTTTTCTTTACAACATACTTCATATTTGTGCTATTCGGAAATATTCCAGAAGAAATAAAAAAATTCTTGCTTAATAACACTTGAAGCAATAAAAAAAAAGTAATATCTTTATCTACCTTTGACACTTATCAATGAAGCTTGTTAAACTATATATGTAATCTTCTTTAATTAAGTAAAAAATAAACTCTGGGTATTCATTTCATTTTGTCATTGCAGACCTCTCCCCTACTGCTTCAACATCTGTTATTTTTTACATAAAATACACTATTACACACACACACACACTCTGTATTTTACTTGGTTTATTATTATATAGAAAATAAATACATATAAATAAATTTAAACAATCACTGTGACTATCGACCTTTTGTATATTCCACAACTATTTCAACAAATGTGTAAACCGCATACAACAATACATAATAACTAGATATTATACCTAATACAACCGCTACAAACACCATTCCACTGCAACTTAACAACCAGTAACCGACAGCTTTCTTTCCTTTCTGTGAAGATGCATTTGAGGCTAGTCTCAAGGCTCCACCACCTCCTATTAAGCTAGAAATCTATTCACAAATATAAGTGTTAAATACCGTTTTATCTGCCAGGCATAGGTATAAAGTCTTGTTCTTACCCGAATGTTTTTAAAAGACGATTGTTTATTCCACATGGAATTTTCTGTGATGCTTTTACTAATGCCATTTCTAATGAATGACCGCAAAGGCGAATTTACTATTTGCCTCGTTTGTGGCAATAGTAATTTTGTTCCACAGCTTCTTGCTAAACTCAACATCGTTAAACTAGATGTGTTTACGTACTTAAATGCATCTAAATGGCATGCAGCAGTCGCAACACGTAAATTAATTAATATTTCTCGTAAAATTAATTTCCATTTCCTAATAAAATAAAGAAATACTTGCTTAATTTAATACTACTATCGTTTTAGGAGTGAAGTACTTTTGACGTGCGGTTAACCACAAACACAAAACTAATCAGAAGTGTTGCCAACATAATATGAATATTGCTTTACCAAACGAATCCAAAGTTACCACTTACTTCACCAAACGTTACCACAGAATAAAGAATAGATTGAAATGTTATCAAAATCTGTAAATTGTTAGTTATTAATAAAACGGGATAACAATTTTTAATAATTTTTTAGTTACCAAAGGACATTTCAAATACAAAAAGTTTGAAAATTTGCAATTTTTATTCATAAGCTGTGTAAAAATAAGCAGAATCTATACACTTTATTTCCGACAACGTACATTGTTAACATGTAAGACATAAAATAATTAACAAGCTTTACCGGCTCTACTTTATCAAGGTTGTTAATGATAATAAAATTTATTTTTTCGTGCTAGTTTTCCTCTTCCGTCCCTTTTTTACTTCGGATTCATCTTTCACCTGCAACAACATTAAGTGTGGCATCATGTTATTCTGCCAGTAAATTTAGATTATGTACCTCCTTGCCAGTGGCATTACTACTTTCTTCGGGTATCTGCGGCAAGTCTGATTCTGTACTAACCAATCGTCTGCGAACACTTTTACGTGAAGCAACAGAATCCGAGTCTACACAAAAATGAAATAAATACATTCAAATAAAATAAGCCATTGAAATACTACCTGATGATACTTCAGAAGTTCCAGATTTCAATCGAGTCCTGGATGATCTTCGTAAATCTGGTGAATTTTCAGAATCTATGTTCTATGGAACAATCTTAGTTAGCATAACAGTGACAAAACAGTTTACAAATTTACCTGAATTTTTTTCTTATCTGCTTTTTTAACTGATGGTGAAGATGAACTTCTTAACTGGCGATCTGTAAGACATTTAACAAGTGTATTATCATTGTATTTGTGTGTGTGTGTGTGCGTGAAATTACCACTGGACGCTACACTCTCAGTTGAAAGTCTTCTTGCACGCCCTTTTCTTATTGGAGTTCCCACATCTGAGGCCGATGCAACAGTCGATACAACCGAGGAAGCGGAGTCTTGACTTTGCTTTCTTTTTCGCAATTTCCCACCGACTGATCCATCAGTTACGCTGGATTGAGACGAGTTTTCCATCGCCATTTCATCTGTATCAATTTTGTCTGTACGTGAAAAAAAAAAAAATACTTTCTACATGGTGGGAAGCTCAAAAATAAATGTACCTTCAAAAGTTGATTTTTCCAGGTCTTTAAGCGAACTGCTCGCTGCCTCTACTACATCCTTGCTGCTCTTTTTTAGCAAGCTCATCTGACTTCGAGTTAATCGCCTTGAGGTTGAATATTCCTCAAATGGATCCGTCGACGACTGCAAAATTAATTAAAAATTTAGGTGCTTGTGAGAATAACATTCAAATATATTTACCCCGTGTTTACTCTGCACATCACCATCTTCATCAATAGTTGGCATATTCTGTATCGATTTGGCTCTCCGGTTTCTACTGCCTGCGATTATCGGCTGTGAATCACCGCTCTTGCTGTTATTGGACACGGACGAAGCTCTTCGATTCCTGGAAGCCGCATTCACATCTACTTCATCATCGGGCTGCTTCATATCCGAAGTACTGTTGCTGCGCAAGCGCCTCTTTGGCTGTAATATAGCGACTCTTTCTTTCCCCTTTTGACTGGAAACATCTTCCACCGCAGCTTTTGTTGGTGCTTCATGTACACTTGCGCTTCTTTTTCGGAGGTTTCTTGGGCCTTGTGCTGAAGTGGAGGGGCCAGATTCTAGATCGCACGAAGAAACACGTTTTCTCAATCTTGTTGCTGGTAGTGGTTCTGATTTTGTTGCCGCTTTATTCTGATCTTCATTCTTTTGTACTTCTGCATTGTCTGCGTGATGTTGTAACTTAATAGGTGGCAGCGTCACGTCTAAAATATCCACCGAAGTAATTTCTAATAAGGGACCTGGCGTGGAAGCGTCAAGGATGTCGGTTTTATTTAATTTGGGATCTTCTGAAACTGAAGCTAATTATAAGTAAACACATTAAGTTTATATCAAGAAATAATCCTCTAGTATTATATCTTTAGTCTCATTGAGTACTCACCTGTTGCAGTTGTAGTTATCGTTTCATCTGACAAATCAGTCGTAATTTTTTCAGCCTTCTGCGGGGCTGAAATATCTAAAATGTCAACCCTTGTTATTTCCAGTGGGCGTTTTTCAAACGATTGATCAAGAATGTCTGTTTTATTCAGGCTGCTTGGGATTTCATCTGCATTTTCTACATTCTTAGGTACATCTGAAAGTATTTTAAATTATATTAAATTAAATTAAAGTGATACACACACATACCTTGATTTTGATTTTCTAAATTGAGTTCGGTTACTGAAGGGGGGGCCACTTCTACACACTCAATGTTTCCTTCTGGTTCCTCAGGTTTTGAAACGTTCGATTCAGATTTAGCCACATCATTATTTTGAGGCTCAGTTACGCGATTTTCTTTTGCCACATCGTCTTCTAGTTCTTCCTCTATATCTTTATAATCGGATCCTGGACTGTCTGCCAATTCATCGGCACTAGAATTGCTCTCGACGTCACATTGGAACTCATCATCATCTTCTTCGTCTTCTCCTTCCTCTTCTTCACTAACATAACTGTTATTGCTTCCTCTACTTTCACTGCTTTGATTAAGACTGTCGCTATCATCGCTGTTGTCGGATATTTCGATGACTTCGACGATTTCTACTTCACGTGTCGGCTCTGTTTCATCCGCCACTTCTTCATCATCTATAAATACAATTGATTATAAAAGCGAACGGAATTACAAAAGATAATTACTTACCAGGATCATTTAGGTTTTCGTCTTCTTGTTCTTCCACCGAATAAACATTATTTTCCAAAGGATTTTCTGACGTTTCAATGTCGTCAGTTTGTTCATCTACATTAATGTTTTCGCAGACTTCTTCAACTCCTTGCTGCTTGTCGTCTTCAGTGCCTACTTCACCTGGTGGTTTATTATCCCCATCGTCTTCCTCCTCTTCTACAAAATAAATATTATTTTCCAATTGATTTTCGCTCAAGTCTAATATGTCAGTTTGTTCTTGGGTATTTTCAGTGATCACTTCAACTTCTTGTTCCTTATCATCTACATCTGTTTTATTCTTAAGTTCCTCGGGAGATTTACGCCTTTCATTAAATTCAAATTTCTCAGCGTTATTAATTAAATCATCACGTTCACCACTCAATTCAATAGCTTCTGGCTCCTGCTGTTGAAGTTGTTCGCTAGCGGCTGGGTTACTTGATCCATCGTGTACAAATGGTGGAAGTCCCGATGAATTCAAGTCGCTAATATCCACTGAAGAAGTTTCCATTTCTACTTCACCTGTTGGCCCTATTTCATCTGGTGCATTGGTCATCGTTATTTCTTTTTCATCTACAAACATATTTCAATGTAAAAGCAAGAGGAATTACAATGAAATTACTTACCAGGCATGTTTAGGCTTTCGCCTTCCTCCGCTTTCACAAAATAAATATTATCTTCCAATGGGTTTTCACTTAACTCTAATAAGTCAGTTTGTTCAATGGCGTTTTGTTCTTTACCATCTACTACTTTACTTGTTTCATCACTTTGTTCCTCGGTAGATTTTTTATGACTTTCATTAAACTCAGGTTCCTCAGCGTCGGTAATTAAATCACCTGATTCGATACCTTCCGGCTTCTGCTGTTGAAGTTGTTCACAACCGGCTGGGCTGCTTGATAATGATGTAGGCCGATCGTATATGAATGACGGAAGCCCCAACGAATGCAATGACACGTTCAAGTCGCTGATATCTGTGGTGCCCACGGAGTCATCATCGTTACTGTCCTCGAGTATCTGCACCACTGAAGAATTCTGCACTTCCGTGTGGATGAGCGACGTTCTTTCAGCATTGGAGTCTTCAATCTTCACCGATAGGTCACTGACGTACCTGGAAAACTCCGCGATCATTTTCTTCAAGTCCGGGGAACTCTTTTCGACGTTCATGTGATGTTTCTCGACCGTGTGGGACGCAGTAAGCGCAGTGCTCGAGGGGGACAACATGGTTGCGTAAGCGTTGTGTTCCAGAACCTGTCTGCTCAATGATTTTCGCCCCCTCAACGTGCTGCTGGGAGTTCTGGGTTTGCTAGGAGTGATTTTCTTGGGAGGTGAATCCTGGGAAAGGTTCTGAGACGAGAGTCGGGTTCTAGATCGTGTTTGGATGCTCTCTGATTGATCTGGAAAATTTAATATTACTCGAAAGCTCGAAGCAAATTCAAGTGAACGTAAAAAGAACTTACCACGATAGCTACGTCTTGAACTGGGCGTCGGGGGGAACTTCTTTGTCTTTCTTGGCACATCCGGACTATCGATTAGGTTGACCGTGGAATTTTGATTAGTCCTGGGCCCCACTTCAATTACATCCCCCACTGGGGCTGCAGGTGGTTGAGTTGTCTCCAATGATCTTGATTTAGATGTATCACTTGTGTTATTAGTAGTTGATTTGGGCGACGTTTCTGGTGAATAGTAAATTTCTTCTGTAGACTGGGAGCTATTTTTGGTTGCCGATGATTTATCCAGGTTTTCATCAGATATTCCTGAAACTGTTAATGTGCTAGTGGATCCGTCGTGAGCTTTTCGAGGACTTTCGCTTGACGCAGTCGAGTCATTTAGTTTTTCGAATCGCACAATAGAGCGAGACAGGCTCTTCCTTGGTGATAGTTTTAAAGCCTGCAATGTTAAATGCTTATAAATAAACGAGATGATTAGAAGGAATTTTATGTGACCTTGCTGGGCGAAACTGGTTCCGGAGACATTTCCTTTGTTTGCAAACCCATAGGTGACTCTCTACCAGAATGCGGTGATATTAAGTTCCTTACCTTAAAAGTTACACGTTTTAAGAAGTTGAAATAACCTTAGTTTTTATGAAAGCATACCTTAAGAATGCTCTGAGGTGTGCACATATTAAATTTCTGTTTTAAGTCTAGAGAATCGAGTGGCTTCTTTAATTTTCTCTTCACAATCGGTGTGTCTAATCGCACGAGGTGAGTTGAACTTGATACGGTAAAGAATGATTTGGTCAAGCCGAGGGACTGTCTCGGAGTGAGCTTTAATCTCTTTGAAGGGTACATCTCGCTGTCGTCTAAAAAGTTAGTGACGTCAGGACTTATCAGTGTTTGCGTGATTATTGGAATTCTTGCCCTGAAATACAATTAACTTTACACACTCTCAGGGTGTTATAATTTTGAAGATATTTAGATATTTACGCAGAACGTAATGGTGTCACCACTGGCGTACGCAAAAAGGGCGTCTCTTCATTCGTAAGCTTCTCATTCACGTAAGTATCTGCCCACGTCTCCCTAGACTTTAAAATTCCGTGAATCAAAGTCGACTTGTATTTGGCATTGCCTTTCATATCATGGACTGCAACCGACATGGGTTTAGGCCTAACACCTACGAAAAACAAATCTAAGAATCCTTAAATCTAGGCACAGTAAGCTCTTTACTTTTAATAGTCAAATTCGGCCTCTCTTGTCGATAGACGTTGATCAAATTCCTGGATATCTTGGGGAAGAAGTTCGACAACGTCCTGACCATTCCGTCCTTGAAGTTCACCTTCCTCTGTCCGACGAGGCCCAACTGCCTCGGGGGTTTATTCCCTTGCATTTCGAATAGGTCCATGTACCTCGATTGTTGGAGGTAGTAAACAACCTGGAATTCTTCCATGTTCGGGTGGTTCACTTCCTCCAGGTACTTCATCAAGGCCTCCTCTTCACACTGCGTTAAGCCGTGCCTTATTAACTGCTTTATTTGATCGTTTCTGTCGCATTCTGTAAAGAACATCAAACTTCATCCACGACGCTACCTCTTTTATTACTTACCTTCAAATATATGCCTGAGCAGTAACAGCTCGTTTTCTTTCGTCGAATTATGTCTCTGGTAATAAATCGCCTCATCTAACAGATTGTTATAAACGAAGAGGCTGATTGCTTTATATAAATCTTCAATGTCTGACAGTGGGGGCCTGCGCACCTACAATTAAAAAAAGAAAAAACACGTCGGGTTTATGTAACAGGTTCGACCACGTACCTGGAGATAAAGCAGTGCAAATTTATGTTGCTTTTGCACCAGTAAGGCGTTCAAGACGATGCGATGGTGCCACATTTTTAAATCCCCGGGGTAGATGTGGGTGTCCAAAAGCAATTCCATGGCCGTCTGGAAATTTATTGCTCGTTACATAAGGTAACGAGGAAATTAAGCGTGGCTTAAAACGTTACGTGTTAAGCCGCACTTAATTAGGTGAACGAATTTACTTCGAAATCGCCATGGTCCAACTGCCAGAATGCCTGAGTAATCTTGATGATGCTGGGGCTCAGCTTAAAAACGGCTGGAAATTTTATTAAATGGCTAATTACCATTTTGTACCTGAAATGAAACCATATTAAATTAAATTAGAAAGCATAGTAGCACTAAGTTCTTTTAAATTCTTTCTTTTAAATTAAGAGCCTTCTGTTTAGTCTTTCTTCTTGGGAAGGGAGGACGTTCAACATTAACTCTGCGGTTTCACAAGGTGTGATTAGATCTCAACTTTCTGATCATTTCGCTCAATATGTGGTTTTTAATTCTATCCATACTATAGAGCCTAAGATGGTAATCTTTCGAAGAATTTTTAGCGCTGTTAATTTGAATGAATTTTACACTTGCTTGGCTCGTGGAGCATCGTCAGATGTCCTATGTGAAATTGGTCCCAATTCTGCTTTCGAAAAGTTTATGTCAACATTTCTTTATTATTTTAATTTACCTTTTCCTTTTGAAATGGATTGCTCCAGAGGTAATACAGTTTAAAAAAAATGTAGCTCTTGTTAATAGGCTGGCAATGAAGTATCCACAATTTAAAGAAATACGTAATAACATTAACTTTCAGTATAAGAATTTATTAACGAAAATCAAATATACAGGCTGTTACAAATTCGAGGCTCACCATTGGGATCTCGGAAACGGTAAGAGATACGAAGTTATTATTGCAGGGATCTTAACAAAATTAATACATTCTACAGGCACTTTTTTAAGCTCTTTACGATGATATCATTAGATTTTACTTAAAACGTTTCGTCTCGTTCTGACCATCATCAACTTCATTTTTTCTTATGGGCGCTACATTGGGTTTTAATACCATTGAATAGATCTATCTTTTCTGATGCTTTTCCATATATCACACATCCCTATTTAATAATTTGAAACAGCTGGAAATGCAAGAAATTGTTGAAAATAACACTGCAACGAAAAACATGGTATGCAATGAAAACAAAAACCAAAAAAAGCTTGATATACCTTCGGAGTTTATTTCGTTTATCACAAAAACAGATTTTTGAAAATTTTAGATATAAAAATGAAGGATGTGAATCCAAGAAAGACGTAGACTTTTAAACGTATTGTGCTGACAGCAACAATTTAGTAATAGCAAGAGAAATTTACTTCAATCATTGACGATTACGCAGTATTTAACTACTTTCGTGATTAAATTATACATTTTTATGATTAAAGCAAGAAAGTATTACAAGAAATTATGTCTTTAAAATCTCTCATTTTGTAAATTTAAAAATGTATTGTGCTAACAACAATTTAGTAATAGCAAGATAAATTTACTTCCCATAAAACCCAAAAAGATGCCATCCACACAGAACAATATTATTAAGTTAGATGGAAACATTGCACTTTATGGATATTTTCATAAAACTCGAAGGACTTATCGAGATCGCCTTAATGATGATGAGAATGAAGAATTATTAGAAGAGGTAATTCATAGTTATTTATAAAATGTTTAAAATTATAAGACTACAGGAAAGAATATTTCCTCGAGCAGTAACATCTTTTAAGATACGAGTTTTCTAAAGACATGCGCATAATTTAATTTGATATTTTCTAGCTTTTTAATATGATGAAAATTGTATCGCAAACTATTTTAAACGGACACTAAATGGCGCACAAACACTTAACGTTTCGCAGTCGTTCGACGAAGCTGTCGAAAGAGTTTGTGATATTGTTTTGTAGTTGTCTTTCTGGATACTGTTGGATGGAAATTTCGCTCGCTATTACTGAATTGTTGTTGTTAAGACCACAAACATTTTTTAAATTTTCTTGGATACGTAACATTCATTTTTAGATCTAAAAATTTTACTAAAATCAGCTTTTGTGATATATGAAATAAAACTCCGAAGGTATATCAAACTTTTCTGGTTTTTATTGTCACTGCATACCATGTTTTTCTTTGCAGTATTATTTTCAAGAATTTTTTGCATTTCCAGCTGTTTCAAATTATTAAATAGGGATCTGTGATATATGGAAAAGCATCAGAAAAAATAGATCTATTCAATGGTATTAAAACCCAATGTAGCGCCCATAAGAAAAAATGAAGTTGATGATGGTCAGAACGAGACGAAACGTTTTAAGTAAAATCTAATGATATCATCGTAAAGAGCTTAAAAAAGTGCTTGTAGAATGTATTAATTTTGTTAAGGTCCCTGCAATAATAACTTCAGAAAAAAATAAAAAAGAAAATTACGTTTTCTTGTTTTTTGGGAATATTTCAAAAACTACAAATCGTAGAAGATTTTTCAGGACGGATTATTATTAAGCACCAAAATACGCAACTTTGCCCCAATTTAACCGACTTCGTATCTCTTACCGTTTCCGAGATCCCAATGGTGAGCCTCGAATTTGTAACAGCCTGTATACACTGCGTTCGTAAAGTATGGAATAAATTCATTTTCTACGAAATAAACGACTTTTATGTAAAATCCTGAAACAGGTCGATTTTTAATTATAAAATGACACTATTCTAGTGGAATTTTGTATCTTCCCCTCCAACACCCTCCGAGTGACAGTTGCCCCTTTAAAATTTTTAAATGGAATGGGGGGTCATGTGATACCTCATTTAGAAGAGCTTTTCATTCTCTATTCAGTAGTATAAGAATTTTTTGTAATTCTATTTTTCTAAAAGAATAATACATTTTAAAAATCAACACACAAAATTTTAAAATGAAATAATTGAAATGAAATGTTCGAACTGGGAACCGTTTGATTCATGATAATAGTACAAACGTTGCAGACGTTTATCTAAAACATTTCATTTCCAGGGTAATTTGATTAATTCCAATTTTTTTGATTTTTTTTAAATTCATTATGAAAACGAGTAGAAACTGTAGATACTAATGTATGTAATCAACGTAGAAGTAAAAGTAATAACACCAATATCAAAGAAACTATTCAAAATGTCCTCCTCCTACCTTCTTGACTATAACCAAAACGAAATTCAAACTCATGTAAAACATTAATTAATTAATTTTAATTCTTCAAGACTGTTTGGTTTAGTTCTGGAGACTTTACTTTTAGATATCCCCATAAAAAGAAATTAAGAGGTGTTAGATCAGGAGATCTAGCTAGAGATCTAATGTATTATTCTTTTTAGAAAAAATAGGAATTAAAAAAAAATCTTATACTACTGAATAGAGAATGAAAAGCCCTTTCAAATGAGGTATCACATGTCCCCCCATTCTATTTAAAAATTTTAAAGGGGCAACTGTCACTCGGAGGGGGTTGGAGGGGGAGATGCAAAATTCCGCTAAAATAATGTCATTTTTTAATTAAAAATCGACCTGTTTCAGGATTTTACATAAATATCGTTTATTTCGTAGAAAATGAATTTATTCCATACTTTACGAACGCAGTGTATATTTCGATTCCATCATCTCCGGGGCAGAGAATAACAGCAAAGCAATGTGGAAAGTAATTGATAGGGTAACAAGAAACGGAAATTCACCAAAAAATGCTTTTGTAATTAAAGAGGGCGACACAATACTATCTGATCGGACTGTAGCCAATAAATTTAATGACTGCTTTGCTTCCGTCATTGAGAATACTTTAAGTTCGACTGATAATTCTATTGATTATGATTTTCTTCCCTCATTATCCCCATGCAGAGTCGATCTTTCTTTTCCTCTGTTGTTACCGAGAATGAAGTCTTAAGTGCCATCAGCAAATTAAAAAACTCTCTCCAGTGGGGTTGACGAAGTCTTGAATGTACTTATTAAATCTTGTAAATTTCTTATTGTCATTTCTCCCTTTCCAACACGATTTTATGAGGGATAGGAACACTGACTCTGTGCTTTTTCAATTTATTAATAAAGATGTTGGGACTCTAGATCAAAAACACCATCTTTTCATAGATCTGACAAAAGCTTTTGACTGGATTGACCACAATCTGCTTCTGGAATGGTATGGCATCCGCGGAAATTTCT
Source organism: Dorcus hopei (assembly GCA_033060865.1). Taxonomy (NCBI): domain Eukaryota; kingdom Metazoa; phylum Arthropoda; class Insecta; order Coleoptera; family Lucanidae; genus Dorcus; species Dorcus hopei. Next base: position 11,425,981 of record CM065425.1, read on the forward strand.
TGAATCTTTTTACTTCCTACTTGGCTAATCGTAAAAAAAAGTCGTAATTAATAATAATTTTTCAGAAGTTGCTGATGTCAAGTTTGGGGTACCTCAGGGATCTATTCTCGGTCCTACCTTATTTATAATATTTATTAATGACCTGGGACATTTTTTACAGGACATTGATTGTACTTTGGTCTCCTATGCTGATGACACTAACATTTTGGTAGCTGGTAATAGTTTTCCCGATTTAATGCAGGCAACTAAACAAATATATGTATAACCAAATAGCATTGTGGATATCCAAAAATAAACTATGTATTAATAGGGATAAAACCTCAGTAATTTTATTTAAAAATGGTAAATCTGCTGCCTGCAGTGACCAATGATGAAGCATTGTTCATCCTAAGTCACGTGATCTAGGCTTTGAGTGACATCCTTCACTTTCACTCACATGCTGATATCAATCGAGAATGCAGGAAACATAAGGCACTATGTATCTAGGTCTTACCACATCATTGGCAGTGACACTAATTCAATTACTTTACAAAGTATGAATATTCCGCTCTCTGATGATATTAAACTTCTTGGGGTAATTTTAAACTGTCACTTACAGTAGCATTCACATTTAAAATCTCTTTGCTCCAAATTAAGTAGTTCTTGTTTTGCTCTCAGACTACTGGCTGGTTACTGTAATTCAATGAAGATGCGTACTCTTTATTTTGCTAACTTCCAAAGTCATATTAGATATGGAATCATACATTGGGGTTCCAGTAGCCTTTCAGATAGGACATTTGTTTTGCAAAAATATGCTGTTCGCATATTGGCAGGTCTTAAACGTCTTGATTCCTGTAGGAAAGCCTTCACAACACTTCAATTATTAACGGTACACTCGATTTACATCTACGAACTATCCTGTTTTGTACATATATAAACATATGGATTTATCCTCACATAATAATGCTACTCATTCCTATTACACCAGATTTAAGCTTAATCTTAGACCAGATTCTCATTCTACTGCCCAAAATCTAAAAGTGCCTTATTTAATGGCTGTAAATTTTATGCCCTGTCTGCGCCTATTAAGACTGCTCTCAATGTACTTTTAAAATGAAACTAAAATCAGTTTTACTCTCAAAAAGCTGCTACTCTTTTGATGACTTTTTTCTGTGATTATCTAGAATGAATATACATACATGTAACAATCAATGGTTCTTTTTGACTAAAAGAGTACTTCTCGATTTTCTTTTTCAATAAAGAGAGCTAATAGAAAATCTTCTTATAAAACGGTGGCTCATCTTTTGTCTTTCGTTATGTTTTCGTTCACTGAGTGCAAGCTGTAACAAAGAGGATTACCTTTCTTGATCTAATGCCATGGCTAAATCGAGGAAGACATAAAAGATAACGCAATGTTTACACATTAGCTCAGCATTTTCGACCAGGTAAGTCAACAGCAACGCTTGCAATGACTGCGGAGGATAAAACCCGTTGCCCCCATCGTCTTTCCAGTGTCTAAAACCAAATTTATTGATTACAACTACAATTCCTCGAGAATAATAAATATGTACTTATGAAGTTCACTTCCCCCACATTCCAACTCTATAAGATTATCTATGAACAGCAGGCTGCGGTCAGAATTGTACTTCTGCTTGTTCAGAGTTTGTAAATATTCCCGCCTGAAAACCATCAAAGTAAACCCACAAGTAAAATATGAAGTAGGTATAAATGAAATGATTTACCTTTCACTGTAATAATCCAGTAGAGAATCCACCGGGTAAGGGGCGCCTAGTGAGCCCAATCGTTCCACTTCTTTACACATAGTTACATGATATTCGGGTAGCAACCCTACGTTGAGTAGCCACTGTAATACTTCAAGGTATACTGATATTAAATGAATACAATTCCACTGTTGATGCACAAGTTCTAAAATTAAACAAGATTATTCAGTACTTTGATTGATTTTAATATTGCACTTACTTACCTGTGTTAGGTAAAAAGGAACTCAATTTGGTGCAAATAAATTCGTAAACAATCCCAAGATTGGACAGTTGTTTGAAACAATTGCTCAACATCCTCCGGTTATTCGCATCCAATTTTACCGACGAATAATCGAATAAAGGAACGCCTGCAAACAAATTTGGAATTATCACGTATTAATTTGTTAAATAAATGAACGCACATAATTTATCGGTGTTTGCTTTCAGTACAAGTGCTCGATTCCAAGCCCAGGAGAGAAAGAACTCCATGGAACACCCGGCCGATGCATAGCTTCCGTTGCTCCAAATGGAAACGCACTTACACAGACAGCCGACCATTTGTTGCTCGAGAATAATACTCAGTATTTGTTCCCTCTGGAAAGTCTACAAGGCAAAAGTAAAGAATCTACGTCGTTTTGAAACTACACCTTAAACGTACAATGCTAATAGCTTGGGGCAACTCGGTGTATAAGGGAGTCAAACCTAACATCATGGATTCTTCGAAAAGCTCCACTGGTTTCAGCAGGATTAAGGGCCCGTTCGTTTCTATGAATGTCAGGAACGCTCTCTGCTGACCTTGGCTGGCGATACAGACGATATTATTTTCAGTGCAGGCGTTACACTCTAAATTAAAAAAATTACGACAATAATAAAGCACTACTTCATAATAATTACCAAATGCCAAGGTGCAAGGATAATAATGCTCTTCGAGCTTCTGCGCACCGACAAACTGATTAATAGTAGTTTCATTTATAAACGCGTCCAAGATGGGCGAGTTATCTTTGGTGGCTTCAAACACCAAATCACTCAGACTCACGTACGACATGTAACTTTTATATTTATTGGAATCGGGCATTGCTGAAGGAATAATTTTTTGTGTGACAATGAATCATTTGCATGATTCATATCTATACCTGGTAAATGCTCTTTGTACCACTGATTAAGATCGAAAATACTAAGGAGTGTGTGCTCACACCTATCCCTGCACCAAATGTTCCAGACGGCCCAACAAATCGTCAAAGCGTCTTCATGTGACTCAAACATCGAATTTCTGCTTGTTCTACCCTTATTGAACGCGTAGAGCCTCAAACAGTGACCGCCTTTTGGTTTACCGTTACAAGTGGCGTGCTGTGGAAGACATAACTCGTTTTGAAAACGAACAGCACATGATTGAAAGCGCTGAAAAAAAAATTCATCTGTAGTAGTGCATTAAGAAACCAAAGTGAGACATTCTTACTTCATATAAGTAACCATAACCGTCGTGCCACTCCTTGCACTCAAAATTTAGGGCATACAGCACAGCTACAGGGAATCCAATTTGGTATGGCTCAGTATTGCTGTATATGGCCCAAATGTAGCAAAATATTCTGGGATCATCAGTAGGTTCCTATTCAAATTTATTTATTGTATAAAATAAAACAAACTCATAAATCATGAGGAGTTGTATAAATAAATAAAATAAAATGTATTATACTAACTTGAACTGCAAAATGCGAAATGGGGACGTTTCCCTCATACACGGGGGACGTGTATACAAGCTCCATGTTAATTATGTTCCACGTTTGGAAAGCTCCGAAGTTGTAGCCAATCAATACAGAACCGAGCTGTGAACTGTAATGTAGAGCGCTGACAACGACTTCCGATTTGTTTGCATGTATGCGATCTTCTCCTGAGGGTCCTTTAAGAACAAAGTGAGGCAAATTGTTCTTTTCGAAAGCTAAAATTAGTTCCACACAGACTAGCTTTTTGATAAAAACACTTTATGATTTACCATTAAGATGTATGGCCAGATGGTTTCCCAATTGGGCAGCCCGCTGCTTATGGAATTCAATCTTTTCAATATCCTTAGACGTAAGCACCGTAATCTGACATGCGTCGAGTTCGTCCTTGATTTCATGAGTGCTATTGGCGTAACGAGCTAAAAACTCAAATTTATAACATGCACAAACTATTGAGTCTTATTTACCGTCATCGATTGATTGTCGACACAAATCAATTAGGTACACTTCACCACCTGCCATTCCAACTGCGATAATCCCATCGAAAGCCTGCAACGGGCCCAGAGTGGAAAATATTCCATCTCCCCCATTAACAACGCACACGCTTGTCACCTGGAAGGTCGGGTGAATAATTCGTTGTTTAAATCACAGATTCATTTACCTACCTTATCCTTCAACTGAATCACACGCAAAACTTTCGAGGTGATAATATCGAAAACACAGATCGATCCACCGGTTAGTGCACACTCTAAGCCGATGATGAGCAGGGGTAAGTCGATGTTAAAAATGGGAATTTCTGCGACGCACACAACTTTCGTCGTTGTATCCTTCAAGATCGACCCGAATTTCCATGCAGCGATTTTAGCCCCGTTCTTCGAATTCACCACCTCTAACCGGGGGCCATTCGCGTACCACATAAAATTCGTACTAGACAAAAAGCTACCGATCGTATTATAGGCTGGAAATCAACGGTTTCTTAACAAAATAAAACCCTCTTCTCGTAAAATTTACCTTGCGCGAGCGACTCATTTTCGTCGTTCTCACCATTCTCTTTCAAGTATCCGATTACGGTTTCTGGCAACGCAACGGTTTTAGAAACTTTGTAGGCTTGTAACATTTCTGAATGCTTTTGAGGTTAGAGTTGCGATTAAAAAAGCGCCGCCGAACGTTTAATTGAATTTACGTCAGGCATTTTCGAAAGCATTGAATTTTCAATGAGCTTTGATTATGTGCCTTCAAGTATTCCCGCCGACAAGCCTTGGTTATTAATTTACATTAAATAAACAACTTACAAGTAAAATATATGAATAATTTTTTTGACACATATCAACCCAATGTAAATCGATGCTGCCAACATTTATCTACATATTTCAACCAGTGCCGTTCATGGATTATTTTAGTTGTGCCGTTGGCTACAGTAACGGTGCGGCCACATTAACATTTAACGTCACGCCTAACGTGATTTTCAAAGTCTAATTTGACTAGTTTGGTGTAGTTTTTACTTGTGATTTGATAATATGTATGGAAAAGAAAACAAATTTATAACGAGTAATTTGATATTAAACTTAAGTGTAACCGCAGATTTATGTCAAATTAGATGTTAAAAATCACGTTAGATGTTACAATAAATGCATATGTGCCCGCGCCATAATGTGTATTTTTCCCAGTTAAGCTGGATTTACATGGAGCGCATCAAAACGCCGAGCGTTCTCTACTCCCATTGGTTAGTGCTCGATACGTAAAGAGCAGTAGCCAATGAGAGTACAGTACGCCTGGCGTTTTGACGCGCTCAACGCTCCATGTAAATCCAGCTTTACTGTGATATATTTGAATGAAATTTGAATAAATAGTAAAGAAACCAAAAATAGTTCTTTTTTAACTTATAAAGAAGTAATCTTTAAAAAAGTTACATATTTAACAGCTTCAATGTAGATCGTAAATAAAATAAAATATAAAAACAATACAGAAAAACCTCGATAACTAAAGAACGGTTAGAGTTAGGGACTTGACTCACCATTGAATTCGTCTCTTGGAGATTCACGTATATGTATAAGTGTATAGGTACGTGTATAAGTTGAGCCCAGAAAAAAAATTTTCTGGCTTTTTACACCATCATCTTATGGAGCTCGATGAGACGAACGCAGAAAACAAGTGGATATCTCAAGCTGTTCTTTAGTTATCGAGGTTTTTCTGTTGAAAATTGCAATTTTTTTTCCGACGATTTGGTCGGAAATTTACAAAAAAAAATTTTTGTCGCAGATTTTCGAAACTTCGCCATCTTATATGTAGATCTCGACGAGACGAATTCAATGGTGGGATCATTCAAGTCACACTGATTTTGATTCCTTCGCAACTACATTTGGAAAAATTGTAGTAAAAGAAAGATTTATTGATAAGACGTTGTTCATAAAGACGGTGTTGAATGACCGTCGAGGTCTCGTAATTACGGCACCTAGACGCTTTGGCAAATCAACAAGTTTAAACATGTTGAAACTCTTTTTTCTTTTGGAACTATAGAGGTTGACAGAGAGGGTATTTATGTATAGCCGTTGGAAGCCACGAAAAACTATAACTATTTCATAAGAAGTTGTTTGATGGTAGCCCCTTTAATATATTGAAATATGAAAAACTCAATCAAAAATTACTTTGGACAATGTTCTGTCGTCCTGTGGTCTATGTAGATTTCAAATCATTGAAAAATGCAATTATTGCTTGCAAACCTGCTATTCAAGGAGCTTTCGGGAAACACCAATACTTATGCAAAAGCAAGAAGATTAACAATCAACAAAAGGAAAGAAAGAAATGGTGTAATACAGTAGATCGTATTTTCAAAGATGATGCTAGCGATGGACTGAAAGACCTGACCACGTGTTTATTTTATCATTTTGGAAAATCAGTAGTAATTCTGGTTGATGATTGATGAATATGATTCGATTATAATGTTAAAGAATCAATCAACTTTACTACACATTGCAGAATTCTCTACTGGCACTATAGGTGCTGCTTGCAAAGGAAATATGTACTGTTTCAGAATGTATTAAACAGGTTGTTGTTACTGGAATATAATCAATTATTGGCCTGGGTACCTGGAATATTCTATATAGAGTACATAGAGGAGTTTTTGGGATTGACAGATTCAAAGAATTGATGGAAGTACTATTTCAATTAAAATGTTTAAAGAGCATTATAATGGTTACACTAACGCAACAAATACATCACTGTTTCCTCTTTGGTCTGCTTTGAGGAGCAGAAGTTGAGACACTTTTGGGCCGAAACTGGTATGATACAAAATAGGAAAACTGCTGGGAGGAAAATTCATAAACGTCAAAATGACTGCCAGAATCAAATTAGGTGATTTAATATCCATGCATAATCAAAGTGCCAAAGTAATGTAAATAGATATACTGGGTGTTATTAAAAGTTGTACAGATATTTTAACTGGCGATAGTACTCTTTAAATAGATGCTAAATACCTAAACTTCCTTTATACAAAAGTTACTGGTTTCAGAGATACACAATTTATTGTTTTTGTTTGAGAGCCACAATAAATCGTAAACAAAAAATTGCACGGCCCTTATTTACTGACCAAATCGAACCAGACTTCCTCACACGCAAGTTAAGCCCCCCAGGTACCCAACCTATGGGGCCTATATCCCAGGAAAATGCGTTTTTTCGAGATCTGATTTTTTCAAAATTATGAAATTTGTAAGCATTTTTTCGGAATTTTTTACGGTACCTGGGGGGGTTCGAATCGAAATGAGCTGCACGTCATCGTATGGCAGAAAATGATAAGGAACGCGATGCCGCCGCGCGTTTGAAGATCTGACCATCCGGAGCGCCGCTACAGCACCGCACTCCCGGAAAAGGGTGGGGCGACAATAAATTGTGTATCTCTGAAACCAGTAACTTTTGTATAAAAAAATAGAAATAGAATAGAAATCCATCTCTGTTAGATTATAATCGATTTATGTTGTGTAGAAATTTATCAAACACAAGTTAACTTTCAGTTAATTACTATAACAACAATTGATTTCGTAGTAGTTACTATGGGAACAAACTGAAAGTTAGAGTTAATTTGTAATTGATAAACCGGGCCTAAATTGATTATAATCTTAACAGAGATGGATATCTAAACTCTGTTCACAAATTAAAAGACCACTGGCGATGTTGCCTTGTGAAAAGTACAACCGGCAACAGTGTCCTAGTTAGAAATTTGGTAATATTTTGGCATTTAAAATATTTTTCTGCTTTCGAAGCATTGAAATGGCTTGTTAAAATGAATATAAATGTAAACAATATAATAATAAAATTGATTTGACAAATTACTTTGACATGAAACTTCAAATACCTTGCCAACCTTGCTATTTTGATAATGTTTTATAGGGGACTTATGTTTTATACCAACATAATGCAGCAGGTGGTGGTTTTTTAATTTGTGAACAACATATATATTATTCTTGACACATAAAATTGTAATCATTCACTTTTAATTTTAGTAAGTTAGTTTTCTTAAGTTTTCCTCATGTACTATGTTGGCATCACTGCAACTGATTAAAAGTTCAAATCAAAATGTCGCGCTAATTGTCCGCCTCACCGGTACAAGTGTTCTTTGTTAATTTGGATGTTAATCTAAGCCATAAATGTAAAATCACCACCGGTTTACTTCAATATGTATTACAAGAGAAACTGTGTTACGTCCCGTTTACACCAATTTTTAACATAATCGACAAATTTTCTGGATTGATCTTCCTCCATTTGTTAGACATGCTTTCGTCCTACCATGTAACTTCGCTATTTGTAAGTAATCTTTTATTATTGTTACTCTTTTGGATCATTTTGAAATTAATTACAGCATCCCGATGCAGGGAATAACCATTTCCGAGAGCTTAACATAAATTTAAAAAGTTTTACTTAACCTTTTCTGACTGCATCCCCAATAAAACCTTCATTCATTGAATTGCCAGTCAAGACATCAAAAATTCTTATCTCTTAACAACCTTGTGCCTCCTCCCTATTAAATGATACTGGTTTAGAAATGAATGACTTTTTCGGATTATTGCTTTTTAGTTATTTCAAGCAAATGTTTTGCAAATTCACAAGTTCGAATATTTTAAAAATTTTATGCAAAATCTGGACAATTTTTTTGTATTAACACCCGGACTTCTCCCAAAAGCATAGAAGTTTGTAGGGAAGGCGTGATTTTAGTAATTTGGTAACGATTTTCTCAAGTCACAAATATTGAGCCGGTTTATAGTTTCTGGAATGATTAAATTTCTGGAATTATTAAATTTTGTGAATTTTGTACTACAACTAATTTTTAGGATGAGACTTGATTGGGTAATTAATTTGTTTTATGGAGGGTGCCTCAAAATCACAAAAGCAAACGTTTTCTGTCGAGTTTGTTAGTCATATGTATCTCCTTGTGTAGTATAAAATTGTTCTTTGAGAATTAATAAATTGTTAATTTTATTATTCTTGGCCGTTTCTAGACAATAATCGCGCGTCTTCTATTAGAATATTACATCGCAAATCTAGTGCCAAGTGACGTTGCGACGCGATCATACCGGCGTCGTCGGTCAGATGGCGATAGCGTCGCAGTCCTTGCAATTTCACTGCTCTCATAACCACCCCATGACGTCGAGTCGTCGGATCGACCAATCTTCAATGCTTACGCCATATTGACTGGTTTTCCTTATAAATGTGTTTTTAACCCTAAAAACCCTAAAGCAGGGCAATCGTCGTAAATCCTTCACGATTTGCAACTCGCTTTTGTTGATCGTTCTGCGTAAGCCCGCGGTGTGCGATTAGGTGTCGTCGCGACGCCGTGCTCTGTTGTGTGGTGCTAAATAATTGTGTTTGTGGTTGTAACAGTCACCGTGCCCGTGCCGAATTGAAAATAGAAAAATGCCCGTACGTAAGCAAGGTAAGTCAGTAGCGTAAGTACGTTCGGTTTCGTTGCGTTGATTCGCCGAAATCCTCCGTACGAGTTGTCAATACCGCGTGAGTTTGCACGTGCTGTGCTTTATTGGAGGGGGACGACGTTGCATTGCGTTACCAAAATTTGTAAGGCAGTGGGTTAGTTAATCCATGGCGAAAAGTTTGGCTTTCGTCATGAATTACATGATGCTACTACTACGTTACGTGGGAAATTACGAACCGCGGTCGGTAATCAAAACGTGTTGGCTGCCTATAAATAACGCACCTCATTAATTTATTTTCACGCGCCTACGTGTTTTTCTTGCATCTGGTTTAAATAAAACTTAAATCAGATGATTTACTTATGTATTTGTCTATTAGAGTAACTTCAATTTTTTCCCCCCACAAATTCCCCAAGCTCATAGAGCTGTAACAATAACAACAACAATAATAACAACAAACTGAAAGCTTAAAATGTAGTAATTTTCACATTTAGTTTTTTGTTTTTCAAAAAAAATCTGCCTAATCTGTTCTAATTAATCATGGAGAGCTCGATTTTTTTCTTTTAACCTCAACTCGACAAGATCAGACTTTAGTTTTCTCAAAGAGTTATATATTATACAGTGCGTTTCACTTTACATGAGAACGTCTAAATAACTGTTTTATTAATAACAGCGTGTTTCGAAATGAATGAAGGTCGCTTGAATTTAGCGCGTCGCCGTATTAGTAATTTTCACATTACAACGTTGGTGTTCCTGCTGAGTATGAAGAATTCATCAGTAGCGTGCCGTTGTTGTTTACATTTTGAGTTCTTATTTTATTGTTATTATCAAAAAAGGTTTCTCGTTTATGTATTACCACCTTTGCCGCCGTACGTTTTTCTTTGGTAAGTGAAACAGAGCCACATAAACGCGCGGAAATGCATACAAATATTTTTAGGTTAGCGATTGTTTTCACGGAGCGTATTTTCGGTCGGGATACGAAATGAATGAGGAGTGTGGAATTATTAACATCAAAATCGTCACCAACAACTTCAGGTACACCGTTTTATTAATAATAATTAATAAATTATTTCATGCGCCGCCCATGGTTCAAACACAAGGTTGCCAGATGTTGAAAGTTACGTGTCGCACTACAACTGAACAGAAATCGTCCAAAATCGCAAATTTTTAATTATTTCAAACCTTTTGTTTTTCCTTTTGCTTGTCAGTTCTGCGATTTTTTAAAATTTATTTAATTTTCTATTGAAAAAGTTTGTACGTCGGCAGTCACAGTAACAGAAAGCATCATACCTACTACACGTCTAAACACACAAATGTAGAATATGAAATATCATAAATATCATAATTACAAAATATCACAATTTACAGCCTAATCGAATGTTTGTCGACGAGAAATATTACAAATACTAAAAGCCCGTTCATAATGACTTAACATAACAAAATTAATCACTTAACAAAAGTTGGATACACTGTTAGAAATGTAAGCGTACTAATTGGCTAATTCTATTAATTTACTTTTCTTAAGTTGACAACTTCCATTTTTAGGTTAACTCTGTTAAGTACATTCAATCAACAGGGGCGTGTTCGAAAACTCAGAGCGTTACTCTTGGGTAATATTCTTTCTCTCTCATATAAATCATTTTGTATATTTTGCTTTTCACTTTTTTCACTCTGTTGGTATAACTCTTATACTTACTCCCTGAGTTTTCGAACACGCCCCAGCGTTCTAAAACAGTATAGTGAGTGTAGTCTTTGAGTCCTCGAGTTGAGCAAAAGAATTTTATCCTTTATTAACCTAGACAACCACTAACAATTTGCAAATACTTGCGCATGCAAAGAATAAAAAATTTCTTCATTGCGAACACATAAATTAACACTCAATTTCCTTAATTTAATTTCGTTACATTAAGTTATTGTGAACGGGCTTTTTAGTGTTATAGGTCACGGGAAAGAATATTTCAAAGAGAAGAATTGATAGAAATACGGATTTTCGTATTAAGAAATTCAGTTACACTGTAAAAACCTTTTTGAATCAGTAATGATTTAAGGACATGTCTAAAATTCGCCATCGGGAAACTTTTTATTTCAGCAGGTAAAAGATTATAGAATTTCGGCCCGTAATAATTAAGGGAATTTTTGCTGCTTTCTAATCTGTTAATTTTTAATCTAATCTCCGAAGCGAATATCATATTGAAATCATGGATATCACTTTGTACTGTACAGGGTGTCCCATTTTCGATACTTCATTAATAATGGAAATAGAAAAAAATCGAGCATGCAATATTGGGTCAACTTTTTATGCTAATTTAAATGGCTAACTTAAAAATTTGCTGTTCCTTGCCATTTTCGCGGTACAGTTGAAAAACGAAAAATTCATCAAATTTTCAAACGCGCATATTTTTTTTATTTTTAAAGATATCAAAAAATGACACAGGGATTTTTTATTTGACTTTTAACGTAGTTCATGATTCTTTAATCAAATCGCACCAAAAGTTTATAATAACCGAGATATAACCACAACTAATGTTTTTTTAGAGCGAAGCATAAAGTTAAACTATAGGTAAAATCGGCCCTAATCACTTTTATCTATGATTCTTAAATATAAAATTTTTTATTGGATTTTTTATTTATGATTAAAAAAAGCATGACCTATTCCTTTATAAATAGATCGTAACTCGTCTATAAAAATACTAATTGAGGTATTCTAAATGTGCTCCATTTTGAGCTATACACGATCGACATCTTTTAGTTAATGAAAATAATGCATTGGAAATTTGAAATGGTCTGATTTGCCTGAAAGCATGTTGCACATTATTCCGTAGTTCATCCATGGTGTTATTGGAATTTTTATATATTTGCTGCTTCAAATGCCCCCAAAGGAAATAATGTAAAGGGGACAGGTCAGGAGACCTTGGTGGCCACGTTATTGGTCCGAAAGTTCCAATCCACCTGTCAGGAAATTTCTGATTTAAATAATTTCTTATTAAATAGGCGCTGTGCGACGGGGCCACATCTTGTTGAAACATCACAGTTCTTCTTTGTTCCAATGGCATGTCATCTAGAAATTTCCCCAACTGGTGCTCTAATATTTCTAAATATCGGACGGCAGTTAAGTTTTCCTCGAAAATATAATAAAGAAGGGAATTACTTTTTAAACAGCACCACACGTGAAATCCAAATTTTCCTTGTCTGCGACTAGCAACAGTTGCATGTGACCAGTGATGGGTATTATGTCTATTAAATATATCGTCATTTGGTCAGATGACATTGTAAAAATTTGGGTTTTCATTTATATTTTCAATATACCATTAGGAAAATTCTAATCTTTTTTGAAGATCACCAGGATATAAAAATTGATGAATGTGAATTTTATATTTTTATATTTATATAGGATTTTGAAAAAATCATGGATGTGCTACAGCTTTATTGCATATCACGGATGATATTTTTAGGGCAATTGATGACGGTAACTACACGGGTTTGGTATTATTAGATTATTCAGGCATTTGACACTATTAGTCACGAAATTCTTTTATCGATTCTACATTATATGAATAAAAGTTAAACAAAGATAGATGTACATGGAAGGAAGTGTTAAAATTTGTAATTGAATAAATTTTTGTTTAAAGTAGTCTCTGTATCCTAAACCTGTGATAATGCGAATTGCTTTTCTCTGGAGACCAAATATGCGAGATGAACCAGAGGCATGGTCCCAGATAAGGAGACAATAAGACATATAAGATGAAACTAATGAATGATATGCAACCATCAAAACCTTCTTGTCAACTAATCCCTTTAAATTTCTAAAGACAAATATATTTTTGGACATATTGTTAGCTACGTGTTCAAAGTGTTTGTTCCAGTTTAACTGAGGTTCCATATATGTATAATCCTAAAAATTTCGCTACCTCTGGGTTTGCCAGGCCGTGATCTTGAGTGGTTTTATGTGTAAAGATCATCTGAACTGTTTTGGAATGATTTAATGATAAATTATTTGAAGTGAACCAGTTGTTAGCCTCTCCTAACGCATCTTTTATTAAGTTCATTGCAATGATCTGGTACAGGGTAGATAGACAGTGCCTTATGTTTCCTGCATTCTCGATTGATATCAGCATGTGAGTGAAATAGCGAATATCTGTGAGTAATTTTGGCTCATGTATCCGACAAGGATGTCACTAACAGCCTATGTCACGTGACATAGGATGTGCAATGCTTTTTAAATGGGTGTATTTATCATCTCACTCTTAAGTTAATATCAATTCCTCTTTCTCTAGAGGGAATCTGGCTACTTGATAAATGTGTGGTTCATTGTATCACTAGAATCACCACCTTGCAAGACCAAAGTAGTGTCATCGGCGCATAAAATGGAGAATCGAGAATGAAATTGCTTGTTTGATATCGTTTATGTACATCAGAGATAAAATAGGACCGACAATTGAACCTTGTGGAACCCATGTTTTGTCTCGGCCATAGAAGATGTTTGATTGTCAAATCGCGTACACCGTCTTCTGTTATCGAGATAAGATTTAATTAACTGGCAACTTAAGTCACTGAAGTTTAAAGATTTCAATTTATTTAATAACAACGTGTGATTCATACAGTCAGAGGCTTTTCGTAAATCACAAAAGGCCACACCAACGCATTGTCTCTTTTCTTGTCTATAATTTTTTTCAATTAGATTTAAAGCAGTGTCCCTAATAGATTTGCTACTTTGCTAATGTTCGTATACAATGTTAGTTTTTAATTATAAGTGAAATACAATTTGATTTTTCATAATAGATTCGAAAATTTTTGATATGGCTGGGAGCAACGATTATTTAAGTCGTTCAATGAACCACCTTTGTTTAACTTTAGCGATTTTTAGAACATCCGGGAAAATTCCTGAAGTGATACACTGGTTTATTAATTTTGTAAGTGGGATTAAAATTACATTCTTCAAATGTTTTAATAAGTTGACGGAGATATCCTTATAATAAATCGGTACTGTTTTTATTTTTTAGATTATTTATTACGTCTCTCACATAGTTAAAAGTAACAGATTCGAAATCGAAAAGAGAATAATTCAACACTGGAGTGTGCGTGAAAGTTGGTGTTTTACGTGATAAATTTTGCGCTTTCAAATTTTTTTTCAGGAATGTCTACAAAGAATTCATTAAAAGATTCAGCTGTTAAATCGCACGGTTTAGATTGTTTATTTTTACCAGGTCTGTTGTCATTAATAATATTTCAGTAAGTTCTCGGATTATTACCGTTTGAATAGTATCGTGAATTTTTTTTGCGGATTGCAATTTCTTATTGTAAATAACTTTTGATTTTCTTAAGTGTTGTTTAAGTTCTTGATGGAGTTTACTGAGATGCGGTGTAAACAATTTAAACTTGTGCCACTTTGATTCCTCAACTAGTTTTTATTTATCTTCAATGACATTAACAACTTTTGTATTATCGATAGACTTTTGTTTTTCTTCTGCTTCTAACAAGTTCATTTGTTGTAAACTAGGTTCTTTTTAAATTGGCCCTGAAAATTTAAAAATTGTAAAAAGGAAGTGGGAAGTTGTGTGCACTTGAAATTTGATATCCAAATTTATAAAACCGTGCAATAAAGAGTTGCCAGGTCTAGGGAAATTCCTCTGGCAACTCTGGTGTAATACGTAAAAGCAGCAGTTAGATTTTGGGATGCAATGTAAATGAGACATACAATTTTATTCTTATAGAAAAGAATCATAGTGTCAAGTTACATTTGATTTGGGAAAACACTAAAAGCAACGCAACTTAATAAAATATTATTAATGATTTAGCGTTTTGCGAAAAGATCTGCGTCCCAATTATCGCAATTCAAAATCTGAGGTAGCCCAAAGTTGTCTTGTCGTCCATCGCAAAGTCGAAAAAACCATCGCAATATGAGAAGCTCAATTTGCGATAAATCGCGGCATCTGGCAACACTGGACTAAAATAGTACAAAATGTAGTACCAACTTTTAAAAATAATCTAGCGCATGGGAAATTCGAACGCCTTTCAATCATTTCTGTGCACACTGTATAAAACTTTTGCCAGTTATAGAGGCCGTGAAAATGATTCTTTTTTGAAATAGGAGATTTTTCTACAGTTCAAATCTAGCCAACTATGATTAAAATAAAAACTAGCGTGTCGAGTAAAGTCATAATAGCGCTTAAGACAGTTGGAGTATTTTTGTGATTAGCAGTAACTTTTGTAAATACTTTTTTTTGTCTTAATCGCCATCATAGCTTTACTTGAAACGCTACTTTTTCTTTTAATCGTAGTTGGCTACATTTGTACTCTAAAAAGAATTATTCTTATAAAAAGACTCGTCTTCATGGCCTCTGTAACGTTATTTTTTCTTTAATCATACTTGGCTATATTTGGGCTAAAAAAAATCATTCTTACAAAAAGATTCGTCTCCATGGGCCTCTATAACTGGTAAACGTTTTATACTAATAGCGTTATTAATAGGACAGTTATCTAGATGTCTTCATGTAAAGTGAAACACACTGTAAAAAATTATCTACCTACCCATGAAGAAGAAGAAGAAGAAGAAGAGAGGTGGTAATTTAAACATTTTTACTTTTCAGTGTATGTATTCTCCATTTAAGCCCACACACCCTGTGCCACTTTTTTCCAGTTGTTCTAAACCCATTTGAAGAAAATTCTTTTGAAAGCTCCGCAAAAAATTGTCTACAGCATCTTCTTTTTAAGTTGTCGATATAGGTAATAGTCGGAAGATGCCAGATCTGGATTATTTGGAGGATGGTCCAGTTCGATTAAGTTAGAGGTGTCGATAAATTTTTTAACTTTTCTGGCTTAATGCACCTTACAATTATCGTGCAAGAGAAAGATTTCTTTACAGAGCTTACGAGGTCGTTTTTGCTCAGCAGCCTTCTTTAAGTTTTGAAGTATTCTGCATTAATTGTTGAGCCTTTTGGCATACATCCAATTAGAAGGACCCCAAAAAATCCTAGCCATCAGTTTTCTTTGTGTTGGAGAAGCTTTATGTGCCCATTGCACAGATTCTTGTTCTGTCTTTGGGTTCCAAAAATGTACCCAAGTTTCATCGCCGCAGTGGTAATTTGTGAAAATAGGTTTGGCTTCATCTCTAAAGAGGGTAAGTTTTGTGGCATAATTTTTGTTCTGGTATCGACGGCCTAGGAATCCAGCGTGCGCGCAGACACTTTGCTAATGTCTAACTCTAAGTGCAACATTCTTAAAACTGAAGCTTCAGATGTTTCAACTTCAGCAGCAATTGATGTTTTTCAGTAGCATTTCTGTATTTCGAACTTCAAGGGGTGGAAGACTCCTTGAATCGTCCTGAACGGATTTTCTACCCCAACGAAACTGCAATGATCAAAATCTGACTTGGAAATATGAAGGGCAATCATGATTATACACTGTCATCTTTCCCTCATGGATATTTTGAGGAGTATTTCCACTTCGAAGTTTTTGCTTTAAATCCCTCATTTTCAACTTTTAAAAGTTTTTTGATTAAATTAATCGATTTTTTACACAGATGTGTTTGTTAAAAATCGACAATGTAGCTCTTTTGTTTCATGGCTAGGTAGATAATTATCGGATCTCGACGTTGAACATTGAGCTGAAACATTGTATGAAAAAAGTCAAATCCAAAATCGATTTCAAAATCGCCTCTCGCACCCCCGGCTTAAACACGGCGTGTAAGCAACTCGCGTGTTTACGTTGTTTATTAGAGCCTGGAAGGGTTCTAGCGTGTAAATATTGATCCATCCGGAGCTTTTGATTCGGATTAGATAAGGCGGCAATTGTAATGCACGCTACGTTATTGCCACCTTCTTTCGATACTGACTTTACTGCACCCGGTTATCTCTTCGTACGATTTATGTACACACTTTTATTGCTCGAGTTTTATTACATGCTCTGAAATCGCTGATCATTTTCAATTTTATTTTCAAACATTTAGTTATGATAAAACCAGAGAGCGGCTAGTTTTAGGTTTTTGATATCAGAAGTGGGCAAGATGTTGAATGAGTGTGAATAAGTAATAAAGTAAAAGTGATTTTGATTCAATGGTTATGGTTTAGAGTGGTTTAGATGAGTTTAGGTAAAACCTAAAGTCACCCGCTCTCTGTTGATGTGATAACTATTGCGAATGCGTTGAGGATTCATGTATACTCGAGAATAAATCTTCCTCCGTAAGAAAAATAAGCAAAGAAAAAGGTCGGGATGTCCGTAATTCAGTTTTATAAATTTTAAAAACCTTTTAGAGGCAGGAAATTGTTCGGCGCCTCCGCGATTATTACTTCGGAATCTTCTGTGTCACTGCAACGTCTCATTCGTTTATCACATTTACAGAACCGCGATATTTGAGGATTGTCTTCGCCTCGAGCTTTATCTCGGCTCTGGATTACGTTGTTCTTCCGGGCTTCAGTTTCAGGAGGTTCCCTTCTGATCTCGACGAAGTTTAAATTTAGTTTTCTCATTTGGATAAATTTTTGAATCAATCCTTATTGCTACTTAAAGTTTCGAGGTTTAAACTTAAATTACGAGGGAAGTACCTGAACTTTTTCGATTTCTGATTGATAAGGAATGAACAGTCTCCAAATTTACTTCATAATAATCAAGACACTTATGTACATAGTTGATAATACCAAAGACTTTGCATTGTTTCTGTAAATATTGACAATTGTATCAAACATGTTTGTCGGTGATGTATCTATTTAATCCATTCACGATCTTTTTAGACTCAGAGTAGGCCATGTTGGGGTGACATTTTTGTTGGTACCCCCAAGTGAATACGTTCCATTTTAAATCGATGGTTATATTTTTGAAAACTGACGCAAAAAAACATTGATGATTTTGAGTTTTTGACTTAGTATTACAAAGTCACAAGTAATTATTTGTTTTAATGCTATTATTTTACTTTCTTCATGCCATCGTAGAGTATAAGAAGCAATATAGTCGATGGGACTGACGTTAAAGTGTCAGAATTTTACATTTGTCACATTTTGAGTTCTGTCAAAATTCGTGTACGTAACTTAACGAAAAAAAAAAAGAACATGACCCTCTAGACTTTAGAGTCTAAAAAGATCGTGGATGGATATTAGTTCAAATTATCATTAAATTTTTATGTGGTGAGGTTGAGAAGCCTGGAACGAATTATTACCGTTGATGAATCTTGGGTGTACAATTAAATCCCAGAAAGCAAACAGAGTGGTATGAAATGGCGTCTCTCAAATTCATCACCGCCAAAGAAGGCTGCAAGTTTATGGGAGGGCAAATTAAGTTCGTCCCAAAGCCGGCTAACTCAATGGGACGGACAGGTTCAAACGAATGAATACAAGGGGGGCACATTTGAATAAAATAAATAACGTCACCAGTTGTCACACATTTGTAACATCGGCCGCAAAGAAATACAAAGCTGCATTGGCAGCAAGCAACGTGATGGTTGGGATATTCACTGTCCAATTTTAACAGGTTTCTTAATTGACCGAAAGAGTATAAATTCAGAGTGTAGGCCTCTTAACAGGTACTTAGGACACAAGAAATTTATGTCGAATGAGTAGGTAATAGGAGCGGTGCAGAATTGGCTTTGCAAACAACCAAAAGAATGTTTCTCTGTCGGTATTAGCAAGTTGCCTGATCGCTGGGATAAGCTTTGTAGGATAGTTTTTTTTTTGTTAAACATCCCCGACCGATAACAATGTCAAAGGACGGAGTTGCAATAAACATTCACTCACCCTTCGGTTAGATCTCTCTTTCCCTGCTTTCTTTCTCTCTTTTTCGCTTTCTCGACCACTGCGGAGCTGAGGGTAAACGTCTTAACATCTGGGCTTCGCTTTCCGATTCTATAAGGATGTCATGCAAAATTACAAATATGTAACCATTTACGAGTAACTACTCAAGAATGTAGAACTTATTACTCACCGGGGCCCTCTCCCGACCCCGCCCACTTCAGCGGCGAATCTAGTTGCGGAAGCTCCCCGTTGGGATACGAACTCACGGGGAAGGTGTCCTCGAATGTCCATCTTCGTACTTCGCATGCATAAAGACGAGCCCAGGTGGATATTAGCAGAATCATTGGTGCTACTGTCTCCTTTAGTGTTAGCCACACTGGCCTAAGCTCAGTCAAATCAAGTCATGACCGTTCTTGGACAGCACAATGCAATTCACCAGGTCAGCATCACCGGTCCCCTACCAGTGTTGCTGCACTGCGACCGTTCCCCGGCGATGTCGTACTGCTGGTGACAGTACAACACGTCAACCGGCGAGTGCGCCGGATCCGCCATCCCGACGGTCCCTACACTTCGCCGCGTCAGGGTCGAAGTACTGCGGAACTATCTCTGCCAAAATATCGCCATCTCCAAGTCGATATTATCTCTAGCAAATTATCGCCTTCTCAAGGCCGATATTCCACAGAAAACCCTTATCAAACATCCACTACATTTTATTAACAACACTCGTGGGCCCGTCTGCCTAATTTGTGCGTCTTAGCAACACTTTTACCACTCACCCGGAGACTGCCTGCTATGTTTTCTATATCCCTCTGCCTGACACGTATCCCCGTATCATATTACCAAACCATAAGACAAAATAAACAAACGTGCTCGTGATTTACGGATACATTGAGAATGCGTAAACTTTCTTAAATTCTAAGCTCGATAAATTATACAACGACAACAGCTTATATTAAAGAAAGGATATTATTCTGAAAAATAAAATTTGTGTTAGTATCGTTGTACAAGAAAGTCCATGTCAAATCTATATACTCCCCTCGCATTTAAAATTAAGTTACGTACTTAAAATGACAAAGTTTTATTTAAATTTCTTCTAATCAGTCGTAACAAGTTTGTTTACATTGCATTGTTACGTAAATTTCGCAACTTTATAAATTGGAACATCAGTGTCTCTCATTTATCCGCCTTGCTTATCGAATTGTAAACTGTTCGAAGAAGTTAATGCGGATGTGCACGGTGGAGAGAAAAGCCTTCGCGGAGTTTGCAAACTCGAAACCGCTCTAATCAAGTAAAACAAAGGTCTTCACACCGTTAACTTTCATGCAACATGTTTCTCGAGTGTGTGCTTATGAAGTTTACTTGCGGAGTTCGAAAAGATGAACAATGTTGAAAACGTTAATTTTTTTTTTTCTTATTCTAATTATTATTTTCTCTAAAATACCTATACAGGGATATCCACATAAACCGTTCGTTAAAAGTTTTCAAGGTTGCAGTTCACGTAGATATTTGAAATTTAAGGAGCAAGGGTTTTCCGTAGAGATCTCTTTAAATGAAATAAAATTGTCTTTGTATCACTTCCGGTTGTACCGGAAATCGCTATCAACTCGCTTATTTTAAATGGAATGCTATATTTTTCATCACGTTTTTGAATTCTATATGTAAAAATATGTTAAATTGCAATACATTTCCCTATCTCTAAATTGCATCATTTTTGAGATATTTTGAATTTTCTTAGAAATTTGGATTCTGCAATCTGATTTTTAAAAAATTATAACACAGCTGTTATTGAAGCAATTTTATTTGTAATAGCTAATATTGTAGTTGAAGCTTTAAGGTTCTTAAAAATTCCATCAGTATAATCTATTAAGCTACAGGGTGTCTAAAACGCACCGCTCCACTCGAAGATATTCAAACACAGAAAAATACTTTTTTTCAAATGGAATGATCGATATTTTAATGCACCATTGTATGTGGAATCAAATGCTGCGTCGAACTGTACTAGCATTCCCTATACCTAACTTTAACAGTTTTTGAATTATGAAACATTTTCGATTTAATTCATAATAAATTACAACTTTACAGAAAATTACAACTTTATAGGTCAAATATTTTTAATTTTATTAAGATTCCATGGAAATTATAACAATGATTACTGTTACTACAAATTTTGTAGTCAACCAAAGAAAATAGAATTTGGCAAGTGGAAATTCACAAATTTTAATAGTTCTTTAATCATCCTTCTCTTAGGACGCTTGTGATCTTATAAAACGAAAAAGTATGAATTTCATTACTTTAAATTGAAGAATAAAATAGCTGCTAGTTTGCAATTCTTTGGATTAGCGTGAAAGTATTTTAAAACCATTATCTAATTATCTTCGTTATTTGTTACTGATCTTCGTACATTTTATTTTTCCAAATTGTATAAAGTTAGGTTCAAACTTTCCAAACTGTGTTTTATTCATAGGAGACAAGAGGGGTACATTTTATTGAACACACATTCTCTGCTCTGAACAATTTTAGATCATTCTTCATGAATATAAAAAATAGATTTAAAATATCAGCGTTTGAATAATTTTGATTTTGATTCTCAACTTTTTTTTTTACTTTTGCTTAAAATTTGTAGTAACAGGAAACGTTAAATGCAATTGTTTGTTGTTTTCATAACTATATCAACAAAATTAGAAATATTTAACCCAATAAATGTAAATTTTTATGTATTAAACCAATAATATCCTATAACTGAAAAACTGTTAAAGTTAGGTATAGGGAATGCTAGTATAGTTCGACACAGCATTTAATTCCACATACGATGGTGTGTTAAAATATTGGTCGTTCCATTTGAAAAAAAAGTATTTTTTTGTGTTTGAATATCTTCGAGTGGAGCGGAGCGTTTTAGACACCTGTAGCTTAATAGATTATGCTTATGGAATTTTTAAGAACCTTAAAGCTTCAACTACAATATCAGCTATCACAAATAAAATTGCTTCAATCTTAGCTGTGTTATAATTTTTTGAAAATCAGATTGCAGAATCCAAATTTTTAAGAAAATTCAAAATATCTCAAAAATGATGCATTTTAGAGATAGGGAAATGTATTGCAATTTTACATACTTTTACATGTAGAATTCAAAAACATGATAAAAAATATAGCATTCCATCTAAAATAAGCGAGTTGATAGCGACTTCCGGTACAACCGGAAGTGATACAAAGACAATTTTATTTTAGTTAAAGAGATCTCGACGGAAAACCATTGCTCCTTAAATTTCAAATATCTACGTGAACTGCAACCTTGAAAACTTTTAACGAACGGTTTATGTGGATATCCCTGTATAATATACCAGACGAATATAATTGTCAACAATGAACAAAGAAAACTTTGTTTCGTTATATTTAAGTTCATTTTTACTTTGTTGGAACAACTCTTTGCTCAAATGTTGTAGGTACTTGGAGTAACTACTTTTTTAATTAAATTGAAAAAGTCTCGGTAACAAAACCCAACTGTTCAAATTTCTACAATAACGAGCGAAATACACGTAACAGATGGGCTTTTGTGGAGAGGCAAAGCTTTATCAACAGCGAAAGTCCTATCATCAGCAGTTGACGTATCCGGTTTCTTGCAGGAAACTGCGACGCTATGCACGGCACAGTTGCAATTCTGCTTCTGTTCGCTGATAATTTGCCGACGCTTTCACCATCAGCTCTTTATTAAATAGTAAATTCAAAAAGGTATGGCCTCCTATATCTTATAACTAGGTACGCAAACGAATTAAATTACACCTACTTATCGGATCAGATTTAATTTAATGCGGTGCCTGCTACTTACGCAGTTAAAAAATATAATAAGTAAAGCACGGATTTAGGTATATTTTAGAATCATGAGACATCACTCCACAATGCGTACGCCCCGATTAAAAAGATAACTCATGAACTAAAAATGCACTTAAAGTGATAAGGTGCACCTTGGAATTAGACTATGACTATACATTTGAAACAAGATTGATTAAATATTGAGCTTTGTTACATATTACAACCACAAGTAACTTGTACGTGTATTCTTATTATTATTAGTGTTTGAGGTAGGTTATAAAACGTTTTTATGCAATGCACGTTTTCCATCGAAAAATTATTTCTACCGAGCGTCCACATCTGCACGCTCCGGCGGTTTTAATTTATACAACTTATTTTAAAGTGAAATTCCCCGCTTGAATGAAATTAATTTCACAACGGGCACATCAAATAAATTAATCTCTCCTATGGGGAAATTTTGTTTTCATATCGGCCTTGTCTGATGGATTTCCCACCCCCAGAACGAACCCAATCTCTCTCTCGGAGTTAATTTAGTTTTTATTTCACAAGGAAAAAAAAAGTGTCCATTTTACAGTACTTTCAAAGAAATTATAATCAAAAGTATTTTTTTTTATTTCTATGACTAAATTATGAAACTCATTTCGGTTTTATAAAGTAGCTCATTCAAGCAACCGAATTTTTTTTTTTATTTTGTTAACTGACTTCATTTCGAGCCAAATATTGTGCTCCCTCCGCGCGAATTTGCCGAAAGCTGTTTCGTAACTACGGCCGCTTATCCGTTCTCAAATGCAGTTTCATTTTCACGTAATGAAACTATTCTCAATTCAGCATATGCATAATATCAGATTAAGGCGACGATATTTTTCGCCGGAAGCGAAACTTATGGAGTTGCAGCTGCTTGCATCTTAATTAGGGTTTCTGATCCGGGAATTCTCGATCTCGATTTCCCGGGAAGTTTTCTTTTAGAATATTTAATTTACAATCAAAATTTCAATATTTTCCCCAAGACTCGCAAGAAAAAATGCTCCCCAGTATTGTCCCCAAGACTCACAAGAAAAAATGTTCCCCAATAGTTTCCCCAGCCGCCTGAAATTTCCTCATTTTGGGGAAAAATCCCGATCTGGCTACACTGCCTCTTATTAATCTCTACGAGGGAGTTTATACAGATTGAAGACTTTCACTTTAGCAAACAGTGGTTTCATGAAGAGCAACAAAGAGCATGCGACTCGCACTATGTTAAAAAGAGAAAGTACTTACCTTGCTTTCTTAACGTAAGTAGTGGGCCAGAGCAAAACGTAGTGGAGGTTACATGTTACGGCGAAAACTGCAGATACACGAATAGCAATGAATGGACTGTAATATTTTCAAAAGCAGCAACAAATAAATTAATTGTTGCTTGTACATACAAAATTTCTACTGTAAAATCATTTAAGAATTTCCGGTGGTATTCAGCAAAGATATTTTGTTGTTAATATTCTTCTGTGACTTAGATGCAACTGCATTAATATTAATGTATATATTGTCGCGATGAAGGACGGCTGCCTCCACCATGTCACGCTAAGGTCCTTCACCACGTCGCGCTAAGTCTCCACTATGTCGCGACAGTGTGTCCTTAGCCTTTGGGTTGATTGGGGTGCGTAGGTTTATCAGAGGGTAGAGCTTTAAAGACAATGATTTACAAAATTAATACCTCTTTATGTAAATGATTAATTTAGTTGAGGGTGGTTTGTCCGTGAAACTTGGGATGCGGTCCTGGGTCGTTCGCGGCGACTGGGGTTATGGATTCGACTAAGACGGAGCAGCGGCGCCAGTGCAGAACTACGGTGATATCTTCTCTCGGCAGCTGGCGGGGGAGATGGTCCTTGTACTTCTTTAGGACGAACGGCAATGTTGATGGGGGCTGCAGCAATGCTGATGCTGGGGTGGCGACGACGATGAAGCGGGCGGCGGCGTCGGCGTTGTTGGCGGCGGCAATGTTGGGCGTCCCCTCGTTGGTTGGCACAAGTGCCCCCTGAGTCGGTCCGGTGAGACACGACTGACTTCCTAATTTTGGGCCGCACTTTAAATACACGTTTTTTGCCTAGTCGCGCGTTGCATTTTTTCATCACCTGCTTTGTGTCCGTTTGCGTCATTTGTATACGCACGTATAAGCACGTGGCCCAGTTTGAAATGAATTCCGCTGATGTGTTATTATGAAATATGAACATTTACGTATCAGTTACCTCCTTATTGTGTTTACATTTCAACACGGTCGTAAGCTGCCCTCAATTACACAAGTCCGCGTTCAAATACTTTTTATGATTTTTATCCGCGGAACATAGAAAAAAAACCCTTGTGGTTTTTAGAAAATTCCCCCTCGTCACAATATTGTGTAATTTGATTTGCGTCTACATCGAAGAAAACACGCTACGTACGGTATATCCATCTCTTTCAACCAATCGCATACACATGCTCTTTGTACTCCTCTTGAAACCACTTTTGGCTAAAGTGAAAGTCTTCCAACGGTATAATATTATAGTCCGTTTACTTAATATCTGCACTGTTAGTACTTGTACATTCAGTTACTAACATCTTAGTGGATAAAAGCCAGATTAGATATTGTATGATATAAAATATTTGTTTGCTCTCAAAATTAACAGCACCTGTTTAGAATGTATTAATTACTATGAATAAATTTTAAAATACTGATGAATAAAACTGGAAATGTCACAAGTGTGCAGTGTTGCCAACATACTGTCAGTTTGACAGTGCGGATGTCAAATAAACGGACAATAGTTTGATAAAGCATTTAAAGCACTCGTTTTTTGAAGTGTCATTTTAAGAAATTCGTTAATTTTGATTGCAATGAAATTTTAAGCCGAAAATTGGCCACGCGTTATCTCGATCTAAACTGTTACTATTTTAAGAATATCTAATTTTATTTTGTGCAGTAGCCACTGTCTCTCAGAAGAGATTTGATTTTTTGTTTTCATATTATATTATAAAAGGGAGCGATTTTTGCTTTTGTTTGTTTCTCAATAGCTTTGTTCCTGCACAGTTCCAAATCAGTTCGGAACTGTACTGCTCATGCGCTCTTGCTACAACTCATGCGCTCTTACTAAAAATGCTGTGTATTTAGCAAGAGCGCATGTACAGTTCCGAACTGATTTAGTACAGTGTAGGAACAAAGCTAATGCTTATTAGTAGTAGAATTATTGTTTTGTTAAATTACCAAAAATGTTACGACTTAAAAGATAAAAGTAAGAGTGTAATTATCATTTCACGCCACGAAAATTATAGATCGCCTAGAAAGTATCCGGAATTTTGATCAATATATTGCGTATTATAAATATTATTTTATATTTATGATATTTTTAGGAGCGCAGTATTTTGTCAAAATAATATTTTTCAAAGAATCTAACAAAAAAAGTGACCACAGATGTTGAATGTTAATACTTCTAAACAAACAGTAAAATTTGAGAAAAGCTAAAACTGATAGAACATATTTTCAACAATATAATTCATAATTAAAGAAAAAGGATTTGTAAAATTGTTTCTACCAAAAAATGTAAGAAAAAATAAAATAACAGCATAAATTTTACACGCATGAAACACCAAATCTACTCAGAATGCAGTTGATTTGATTTCAGGTTCTCTGGACGTTTAATATAACTTTCAGGATTAAACTGAAATTACATAACAAATAACTAGAATTGTTTTCCTCTATTGTAATTGTTTCGTTCATAAATTCAAAAACTGGAAGTTGCAGCGTTATTTTCTTTTTTCCGGATACTTTCTAGACGGACTATACAACCGTACTGAGTCTCGTTTCCTTTATTTTCTTTTCTTTTTTGTTGCACACGCAACATCAAAGTTTTGGCAAGTTTGGACTACACTGAAAGAAAAATTTGTGTAAATTTAGCCTCTTATCGTATGGTAACCCATGACCATCGATAATAAAGTAAATTTACTGATCAATTGCTTTTTTACGTTAGATTTATCTGAGTTAGTACAATTTTCTCAACTAATGTTACAAAGTTACGGTGACAATGTAGAAATTAATAACACATCGAACTGTTTATTGACAATTAGAATTGTAATTTTGCAAGTAATCTGTGCTTTCAAAAAAAAATGTATATCTGCATTAAATTGTATGCAATTATAAATATACATATTCACTTCAGTAAAATTACATAATCTGTAGTGTAATACTTGTGTAAAATTTCATCAATTTTTTTTCAGTTAGATCTTTTCGAACCGTGAATCATCTTAAGTCAGACGATATCGATCTAATTACACAATGTGTATGTGTTAGTATCAATAAATGATTTGATTTGATTGTTTTGATTTGACACGTGGCACAGAGTGTGTTGTTTTAATTTAATTTTAATTAGGTGAAGGTAATTTCTATTTTATTTTGCTTTTTATATAACTGATGTTGGCGTGACTTTTCTAACTGTTTGCCAATTTACTTGCTTGTATTTTACATGTACAGTATGAGCATAAATGATTGAGGACAAGTTGAATTTCCCGCGTCTCTATCTAGTAATTTTTACTCTTTGTCTGTGGCCGTCCTGAGAAATTAATTTTTGTTCAGTGTCGCCTGTGTAAATTTTGCAGCCGGCTCCAAGAATTCATAAGACAAAATGGGGCGCGTTTGCCTAATGTACCTGTCAGTAGTTATTGCCGCTTCTTGTATTTAAAATAAACAAATTACTTGCCTATTTTTTTTGTAACCTATGCATTTGACCAACTTAAGAAAAATATTGAAACGCGGGAAATTCAACTTGTCCTCAAACATTTATGCTCATACTGTACATATCTAATGTAATGTATTTGACGAACCTTATACACTATTGTGTCTACAAGAAATAAATAAACTAACTAACACAACATACTAAGCAATTGCTTTTTGTTAATTTAATTATCCGACACATCAAAAAACCCAAAACGAATTAATGAATTTTCGCACAACTTCACAAGAGGTTTTTTTAAAGTAATTTTTTTTTATATTAAGCAAAGTCCTAATTGTAAGTCAAAAAGATACAAAGACACTTGATTATTTAGCCTCAATAACGGCTTTTGATTTTTATATTTCTCGATTTCCCGGGTATTCCCGAGACGAGAATTCTCGAGTCCCGAGAAATCGAAAAAGAGGCGAGAAATCAGAAACCCTATTCTTAATAAAGTCACACTTCTCAGTAGAGTAAAATTACAAAACAAAATAATATGTTACAGTGTTCCCAAAAGTCTTGGATGGTTTTGTTGCCTTGTTTCGTCGAGTTACCCTTGTATCGTATTTTCTTTATTTTGATCAACATGGCTTTATTATTTAGAGTTGTGTCGTTCACGAACGAATCGTTCATTTGAACGATTCAAACGATTCGTTCTTTAAATGAGTCATTCCCGAACGAACGAATCTTTTCAGTCAACGAACTAGATGAACGAAATGAACGGATCGGATTTATTGAGTGCGCTCAGTTCTAATCGACGATTGGCTTGCGTTGACGTATTTTAAGTATAGTTTTCGTTAACGTGTTTCAGAGTGCCTATTAGAATAGACGTTCAGATTTACACTTATTTTTCGCTCGGACACATAATAGTATAATGTGTCACAAGGACAGAAAGTGAACATTTGCATGAGCTGCACGAGCGAGCAAAGCGAAGCGAGGGCAGCTCATAGCTAAGGGCTGCTGATGCGTTTCTGCATGTGTGACACACAACTGTTTTTCGCTTAGCCCTAAATCAAATTCAAGCTTTGTTTAAAACTGACGTTTCATGAAAAATTCTGTGAAATGTCAAAGCGCGCAAATGAAAGTCACTGTGTTGCTAGCTTACGAACATAAATCGTGTTGTTATAAGCTTAGCAGCTCTAGGGCAGATAAACATTACTTTCCGTCACATTTTTAGGGTTAATATGAGTTACTTTCACATATGCCAGGCGAAAAATAAATAAATGAAACTGAAATGTTACGACGCGGCGTGACGATTCGTTCATTTCGTTCAATTGAATCAAATCAATCAAATGAATCTGAATCATCTCGTTCAAAAAGATTCGTTCGTTCACGAACGACATTACAACGAACGAAATGAACGAATTTTTACTCAAAAGATTCGTTCGAATTGACTCGATGATTCCTGAACGCCACAACTCTATTATTATTATAGACTTTCGTCGCAACTAGTTTTGACTCTCTCCATCTTCAGAAAACTGTTTGTGTGTGGATTGGTGTGTCAATTTATGAGCTTGAGCAGTGCTGACGACTCAAGGGATAAATCCCTTTTTAAAGTTTTTTTTTTCACATCATTAGGGATTTTCTTGTGTATGCTTTCAAAACTTCCAGCAACGCCATCTGTTGAAACTTGCCGATAGTCTTCTTTTCAATTATTCCACGAGGGAGATTCACTAGTTTTTATATTTAAAAAAAACCACCTCCCATTGAGTCAAAGTTTCAAGTGACAGTCATTTCTGGACGGTAAGAAAAAATGACTTCCTTTGTTGTATGACATTCAACAATGCCATCTGTTCAAAAACGTCGAAAGCTTTACTTTTACGGGGGTAGTTCACTAACTGCGGAAGAGCAATAAGAAAATGTCACTTCTCAGTAAAGGAAACAATGAATTGTATTTATATATTGGCAATTTTTTTTAATAAGCAAATAATTCTTTGTTTACATTGTTTCTTTTTGAAATTTATGAATCTACTGAACTGTGCTGAAAAATCGATTGTCTTTTTTTTGTATTGCGGCGACATGCGACCAAACACATCGCGGCAAAGCGATAATTTCGGAATGAATTATTTGAGATAAACTTGATTCCACAGGAAATATGACAATTGTATCGGAAGGCAAAGCTCAAAATATTATGACAGTCATACGTCAAATGAAATTGTGACATATTTTATTAAATGAAAATAAAAATGATTGAAAGAAACGAAATCTCCAACCTGGTTGTTCTTGTTTGTCGCATAGGTAGCGCGGTGTCGCGTCGGCGACCTGCAACGAAGCGCGGCAACGTGCGACCAAATGCGGCGACATGCGACCAAGCAGGGCGCGGAAAAGCGAACCTCTCGAAATAAATTATTTAAATATAAATTATTATATGACATAAATTTGATTCCACGCGAAATACGGCAGTTGTTTGGAAATAACGAAAAAGTTAACGCCAGAAAATACAATAAAAGAAGTAAATAGCGGCATAGCTGGCAAGGAAAAGTAACTGTCGACATACGTTTCGGTCTTATTAGACCTCATCAGGACAGTATAACCAAGTTGTAAGGTGTTGACACTTGGAGATAGAAAACAACAAATGAAGCAACAGACCAGGAGACCGAATGCACATTTGCTGCAATCACTGAGAAGACCCGCAATTCGAGGGCAACATCCAGTATAGCAACGGAGGCAAACAAGGTCAACCTGCATTACTTCAAGAAAAAGCCGGGATATAAATAACGAAAAAGTTAACGCCAGAAAATACAATAAAAGAAGTAAATAGCGGCATAGCTGGCAAGGAAAAGTAACTGTCGACGTACGTTTCGGTCTTATTAGACCTCATCAGGACAGTATAACCAAGTTGTAAGGTGTTGACACTTGGAGATAGAAAACAACAAATGAAGCAACAGACCTGGAGACCGAATGCACATTTGCTGCAACCACTGAGAACGGAGGCAAACAAGGTCAACAACTTACAACTTGGTTATACTGTCCTGATGAGGTCTAATAAGACCGAAACGTACGTCGACAATTACTTTTCCTTGCCAGCTATGCCGCTATTTACTTCTTTTGTTGTTTGGAAATACCAAGCTCGAAAATAATGACAGGCAGCACACGTCAAATTAAATCAAGATAGACAGACTTATTTTAACATATTGTAACGATTTTTAAAGGTTCATTAATTTTTATTTTAAAACAAAACATGAAATAGTTAATAACTAATTTATTTACAAGCAAACTAATTTAACACTAACATTTAACAATAATTTATTTACAACCTTAAATCTAATTTATTTATAACAGCCGAGCGAAAGTTTATTACGCGGACTTTTGTGTCGAACTCTAACGCTGCATTCTAATCGAACTGACTCCACCCCCCGGCCGGGTACATTTTATAAACCGGCTCTTTCTTCGGGAATCGCCTGGAATGCCCGAACTCTCTATTCTAGTTTATTCTGCCGGCAGAATTCTCTGGCCCAAGGCGCGTCGACTAGACAGCGTTGACGCGAGAGACAGACGGACGCTGGCTGCTGTCGGCAATCATTACAATATTTTATTTAATCAAACGAAAAATTATTGAAAGAAATGAAATCTCCAACCTGGTTGTCCTTAATTGCCGCATAGATAGCGCGGCGTCGCGTCGGCGGCTTAGCGCGGCGACCTGCGACCAAGCGCGGCGACGTGCGTCCAAACGCGACGACATGCGTCCAAACGCGGCGACATGCGACCAAGCACGGCAAAGTGAAACTTTCGAAATCAATAAATAAATTGTTTGAGATAAATTTGATTCCACGCGAAATATGGCAGTTGTTTGGAAATACCAAGCTCGAAATATTAAGACACGCACACGTCAAATTAAATCATAACTGACCGAGAAGAACGAAACGTCGGCAGTAGAAGAAGTCAACGTGACGCGGTTCTAACCGGAAGCCAATTCAAACATGACTGACAGAGACTTATTTGAACATGTTTTATTAAATCAAACGAAAAATTATTGAAAAAAGTGAAGTGAAGGTGCGGTGAAGCGCGGCGCGGCAGAGTTAGTTCTGTTTTTGCGCAATTCATCGAGTGAAAAGTGGGTAAACACGCGAGGGGGCAAAAATTGTTTACAGGGAGGAGACTTCATTCCTATTAGTCGCATAGTAGGCGCGGCGAAGGTGCGTCGAAGTGCGGCCCGAAACATGTTATTTTTGTTTTAAATAACTCACATTTTGGAATGAATTATTTCAAATGAATTTGGCGATAAATTAAAAAAGGAAGCTCAAAACATTATGACAGATACACGTCAAAATGAATCATGATGGACAGACCTATTTCAACATACCTTTTATTAAATTGAATAAAAATTTATTGTTACATATTTTTCAAAATTTTGTTCATTTCTTTTCTTTCTCTGTCGCCTTTCCTCTCGAACGGTGTTTTTTTTTTAAATATTTTGTTATTATTACTTAAAAAAATATTAACCTATTGAATTGTGTTGTAAAATCAATTGTCTTTTGTGTTTATTATTTTTTTAAATTTTATTGTTTCGTATTTTTTTAAAATGCTACTATTTCGTTTTCTTACCTTTCTCATCGCCCTTTTCACTAGTTATTAAAAAAATATTAATCTATTAACTTGTAACTTGTGTTGTAGAATCAATGGTATTATGTTTTTATTATTTTTAAAATTTTATTGTTTCGTATTTTTTTGAAATTCTACTATTTCGTTTTCTTAGCTTTGTCCTCGTCCTTCACTGTTTTTTAAAAGGATATTATTCTATTAATTTGTGTTGTAAAATCAATTGTCTTTTGTTTTTATTACATATTTATTAAATTTTATTATATTTTTCGTTTTTTTTTTTAAATTCTACTATTTAATTTTTTTGCTTTTCCATTGTTCTTTTAACTTAAAAAAATAATCTATGTATGTCTTGTGAAATCGGTTGTCTTGGGATTTTTTTGGCAACTCTTGAGGGATTTCTACTTTTCGCATGTTTGTACCACAAGAGTGGTAAATACAGAGTGACTCTTGGATAGACCGACAAAGAAAAAATGGTGAAAGAACGTGCAAAAAATGTTAAATTTTTTTTGTGTATTTTAGTTTCCTGGTTAAGAAAGAGCGGCAGATATACGAAACAAATACAGTCAGAAAAGTGTTTCATAGTTTTATGATTGTTAAGGCGTGGCGTCGGGCGTTAACTTGACTTTTAACCGAAATTGACGTGATCAGGTGAAAACTCCAAAATATTTACTTGACAAATGCAGAGAAATCACCTGACGTAAATTTTTCCGTACAGATTATATAAAATAAGTATAACAACGGCCCCAGTTTGAACACATGCTTTGACAGGTAAACAAATAAATCACTACAACACGAAAACAATTCAGATCTCGGTGTTAAGAATTCCTAGTATTTTTTTTTAATTTTAATTTAAATTATATTGTATACAAAGTTTATTCCCACAAGCAGCGTGTCCGTCATAAACATTTATGGCCCAATATTACGCGTTACTTATACATATTTTAATCATTTGCTTGTCTTTATGTCGTTTATTTTGGGATGTGTTCTTTTATCGATTTATTCGAGAATCACCCTGTACATCACCTCCATGAATTATGTTCTTAAGCAGGGGGAACAAAAATTTGATAAATATAATTTCCTTGCGTATCGCAGTTAATTCTTCACACTTCAGTTGCTCCACACGAGTTAATAAACGAGCTGAAACTTTGCTGCCCTCTTGCACACGTGTTTCGCGAGGTTCACTGCGCCGAAGCGGGAATCGATCTTCGAATTCCGGCACACTGCCACCGAAAACCGGAGTCGCAACGCGTTCCGGTAATGCTGTGCTTCGCGCTCGAACTCCGGGCTGGTCATGTACCATGAGTAGGTATTCGCGAAATCCGGCATTCATTCATAACAGGGCGTACAAGATCACAGGTAGAATAAAAAACGCACACATACAATCAAACCGTTTATGTTTGCTGATCAAAGTGTTTAATATGATTCAACCTTGCATGAATTTTCTAATCGCCTTTTAACATTAAAAAAAAAAATGGAACTCACGATAGGGGGTGTTGTATTTAAAGAAAGAGAAAACCATCACCGAGAACTATTAAAAGCGAATTTTGATGCAATAGAACGTCGAGTTCCTTTTAATTTTATAAATATTTATAATCGGGCTTAACGTTGTTGTAATTATTAATTTTTCATATTGTAATCGTGAGCGAGTGTTGAATTAATTAATTATGCTAACAAACACAATTGAGAATATACATACATAGTTGTAAGCTTTGTCTAACAACACTAGTCGCGTATCAGTTTAAATATAACTTCCATAAAGGTGTTAAAATTGTCGCTTTTTCATGTTCTTAAAACAATCCGGACGTTTCTTTGATATTCCAGTGAGTCTATATTGCAAAACCGCAGAAATGAATTTGAATAAACTCTCAAAATTGAATTTCCAGCTTCACCGTAACAATCCAAACAGACGAGCTTTATTTGATTTAAGAGTACGTTTTTTTTTTCTTTGTTCGCCCCGGCCTAAAAATAATAATATTCGATCTAACTGCGTTCCTATTTACATCTCATTCTTTTCTGCGCGATATGGAAATTTAACGGCCCCTTTGAATTCATGGAGTGAGAATAAAATCCGATCGGCGCGCTTTTCGTACAAATAACTTATGCCTTGCCGGATAAAAAGCTCGTTCCTGATGAATTGCATCAGCTGGAAAGTCGTTTGTATTTTCCGTTCTTATTTCTGTCCGTTCCTGTTCGTCTCAATATTGTAAATGATTTACTCCGATTGCTGCGATTAATAAAACGAGTTTTTAATCGTGATTTATTGCTTTGAGAAATTAAGAGAGCATTTTTCATTTTTAGTAAGTTAATTTAAATTCATCAGTTTTCGCTTTTTATAATGATGCATTATCCTTTTTTTTTTTAATTAATACTTGAAGTTTCATATTAAAACCTTAAAACCTTATCATTAATTACAGATTTTTTGACGATATTGCCGGCTTTAAATTCTTTTCGTGGTTAAATTGGTTAAGCTTTTTTGTGTTGAACGTGTGTAGGTAATAGAGGCGGTGCAAATTTGGCTTTGCAGACAACCAAAAGAATTTTTCTCTGTCGGCTTGATCATTGGGATTAGTTTATTTTAAAGAGAGGACATTATTTCGAAATATAAAATATGTTTCATTATCTTTGGTCAAATCTATACTCCCCTCGTATTACTATTGATGTTAAAGTAATTAGCCTCCCGTTTTAATGAATTAATAAAAGCAGAGAAATGGGAAAGTAAAAAGAAATAAACGCATTCCAGTCTGCAATTGCGTTGTGTATTGCGCTGATAAACGTCACCTGCAGTCTATAAATTTGACGCCGAGTTGCCTTTCTGCAACATAAACACCGCAATATTGCCGAGACATCTGTGCCTGCTCGCCTTTATGGTATGGCTTCCCTTCTTTCATTTTGAATACGTTTGATGTATTAACGTTCTCTTGGAATAACCTAGTTGACTTCCGTATTGGGAAAGAATGTAGGTAAATAAAAAATAAATTAAAAAAGAATTATAATAGAACAGAAAAAATTAATAATCTCTAATGAATAAGCAAATAAGTACAAATTTGTCTTAATTCAAAACGACTTTGTAATGCTTCTCCACGTACAGAATTTTAAAGTGTGTCTCTTTTGAAACAAATTCGTTAAACTCTCCAAAGTATTACAATAATTGTCGTTCACAGTAAAGACACAGCTTTCGCCGGTGTCGAGTTGAAAAAGTTCATTGCAGGAATAAAAGCTCGCGATTTAAATTTACAGGCGAATAGGATGGACGTGTAATGCAATTTTCTTAATGCTTTTTATTATCTCCTTCCTTCACGTCGTCGCTTTTACGTTCGGAATATGAGATTAAGGTCTTCCAGTTTACTGCCCCATTTTCTGTAGTATTATCACATCGCCCCCTATGTTTGAAAACCCACTGCCATATCAAAATTCAACTTGTTCTCAAATTGCTATGACACTTTTTTCTTAACGCAAATTAGAAAAGCTCCGCGTGATGAATTTAACTATCAACTAATCCGATTTAAAGTTATCCTCATGTCTTGGCTAGGTTGAGAAAATTTGAGATCCCATCAACATTTAATTTCCTGAATCCAGCTGAGACGTGAGTTTTAATTTCATGGTCCCCTGAGGATGACTTTAAATTAGATCGTTTGACGGAGTGTGTGTTAGTTTGTTTTGAGAAATTACTTTGCATTAAAGTTTCTAAAGGATTAAAAAGAATTACCTGATGCTTTTGTAATAATCAGGAAACGCTTTTTAAATTTCAAATACTAATTTATCTAATTGACTTTGCGTTATAATTTTGTTTTCTTGACTACTGTCTTTTTTCAGGACCTTTCCTTTTCCTTCTACCCACTTCTTCATTCATTCATTCTTCATTCATTCTCTCTCCATTGTAATTGGTTTAACAGCGAGTGACACTTTTCTTTCTTTTCTAATTTTCTTCTTTCTCTCCTAAACTTCCAGACTCCATTATTCTTCTTTCCTCAGCCACCAAGTTTCACTTCTAAACGTTACCGTTGTGTTGTTATTTTACATTTTTAATTAGATTATATTTTCTGGCAGCCAATTTTGATTACACTTCTCCTGTTACTTCTGGTTTCCTCTTAAACATTTAGGCCCAGTTTTACAATCGTGGAATAAGGACGGAATGACTGTTCGCTGAGTATCCTTTAATTTTCCTCCATAGCTACGTCACACCTACGTCAAGTTATTATTAGAATAACGCTTATCCGACGATTGTAAAATCGGGCCTTAAAGTTCTTCACGTCTGTATTTAATTTTTTTTTTATGTCACCATCAATTTTCTCTTTCATATATTCTTTCTCTGTCCATGTATTTTTAAATTGAGTTATCTCAAAACAGCCACAAAGAAAAATAAAATGACGAGAGTGCCAAATTGAATTGGCGTAAAATAAATCTAAAGATAACTAGGAGGTCTCTAGCCTTTAGCGATTTTTTTAACATTTTTTATCGAGGGAATGCAATCACATTCATGCAACATAAACAATTTAGGTTATTGATATTCGAGGCCTTTTGGACGTAAACAGGTTTGCTAGTTCGCCTTAACGTGACGAGACAGAGACGGAGTGCGCCGCCTCAAGTTCCATTTTGTTAATATTTGTTCGCCGAGTTAAGAACCTCTCAGGTTTGTGCGGGGGAAGTACCGCTTGACACTTCAAACATTAAACCCTCATCAGGTTAGAACTCACTTAAAGTCTTGCCCGACCCGAAAGCTTGCGTTTCGCCGCCGCTCGCAACACAAGGAAATTTTTCGCCACATTACAGACCCCGGCGTCATACAGGCTAATGGTATCGATTTCCCCGAAAGTCCTAACAATGTGGAGCGCCGTCATCAATAGCGTAACCTTGTATTCCTTTAACGCAGTGATTTTTCAAAACGCGACGCGAGCTATTTTTGGCTAAAAAAAATTCGTGGGCAGTGGTTTGGTTTTATTAATTTTTTTAATTTCATACCCTGCGTACGAGAATTTAATAAAGTAGGTTATTTATATGGAGTCGTGCAATTTTTATGCGGCAATAATCATTCATCATGCGAAAAGGGGCCGTCGTAAATCAGAAAGTTTTTTAGAGAATCGCACACTCGCGAAAGTTCCCCATAACTTTATGACAAGTGAGGGCCCGACTTGGATACGATGTTTTTTGTTGGGTTTCATTGAGTTAAGTTTCAAAATAATCGTATTTCCTAAGGTAAAATGAAAACAAACAAGATTTAATACGAGTAGCTTGCAAGTTGAAAAAGTATTGGGATTAGGTGAACAATCAACCAGTCGAGAGTTTCAACCAGATTAAAAATTATCCATGCAGTTTATTTCTTTTCCCAAAGGCTTTTAGTTTAGTCTGTTTTGCTGCGAGGTTATTCCTTGGGGATGGTAATCATCTTTTATGTGCTTTCGATCGCTCACATTATGAACGTAAGGGTAGGTGGAGTTTCTTGATTGTTGAGTCTAATGGTGATTATTTTGTTTACATCTTTTAGATTGGTTTGGACGAATTCAGATTGTGATGTCATGATGAAATAACTAAAAAGTTTCTGGGACGAGTCATGGTATGGTTACAGAAACCATTGAGATATCTGACAATGTGCTTTTCCTGGTGTTGAAATGTTAAAAGTTATGTTAAAACATCCGAGTGCACAAAGTTCGAGGATGTACGTTTCTTTTTCGAAACTTTCCCTGATGTAATTGGATAATTGATGATTAATGGGGAGAGAAGGGATTTTTTTTTGTCTGGAGGACTTCGGATACAAATTAATCGATTTTAACCGCCTCGTTTCCTTCCCACAGAAGAAATGCACGAGAGTGTAAATATTGTTAAAATGAAATTAAATATGCTCCGGTTAATGCGGCGCGCCGCGGCGGCTCTCATCCCTTGCAACTTTGAAGGCATCGGGGCTTTATTGAATTTAGCTAGGTACGGTGCTGAATAATTAATTTTCTGGAAGTTTACTCCGCGGATATTTTTAGATGCGACAAAAAATGAAAATAATCTGTTAGTACTTTTTTTACTCTTGAAGTTGTTCTGACAACTTTAGAAACTATTTAGAAAGACTTTTATTATATGGCAACAACTTTGTGTACAGAACTCACCCCATTTACATATTTTCACAAAGATTAAGTTTACATGAAAGTATTAATTCTCCTGATTTGATTTCAGAGGCCCATCGTGCTTTAGAACTTCTAGAGGACTACCATTCCAAGTTGATAAAACCGCAAGATCGACAACTCAGGCTGGCAATCGAAAGGGTCATCCGCATATTTAAGTCCCGTCTCTTCCAGGCGTTGTTGGGTGAGTCCAGAAAATCGTTATCTCTAGCTGTGCACGCTGTTTAAAACCGCGAAGTACGACCAGGACGTCCTGAGAATCTGAAACGGATTCGTCGCTTAAAAAAAATACAAATAAACGGGTAATAGAATCGACTCACTGTTACAAACGTTTCCAGGGAGAGGGTGAAAAAATTTCCCGCGTACAATTTGATCGGCACCCCCGTGCGAACCATGATAAAAAGCAAATCGTTTTTGTACCTCATCGAACAACCTGTCCATTCTGAATTGTATGCTGATGTTGTTAGTTGGGAACTCTACAAAAAAAAATATATTGCAATTCAATTTTCTACATTTCAAAATGTTATCGACTACCAACAAGAAACAAGGGAGCAAAATAAACAGTTGTAGGAAAGGTCGTGGGGGTTTCCCCATAATTACCCTTCATACTGCGCTAGCGGAATTTATAGAGAAATGTAACTAAGCAAATTAACGAATAATAAAATAGAAAACTTTATCGAAATTTATGATAATCGAGTACGCTGCCACCATCGGAGTTTAATGCGACCCTTGGCCGTTTAATAAGAAATCGGAGGGAGGTTCTTTCAGGCCACAACTGTGCAAGTGCATAGGAAAACTTTACGCTCAGATCCCACCCCCTCGTGAAGACACAATTAACACCCCTTCAGCTCGGCATCCATATTTGAGAAGGTCACTGGAGTGACTTAAGTTGCCTACCTTATCATTCAATTTTGACTGATTGCTTTTCGCGCGCTTGGGGCGTGGGGGTGTCAAATCCATTCCCACGCGTCAGGGATTTTAGAGTATCTAAATGCCCCTTATCTTACTTAAAAAGAACGTTTCGGCTAACGTTTGTCGCTCGGGCCTGGAGACTGGGGTCTGTTCACGTTAACGCTTGCAATACTTTCGTGAATAACCTTGAAGTAATGTGGATTTAATAGAATTTTGAATTTCAATTTTTCACTTGTTTACACTGATGTATGTAAGGAAGGTAGAAGGTAATTGTTAACCAAACTAAGAAATGAAGAGGCCACGGAAAGAACGTGTTAAGTCACTGTTTGTCAATTTTACAGGAGAGCATTATTAAAGTACTAAACATGCTTTTTATTTGTGAATTGGAATTCACTGAATTGGCTACCACAATGCGTCATAACCTGAAAATGCCCAAAAACTGACTTAACACGTTCTTTGCGTGGGCTCTTCAAATGGGAACTTATAAAGAATGTAATCGAAGGAAGACAATCAAGGGGTTTGGACATGTGCATGAAAAATTACTATGAGGGGTAAGAATAGTTAAAAAGAGACGTACTACGAAAAACGTAGGTGGAAGAAATGGGGGAAAGCATCAAATGGGAGAAGGCAAGAGTTTAAAACGAAATAGAACTCTAAGGGACGATGATCAAGGAAAGAAGAAAGGAGTTCAACCTTAGACTTGAAAGGACAGAAATGATTTAAGTTTAAAATAGGATAGAGATAGGGGTTTATGTACTTACCTTCAGAATAATTTCGTTGCCAAACCAGCAGTATAAAACTATTTCTAACAACATACAACCCTGGTATAAGACCATCGATACAAACTGCAAGCTTTTAATCGACACGAGTGTCAGCTTAAACATCGTCAAACAAATTATGACTCCGCTGATCACAAACTGACCCAACAGGCTTGCGCTAAACAGTGCCCTGACTTCTCGAACCATGCTGAAAAAAGAAATTGGAAAATTCCTTTCATTAATTAAAAAAATAACTTACTTCAGTATATCTCTGTGGTGCTCGACGCACATGAACAAAGCCTCTTCTGGTTTTGGTTTCTTTCTGAGGTGACTTTTGCAAATTCGTTCCAAGGAGTTGTTTAGGACATCCAACTGCCCGGCTATGTGGCACATTATACCGGCGATGAGTGCGTCCATGCTAACATTCGCCGCCGCATTTACTATCGCCCCCAACACTTGGTATACGTAAATGATTTCGAACATAGGCGACTGATCGATGGAAAAAGGATACCAAGCACTTAGGGGCATTCTGATTTGATCTCCACCATCTCCCTCAATGAGAGGGAAAACCGCCCAAAGCACGCAAGTCGCCAATGCCATGCCCAAAAACACTCGATAAAACGCCCGGTAGTTTCTCGCCGCCCCCTCAACCATGGAGATTTGGACTTGATCTTTCAATTTGGTGACGGGTCGTTCGACTTTCGCCACCAAGTTTTTTACTCTGTCGTGGTGCATTATGAAGTAATACAACTTAACCGATTGCGCTAGATGTGTAAGTAAAAGGAACGAACTGTCCGTCATCTTTTCCAGATCCCCCATTACCAGAACCACCTTCGAAGCTTCAGTGGCGACAAAAACGACATAAAATATTCCGATCATGCAAGCTGCGTATATGCCGTACGCATTTAAGATCAGCTTTGAGCTTGCATTCGGCTGCCAGTAGCCGAAAGCTTGCAGGACCTTCAGGTTCAGATTGAAAGAACTCTGCCTCTCCGCGTCGTCCATTTAGATAAACACACAAACTGAGCGTGTTCGAGGGTGTTTCGGATTGAATTTATAGCTCTGACGACGACGTGATTTGATTTAATAATTTAACCGCCAATTACACACGTTGGCATTTCGTTGCGCTCTATTTTACGTAAATTAACGTCTCCCTGTTATAATTACACACGATGTAGCTAGCGTCCGTGTTTAATAACGTATTACGACTTGAGTTTACTAATTGCCTTGATATTGTCGGTATTTATGTTTTGCTTGTGTTGAACATAGAATTTTTTATTTTTCTTTTTTGTTGTATGCATGTACAATTGATTAATTTGTGATAGTAAGATTGTTGCAAATAGTAACAAACATTACTTCTCTTGACGGCTCGATGGAGCAAACTCTTTAAGGCAACGTTTTTCCTTGTCTCTTCGATTCATTAACGTGAAATGTATGATTTGCCGGACTATTACAGCACCAGCGAGTGAGTACCGCCAGACTATTACAGCACGATACGTGTAGTGCCTTTCATACCATTATTTTGTAGCGGGGTTTAGGTAACTCATTAGTCTGTTTGCTGGCTCGAATTAGCGTTGAGCAAAGCTGCGTC
Organism: Dorcus hopei; assembly: GCA_033060865.1. Lineage (NCBI taxonomy): Eukaryota > Metazoa > Arthropoda > Insecta > Coleoptera > Lucanidae > Dorcus > Dorcus hopei. The sequence goes on from CM065425.1 coordinate 11,467,504, forward strand.
CCATTTGTTAGTGAGCAGCCTTTTTGAGTTTGCTTCGGTGGTTGTCTTAGCGACCAAAATGAGTTGTTGGCCAATCAGAAACGAATGCGGTTGCGCTCTAATTCGTTAAGAGGCGGCCCTAATTTTGACGGTCGTCATCGTGACCCTGTTACGTAGATGTCAACGTGACATTTTCCCAGTATCTGTTATCGAGACATTGCTTGAGGTTTGCCATTGTAACGTTTCTTGATATCTGTCATCGTGACATGGTTTCGCTGGTCGCTAAATAACGCGCTTCATCTAGCACATAATGAAACTTTCGTTTGAATTTTTTTTAATGAAGACCAGAGAGCTTTGGAGCTTTCCATCTTAAATGGTACACCTGGTGTATGGAATCTACATAACACGCTTAGAGTGATTAAAAATAACCAAAAAAATATTCAGGAGAAAATTATATCCGTTTCAAAAAGAAAAAAAAAATGTTGCATTTAATTTTATTTAAAGATTGTGCAACATAAACCTTTCATCGTTTATAAATAAATTTTCGCCTACTAAACAATTAATAATTTCGTTTTTCACAAAAGTTTACATCGTTAAGTGCCATAATGACCTTGAGACTTGTCAATCAGTGTTCTGCAATGCTTCACTCATTATGGACATTGTTCAGGACTGCGAAGTACGACCAGGAGGTGCGCATTATCTGCAAAATCCGAAACGAAAAACGTAAAGCCATATTTTAAACAACTCACCGAAACGAACGTCTCCAGCGACAGCGTAAAATAATTCCCCGCGTACATCTTCACCGGAAATCTAGTGCAGGCCATGAAGATGCGCAAGTTGTTCTTGAATTGCGGTGAGGCGTCGATCCATTCGGAATTGTAGGCGGCCGAAGAAAGCTGATGGCTCTAAAATGAAAGAACGAACTTCTTTAGTTGCAGTTTGCAAAGATACCATCTGATTCTTGAACAAACCTTCAGTATAATTTCATTTCCAAACCAGCAAAACATACCAATTTCAACCATGACACTAATCTGATACATAATCAACGACAGAAACTTACTACCGAAAGGAACCTGAAAGCTGCGATTTAATACTTCGCTTTCTTACATCCCGAAAATCTTACGAGGGTCATTTGAAACATTGTCAATCCTAAGACTGTAACTGACGCGAAAAACTGACTCAAAAGACTCATGCTGAACACCGAGTTTACTTCAGAGGCCATCCTGCAATGTAACGCAATGCATCTCAATGTACTCGCAATGTTAAGACTAAATTTACTCGGTGATTTTCCTGTGATGGCAAACACATGAAATTAAATCCTTATTCATTTGATCCTGCGGCTCGGGAAATGCGCGCTTTGATTTCTTCATCTTAATATTTTGTAACGAATCGCTTAAAATTTGAAATTGCCCGCTGATTATCCCCATGAGAGCTGTCACTGTGGTATCTAAAGAGACTATGTTGATCACATTCCAGCTTAAGCCCACGGTTTGAAATGCATAGGCGATCTCAAAATTGGGCGACTCATCAACGGAAAACGGGAACCAACCGCTGATGGGTAAATGTAGATTGCTGTCTAGCAATGGGAACCCCGCCATGGTCACGCAAGCAAGTTGGGTGAATACGATGAAGGAAATTGTAGATCTGCGTATGCCTTTCAGGACTCTGCTCATTATCAAAAACTGCCTCTTGTTTCTCGGTTGGAAAATAGGATCATCCAAGCCGCGCAGTACGGTTTTGACGCGCGAGTTGTACCTGATGAAGTAGTACATCTTGAAGGCGTGCGATAAGTGGCTGAATAACATGAAGGAGCCTTCGGTCATCTTCTCCAGATCGCCCGCCACAAGTACCATGTGCACGATTTGGGACACGATGTACCCCAAATAAATGAAAATGAGCATGAGGACCATGAAAATGTAGTACAGGATCAGTTGCACTCTGCTTGCGCTTTCGGGGGGCCACACCCCAACTTTCTGAAGTATCGCCAAATTTATGTTCAGAGCCAATCTCAAATTTAATCTTGGAAATTCCTCCATCATTCACAAGTACTTCCGGAAACAGTTGGTTCGGTACTGGCCCCCTTTAATTTAGTGTTGTTTCAATTTGGGGAGAATGTTAATTATTAATTAACGGACTAACAACAGATGGCGTTTCGAATTTTTGGCCACCATTAATAATTAATGTGTCAAATCAAAAAGAATTCATAAAGAATGTTACGTAAAATCATGGTATGCACGGAGTCCCGCAGGGCAACACCTCGTGACCTATTTGCTTTTCAATAAAAGTCTAAGTGATTTACTCACCGATAAGATAACTTCGTTTCCAAACCAGCAGAACGTAGCGATTTCGAACGTGATACTGAACTGGTACATCAGGAGAGAGAAAAACTCGGAACTGATCGGCACCTAAAACTTGCGCGCCTTAACATTTTTCTTTTAGACGCTAAAATTAATCTCACTATAGACATCTGGAACATGGTGAGTCCGATTACTACAACGGATACGAAAAACTGGCTTAGAAGACAGATGCTGAATGCTGAATTCACTTCTTCGGCCATCCTGCAATGTAATGTAAAGTAATGTAACGTAAGAATACATTATATAATTTAATTTTTTCTTGATTGAAATTATTTGTGATTAAAGGCCAGTTGTTTAAATACTTGAACCATGGTTCAGCTCTGAACTTGGTATGTGATGCCGGAATGATAGAACCAAGTTCAAAGTTGAACGTTGTTTGAACAACTGACTCTAAATGTATTGTACTTACTCCATGATGATCCTATGATGATGAACGCATGAAACGAGATCCTTGTTCATTTGTTCCTGCAATTCTGGAAATACGCCCGAGTTTATTATGGATTCAGAGCTTTCGGCTTCCAATTTAGCCAGAGCGTCCTTTTTGATGTTATGCAAGGAGTCGCCCAAAATTTCAAATTGTCCGCTTATGATGCCCATGAAAGCAGTGGCCGTGATGTCAATTGACACGATGACCGCCACGTTCAAGCTCAACGCCAAGTATTGGTAGAAATAAGCAATTTCGAAATTCGGCGACCTGTCTACAGGAAACGGAAACCACCCTGTGATTGGTAGTTCAAGTTCCGAGCCACTTTTGGTATCAACAAACGGAAATCCAACCAGGGTTACGCAAGCACACTGAGTGAGTGAGAAAAAGAAAACGGTGTATTTACGTAAGCCCTTTAGGACTTTCTTCATAATCAGATATTGGTGGTGGTTTTTTGGTTGTAAAATGGGATCACTCAAACGATGGAGCAAGTTTCTTATGCGGGAATTGTTCTTGTAGTAATAATACATTTTGATAGCTTGCCCCAGGTGACTGAACAACATGAACGAACTCTCCGTCACTTGTTCCAAATCTCCCATAACGAGCATCATGTGTACAGCTTCTGATCCGGTGTAGCCTACGAAGATAAAGAAAAACATAAAAGCGGCAAACCCATAGTAGAGCAGACGTTGGTTTTTGCTGGAGTTTTCCGGTGGCCAAACACCCAGTTTCTGCAAAATCGCTAAATTTATGCTGAACGCGTCTCTAAGATTCAACGACTCTATCCGATTTGACGTTTCGTCCATTCTGACTCGCATTGACAATTCACTTGATCATTCTCAATTTATATTCACGGGGGTCTTTAATTGTTAATCGGGTAACAACAGCTGTTCGTTAGCGTTACGGTTTTTTCTACGAGCATATTAATTAAGTGTAATTATGTCTTATTGTTTTACTTTGATTTTGAACAAAATGCGTTCGAACATCTGCTATTTCGCTGACGTTCTAAATTTAATTACGCTCGATTAATTATTCAACCGGTCTGAATAAAATTTATGTTAGTCGGTTTGAAAATACTGGGAGGTATTAAAGCAATGGCATTACGAATTTGGGGTTCGAAGAAATAATCGTTTACTATTGTAAATCAAAAATAATTTCATTCTTTACTTCTGTTATTTATCGCTATATAGAAGTTGCTTTAAATCTCGCGCTTGGTTCTGTTTCTACAGAGGTCCTTTCTTTCCCGAACATTCTCGTACAATTCCAGAAACTTTAATCGGAAAACTAGATGACGCCATAATTCATGCTGGACGTAACAATAAGGAGATGTTCTGATCCTGCGCTGAAAACATTTTTAATTAAAAAAAGAGATGGTTTGGAGGTAGAACATGTTCCATTTTTCCAGATAGTATTTAATTCAATTTAAATTTTGATACCATTCACTGCACAAATGAAATTGTTGAATCAAATCGTGTACAAGAAATAGGGTAGTGTAAAACAGCCTTAAGTCATGATCTTTTTGGGCGAGGGGGAAGGGGATATTCGAACTTATCGAATTCGATTAGAATTTCTTGTAACAAATTAACAAAAGTTTTTAATTACAGTGCATTTCGATTCTGCTGCAATTATCTACTGCATCGTATATTAACTGACAAGCTGCTTTTAATTGATGTTATTATGTAGGTGTGTCTGTCTTTCAATATTTGAACAACGTAATCCCTCTTGCGGTTAAGACGTGCATGCAATTTTCCAATTGCGTTTAAAGCTCCAGTTAATTCAATTTGATCTAACAAAATCCGGTCCTGTTGCGCCTCTTTTTATCTGTAAATAATATGTAATTATATATTATAATAATCGTATGTCACACTTCACGTACATATTAATAGTAGTTGTTATTAAACCGGGCGTGCCTGATTTTGCCGTAATGAATGTGACGCGCAACAGAATTTATGATGTTAATGTTAATCAGTGATAAGTAATAATATATAGAAAGTGTCGCGCGGCTATTGTCACATCGTTAATGTTCGTTCGCAGTTACGCAACGCTCTGTGTTGTCAACTTAACGGATATATCCCTTTTTAAGGGATGTTTGGAAATCATTAGGGATTAAAGGATTTATTTGTAAAAAAAGATTTTCAAATTATATTTCATAAAAAAAGCTGCGGACGCTGACGGCCCCTAGAAAGTTTCTTCTTCCTTTGTGTTTACGGAGGTCATTCATTAGGTTGCAATTTCAGCGATGCGAAAGGTCAATAAGAAAATGTCACTTGGTGTCAGTAAAGGAAGAAATTAACTGCATTTGTGTGAGATATTGCAGTTTTTTTTTTAATAATCTTTTGACCATGTGAAAGGCAAATAATAATATGTAATTTGTTTTGTCATGGTTTGTTTCAAATTATGTATTTCTTTTTTGTTTTGTGATTCTGCTGAATTGTGCTCTAAATCGATCGTCTTTCGACTTTATTTTTTTTTGTAATATTATTGTTATACATTATTTTTAAAAACTTTGTTCGTTTTTGTTTTGTCGCCTATTCTTACATCTTACTATTTCGTATTTTTTTAATTCCACATTTTTTGTTTTCTTCTCGTTCGTTTCATTCTTTGAAAAAATTAATCTATTAACTGTGTCGTAAAATCGATTGTCTTTTGTTTTTATTAATTTTTAAGAACTGTTATTATTATCTTTTGAATTTTGATTATTTTTTGTTTTTGTTTTGTTTCGCATCATACTTTTTAAATTGTTTCTTTTAAATTTATTATTAATCAACTGCGCTGTAAAATCGGTCATCTTTTATTTATTTCTTTAACTTTATATATTTTTAAGAATTTTTTTACGTTTCTTTTTAAAATTTATTCTTGAGTCTAATAACAAATTGAGAGATTTTCTATGTTGAAAAGGCATTTCTTTGACAACTCTTGAGGAATTTCTACTTCTGCGCGTTGGTAACACTTGTCACGCTGCCAATTTTTTAAAATAAATAAAAAAATCACTGATTTAAATAAAAAGTCTTGATTTTTTTCTCGATATTTTTAAATAAATAAAAACAAAATTTTGTATTTCCTTAATAACTTTGAACAAATTTTAAAAAATTCTGATTCAAATCAGTTTGATTAAAATCAGTGATTTTAAATATGACTTTAATCAAATGATTTAAATTAGCTCAACTCTACTTTGATTTATTTCTCGATCGTCTTTTGTTTCATTTTACGTCAAAATTAGAACAATTGTCAAATGTTTTAAAATATATCTTAATTTTAGAAAGTCGAACCAGTTTTGTTTATCTATTCGCAGAAAATCTTTTATTTAGGTTTTTGAAATTTATAAACTTTCTTGATTTTTTTATTGATCGTCTTTTGTTTATTTTACGTCGAAGACTGCACAATTGTCAAATGTCTTAAATTATATGTACATATCTTAATTTTAGAAAGTCGAACCAGTTTTGTTTATTTAAAAGGAATTTTATTTTCGTTTTTTTTTTAATTTTATAGATTTTCTTGGTTTATTTCTCGATCGTCCTTTGTTTCATTGTACGTCAAAAATAGCATAACTGTTTTCAAATATATCTTAATTTTAGAAAGTCGAACCAATTTTGTTTATTTATTGAAAGTTTTTTACTTTTATGTTATTTTTTTCAATTTTATAAATTTTCTCTATTTACTTTTCAATCCTCGTCTTTATTTATTTTACGACAAAAATTGCACAATTATTGTCAAATGTCTTAAAATATATCTTAATTTTAGATATTCGAATCAGTTTTGTTTATTTATTTATTTATAATTTTTTTTATTCACTTTTATTTATTTTATTTCTAAATTTTATTTATTTATAAATTTTCTCTGTTTATTTGTCGATCGTCCTTTGTTTTATTTTACGTCAAAAATTCTCAATTGTCAAATGTCTCAAAATATATCTTGATTTTAGAAAGTCGGGCCAGTTTTGTTTGTGTAATGAGATTTTTTTTAATGTTATTTTGTTTCAACGCTGAGCCGCGACATCGCACGACCGATAATGGATAATAGCTTCCGTTATAGACAACAAATTTCTAAATATACATATAATTGGTTTTCAGTAAGTTAAGACTTAAGCTATTCCTTACACCATAATTATTATAGATGCATCATCCGCGTACAGAGTGAAAGATGCCTCACTGAAATTATGTTCTAAACTATTTATATAACATATAAATAAAATAGGCCCAAGGATAGAGCCTAGATAGATAGATTTAAATCAGCTCAACTCTGCCTTGATTTATTTATCGATCGTCTCTTGTTTCATTTTACGTCAAAAACAGGACAATTGTCAAATGTTTTAAAATTTATCTTAATTTTAGAAAATCGAACCAGTTTTTTTTTTAAATTTTATAAATTTTCTCTATTTATTTGTCGATCGTCTCTTGTTTTATTTTACGTCAAAAATAGCACGACTGTCAAATGTCTTAAAATCAGTGTTGATAAAAATCACGATTAAAAAAATCTTTATTACTTTGAATATTCTTAAATAAGAACCTCATCGCTTGATTAAAATTATTTCAATTATTTCTAATTTTAGAAACTTGAGCCAGTTTTGTTTATTTAATGAAATTTTTTAAAATTTTTTTACTTTTCTATGTTTTCTTAATTTATTTATCCATCGCTTTTTATTTTATTTTACGTCAAAAATAGCACAATTGTCAAAAGTTTGAAAATATATTTGAAGAGAATTTTTTTATTCTTGTTTTTTTTAATTTTATAAATTTCTCGATCGTCTTTTGCTTTATTTTACGTCAAAAACTGCACAATTATCAAATGTCTTAAACTCAGTGTTGATAAAAATCACGATTTTTATCAAAGAATCCAAAATCACTGATTTAAATAAAAAAAATCTTGATTATTTTGGATATTCTTAAATAAGAACCTCATTTTAAGTATTTCTTGACTTTTCGTATAAATTTTAAGCAAATAATAAAACATCAAAATAATTCTTTGTGATAGAAGTCAAATTTAATTTAGAAACTCGTGCGACTTGTTTCTGCGTGTCGAAAAAATATGAGCGCCGACAAAAGGTAACCTGCGTGCTTCGTATAAATTTTAAGCAAATAATAAAACATCAAAATAATTCTTTGTGATAGAAGTCAAATTTAATTTAGAAACTCGTGCGACTTGTTTCTGCGTGTCGAAAAAATATGAGCGCCGACAAAAGGTAACCTGCGTGCTCGTTGAAACTTGTTATTTTTAAGTTTTAATTGTTAATGCCTCAACGGTTTAGTTTTGCAAATGAAAACGTCAAGTTTCATTGAAAATGTGTACTTCATTTAATAACTTTGTACAAATTTTTAAAAAATCATGATTTTTAAAAATAAAACCGCTTGATTAAGGTCAGTGATTTTAAACATGATTTATTTAAATCAGCCCAACCCTGCTCCAAGCATAAAATTCGCTAAACCACAAAGTTGAAGTGTCTGGACCATAGGATCAAAATTTTTTTGACTTACTTCGTAGATACTTAAATTTGTCCTGTATATGATATACACTACCGTCGAAAAGTTTGAAGCAGTAATTAAATAGTATTTGTAATCAAATAGATAAATGAAACAACGTGTGAGCAAAGAAAGCAGCGATGTATTTATAAATAGATATGACATAATATGTAAATAATAGCTAGAAACTCAAAAAAATGTGTAGCCTTAAGCATATATTTGAGATGAGAACTGCGATTGTCTAGTTAATTTGATTGCATGTAGGCAAGGACTTACTAGGTGTTCCACTGGAATATGTATTGTTATTATGGCTGTTTGTGCGATTCGAAGGCATTGCTTTTAACAATCGAAAGTGCTAGGAGAGTATGACATTTTCGTTTAAGCTTTTTTTTTAACAATCGTCGCCTTATTTTTCCTCAACCGACTGCAGCACTGCGAAATAGGACCACGAACAGCGTATTATCTACGATCAAATTTATGAGTCACATAAGTCACCCACACATGCTACTTACAGCCATAAATGTATCCACGCTGAGGGTGAAAAAGAACGCCACATTTACTTGGATGGGCCTGCTAAGTCGCGTCATAAACGTTAACAGGTTGCGTTGAAACGCAACTGAAGAGCCAACCCAGTCGCACATGTAAGCTGATCTGAATAAATCCTCGCTCTGTAAATTTCATAAGCACATAATATGAACTTGCTGTTTCCGAAAAAAAAAATTGAAATATTAAATCATGTACCTTCGTCATCACTTCATTTCCATGCCAGCAGTATAAAAACAACTGGCTCATCATGCACAGGAGGTACCACAGGCAAGACCAAAACTCAGCGGTACCAATTGTTGCCTAAAACATCATTTGAATCTGCACCAAAAAAATCGCTGCTTTTCTTTCTGCTCACCTGTGCTAACTGATACATGCTGATGCATACGATGGCACTTCCAAAGACAAATTGAGATACCACGACGAAAGTATATGTCTTAATTACTTTAGCCAAGAACCTAAGGATCCGTCATTAATTGGTTTGTGCCAACACTGGTTCCTAAGTAAGTAGTTGGAAACCGTCAAAAACAAGCACCCATCAAGTCGTATATTTGACAGAGTCGATCAACTGTTTCTGATGGTTTCGAACTAGTTGAAGCAAATCTGATGTAAGCGACTTACCCGAGAATGGCTCTGTGACGGTTAACGCTTTCAATGAGTAACCTATTCATTTCGGATGATATTTCTTCTATTGAGGTGCCAATTCTTTCGCGAGCTATTCTATCTAGGTTTTCTAATGCATCGTTTAAAACATCCAACTGGGCGCATGCAAAAGCCAAAAACCCGTAGCAAGTGTTATCCGTTGCTACGCTGATCGTCGCGTGAATGAATATCGAGATAATTTGATAGGCGTACGTGAATTCAAATCGAGGGGATGTGGTTGTATCAAAAGGGTACCCAGCAGCAAACGGTAACTGTCTACCGTTACCTTCGATCAAAGGCAGCATCATCCACAAGAAACAGCAATTGAACCCCAAGAAAAAATACAGAATCGCTTCTATTTTATAATTACGCATCGTCCTCTTCAAAATGAAGTGGTGCTCAGGCGACTGTGGCTTAAATACGTCATCGGCGGTGATTTCTATGATTTGTTTTATCTGCGTGAGATTGCACAGCAGGGTCGTCAATTTTAACGCTTGCGTAGTGTTGGTGATTAACAAAAACGAGGCTTGTGTCATCCTGTCGAAATCCCCGATTGCACTGATCATGTTCGCAATCTCACATAGATTGAAGCACAAGACCATGAAGGTGACCATGCAAATGGAGTAAACCGTATATAGAAATTTGATCGTCCATTTTCTAGATGCACTTTTAGGCGGCCAATAAAAAAATACCCGCAATATTACCACGCTGAAATTCAAATACTCTTCAAACTTAAAATCCTCCGTCATCATTTTTTTCTACTTTATTAAACCGTTGCTTGAGGGTTCATCTGGTTCATGCAACGCAATGGAAAACTAGGCTTACGACAGCGTCATTTATAGGGCAATTATTTTTGCAATTGAAAGTTTTTCTATAATGTTTAAATTGACTTATTTCAGTTTCTTAAGAAGTCCATTAATGTGAGAAAAAAGAATGTGCGAGTGTAGTTGGAAACCTATTAGAGTGTAACTTATTTATAAGCGAGGGTTATAGGTATACTTTATATAAATGAGATCGGGTATGTACAAAGTGTTTATGAAAATTTGTTATAACTGGCAAGCTTTGGAATTAAATGATTCTGCACAAGCATACCTACATAATGTAATCGAACAGCTCAGCTGTATCACATGCATTTTATCAAGACGCTGTTTCTCGATTAAATTGGAGGCAAAGATGACATAAACGGTCGCTTTCCTTTGAGAAGTCGAAATTGTGAAACAGTGTCTTGGTAAACTGCACGCCACATTTTCTTGAAGCTGCTTGCTTCCTTCTATGATGACTTGACGTGCTAGTATCTCCTGAATTTTAGTTTCGGCAACAAATTTCACGTGCCCACGTAAGTAAATCGCATATTAATACCATCATCACACGGGCGTGGTACGTGTGAGATAACTCCCGGAACGTTAACACTGAACTTGATCCTGTGATCTTGATTCTAAGAAGCGGCTGCGAGAAAGTTAATTTGCAATCTGCCTGGTACAGTGCTCCGGCAGATTTATGTTTTCGGCGGGGCACGTCTAGCAAAATTTCACTCCGGCATAATATATGTAAACGACCGGCGAAATGCGATGATGCCTCAGATTCATAGTGCTTTTGTGAACTTGGCTGTTAAATAAAATTCGGCTCGGAAGAAAGCGACGACACCGATACATAAATGTTTTATGGAATTTTATTGGCGGTTTTCGTGGGGGCGAAACAGAAAGTGGAATTAAGAAGAAAGAGAATTTGTTAGGGAAAAAAACTTTCTGATTGTTATCGAGCATGTTGAACTAATATCATATTTGATTTGTCATACATACAGTATTCCACTTTTAAAACAGCTTTTGTCATCTGAAATCTTGTTTCGAAGTTAACCACGTTTATAATGGGGGTACGTACTACAACAGGGTTTTGATTCGTAAATAAAGATTCAACATTCTTAAATAATAGTCGTTTGCTTCATTTTCTTGGGTATAATTTCAAAAATCAGAATTTCAAAATCAGATTGCAGGGGTTGTTGCTTGCCTCATGGAAATAAATTGATTTATGACAGTATCTAGTTGAGTAACTTGGTAATCATTCATTGCCCTGTCGTAAAAGTCAATTTAAAAAAATAATACCATAAGATTCTTTTACTTTTCCCGTTACTCCTCTTTTATAGGTATGTATATACAGGGTGTAATCAAATAAGTTTTACTTATTAATACTGTAAGTTCTTCATCACTAGAGACCGGATTTTAGGTAAAATGCCTTTGTGTAGTTGCTAAAGTTTTAAAGATCTTTTAAAGATATCTCTTAGTTTCATTAGAAGTAGAGTCAAATGACTCGAAAGAGTCGAAACAAAGAAATATCTTTAAAAAATCTTTAAAACCTTAAGAACCAAACAAAGACATTTCACCTAAAATCTGGCCTCTATTCATCACATAAGACATTAATTCTGCAAATATCAATTATCTTGTTCAAAAATAAAATAAAAGACCTACCACAAGGGCGCAAAGGGGTTTGAAAACCTCTGGTCGTTCGTGAGTGCATTTACGGTTTTTATAAACACATCGTAAAACGATAAATTCCGCAAATGTCACGGTCACAGGGTCAATGTCGCCCGCAACACGATTGGATAAAGGAATCTTCGACCATCTGTTTCATTAGATAATCGATCGTGGTATTCCATATTTTGTAAACAAATAACACACTATAGGGGCTATTCTGTAACTTATTAACAGGCTGTTAAAATTTAAGGGTACGTCAAAATTCAAAATTGAGCCTTGTGATTGGCTGTTACTATGGTAACAAAATTTAACAACCCTTTAAATTTAACGTTTTCGATACAGAACGTTTTCGATACCTGTAACTTATTAACAGGCTGTTGAAATTTAAGGGTACGTTAAAATTGAAAATAGAGTCTTGTGATTGGCTGTTACCACGGTAACGAAATTTAACAGCCCTTTAAATTTAACGTCTTCGATGCTCTTATGTGATTTAATTTGTTAAATGATTAAAAAAATAAATGAATGCTTGCAGTGCAACAGTGAATGGACCTGCACATTTTGAAAGGAAAATGTATTAAATACAATCAACACATTTAAGACTTACATACATTCAAACAATTTACTACCACCTACACAATCCGGCTTCAGGTCAGGACGAATACAGCCTTATTAAAGGTCACGGATGATATTTTCAGAGCATGTGATAGAGGTGATGTGACTGTCCTTGTCTTGATTGATTATTCTAAGGCGTTTGATACCAGCAATCATAAATTGATGTTTGCGAAGTTACACTAAGATTTCGGTTTCAGTGATTGTGTAATACAATTTATTTCTTCCTATTTGAGTAATAGAAAGCAGGCTGTTGTGGTGAAAGACACGCATTCGTCATTTCAAATCATTGCATCAGGAGCTCCTCAGGGATCAATATTTGGACCTCTTTTATACTCATTATATACTGCTGACTTTTACACTAAAATTAAAAACTGTAAAACTCATTTTTACGCTGATGATACGCAGTTATATTACAGTTTTAAAGTTTCAAATTTATACTTAGCTACAGACTCAATTAATCAAGACATTCAGCGTTTATGTCAAATCTCCGCTATTCATTCGCTACACATCAATTCCTGTAAATCTTCGGTCATTGGGTTTGGCGGCGTCAAAGATCGACAAAAGGTTATGGACAGCATGAGTATACAGGCTGTTACAAATTCGAGGCTCACCATTAGGATCTCGGAAACGGTAAGAGATACGAAGTCGGTTAAATTGGGGCAAAGTTGCGTATTTTGGTGCTGAACAATAATCCGTTCTGAAAAATTTTCTACGTTTTGTAGTTTTTGAAACATTTCAAAAAAACAAGAAAACGTAATTTTCTTTTTTATTTTTTCCTGAAGTTATTGTTGCAGGGATCATAACAAAATTAATACATTCTACAGACACTTTTTTAAGCTCTTTACAATGATATCATTAGATTTTACTTAAAACGTTTCGTCTCGTCCTGACCATCATCAACTTCATTTTTTCTTATGGGTGCTACATTGGGTTTTAATACCAATAAATAGATCTATTTTTTCTGATGCTTTTCCATATATCACACATCCCCATTTATTAATTTGAAACAGCTGGAAATGCAAGAAATTGTTGAAAAATAACACTGCAAAGAAAAACATGGTATGCAGTGGAAACAAAAACTAAAAAAGTTTGATATACCTTCGGAATTTTATTTCGTCTATCACAAAAGCAGATTTTTGAAAAATTTTTAGATATAAAAATGAATGATGTGAATCCAAGAAAGACGTACATTTTTAAAACGTATTGTGTTAACAACAACAATTTAGTAATAGCAAGAGAAATTTATTTCCAATAATACCCAGAAAGATGCCATCCACACAGAACAATGTTATTAAGTTAGATAGAAACATTGCACTTTATGGATATTTTCATGAAGCTCGAAGGACGTATCGAGATCGCCTTAATGATGATGAGAATGAAGAATTTTATTAGTAGAGGTAGTTAAATAGTTACTTATAAAATGTATAAAATTATGAGACTACAAGAAAGAATGTTTCCTCGAGCAGTAATATCTTTTAAGAGCTTAAGCTGAGTTTTCTAAAGACATACATAATTTAATTTGATATTTTCTTGCTTTAATAATAATAATGTATAATTTAATTACAAATCTAATCAACTATTGTTTTGTAGTTGTCTTTCTGGATATTGTTGGAAGGAAATTTCGCTCGTTATTACTAAATTGTTGTTAAGACCACAATAAATTTTTAAATTTACGTCATTCTTGGGTTCAAAAACATTCATTTTTAGATCTAAAAATTTTACTAAAATCAGCTCTTGTGATACACGAAATAAAACTCCGAAGGTATATCAAACTTTTTTGGTTTTTGTTTTCACTGCATACCATGTTTTTCTTTGCAGTGTTATTTTCAGCAATTTCTTGCATTTCCAGCTGTTTCAAATGATTAAATAGGGATGTGTGATACATGGAAAAGCATCAGAAAAAATAGATCTATTCAACGGTATTAAAACCCAATGTAGCGCCCATAAGAAAAAATGAAGTTGATGATGATTCTGACGAGACGAAACGTTTTAAGTAAAATCTAATGATATCATCGTAAAGAGCTTAAAAAAGTGCCTGTAGAATGTATTAATTTTATTATGATCCTTGCAATAATAACTTCAGGAAAAAATAAAAAAGAAAATTACGTTTTCTGGTTTTTTTGAAATATTTCAAAAACTACAAAACGTAGAAGATTTTTCAGAACGGATTATTGTTCAGCACCAAAATACGCAACTTTGCCCCAATTTAACCGACTTCGTATCTCTTACCGTTTCCGAGATCCCAACGGTGAGCCTCGAATTTGTAACAGCCTGTATTAGTGAATAACGTCCAACTTTCCTTTAGTAAAACGTGGTAAAACAGTAAAAAATTTAGGTGTTCTTTTTGATAATGATTTAAGGTTCTTGTCTCATGTACAGTTGTGTTCAAAAAGGTGTTGTACAGCTACGTTTTAAATATCCTTGCTTTTGAGCGGCAGTTGGCTTTTCTATTTTTGTGTTCAATGATATTATTATTGCCAGAAACCGTATATGTAACAAAACAACTTGTACAACAATTTTTTGACTTCATGAATGCACATACAAGTTTACACAGTACAAATTCTGTACAACAATTTTTTGAACACGACTATACATACAAACTAATTCAAAAATCTTATTCATCTTTAAAGCGTCTAGAAAATTAACAATTCTCTTATTTTAATTACTGTGACGTCGTCTATGGCCCATGCCTGGATTCTACAACTATTTCAAGAATTCAAAAAACTTAGAACTCGTGTCTTCGTTTCGTTTACGGTCTGAGAAGAAGAGATCATGTGTCATGTAAACTGCAAGAAGCTAAGTGGCTAAATATGAATAATAGAAGATTGCTGCATTTGGCCTGACTGGTTCATAAAATATATGTCAATTCATGTCCACCATACCTTTGATCTTTATTAATTCCTAGATCTACATTACATGACGGACTTTTGAGGCGTACCAGCGAATTACACACTTCGTTACATAATACTGGTCTCTTCGAAAGGTCATTTCATATAATTCGTCAAAAATTTATAACGCGATGTCTCATAAACTTCGGTCTTCATCACGTAGAACGTTCAAGAATACGTTTCGTATTCAACTCTTCTCTGTACAGCAGTGACTGCTCATACTTGCTCATACTTATTCTATTATCTACTTCATGTTGATGTACAAATTATGTCTATTTAGGTAAAAAAAATGCTATACTTTTTTGTATTCTATATTCTGTACTGGTGGTAGAGCTGAACCCCGCCAAATAAAGTAAAGGCATATTATTATTATTGTTTATTTACTTTTTTTATTTTTATTTTTTGATTTACTTATTAAGCATATCAGTACAATACAATAAAAAAAAAAAAAACAAAAATAAAAAGTAAATTTCTGCTTAAAAGGCCATGGTTCAGATGAACTGATAAAAAAAATCAGTCTCCTGATCTACCACCAAGATCCGACAAATTAAACCCTAATGCTATGAAATAAGGAGAACGATACAAAATAAAGATGATGTAAAAAAAATTGGGAAGAAAAGAAAGAAAGAAAGAATGAATACGTTTTAATCTGCACGATCTGTCGGAATTTTATTTGTCTAGTCCGAAAGTAATAAAATAATAAAATCAGAAATTAGGAGGTGACATGTATCGGCGCGCTTTTTTATTATCTAATTTTTGTAATAAATTAGAGAGAGTGAGAATTATTTTGTGAAAAATCTGCGTTTCTGTTACTTCGATATTACCATCAAATCAAAGCCAACGTTTCTTAAACGTTTTATATAAAACTAGGTACACATATATTTTTCCGGAGTTATTGTTAACCTTTGTCCCAAACGTACATATGTCATAACTTTGCTTCTTTCCTTGTATATTAATAGCGGTTGCAATAAGTGAAACTTAATTGATTACACCCTGTACATAATTTAAAACCTTGTCTACCCTAAGGTGTAAGGTTGTTACATTACTGCCACGTAGAGCGGGTTATACAAATTTTGACCATTCTTTCTTGTTCTTGGTGTTGTGCTTAGCATCTGTCCATGACTTTTCTTTTTTCTTCAAGGTTCCTGTTACTTCGTCACTCCAAGTTCTGTAGGTCTTTCTTTTCTACGTTTGTACTGCACTCTGTTCAAACCATTTTAATTGTTTCCTTTCGATAACGTTTATAATTGGTTCTATGCCAAGATCTTCTCTTTGACTGTCTAGTCTTTTCTTTTACTTCTCATAATAATGCTAAACAAGATGTAGATTAATTCTCTGATTAAAATTTAGCATCTGATTTAATAAACGCATAAAATTTAATTTGGAATACCTAATGCCGTCGATTGTTTTAACAAAACTTTTATTAGAGAAAAAAAATTGCGTAAGCAATTCTTATCTTATCTATATTTTCTTCTTCTTTTTCTTATCAGTAATTTCTTCTTCAAAGTCAACGTTTTAGTCTTTGTCTTGACTTTGTAACTTTTTTATTTTGTCTTTTGCTTTTCCTTCGGTTTTTCTATTGATCTTCATTTTTAATTCAATCTTCTCCATGTACCAGTTTATCATTTCCATCATCATCAAAAACAAATTTTCTTCCGTCGAATATAATACCTCTTCGAAACAGTACTTTCTTTTCATCAGGGACCGTGACCTTTCCAGGTTTGAAATAATGGAATAGATTCTTCCAAGAACTATCTTGATAAAATTAGATCAACGTTCTTTTTATAACATCTAAATCTTAATACTTTTCGCAGATAAATCCTCAAAAGGTATTTGTGGTTATTGCTTCCAATCAATTGGAAACAGTTCAGAAGAACTAGAGCATTTGTTAGAAGAGGATGACTTTCAATTCCTGGCCATTACGGAACATTGGAAAAAAGAAGATCAACTCATGTTATTCACTCCAGCCAACTTTGTATTGGCAGCATACGTTTGTAGAAGTGTAGCAGCACATGGGGGGGCGGCCTTATACGTGAGACAAGGTATCAATTTTGTAAAAAGGAAAGATATAAATGAGCTTTCTCAAGAAAGAATTTTTGAATGTGCCAGTGTTTCAGTTAATTTATCGGATAACCTACTGATTCTTGTTAGTGTGTACAGACCTGGAGAGTCAGATATTTGTGTATTCTTTAGTAAGTTAGATAAATTATTAAGTAAACTAGTGGAAATGAAGTGCTATTATATTATAGCTGGAGATTTCAGCATTGATTTGTTAAAAAATGATAAAGATACTTTTAAATTTAAATCGTTAGTTGAATCGTATGATGCTGTTCTCACAATTAGTGAGTGTACTAGGGTTTGTGGGCGGTCTGCTACTTGTATAGATAATATAATTACGAATATTAAGTCATATAATTCTAAGGTCATAAAAACTTTTATCTCGGATCACTATGCTCAGGAGATTGCCTTCAGTAAAGAAGTTCTTAAGCAACCTACTCGTTACACTTATAAAAGACATTTTAATTCATATGCTTTTGATGAATTTGAACATGCCCTAAAAATGGAGTCTTGGTCTGATGTCCAATCAAACACATGGGCTAATTTAATGTTTTATGGTCCATTTTTTTAAATACTTTTTTAAGGCACTATAATGCTTACTTTCCTATTCAGAAAAAACCAATACATCCTAAAAGGGAAGTGAAGGTTTTTAGTAGTCCGGCTATCTTACAATGTACTAAACTTCGGGACTCTGATAACATTCCCAAAACTACATGGAACATTGTGAAGCAATTCTCAGGAAATGGAAATACAAATATTTCCTCTCTACAAGAATTTGATTGTAATAAATTAAATAAGTACTTTGTAACTTCGGTCTCGGACTCGGACTTATGTGATAATGTTAATGCTACTTCGGAAAGGACTTTTGATAATTACCTGTCTCAGATAAGACCAAATAAGTTCTCTCTTTTTTTATCTCCTGTAACTGAAAATGAAATATTAAATATCGTCACAGCTTTAAAAAATAAATGGAGCTCTGGTTATGATGAGATTCCTCCTTTTGTGCTAAAAAAATGCATTTCTGCAGTTGTAACTCCTCTAACTTGCATTATAAATAAATGTTTTACTGAAGGTACTTTCCCTGAGAGTTTAAAAATTGCAGAAGTAATTCCGATATACAAAAAAGGTGATCCTGAATCTTTTAGCAATTATAGGCCGGTTAGTCTACTGACTACTTTTTCAAAAATTTTTGAGACTGTAATCTCGAAAAGAATAATTGAATTCTTTAAAACTCATAAGTTGATCAGCAATCACCAGCATGGTTTCCTAAAGTCTAAAAGCACCCAAACTGCCATTTACGACCTTATGCAAAACATTTTAGATAATTTAGATAAAGGTGCCTTAGCCGGTACCTTACTGATTGACTTATCCCATGCTTTCGATACGATAGATCACGAATGCTTGCTCCTAAAATTGGAAAGGTACGGTGTGAGAGGTTTGCCTCTAAAATTAATTGCGTCCTTCTTGTCTGAGCGTTCGCAAAGGGTCATAATTAATGGCTCTAAGTCTGATTTGCTCACTATAAAAAAAGGCGTTCCTCAAGGTAGCATACTTGGCCCAATCCTTTTTCTTATTTATGTTAACGACCTACCGAACTGCTTACTTAACAATACTTTAAAACTTATAAACTATGCGGATGATACAAATGTCATAATCACTGCGGATAGCATAACTAAAATTATTGAATCTTCTAATTGCTGTTTTGAGAATATAAATAGTTGGATGTTAAGTAATAAACTTTTAATTAATCATGAAAAAACTAACTTTATGTTCTTTAAAACTAAATGGTCTAAAATAGTCTTCCCAAACCGTATTCTATTAATGAATTTATTATCTATTGTAGAAATAGTCAGAATTAATGTTACACTTTTTGACGTCTTGTGTATTACCTTGTGTTCATTTTAGGTGTGTGCTTTGCCTTTGTACAATGTTCTTACACAATAAAAAATTATTATTATTATATTATAAAGTAAAAATCGACAGAGCGCTGTGAGTAGTTTGAAGCATTTTATCGTATGGTCAACATTTCATTTAGTGACAAAGTAAAATATTTAGGAATTTTCTGTGACGGGGACAAGATTTATTTCGCATATAATTTACATTTAAAATACCAGTGAATAATTTCTTTAATTTAGTTAGAAGTTCAACGAATCAACGATTTTTTGCATGCTGTTTTCTACAGAATTCAAAAAACATGTTCTTGGCGGAATTATTCTTTGCAGAGCAGACATTCATAATATAATCTCCCAAATCTTTATTTCTCAAGCATTTTCTACCAAGCCTTCACCATCTAGATGAAATCGCCAATGCCTTACATATACACCGATAAAAATGGTAGTAAATTTACACTATTTTTATATTAAAATTCAATGTTATTTTAAGTGATTTTTTAATACCACGTAGAATTCTATTTATTATTACTTAATAATAGTAAAATAACATGAAATTTTTAGCAGTGTAGGGCTGTTTTGAATTGCACCATTTTGTGATAGTCCTACTAACATGTTTGCTTCTTTTGCCCAGCTACTTACTTAAGTAGAAGTATTTGACAAAATTGGAACACCGTCGATGTACACTGATTTGTTACAAGGGAAATCTATCGGAAAATGTTTCAATTATCTACGTAATTTATCTCTTGAGTTTTGTTTGGTTATTGGGGCCAGTTTGGCGTTCCCCATTTTTAAAAGACTTGAAAATTGCAAATCAGTGTGTACATCTCCAGGGAAAGCAAAAGTTGAAGTTAATGTATACAAGTTTGTCCTTTTATTACAATATATTTAACGATTAGATAACGACATAAATAACAAATAACAATATTAAATTTTCTAGTACTTGTATCCTCCATTGCTGTCATAATTTTGTCCTCCGTTGTAACCATTTCCGTTCGTGTAACTGGTACCTCCGTTGTAACCATTTCCGTTCGTGTAACTGGTACCTCCGTTGTATCCATTTCCGTTCGTGTAACTGGTACCTCCGTTAACTGGCGCAGACGTATAAGATCCGCTTCCGCTGTAGTTATTTCCTTCGAATTTGCTGGGAACGAATCCTCCTTCGAGTTGCCCTCCGTTCAAACCAGAAAATCCATTTATGCTTGTATACTTCCCACTTAGTCCCACTTGACGACCGTTGCCATTGGCGTAAGTGCTTGCGTATTGACCACCAGCATATCCATTTGAGTAACCTCCGGCGTAGAGATTTCCGGATGAAACACCCCCATCGTAACCGAGGTTATTAACCAAACCGTAACCTCCCACGGGCACGGTAAAAATGAAGGGGTTGGATACTCTCACTGGGTACGGTTGTGGGATTTCAATCGGGTAGGGTTGAGAGACTGGCACTTCAACTGGTAGTGGGACACCCACGTAAACGGGCCTTTGTACTGGGACGGGAACTGCGCGGGGTATAACCACGGGGACTGGGCGTGTAACCGAAACCGGAACTGGATGAGGCACGGCTATCGACACTGGTCGAGGTACTGAAACGGGCTTTGGTATCGTCACGGGCACCGGAACTGGTTTATTAATTGTAACCGGGTAAGGTTGAGGAACCGGAACGGGTACCGCTTGCGTCTGATGCCTGATGATATTGCCGAATCCGTTTCCGAGCAATCCGCCACCAATTTCATTTCCGTTCAAAATTGATCCTGAGTACGCTAGGTTTTGGAAACCTAGCGCGTAGTTACTGTTGGTCAAGGGGGGCGACAGAAGTCCGTTTAGGTCTCCGGAATGTACCAAGGCGAAAACCGTCGGTAAAAGCTAAAAAAATTAAAGTAACACTAATCAGAAATTGAGGTTTTAAATTATAAAGTCTTCCTACCAGTAGGAACCTCATGATTGTGCGGATGTGAGGAGCTCGTGTGGAATGTGGGGTACGTAAAAATGTGGCGATTTATACGTTACCCACGCCCCTTAATGAAGCCGCTTTCTCGCGTAAGGTGACGAAGAAATGTAGCGTCCGATTTCCAAGAGGAAATTGCACGGTCACTTTTTAATGTCAAAGTGCACCTAATTGGAGGAACGCTACTGTAAGTGAAGCTTTTTTTCATTGAACTAATTGCGTACTGATCGTCGGAAGTCATTTATTTACTCAAAAGCTCAGAACGTTGATTTCTAAAAGGAAAAAAGGAAAGTGCGTTCGTGCTCATAATTTAATTGAAAAATTCTGTTTGATTCGTTTTTCACAATTGTAATTTCAATTTTGTTGTTGTTCCTAAATCTAAATTAAATTGTTTAAATTAACTACTCGATGACTTATTTGATTTGTTTTCATTTTAAACTTAATTGGTTTTAGTTACTTTGCTTAATCGAATTTAATAATATAATAGGCGAAGAAGAAATATATATGCAAATAAAAAGTGAAGGACCAATTAAAATAAGTTTGAGCTAAACGTTTACGTAAAATTTTCGGTATTTCGATCTTAATTAAATGTAGGTACTACCAAATGCCACTAATTGTTTGTTTTTAATTTACCACCATTAGTAAGAAATCATCGAAAACAAAGTAAAAGTGTGAATCAGAAAAAAAACGGTTTCTAAAGCGAAAGTGACACGGCGAACTATTTCTCATCGCATGTCCTACGAACTTTATTCTACGGTATTTCGGAATAACCGGTTCCTTGAAGCACCTTCGATGATAAATCTGGCGGATTTTATTAAATATTTTCGGCGTGTGCATACTAAGCAGATAAATAAATCAGCTTGTTTATAGAGAGACCCTGGGACGGACGAATCCTCGATTTCATCTGTCCTGAGAACCGGTTGACATTTCTAAATCGTTCTATTTCGGGAGACATTAGAAACGGTATTAATATGCAAATTTCAATAGTGTTGATATTTCGCTCTTTAACTTTATTAGAGCACGATGCAACAATTAAAAACATTAAAGCAATTCGATTCTACGAATAACATTTTCTTTGTTGTAGGAGCTTCCAACATGTTGCTTTTTATACTTGCTTCAAAATAGTTGCCTTCCACTAATGATGTGTTGCAATATCCTGTTAATATTTGTTTTGACGGCTTATTAAAATGCAATAGCTTACGAAATACCCATAAAAAAATTAGGCGTCCATTTGGAAAAGAAAACAATCAACAGAGCAATTCTAACTTCTGTTTCCAAGGTTGTGCAGAAATCATTCTTTTATAAAATAAATATTAAAAATCATTCTGACGGAAAGGTTCTTCATTACGTAAGAAAGAAAAAGGTTTCTAAAAAATAATAAAATTACTGCGAAAGTATCTTTTAACTTGTTATTGTGAACTTCTTGCAATAATTGGAATTTAATTTGCGATGGGAATATGACGATTTTTTAATTATTTATAATAAATAAAAGCACTTATTATTTTCAGACTAGTTTATTCGAAAAACGTTCATTTCTTTTACAATTCTGGTTTATCCTAAATAAATCCTGCAGACATTACTTTTCTGGTGTGGCTTCAGTCGTGCCCTGTACAACACCTCCGACGCCTTCGGAACCGGAATCAAAAGAGCTTTGGAAACTCGAATTAGCATCCGAAGATGATGAAGAGGAAGAAGAAAGTCCACCTTCGACACTAGCAGATGATCCGGATGTACTGAAGCTACCGGAGCTACCGAAGCTACTACCGGAGCTACCGAAGCTACCGGAGCTACCGAAGGAGCCTTCTACTACACCTCCTTCCAAGGGTGAGATGGTAGAAGATCCGAGTCTACCTTCTAGGAAGCCACCATTCAGCGTTGATTCTGATGAAGCACCCAGGACACCGCTGATTGATTCTGTACCTGTTGCAATGGCGGGTGTGGACCCTAAAATGCTGTCGAAGGATCCTGTGCTGATGGTCGAGCCCGTGCCGAAGCTACTGAAGGCCGCTGAGTTGGCAGCGTCAATTTGCGATTGTACTGAATTGACTTGGGCTTGAACGTCCACACCCGACAAGCCGCTGGTTGAAGTCGAAACTGCTCCAGCATCGACGAGGGCTCCAGTGCTCACTGCCGGAGCAACGGCGACTCCACTGCTAAAACCTCCAGTCTGAATTGCCGGTTGAATGTAAGAAGACCCCGTTCCATAGAGTCCGCCGTATAAACCGCTGCCATATCCGATGCCATATCCGCTGCCATATCCGCTGCCATATCCGTAAAGTCCGCCACCATAAAGTCCACTGCCATAATATCCACTACTATAAAGAGTAGGATATCCCACAGTGCCTACGTTGTATACCTGGGGCTCTTTGACGACAACAGGTGTAGGTACCTTAACAGCGTATGGTTGGGGTACGGGTACAGCGTATGGCTGTGGTACTCCTACTTTTACTGCGTGAGGAACTTTTACATAGACAGGTGTCCGGACAGCGTATGGTACTCTGTTGGTCACAGTAACTGGGTATGGCTTGGGGACATCGACTGGTACTGCTACTTTCCTGGTGATGGTGACAGTGTAAGGCTTAGGTACTACATATGGCACTGGGATTTTCTTTACTACATTCACCGGGTAAGGCTTGGGTACTTCTACGGGCACTGGTATTTTCTTTACTACGTGCACCGGGTAGGGTTTTGGAACTTCAACGGGTACATTTACTTTAACGGGCACGGCGTAAGGTTTGGGAACAGTAACGTGGTAAGGGACTGGGACGTTACGGTTAACGGTCACAGGAACCGGCTGTGGTACTGGCACAGGAATTTGTTTGGTGATGGTATTGATTTGATGTAGAGTTGGCACAGCGACTTGCTTGTAGGTGGTTATAGGAACATAGGAGGTCTGGACTGAGCCTACAGTCTTGACTCCGGTATGAACGACGCTCCCCAAACCTAGTCCACCTACTAAACCAGTACCGAGGAGACCACCACCTCCAACTACTGCTCCAGAATCTCCAACTAGTGCCCCAGACTCTCCTATTAGTCCACCTGTAGTTCCGACTGCGCCAGTTTCAACAACGCCGGGGCTGATACCTGCGGCTAGTCCAAGACCGGACACGCCGCTGCTACCGATAAGGCCGGCTCCAACCCCCAGCAAGCTTCCGCCGGTTTCAATGGCGGGGGTCGCGCCTACTACCCCGGAATTAACTCCGAACGAGCCCAAGCCGGAGTAAGCGGTTTGCAGAGATCCAAGTCCTCCTCCGAAACCATAACCGGAGTAGGGCAAGCTACGTTTCGGTTTTGGCGATTCGGGTTTCTCTTCTGACTTTGCAGATGCGACTGCAAAGAAGACCGCCGCCGCTACCTAAAACATAGACAGAATGTTTTCGTTTTAAAGTTGCTAGTCAATTAACCAGAATAATATGAAGAAACACACCAATAGGCTTCAGCACAAACGGAGAAGAAACTTGTTGCAAGAAATTAATTTAAACCAGGCCAATAAAATTTAAGGAATCAATACACTTTATTATCAAAAACAAGATTGATAAGATTGGAATAATTTTTGCAAGTGAGGCCATCAATTAGCTGAGTATTGCATATTTACTGAGTTTCCACCAAGTAATTCCATTAGAAGTACGAGTATTGTATTTATCTGGGAAGAAACTGGACACTCTGTAGAGTGTAACGGTTTTGGATGTAAGGCACAACTTTTTTTATATTAAAGACACCAAAGACGTTTTAAGATTCCTTCAGATTTAATTTTTTCTTGCAAAATTCGGCGATTCTGGGGGGATGAGACTATTTTGGAAGAGAGAGAGAAAGAGGAAATTGAATTTAATAGAGTCTGGATATTTATAAGGGAAGGAAGAAGATTGAGAAGAAACAAACATTTAGGAATCTGCGGGTTGAGTTGCACCCCAAAGGAATCTAAAGTTTAAAACTGATCAAGTTTTTGATTAAAAAAAAAATTGAAATAATAAATTCGTGTTGTAAATACTGAACGTTTAAAAAATTACGTTAATGTTCGATGATGACAATTGCTTTGCTTTCACTGCTTGACTTTTGAGAAAAATCAAAATTATTCATGGTTAATCATATTTCTAAATTATTTTGCATTTTTATTTACGCCACCTTTATTTGCGTTGTAATTTTTTAATTTTATCTGAACCCTTGAAAATGATAAAAAAGCAGAAGATTTTAACAATCCTAATTTACGAGGAATATTTCAATTGCCAACATTTTTTTATGGAGATCTGGTTATTATAATAAACAAATTAAATTATTAATTAATTGTAGAAATAATTATACAGTTACACATTTTATTTTCAGAATAGTACAATACTTAGAGTCAATGACTTCTTTTTAAATAACAATAATAATTTTAATAGTGTCGGACTTAAGAAAGTTTGAAGTTGATTATAAAATTTTTTACTCAAATTAATCAAATTCTAATTCTATATTATATGAGTAGATGTTAAAAAAATAACTATGTAATAGATTTATGTAATAAAAAGTGAAAGGTAATTTTTTCAAAGTCAGTTCCTTGTCAGCTAGTAATTTCTGGAACTTAACCCTTAGTGACACAGAAATTAATTTGAGTAAAAAGAAAATGACGTTTAAGTAATTCTACAAAACGATTAAAAGAAAAATTTATTACGTAATAAAAATATGCCAAGGTAGTGTGGGTTGTTGAATATTAATGAATCACGTGTCACTTTTCGGGCGTAAATTTCATCTTGTACTTCACAGAAAAATGTTGATTTCCTCATAATGTCAAAATGAGTTATTTATGATTCGACAGCAATAAGAAGTATAGATTACTATAGATACATACCAGCAAGACTCTCATTGTGGTTAGGATGAACTAAACACAAATAATGTCGAAATTCCAAAAAACCTCTCTTTTTATACAAGGATTTGAAGGCCTTCCGTCTAAAACAGGCTCCCAGTCGTAAAAGATGAGGTTTTTTCAAGTTACCACCTCGTTGCTCACACTATAAATGCTAATTTGATATTTGACGAGCTTACGCGAGCCTTATCAAATTATGTGTAACGTTCCTCTCCTAATGTGCCAGGAGGTCTTATGCAAATTTTGCCTTTTCGATTTTATGTGCAATCTTGAGCTACGATTCCAGATGAACTCGATATTTCATTCTTTGTACACGTAAAGAGTGAGGAGCTTAATACGAAATTAATTCAACTCGCTCTGACATAATTTAGGAAATCTCAAAAACGAAGGCGAACCGCTTCGCCCAGCCAAAAGCTAACTCTTCATTCATTTTATTATTAATAGTTATCGGACTTTACAAATTCTCTTAATTAAAGCGAATTAATTTTCGAGGAATGCCGCTCGTGTCAGACAAGTTAATGTCGTGCTAATAATAGCGTCCGATTATGTCACTCGAAAACAGCTAAGTCGAATAAGGAAGATGATTAATTTCGAAAAAAATAATTAATTCCATAACGGCAAATAATTTTTATCTTTATGGTTAAACAAATGCATAAAATAATAGTCTTTAAATTATTTCTTGACATTGATGTAAAGTTGAAAGCTTTTAACGAGCACTTTTATAGCCAATGATGATTATTATACAGAGCACATCACTAGAAGGGGAAAAAAATTAACTAATATTTTTAGATGTTACGTTATAAATTGCATATTTCAAGTTACATCAAAAATAATTTCAAATTTATATTGATTTTCTTTAAACGAAAAATAAATTACGGTGTTACTTTTCACTTGAATTAAACCAAATTAATATTTTGTCTGGTTCTACTTGTTTAAATTTATTAAATCTATTTTCAAGGAAGTGCAGAAGCCATTGAGGTATTTTGGGGAACCTTTAAAACAATTTAGGGCCGATGAAAGTTTTTCATCCATGAATGGCCAAAGTCTATTTATTCGTTTGGGATTTTATTTCTATCAATTCTAGGGATGGTCTGTCTCTTCTTATATTTTCAGAAAATATTCCAGATTTGATCTACGCATACAAAAAAAAATGATGTAATCCATGATTACATTCTTTTTGGTGTTCCAGCACTCTATTTCTTCGAAATTCTAGCAATTCATATATGAAACGAAAGATAACCCCTAGTCTATTTTCTTAGATCTACGAATCTGTCCAAATTGATAATCACTTTTGCCCAATTCCTTCGAAGCTTAAGTTCATAATTTCCTTTATGTTGCTCGCCCAAGTATAGCTATTTGTAACTACTTTTTCCATCGATATCGTTTGTTTTGTGGTAATAAGTCAATGAGCTAGAGCTTTCTTGCAAAGCCCTAGCTCTTTCGGAACTTGGATTAGTTCAAAATAAAATAGTTGCCTCATTTACAACATAATTTATGTTTGTGATAAGATCTGAAGATGTACCTTTGCCTTGGCAACATAAAGGTCTTTTTCTTCACAAAGAAAAAAGGGCTTGACTCCTCTGGGTTGGGTTGGTTTGTAAAGTCCCAGCTCTTTCAGAACTTGGATTAGTCCAAAATAAAATAGTTGCCTCCCATCATTTACGCTTGTGCCGAGGTCTGAAAATGTACCTTTACCTTGGGAACATGGAGGTCTCTTGCACCACAAAGAAAAAAGGGGCTCGACTCCTCGGAGGGTTGTTTATTACTTATTGCTTTTGGCTTTGAATGGTATTATTTGCATGTATGTTTTTCAAGAGATGTCTGTTTCTAAAACATTCTAAAATGAGTTCAAAATAAAATAGTTGCTTCATTAACAACATAAATTATGTTTGTGATAAGATCTGAAGGTGTACCTTTGCCTTGGCAACATAAAGGTCTTTTTCTTCACAAAGAAAAAAGGGCTTGACTCCCCTGGCTTGGGTTGGTTTGTAAAGTCCCAGCTTTTTCAGAACTTGGATTAGTCCAAAATAAAATAGTTGCCTCCATCATTTACGCTTGTGCCGAGGTCTGAAGATGTACCTTTACCTTGGTAACATGAAGGTCTCTTGCACCACAAAGAAAAGAGGGGCTCGACTCCTCGGAGGGTTGTTTATTACTTATTGCTTTTGGCTTTGAATGGTATTATTTGCATGTATGTTTTTCAAGAGATGTCTGTTTCTAAAACATTCTAAAATGAGTTCAAAATAAAATAGTTGCCTCATTAACAACATAATTTATGTTTGTGATGAGATCTGAAGGTGTACCTTTGCCTTGGCAACATAAAGGTCTTTTTCTCCACAAAGAAAAAAGGGCTTGACACCTCTGGGTTGGGTTGGTTTGTAAAGTCCCAGCTCTTTCAGAACTTGGATTAGTCCAAAATAAAATAGTTGCCTCCGTAACAACATCATTTACGCTTGTGCCGAGGTCTGAAGATGTACCTTTGCCTTGGTAACATGAAGGTCTCTTGCACCACAAAGAAAAAAGGGGCTCGACTCCTCGGAGGGTTGATTATTACTTATTGCTTTTGGCTTTGAATGGTATTGTTTGCATGCATGTTTTTCAAGAGATGTCTAAATTGGGTCTTGCTTTCCACAGTCTGTCATTATTGACTCATTACTCTCATTTGGTTTTTCATTTATTACTCAGAACATCGCAAATTAATTCTAATTAGGTTATGTCAGTAAAGGAAGTGATTTAATTTCGTTGGCTGTAGTTTTTAGATTACCAACAACTTTTTGGCATCTGGTCCCCAAGGAATTCTTTGGGAAAATATTTAAAAAATTAATCTAGGATTTGTTTCTGAGAAAACCAAATTATCTTGCTTAGGAAATCGCAATTTTTTCTTAAATTCTTAAAGTCACAAGTTGTCCAACTAAATTATTCATTTGTAAGAGGATTAAAAAGCTAGTTTGTTTTTTTTTAAATGTGAAACAGATATTTCCAAATTTTGGTTACGAACGCCTTCGTTTCACATTGCTGACCACGTCCATAAATCATTGTAAAGGTCACTTGCCTTGTTTACAATTCTCATGCTACTGGAAATGTTTATAGTTCAGATTCTATTCTCACAGAAGATCGAAAAGGATGGGCTTGCTTAATTGAATTTGTGCGATTTTTATTCGCGAAGGGCTTTTTCCCGCCGAGACTTTCGAACGAGTTCGGGCGTGATGAGATCAAATAAATATTTGCCTGGCATTTGTGGGACCAAATCCGTTTGCACAATTTCATAAATTATTTCTTTCCACATCTGGCGGCCTTGATTCACTAATAGAGCACCATCAAGTTTCCGTAACAGATTCGCCATTATTTAGAAAACCGATCCACCTTTTTTGTTGGGTTTTTAATTTATTCTGTTTCGACGAGTTCATTTTGTCTGGTATTCAGAAACTTTTTAAATAAAAAATATGTAGATTGTTGTCGTGATTTAACAGATTTATAATTATTTTCTTGATTTAATTTTTTGATGCTTTAATTCAAACCATTTCCATTTATAAATCGTTTAATTTTATTATTTGTTTGTTGAGTTCAGAATAGTTGATGAAGTTATGTTGAAAACTAAAATCGTTGAAAGCTTGAGCAATTTTCAAACATAATAAAATATAATTTATTTATTCTAAATAAAAGAAAATGTAATTAATTTATGTCTTAATATTCAAAACTGATTTAAATTTGAAACTACAATGTCAATGTTAAAAATTTCAGAGCCGGATTTTGTAAATTAAAAATTTATTAATATTTACAACTATTGACGGATGCCAAATAATAATCATAATTAATTTCTTCTAATTATATGTATAGAAAATGAAAATACTAAAGAAGGATTATTTATTATTTCTTGTTTAATTTTTATTACCATTACCATTAATGAATATACATATAAAATTCCTCGCCTATTTTTTTAATCGTTTTATTTGTTTCCCTCACTATTAAAGTTATTTAATTTTGTTCTTTAATTGTTGGATATAACTTGGATATGATTTTAACTTATTTCGTACTCGTCATTAAACAATAGTAAGTGTAATAGTGTTTCTAAAAATAAAAAATATATAAAATAAATAATTAAAGCTGGTTCTTGTCCGATGAAGATTGTATCCGTTTAAAAGAGTTTGTGATATAAAATAAATACTTCCAAAGCACTGCGAAATGTAAAATGAACATATCAGTGGATTGTTAATCATAAATAATTATAAATAATTATTAGAAAAAGAGGAAATAATGATCCTTTATGATTAAACGTATGTGCATTAATTTAAGTAATTAATTTCTTTGACCTGCGACGTCAGAAAGGATAAGCCCTATTTGTTAATAAGATTCCTAAAAGTTTAATAAATGCATTGATATCTTGATGACGTAATTTTAGTTCTGCATATTTCATACCATCACACGAGCTTGCTTAATACGTGAATATATTTTTTTGGCATTAAGAATAACGTATGTCCAAAAAATCCAGAATCTTCTCCAAAATTATGCAAGAACGCAACATCAAAAAGAAAAAAAATTCGCATTTAATTTTCTCCGTAAATGTGAGCCGCCGGGGTTTTTTCTAAGACGACCACAGAAACAAAAAAAAAACAAAAATATTTTTTCTAATTTGCATACCGCCGGGCAGACCAGATTGGTGGCCATATTTTAACGAATACGCATAAATTTATTTTTTTGCAACCGCTTAATTAAATGTTTTAATAACTTTGACATTTTACGTTTTACGGCTCATCTTGACATTTTCGCCTGGGAAAGACGTGGACATTCCTTGAAATACCTAATTTAAAACTGACCTGATATATTTTTTTCGTTATGTAAAAAGATCACGAGGTATTTTTATTCCACATTCGAAGCATCCTTTTTGGGGGCAAGGAGGAGACTTTCGCAGATTTAGAATTTAACATGCTAATAAAACTAAAAGCTGTGATATGAAATTTGTTTATTGAACGACAGACTAGTATTTTAATAGCCGACATACAGATTTATATAATTTAGATTGATGCGTTCGTTTTACATTCCTTCAGTGTTTACTTCTTCTTCCATAATTGGGTTCCGAAGGTGGTTCCGGTTTTTGCAATCACGCTATTCGCGGCGGCGTTAGCAATGACGCTGCTTGAATCTGCTACTCCGACAGTTTCGGCTGTGCTTATGCCACTGCCAATTCCGCCAGCCCATCCTTCTTCAACAACTCCACCACCAAGTCCGCCAATAACTCCCCCAGTCGCCCATCCATCTGATCCAACTGGAACGGTCCCAATAGTTCCTACGGTTCCGACAGTTCCAACTGTTCCGACAGCTCCTACATTTAAAGCTCCTACAGGTAAAGATCCGACAGGTAGTGTTCCCACAGTTCCAAACGTTGATACTGGTACAGACGTTCCAACTTGGCCATAGTATTCTGGAACTTTATATACAACGGGGGTTGGTACTTTGACGGGAACAGGCTGTGGAACATGTACTGGGTAAGGTTGTGGTACGGCAACTTTAACGGGATGTGGAACTTTAACGTAGTATGGGGTATGTACAGGTACTGGTACGTTCTTGGTTACTGTAACTGGATATGGTCGGG
Organism: Dorcus hopei; assembly: GCA_033060865.1. Classification (NCBI taxonomy): domain Eukaryota; kingdom Metazoa; phylum Arthropoda; class Insecta; order Coleoptera; family Lucanidae; genus Dorcus; species Dorcus hopei. Next base: position 11,499,198 of record CM065425.1, read on the forward strand.
GTACTTCTACTGGTACAGGAACGTTCTTGGTCACATGTACTGGGTACGGTCTGGGGACTTCGATTGGAACCGGTACATTCTTTGTGACGGTCACTGGGTATGGTTTAGGTACTTCGTAAGGTACTGGCACGTTCTTGGTTACAGTGACGGGGTAGGGTTTAGGTACTTCAACGGGCACGGTGACTCTGACGGGCACCGCAACAGGTTTGGATATGTGAACTGGATATGGGACTGGCACGTTACGGGTCACAGGAACGGGATAGGGTTGTGCTACTGGTACAGTTACGTGCTTGGTGACGGTATGGACTTTCGTGGTTGGAACTGAGTATGGGCCGTAGCCGTATGTGTACGGGGCGTAACTGCCCAAAGATCCAATACCGGAGTAGAGACCGCCAATACTTTCCAGTCCAGAGTAAGCACCACCGATTACTCCGGCTGAGCCGATTACTCCGGTTGTACCGATTCCTCCGGAGTACAGACCTCCAGAATATAACCCTCCAGAATATAGGCTGCCAGAATATAGGCTGCCAGGATATACGCCTCCAACACCACCGATTACTCCACCATCAACACCAAATGAATTGTAACCATAACCTAGCCCGTAGCCTAACCCATAACCATACCCAAGTCCGTAACCTCCTAACCCCCCGTAAAAATCGTGTCCAATACTGCGTTTAGGTTTAGCGGATGCTTCCGGCTTGGCTTCTTCTGCAGCCACCACTGCGAACACCAATACTACCGCAACCTAAAAAAAAAATGAACATAGGCATTATAGATAAACAATATCAATAATCGTTAAAATAAATTTGGTTTTCGATTGTGTAATAGCGAAAAGAAGTTACGTACCAGTAGTTTCATATTGTGGCCGGTCTTGACTGCTAGACACAAATGATATCGAAATTCCTAAAAATCTCGCTTTTTATACAAGGATTTGAAGGACTTCCATCCGAAACTCGCTTCTAGTAATAAAAGCCCGACTTTTTGTGAACCGTTACTAAATGCTAATTTATATTATTTATGCGATGGATTGGCGAACGCGTGGCCGGATTGCATCTGTGTGCGTAATTAAAAACGCATCATCGACCTGTCATTAAGTGTGATTTGTTTGTGGTGAATGTGGATCGTCTGAAGTTGAAAAAAAAATTGATTAGGTGCAGGTTATGCACGGTAATCTACGACGATGAAGTCACTAATTTACATTAACATTTTGATCCGTGTGAAATGGAGTAATAAATAAAGGAGATGTGACTACGACATTTTTATAAACGCGATGGGTGCGTATGTTGACGTACTTCTAAGAAAACCTGTTCTCAACGGAAACTAGGTGAATTAATTTAGATAAATTTTAACTTTATCTTAATTTGAAAAGTTAATCCTTTATTTTAGTTTCGAAATAACTGCGAACTCTTGGTATCGATTAAAAAATCTGTAAGTTTTGATGAAGCTTTCAATCTATAACGAAACGTTGCTAAATGCCACTGGAAGCTCCTCTAATTGCGCTAAACATATTTGTAAATTACGAAAGATCATTTGAAATTTTGTATAAAAAAATATAATAATTTCTAAACGATGTTTACATCATAGAATCGTAGAATACAACGTGACTTCCGACTGCAAGCGGCAAAGCTGTTTCAGGAAAGTTAAAAGGGGATAGAAAAACGTTCTTAAACTTATCAATCCATCGATCGATGTATCATAAAAGAATGAAGTGTAATTTTGACGTCATTGAAAACGCCTTTTTCGTATATGTACGTTTAAAAAATAATGTAACTTTAAAACAGACCAACTTCTTCAATATGCTGCTTAACATGATAAGAATCTCTTGTCTCTCTTCTTTTGCTATTTCTTTATTTTTTGATTACATTTCTCTCTTGTGCTCTTCCTTTGTAAGTGTTTCTTTTGAACCACCGCGCAGTATGTCGTTTTTTAATTTGGCAGTTGTAAGTTGTTTTATTCTTTCTCCTTTGACCACATCTGCGCAATTGAAAGAAAAGAGGAGCTTAAATACGTATAAAGAAACCAAGGGTTCTCTGAAGATGTCTGAGCTTATTAAAGAAAACGTACTTATGTGTTTTCCATAGACTTATTTTGAGTTGAAATTGTTGAATTGTTATTTACTAATAAATACCATATTATTATTATTATTAAAGGTGTATTTGTGTTTTCATGAATAAATAAATTATCCCAATCCAGGCATTATGTAACATTCTTAACGTTTTTATTTATTGAGAACTTCTGTTTATTTATTTTGATTGCCAATAATATTAAGCACATAACACATAACTAAGAAGCATGCTATTAAAAAGATAAAGCCCCCAACTCAAATGAGCCTATTCAAAATTTAAAAAAAATATTTTTCACTAAATAATAATAATAAATGTCATTGGTGAGGTTCGGCTATTAAATGCTCTTCCACCTAATCATACAAAATTAGAATGAATTTAAACAAATGTAGGTAACAGACAAAAAACAAAAAAAGAACTTAATTAACATTAACTAAACTTATTTAAAAAATAGGCGTACGAGGACCGTTTGAAAGTCTGCAGAGATTTAATCCGGAGGTGATTTGGTATTTCGTTGTAGACTTTGCAGCAATTATATACAAAGCTTTTTTGATCAAATGTAGTAGTATGTTTAGGAATACTTAATTCGTTACAGAATCTAATATTAACTTCGTGAAGCTCATTCCTGAAATTTGTGTGTCGATTCTGCTCGTATCTGTAGCAACCGTAAGATCTGTAAACTTGTAACTCAGTTATTAAAATATGCAATTTTGAAGTTCTGTGGAAAGTATGATTTCTTGGAGGTTCCTAGGATTACTCGTAAGTCTCTGTGGTATTATCTTATAGACTTACAAGAAATCGTATCATACTGAGAACTTCAAAACTGCACCTTTTAATAATTGACCTACAGGCTTACAGATCTTACGGTTGCTACAGATATTAGAAGAATCGCTCCATTAATTTATCTTTGAGATAAGAAGGATGATTTGTTGATAAAATTTTGTGAACCAAACAAGAGCTAACCATACACGAGCATTCATTCCCGCCGGAAAGTGCAATCGTGAAGGAAAGAACGTGTGTTAGTGAAGTACGAGATGGCTAGCCAACATTCTTACTTCCTTCGGAAATCAGATTAGGAATGTTCCCATGTTCCTGACCGACACGATAAATACTTACTTTGCAGTCACGTCACACTTTACCGATTCGAGAAACGAAATCAACACATTCTTTTATCCTTATCTAATACGTTAAAACAATGATAGAATTTATAAATTTGTCATTTTGAGTCGATCATTTTCTGACGTAACTGCAAAGATCGAGCGGAAGAACTGTAGTTTCGTGTAGACTTGTTTATACTTCCACTATTTCCAAGATTGAGCGTTTTCACACTTGGCGACACTGCAGCGACACCGCAACGACACGACACCAGCAACGATGCTGGTGGGCGCGAAATTTCATGTAATCTTATGGAACCGCTTTCACACTTGACGACATGTCGTTCCAGGCACCGACAAAGGTAAAATGTCGTTGCTGTGTCGTTGCAGTGTCGTCAAGTGTGAAAACGTTCAATGGCATGAATGAATGCTGGTGTATGGCTAGCTAAACTAAATGATGCTTTCGTCTGGTAGACATATTTAACCAGTTCAAATCTTTCAATGCAAAAGAGACATGATCATATTTCCGCAAATTATATACATATAAAACGAATGCAGTTATTTTGAACTCTTTGAATTCTCATACTGTTATAACTAGGGCCCGGACTAAATAGTCCCTGCCTCAGTTTACCAGTTATTTCGCTACACAATCTACGCGATGAGCGCAGCAATAATTACAGCGGTCCACTGCATCGCTTGTAACACGTCATAAAGCCAGCGGCGCCAAGGCAAATTCCCAAAATATTTTCCGTGCGGTTCACGATATTTACGATAAAATAATATCTATTAATTTTGTTTAATGGTTTTTATAATTACCCTAACTCGGTTTAAGCATATCGACTAATCGAGCACGCATTCTGAAGGCAATTCGTACCGATCGAAGTCTGATCATGCGGCGCGCCTCCCAAACGGACATCGCTGCGACGGAACTAAATAATCCGGGCCCTAGTTATAACTATCAAGGAAGGGACCATAAACAGTGTCGCAGTATTTAAATTTTGATAAAATTAGAGAGTAGTGAGCAAAATTTTTAATTGTTTAGATAAGTAGCATTTATGACAATATAAACTTTTCATAATATTAAATGAAAATTTGAATAACATATTTACATGACCAACAAATTTTTAATTAGAATCAAGTATAAGGCCTACATTTTTATAACATTGCACTATCGGAAGCACAACATCATCATTAGCAATTCTCAATTCTACTCCTGTCGTTTTTACGACCGAAGAGCATTACAACGCATTAATTTTTGTTTAATTTTAGATTATGAAGGGTGCGGAAAATTCAATAAAATTACGTAATTCTATGTTAATAATATCTAATGCACGTGACAATTCCGAAGGAGAAAAAAATAGAATAAAGTTGGCTATCATCTGCATATAACTGAGTTTTCAAATTTTTTGTTAAGTTGCTGAAATTAAATGTGTATAAGTTATACCTAAAGTAAAGGTCCCAGTATCGATCCCTGAGGAACCCCTGAAGGGACATATTTGATATCTGATTTAATTTCATTTAAACTTACGATTTGCTATCTGCCAGTAAGATAGTTGTTAAGAAAGTTACAGCTTGAAATGTCAAAATCTATATGTTTTAATTTTACAAGTAGCAGTTTATGATCTAAGGCAGTCTTTCTCAAAGTGGGCGATAACGCCCCCTTGTGGGCGCTAGAGGCTTATAGGGGGGCGGTAAAGGGCACAGAGAAAATCGGGGGAAACAAGATAAGACTCATATATAGCAGGCTATAATTTAACGAAAGTTATTAAAGTAATGATTACGATTGGGATTTTTAAGATGTGGTGAAGTTAAAAATTTTAGGGGGCGCTAGAAAATAATTGATTCTCAAAGTGGGCGGTAGACGAAATTAGTTTGAGAACCTATGATCTAAGGTATTAAAAGCCTAATTTGATAAATAATTTGATGTATACAGAATTTCAAAGATTTTTTTATGTGTCCTATGTAACGAAAAGAAAATTAAGGAAGCGAAGCTTACTTGACGTCTCTCCATTTATCTTTCAAATTTCAATGCACAGGGGCATCGAGAAATATGGCTGGGCTATAAAAAAATGAATTATTTGAAAATTTCAAACGCCTACTAAAATTATGCTTTTTATATGATGAATACTACAGGAAATTTTTATCTTGAAACGTATTATAAAGGTTATTACTTTCTTCGGGTTTATTTGAAAAGCAAAATCTATTAGCCGTATGCACAGACAAATTTCAAGGTGGACTTGATACTTAAAGCTAACTTCACATCAAATTGTGCGCCGTATAGTTACATTATTCAAAGTAAAGGTTTACTTTGGCTTAAGTCTAAAAATTTCTCTGTGCATGCGGCCATAAGTGGATAAGCCAACAACAATTGCACAGCTGAAAAACAACATTCGGACCGAAGTTAATGCACTCAATGCGCTACTATGTGAGAGGGTCATAGAAAATTTTGATGTTCATATGGAAGCTTGTAGACGTGCTCGTGGTGGACATTTAAGCCATGTCATTTTTCGCATATAATTGTTAAGAGCCATATTTTTAATAAAAATAAACAAACTCGAAAAAATCTAAGTTTCTGCATGTTTTGTTTTAAAAAAACATCTAGGCACGTCTTTTGAAAGACCCTTTATAAGTAGCTTTTGAATATGTCCTTCTATTGGGCTTAAAATTCCTTCTGAAAATCTCCATTTTCTGTATACGAGAATCGTTTAATAATTCAGTTAAATTTCTATGAGATGGCGCCACAGCACCTCTCGGAAAAAATGACAATCTTCTTTCTCCAACAATTTGGAAAAACAATTATAGTTTTCTTATAATTACTCCTAATACAATTCTAAAAAAATATTTCTTAATACCCGCCGCTTCTGCATGAAACGTTATCATTAATACCGTGCTTTCAAATGAATTCTTGATTAAAATAAGCTGTGTTTTTTTATAAAGTTGTCAGTGTCATATTATCTGATAATAACATCATATAAGAAAATGCGTAAAGTGGAAAAAAAAATTCAGAGAAATACTTAATTGAACAACACAAACGTGCCCTGCTCTTCATGTTTTCAAACGCGGTTGGCAAGTCTTGGGGGGTTAAGTTAGTACAAACAGATAAGTGGACAGCTGTCAGTGCTATAAATCTTTAGGAGAAAAATCATTGAAATCAGAGCCTACTTTAATTAGGAATTTAATTGAATTCGCGGTATTATCCAAATAAATAAATAATTCTTTAATCTTAAATAAACTTGAGGACTTCGCCAGTTTTTTTGGCTTTTGGATGTACGGTGTCACAAAATTCTCCTTTCTTTTGTTTCATTTCATTCATTTCTTGCAACCGTTGACTGAAAGAAGAATTTTGTAACGCGGTAGCTACATCCGGAAGATACATCAACAATAAAAATCAAGAACAAAAATAAATTAATGCAAATATCGATTGTAACCCGTTTGACATTTTTAATTCCTGGATCGTCACTTGTTTTTTCTTAATTTGCCAGTAGATAAAATAATTGGACTGCGGTACAGAACACAACGCAAAATTTAACTGAAATCTTCGAAAAAGCTCTGAACAGCAATGAACCGCATTGTCTAAAATTGCGCGAAATTCAACTAAAATCCATAAAAAAAATTCCCACAAAGTGACAACTTTAATTGGAATCGGCAAGTCGTCGCGTCGTCGGTAAGTTGAGTTCAAAATCGGCAGATCTAGCGAAAAATCGTTTATTAATGCAGGCGGCCATGTTTTTAAAAGTTATACTTTTGTGACACCATTAAGAAAGGGCGCTGATATTTTTAGTTCAAGTTTTTAAATTATTTATTATTAGTTATTATGTTATCTATCAGAATTTATCTGCTTGGTGATGTCACAGCTGGCAAGTGTCACTTTTCAAACAAGATCATGCCAAATTTGAAACAAAAGTCATGCAGGCAGACAGACGTTCGAAGTATGCACTGTTGGGTTGCGTTTATAAACTACACTACCGAGAGCAACTTGGGCGTGAGTCGCATCTTTCTCACTCGCGATTTTTAAAATATTTTGCGTTTCTTTCATCTGTTTCAAGAAGTCTTGTATTTACATTATTTCCATGACAACGGGCGCATCTCTCATACTCTACTTAATAGTGGGATGTGAAAAGTGCGTCCGTTGTCATGGTAATAATGCAAACGCAAGGAGTCTTGAAGCAGATGAGCTAGTCGCAAAATATGTTAAAAATTGTGTGTGAGAAAGATGCGACTACACGCCCAAAATGCTCTCGACGGTATAATTTATGAACACAACCTAGCTGTTAACATAAAAATGAAAAAAAAAAAAAAGAATGAATTTCGTGCAGTCTTAAAAGAGTTCTATTTAAAAAAGTGGACGGCTACTCAGATTAATGCCCAATTTCTTCATCGCTTTATTTATTTATTTTACCTTATAGAAACAACAGTGGCGTACTCACGGGGGGGGGCTAAGGGGGCTGAAGCTCCCCCTAGAGTCAGCTATGTGGTACTAGAATTTAATAATATAATTTAAGTATTGCAAAAAAAGAGTACGCCGACTTAATTTCGTTTGGTAACGTAAGTTCGGTATAAATTCATATTACATATGTATCTTTACTATTTAATATGTTCTTGTATATTCTTACGTGATTCTTACAATTATTATTATTATTTTTAAGCCCCCTCCTAGACAAATTTCTGGGTGCGCCACTGAGAAACAAACAGGAAATTCCTAATACTAATGTTTCTATATAAAACAATTATAATTACAAAAAGAAAAGAAAAATGTTCTTTACAGAGAAATGCAACATTTTTAAATTAAAACGACATGAACTAAATAAGATCATACTAGCAACTAACCATATAAATACTCGAATTACACATTATAACATGAATTCAGTTGCGAATGCAGGGAGGACTACAACAATAAAAAGATAAAAATTACTTTTAATGAGAGAAAACTGCGGACTTGGCGGATTTAACAAATACACACTTGGATACACCAAAAATTTCTACAGACTGATAGTGATTATTATACAATTTACAAATTTTGTTAATCGAAGATATGGTACTTGAATCAACACACATGGGAGGTTGAGGTCTGATGCTATAGTACGGTATATGAAGTCTGAATAACGACAACAACCAAGCATTATCAACAAAATTGTTAAATATTTTAAATAAGATACACAGCATTGCTAGATTGCTATGTTTAAGGAGTGGGATTGAAAAATCTGATCTTATATGAGCATATGATTCAAAAGGTGGATTTCTTTTATATTTTTTGTAAAATAGAAATTTCAAGAACTTATTCTGGACTTTTTCAATTAAAGCCTCATTTGATTTAGCAGTTGGATACCAAATTACAGACGTTAGTTAGAATGTGGCACATAGTATGTGTACAGCACATTCCAACTGACAGATAAATTAACCTCAGGACAAACACGGTGAAGAAATCGGCCATAAAGCAGAGTTAAATGAAGTTCACAGGGCTTCTGCTCCGTCGCTGAAAACACTCAAAAGTGCTGTTCCACCAAGAAAATGTCCCATCGCACAAATCAACAATTGCATTGGAAAAATTGCATGCTTTAGGATTTCATTTAATTCCTCATCCATCCTATTCTTCGGACTTAGCCCCAAGTGACATTGTCCTCTTTCCAAACTTGAAATTCACGTCTACTGAAACTGTCATCGTCGCTGTCAATTAGTATTGTGAAGCCCTTGAAAAACTACTTTTCTAACGGGTTGGAAAAATTGGAATCTCTTTTGACCAAGTATCCTAGCCGTCAATGGAGATTGCGTTGAAAAGTAAAATTCATTTTTTCCGAAAAAGTGAGTTTTGTACATAATTTGCTTTTTTGCTGTAATTATCAAAAGACCCTCGTACACATTTTAAAGCTTTGAAGTTGAAGCAATTTTTTACCCCACCTCGCAAGCTAATTTTCAGCACCGCCTTTCTAGGGTTCATGAGCGCATAAAAAACAAATTGTAGGATCATGTTCGAGCCCTGGTGGTATTACCCCCAATTCGTCCCCTTTCTCGTTGGCCCTGCCAATGCATTCTTTATGTAATCCCTTTACGCGTCAATTTTTTCAAATATTAAGCAACTATATTTTTTCGACGATTTCTTTTGACTGAAATTCACTTTTAGGTCAAAATATTAGATATTGAATTTAGAATATGTTTTTTTTTTTTTATTTAAAACTGCTTCAGTTACTGATTTAAATTTCGTCTGCGTAATAATCATAATCAGCCTGCAAAGTTAAAGTATCTGACTTTTTTCAAGAAACTCAAATAGTACGGTGGCGTAGTACTGACCGCCTTTAAAAATTGAAGTCGAATACTTTCGAAGAAATAATAAGTACTGGCTTGCATTTTGGCACGAGTTGACCAATGATTTAGTAATTTTAGGTGAATTAGTTACGAATTTAAGCGAAAATCTCAAAATGACTTCAACTTACAAATCAAAAAATAATAATAGCTGCTTTCCATTTACATATTAAGTAAGGAAAAATTATCTGATGTACGGTATTCAGCCTCACTTTACATCAATAGCGTTTACACGTTTGGCGCAAAATTAAAGATAGATGTAGGTTATAAAACGCGAACTTAGGCAAGTGAGGACGAACAAAAGTAAGCTCATGAAGACGAAAGGGGGGCGGTAAATTCCTCAGATCATTTTCCTCAGCAATTGTAAATGTAACACGCAAATGAGTGAGGTGAGGTGATGTCATCTGATAAATAGGGTAAAAGGAAAACAGCTGTTATCCTTTATACAGAAATAATTTTGAAGAAGAAAATTATTTTAGTCTACAAAATCTGATTCTAAGTAATAATTTTCTTTTAATAAAAACATAGATTAAGAATTTTTCGATTTTTCTTGACCTGGGCAAAATTTTCGACGCCTAGATTTTGTTATCGATTTAGCAATAATCGGCCATCATATTCTTGTTCCATTTTCTTTAGTATCTTTTCTCTATTTCTCTTATATCTTGTTGAAACAGTCCTCCCTTTTCCTCAATTACTTATCCCAAATTTTCAGGAAAATATGAGAGTTAAGAAGTGTAGTGTTTGATACTTAAATTGCATCCTCAGTTTCTACGCTTTTTCAGCATTCACTAGAACTTTCTATTTTGAATGTTTTTGTTTTCCAAAAAATTTTTGACAACTTTGAACCTCCATTCAGTTTTTTTCATTTGTTGCTCAAATTACACATGAAGTAACAAAGTTCCCAGCTCTGAATTGTTTTTGTTGTAGGACTCTGTTTTTATATTGAATGTATTATTTAATTCAACTTTTTCCTTAATACACTTCTTAAATAATTAACTACATATGTATTTTCCATATAGGTAAAAAAAATGTGCAAGTCAATAGATTAAACCTTTTTTTTTAAATCTTTTAATAATAATAATATTTATTTGCATATATAAAACATACAGTTTTTTTGCATCGTCAAAGATACATAATAAATAGTACATAACATAATACATCGTACATAATACATTACAAATAATTTGGTATAAAATAACCCATTGTATAGGTAGATACCCCAATATTTCGTATAAGAAAAAGAAACTGGTATCACATTAGATGGTAAAATATGTTACAATAATTTATTATAAATGAGTAATTGAGTCTGCTAATATTAAACAGTACTTATTATATTTGTGTAAAGAAATTCGTTAATATTGTATGGACACATATCAATAATGATATTTTTAATAGTGTATTTAAATTTATTATTTGATAATAGTTTAATATCGCCACGGAGGTGGTTATAAAATTTTATTGCGGAACTTATGAAGCTTTTATGTGTAACTGTTAATCTGTGTTTGGGTAGTAATAATTGTTCTTTGCCTCTTGTGTCAAAGTTATGATTATTTTTGAGTTTGATAAAAGAGTTCTCATTTTCGCGAATATATAGTAAGCATTGATATACACAGTTGGTCTGGTCAAGACTACGTATACGGTTATTGTGAGTAAATGAAGGAGAGGCTCATTGAAACTTGTGTGGAAATGAAATAGAGATATTACAACGTTGCGTGCGAAGGTAGGAATGCTGCGGCCGGAGCGTGGCCCGCGTTGTCAATCGGCAACATCGATTGATGTAGCTATTTCATTTACTCATGCGCTTTCTACTATTCTATCCTTCATTTACTCACGATAAAGGCATAGGCAGTGGTGGCCAGGCCAACTATGTATAAATAAGCCTGGTACTGTGAATAGTTTTAAGTTTTTAAAGTATTCTTTACATGAATCTAAATAATTACAATTAGCTATAATTCTGATTGCTTTTTTTTGTAAAATGAATATCAATCAGTTGAGTTACCCCAAAATAGTATACTGTAGTTAATTAGACTTTGGAACAATCCGATATATGCATGTCTTCTGACTTGAATAGGTGTTATAAGAGAAATACGACGTAACAAGAAAATTATGCTGGACAATTTTTTACTAAGAGCAAAAATGTGTTCTTTAAAAGTAAGTTTGAAATCGAGAGTTATACCGAGAAATTTAACTGTGGCTTTATCATTAACATTGCAATGTTTTAATGAAAAGAGTTTTTTCAAGATTTAAGCATAAATTATTCGCTGAAACATTTCTAGCGAAATACTAACATGTTTATTTGCTTGGCTTTTTGTTTCATTAATTAAAGTTGTGTCATCAGCAAACTGTATAACTTTTTTATTGGAGATAAATTTTGGAAAGTCATTGACATATATTATGAACAAAAGAGGGCCAAGAACGGAACCTTGAGGTGTACCTGCGGCTAATTCTGAAATCTGAGATTGGTTGCTGTCAAATTCTACAATTTGTTTGCGGTTAGAGAGATAAGAAGAGAGAAAGTCATGTGAAACTCCTCGTATTCCATAGTATTGTAACTTATTCACTAGGGCTTCGTGCTTAACACTGTCGAAAGCCTTTGAGAGATCACAAGACAGCGGGGAGATCATCACCTTCTTCAAAGGCTTCTACTATCGTCAAGAATAGGTCAGTGACGGCCTGTTTTGTAGATATTTTTTTGCGAAAACCATATTGGCTAGGTGCTAGTAAATTGAATTTTTCTAAAAAATTGTATAATCTATTATTAAATGCGATTTCAAGTGGTTTGGAAATAGTCGGAATAATGGATAATGGTCGGTAATTATTTAGGATATTCGTGTCTCCTTTTTTATGAAGAGGTATAAATTTTTAATGCAGCAGGAAAAACTCCCGTTTGAAAAATCTTATTTAAAATAATTTTAACAATTAATGGTAACAATTGTGGACACAATTGTCGTTATGGCAATAAACTGGGAGTTAAAGTTAACTTCCTTTTATAATACTGGGCCTAAGAGGACTTACTAGTCCTGGAGCCAATGCCTTAAGTAGTTTATTACTGATATGGTAAATATCGTTTGCAGTACTGTTAGACATAGAATTTATGATTGATATGATTTCTTTTTCATCAACCGCATCAATAAAAAAAGCTTTATTACAGTGAATATTATTTGCTGTTAATGTGATGGGATCAAGGTTACTCTTTTGGAGAGTTTGCTCTAATGTCTTCCAAACCGAACTAAAATATGTATTAAATTCATCAGGTGTGATTTGGCAATCAGCGGTACCTTTAGGTGCACATTTTTCTTGATTTATTAATTTCCAGATAGATTTTGGATTATTTTTTGCATTAATTATAATATTAGTGGCGTGATTACTTTTCTTTTCATTAATTTTAGATCGATAATAGCGTTTGAGACTCTTTATCTCATTATTTAAATTAATATGTGGAAATTGATTTGAAATATCAATAAGAAATTTTAAATTATCTCTAATTTTTATTAGTTCATTATCAAACCACCTTTTTTCAACATTCTTAGAATGTAAATTTTTTGTTTTTAAAGGCAAAAAGCTGTTAATCTTATTCAATAATAAATTGTAAAAATTATCAAACATTTGATCTGTGTCCATACAATTATTTAACAATTCATCCCATTTACAAGAATTTAAAGCATTAATACATTTCAGTATGGATTGTTTTGAGAGACATCTGTAGGAAATTATATTTGTTACATTTTTGTTACAGTTTAAATTAAGAATAGAAGAAGTTGCAATTGCCTTATGGTCTGAGAAGTAAAAATTTAAGATGGGGCTTATTTACAATCAGATACAACATTTGTGATACAATTATCAATACAGGTTGAGCTAAAGTGATTAAATCTAGAAGGATCTTTAATTAAGAAGTCATATCCATATGATAAAACAATGTCTAAAAAATTGTTTGTTCTATTGTTAGTAACTAATAAGTTTATATTAAAATCACCATAAATGAATACCTTTTTATTAGTTTTGTAATTATTTAAAATTATGAATATATTGTTTAAGATGTAGACAAAATTTTCTATATTGCCATCAGGGGCCCTGTACACACATAAAACTATCAGCGTTTTCGATTGACCGCACTAGTGCGCACTGAGAATATCTTCATCTCGTGTTATTACATGAGGTTAGAAGAAGATGCAAATACACTGAGCGCAACCAGTGCAGATGAATCGAAAACGCTATAGGTCTGTTCCAACCACGCTTTGTGACGGTTTCGAAACCGTCGAACGCATGCATTCATCAAAGTTTTACACTTGACAAAGTTGTCAACATCGATCGTTATTTCGGTGGGCAACTGATTATGACGGTTTCTTAAACGGTCAGAAAGCGTGGTTGGAACAGAGCTTATATAACATTTAAAGACCATAATTCAACCGCACACACTTCGAAATCTGTTTCATTTGATAATAGGCCAATAGCTGGTAGTCGTTTTGTTTTAATTTCTACTTTACTATAGATAATAACACCACCACCTTCTTTTAAAGTGCGACAAAAGTAATTGTTCTCTACAAGAGTGACGTGGGTGTTTATTCATGAAAGTTCTTGTTATCCTTTTTTGTATTATGAGAATCTGGAATATTGCAATAATGAATATTTTCATTTGTAAGCCAAAGCTCACAAATACAGAGAACATCATAGTCATTTTTAATTTCAACCTTTAATAGGTCAGTTTTAAATTGTAAACTCCTAATATTAATATAATATGTATTCAGTGGCGTAGATAAGGGGGGGGGGGCTCGAGCCCCCCCCCGAAATGGTTCTAAAATATTATGTTTTGCGTATTTCATACTAAAGAAGTTTTTCATATAACGTTGTTTTTTATTCGCGGTATTACACTTCATAAATAAAATGTTAAGTAGTCCGTACTCGTTAGATTTTTTTTGTTCTGGCCCTCCCCGAAACAAGTTTCTATCTACGCCACTGTATGTATTTAAGGTAGGTAATGATTTACTAACCTTACGATTGGGTGATATTACTGAAAATTTTGGTGTTTAAAAAGCATTCTAATTTTTGTTTCATTCTTTTTAAATTAATTATAACATTTTTAATTTGAAATAAAAATATTAATTCAAGCGTTCCAAAGTGCAACCGAACAACGAATGTGGGAACCAACTCATCACCAAATAATTTAGAAAATTTTAATCAGCTGTTGATTTCAAGGGGACCTATTTTTAGCGCTCGTTATTTTTATTGCAAAAACATAAGACGACAAAAAAAAAATGGTACATCTGTTCACTTACTTTCACTTTTTACTGCGGCGGCAATACATCAACACTTTTGTTTCGGAATCTTTTGGATCCGGAATGAAAGTGATGATTTATAACAAGGGACGGGAAAATGCGCAGCAGGTTCTTCTTCCTTCGCGTACACGAAACACTCCTACATACGTTTTTTTTTTTAAGTTTGCTTCTAAACGGACACCTTCACAAAAGGAACTATGATGGAACAACCCGGTGATTTACGGCAATGGATGCAATTTAAAATATTTATGTCGTTTGATGACAAATGAGATGTTTTATTGTTTTATCTAATTCTTTTCTTTTTTCAATTTTATTGCAAGTCTATTTACCTTTAGGCATTCTACCACATACATAATTTTTCCTGTCCAATTTTCCTCTTTTTCTGAAGCAATCTTACTTATTTTGTCCCTGTATTTACATCATGCATTTTCTTTTCTAATTCTCACTTTTTTATATTTGTGTATGAACTTTTAAATTTATTTCAGTCTACAATCGTTTAAAATATCGGTGCCATATTTTGTGTGTGTAAATCTTTTCTTTTTTCCTAGGAATGTATTTATACACGTACATTCTTCAATTTTCCATTTTCTTCAAAGATTGTGTTTAAAAATTTTACCCGTTTTGATAGTTTTACAACTTCAATTGGATTTTTATGTGTTTATGAAAAGAGCTTTAAATATTTAACAACGCCGGCGTTAAATAAATAATTAATCAAAAATATTTGAATATTTAATGGAATCGGAGTTTATTTTAGCTGCTGTGTTTATAAAGCCGAGGCAAATAATACGTTTTTTGCATAACGTTTTGGTAATTAATTTCACGATTTTTATTTGGAAAATGTTTAATAAATACGTGCCCGTGACGGCGTAATTAGAACTCTCGAGCACAAAGAAATATTTCATTTGTGAATGAAAGAAGGTCCTTTCATTGAATTATCTTAGACCTATTTTTCTCGTCTTAAATTTGACAGGATTCATTTCTTTGAGACTCTATACTACTATACTATACATCAGAACTGAGCAAATTAATTCTAAAAAGTAATTCAAGGATCAAGCATCAGTTAAGTACTCTAAGGCCCGATTTTACAATCGTCGGATAAGCATTATTCTTAGTTATAACGTGAGATAGGTGTGACGTAGATATAGAGGAACGTTAAAGGATATTCGGCGAACAGTTATTCCGTCCTTATTCCACGATTGTAAAACTGGGCCTAAAATGTATTCACAGTTATCAATTAATTATACTTTCCTTTTTGGTCGTTGGAGTTGATTCTCAAACAGCCAAATTGCCAAAAAATACGTGATTATGACTAAACGTGGAATCGCAACTTTTTCTCCCAAAAATAAGAAATTCGCCTTTTATTACAAATCATCCTTTCCACTTTCTCTGTCAGCAAAATCCATTAATTATTCGAAATTTGTTGTAAGTCGGTTTTGATTGCACTGGATTCCTAGAGCATCCTCTGGACAGCTGTTTCGGCCCTATTTGGATCCTCGTCAGCAGAAGAGTAGCAAAATGGTTGCTATTTGTCATTTCTGACTAATGTTGCCAATTCGTGGTAATTTTTTGCCTTAAAATTGCAAAAAGGACATTTTGAAGAAGAATTATGTAGGGGAAGGTAGTACACAGTGAGACAACGCATTTTTTGCTAAAAGTTACTGATATTTTTTTGAATTGGCAGCACTGTATAGTATTTGACTTCATTGTCTATGATTGTATGAAGCAGCATTTAATATGCTTTTATCCTTGAGAGAATGTGCTTGTCTTTTAATTTTCTGTGCAACGAAGTTACGATTTTTTTTAAATTGGGAGTGTACAAATTTATTGTCAGTAAAATTAGCGTATACACAATATAAGTAATAACAAATATACATTATGGAGAAAGAAATATAAGAAGGTTGCGACGTTAAGACATCTTTTTTTTTAATGATAGCCACTTTTTTTACACGTGTTTTTGGTACACAGTGAGACAATTGGAGAAAAGGACACATCGAATGATTATCTAAGAAAAAGTCAGAAATTAAATGGGTTTACCTTTCCGAATGTACCAGATTTAACTTCTGTACATAAATGAGACATCGTTCAACTCCTACCGCCACCATGTCGTCCCATGCAAACTAAAATTGAGTGGTTATTTGTGTTTTTCTGTTTCCTTTCAAAATATTTAATGTTCATTAAATGTTAACAATAAATATTTAATAACTAGACGTAAATTTTGTTTTAATTATATTTATTTACAATAAAAAATATAATGTCTCGCTGTGCACTACCAGTGGTACACAGTTGGAACTTTTTTTAAAATAATTATTCTTAGTTAACTACTACTAGTTATTGCCGTCATATATTGCTAGTTACAAAGCCAAAGGGCTTTTATATTTTGTGCTAAGATTATAGTTGAATATTAATCGATAAAAACAAAAAAAAGTCTCACTGTGAACTACCTTCCCCTACTTAGTACAAAGTATTACTTATGTATGTAATAGCTTAAAATTGCAATTTGAGGGAAAAACAAGCATAAAAGGGAATTTCTGTCTCAACGTGAGGGAAAAGCGACTGCCAGTAGTTGGCAACATTGTTTCTGACACAATTTTAATTCGAAAATCGGCCACAAGATGTCGCGACCTAAACTGTTCATTATTAATTCATTCTCAAACACTTTACTGAATAGTAAATGGATTACTGAAAATATTTCAATTATATACTTAAAAGCAAAATTTCAAACAGCAAACATTTCAATAAAATAATTGATTAGCAATTATTATCAGGAACAAATTTCAAAAGTATAGAGTGATCCAATATGATTGAGGAAGGTTTGAATTTCGCGCCGTATGTTTTAGTGCATTTCACGTTGTTAGTGTGGCATTGTTGTTATGTGTTGCAGCAAATTACAGCGTCGACTCCTCACTTTCTTGTGTACATAGTGTTTTTCCACGTTGTACCGGATTTTCATTGAATTTTTGCTTTATTTCGCTTGTTTACTTATTTTAAAAAACAGTTTTCGGAATTACGATTTGTTAGAAAATTTTATTTGCATTTATTGAATATTTTTAACGTAAATTTATAATATGTAACTCCTTTTTGAGACGCCACTGTAAAAATGTCTGAAAGGTATTCGTGTTGCCAACGTGACAATAATTTAAAGTAGCGGTAAATTCAGACTATCCTCAAGCTTTTCGGATCACACTGTATTTGTAATTCAATTACTCAAAATGCTTCAACTGCTTTTTTTAAATATTTTAATTCAATTATTGCTGAATATACGTAGAAGGTGATTCAAGTTGAACTTTCTTTGAAAAATTTAAAGTTACATTTTATGATTTTATTAAATTCCGTAAATCATCTTTTTAATTAAAAAATGAATGGCACTTTTTGAATATCTAATCTAAAATGAAGATAAAATTTAACTTATCAATATTTAACAATTTTGCTCGAGTTTGGTTTCATGAAAATTGCCTTATTTTTAAATAATTCTTTTTTAAATTTCTTAGTTTTTTTTCTATAATACCTGTTAGTATCAAAATTCTAGGGTTTCTGTTGGAACCCTGCTTTTATCACTAAATGTAGAACAGGAACATTCAGATCACAGGTACCAACATCGAAAACATTTGACAGGTATTATAGAAAAGAAAAGCGGAATATAACTACCGTTGAAACCTGACTTCTTTTAGTTCCCGTATCGTGTAAATGGGACTTTTATTTTTAGGTTATGTTGTTTTCAATTTTGTGCTGTCATTTTGGATCTTTGGCTACCTTCTCCATGCTTTCCAAAATTTTATTGAATGCATTATACCTAAATGTGGTTCTTTGTTTGTTTCGTAATGGATTTCAGTCTCATTTTGAAAATTGTTGACAACTAAACTGTGACAAACGATAATTTGATTATGAAAATTTTAACTCCAATACCAGTCGCTTTTGTAAGACAACATAAGAACAAAAAAATCACAATTAGTTACTCATTTACAAAAGTGAATGGAGTTTACAAAGATGTATTATCGCTGCTTTGCTTCGATACTGGCATAACTCGAAATATGATAATTTTACAGGAGACGCTTTACAAAAATGTAACGAAAGTAAAAATTCTATAATTCCTTTTTGGTTTAATTAAATCAATTCATCGTTTTCCCATGCTTAAAAAAGACATGCATTGACAATTTTATTAAAATCATAACAGTCATAAATTTGTGTACTTGTGCCTTTGATATTTTATTAGTTGTGCCACTATCAAAGCAAAGCAGTATTATGTGTAGAATACTGCGGTTATAACAAATTAAATTCATAATTAAAATGTTTCACGCCACAATATTATTTTGAACGTAGATACGTATTTCAACAGCTAAGCTGTCATCGTCAGTACAGTGAAGAGAATATCCTCTAGTTTTACCATCCAAAGATTCCATGAAGCGTTTATTTGTATAGCGAAGATGACAGCTTAGCTTTTGAAATACGTTTAATATAATATTGTGGGTTGAAACATTTTAATTTTTAATTTTATTGTTCAGTTTTGAAGCAAAGAAAAAACGCTGTTTCTTATTTTCTTTTTATCTTAAATTTTAGTTTCTGGAAATATTTTTATTATCCATCAACATTAATTTGATGTCATATGTAACGTTGACGTTTCGCATCTGTGAATCCTCTTCCAATTTATTGCCACTACATTTGATTTTAGGTGCAAAGAAATTCATCGTCACTAATACTTGAGACAGTTTTTGTACTGCTGGTAGTTTCTTGTATAAAAAAGAACTTTCTAATAGTTTATGAACGTTTTATTTATTTTTTTAAATAGAAATGGTGGCTTTTAAGTTTGTCAGTGCAAGTTATTTTTTTTCGGGATAGTTAAAAACTGATCTGAACTGTTTGCAATTCGCTTCACATTTACATAATTTCAGATTTACTAAATTATGTTACAACGAGTTTATTTTAGACACCTGACCGTTTTTGACTAATGAATTCACACTAGTTTCGTCAAGGCCGCGAAGATCCTGTTGGTATTCATGTGGTTCAGCAGAAAATTCGCTGAAATCGTTTAAACGGCGAAACTTTGCATACTGCTGACATCCGGCATCCTATGACAAGACCTTTAAGGAAGACAAATATTTGCAGCAGTGCCTTAGTAATTTTCTAGTAGATAATCTAGTCTGACTGGCGCGAAATGTAGGTCATCACAATCTATAATGAAACGTCTCTATAGCGCCCGACGTCTTTAAGATTCTACTTTACCGTTTATTATTACAAACGATGGACTATGTATTTACATTACTGAGTCACATTAGAGTTAAGAAGTAGGTTAATAACAATCTATACAGAGTGTTCAGAAATTAGGGGACCTGGTGGTCGTAGCGCTGTTCCTTGGCATGATTCTAAGAAGAAAATTTTATTACAAAAATGTATTTTATCTTACTTTTATTTTATATACTTTATTAGTCTTAATTCGTTGAAGACATGTTAAAACAGCTTAAGATGAGGACAAAATGCTAGGATAACAAAAACTTCTACATAATTATAATTTGAACGAATTTTGAACGGTTAAATGCATTTCAAACGCATTTTTCGTTCCTCATACCTTCAACTTTGATGACCTCGCATATAAACAGGAGGGTTCGTACAAAGTTTTTCATTTTGTATTAAAATTTTCTCCTTAGAATCATGCAAGGGACAGCGCTACGAGCACCAAGTCGTACAGTCTGAACAGGGTGTATACCTCAAATACGCATAATTGCAACATTTTTGTATGTACATATTTATAAGAAGTAATATGATTAAATAATTAATTTTATTTGTCATTCTATTGTATTATATGTATATAAAATAAAATTCCTTTTCCTTTTATTTTCAGGTAAGTCTCTTCCGCCTACTTCATCTTTGCAAGCGTTCAATGACTTCCGTTTCGAGGTGAGTCATATACAGAGCGAGCAAATTCAATTGAAGGCCACGTGACTTTAGGTGCGGAACTTTGATGGGTTGGTATCAATTGCGATAAACTGCAAACACCTGTTGTGTGTATCAGATTATTATTAAAGATTTATTATTAAACAGAATTTTAAATACGTTTAGAAAATATTCAAAAAAGAAAAGGCAAACAGATGTAAGCAAAGAACGAGTAGGCATGTAAACTGTTGAAACTAAATTTTCCTTCTTATAGGGAAGTTTCACTACCAACCTCCATTAGTTGAATTTACTCACTCTGTATGTTTGCTTCATTTCTGGATAATTCTTGTTGATATTTTTCTTTTATGTGGCGAAAGTCGAAAATGAAACGAGCACAAAAATGTGTGTCGTTTTTTTTGTGAGGAGTGAAAAACCTTCACTTTTAAGAACAAGATATAAATTCGAATTTGGCATAATTTCTTGATTTGATGAATCGCCCAAGCTGAATTGCACATCTAAATTTACTGCAGACTTTCACTGCAGCAATCAGCAATAAATATCGAACCCGTTCATCTTTTAGTTTGACCACCGCATATTCAAATGCCTAAGAAATATGTTTATTAAACAAGAAGCCTCACATGAAAGATGAAATATAATAAGTAGTTACTTGTTTTGTTACTGTTTGCTAATGATAACTTGGAATATTTAAAATCCGAATAATTTACAACCGAGATTGCGTGCGCTCACCTGTGAGTTTGATAAGCTGATGTAAATTTGTAGATATTTGACATTGGCTTTTATATCATCATATTTGTGAAAGTCCAAACTTTCCCACGAAATCCGACGATTTTATGATTTTGAATATTTGTTATTCCATTTGCATTAATTTGCATTTCTTAGATAGAGAACGATCGGTTTTCGCATTTTTATTTTTAATTTTAACAACTAACTACTGAAGGGGGTCTCCTAATTTAGCGGCAAATGATAATTTTCCAGTCGTAAAATTAATAACACATCACAGCTACCGAAACGCGTTTTGAAATTTCTAAATTGAAATTAATTAAGCAACCAAATTAACAATTATATTTCATTAATTACTTAACAAAAGTTTTCCTTATACATAGGTAATGTGTACTTTGAAAAGTTTCTTTATTTCAAAATTTGAAATCACACATTTCATAGGTAAAATTTTAAAGCTTTACAATTTATAATAGACGCACAGTATATTACATAAACGGTGTTATAATGTTGTCTTAGAAACATTAATTGTTCACCGTGCTTCTATTTTTACAATGGAGATAATCAAAGTTAGTTTCCTAGCCTTTATGGTTTTCTTTTTTTAATAAACTCTTTAATTTTATTATGTACATATTTTAATATTGTATTGATTTGTTGTTTTCGAAATAAACTAACATGATAACATGTTTACATTTCAAGGAAAATAGACACAAGGGAAAAATAATATGAAACGAATAAGGAAATTAATTCGCCATTGTGGGTGCATTCGACATCACGCTCGGAGCGCTCGGGGTCTTCCTTTTTCTCACTCTAACATACACTGAAACTCATTCGCTCTCCGTCATACTATTGCTCAGAGCGTGCCCCGAGCGTAATGACGAACGCACCCTGTGTTGTGTATTTCTTGTTTCCTTTTGCAATTATTTTTAATACAGACAAAAAACAAATTTTCGTCTATTTCTTCATTATTGTGATAGAATCTTATTCGTAGAATATGAATTTAGCAGAGTTTGTTACTGTGTCCAATAAAAATCTTTTCGATTGTAATAAAAGAACACTTGTATTTAACTGTTTCACAACTTTATTTTTATGTAAAGCAAATTTACCATTCTCAAAGAGTATAAGAATAATACTGAAACAGTTCAAGTACAAGTGTTCTTTTATTTACAATCTATTCAAAATGTTTCACCAAGAGCCTACTGCAGAAACAATTAAAAACATAAAACTCTTTTCTATATTATTACAGATTTAATTAAAAAATGTATTACATTATTTATTTTCGTGTTTAAATAATTATTTTTTTAAATAATTATTTAAAAGAAATTGTCATGTCCATCCAAATTATTCACGTTCGTATCACTTTCGGTAACGCAGAGACATCTAGAACAACTAGCGTGCACTATTGATCGAAACCATAGAGTTAGTTGCTCTATAACAGATTTCCAAATAAGTGATTTCATAAATAAAATTTAAATGTAGAATTAATTTAGTTGGTAGTTGTTTTGGGGTTTATTTAAAATGAAAATATCAATCTAGTACATGTTGGTTTCTGTAAAAATTCAATTAAATATAAATTTTCCTTGTTCTTTGCGAGTATCACCGCGCCATCTACTGACGGTGCTGCAAAATGTTAAGCTTACGTCTACTTTGCTAATGAATAATTATAAATAATAAACGTAGTGTTAATTGAAAATAGCACGAGTCAATCAGATTGTTCTTATATTATTAATTAAAATTAAATTGATTACATTGATGCGATTCGAATTATAGAATTTCTCGCACGGGGTTTGTGACCAGAATGTATTGACTTTTGCAGGAATTTTAATTGGCAAGTACAGTTAATGAATGAATCCAAAACTAACAGTGATTGCTATTATGTAAAATGCAATGAAAAGCTTTCGTTTATAAGAGGAACCGAATAAAATAAAAATACCTTGCTACAGTACAGGTTTGCGTCCAAGCTAAAAAGTCTATACACTTTTGGGCCGTTTTCATAATAGAACTTTAAATTTAAAGTGACTTTAACCTATAAAAATACATTAGATTTCTTATGCTTTAAAGTGACTTTAAATTAAAGTCTCCTTTAGCACTATTATGAAAACGGTCCTTAGTATTTCTTTTTTATTATAAATGAGACTTTATGTAATCTGCATGAACTGCAAATTATGCTTATATAAAGTACGTAAACATAAATTAATATTTCTTCTGAAGTGTAATACCCGTTTTTGGTATGTTTAAAACGATTTGAAAGATGGCAGCACCGAGTCTGTGCTATATTGACTTTTATGTTTGTGTAGCTGAATTTTTATTCAGTTAAAAAAGATTGTACAGAATTATGTGAGAAACCGTAGCTGATAAACGTTGCAGAATCTCTTCAGGTATTTTTAAAGGTAAATTAATACCTAACTTATGTTTATATGAAACATAACCTCAATCTGTTCTAGTTATCTCGCTATGACCCTGATGACTCTACCTCATTATTTACAATTGCTGGATAGATGTTGGCACGCTCAGGACGGTAATAAGATCGCCAGCTTACTCTCGTTGCAACACGAACACGTCGTCAGTCCGAATTTGCACGTAGAGAATCCAGAGCATTCAGTTGAGCAGATTGTCTCGTCACAAATCGATGAACTCGTCATTTACCATTTAAAATGTCTCCACTCCTTGATACAAAAGCGTTACTTGGAGGCTTACCAGCACCAAAGCGGCATGGCCCAGTGTCTGACAAAAATCATACAATTGCAAAAAGAGGAAAACTGGTTTCTCCCTGTTATGTACGCGGTTTGCTTAGATCTGAGGTTACTAGCCCAAAGGGCTGAAAAAGAGAGGGTTGGAGTAACGGAAAAGCCGGGTGAAATATTAGAAAAAGCGGCCGAGTGCCTCATGGGGTGTTTCCGAGTGTGCGCCGCCGATAATCGCTCTTCTGAAGAAGACACGAAGCGACTGGGAATGCTCAACTTGGTCAATCAGCTATTCAAAGTTTATTTTCGCATTAATAAATTGCATCTTTGTAAGCCGTTAATTAGGGCGATTGAATCATCACCGTTCAAGGAATCCTTCTCTCTCGGCCAGCAAATCACCTACCGATATTACGTAGGCAGAAAAGCTGTGTTCGATAGCGACTACAAAGCAGCAGATGAGTACTTGACTTACGCATTTGAAAACTGCCATAAATTAAGCACGCGTAACAAGCGACTTATTCTCATCTACCTTGTTCCTGTCAAAATGCTTTTGGGGTACATCCCAAGCAAGGAGGTGCTAGAAAAGTATGATGTCATACAATTCTGGGACCTCGTGCAAGCTGTCTGTGAGGGCAATTTAAAACTGTTTGACGAGCTTATGGAGAAGCACGAGTCTTTCTTCATCAAGTGCGGAATTTACTTGATCGTCGATAAGTTAAAAATTATTGCGTATCGAAATTTGTTTCGCAAAGTTTATTTGATTTTGAACACTCACCAAATACCTGTGGAGGCTTTGCAAACTGCACTCGTCTACCTTGGCCAAACGGATGTCGACTTGGATGAGACCCAATGTATCGTAGCGAACCTGATATACGAAGGGAAAATCAAAGGGTACATTTCGCATCAGCACAGGAAGGTCGTTGTTAGCAAACAGAATCCATTTCCTTCTCTCACGAGTTTATCTTAGAACTTTTGTTGCACATCAAGAAATTAAATGTATTGCATCATCAGAAGTTACGTTTTTGTTTAAATAAATTTGATAACCAAGAATTCATTAGGTTCAATACATTTTATTTTTTATGTGCGTTTGCTAAGATGGTTTTTTTTTTTTTTATAAAAAGCAGATTACCTTTAGTTTGTTTTATATAAAATTATTATAATTTTTATTGATATCCCTAAGTAAAATATGTTTTTTTTTTCACTAATAACTTACAGATAACAATAAAACCAAATGTTTCTTAAAACATGGCTTTATTCATAAAAAAATACTCTTTATACTTTCTATATTCATTAAACAGTAACTACCTATAGGTTTCTATTTTATTAATATTCCACTTTGAGTAAAAGTTTACAGTACAAAAGTTGTAGTCAAAAGTTTAGCTATTTACAAATTATTAAATTAGTTGTATATATAAAATTTTTAACAACTTATGATAACAAACAAAAATTATCAGGTATTAAAATAAATGAAATCAATTATTATTTCCTCGTAGTCTCTTAACTAACTGCATGTCTTTGGGAAATAATGTTACCCTCTTGGCATGAATGGCACACAAGTTACTGTCCTCGAAAAACTGATGCATGTACAATTCCGTTGCCTCCTGTAAAGCTTCCAAGGTTTTCTGCTGAACCCTTATATCCTGTCCGTATTCCATTAAAATTTCTCGAATTACTCGTGCAAAAGGGGCCTTAGGAATTACCCATTTTGTCGATGACTGCAGGGTTCGTATCTCTTTCAATGTTTTCATTGATAGTTTAAAACGTTTTCCGTACATAATCATATCTGTGTATTGACGCTTTTGAATGGGCTTCTTTTGCTTTCTACGTGAACTACTTCCCTCACTGGTTGTTGTCGACGAATCCAATGCACCTTGAGGTTCCCTATCTGTTCTCTGCCTGGTAGGGCTTCTTGATGTACTTGCTTGCAAACTTGTTGTCGTACGTCTTGGAGACTGCTTTCTTTTACCTGCCATTTGTCAAATTCCTTTATGTATATATTACACGTACATCAAGCTTTTGAATATTTATAAAATTTAATTATTTTTGGCGCCAATGTACATAACCTCATAAAACACGTTTCAAACAACAAACCGTTACAAACTACTACCAACCAACTACTGACTTACAAACAGTGTCGCCATCTATCAGTCAAATAAATGCATACCTACAAAAAGGACCAATAACAAAAATTCCTAAAGTATGTAAATAAAAATAAATCAATGACACAATTTAAATATCTGCCTAAAAAAATTTTAATAAAAAAAAGCCAATATGAGATTCAAATAAACTGCCATGGAGCATCTACGAGTAAAGAATAAACAGGAGAGAGTCATGCTAATAGTAGTTTCTTGTCCAAAGTGGTAATTAAATATGGGCGTTGTATATCGTCCACAAATCAACAGTTTACTATTATTTATAATATACTTATTACATTATATTGAACTAAATAAGATCCGAGGAATGTAAAATGGAGTTCTATCACTAAAACTACTTGGAAGGAACTTATTTACATTACGCTTGCTGCGCCACTGATCATCGAACATTTCTAAAACTAACCTAACAGTCATTAACTTTTTAACTGAAGTCTGGAATAACCAATCAACGTATCGTTTGTATATACTACTAATCACAGTTGCCAAATAGACACATAAATTCCTTTTACATTCAGATACAAACACAAAATACGGCAATTATTTTACAGCAACAGATGTCAACAAACCGCCCTATTGCAGAGACTGACCTACCGCAAAGTGGCAACTTCCATCAAATCTAATTGTATACTCCCATTGCCGTAGGTTACCTCTTGTTCATGGATAAGATAAAACTTTCAGAATAACTTTTGATTAACATGAAATACACAGGGTGCCCCTTTTGAAGTAACAAAGTTCCGTTTTTTTATTAACTTAGAATAAAGTCGATGTACAGAAAAGATAAGTAATTAAAATATTTGAATTATTAACTGATTGATCGAGTGACTATCATACGTAGATGTTAAAAAGTAGCCATTTTTGACATATTTTGATCTAATTAGAAATCGCAATCATCTCGGACAAGTAAGATTTTATAATTTTGGCAGCCTAAGATAATTTTAATGAAGTTTTAGACAGTGTATCCCCAGATGGACTGAAAAAGAGGAAAAACTTTTTTATTTTTAACTTTAGAGAAAAATGTTATTCCTTATAAAAGTTTTTGCATGTTCTAAAACCATTAATTTTCTAAACAAAATCGAGATATTATTTTTCTTAAGTAAAATAAGAGCATTTTCTCTTTCTCTTTCTTAATATCATGCACACCTGTTCTTTCAAGCTTTTGAATAAGATTGCGTAAAGCATATATGGAGACGTGCACATTTGAAAACTTCGTTTTAAATTTCTGTATTGCGTAGGTGTAAGACGCTTCTCCAGTTCTGGGGACACACTGTATAAATTTAGTATCAACAGATGCCTCATCACTTCATCAAGGGGTTTTCATTTAAAATTTGATTTTGCGAGTTTCAATTTTTTGAATATAAAAATGTTCTCTCGGTTTTTTTTTAGTACCTATATGGGCGCGTTTAGTAAATTCTACACGGATTTACTGCAAAACAGGAAGAGCTCTTATTTTAGAAAAAATAATAATAATTTAAGTCTATTTATTATACAGGATATCCGGTCTCGCTAGCACAATGCTTTGCTAGCGTATTCTTGAGTCAAAATCAGGTAAAAAGTCCCAGTAAATATACAGTGCCATTCATAAAGTTTGTAACAAAAGGGAAACATTTTCATTATTGACATTGACATTTTTATTACAGTTACGCCACCTATGGTAATAAACGTTAACTAAGTATAGAGCTAATATGGCGCTAATATTTAAATTAAATAAACTTGAAAACAAGAATCTTTAACATTTATTAAAATTTATTCGATCTAAGACTCTCATTGACATTTTTGGGTAATTTTAGCGCTATTTGTTACTGTCATGGTCTTGATTACTTGCTCCATGGAAGAGTGATTAGAACAAGAATATCAGTCAACTAATCAAGAATACATTGGCTCGTGTTCTTATCTTATGATTTAAGTCGTGTTTAACATAAACAAGCAACGATGTAGCTTTTATGTTGGTTTAATGTGTAAGAGAGATGACGGACGAGCGTTGCCAGGTGAATTAAACATGTTATTAAATTCATCATTGGATGAGAATACGGGTCAATGATTTATAATTTCGATTGAATTTGTCTGCTAAAAGTGAGTGTTTGTACAGTAAAGGATTTAGCCAGAAACCAAAAGGATATTTTGAAGTCCATAGAACTTCTTCTTGGCAAAACGATTTATGCCTCCTGGATCAGAGTGTCGCATGCCGAAAATTTATTCCAGACAAACGAGTTTTTGCGGCGGGCCCACCAAAAAAAAAATAAGGCATTAATTCGCAGCAAACACGCCTTTAATGTTGTTGGGGTTCGACTGTATATTTATCGTCTCCAGGCTAACTGGATATAAATTCCAATGACGTAACGAAGCCACAAATACCACTCGCCCTCGTATAATAATCCAATAAACATAATGAGCTTATGTTTTCGGTGGTGTCATAGTTGCAATTTATTCAAAGTACAAGAAATTTCTTTGATTTTTCCGAGCTTTTTAAATCTGAAGTGTATAAAAAGATTCCAGATACCTCGAGTAACTTTCTTACTTGAAGAAAAATTACCGAAAGAAAAAGCTTCATAAATTCTAACGAAATCTGCGAGTGCAAGTTGTTCGCGGTTTAATTAATAAGTGCGCTTCTTGAAGACTCCAAGTTCTTTGTTTTATGACGGTCGTAGAATATTATTACGTACCACAAAAAGCAAACCTGTGTTTGCGTACTTTAAAACGTATTTCCTTTTTGTGTTTATAACAATAAGTACCCCCACAGACAGAGCTCAGACCTGTATTTACCTTTGATAAAATTACTGCACTGTAATTTCTTATACTCTTAAGAGTACCCAAGGTTTTTAATGTTGATAAGTTACGAAATAAAACTGTCACATCTGCAGCCATTAAAAAGTTATTTAGCTAGTTAGGATTCCAGTTAAATTAATAAATTTCCGCTCCGTTTGTCAAATTTGCTCGGCTCGCGATTCGAAACTTATGAAGCGAAAATATTAAAGAGTGCATAATTGTCCAATAAAGCTCTTGCAAGTGCCCAAGTTCGGAGCTACTCCGGAGAACAGTAGATGTTTATAAATCTTGTCACGGATTATTAGGAAAGCAGTTGAATTTATCGTTTACAGTTGGAAATTTTATTCATTTTCTTCATCGTACTTCACCGTATACAGGATAATTTTAAAAGGCTTAAAGGTAATTAAAGTTGTTAAAAAAATAACATGTATTAAGTGTTTAAGTTGTTAATATCCTATATACGAGGGTTGTTCATTATCCAACCGGAATTTTGTACTTATTAAACTTAGACCAAATTTAATAGCGTTTCCGATTCATTGCTCTAGAGCTAGAGTGTCTAGAGCACTCTCGAACTATCTCCATTTATTATTGTAACAAGGTACTCTAGAGCTCTTTTTTTAAATGACCCTGTATAATATATTGAAGTTTACCGGTACCCCAATTATTTAAGCACCCTCAGTGGGGGGATTACGAATTGTTCGTTAATTGGCGTTTGCGTTTATTAAACGTAAGTCCTGGATCTGAATTGTAAATGTAATAGACCGTGTTATATGCTCCATATGTTGCGTTATTAGCGCGCTTTACATCAGCAAGTGATTATACGGTTGCTAGCTGTCATTGGCACGTCTCGTTTCCGTTGTAACATGAAGCGCATGAAATATCGTGTTTTCTAAATGGAACGAACGTATATCTTCCGGTAGAAGTAATTAAAACGCGATAATTTCAATTAATTTGGCATTTCGGTTCAGATAATAATTTTCGATTTGATGAAAATACCCATCAGTGTGATAACGCCAGCTTGAAAATATCGCGAGAACTAATAAAAACGGAACAAATTAGATATATGCCTCAAATTTTATTTATATCGAAATTCAATTAATTTATTAAACACAACAAGTTAAGAATATCAGGAGAGGGTCATACTAACATTAGTTTCTCGTCCAATGTGGTCACTAAATATGGCCGCGGTAAGTCACAGGTGCATTTTCTGGAATGACCACAAACCACATAGCTCACCATTGTTTATAATACACATACAACACTAAACTTAACAAAATAGGATCCTAGAAATGTTAATTGTTTTCTAGACACTGGAGTTCTATCATAAAAGTACTTGGAAGGAACCATGTTACTTCATACGTTGCGTTATTGGCCGCGTTCAGGTAACTGCAGCAGCTGAGTTACTCACTAAGCAATCATTTGTGATTGGTTCAAATTAAAGTAAAAGCCAATCACAAACGATTGCTTAGTAAGCAACTCAGCTGCTGCAGTTACCTGAACGCGGCCATTAGCACGCTTTAAAACAGCAATTGATTATACGGTTGCTAGTTGTCAATGCCTGCGTTCCGCCAAAGATAGCGCTTACATTTCGCTATTGCTACATAGCAGAGCGCTAATTTGCAAAGTATTAGCTAATTGAGAACTGGCTGAACGGAATTTTTGTTTTACTTCGTAAAGCGATTTAAAACATGGCGGGCGCTAGGTTTATCGCTCTCCCTTAGCAGAAGTTTAACTTTGGCTTGAACACATATATGACATCACGCTACGTGGCGCACGCGAAGCGCTACGTAGCTTTCTGCCAGGCTGAACGCAGGCATTGTCACGTCTCGTTTCCTTTGTAACATGAAGCGCATGAAATATCGTGTTTTCTAAATGGAATGAACGTATATCTTCCGGTAGAAGTAATTAAGACGCGATAATTTCAATTAATTGGTATTTCGGTTCAAATAATTAACAATTTCCGATATGATGAAAATACTCATCAGTTTGATAAGACCCGCATTTATTTTCCGCTTGAAAATACCGCGAGAACAAATGAAAACGGAACAAATTAGATCCTATGCTACAAATTTTATATATTTATGTCGAAAATCAAGTAATTTATTAAACCCAACGAGTTAAGAAAATCAAGAGAGAGTGACACTAACATTAGTTTCTCGTCCAATCTGGTCACTAAGTATGGCCGCGGTAAACCATAGACGCAGACAAACGTTTTCTAAAACGACCACAAACCACATTGTTTATAAAACACTAATGCCCGGTTGCACCAACTTTTTAAGGAGAACTTAAATTTAAGTTATGTTTAGAATGTGACATTTACGTTTAGTCAGTATAATGTCAAATACATTCTCATTGACATTTAAACTTCAACTTAAGTATCAATTAGAATGTGACTAACATTTTGTTAAATCTAGAATTAATGTCATAGTCTAAACACCACTTAAATTTAAGCTTTGCTTAAAAAGTTGGTGCAACCGGGCAATTAGTGTTGTAAAATAGCCAGCTATTTATATAAATAGCAAAAATAGCCGGATATTTTGCATTTGAAAATATCCTGCTATATATCAAGATAAATATCCGATATATATCTGGATAGATATCCGATATTTATTCGGTTAAAAGAAAAACAAAAATAGCAGATAAATAATATAATCGGCTATTTATTGACTTTTTATTCAATTTCGAGTACATTTATAACAGAAGAACCGGTTTTATTTGTTAATATTCTTTTTTCTTTACAATAACACTGAAATAAAATTAGTTATGTGGTAGAAGAAAGTAAATTGTTTCATTAAATTAAATTTCTTTCTCTTTAGATTTAAAAAACCACATAGCAATGTTGCGTTTAATTGCCAATTACTTTTGCAACTACTGGTACTGGCCAGAAAAAACTAACCTTAAATGAATTATTTGGCGGTAAATTTGAAATACTTAGCCACTCGGCTATTAATATTTATAGCCGTAGATATATATCCGGATAAATATCCGGATATTATAATGGCTATTTTTTTACTCACAACACTACGGGCAATACTGCACTAAATTTAACAGTAATATATAAAATGTTACTTCTGGACCAAGGCATTTGGCACACGCAATGAAATACGATGAAAAAAGGATAAAGGAAACAACCGAAAAGGAGCTAAAATCCTTTATGTTTGAATTTAACGCTCAGAAAAAACCATTAATTTTAGTACTTAAAAAATTGTGAAATGAATTAATAGTATTGCAGAGTCCATTCTAATATCCTGTCGAATATCTTTTACCTAGTAACTTAAATTTTTTATATCACAAAATCTTTTAACCGGACACTAAATGGCGCACAAGACACTCAACGTTTCACCGTCGTTCGACAGCTTCGTCAAGAAGAAGTATAATGAGCGCAATTCGTACAGACGCGCACATTGCATTTCTTATATTTTTGTATAAAATTTCGGTTTTTCGAATGTAATTTATTTATTCTCTTTGGCATATACGAAAACTATGTTTGCTCGTTTTATCCTTTTATTTAATCAACACGTGTACGACAGCGAAACCTAAACAATGCAATGCGCATTTTGGGTAACTTTTCTCGCACTATCGTAGTGCTAGTGGGCACTCTTGGGTAATACCCAAATAAGTTTTTGAACGAGTTCCTTGAGTAACATTTTATAGTTTATGAACGTCTGTGGATTACTTTTGGAATAAAGGTAACGTTTCTGAACTCACTCCGGATTTTTACTTGTCCGTTGACGCTGACCAGTGGCGGTTTTAGGCACGGGCAAACCGGGCAAAAACCCGGGGCCTCGCACTTCAAGGGCCTCGCGTTCCGAAATTCGTTTAATTTTTATTTTAAAACAAAACGCTAAATACTTAATAAATTTTTGAAAAAGGCCTCGCTCTTTAAACTTGCCCAGGGCCTCGCGCATGCTAGAACCGTTACTGACGCTGACAGTGCGTTGGCGTTGACAGTTTGATAAACGTGTTTGCGGGGTAAGTAAAATGTCTTGATATTTTATTATATGTTATAGGGTATGTATAATTCGCCTGCTTTCTGTTCATTTTCAACAGTTGTGTCGAAAATTCAAGTAAATCAAATAATTCAGTAGTATCATAATTAAATACTGATCTACGAACGTGGAACATTAGGCGTTTACGAAAATTCACCCGGTTGATAACCGGGTTAGAAGTGTGAGAGAGAATATTAAGAGACTTAGTGCATGTAAGAGTGAGAAAAATAGAGTACGGTGTATCCACCGGGTTAATTTTCGTAAATGCCTATTGTTACCGTTTTACACTTTCTTACAAGAAAGACATTGCTTTCACATCCAAAACATGGTAGGTAGTAATTAATAGAATAATTATAGATATTTATTATACTGTTACTGTGAAGTTGTAACACGTGTTGTACTTAACCTAAAATTAGGTACAATTTTAAAAACATTTGATAGTTTATAAATTTTATATTTAGTTTACTATTCAGTGTGTGATGTGTGAATGTATTTATCAGGTTAGGCAATTCCTGAATTTATGTTTTTGTAAGGGTTTTTAAATATCGCATAGGAATTTGAAATATCTGCTTAGAGCTGTTTGACTCGTACTGTAACTTTTTTCCATTCTTAGTTTGCTCATTTCATAAAACAGAAAAGTCGTTCATATCACACAATACTTGGCTGTAGTTATTTCTCATTTATCAGAAAAGGGCACATTAAATTTAGTTAATAATTCGACTTCAGAGTTCTCGATTACAAGAGATTTGTAACATACAATATATGTGATTATTGCAGCCACACAAAACATGCCCAGCTTATTTCATGTAATTAACATAAAACTGTTTTACAGGACAACAATTTTTTTAACCCAACTTGTTTGTTAAAGTTAACAGTATTCTGACAGTATAAGCGGCTAGTATAGAAAATAAATCAGCAAGATCCTTAATTATTTTATAGCACACTTTATAGGCAAATAAACTTGGCCTTAGATACTCGTAAAGTCATTGTATCAACACCACCGTAATATCTCTCAAAGTTAGTTGCATTCCAAAAAATAAATATTTAAATAATATAATTTATAGTTTGACCTAAAAAAATGGACGCATTCAGGGACGTTCAGCGTCTGAGGGGGTCATTCTAATTGGGGTTGCAAGTTACAACTTGGTATGATCTTGCTTCCGAGCATTATCGAGACTGCACAACGTTGTATCCTGTTACCACCGAACACTGCCGAGATTGTAACTTCTTAGCAGTTACTAAGGAGGTACCACCGTTGTTAGGTTTCAAATTCTATTAGAATGACTTCCTGAGAGGCTAAGTAAGCAGTTTCCCTGAATGGACAAGCTGACAGACCGCTGAAAGAAAGCTGCTGAGATATTTACTCAGCGCAAAAATTATAGGCATTAGTTGGAACCAACTGAAAAATTGATTAGTTGGAACTAAGTAAAATAATAGATTACTTGAAGCCAACTAAAAAATCGACTGGTTTAAGCTAAGTAAAAAAAGATCGGCTGATTGAAGCCAACTTAAAAAAGTCGACTGGTTAAAACCAACTGGACAATGTCACTACATTGAAGTCACGAGATTAAACGAATTTAGAATTGAAGCAATAACTGTCAATTTTATACAATGTACAACTCGAAGTACAAAAGAATCTCTTTTATTGAAAATAAATTGATGAAAAAACAAACAAACGTGGAAATACAAGAAACATGGTGAACAAAAAACAAAGACGAAAGAAGATCGACGTTTCTAGAACGGAGCAACCGAAGAAAAAACAACGAAAGAAAAAACAAAAGAGGGACTGTTCGAAAATTATCTGCTGCTCATGGATTTATATTTCGTTAAAAAAAAGAACGTCTTGTTTTATTAGAAATCTTCCGGCGCGACTGACCTTCAAACACCTGAAGACATGTGTATCCGTTTCATGAAAGGCGTGCGTCTTAAAGAACTACTGAAAACGCTCGCTTATCAACGTTTCGCTTTATCACTTATCGCTACTTTAATCAATAATTTGAAAAACATGTAAGAAAGCGGAATTTGTTTACTTTAATTAGAAAAGAAATCAAAATTATAACTTTGTCGCAAAGCGCTCGACACGACGTCGGCGCGACTGACCTTCAAACACCTGAAGACACCCGTGTCCGTTTCATGAAATACGTGCGCGATAAACTTGAGTTCCTCAGCGCTATCAAAAAAAGTGGTGTGAACATAATGTAAATTTAACGGTTGAGTTAATTTTTCCAGTCGATGATTGGTCAGGTAGTTTATTCTGACCGTTGACTTGACGATTTTGTGCAGATTGGAATGACCGTTTGTTCGGAATTGTTGGAATGACAATTGTTCCGATTTGTTCTCTTTTGTTCCGGATTGTTCCCGTTTGTTCCCACTTGTTTTCGTTTTACACACAATCTTTATGCCAACTGAATTTAGCCCCATATTAAAGGAATTTCTGGAAATACTTTTAGATTTGCAAAAATCTGTCTTCGTTAGTCTTTTATTTACGGTTGAATTGAGATATTCAATGGCAAAATTACGATTTCTCATTTGAGTTACTTCATTGATATTTTTTGGTACGTTTAGTTTTTTATCTTGAATAAAAGATTTGTAACTATTTTTAAATTGCTAGAGGTCAGATTGTTGTCTTGTTTTTAATGGTGTATAATATTTTGCTACAATGTTGTTCTCTTTAGTATTGGTCATTTCTTTAATTTATTGTAAAACAACTATTTAATTAATATAAATACATTATGCTCTTGTTTACCCACAGATCACTACGATCTGATAGAATGCACATGTCTGTTGTGTTTAATTTATTATTATTAAGAACCATACATGTTGATATGGGGATGACAGAAATCGAGGATACTTAGAACGTATGCATTAAGCTTTTTCTTGCTCGTGATTGTTGTGTTTTAAAATTGTTTCAACATTTTGTAACTTTTTTGTTCTAAATTTTTAAAAACACAATTTTAAATTCTTTAAAGTAAGATTCATTGTATTAACAATAAAAAATATATATTTATTGATCAGCAAAAAAATCTCGTTAAATAACTTTTGCATAGTATTGCACTACTAAACGAATACAAGAAATCGAAGAGCGTCATAATAATTAACAAGCAGGCTACAAAGAAACACTGATAATGATAAAAATTTGTTCTTTAGTTAAAGAAACAGAAAATACATGAATAAATTAGCCAAAGGTAATATATCACAAAAAAAAACAATTATTTCGATAAAAAATAAATAGTTTGCCTACTCTTGCTGTTAAAGTACTACTTTGTCTGTCCTAGCAGTTAACATGCTACTTTACCTACTGTTTTGAATTTAATATTTTCTATAAAATGTAATTTGTGTGATTCTACCATTAAAAATATTTTTTTTAATAGCGTCTACTTCAGATCATTGAATATGGCAGGGGACTCATCAAATATTGTAAGTATTGCCATATAATTATTACATAGAAAAGTTCATCGAGGTTTACATATGACTTATTTTTTTTAACACAGGTATTATAATACCTGTTTTTTATTTCGAAGAACCACAACCCTTCCCAATTTCCATCCAAAATGCATCACTGTACATTTTGATCTGGGGAGAAATTAAAACTGAGATGTATAGTCAAATTTTGTATCTTCGCTTGACAAAATTGACAATGCGCTGTTCCAACGTCACCAGTGTCGCTAACTAAACAATATTCAAGTTGGCAGATTCAGTGGAATTTTATTCTATCCAAGTGAAAGCAACAGGTAGTGGATCTTTGAAAAAATATACTCGTATGACATTTGGAATATGCTGTTTGGGAACAGTTCTACACACTTAAAATTGTGTAGCAAATGGCATAGTACAAACTGTAAAAAGCTGTTACGTCTAGGAAAAAAAAAACAAAAACCTGGGTTGCGTTCATAAAATATACCTTCGAGTGCGTCTTGGGCGTGTAATCGTCTCTCTC
This sequence comes from Dorcus hopei, assembly GCA_033060865.1. Lineage (NCBI taxonomy): Eukaryota > Metazoa > Arthropoda > Insecta > Coleoptera > Lucanidae > Dorcus > Dorcus hopei. Next base: position 11,536,051 of record CM065425.1, read on the forward strand.
TTAATCATGATTATTTGCTTATCTTGCGTCTCGCTTATCTGTTTCAAGAAGTCTTGTGTTTATATTATTGCCATGACAACGGGCGCACTTTTTACCTCGCACTTTTAAGTAGGGTGTAGAAAATGTGTTTGTTGCTATGGAAACCACGCCTGATTTAAGGTGTGTTTGTTATCCTGCACTAGTGCAAACCAGTGTACACTTTTTTCTTAATACCTGTTTGGTATTATTCATTGCAGTTACACTACCTTGTTTGTTATGTTAGTGTAGTGTATTTCGTGTTACACAAACTCCACTAGCACCGGAGAAAGAGTAACGAGTGCAGATAGGGTAGACATGCGCAATAGATTATTAAACGTCATTTGTGCAATCTATTGCACGTGGATATATTTTGCTTAATCTCACAAGGAAATGCAAAATGAATTATTCTAAACGTAAAATACCTACTCGTTTACGAACGTTTTTTCGCCAGATGTGTTTACAACTAAAATAGACTCCTATGTATGCATTTTAATTTTATTTTGAAATAACATGGAAGATTTTAGGTTATATTTGATGTTTACAAAGTTCAACGATTATAACACGTGGAAAAATAAACCGCACAAACTACACTCAAGCAGTTTGGTAGCACCAACTTCACCACTGTACACTTCCTACACTCACGTTACTGCACTAGTTACACGAATGCTATCTCGTGTAATATTACCAAACAGACCTTTAGTAGTTTTTTATGATTCATAGATGAGAAACAAAATACATAAATTCATTTAAACGAGAGAGACTAATATTAGCCAAGAGTAATTCTAGAGTGTCTTTTATGAACACAGCCCTGTGTCTGCGTAAATAAATGAAATTTATATAACATTCTAACATGTGTTTTTTTAAAAATGCCATTTTTGCTTGTTTCTAGGATACCCATCGTTTTGACTTTCGAGCAATTTTCAAAGATGAGTGTAAAAGTTACGAGGAATATTTCATTACACAAGATGATGTGCGCAAAAATCTTTACATTTGCTTTTCCAATACTGAACATTTATCCCTAAAGTGTTCTACATTAGTAAATACATTGATTGCTTACGCCGATAAAACAATAATAACAAGTAAAAAAATTGAACTGGACCTGTTAAGCATACTGATGAATGGAGCTGAAGGAATCACAGATGAATACGAGTATAAGGAACTAACATCAGTGGTATTCACGGAGCTGCGTCAACCATTATTTACAGAACTCCAACTTGCTGCTAATTTTCACCGAAAATCAAACAAAACTGCAGTTGCTTATGCGGAAACGGAGAATAAAAGTATTGGAACGCAACACATTATGTATACTACAAAACCAGGTTCAATGAGTGATTCATCAAGCTCAGGTGATTTACTAGAAAATGAGGAATCGGGATCCAATTCATCATTCCCTAGTTATAAAAAGAGAGAAACGTGCCAAAAAGCAGGGAGCTTTGATCTGTCAGGACATATACGCAACTCTCACTTTAACAATGACATAAAATGTCATGTAGAAATCTTTATATTAGTTGAAAATGAGGCATACTGTAAGACACTGGCCAAGCACCTGGGATTGATTTGGTTTGAAGGTTTGCTGGAAGGAGAGGAACACATTGAAAGCCGTTTGCTAGGACATGAAAATAAAATTTATAGATTAGCCCACACACAAATGATTAAAAAAATGATGACAGGCTACAGCAGTATATGCATCACCGCATCAGAATCGGCTTGGCAGCTCTCGTCAGCAAATGTCAAAGGAATTATTTACACAAAAAATTCTAAATTTAATATTCAGGGTTTTAAGGACGAAGTAAATTATTGTATTTTTGTCGATAATAATGTTGTCTGCTATGTAGATGCTATTAGCAAAATAATTCAAAAATATTTGTTATGCGATGTGTCAATAGAAGTAAATTATGAATTACCTGAAAAAGCTTATACTAAAATCCACTTACCTATAACTGTCTTCATACCTCTTTACATCGTTAAATATTTCTCACAGAGCTTCCTTGTTACGCGGGAACATCGTCCAAAACCTAATGTTGTAGATATATTTCAGAGTAAACCTAATCATTTTTAAGGCCCACTTCATTATTTCTCTAATGGTTTACAAAATTGTTAGCATTTTTATGTTTAGTTATGTAACCTTTGCTGAATAAACAGTAATCGCCTAATTAAAATATCGTCGGCCTAATCTGTAAACTGCGTATCTCCATTTCAACAAATTTTACAGGAGAGACAATAGTATATTAAAAAACAAGTTTCATAAGACAAGATTTTAGCGCACTTGTCCATTAGAAAACTTGCCTTACTGCTCGTTTTCTAAACTTGGACGCGTGCGCTAAAATCATGTCTTGTGAAACTTGTTTTTTAATATACTATTGTCTCTCCTGTAAAATTTGTTGAAATGGAGATACGCAGTTTATAGATTAGGCCGAAATTTGTTCATATTAAGAACTGTCAATGAGGGTGAGTAATTATACAAAAGTTCTGTTCGATAGCTCTGCACTTTTCTACACTTTTTACACTAACCGAACCTGAGAGAGTGAGATGTATATAATTAATGCGAGTAGGAGTGAGAAAAATAGAGTAAAGGTGTTAAAAGTGTAGAAAGCGCTGAGCTATCGAACAGGCCTAAAGTTTTAAGATTACAGGATGAAAAAACTGATGTAAAGGCAGACGCAGTATAAATAAACGAAGTTTTTATATTTTTTTATAATTTGTTTTATTTTTTCCTTTTGTTTATATCATTACTCTCACTATTTTAGGTATACTATTGCTATCATAAAAAAACTAGGACAAGACTTTTTAATAGAACTGGCAACGGATAACCGATTTTGGATATTTTGGATATTCGCGGTGTACAGCATGTCACTCATGCAAATAGGGTTGCATGAAAAACATTTCACTTAGATTCACATTCAAGTTATGCAACTCTATTTGCATGAGTGACATGCTGTACACCGCGAATATCCAAAATATCCAAAATCGGTTATCCGTTGCCAGCTCTACTTTTTAAGCTGTGTAAAACTGCTACCAACCATAAATTAAAAAAAAAAGTCAGTGTAAGTCATGTCTAAAGTAAATATTATTTTAAAAACTAGGATAATTGTTTGCATAGAAGAGGGTGTCACAGTTAGACAAATTGCTCAGAATTTCGGCATTAACAAAAATACACTTACTGACCTGACAGTAAAGTCAGATTAAAATATAATAAAATAATAGAAATGCATGGCTACTGGATTTAAAAGTTGTCCTAGTTTTTTATGATATCGATAGTACAGTAACGGACAATAAAATCCGGGCATACCATTTGTTCAATGTAAACCTCACTCTAACATTTCTGACGTTTAATACATATTATACAAAATGTCAGTAGTAATTCTGACGTTTAATATAAATTTTGACAGAAATATAACGTCAATAAAAGCCTGATTTACCAAATTTGTGTAAATATGAAGGACTTGTCAAATTTTTGCCCGGATTTTATTGTCCGCTACTGTACATACACTGTATTACGCCAACTACCAGACATATTTGGTACTACTACGAGCTGTAGGTATATAGTTTTGAATTGCTTAAAACATACTTTCTATTATACTGAACGATACTTTAAAATAATATACCGTTTTTAGCACTTTTATACTGTTATTTGCAATACAATTGTCAATTAAACTAGTAGTTATTGTATTGTGATAACAAGTCTTAAAAATAAGGGTTATTTGACCTCAAAGTAAATTTAATTATTCCAACTACTTATGGTTTTAGTTGTGACCAATCCACTTGTTACATACGACAATAGTTAATCCTAATTTCCTTGTTAACTTTCGTATGTGTGGTGTTTGATGAGACAGTCGTATGTACATGAAACAGTACTGGAAATAGGTATATTCACTTAGGTAAGATTTGAGAAGTGTTAGTCGTGCTGGTGTTAATACACATTAAAGACCAGGACCCAATTCTTGAAATCATTCGACAAATATCGTATACGACATGACGTCAAAATGACGCAATTCTCGAACGATTTGTATAGTTTTGCATGAGAGTCTACGTCATTTAGACGTCATGTCGCATACGACATGATGTCGAATGATTTCAAGAATTGGGCCCCAGGGGCACTACTCTCAACTCGTTCGAAAAGATTCGCATGCGAAAATGACGTGGACTCTCGTACAAAACTATACAAATCGTTCGGAAAATACGTCATTTTGACGACATTTTTGCATGCGAATCTTTTCGAACGGGTTTGAGAATAGGGCCCCTGTCCTCAAGGTTACTAAAAAGACAGGTTGCCTGGTAACTTTCAACGTCACTGCAACGTCACTCAGTAGGCCCATTTAATGCATATACACAAATAGATGGCCTACTGAATGACGCGTCACTCCACGACTTACCAGGCAACCTTCTCTCTTTAGTAACCTTGCCCTGTCCTGTTAATTCAGGATTGATGGTCGTGCCGATGATTCTCCTCTATAGACACATACCTATAAACGGTATAAGTTGTCGTGAAAGAGGAGATGCTGTAAGAATTAATAGGTCGGATTGTAGTCGGAACGAAAACGGGAAATGTTTTGCACTTTTTTTTATTAAATATTGGGGCGTTGAACACCGAGAGATTTGAATAAGACTTTTGGCTTTTTTTTGATAATAACACTGCACATACATTTTTTTTTACTTTATCCTGGTTCGTCAATGGAAAGCCATTTTGGGGTACCTGGAAATAAGGAACTTTGACCTTCTTTTAATAATTTTAATAACTTTTAGGACTAATTTTCCTTTTTCTTACGCGCCAATTGCTCTGGTCCAGAAATAAAAATCCATTCTTGGGGTGTTGAAAACCGAGAGTTTTGAATAAGATTTTTGGCTCTTTCGGTCATTTTTCAATGGTATTTGCATGCGCCAATTGACTTGGTCCAGAAATGAAAAGCTATATTGGGGTGTCTAAAAATTGTTGTAAAGTTTTTGGTTGCTTTTAAGGTAACTTTGCTTGATTTTTTGGTGAATTTTAACCATTTTTTGGTGTGCCCAATTTTTGGTGGTCTACAGATATTTGGGTACTTTAGGGGTGCATAAAAATTAGTGATTTATGAAGGATACCTGATTTTGGGTGGTTTTCAACGGGGTTTTCGCGTGCCAAATTCCCTGGTCCAGAAATAAAAATCCATTTTGGGGTGCATAAAAATTGAGTTATTTTTGAAGGATTTTAGCTCCTTTCCGGTTGTTTCCTTTATAATTTTTTGATCGTATTTCATTGATGTTTGCATGCGCCAAATGCCTTGGTCCAGAAGTAACATTTTGTATACTACTTTTAACAAAATGAGATCCTAGAAATGTCAATTGTAATGACAGTAGAGTTCTATCATAAAAGTACTTGGAAGGAACTTACATTGCGCTTGCTGCGCCACTCGTCATCGAAATATTCAAAAACTAACCTAAAAGTCGTTCACTTTTTAACTGAATTCTGCAATTATCTATCAATATATCGAGCGTCTAAATAAAAACCTGGTTAAGTGGGTTGTGATCGAGAATTTATCCATTGCATTTACATAGCAGAATTACTAAATGTAACCTACTTGACCAGGTTTTTATTTATACACGAGTTACTATTAATCAGTAATCACATAAGCTCGTTCTACATTCAGATACAACCACAAAATTGATTTGCGGATGTCAACAAACCACCATATTGGAGAAGCTGACCTACCACAAAGCGGTAACTTCCGTCAAATGTAATTACTTTCTCCCTTGCCGTATCTTCCCCCCTTGATTAAACCAAATTATTAGTTATTTAACTTTACATACTCCTAATGTCTTTACAGGTACATTCTGGAGTGTGGGTCTTTTGCTCTTCGCTTTTAGTACTTCTTTAAGTTCTTTTTTGATCTTGAGTATATTTGTCATTTTTCCAAGTTGATGTAACTTTTTCTTGTGTTTACGTTTGCTTTTTCTTCATTTATCTTGTTTTGCTTCTCCTCCTATGTCGAGAGATATTAGCTTTCAGTATGTCTTCAACGTCTTCGCTTCTATTTCTCATTTTATTGCGTTATTTTTCTATTTTTTTTATATAATCTGGCAACACTGTCCTCTTTTTTGACACACCCTGTACATTTGAAATATTTGGCAATTTACACGAACCTGTACGAAATGCCGAATATGAATTCGTTCAACAGTTTATTTCGCCATCCAAGTAGTCGACTGGGTTTGTAATTACAGTAATGACAGACACCCCGGTAATAGGCTGCTGCAGTAAATTAACGCACGCCACAATGGAAGTGGCTGCTGCGATTTAATTTAATTTCAATTAACGTGTAACAATAAAGTAAGCCACATGAAGAAGACAATGACAGTGAATTTAATTCCGTCGTCACAGATATGCTTCCTTTTTGTCTACCAACTCGACTTTATGCATTTCTGTATAGAAGCTATTTACCTCAGTCGAGAAAGAACTACAGAATTAATTAAAAAAAACAAAAACATTTTTGAATACTTCTTAATGTATAGAATTTTTGGATATAGTAGTGATGACTGCGGTAGTTGATATAATGATATAATATATTATGTAATAATATATAGTGTGTAATCGAATAAGTATTATTTACAAGAAAAAAAATTATCCATTATCGAATTGGATATGGGCGACATTGACCGAGTGACCGTGAATTTTGCGTATATCTGACGAACGAGCAGAGGTTTTCAAACAAAGGACGAAGTTCTCTTGTGGTAGATCACCTTTTTATTTTCGAACTACACCATTGGATCTTATGTGATGAAGAATTTTAATAAGTGAAACTTAATCGATTACACCCTGTATACTAATGTAGATAATTATACTTAATGTTAGTTTTAGGATTAGACACAAATGAAGATGGATGGTTATTATTAAAAGTAACTTCATAGCGTTAGAAGCAGTTCGATATAATACATGATTATTTTTAACCTGACTTCGTTTTGAGCAGTGTATGCACATAAGGCAAGTGAGACAAGAACGCTTTCTAGGAAATTCCTCGTCCCAGGACGAAAATTAAACACCCTTTGGTTTCTCAAAACGAACCCTTTCCCGTGCAAAACTTCTGACACAAGTTCTCTATTAGCGAACGTCGGACCGGCACTTACGGTTCCTCGTTTACCCCAAGTTAGTTAGCCGTTGTTATCCTCTGTTACGTTTCCAAATCGACACAAAGAAAAAAAAAACTTATACTCAAAATGGAAACGTTCAACTTTGTCTACGAAAACAGAACCGAATATTTTATTTAACAGAATTGTTTAAGATTAAGCTTATATGTATAGAATTAGAAGTAGATTCTTAGATGCAACAGAGCTCAATATTTTATTGAGTCGTATAAAACTAACAAGAAATTTTATAGAATAAAAATTTACTATAGAAATCAAATTCAATAATCCTGCTTTTCTACGTTAGATTCCTAGGTTCATTCCCTGCAGGAGGTAAGCAGGCGAATAAATCTTTTATTCTGCTGCACACAGCGAAGTTTTCCAATATCTTAGATTTTGTGTGGTTTTATATTTTATTGAGTTTTGAAATTTGCGTGTTTAACATATCGAGTAAATCCTGTGAATAACTCCGATTTAAATACATAGCTCATCCAACTGGGGAACTAATTGTAAGTTGACTATAAATTTTTATTTTTGTACTTTTTGTAGTTTTTTAAAACAAACAAATGTCAGAAGTCTTGTTTCCGAAACAGTAGTAGAAAAATAATTCCTCTATCTATACAGAGTGTAATCGATTAAGTTTTGGCCAAAATATGCTAAAACGTGTTATGAGTGTTCTTGGAAGTGCCACGATATGAATTTCGCGTTGTGACTAAATCGGAAAAGCCAGAACATTTTTCTTTCTTTCTTGACTCACGTTTGACGTTGTGTCTAAACTCTGTTCCTTTAAGACTTTCAACTCTCAAGTACAAAACAAGCATGTTTGCGTATAACTTTAAACCTCCGCGAGGTTTCGAAGTGTTATGTTTTGCATACCCTCGTAAATGAATCCCATTTGCGATTTGTAATCTAATTTTTAATTAACACTTTTAATGCTGCCGAGGTTTTTTCGACCTGCAATTCCATTATGTTAATTATTCGGAATCCGAAGTCGGAAGCCGCACTCGATCTAATATTTTTTCATTGAACAGGATTACATTAACGTAAGGACGTAGGGGTTGCGAATCAGAGAACACGCAGTCGCAGGGCGCACGAGGCGTCGGAAAGGCCGGGGCGCAAACCCCAGTCCGCGAAAACCTCCTACCCCGTTTGGTGGGTACGTCGAATTTCGCGTAATTCGATACGAAAACAATCCGGTTGTGACGACGAACTTTCCGCACGTGTAATATACTCTCTATTTTCGCGTGAATTGGGAAACACCATGTATAAGAGTGTTTCGAACTGTGGATGTTTTTGTATTGTTTGTCGTTGTCGTTGTTGTTGTTGTAGATATTTGTGTGCAGTATCGTGGGTATTTAATGATTTTAGGATTGCGAACTCGTAAGTAGATTGCAGCACAGAAATTTTCAATAAATCATGCGGAACACGTAATAAACAGTATTTATGAAAGGATAATGAAAATTACTGAATGTATGGGGATATGTACCCCGTTGTATAAAAAAAACAGCATATTTTTTGCTTCATGGAAAAAGTAATTGTATATAATTTTCGAATAGTTGGTCTTCCTTTATCAGTGTTCATCTACTTCTGCACAGAAAGGCAAACATTTATATGCTTTGCACAAGTTGTCATGGCCCTTGCTTTACTTAATCGTAACAAGAATTAATCTTCACGACCTTAAAGTTGTTTTAAATAAATGAAAACCAAGAGGTGTTTGAATTTAGTCACACTTAACAAAGTTACCTTATGTATTGCGGAATTGAATTCGCTTCTTCTTAAGGAACGCGCTGTATATCGAAGAGATTAAAATATTTTGTATTTAAATGCCCATAAACGTATTTTCTTTGAAAGAATAGTTTCGTATTTTATATATTTTGCTTTGTTTCACTTTTCATAATTTTTTGAACAAGACATGGCTTGTAAATACTTTAAAAAAATTTGCTGGCCCCAAAAAGGGAAATGAGATAAGAAATTAGAACGTAAGTTTTTTTTATATTCACTTATGAATTCGCTTGCATAATGCTAATTGATATGACTTATTTAGATATGATTTTTATTCTTCTTCTCCTTCTTTTTTGATTCTTACGCCATTTAAAATATCGGATATTTCGGGTGGCTAATCGTTTCTTCTTTCTTAACCACCACTTCCATTCCACTCTATTTACTGCCGTTGCTTCTTCTTTGCTTTTCACACTTTTGTTTCCTATTTATCTCTTTTATGCTCTTTTTCATCGGCCTCTCTCATCTTCTTTTACTACTTTTCCTTGCTTAAAACAATCCTTTCTGGATTCATTCTAATATAATGACAACATCATTGTCACTGTCTCGTTTCTGGTTTCTTTTGCCTTATCATCTTTTTTATTCTCTCACTTTTTATTCTGTACACTCTTGTTTCTCCATAAATTTTGCTCATACATTTAATTTCTATTTGTGTTATTTCGAATATATTGCTTTCTTTCTTCCGTTTCATTCCTGTATTGAACGTCTAAGAAATTGCAGTGTACACGGAAATGTCATGTGTTCATTTAATATTCCGGTAGCATTGGCTGTGAAAATATTTTGTTTTCGTAAAGGCATGTCGTAGCTTAAGCTCGCCGCGAGCAGAATTGTCACTTGTGTCATTCATCCTGTCAACTGTCGAGTAAGTGTTTCGTGTTTGTTGATTTTATACAAAAATTAATCATTTTCAGAACTCACTTACTTTACGTTTATTTACAGTTGGTTCTTGTCCGATGAAATTTGTATCACAAAACCTTTTAAGCGGACACTAAATCGCGCACTATACACTTAACGTTTCGCAGTCGTTCGACAGCTTCGTCAGAAGTGAAAAATACGTTTATTATTATTATTCATTATTGACCACAAAAAACTCGATGAGAGCCTGCATTGGTGTGTACAGATGTTTCGTTAAACTGGAGATCTTTTCCGAAGAGAAACAACAGGTTAACCTTGAAAATGTACTGCCGAGGTTATCGCAACTGCAATACATAATGAAAAATGCTTCTCACACCAATTATCACAACATATTGAGCTTTCTGTGGCAACGTGCCACAAATTGTTACGTAAAGATGATTTATGCCATGCTGATAACTAAAAGTCAGGTTATGTTCAATTTTAACACTGCGAACATGCGTTTTCTAAAACAAAATATTTCACAGGTGATGCTACCGGATTATTAAATGAACACGTTATTATAAATTATATTTGGTTGTGGTAATGTAGGTATACATTTTTGGAAGTACTGATAAAGTAATAAAATTCATTAGCGGTTAAAAGAATGCGTATTTTAAACATGAAAGGTAAATTTGATATTAACCAATAATTTGATGCGCGCCCCCTATTGAATTTCAGTATCGTGGAAATATTAATTTATTACGTCGCAGGCGTTTAATGTGATCGCTTAAATTTTCTTCCTCTCTCTTCGCAGGTCTTGCGTAATTCATTTCTTTCATCATCCGAGCGTCACCTGAATTTATAATGAACAAAACGAACGAAAATTAAACTCGGCAAGAAAATCTGCTCGCGATATTGCAACCAAATTGACTCCTACGACCCACGCACCCTCCACGAACGTTCCCCACCTAACTGCTAGTTTCATTATTTAAAGTTAACCCCCGCGCTTTTTCTGATTTTTTTTAGTTTTGGCAGTGGAAATCAGTTTTGAATTTCGGCGTGTCTCCGGAGAGGTTCCGGACTTCCCGAGGGGCCCCAGAGCGTGTGCGAGATAAAACGGATAAACTTTTTTTGTGTGGATAAATCAGTTTTACGACTGCGGGAAATAAGGCGGAATGCAAACAAGTGATTTTCAAAAAAAAAAAAATCTCAATTCAGCCTACGCATCGCGATTTCATCGGGCGAGTATGCAAATGAATCACATTATGTAATTTAGAGGGATGCAAAATTTAATTCGTTTCGAATTTTATTGGCTCGTGAAATCGGTTTTTTCTTCATTGTTTATTACTTCCCATAACCATTAATGTAAAAATTGATGTAGTAAAATTTGATGTATTTAATGGCCATGGGTGTTCTGTCGGTCCATGATTTCTACTATTTTTGCTCTCCTTCTTGGGTTCAAACATATTGCCATTCTTTTTGGATTCTTCTCTTATTTTGATTACGGCTTTTGATGATCGTTTGAATTGTGATGGGCGGGTGGTTAAAAATGATAAAAGACACTATCCTTTACTGTCGAACTTACAACTTTACAAGGCCTTTTCTCTTCTAGTTGCCACGACGAGAGGGAGAGAGAGAGAGATTCTATATTTACGTCCCGATGACTTTACGGCCTTACGTCTTCTAACTGTGTGATTCCCTTTCACGTTTTTTATATGGTTCATACCGGAAATTCCGATTACGAACAAAACCCTGCATGTGGGATCAAGTTGTAAATTGATGTAGATTTTTCCATTGTACTCGTAGATCGACCACTCTTGTTTTGTTCGATTTAAAATAAACGAACTTCTTTTACATAATACCGGCTTCTTTTATGAGTCACCTCAGTGACTGTTTGATGATAACAGTGCGCAGGTGGTTTGTTTGTCGGCATTCTTTGATGCAATTGTACTGCAAAGATCAGCCTCATTATTATGACAAGGCAAAGCTGCCTTTGAAAAAGCAAGTCGCTGTAACATTTGTTTACATTATACTATGTTGGCGTATTTTCCAAGGAGGTCGCGAGGTTGTTCTGTCGAGTTTAATTTGCGAAATGATTTACAAAATGCCGATTTCTTACAGAATTGTTTCACGGCCGGGGGAAGATGCGTACAAGACACCTGACACATCATCGGAGGGATGACACCAAATCAAAATTGTTGATTGAAACACCGTTGCGAGTGAGAAGGTGAACAATGGCATTAAACGAGTTTTGACTTGAGCATAAATTTTAGGCCTTTTTGAACGGGGGGAATGGCACCGGAACTTGCTATTTTTTGTACTTTTTATTAGCTTGCGATGATTTCTTTGAATCCACGTTTGTGTTACTACGAGTTCCAATCTAATAATTTCTGAAACTTTTTTCAGTAAACTGAAATTGAAAACTGAAACGCGTCGCTTAGAACGAACGAAATTGAAAATCAATTTTTAATTCCTTGTCAAACCAATAAATTAAGGCCGTGTTTGATTAAGCCCGATCGCAGCGGTATTTGGCACACGGAAACGGAATTCAGAGTGTCGGTCTATAATTCAAAATAGATTTCTCTATATGTATGTATGTGCATATACATATACAAACATAAATTTGGTTGCTCAGATGACCTAGAATTATATGCGATGTAATACATCACAAATATAGTAATTTACCTAAACACAAGCTGGGGTATTTTAAACAAATAATAGATTTATGGATAAGCCAAAGTTTTATGTCTTCATGAAGATGTAATTTTTGATTTGCAGATTTGGAGAATATTGCCTTGAAGCCTGCATAATTGTATGCAAGTAAATACATACCAGCTTCTCTACATACATACCTATATAAAGTACTCATTCAAGGGTAAGATATAATTCGGTGTAAAACCATTTTCCGCTTGAACAACTATGTAAAGACGCACTGAAATCGCAACGATTTAAATTGGATCAACCGAGTAACCCCTTAAGGGTTGTAACTATCCTGGATTTATCCTAAAAATTCCTTTATACATTAGAACTCTACCGAGAAAAATCTTCGATCAAAGTATATTTTCATTTTTCTTGTATTAATTGAATTCCTTTGTTAATGTAATATTATATGATCCTACAGGGTGTTGCTAGTTTTAAAGCGGAACTAAATTATAAATAAGTGCGTTTAAATTGAATCCAATATCTCCGAGAGAGAGAGGGAGACAAATACTTTAACTGGAATTTCCATTCAACTTGCTCGTTTCTAATTTGCATTACCTCGCGATTTAATTCGTTTCTAATTTTCAAACAAACGGGGTGTCATTCACGGCACGTCGGCCCTGTAGGCTTTGAATCCGTTTATTAAATTGTACGTTACAATGTAGTCGTGAGCGCACGTCCGCGATGACGTAGGTCGTAATTACGGACGGGAGACCGTATCAAGTGACCTTTGAGCGCGTAACAAAGGTATTGTATTTTGTTGAGCGCAGGCAGTAGTCCTCGGAAAATTGATCGAATTATTTCCTCGATGAGGACGTGCGTGAAAACACAATCCATCAGTTTTTGCTAATGTAACCGGCGTACCCTTATAATCGAGTTAGGTGTATCTGGGGGGATCGACGAACTTAAAAGCTTTGCTGCGTTGTGTCCACGTCCTCTGGATTTTTCTTTTCACTCATTTGGTCTTAATTTTTCACTGAATAGAATCTTCATTGTTTCAAGATTCAACAAAACTTTTTATCTCTATAATATATATATACAATGTGTACAAATCGATTTGTGTGACAATCAAGATTGTGTTACGGTAGATTTTTGATTAAAGGACGTAGCTAGATTAAATAAATACATTTATTAAAAGTAATAGACTTACATGGTTCAAATTACATACATTTGAATGTCTTACAAATGAAATTACCAAGTATTTATAGGGTTCAGTTTAGAAAGCTCGAATAGGAGAGCCTTTGTATGTATAGGCAGATATTACATTCGAGGTTGCACGTTGGCGAGGTTCTAACTTCCTTGTTGCAACTCTATCATCATCATTAACATTATAATACTCTACCTTTATCTTGCCCATCATTACACAATTCGGTGTACACATTGTATATGATGTTCCACCTTTAGTTTAGTTAATTTTGTTTCTTCAGATGCGAATGTTTTTTCATCTCTAAAGCTAATGTCAAAGAAAATTTCGTAATTTTCCTTCTGATAATAAATAAAACGATTGTTTTCGCTTGTAAAGTTATGAGATTAAGCGCGAGTCACGTTTGTTAAATTTAAAATTTCCCAGACGTTCCTTAGTCAACGCGATTAATTTTGCGTGTGACTTCTGGTTGACGTATCGAGGGCGAAACTCTATAAATAAGATTTACGGACTCTCCCTCCTAAAAAATACACATTTTTAAAGCCCTTCTCGACACAGAATATCTTATCGAGAAATCCCTGCCTGTCTCCCGGGGCGGATTATCATCAATCATCATTTAATTCAAGTTTTCCGCATAATTATGGAAAACTTCGCTTCGTATTGTCCCGTCTCGTCCCGTGGATTTTTGCCGGGCGATGAAAATTTATTATGAACGTCGTCGCAGTTATAATTGCGGACATATGTTTCCCTTGCGAAGAATGTCAATATGGTTGGGAGAAATGATATCGGACTCTTTCAGAAATGAGAAATAAAAGTATCCGGCCCCGTGCCCTCGAGCACGGTTTGTCATTACCAACGTCGGAAGCTCCGTAGTGCCTAGGGCCACCCTTAATTTAATTGCCGATGTGAAATTAAATAAAGTCGGAGCCTCTCGTCTCCACAATTTGTAAGGGAAGCATATGGAATATGTTCGGAGATTCTATTTCTACATATTTGCTCAAGAATAAAATATATTTAATTTAATTAAAAAAAAAAAAACGTAAGGGGTTTGAGATTATTTACATTTCCGTTTTTTATTTGTGTTGGAATAAGAATTGAGCTTATGTTATTTTTTTTTTGAGGATGTTATAAAGCGTAGCAACGTAATGTAATTTTTGTCAAACATGTACTACGATGGTTGTTAAATCAAGCAGAGCTTTGTGTGACAAAACCACATGTCGCAGTAATACTGGGTAGCCCTTGACTGCTCATTTACCTGATGGGTTATTACATGTTGCATTAATACACATAATGCATTTGTCTACTTGATAGCAGCGCGATTGACGGGCAATAAATGTAATTTTGTCGTAAAATGTCTGCAATTTGATTATGTCGCGCACAGTTTCAATATACAACAATTTTCGATTGCTGTGTAAATACAACTTGAATGCCATTGCATTGAAAATGTATGTACTTATGGAAGTTTTTAATGAATTGAGTAGTTTATGTGAGGACGTTTAGGCAATTAAAAATTTTTTACTGCCTAAACTTCCGCGCTCTAATAATAATCAAAATAAAATCGGGGGTAAAATTAAAGTTATCTTAGTTTACACTGCACTGCACTTCATACACTCAAAAGTTTTTGAAAGTTCGCCCGGTAACATTTGAACCTAATCCGTTTTTCATTAGCAAATTCTTCCGGAAAGACCGTCATGAATCTCGATGAAGAAGGGGCCCCCGATTCGTCCACCGTACATTAAATTTAATATCAGAAGTTGGTCTAATAAATACGTACAGTTGAACTTTCTTTCTCATAATAATAAAAGTTTGTAACTCTTGGCGTAAGAGATAGTATATTTCTCCGGGTGTTGATGCGCCCCGTATAAAACTCGCTGATTTATTTCGCGCCGAAAAACTAATATTAATTTTCCAGAACCGGAATTTCCCCCTCAGAAAGTTCGAAATTTCCTGGACTGCAACAGACCGGACCCGAATTGCCTCTCTCGCGCCATAATTAATGTCGGTAGTGAACTTTGTGTGGTCATCTCAAATATTTGGGCGGGGTTGTTTGCGAAATGGAATTTAATATACAGAAAGGGGGCGAAGTTAAAACTTGATTTTGAGCTTCGCATGAATACACATGGGCTTGCTTCAACTAATTTTTATTTTACCTTTTAATTGTACCCTCAGTATATACTGCATACATATTTAGATGGCAAAAGTATTTTTTGGATTTGAAAGGCGTTTAACCCTAAGGTCGTATATATTCGAAAAAGCGCTCCATTTATATTCATGCTTATACGTCTTCTTCCTTTTTTTTGTGTCCGCCCGGCGTTTCACAAAACGGAAATATAAAACGAAATTAGATTCCCATTGTATAAAAATGGGTCGTCTCGTTTACATGAGAACGATATATAATTTGATACCTTGCAATAACCGTAGTGTCGATTTATTCAGTGGCATTTTATCCTCGCCGTTTGCCTCGTAAATGTCGATCCGATGTTGAGTTTTAAGTTACGCCGAGTTTGTGGCCATTATCTTATGCTGCAGTTTCTTAAGCTGTAACACGATCATAGGAATTGTAATTCTTTTTGTTATAATCAGGTGAGGGAGACTTTGATATGTCTAAACAAGTTAATTGGTTATAAGTTATCACATAAACTATCTTGTATACTGTAACAAGGAAATTAGAACGTCAACAACGCCAAAAATCACAGCTGCATGACACAGTCTGCCAAAGCTACCAGGAAGGATAATTAACATAAACAATTACATCAGACGGTCTTGCCACGCACGAGTCTCTCGATGACTCATATGTCACATCCTAGAAAAACTTTCTAAAAGAGGAACCCTATAAATACTGGCGAAACTATTTTCGTAGGGCATTAGAGGGTTATTCTAGTCCCCATGCAAGTTTATTATTTATTACTTATAATAAATGTACTATTTAATCGAGTTGCGCCCCTTAATGTAATTATGTAATTTATTACGTAATAATACGAATTGCAAAAAGAAAGTCCAATTATATTATAGCCATTGACGATGAAACTTGAACAATAATTAAGCCTGACCCAATTTCGACATTGGTTTTCCAGTCGATAAACAAAACCGCACATTCGAATTTCAATGAAACGCAAAATTTATTGATTTACAATAATTTTCATTAACGTTTATACCTGCTAGGGTTTATGAAAAGGGTTGAAACTATACAATTCCCTCGAGTGGCCAGTATATTTCAGGCTCTATTGCAGCAACGCCCAGACTTCTACGGATAAGGGTTGGCTCAGATTAGCAGGGTTATTTCTAGAAGTGGGATGTTATGTTCTCTGTATAAAGTTATTGTTATGTGTGGTACACCCTTGCAAACTAAATTGTACCTTCCCGTTAGTATTTTTTATACTTTCATCTTCAATTAATAACGTCGTTCTTTTCCCCTCTTTTCCACAGATCGATCATCCTACTTGCTATTCCATTTTCTTAATTAGGTATTGCTGATTTTACACTTCAACAATCATTCTCCTTTATGACGCAATTAATTTATTTATTTGTTACGCTTCTGGGCGCACTGTCAAAGGCTTTCTCGAAATTATAGAATGTATTTTGCTTTAGGGCTTTAGTTATACTCTGCAGTATTTATGCATAGCTTACGATTTATTACGTTTGGTAATTTCTCCTTTTTTTCCTCGAAATCTTACTTACTTCTTTAAAAGTTTCTCTTGTTATCTTGTGACAAACCCTCTGATCTTCTCGTTTCATTTTGCATGTTCTTTCTTCACCTTCCTGCAGGCTCTAGAACATAGGTTCTCAAACTAATTTCGTCTACCGCCCACTTTGAGAATCAATTAATTTCTAGCGCCCCCTAAAAATTTTTAACTTTACCACATCTAAAAAATCACAATCTCAGTCATTACTTTAATAACTTTAGTTCAATTATACCCTGCCATATATGAGTCTTAACTTGTTTCCCTCAATTTTCTCTGTTTCCTTTACCGCCCCCCTGTAGGCCTCTAGCGCCCACAAGGGGGCGTTATCGCCCACTTTGAGAAAGACTGCTCTAGAAGCTCTAGAAATGGATTTCTTATAAGACCACAAGTAGAGGAAATAGAACAGAATACCGAAATTAAAGATGGACTCGCTTTCTCCACCAGAACAAGGGAAAAAGGGCAGATCCAAAGCTGCCAACGACAGTGAAAAGATATTTTCCAAATTCTTGCTAATGTTATTCGTCTTAATTTTATCGAAGGCTTCCTCTAGAATCTAGATCAATAAACACAGACGTACTTGCGTACCTGCGTCTCTAGTGTTTCCGCACTTTCTTGTCTTAACATGACGAACTCCTTGGTTCAGCATAAATCAGGAAAACAAGAATGGACAATCAATGTAGTTCATTTTAATCAAGCGCAGGCGCGCCATCTTACGACAACTCTGCAGGAGTACCTTGGTTTTAATCTTTGCTTAAAAATACATGGCAGGTTCGTCTACCAGCTATAAACATATTTTCTTTTTTTTAATTATTTTACATAGAAAATAAATAAAAGACATGAAACGAATACAAATATAATTTTTTTCCAGGAAATACATAATGTCATTTTAGAAAAATCACGTTTGTTATGAATACTTAAATTTCGACTATGTTTTGGGAACTAATTTTAGCAATTTTAAATTCCTGAATTTTATTCAACAGACATTACTTACATATATTATCCACAGTACATTCACTAGAATCTGATTGTTTCTGATCAATTTTTTATCGGAAAAAATTTCATTTTGCAGTTTCGCTAGCGACAACCAAAACTGTAAGTCATATTTGATAAATTTTAGTGCTGCCATCTAACGGCCACTCGTTGTCAGAAAGTAACTGTAACTTCTGCAGGGTGGCCGTCGGATGGCACCACTACAACTCGGATTTTTACTTTCCATTTAACTGTTCCGGGCTACGTTCACAGTCATAGTTCCGAGAGCGTCTTGAGAGTGTAATCTCGTCTTTCTCACTCACGATTTTTAACATATTTTGCGTCTCGCTCATCCGTTTCAAAACGTATTTTGATGACAACGGTCACACTTTTCACATCCCACTTTTAAACTTAAGTAGGATATTTAGAGTGCGCCCGTTGTCATGGAAATAATGTAAACACAAGTCGTCTTGAAACAGATGAGCGAGACACGAAATATGTTAAAAATTGTGAGTGAGAAAGATGCGATTACATGCCCTAGACGCTTTCGGAGTTATCCGCTAGCGCCAGCGATCACTGCGCCGCTCTGTTTCATACAGTTGAACTACTCAAAGTAGGGATTTAAAAGTCAAAGACTTGACAGGATTTGACATATAAACGTCACTGTCCCTGTCCCTAACCTCACTGTCTTGTTCCCTATTTTGAGCGGCCATAATATCAGCGATGGCGATAGCGAATAGATTGTGAACGCAGCCCAGTACCTGACCTAAGTCTTAAATCCATATTGTGTAACATCTATGGTTTTATAGGTCTTGTAAACTTCCAGCCAACTTTCGTCATTAATGACGTTAAACCAGTACCAACTGAACTCAAGATGTAACGTACGATGTATTCGTTGAAATTTAGTAACATTTTGTTATTACAAGTTTTTGAAAATGACAATGTTGCCACCGCTTCAATTATCACTAACGTCAGATGTGTTTACTTTGAATATACAAAGTGGTCAAGAATAACTGTTTGAGTTGGCAATATAATTAAGAACGTTTTTTTATTCGACTATTTGCAACACTGCAAGCGGATATATGTTCAATATGTTTTGTTGATTTATTTGACGTAACCTGAACAGAGACAAGATTGTAGGTTATGTGAATTAGCGTTTAAATTTGAATTTGAAATGTCAAATGACGCTTGTAAAGTGACGGCTGTCAGTGTCGAGCCGTCAAAAACCGGAAGTTACTCCAGTTGTACCATTTAAAAATAAAATTCAGCACTGCCAACTCAAACAGTGATTCTTGGCCACTTTGTACAATACGTACATAACCTATACACCATCAACCACCGATCATGTGTAAACACTTCAATACTTGACAACATTGTTATAGCATTACGTCATAAATATGAATGACGAAAGTTGGCTGGAAGTTTACAAGAACTGTACTACGTGTTTCCTTTTAGGATCTTCGCATTTGCTGTGTTGTTTGCTTTACATGGTTTCTCGCTTCTTTCATTACTTCATCTAAAATTAAAGAAAACAATTCTTTAGAATTTTTTGGTTGTTCATGTGTTATTTGGTCCTGTCCAGGTGGTTTAGCTTGTGGGGGCTCACACGTTCCTTAGCGGGCAACAAATCATGTCACAATGACAGATTACAACAAACGTCAAAATCACTAAACGTCAAAATGACAAACGTCATACAGACAGGTACGGGCGAAACGACACGTTGAGATCTACGTAACAGAGCAACGTGACTATCGTCAAAATGAACAAAATTGAGGCCGCCCCTTAGCGAAACCGCATTCGTTTCTGATTGGCGAGCAAATAGGATTGCATCCTCAATTTGGACGCTAAGGGCCATATGCACCAAACACTTTAATCGAGCTTCAATTTGAGTGACGTTTATATTGCGACATTTAAAGTTTCATAACATTGTATAAGGCATATTCTAAGTGGCGCTTAAAGTTAAGCTGAGTTAATTCGTTCGGTGCAAACGACCGTAAGGCCCAATATTTCATTCAAGAGTTTAACTTTAAGCTTCGTTTTATTTCCATAGTAATAATTGTAAAGCCAATTGTTTCCGTAGAAATAAAACGAAGCTTAAAGTTAAACTCTTAAATGAAATATTGGGCCTTATGGCCGTATGCACCGAACGAATTAACTCAGCTTACAGTGGTGGAACTTCAAATTTTTGGCTCCCCCGCAAATATTATTCGGGCCTCTACCACGCGACGTTGAAACGATACGATACTGCTATTCTCTCTTTTCATGGTGCATTTAATTTTTATTGTATTACATTGATAATATAAAAATAGGATAAAGAAAATACACACAAAGAAGATTTGGGCCCCTTATAACTTTGTTCCCCCCATCGCGGGGTCCGGCGCATTGTAGTTCCGCCACTGTCAGCTTAACTTTAAGCGTCACTTAGAATGTGACTGACACAATGTTATGAAACTTCAAATGTCATAGTATAAACGTCACTCAAATTTAAGCTCGATTAAAGTGTTTGGCCCGCCAAAGTTAATTCGTTCGGTGCATACGGCCATTAGTGAACGTTCCGATTAAAATAAATATCCCTATAGTTCTAACATGTGTAGCCATAGCAACATTTACTTTCATCGAACCGTTAACTTAATGAAACGTTTCAGAAACCCGACCTAAAACTTTTGCAGTGTGGTTGTAATTATGAGCTGATACTTACGGATGATAAACAATAAATATTACTGTTTGTCATCCGTAAGTATCAACTCATGATTACAAACACACTGTAAAAATTTTAGTGTCTAAAATTAACTTTAAATTAGGTTTTAAGGCAGGGGGCACTGGAAAAGAAAAAACCAATATCGAACTGACGAATATTCCATGTTGTACTAAATTACACAACAGTGATCAAAATAAAAACTAATTAGAGTAGGCGTTGTAATTAATGTGTGTTTTGGATAACGTCAGATTAATATTTACAGTTTAACTTTAGTCACAGTTTAACTTTAACTGTAATCTAATTACAGCATGAGTTTAAAAGTGCACTTAATCTAAAGGTAAAACTTCAGATCAGTATAATGATAATAATTCATTTTTCAGACTAATGAGTGTGAAATTAAAGACAAGTTAGACAATAAAATGAGGAAAACTAGATCAAAACTAACCTCACTTATTTTAACAGTAAGTTTAATCTTCTCTTCAACCACCGTTTGTCGTTTAAACTCAGAAGCTATTGTCGTCGGCAGGTATAAATCGGGGATATCTTAAAATCTGAAGTTTAACTCCCAAACTGCAGTTTAAACTGAATAAACTGAAGATTAAAGTTAAACTGTAACTGAAGTACCGGGCCATAGGCCCTGTTGTACATTGCCAGTTTAAATTTAAGCTGAAGGTTAACACCATAACAACGATTGTTTCAACAATAAATTGTTGTTAGTGTTTAAGCTTTGGCTTAAAGTTAAGCAGGAATTGTACAACTGGGCCTGAATGAAATACTTGGCCTAAGACAATCACTGGAGCAAACACAAAAAGCCTGCCTGCCCTTTGACGAATAAGATGCAGCTCTGCTCGTCGTTGATTCGATTGTGCAATGAGACCAATGAAACAGAGTTAGCTAATCACCGCCACAAAAATGCCCTGTAAAAGCAAGAACGTAATTCGTTCCAGCCATAGATATGGTAAAATATAATACAGTTAGATACATAAGCGAAGTATTATCACGACTGATCAGTTAAGGATGCGAAAATTTTATAACTGGGCTGCAGTCAAAAAGTAGGTATATATTATAGATATATAGGTTCCAGCTCATTGCCTTGTATAGCATTTTTTCGAGAACACTCAACTACCTTAGCGCAGTTCGCCCCTCCAGCGACACGCAACTGCCTTGGCGCTGATGGCCCTCGAACAGCACTCATACCACTGCTTGCCCAGAATTTTTCGAGCAACAACTCACATATCACACACTCCATCGACGCCAGCTGTTGGAGAAAGAGAAGTAAGGAACATCACAGGAATCGAGACGTCTGTCATTTGGATGTTTATGATTCTGGCGTTTCTTACGATTCTGACGTTTGTTGTCATCGTGACATGAATTGTTGATCGCTGGGCAACGTGTGAGCTCCCACAAGCTTATTTATTTTGTCATGCATAGCTTCTTGTATTTCTTCGGTTGTTCAGTTGACTCTTTTTTTTACGCACGTTTTTTTCCTTCATTGTTGCTTTTTCCCTTCTAATGTCTCTTTAAAAAGAAACAGTAAACATGTTTTATTGATAGCACCATACTAAAAAAAAAATGTAGGTACTTTTTCGTTAATAACTTGAGAGTTCGAATAAAATTGGAAAAACCACATTAATAATGTTTGAGATAAATTCGATATTGTTCCTTTTTAAATTGAATTCGAGCATAAAAGGACCATAAATTCAAATAACGCTCGGAGTTGGTTTTCTGTCAGTAGATGCAAGAATTTATTATTATGACAATGAGGCACACATTATTCAAGTTTTTTACGCGAAACATTAAAGCCGATTGTATTTTCCTGCAGGACGCCGATACCACCACCACCACCATTCAATAAAAGCGCCTCGCGTTTAATGAAACCGCGTTGCGGCGATTAATATTTCCCTTATTGACATTTTTTAAATGCCGGCCGCGTTTTGATCGAACGCGGCGATACGTTATTGTTCATAAATATGGAGCTCGCCTTTATAAATATTTGATGTTTTTACGATTGGAACGGACAGCCCAACTTATTTCCCGGCTTCCGGGTTTGCGGCGATCAATCAGCTCCACCGCGTGTCATATATCGAGACTGTTTTATCCTGTTCGGAACCCCGTTACGACGTGACTGTTTGCCGGATTTACGATGTGTAATTAATCACTTCTTTCTAAATCGTATTTTTTTTTCCTTTGGTTGAACGAATGTCTTTTCGGGAAAAAAGTAATTAACACAGACTATCATGAACTGATTACATTGGCAAAACTCATTTATGTAAATAATCTAAAATTTTCACAGAAATATTGAATTTAGAGATAGCTCGACTGTGATTTTGTAGCCACCGAAGTAGTAGGCAGATTGAGGCCTCGGCGAGGACTCTAATTATTATTGAGAATGGCTACAAAATCACAACTAAATTTTTACTTGAACGTTAGCGTTCCATAAAAGCGAAACTAAAACAAAACAGTTTGACCAGTATTAAATGCATTACATTATTTCCAAACTAATCCTCGACTCGGCCGCATCTACGTTTTAATTATCGCATTAATTGCGGCATTCGGCAACTAAAAGTCTATTTTACAGTGAACGCAACAACGGATCTCACAAAATTCAATTCGTTCCGCCAGTTTATCGTTTGCAATAACGTTTTTTTTTAAAATTAAATCGCCGCTCACTGCATTTGTTCGTTCCTCTTCTATAATAATAATTTCGATTTAATACGAAAACAATAATAATTATGGCCGATACATCAAAGCAATAAATTTATAATTAAAGAACGTTCATATTTTGGCACGGTTGGCAAAACTGAAATACAAAACGCACATTAGGTGCGCTTGTTATATATATATTTAATTGAATTTTATCGTGTACTGGTGTACACCAATGCATACATACTTTTTCGCAAAAAACGTTTTGATGTAGCCTGAAATGTTTATGTGTTTATCAAGGAATTTAGGCTTCATTAAAACATATTTTGTAAAAAAGAGTGCACCAGTGCAGGATGACAAGCACATCTAATTATTCAAAGTATATCAGCAAATTGGATTTGTTTTATTTTATTTCGTTTATGTAGTACCACAGATAATAGAGCTAAGCTTTAATTTGACGCCCCAATTTGGAGACAAACTCGGTCTTAGTTTGGCTCACCAACTACGTGGTGGCGCTATTGTTATAATAGCAGAGCGGAAAAACGAAACCTGTAAATGTAAGTAAGTAACATGTAAACTATTTGTACAGGGAAATCATAAATTACTCCAACCCACGTGACCAATTTGTTTTCTAGAAGTGGCAACACTGAAAAAAATGAGGTTACTGTCTCGAATTAGCGTGGATTTGTCGTTGATTTTCGTGACTATAGGTGTTCTGTTGTGTTTAACTACTTTAACCAAGCATTCCCAGATGGTGACGTTAATTACGATGCCTTCGCAAATCACAAGCATTACATTCTCGAACGATTTAACACACAGCACTGCATTGCTACCAACAGAGTACAATGTGTTGCCTATACGGCGGGGTCACGTGGGTTGAAATCATTTGTGATTTCCCTGTATAACTAAGTGGTGTGATGTAAAGTATAAAAGGAGAATAAACAGCATATTATAACAGTACGTCACATTATCACATCCTGGCTCCACTCTACACTTATTTCTCTGTTACTTAAATAAGCCAACTGAGCATCGGAATTAGCGAATGGTTTGTGACAAATGTTCATTTTTCGAATTTACACAAACAAGTATTTAACAAGCTACTTTTAGAGCATCCTATCTCATTGGCTATCTGGAGAGATCTACTATCTGTGGTAGTACCCTACATACATACGTATATTCGGCATTTCTCCTTTGGTGTTTGTAACACGTGTGAATTTATTTATTTTTTTTTAACAAGATGTTACATGTACCTATACTAGAAAATATTTACTTAAACGCAATTTCTGGACAGTAACAAACAAAACGCGAATCGTGTAATACACATTTTGATGCCCGAGAACCCAATAAAAAAAGAAAAAAGTATTTTTAATTACGACGAGTACAAATAAAGTCTCAAAAACCTTACTACCAATATCTGCTGAGCTGAAAATTAAAACCTCACAAGCTTGCGTTCTTCGGGGAATACGTAATGAAAGTAATAAACAATTCTGCTTACGGAAGGAATTTTTGTTTTAATTAGACTTCGTAATTAAAAAAAAAAGACCAAAGTTTGTTGAAGTCTTGGTTTGGGGCGAGAGCTTATTAAATCTGAGAACGTTTTTGTGATTACTAGTAAATAAGTTTCCTTACAATTTTCGTTTCTTATTTATAATTTCAGTCGGGAGAGTTATTGCAAACTGTTCAAAAAAAATATTTCACTTGGACTTTTTAAATTTATGATGAACAGTCAAGAATATCCAAATTTACTTCTTAATAATCAAGACACTTACATAGTTGATCAATACCAAAGACTTTGTTTTGCTTCCATATACTATGTGTTTTTTTAAAAATGCCATAAGGGGTGGCTGTGGAAAAGAAAATTCATGTCTTAGCTTCATTCATTTACTTTAAATTTTCACATTTGGCATGTGTTAGATGCCAAGCTACGACATGAGTTTTAATTTTCATGGCCAAGCTTTATGGCATTAAAAAAAAAAATACATTGTATATTGACAATGGTATCAAACATGTTTGCCGGTGATGTGGGACCACGATTTATCCTTAAATTTTTCTGTGCTGAGGTTGAGAAACCTGGAACGAATTATTATCTTTGATAAATCTTGAGTGTACAATTAAATTCCAGAAAGCTAACAAGGAAATTCAAAGCTGTACCGTCTGCTACCTACCTGAAGGCTGTAAGTTTATGGGAGGGCAAATTAAGTTCGTCCCAAAGCCGGCTAGCTCAATGGGACGGGCAGGTTCCAACGAATGAATACAAAGGGGGCACAATTAAATAAAATAAATAACGTCACACGTTGTCTTTATTTTGAACTACACAAATTACTCAGATGTTCCAGCAACAAATGTACCTAATTATAAATTAAATAAAATCGTAAACGCTCAATCGGTAATCTGAATCACGAAATACGGGACCCGCGATTTGTTTACAAACGTTACCGTAACAGTACAAGTTTACTTTAAGTGTAATATGTTGATGCCTCGCCTCACCAGGTAGTAAGAAAAAGTACAATCATATATAAACTCGAAGTAGACGTCCTGGTGTCAGGGCCAAGGGGCAGTGTCAGTGTGTAGTCCAACACCTCCATGTTAAGTCTCTTTAGCTTGCGTACAGCGTCATGGAGCTGGAACAAGTCCAACCGGCCGCGGCCGAGAAACTATGCCGACACCAAAAGAACTCTCTAATGTGGCCTCAAAGTATACGAGCAAGCTAGCCCCAAATAAACGCCTAATTAAAAGAACGAAAACCAACGTTACAACTTAAACTGCGCACGGAATCGCTTGCTATAAATACCTGATAACTCAGGTGGTCAGGCTTCGAAGTGCATAGAAGAATGCTTTGATTTGCTTAGAGTGTCTCTTTCAGAACACGGATTAATACTTCTCGTTCAAGATTAAATAATATGACTCAAGTGCCCACAATAAGACGATGTACACCCTACGATTTTAGTAGAACTGTTACGTTTCGTTTTTGCGTTAGGAGTTTCCTAATCTTTTGTTTCTAGTTTGGCTTCAGTGATCGCTCTATCTGCTTACAAACTCTAAGGTTTTGGTTTTATTTCGTTTGTAAGTTGTTTCTAGTCGCTTTCCATGACAGTTGGGGACACTGAAGATTTTTCTGGGTTCGTAGCGGAAGAGAGGCGTGTCTTCAATTTCCACCTTGCTCGAGTTCGGCGTGGTTCTTGAAAGTCATTTTTGATTCAAGGCACTTGGCCGTCAATTCGGTAGAACTAATTTTCTGTTTTGTGGTTGGAATTGGCCACACGAAAGGTTTTGGGGATCTTATCGTTCTTGAACGACTTCTGGAAGATTAATCCAGTGCTTTTATGGCAGATAAAGTCTGTGTCGTGAATTTTGTCTCTGAAGACGCCACGTGTCGCAGTTTCTTATCGCTTCGGGCCCTTATTTTAAAGGGGGTAAGTCTTTTTGATTCTGCTTCAACTTTGTTGTTCTCTTCCACTTCGTGTTTCTTCCATTAGCAACTTCGTGGGGGTTAAGTTTGAAAAATCTGCGTCACTTCTTCGTGACCTCGACGTAACCGTTGGGATTTCCCCGAACGAGATTTGGCGAGAATAGCGCCGATTCTGAGAGCCTCTTCTACTGTATCACCGTCGTTCGTCGCTCCGGAACCCATGAAGGAACTGCCGATCTGGGTCGAATCAGTGTCGTGTGCTGCAGCCCTCTTGCAGGCCGAACGTAACGTAGAATTGGTGCGATTCGAGTGTGGTATTGTACTAACCCTCTGTCTTTTATTGATACGTGTCTTTAAATTAATTATTAGGTACCTTCGGTGCCTCGTGATACCGTTTTTGCCTGCCGAAGGCTTTGATTCCGATAAATTTTTCATTGTATTGTCGCGTTAAAAAAGAAAATTAAATTTAAATTATGACTATTAATTAAGAATTACGTGAATGTCAATATCATGCTGCTGCTTCATCCATACTTTGAGCCCTTGGATTCGTATTAATTAAATTTTACTTAGTTAAATTATTTTAAACATAATTATCCTAGATCTTTTTAAATTATATTTTAATCCTGACGTTACTCACTTATTTTAAACTTATCGAACTTATTTAAACTTAACGAACTTATTTACATACTTGGGGGAAGGGCCTGGCCCGGCGGCCAGCCCTGCGCTCGTAGAGTCCACTCGCTTGGCTTCGCGCACTTGGTATCACAACACTGACTAATAATAATTAATTATAATAATAATTTCTAATACCTGACTATCTACCTACATGACTACTACTCAATAATTAATTCTCTTAATAATAATTATAACACTAATTGATACTAATACTGATTGATTCTACCTGCGGGTCGATCTTTTATACATTTCTTAAATCTACGTCACAATTGGTTCCTTCGGTCCAAAGTACAAAGTTCTAAAACGTGTCAGCATCAATTGGCCCTTGCCAAAACGTTCTAATTGCCTCGATCTTAATTGGCACATGTAAACAACACACCTACATTCCGCATAGCTTGCATTTATGCGTAGTGAAATGTGAGTGGGTAACGCGGCTTTGTACTACTAAACTTCAATGGGTGCTGATTCCGCATAATTTTGAAATGCACATAAATGCAATAATTACGAAACGAATTTAAATTTACTTATTTTCCTAGATAATGACATCGTGACGGTATGTTATTTTGTGAGCCGTACAGGATATCCTCGCCGGTGATTTCGCGTTGCTTGACGCTCTGTAATTTCTAAATTATTTAACGTAACGAACTTATTTTTGGACAGGCCGCCCCTGTAATCGAATGCTGAGCGTTTCGCTTATTTTATTGCGCCACAATTTTGTTGCGTATTAATAAACATTGCATCACCGTTTTTCGTATTCTTATTTATTGTCAATATGCAGGGTGACCGATAGTTGTATTATATACAGGGCATCTGACAAACACTTTGCGGATATTAAATCTGGGGGAATCTCGAAGTACGTGTGCAGTCCTAGCGGTACCACGTTTTTCACCGTACTTCTTGGAACTTATATTCGCTAGGTGGCGCCCCTTTTTTTACATCTAGGTACCGAGCCACCGACAATCCAATTGTAGCCCACCCCGTCTCCACTGAGCTGAGCATAATTCCAGGTGGGTTTTCTTCAACACCGACGAGTTTTCCCCAGCGATCGCAACTTATACAGGGTCAATTAGGTAGATACTAAAAGGAAGGTGGCAGAATTACTGGCGCGATTACACTTGATTCTGCGTTGATGTCTCCAGAACACCGGAGGAAGGGGGGTCACCTGTTCCATATTGACCAATCACAGTCTATTCCGAAAAATCAATGCTAATGAACGATGTGGATCAACGGAGACGTGGAAACGGACTGCCATTAAGTCGGCCATCTTGGAGACATGTTACATTTAACGGAATTTTACACTAATACGTTAGCAAGCAATGTAATGGTTACGGTATTTTGCGATATTCACGGTCCAATTTTAACATTTTTCTTAACTAACCGAAAGACTATACATTCAGACTTTAGGCCTCTTGGGAGGCAAGAAATTTATGTCGAATGAGTAGATAATAGAATCGGTGCAGACAACCAAAAGAATTTCTCTCTGTCTGTCTTTGCAAGTTGCCTGATCGTTGGGGTAAGTATCCTCCTTGTAGCTCATCCTTTTATCGACAAATTAAATTTCTTGGTTTTCTAACAATTTTAATTTTAATTAAATTAATTATTTGCAAGAAAGTTCTTTGAAGTTAATCAATGAAATTGTCACAAAGGAATCCAGTGTCGCATTAATAAGTTACAAAGCAACAAAGTATAATGTACGGCATCCCGATATTCCGGGAGACAATTCAATGGGGCACCGGTCCGGAATCCCGAAACACGGAGCTCGTTACGCTGAGTTATACGTAGTTAGTCGCCATTGCGTTGGACACTTCGTACCAAGCCGCATGTAATATCGATAAGATCTGGGCTTTGAAAAATTTCTCGTTCGTTGTCCTCTAATCCAATTCCTAACATCCAATGAGCCGTTTATTTTCACCCGATTTGCCCCTTTCTTTCGGCCGAACCCGCAAATTGATCTAGTGCGCGTCATTAGTCGGCCGTAAAACTTCATTCGCTGTATAATTTCAGGAAACGCGAAGGCCCCTTTCATTCAGCCACATTTCATTAAGAGCTAAGCCCGCTTTGATTCAACTCCAATTGCAACGTAACGCGGATCAGTTGCCATGCAGCCAGATATGATGTCCAGGTTGACCGGCTTGACCCTCCCCCCGGTCTTTACGCAGACAATGGAAATCAATCTGGGCCCCGGATTATTACCGAGCGACTCCGGGGCGGGCTTTTAAAATCAATTCAACTCCAAGTTTTTGTTGTTTCGACGGCGGTCGTCCTTTGTTCGCCCAAATTAGCAATTAATTTGCGCCGCTTTGTTATTATATTTGCGAAACGGACGGATCCATCTTTTATATAATTAATTTTCGAATGGCGTACGCGATCGGAATCGGAACATTTTTAGAACAAGCTTGCAAAGTTCGCGAAGCGAACTGGATTTCGGGAGAACTGGGACACTTATATTGGATTGCAATTTGCAAGGTAGCGAATTTATGGCCTGCCAATTTTTGCTGAATTAGGTAAAAATCCAGCTGCTGTTGCTACATTTCTCTTAAGTAGTACAACTCTGGTAAGTCTAATTTGTTTCAGTTCATTTAATTTCGACGCTTTTTTTTATTCCCATAAAGCATTGTGAAAGGCAACATAATTGAGTTATCTTTCATGTTAAGACCGATATGTACAGTCGCCGGCACTAAAAACGAAACGAAAAGTTATAAACTCGTTCGAAAATTACTACCTACTTACGGTTATGGCCTTGGTACAGCGTTTCGTTTTTAGTGCTCGTTGACTTGCTTGCGGAAAGTGTTCTTATTCCTACAATTAATTAAACTTAAAAACTGATCTTAACTCGTTAACTCGTTATGAAAATGTTGCAAGTGGAAATTCGATTAAATGCTGCGATGTGAATGAATGAAGTTGTTCTTTTTTTTTTGATCATTTATTATGCGATCTTATAGAGTCTCTATAATGAAGTTTCAGTACCCACGATCTTTAATTAAAACCGAATCTTTTGTGGGAGAAATTTGCCAAGAGTAAATTGAATTGGGGCGTGTTAGTCTAGCACAAAGGTGATTTGTATTATTCATTGAAATTCAAGAGGCTTTTGCGAAGCTACATTTCCGGTTCTTTATTGACCTTGTGCGCTTTTTTGTTCCCGCTTCCATGATTCGCGGTATACATAGAATATTCATGGCAGTACCGTATCTTTTCTGTCGATGATGATCATGATACTAGCACACTATGGGCATTGCTACTGATGTAAAGGAGAAAAGAGAAGTAGATTTCTTTTTTCTTTCTGTTGCGTTTTGAAGCGCATATGTTGTTACATCACTGAATTAAAAAAATATGCTTTTTTGAAAAATATTCAATTTGAAACCCCGTGCCATTAAAAAAAATAAGTTAGCCTTTTATCTAAAAAAGAAAGACGATAGAAACTCTCGGATGATAGAATTTAAACACTTCTTAACTGCGTGACAATTTTCAACGAGCTCTGATACACCGTTCTGAAAATATATGGCTATATTCATACTTCTCAGCGACCCTGTATATTCAGAAAAGGTAAAAAAATTACAAATTAAATTTAGGGAATTTGGCATAAAGCAAAATCCTAAACAGTATTAAAAAAACGTAACTCAAAGTCATGAATTAATAATGACATAATGCAAGAGATATTGAAAAGAACGTGAAAACGAGAGAAACAGCATTTTGTAAATCAAATAAAGTAGTTGTTAGTTTCTAATAGGAATATTCAAAACAGTTAGATGAATCGATTCAATTGATTCATCTGAATCGATTCAGTTGATTCATCTAAATCGATTCAATTTGAACATGCGGAGTCGCTTCAATTCAAAAAGTAATACACATTTTTAAGTATTCTTTTAAATTTTGAAACGTTTATTTGCGAAGTAAAAGTGTAATATATCAATTTTTAAATTGACATTGAAATATGTACCTTAAAAGCAATATTATTTGAAACGAACTTTCACATTAAATCCTTGTTCGTTTACAATCAAAGCTGTTTCTGTAATTAGAAATTTTCTGGCTTTCTATTTTGTGTAGAAAATAATAAACAATCGTTTTGTGTTATTCGCGTTCTCTCATAGATGGCGCGGCGATTAAAAATCGGTAGCAAATCGGTGGGCGCGTTTTTTTTTTTTAATTCGGGACAGGTCGTTCTTTGCAGCGATTAAACCAAAAGCGTTTTTTTACACTTTAATGTGTAACAGTTTATCGCCACAGTGCATTTCTTACGTACGACGTAACAAGCACTTTAATCAGTTTTACTTCCGTCCGATTTTAGTTTTTTTTTTTTTACTATTAAAAGTAAGGATGGAAATTGTCGTTTTAAAGCTGAAGCCTGACGTCAGCAAGGTTCAACGCTGAAAGTATAAGATGCAGTAAAAAACGCGCCCGATTGTAGGGTCACGGCTTTCCGATGAATCGATTCACACCAAATTGAATCAATTCGATTTACATCGCTTACAAAGTATCGATGCAACTATAAATCGAATCGATTCTGAACATCCCTAGTTTCTGACAACATTGTTATTATGCTGTCGCCCAATAGGAAAATTCCCAATTATAGGACGAAATAGAAATATTAAACATAACTAAACTAAGAAATGCAAACAACAAACAACACTTAAACGCAACTAAGACTTATCATGAAATATGTCGCTATAGATAACTTCGGCATTACGGCACATAGAGTAAAGCGGAGATTTTAAAAGAATATTGGTGTTAGCAGTTGGTAGGTGAAATGTTGTGGTCCATCTCGAGTTAAATCGTGGTACTAGAAGATTCACAAATCCCAGGATTTCAGAACAATCAACTTGGTTGTGAAGAACCTTCCAAATAAATCTGGCTCCATGGATATCACGACGTTGACTGAGTGATTGAAAATTGTGCCGAAGTAATCATAGTCAATTCCTCTAGGAGGATATTGCCCACTGATTTTAAAAGTAAGGAACTTCAGAAACCTACGTTGTACGCATTCAATATCTAAACGGTAAACAAATATAAAGGGGTGCCCATACTTGCGAAGCATATTCTAGCCTGCTAACAACTAACGAATTAAAAAGACACTTAAAAACATCTATGTTACTGAAATATTTAACCGTCCGTAAGACAAAACCATACACTTTTGAAGCAACTGTAATAATATTTTCTATATGATTGGAAAAGCTAAGCGCAGAATCAAAGGAAACTCCAAGATCAAGAGCGATATCCTTTCTTTTTAACGGTTGACCATTAATAAAATAATTGACATAATTAATTGGCGAATGATTTAATGTTTTCTCACCCAAATCACGGTACTGGATACAGAGAGACGGACGGATTTTCGAAGTTTGACCACACACTATGATATTCGGTGAATGCTAATTATGGCTTCGAACTCTGGGTGATGTTCTCGACCACATTACTTGTAGTCAGTGATGGCTGTTGGGTAAATACCCTATGGGTGGGTCGATAAAAAACGGGTAAGTACCCGGCATTTACCCAAACTAATTTCATATACACAAAAAGTGGGTGCGATTCTGAACGTCCCTAGTTTCTAATAACATAATTAATTGGCAAATGAACTAATGTTTTCTCACGCAAACCACGGTACTGGATACAGAAAGACGGACGGATTTTCGAAGTCTGACCACACGCTATGACATTCGATGAATGCTAATTACGGCTTCGGACTCTGGGTGATGTTCTCGACCACTCGGTGATGGCAGTTGGATAAATACTCGATGGATGGGTCGATAAAAAACGGGTGTATACCCGCTACTTACCCAAACTAATTTTATGTACCCAAAATGGGTAGCGGATAAATACACATTTATCGGGAAAATATCCGGTAAATACCACATAATTTGATGCGTCCGCCCTGGGTTTCCCCTGTTTTCTTAGTGGTCTCGTTGGTTCCACAATTCCACTATACGAGAATTCATTCCGGTTGAAGGTGTCGGTGTTTGGGGGGCAGTGTGTCTCGATGCGTTTGGTTGAAATAAATAAATAAATCAGCTAACAAATACCGCATGGCCTTAGCTTGAGGATTTAGTTATCTCCATCTCCATTCTCCATCTAATTCTTATTATCGTATTATTTGGTGATATCCTGAATTTACTTCAAATCTGCCCAAAGCTTTATTTACCGGGTATATTGCCATCAGTACTTGTAGTTATGTAATACCTCTGCATGAAACCCAATCGTCTTTTATATGGTTTATACCGGAAATTCCGATTATGAAAAAAATTTGCATTTGCTTTCTTGAGTCATCGTGATTTTCCCAGACCGTCCGTTTTCACTCACGTTTGTTTATGCTTACATAATGTCGGCCTTTTGACGAATCACCTCAGAGACTCTTTGGTGATGCCAATATTTTCCGAATGCAGTTCGTGACTCATGTCGGCGAATCCCTTGAAAAAGCAAGTCTGTTTATATAATTTTTAGGTGGACGAATTTTCCGCGGTCGCGTAGGCGACGTTCTATGCTGTTTAACTTGCGCAAGCTGCTTATTTACAAATTGCCGATTTCTTATATTTATATTATTGGTGCGTAACGATTGGGGTATTGCAAACAAATCCAAACTACTTTTAGAATACAATACCGATTGGAAACACTTGAAAATTCCGATATAATAATAATTTTAATATTCTCATGATTAATTTTTGATGTATTTATTCTAATTTAATCAAATTTGCATGCTTTGTGTGAAGAGGATTCATCCGTTTGTACTGTACAAGTTGGAGAGGTGATTGCGCGCAAAAACATGAACATGTTATAATTTGGATTCACCACCAAATTTGTAAAGCAAATTGTAAAGCAGCATTCCCAGTGCAAACATCAATTAAGCTAATTTGCAAAATTTTCTTCGCCCGCATTCTGAAAAGCCGAACCGCAGAGCAGAAAGACAAACAAGCCCTCAGGAGCGCTGCGAAGGTCCGCGCGCTGCATGCCAATGGCGTTTTCGTATTTGCCCTTCCTGCCCAAAACAAACCCACATCGTGAACGTTGTACATACTACGCCTAGGTTTACGCAAAACGTGCGTAAACAAGTTCAACCCCGGATATTTTATGAATATCGGGCAAAAATGAAGACGAGCCGATGCTCGAAACAAATACGAACGAAATATCCGAATTTCATAGAAGTGAGTGACGTGCTTTCAACTTAATAGACGAAGCGAGATAACGGAGCTTTTGTGAAGCTTTCCGACGCGAATAACGATTTTTAAACGGTTAACTTGGACAGGTATCAAAAACATCTACAATGTAAAACGCCCGGATGAAATTTCTTCGCCCGGGATATTATCTCCGCCTCGTGAAAAGAATGTCACGTCGCACTTAAAACGCGATGCTTTGTGACAGAATGTACGAGATTATTATTAATAAATTTTCCGCGCGCGCAGGATGTTCACGAGTTCAATCAAGCCCGACGTGATTGACAATTTCCGCATTAACAGAGATTCACTCTCGTTTTCACACCGTTTTGATTCTGAAAAGTTATTTCATTACTGCCCGCGTTTATCGTAATTAAATGTGACAAATTCAATTTCTGCTTTTTTTTAAATCAATAGAAGGGGAAGAGTCTGCTCACGTACAACTGAAACTGTTGAGGATTGAACGTTGGTATTCATTAGATGTGGCAGAGAAAGCAACTCTTGTTAACATTGGCACACACAGTGCTCAATTTCAGCAAATAAGTAAATTAAAGTGAAGTAAGTTGGTAGTCAAATGTCCCTAAATGAAACAAAAAAAGTTCTACGCTTTATTTATTTGCGCTTCGCTATTTTTGTTTTGTTTTTAAAGACTAAATTATGTAATAAATGTTTAGAGTAATTTAGGCGATCCAACTTCTTCAGGATTGCTCAACATAACGAGTCATTATGTTGAGCAGATCAGTTTTATTATCGTTTTACAATCGAATTACCTTCGCTTTGAATCACATCTGCGTGCCAATGACGTATTGAGTTTATAAGCAAAACAGGACCGTATTCCGTTCGTAATTATTATTAATCACACATACTGCTGAGGGAGGGTCTTAAGACTCCGATTGTTACTTACCGCAATGTATACAGCAAGTGTTCGAAATGCCCTCCGTTGCGCAGGTCAGAGAAGTCAGATTCGTACTCAGTATTATACTTTAGCACATCTCCTAAACTTAATTTTGTTTGGGGAAAAAGTTTTTATATATGGTTACGTATGTTTGTGGGATATCCAGTATACAAGGTGATATTTTTTTTTTAAGATGTAAGCAAATCCAGTCCCCTGTTTACTGTTTTATGTCACAGTCCTCATAAAATTAAATTCACTCGCAAAAACTTTACCTAAGTAATAAAGCCGGTGTTTTTACGATCGGATCCGCTTAACCCCCCCTCCCCTAATCCCGTCCGCATAACTTAGCCGTTTAACTATCCGTGGCGACCTCTTCGCCACGAGTAAGCAGTTTTTGCTTCCCGAGTCAAGCGTTTAAGACCGTCCAAGGACATTATTAACACCCCTAACTGCTAACCTTTCCCTTTAATATTTAACGCTTGGCCGCAATAACCAGCCAAACACATATTTTCTTTAGTTCGTCGCGCATACATTAATTTGGTCGGTCGGTAAAGGGGTTGTTCGTTACACTCCGTTAATAAAATCCTCGGCGTCGTGCTCCTGAGTGGGCCAAAAGTTTGTTCGTATTTATTACTCGGGGTGGGTCGAGTTTACGGTCGGAGGTAAAGTTGAATAACAAACCGGAACGACAAGTTACTATGTACAGGTTTCAGGCTTTGCGTTTAGAGGATTTTTTTTGACGTGTTAGTAACACTTCTGACAAATCAGTGATAGCGTAACTGTTTACACAAAGCGTGCGATAGCATTTAATTGGGTGACAAATTTAGAGATCTTATCCCGTATCAAGCTCGAGTTCTGCTTCGTTTGTGCCCCTGTCTTCTTGAGAGTTCGTCGCATCATTTGAGGATCGATCGGCTCCGGGCTTGATGGGGGTACGTACGGCGGAAAATCGCACGGAACGAACTCCTCCTGGTAATGATTGAAAATTTTACCCGAGGGCTGGTACTATGTAAATTGGAAAGGGGACTGTAATCATTTACGTACGTATTTACGTGGTAATCAAAGATTATCATTCGCCGCCGCGTAGACCATACACGCATAAATTCGGAAGTCCCAACTAGTTTACTGATTTACATACTTTACAATAAATTTACTGGGGAGTCGTTCCAATGTTATAAAAAAGTATCTATTCAAGAATTACTCTGTATAGGTGTAAAAGAAAATGCTACCCTCTCACTCATTTATTAAAAAATCCCATTTAACTTTCTCCGTACCGCTTTGCAAATAGCCCCCCCTAAATCACACCATAAATCCTGGCAAGTGCAGCGAGATTAAATATAACATTTACATTGTTTATCGTTCTTTTGGGATACGGTAGGGCGGTGTTAGGAAATTCCTCCTGTTGAGAGCTTAATTTATATGCAAGGACAGTATTAACCTTCGGCGTAAATATCCGGGCGGTGCCCCGGGTTCATTATAAAACAGAATGGAATGGATCTCCCGAAATGCCTTAGCATTTTTATTGGAAATCAAACTCGATATTCCCGGCGTTATGTGCGGGTTATTTAGTGACGTCCGGCCAGTTTATATGTAAATGTTCTTTGTCGGTTTGTAATTGAGTTTAAATTAACCGGTGAATTATTATTGTTAGAATGTTTGAAAACATTAAAATTATTTTTTCTTCGGTACATATTGTAAAGTAGTTTGGGTTTGTTTGCAATGCCCTAATCGTCGGGCGCCAGTAACAAATTCGTTTGTTGATAAGAATATTTTTCTGTTTTTTTTTTTGTATTGTTACAATCCCAAATCGCGTAAGGAATGGGTTGGCAATATTCCGAAATTTTCAGTCAACTTAGAATTTATTGTGGCAACCCTGAGACCCGAATGCAGTCGTGCCGCTCTCGTTCGCCACGTGACATGTCCTAAAATGGGCATTTCGATAACAATGGTTTCCAATTGGTTGAGGTTGACGGCATCTGAGATCATCTCGCGTCATCCGATTTAACTTGTTTCAATGCTTCACTTCTCGTTTTAACTTTAGTAATATCTCTATGGGTGTGATTTTTCGCTAAGAAAGATTAGGAAAACTCGAATTCGACGTGGTCGGAAATTCTTCGAGTTTGGAGTGATTTTCACTACCCTGCCAGCGCCTGGTTTTCCTAAAATCCAGGTTAGGCCATCTTGTTATTAATTATACTGTTTTTTCTTTAAACTCAGGCTTTTACTTTTTGGGGATACGTCTTAGGATACAATCTTCCTTTTGGGTACTTTTTTGGCACTCGGTTATTTAGCCGATATTTTGGAAGCTGCTGCTATCGAAACTCACCACTTTCATTTCGCGGTTTCATACTGCTAAATCGGAGAACGTGTCCGGCTTAAGGGGAGGTGACCGCTTTGGAAACACAGGAAGACGTAAACGACCATAACCTACTGGACACTTTCATGGTTGTGTAAGTTTAATTAATGTCTCCTGTGACGATACGTCATTGTCCTGTGAGAAATGTAAACAAAATTTAGAGGTTATGTTGACTTCAATGTTGGGCCAGTTTCATAAGGAACTTTAAAATTAAAGTCACATGCAGATGTGTAAACAAATGTGTTTTCATATTTGTTTTGATATCTGAACGTGACTTTAAATTCCATTATGAAACTGGCCTTTATTAACTGTTTCCTGACGCTACATTATTAAAGAGCGAATTTTCGACAGATCGTAAGATTTTATTATTTTATGTAAATTGTTGTAGTAAAAATGAGGCGGATTGGATCTGAAGTTTCGAGTTGAGTAAATAAATAAGTTGTACGCTCGAGTGCAACATTCTTAAGCCACTTTGGACTTAGTGTTTTGGCGACATTCTGTCGCACTTGTTTGTGACTTTGTAATTATTCGGTGCAATTCTATTTATTCTATGCATTTTGAGTTTTAATTAAATCTCCTGTGATTGTTGCTAGACGAGGAAAAGCTGCTGAAAGATACAGCGCAGACTACCCGTTCAAGGTATGATGGATGGGTGGCTAAAAATGATAACAGAAAGGGGATGTATTATCCTTTACTTTCAACTTTATCAGTTTTACAAGGCCTCACCTCTAGATATTGTCACGCTAAGGGGCGGCTGCCACCATGTCGCGCTAGGCCTCCACTATGTCGCGACGGTGCGTCCTTAGCCTTCGGGGTTAATTCGGGGTGCGTAGGTTTATCAGAGGGTAGAGCTTTAAGACAATGATTTAAAAAAATTAATACCTCTTTATTACGTTAAATAATTAATTTAGTTGAGGGTGGTTTGTCCGTTAATTGGGGATGCGGTCCTGGGTCGTTCGCGGCGACTGGGGTTGTTGATTCGTCTAAGACGGAACAGCGGGCGACGTTTCCTTAGCCGGGGAAGACTGGCGAAGCTCGAGGCCG
This sequence comes from Dorcus hopei, assembly GCA_033060865.1. Taxonomy (NCBI): domain Eukaryota; kingdom Metazoa; phylum Arthropoda; class Insecta; order Coleoptera; family Lucanidae; genus Dorcus; species Dorcus hopei. The sequence continues at coordinate 11,575,123 of CM065425.1, forward strand.
GTCCGTGACTGGAGTGGTTGGTCAAGGTCGGTCTCGGTGACAACGTTCCTTGGCTGGAGTGGAGCACGACACGTGTTTGCTCAGCCTACGGGTGATTGGGTTGGAACAGTGTGGCCAGGGCAGGCTCCGGTGGCGTCTTCTCTTGGACAGCTGGCGAGGGAGATGGTTCTAGTTCTCTTAGGACGGGTTCGGCAATGTTGTCGGCGGCAGTGGCAGATGATGTGGCTGCAGCGGCGCTGATGCTGGGGTGGCGACGACGGTGATGCTGGGCGGCGGCGACGGCGATGTTGGGGGTCCCCTTGTTGAGTTGGCATTAGTGTCCACTGAGTCGGTCCGGTGGCTCGACTGCCTTCCCAATTTTGCCCTGCACTTTAAATACACGTTTTTTGCCTATTCGAGCGTTGCATTTTTTCGTCACCTGCTTTGTGTCTGTTTGCGTCATTTGTATACGCTAGTGTACGTGCGTGGCCCCGTTTGTAACAAATTCCGCTGATGTGTTATTATGAAATGTGAACCTTTACGTTATATTCCTTATTGTGTTTACATTTCGACACGGTCGCAATTTGCCCTCGATTACACATGTTCGCGTTTAAATACTTTTTATGTTTTTTATTCGCGGAACACAGAAAGAAACCCCTCGTGACAATATCACGAGGAGAATGGGAGAAGTTCTATTACTACTCAAAATAATCATCAATTTCCACTTCCTCTCCTCACTCTTTTACCAAAATTTTAATCAAACCACAAAGGACCCAAGCAGCAATTTCTTTGTTTGTGCGTGCGTATCTGCTTTGAGATTTAGCCAGAGATTGCTCTCAGCGTCCCCGCCACTGTATGTAAGTTTTCGGGATTGTCGAAGTTTTGCACTTTCTTTCTTTTAAAATGAAATTTAATTAAAAATAAAGAGAAAATCTATATAAATGTATATACTCAAAATGAATAAAAGAAAACTATTACAAATTGATTTAGACGCTTTTAAAAATGATTACATATACAAATAACAATTTAATCAAATTATATTAGAGATCACAGTTTAGACAAATGTAAAATTTAAATATAATTACAGGTTACTTCAAAACGATATCATACAAAGTCAAAATGATATCGTACTAGACAATGCAGAACAAATTCAAAATGATTTTATAACGAAAAAGACAGCATTTCATAAATCAAATAAAGCAGTTGCTAGTTTTTAATAACGTAACAATTTGGCAATTAAATTAATATTTTCTTACCCAAACCATGGTACTAGATACAGAGAGACAGAGGGATATGCGGAGTTTGATCACACTATGACACTCGATGAATACCACTTTCGACTTCAGCCTTTCGGAGATGTTGACGACACGCTACTTCATCCTATATGATGATCTATTGTGGAAAGTCTCCTTTTATATGATTTGTTAACGGAAATTCCGATTACGTAAATGTATAAACGCAATCAAGAGGCAACAAAAAAAAGAGAAATGCTACAAAATCTATTTTTTTTAAACATAGGCTCTAAAAATGTGGAGTTGTAATATTTTATATTAAAAAAAGTGCATATAACGTATGATTTAATAAATTTCAGACCTCGGGCTGTTGTGGAATACTATTATAATTTTATGTCCTAGCTAACACGTACGTATACATATATCAAGCAAGCTGGTGCTTAAATAACAAATAAAGCTTTCTGAACATCATAGAACAGAACGATAACCACAGTGGTTAATTAATTACTTGCGACATAACATCTCGAATAGCCACAACCGCAATTCATTTCCACGAGTTGATTAACGCATCGGGTCTTAAAATATTTGCCCTTTATGTGGCAATAAATTTTTAGCGCAGAACGATAAATTTTTTATACACACGCGGGATTACCATCATCATCCCCGGTGATCGACGTAAGCCGTTTAGACACAATGAATTAGTTCTGCCTTTCGGCGTGTCCGAACGTCGTTTACTTCAGTTATTGCCGTGTTTAGTGCCCGGACACTTTATCTGACATAATCCGGATATCATTACGCAAACCGTCCCGAGGGTTCCATCCAGTTACGTCCTTCGCTAGTCCGTGCACGAACGGTGACCTTCTTCGGTCCTGTGCGGTTCAATCAATTCAGGACTACCGAAAGCAACCCTTATTATTCAATTCTTGATTTTATCCAGCTGAGATATTTATACCAGTTATTAAGTATGGATTGGTGATGATTAAATTGAATACAAAAAAATACAATTTTCTTAATTAGATTGGAAATGGAACTCTATCTGTATGAGCCCATTTTTTTCTTTTTGAAGAAGAGAGGAAATTGCTTTCGACTAACATCAGTCTTAGCAGAAACGTATTTGGTTTAGGTACGTTTAATCTCTTTGCAATTCCAACCGTCTCAACACTTAAACGCCCCATAATGTCTTATTTAATCGCGCGGGTGGAGTCCTCGTCCCTAAATATGTCCGCATCCGAGCAGTTTTAAAACCCTCTCCCCGCCGAGATAATGTGACTTCACCCCGTAGATAACGCCGGATTATTTACCGCCACTCGCGTGATTATCAAAATTGGAATGGATGTCTCATCTCGACGTTTCTTTCCGACGAAAAATTTTATGTCCGCCTCGGAGCTTGCCAAGCGTTTTATTTCTGCACGGTATTACTTCCACTGGAATAGCTGCACGAAGATACCTCTGGCAGAATTTATGAATAAATTTGTCTGCATGTTTTTGTAAGTGTTCTCGAGTTTTCTGGAGCATCTTTCAAATAAGTTTTCATTAAAATAAAACGCGCCACGTTTTCAAATATCTGATATTTTCTGCCCGTAAAGTTATGAGAGCAAGCTTAATCTAGCACTCGTATACAATTTAACTTGGAGAGGTTAATGATACGTAAAAGTAAATCCGGCAAGCAGATGAATAAGCCACTTACAAACGTTACATCCTGGTGGATAGACCACCAAACAAAGCAGTGTAACCTCTTTTATAAATGGCTCGTTCTGTTTTATTGGTGGCCTATACACCAGTATGTATTGGTACTTTGGGTCTGTTAACAGTGGTTATTGTAAGTGAAACTTATTCGATTACACCCTGTATATTTGTTTTAAAAAATTTCTACTCTGTAAATAAATCATCTTTCTGTCGACGTTTATAATCATTATTTCCACCCCATCCGAGATGGAATGTAGGATATCCCGACTTTAATTAAGTAATTTAATGCCAGATTTATAACCGTCAAAGCAGATTTACCACGTCTTAATCACGTTCGATGAACTAATAAATCATCTTAAGTAATTACGACGATCACCTGCAGAGGAAAGAATTACATGGATGTACGGGATTTAATTAACTGGGATGTAAATCAAGATTTATTATTAATTTATCGTCAGTATTCTAAGCTGTACTATTTTCAGTAGCAACGAAACTTCCTCGGATGCACTTTTGGTAATGGCTGTTTGTTGTTCTCGATGCGCTGTGCTTTTGCTGAACTGTACGTTGTAGGAAATTACAGAACAAGAGTTTCGGTATCCAAGTGCTAATATTTACAGATACAATGCTTCGTAAATACACAGCGTACAATACTCGGCACGGCACTTGACATATTAAATGTCTGCCACGATAACCTTGTTAAGCGGATTCAAGCGTGGATGGCTTAATAAAGTTGCGACATGATACAACATATTAATAAACGTTGGCTAAAACAAACACTTCGTAATTACTCTCCTGTCTAGGGTTGTTATAACTGTGTGAAGATAATTACGGTTTTTTTTTTGCACAACTAAAAGCTGCTTTCGATATTGTCATTTCTATTTGGGTACGTCTTCTGTCTACGATTTACTGTATACATTGACCTGCGCAAGCTTGAAGTAAATAAATATAAATTTCACACGTGATTAATACAAAGAGATATAACAAAGTACGTGACCTGACATATCACACGTCGTGTTTGAAAGCACACGTGAAACAAATGACTTTACGAAAGTGTTGAACTGAGCTTCGGGGGGCCAGTAAGTAATTGTAATTAGCAAAGCTCGAGCGAATTAAGTTTTCATTTTCTTTTCGTAGTTTTTCGCGACGTATTTGTAGCTTCTCGCCATAAATCTTCTCTTCGCGTTATCGCTGGCTCACACCCGATCCTTCCATTGTTCCTGTTTCTTCAGCAACTACATCGTCCTCGTCTGTATAAATATCCAGTTTTGCCAGCTTGATAAACTGACGGCGCGGCGGGGCCAAACACAATCTCCATGCGGCCGGAGCTTTTTACTCTGTTATCGCGAATACATCGGAGCTGAAAGGATTTCAACAACAAACCTGCGTTTTTTTTTTTTTTTTGTGAAGAACGGCTGTATCTCGGGTGCTCGGGATGTTTGTGTAGGCACAGAAAACGACATAAGTAAAGGATACATTCAATCGCACACGTGCCATTGTATTTTATGGGTAACAACCTAAAAGCAAAACACTTTCTCTCCCTACACTTTTTTTAAAAAAATATTTCAATCCTTGAATTACACGTGCCGCTGGTTTGTGATCGTGCCACTGCATTATTTATTTAAAAATTTTGCACTCGCGCATTTGATATGCATCGTGTTACCCTAGCAATTATGCAATGTCATGAAGGATAATTTCCCAAGGAAACACGGCGACGCGTTCTGTGCTAACGGTTCATGTCTGCCTGCTGACTGTCACAAATTCAATTAGGAATTGGAACTTCTGCTGTAAATGTATTATTAATGCTGTTATGGATTGCAGTTGACTTCGACAATGCTATTATCACTATGGCAATGCTCGAAAAGCTTTTGTGTATTCGTTTGGTTTGCAATTAATATTTTTGTGGGGGTCTACAAATTTCAACCAAATAAAGAAGGTGCCTGTGAAGGTCAGAAAAAATAGGCCAGGAAGGTTTTTCTTTGCAAAGAACGCGTATTTTAAATTGAAACTTTATTCGTTGTTTCATTGCTTAAAAAAGATATTTTTTTCTCATCAAAATTCTTTTGGTTCTTCTCCAAATTGTTTTGCTTGTGAGGGACGGGTGGTTAAAAACGATAAAAGACAGACGATGAAAATCCTTTAGTTTCAAATGTATCAATTTTACAAGGCCTCGTCGAGACACTAATTTACGTCCAAACTCTACAATAATTTCCACTTCTTCTCCTTACTCTTTTACCAAAATTTTAATCCAACCATAAAGGACTCGAGTAACAATTTCTTTGTTTGTAGGGCCCGTTTGACACTATTGTAAGGTCGGCCGAAATTACCAACATATTTTTTTTTTCAGTATTATTAAAATGTGGTAACGCGTATACATAAATTTAAGTAATCAAAACGCTCACCATTTCCTTTGGCTACCGGGCATCGTTCGCTACCATCACCTCCCATTGACATGGTGCGTTCATGCAACAATAACATGTGTTTACAATCATTTGTAAGAGACAACAGTTATTTACTCACCGGGGACCCCAGTCCCCTGGCCCCAACGGTCTCAACCCCTTGGTCAATTCACAACTCGATCTAGTGCCTCCACCATCTCTCCTGATGATGTCCAACCTTGGGCCTTCAGTATAATATCTGTTGCTCTTTCATAAACTATTGCTCTGAAATGTTATTTTCAGAAACACACGCCACATGCAGCACAGATAGCCTCAATGACATGCAAACATACTCTACCCTACGTCTTTGTCATCTCCGACCCGTGGATTCTCTACCACCAATCCACTCTTCCGCCAGGTGGCACAAATCAACGTCAACGTGGCATCCCACCAGGTTACGTCCCCTCCACCTGGCACGTAGGGGTGGTGACAATTTAATAACTTTAGGGCTCCCAATCCGCTGCATCGGGTCCCTAAGGGGTCACCATGGGACCGTGAATAGTACGTCGTTCACTCTCGGTAGCGCTTTCCACCTTGTTAGTACGATTTCCCTTACGAAGTAACCACTAATCATGCAAATGACGTCACAATCCCTACGCCACCGTGGTTACCCCAGTCGACCTACTAGCCAACGGTCAGGTGATGCAGCACCTGCCACGACAACCGAGCCTCACCCGAGGAAATCGCTTCATTCATACACCATGCAGGAAATACTTCAAGCTAATTCTCTACATATCATGCATTAGCTACAATTAATAACTTATCTCTAGATACTGCTTTCCTGCTTCTACCAGCGTAGCGCACAATACTTTCCAAACACACCCTGTGTACGCACGCCAGGAATATAATACATGCGTACTATACAATTAACGCGAGTTGCGCGATGCAAGCGCAAGTTACAAGTTAACAATTAATACCGCAAACTCTTATTAATGCGCCTTTCGATTACGTATCATAAACTCGACTGTTCCGATTCCCCAAGCAAATCTTTGCTACCCGAAAAACTGTTTATTGTTTATATAAAGTCAAGAGCATTCCAGCATCCTAAACCGTCTGGGTGAACGTAGATAAAACTCGATGCATTGCAGGCAAACGTTTATAATTCTTTAATTCTAAACGCGTTATATTTTTGCTTAAAAATGAATATCTAACACTATGATATTTCTTGTGCAAGATTTGTTATAAAGTGAGCGAGAAGTGCCAATTCGACCAATCAGAATTCACTGTGGTAGCTCATCTCTCTCACTTTGTAACAAATCTTGCACAAGAAATATCATAGTGTCGCGCGGGCCTAGGTGTCTGGTTTGGTTTGAGGTTTTAGCCAGAGATTGCTCTCAATGTGCTCTTTGTATGGGATGATTGACGAAATTACGTTTTTTCTTTTAAATGAAATAAAGATAAAATAAATACAAACGTATACATTCAAAACAGGTAAAAACAATTACAAATCAAATGAAAGAATTTGGCATAAAGCGAAATTCAAAACAATGTTAAAACAATCACTCATAAGTCATGTGATATCAAATAAGAATTAAGTCAATTTTAAAAATGATTACATATAAAAATTTAGTCAAATTATTGAAGAACACGATTTAGACAAATGTAAAATTTAAATGTAATTACAAATTAATTCAGAACGATATCAGACGAGACAATTAATATGAAAATAATTTTATAAAGAGAGAGAAAAAATAGCATTTTGTAAATCAAATAAAGCTGTTGTTAGTTTCTAGTAACTTAACAAATTGGCAATTAAATTAATGTTTTGTTGTGACTTTGAAGATAGTAGAGACGATATGGTATCGCAATTTTCACACAACTTTATTTTTATAAACATATTTTGTTACATTTTGACATATGTAAAAATCAAGGCATGCTTGTTCATTGTAGATGTAACAATTTCCCCCCACTAAATTGAAGAATTAAATGAAATAAACGAAAGTGAAGAAACATTATAGTCTTAAATAAATCTGGGGGTCGTCGCTTTCGGTTTGATCTTCGAAGTACTGCTGTAGCAGAGGAGTGTTCCTCTTGATGTTCTTGGGAAGCATTTGTTAGATGTTCGTCCTGGGTTTTCTCTTCAATTGGCAGATTGGATGTAGACTTATCTTCACGGTCATTGTTAGAAATTAAAAATTGATAACGTAGCGCGTCGTATTCAGTTGATGGTTGTTTGACTGTATTTGATGTTACTGGGTCACTAAATGTGATTTCCTTCTTTTTTACGTCGGATTTTTGAAGTTGATCGATATTCCGCTTAATAACTTTTCCTTCATCTAGTAGTACAATATAATGAAGATTTCCAAGTTTCTGTTTGATAATACCGAACTTCCAAGTTGGGTTATTGTTGATAAAATATCTTGCTTGTACTTTCTCCCCCACTTGCAGAGATTTCGTACGGGATATGATTTCTTGATTAGACTTTTGTTCACGGTAAAACCGCATTGCATCAAGCTTAAATACAATTCTGCTGGTGATTTCCCACATGCCAAAGGTGTGTTGCCCTATAGCGGAAAACAATTTTCTGGATCTTCAGGTCCATTGGTAGGACTTCAGTTGTCATTGCCTTTAAGCGTTCTTTTAGAGTTTGTACATTTCTTTCGGCAAGACCGTTTGTTGCTGGATGTCCTGGAGCAATGAATTTTTGTTTTATGCCATTCGTGCGACAATAATTTTGAAATGGTTCACTCGTGAAAATATCTGACACCATAACAATAGGAAATCCATGACTTGCAAACATCCTGTTGAGTAAGATAATAGTTTCTGTTGTGTTAGGTCAGGGATGGGGAAATAGATTTAGAGAAGGGCCATATAAAATAATTAAAATATTTAGACGGGCCAAACAGATATATTTTTTAATTTATTGTTTGGACGTACTGGGTCCATGTGAGAAATGAAATTTTGACTGTTCTTTAATCATCTCGTTGAAATTTGGCTCCAAGTTACTAGAAATAATTCGTAAAACGCACTCAAGATGTTCGTCGATCATCTTATTCCTCAGTTTGCTTTTACGGAGTTTCATTGTTGAAAACACCTGTTCACAGATGTATGAAGACCCAAACATCGAGATGGCCGCGCTGTTTAATAATCTGTCACTGACTGATTAACTGACTCGCGGCCGCCACGCTTAAGCCGGCCATTCACGATCCTGCATGGCAGTCCGCACCGCAGGACAAAAGTAGCTCACAAACTATCCTGCAAGCTGTCCAGCGCCAGTACTTTTTTCACATTGGAAAAATGACAAACCTACATGCTCTTCCTAAAAAGAAGAAAATAGCTATTTTGCTATTTCTTACTGTTATTGCAGAAAAATCAAAAGACAATATGAGAGAAGAAATTATTAAAGTTACGTAATTTGCTGTAATTTGGAGATTTAACATCCCACAAACACCTTTTTTCTTTATACATATCTATAAATTCGATTGTGCCCGCGTTATCCATCTTCAATAATTTGGCGGGTGACAATCTAACACCACTAAAATCACTAACTGCACACGCAACGGCAGGACGCCGCGCCATTCTCACTGCTGCGCAGCAGACTGCAGCCTATGCTGCAGCCGGTAGGCGGAGCTTGCCGGTCTGAACAGGACGCATCGAGCATCCTGCGTTGTGTTGCCGGACGCAATGCAGTCTGTTGCAGCATTCACTATCCGATGTCATTCGGTGGACAGCAAGGCGGACTGCCATGCAGGATCGTGAATGGCCGGCTTTAGACATCTAGGGTGCGTTCCGAATTAACGTCAGGCGTACAACTTTTTACCTCGCGCATGATTTTGATATGGGAAAATGATGCGCGAGGTAAAAAGTTGTACACCCGATTAAGTCGGAACGCACCCACAGTGGTCACATATCGAAATTTTTCGCAACGAACACGAACATACTAGACTAGAGAGTAAACGAAACTCCTTTGTAATCTGATGTAAACAACTCGATGTGATACGAATTTGTTTATCGAGGGCCATATTTATATAGATGGCTGTTACCGATCTCGGGCCGGATCAAATCATGTCGCGGGCCGGATTTGGCCCGCGGGCCGGATTTGGCCCGCGGGCCGCCATTTCCCCATCCCTGTGTTAGGTGCTCCGCGGAGTATTCCAATTTCCGCCCAATGAGATTTAGCATCGATTAGCAGGAGAAAATAGAATCCTTGAAAAGGTCCAGCATAACCGATGTGAACCCGGTCCCAATTGTTATCAGGAATGTCCCATTGATGAACAGGTGCCTTTGCTGGGTTGTGTTTTATTGACGAACAATCTTGACAAGATTTTCTATACCCTTGTCAATATTTTTCAAGGTGCAGTAACGGCGTGCTAATTGTTTCATTTTTGTAATGCCAATCGAGCTCCTTTAATATTTCAGATTGGAGGTTTTTCGGAATCATGATTCAATTGTTCTTGAATAAAATTCCGCCATTTAATGTTGTCACTATATATTAATTTTGATTGTATTTCTTGTTTAATTTTTGATAGTTCTTCATCCTTCTCTTCCGTGGATATTTCAAATACAGTAGATGAGCATATTCAATGAACTTCTTCGTTGATTGCCATGTCGGAAGAAAATTTATCTTGTTGGATTGCAGCCCTTGACAAACAATTCACATTTTGATTATAAGCACCCTTTTTGAATTTGACAGTATAATTGAATCCAGATAGAAAAGAGACATACCGTAAAAGACGAGCTGAGGTCATTTTTGGTGCCTGGGCCTTTGGATGAAAAATACTTGTCAATGGCTCATTGTCAGTTATTAACGTGAAATGACGTCCAAAAAGGTAGTCAAAAAAGTGATTTGTTCCAAATACAATGGCTAGTGCTTCACGGTCGAGTTGCGAGTAATTTTGCTCTGCACTGGTTAGGGAACGAGAAGGAAAAGCAATCGGTTGTTCTGTATAATTGATGGTATGCGATAGTACTGCCGCAATTCCCGTGGGACTTGGGTCTGTTGCCAACACAACAAGTAGATTTGGATTCAAAGGGATTACTACTCTGTCACTTGCTATTTCATTCTTGAATTTGATAAAAGCTGATTGGCAATTTGCAGTCCAAAAATACTTTTGATGTTTCCTAAGTAAAGCACGCAGTGGAGTAGAAATGGTTGAAACGTTGGGTAAGAAACGAGAGTAATATTATGTTACCATAAACTGTGATAATAAACATATTTTGTTACATTTTGATATATGTAAAAATCAACGCATACTTGTTTATTGTAGATGTAACATGTTTTCTCACCCAAACCATGGTCGAAACCGAGGTCGAAAGTCCCGGGATCCCCCGGGAATCCGATTGGGATCCCGAAATAATCTCGACATTTTAGCATTGACATACAACAATCATCGCAGAACTTTCGTGGTATTACCTTTCTTATTCTAAATGCAGCGGTCCAAATATCTGTCATTTGGTAGGCGTGTTTTCCATGACATTGAGAAAAAAACTTTTTGTTTTTCAATTTAGAAAACATGATTCATGGCTTTTCATAGCAGAAAATTAATTTTTACGTTTAAGTTATACTTCCTAAATTTCATGTCAATCGTTTAAAAAACAAAACTTCTAGAAGAGTAACAGACGGCGCGAGCATCTGGTATTTGTTATTATTTTGTTAATAGATGTCGATAAATTGTACGACATACCAATTTGCAATGTATTTTGTAAAAATATGAAACTGTGCGGAGGAACACTGAATCTCGAGATTTATTTCGGGATCGCGGGATTCCCCATACACTAGGACATTCTTTCAATATTGGCAACTTAAATTTCCGATGGTGGCGCTGCGATCGCCGGCTATTATCAGTAGAGTTATAGAAATTATTGTGACTTCACATTTCACATATTCAGAAGATATAAAACTCTACTAAATCTATTTATTTAAGTAACTACTACGTAAATTAAATTAAACAGAATTCAGCAATTTCTTTAACTATTGAAGAAGATTGCTTACTTGCCGAAACACGTTTTCAGTATTTATAAAAGCAGTTCTGATGAGAATAACATCTGAAATTTTATGGTTTTTAAAGTGTTGCCCCACACAAATTTTCGGAATGCTCCAGAATACTCCTATGTATATTTATTTACCTTCTATTTTAATATACATACTTACTTTCATACATTTTCTAGCTGGTTTCTTTAATACAAGTAAAATTTGTGTAATCTTCTGTCACTTTTTCAACAATGCCAAGTTTAATTATTGTTCTAGTTATTGTGGTTTTTATTTTACGTGGAAAAATATGAAAATATAATTCGAGATTATATTCTTTTCGTGAATGGCAACCAGATACACTACAATTTATATTATTTATGATACTATTCCTAATTCCTTTCAAACACCGTTTAAATGTCACAGTACAATTACATAAAACGTTTAGTTCCGTAAAATACCTGCAGAGGTCGTGACCTAATTTTGAATTCCCCAATTAATTTCGCCTTCGGACTCTCGGAGAAGTTCACGACCATACGGCTACTCGCTGTATGATATCTATCGTGAAAAGCAGTTCCCTTTTATAAGGTTTTATAACGGAAATTCCGATTACGTAATACTTTACATGTAGGCCCTATGAAAAAACGCATTTTCTGGCGTATGACAGAATTCCTGAAAATTTAGAAATACAACAAAGAAACTTTACCTGTGGTGGTGAAGCTTCATTCCCGGAGCTAAAAATTGATGCGCATCCGTCCTGGCAATCTCAATTAGACGATGTGGTTGCAAAAATATCAAAGTTTGCGTATGCTCTCCGCGTAGTTTTAAGATCATTAGGTATTCAAGCAACTATGAGTGCTTACTATGTATAATTATGTATATTCTAGATTAAATTACGGCATCATCTTCTGTTGAGCGTCTTTTTAAACTCGAGAAAAAGTGTGTTAGGACCATTTTCAACCTGAAAGCAGGAGATAGTTGTAAAGACTTCTTTAAGCAGTTTAATAGACTTACTTTATCATCCATGTATGTATGTTTTGCAATGTTGCTTGTTTGTAAAAAACAATTACACTGAATTCTTTCTTGAATAAGAACTATCACATGCACATAATACAAGAGCGATATTAAATTCATATCTCCTAGCGCCGGAATCTCATTTAACTCAAATACAAAGAAACACGATTTGTCAAAATGTATCAAAATTTTTAATTCTTTAACAATTGGTCTTAAGGTTCTTCCAACTAACATCTTCAAAAATGAATTGAAATGTATTCTTTTAAGCACAACGCTATATTATGTAGAAAGTTTCTTTAGCGACCCTGTTAATGAACTTTAGTAATTTTTTTGTATGTCAATATGTTGTCAATATACTGTGGCGTGTTTTATACATTTATTGTAACATGAAAAAATATACATATTATAATTATTATGATTCATCGTGATTGTCGGATAGGTGTCCCTTTTCGAATTCAAGAAAACCATGTCTTATTTTTGGTAATTCTAAATTTAACTCTCTTCTTTAGTGTCTTGATAGTGTCCATTAAGATATGGTACAGTAAGTTATCCAATCGGTAAAGAAATCTTGACGCGCGAGATCTTGCACCAAACGTAGATTGCAACGTAAACTTTCCCATAAGATAATGGACTCGAACGGAAAGTTCTTAGTCAGGAAGTTAATTTACCTGTAAAATTGTTCTAATGTATCGGTATTTCTTTTTATTTATTTATTATTTCTCGCCATGCACTTTCACTGTTCTAATTCTCTAACTTCTTCGTCCTTTTATTCCATTTTCATTTTATTCAATTAATGCTAAACACCCTACTTTTACTATTTCGATATAATTTTCCTTGTAAGCAATTTTGTCCTCAATTTAATTCGAAGCTTCTGCCTTCAATTCGTGAATTTCATCTTGTAACGTTTTCACGCTTTCCCTAATCTTCTTCACCTCGTTCATAAGTTCTTGCATTAACTCCTGCATGTCTTTTCTATTCTCTGTATCATGCCGCCTCGAAAGCATATTACTTTTTTCTTGTTTCGTTTCTTCGTCGCTCTTTTCTTTTAACGAAATCGCCCTCTGAAGTACGCTTTCGTTAATATCCGTCCGCTTTCTCCCGATTTGTATAACTCGCCGTACATAGATTACTTTTTGGTTTAGCCACCTTGGCAAAATTTGCTCCATGTAAATAACGTGTCCGAGTCTTGCCCTGTATCCGTTTATTTCACTCTCGTTTAAAATCTCCTGGGCGTCGATAATGGCGAGGGCGCTCAAAAGATTGGCCAGAACAATTGTGACCGTAAAAACCAGCACTGCCAACATGATTTGACCGATTATATCCGAGGTGTCCAGAAACGAAGACGCTTCTAATTCGCCACTTAACATGACGAGGATTTTATTCAAAGACAGTGGAAAATTGCCGAATAAATTCTGGACATCACAGCAGTCGGTTTTGTTATTCGGGACATTGCCGTCGGTTTTGTTATTCGGGACATTGCCGTCGGTTTTATTCTGCTCGTTAGTACCAAAATGCTTCCAAAAACTAAAGGCAAAAGCGACTAGAATAATAAAATACAAAAGAAAATATTTGAAGAAATTCTTTAGGACCTTATAAAACACTGCAAAGTATGTGGCGACTTGGGGATGTTGTCCTATTAGTAGCATCAGCTCTCCGGTGGCGAGAAGAATAATCAGTTGGGGGAGTACTCTATTCCAAGGGGGGTATGGGGGAAAAAATAAACAAAAAGAAAGCAGTATTAAAATCAACTCGAGCCAATTTTCTTTCAACTTTAAATATAGTCTCCAGGACATAAAGATTTGAAACATTTCTCGGGTTACTAATAGTGATAAACCGACTGCCAAAAGTGGTTTACATAAATATAATGGATAATACGCGATATAAAAGCTTAGGCATAAACAGAAGAAGACGTATAATAATAAATTTGGCCAAAAAATTTTGCGCCACTTCCTCTTCCAATCGAGTTCCATGATACTAGCAATTAGAGGATGAATCAACAAATGCCTTAACTTTGATCGATTGCTTATCGTGTGAACCACTTCACTTTCAGTAATTCTTTTATTTTCAAAATTTAAATCGCAAGTCTCCGTTTTTTCGTTACCTATCGTGTAAACCACTTCACTTTCATCAGTAATTCTTTTGTTTTCAAAATTTAAATCACAAGTCTTCGTTTCTAATAATGGTACCTCTTCATTCCTCCTTTGTTTTTCATTTCCACGTCGCACATCTTTGTCTGGCAGTAAGACGGTATAATCAAATTCGTAGACTGTTGTGATCACATTTTCCCGTTTTATTTTCACACAGTTATCAAAACATTGCTCTAGGACCTGCGGTCCTATGTAGTCGATTGGTCTGAAGCCGAGTTTATTTGTGATGGTCAAAGACGCACCCAGTTCTAGTAGTATTAAGGTCAAGTCATCATAACCATACCTCGTCGTATAATGAAGTGATGTGTTACCTGTTTCATTTTTTGCGTTGATCGACGAACGCTCGACGAACTTGACGTTTTTACTTAACACATCACTAATTAAGTTGATAATATCATCGTCAAATGTGACAAAGAAACCAGCTAAGATATGTCCTTGTACAGGCTTCGATTTTTGTACGTGCGTTTCCGCAAGAAGTTTTAAGATGCGGACGTTTTTCTTTCTTCCCGCGATTTGTATGGGCAGTTGGGAATTTTTTGGTGTGGTTCCATCGATCCTACAACCCTTTTCGATTAAGAATTCCACGACACTTCGGCGTTGGTTGTTGCAAGCGTACTGCAAGAGTGTACCTTCTTCGTCGAAATAATCCACGTGCAAATTTACATCGGGAAAATCAGTAAGCCCTTCTATTTCGCCGAATTTCACGTATTTAAAGAGCACATCCAGGCCAGGATCGACATACTCCGGTAGAGTTTCTTCGAATAAATTATTTTCTTCGATTAAAGTCCTCGCGTTTTTTCCGTCCAAGAAGTGATTATCTAGATCGATTCCGGGCGTTTCTAACAATCTCTTCACAGTGTACTTAAACTTTTTTCTTGCGGCGTGAAGTATTGGTGTGATGTATTCATTATCGGCTTTGTTAACATTCGTTTCGTAAGATTCGTTTAATAAATGTTCCAGACACTGTGTATAATCATCCAGCGTTTCGTTTTCGGCTTGCTTGATCAACAAATTTAAAGGTGTATCGCCGTTAGCTAACGCATTAATTCTATAAATTATATCGGGCGGATAAAATTTTTTAATTAATACTTTCACAAGGTGGGGTGCTAAGGACGACACGGCGTAATGCAGGGCTTCCTTGTTTCCATCCTCGGTGTTAAAATAATTCAAATCAGCTCCGTGATTGATTAACGTTTCGACAGTTTCGGGAAGCACCGTTTTGGCTAGTTCGCAGCAGGCTATCTGCAAGATCGGTTTATTGTACGGTTTCCTCCTCGGGTGGTACTTGTCAGGGCAAATTTTTAAATTAAGTATTTCTTTGGGTATTTTAATAATCGCGTCCGTGTCGTTGTTCTTTACGCATTTTAGGAGATCGTCTTGCAGAATTGAAATGTTACATCGCCCATAGTAGTGCTTCTTGAACTGTTCGAACATTGCAGTCTGAAAAGTTAAGTGATACATTATTTTTATAAAAAAGAATTCTTTAAATACCTCATTTGCGATGAACGTGTATTAAATAAATGAGATTGTGTTCTTTTTAATCTTTTAACGGTCAATAGAAAATCGCACCATCGGTTGACAGCTTAATTAATTAATCTTCGTTAAACTAAAAGGAAAGTTAATAAAAATAATTTCAAGTCACAATTTTTGGAAATAATCGACAGAAAACAAATGTAAAAAAAGTCGTAAGTAAATGACAATAAATAAATTATACCGGGTGTCCCAGCCCATCTGAGCTATAGGGATGGGATTCAAATATTATTGATTTTTATTTTGGCAAAAAAAAACGATAAAAATTCACGTTGCATCTGTTGGTCCTCGATCGAATATAACTTACTTAATAATAATAATAATTAAAATAAAGAAACAGCTCTATTAGTTGGCTGTTCTCTTTGCTTTTGTAACCACGGCAATGAGTAAAAATTCAACGGTCATAAAACTATAATTCTGACTAAGTTCTGACAGTTAAGTCGCGACATCTTGCGGCCGATTTTTGTGGATTTAGGTTTACCAAAAAAAAGCAAAGTTGTTGGGCTCAAGATTAGGAGTCTTCTTAGAGAAAATGTAAAAATCACTACATGTTCGTGCTCGCAAAAGAAGTTTTATCTCCTTCTTTGAAATGAAGGGTAGTTTGGTCACATGCACAGATATTGATGGACTCTTCGATCGGTGTCTTTAATATGCAACATGATCCCAACGAATGGAGACTTCTCAAAAGAAAGCCTGAAAGCAATCCTTCTGCATAATGGCAACCTAGAGCCTTCTATTCCCATTGACTACTCTATAGACACGAAGGAAAACTACCAAAATATGAAGCAATTATTACTAATTTAATCTATAAACAATAACCGGTGATCAACATAAAAACGAATTAGAGCAGGCGCTGGAATTTAAAAGTGGGTCTTGAATAACGACATACTAACATTTATTGTCAATTAATTATGTTATAAATTATAAATTATAAAAGTTCGAATAGAAACGTTGAAAAAGTGATTGAAGGAACGTCCGATGAACTAAATGCACACATGCGTGTTTGGTTGCAACGCCAACTCTAATTCGTTTTTCAGTTGATCACCTCTTACAACTGGCAAATTGGCTCTGATCTTTAAGGGCCAGTTATACAACGCCAGTTTAGACCCATAACAACGATTATTTCAACAATTGTGGTTAAGGGTTTAAGTTTGGCTTAAAGTTAAACTGGAATTGTACAACTGGGCCTAAGTCGTTGCTCTTCTCGCTGGTCGACAATTGGGATACACCGAATTTTGTTGTTTTCTTTGTGAGGACCCGAAAAATGCGTTAAGAAATTTCAAAATTATTATTATTTTTTTCTTCTTAAAACTCTACTCGATCTCAGGGCGAATTCGGAACGCATATCATTTTCGTTAGACTAGAACGTGCTTCCAAACCAGAGACAATATTAAGTTGCGGTGATAAAGTTTTTCAATTCTGATTGAGTCAGCAAAAGCCGTGCGACCAGCCTCTCTGGCAATTGATCGCGCGACACATGGATGAAAATGGCAAAAGCAGCCATCTCGTGAGAAGCGACTCGCCGCGAGAAGCTAGAATCAATCACATTTTTCGCGGTAAATTGCTGTTCTTGCAAAAATCCCCCTTTTGATCTTCTAGGGTGGTAGCGAAGCCTTAAATAGACGCGAAGACCGAAAAAACGACAGTTCCCGGTTTCCTTGGTTTTTGTCCGCGTTAAATCTCGTCGAAATTTTGGTTTAATTAATTTTTGTTCCAAGTTCGTTTTTGATTTAATTAATATTAAAATTTTCCAAAGTTTGTTATCGGTTTCGGGTAGAAAAAGGCACAAGCTTTTTTTCGTGTAGTTTTTTTTTGTGTTAGTTATTTCAAAATAAATTCGCTCGCTAACGAAACATTTCTCGTAAATCTAAATCGATAGTGTTTCCCTAAGTTACGAGAAAAATCATTTAAGATTGGTCCCCGGTAAGCTCAATGCATTTGTTGCTTAAAAAGTTAGATAATTATTAACAAAAAGCATATTTCTAAGTGTTATTACACTATTCTCCTTTCTTGTCGAAGTTTGTTTTGTTTTACTATATTTTTTTCAGGATATTTGCATTGTCTACGTTTTTTCTGTTTATTAATTTTATTATAAAGTTTTTTATTATGTTTTGTTCAGAAGTCTCAAAACTAATACATCATTAGAATTTTTCTTGCTATTTAGTTTCGTAAATAGTTGGATTTTGTTTGTTAATTTTATTTTGCCCATGTAAACTATATGTTTCTTTAGATTTTCTTCAATATAAGTTTATTTGTTAAACTTTCCGAATTTTATTTATTATTCAAAGTAGAATTTAGATAACCTTTTTATTAAGTGGTAAATTGAATAAGGAGAGGAGAAAGATTCAACAATTCCCAAATAGTAAGTCTGAGGGTAAGAGGGGCCAAATCTCATACCGAGTCCGAAGGGAGCGAATGGAACCACTCCTGGCTATTTTTTAGCTAATTCCAGAAACGCTACCGACAAAGAAGTCGCCTTTTGCGTCTCGATTCGGTTTGTAAAAGTTTTGGGTAACAAAGGGTGGTAAAAGTCTAAGAGGGATATACCGCCACTACATATCAACTTAGTTCTCTTTAAAATTTTTGTTAAGGCACTGGGTCATAGTAAATCAGCTTTTGTATATCTTCGTTAGGAAGTTCCAAATTTAGTGAGACAAAAATAAAGGAAGGTGCTGGACCATCTGGTTTCATTTTGCGAGAATGCCGAACAATGTAATTTTTCTTTATCTAGACTCTAGAGCTACTGAATCGTTTTCGTTGTTATTTTCATATTTACAGTCTTTTTCTTTTGGTTTTCCCCTTTTGTCAATTATGTTTCCGAATTTGTCAAATGACTTTCCAATCCGCAGGCCTACTATACTTTGAACGGATTGGAAAGTCATTTGACAAATTAGGAAACACATTTGACAAAAGAGGAAAAGCAATAGAAAAAGACTGTAGTATACATTGCTTTTTACAAGAACCGAGCATTTCCATTTCAGAAACATTCAAAAAATAAAATTTTGTTGCCTCAGTGTTATTTAAATAATTGAAAAGCTGATGTACCAAAGGTCTTATGCCGGTGTTCCTTGAGGCTTTCTTGAATGAGGAACCCCTTAGAATGGGATTGTCGTAAGGCAGTTACATTACAACAATCCCATTCTAAGGGGTTTCAATTATTTAAATAACACTGAGGCAACAAAATTTTACTTTCAAGGAAACCTTGAGGAAGCACTATGAATACGGACATAGTGCCAATTTCTTGATTTGGAGATATTTAAGAAAAACATTAGGGATTCTGGAAGAATAAACAACTACCTATCTGGTGCATACATGTGATGAGTGGGATCACACCAACTTATAGAAGATTGTACTAGTGATAAGACACTGTTCATTTCTTAATGTATGATCGGTTTTCACAAAATTCTTTAATTTTTTTAAATTGGCGCTTAGACCCTTCGGTACGTCACCCCTTCAATTGTGGCACAGTTATTGATAATTTCAAACATTAAGTTGAATTCGATCGAGGATTTGTACACGCAATGTATGTAATTTCCTATAGCTCAGATGGGCCGGGACGCTCGGTATGCAAAGAACTCATTTAATTCTTCAATTGAAAAATAAAAGTTATGTATTGTTAATTGCCACTGTAATGCATAATATTTACTTTCAATTTCATGGCATTTTATATTTTAAGAGACAAAACTCCTGTTCAGTGTCCATAGAAATCACGATTTAGAAAATGAATAAATAAAAAATCACATTTGAATCTTAAAAAATCTTGATTTTTTGATATTTCCAAATAAAAACCAAATTCTCTTCACCGATTTTAATCAAATTATTTAAATCAGCCCAATCCTGCTTAATTTAATCTTAATTTTAGAAGGTCGAACCAGTTTTGCTTATTTAATGAGAAATTTTATATTTTTATTTTTTAAAATTTTCTTGATTTATTTGTCGACCGTCTTTTGTTTTATTTTACGTCGAAAATAGCACAATTGTCAAATGTTTTAAACTATATCCTAATTTTAGAAAGTCGAACCAGTGGCAATAAAGAGTTGCGAGTTTTGTTTATTTGAAGAATTTTATTTATTCTGGTCTTTTTTTGAAATTTTATAAATTTATTAAATCTCGATCGTCTTTTGTTTTATTTTACGCCAAAAATAGCACAATTGTCAAATGTTTTGAAATATATCTTAATTTTACAACGTCGGACGAACCAGATTTGTTTATTTGATGAGAATTTCTTTATTCTTGTTTTTTTTTTTTAAATTTTACAAATTTTCTTTATTTAGTTGTTGAGCGTCTTGTTTTATTTTACGTCGAAAATTGTCAAGTGTCTTAAAACGTATTTTAATTTTAGACCCAGTTTTGTTTATACAGGGTGTATCGTTGGTATGGATTTCTTCAATAGCTCCTTAACTATTGATTATAAAGGAGAGCATCTTGTATAAAAGTTATAGACTATAATGAGTTCTACATTAGAAATTATTTTCGCATACACAGCTTGTTCCGTAAGTGAGTTATCCACTTTTTTAAATGGAATGTATACCGTATGTCCGTCTGACAATGAGACATAGGGATTTAACATGGGAAAACAGAAATTGCTTTACATTATCTACCTGAATACATATACAGTGAGAGTGTAAGGTTTGTAATAATCAGTATAAAGCGTAGATTATTCACTTTTAAGAAAATTCCAAAAACAGGTTAATTTTTGATTTAAATTGCGCTTTCTTTGGCACTGCGCCTGAATGTACAGAGTGTCACAAGTAAGAGTGATGATGTCACTGACATTTTTTTTAAATGACAACCCCCAAGTTTGAGTTTATATTTTGATAGCCCCTGTGACTGTTAAAACGATGCTATAAAAATGTTGACCTCTTTCGTAAGAAAATGTTTGAGAAAATTAATAATGAAAACTGAAAAACAGAGTTTTAATTTTAAAGTTCTTAAATGCATTTCAATTTAAAAGTAAGTAAAGTTAGGATATAAAATATCGTAAATGAATAAAATTATATCAAATTAAATGTTCACCGTACCGTGATGTTGAAAAATCACTGAGCAATAAATCCAGCTATACATAAAAATTAAATTACAAAATTAATCTAGTACAAGAACTAAATGACGATGAACCCCCCGATCGACAAATAGAATTTTCTGAAACTATGACAGAAATTTTACATCAGAATCCTATGATGATAAATAAAATAGGTATTATTTTCTATTTAAACGGTACTGTAAGTAGATAAAATTGTAGGTATTGGACACAAAATAATCCGCACTGGCTCCAAGAACATAAAACACAGTATACCCAGAAACTTAACGTCTGGGCGGGAATTGTCGCTGACAGGGTTATATGGGCATATTTCTTTAATGAAACATTAACAGGGCCGCTGTATCTAGAATTTTTAGAAATCGAATTAGTTTTGGCTGCTATTTTTCCAAATCCAGATGATCCCGACATTCCCACCGATACATTGTGGTATCAGCAGGATGGAGAACCACCGCATTATGCAAGACCCATGCGAGAATACTTAAACAATGTGTTTCCTAATCGGTAGACGAGGTCCAGTGGAATGGCCTGCCAGACCTCCCGATCTGACACCGTTAGATTTTTTCCTCTGGGGATTTGAGATCAATTAAAAGATCAAATTACAAGAACAATTAGAGCTATACAGCCCGAAACTATTCGCAATGTTCTGCAAGTGTTTCAAGCTAGACTGGCATATTGCCAAGAAGTAGATGGCAGACATTTTGAACATTTAATTTTATATAATTTTATTCATTTACGATGTTTTATATCCTAAGTTTACTTATTTTTTAATTGGAATGCATTTAAGAATGTGCAATGTCAAAGAACGCGCAATCTAAATCAAAAAGTGACCTGTTTTTGGAATTTTCTTAAAAATCAATAATTTATGCTTTATACTGATTATTCCAAACTTTACACTCTCACTGTATATGAAATTCTGGGTTATAATCGGAAAGATTATAAGTGTTTGATTATAAGTCAAAGTGTTTTGATACTAAATTTGTGCAATTTTAGTAGTTAATTAAGAAAAAAGTTATTATTTTTTTCCTTACAAGATTAGTAGGTATTTAACGGTAAGTTTTCAAACGGATTTCGTGGTCGAGGTGGTTTGTTCATATTTCACAATTGTAAGGTCACGAGTTCAAATCCGAATGAGGACACTTTTTTCTTTTTTTTAAATATTTTTTCACATTTGAAATCACTTTAACTCTTAAACTAGTTTATTATTTTATTTATAAGTTTCGTTTTAATATTAATTATGTAACATAATAAATAAAGCTATAACTTTAGCATCATACACTCTTTTTCTTTTGCTTTTCCCCTTTTGTCAATTATGTTTCCCAATTTGTCAAATGACTTTCCAATCCGCAAGCCTACTATACTTTGAACTGATTGGAAAGTCTTTTGACAAATTAGGAAACACATTTGTCAAAAGAGGAAAAGCAATAGAAAAAGACTGTAAAGTTTTGCAAACGAAAAAATAAATATAAGTGGAGCATAATTAATATTAAAATGAAATTTATAAATAAAATAATAAACTAGTTTAAGAGTTTAAGTGATTTGAAATCTGAAAAAATATTAAAAAAAAGAAAAAGAAGTGTCCTGACTCGGATTTGAACTCGTGACCTTACAGTTGCGAAAAGTGAACATACTACCTCGACCACGAGATCCGTTTGAAAACTCTCCGTTAAATACCTACTAATCTTGTTCGGAAAAAATAATAACTTTTTTTCTTAATTTCTAAATAATTAACAACTAAAATTGCACAAATTTAGTATCAAAACACTTTGAATGCAATAATCTTTCCGATTATAACCCAGAATTTCATATACATGTACTCAGGTAGATAATATAAAGCAATTTCTGTTTTCCCATGTTAAATCCCTATGTCTCATTGTCAGACGGACAAACGGTATATTTTTATTTCACATCTCGATAGATCTGTTAAAACTAAACATTTTTTATTGAACAACTACAGCTCTAAATGAAAGCAATCACAATCTACAGCTATTCACATGAAATCCATACCAATGATGCACCCTGTATAATGATTTCTTTTTATGTTTTAAAATTTTGTAAATTTTCTTTGTTTATACAGTGACCGGCAGAAAGTTGGACACATTTGGGAATTTTTTTTACTATTGATTTCTCAGAAAAATTTATTGTCTATGAAAGTGCCTGCATCTTCCCAAACTCAAAATGCGCATATCAAACTTTGAATCCCCCATGTCATATGATTTTTAAATTTTTTTCTCAGCTCTTACCATGAAATCTGGACGGCATGTCTTAGCTTATGTAGATGTAAAGTAAGTCATTGCATTCCTTGATGCAAATTCCATGAAAAAAGTTGATAAAAAATTTAAGAAAATTACTTAGTACTCGGAAGCAATTTATAACAGACTGCTGCGCTTTGTGATTTTTTAATTAACTATTTCATTACTTTTTATTTATACACGTAAATGATTTTAAATAAAGAATAACTCGTACGATAATAGGGAGTTTTTGCAAAATGTTCCGTTGAAATTTGCGTACGTTAAACGTTAAAACTCGACTTCTGATTGGCTAAATTCATAAGGTTGCTAAGCAAAGTAGCCTTTAACGTAACGATATTTTTATCGTAAGATATTGCAAAAACTCCCCTATTATTTTGTTTCTCTTTACACGTTATAATGTGGTTACAAAAATTAAATCTCTTACCTGTTCTGTTAGAAAACGTGCGTACAACGATCAGCTTTTACTTTCAATCTGTTTCTGGATCGTACACATCAATTTCTTATCAGCAGATAAAAAAAATCAATATCCGATGTATGTACGTATCTTTTTATTTATTAACGGTTTTTGACTAGATAAGCAGAATGCAAAATGTTTCTGTTACTATCTATAACTTTAGGTTGTAACATCCTAATACATAATAAAAAATAAAAATAAGATTATTTGCAGATGTAAGTTACTACTTTATTCATTTAATCCTAAATTGGTGGGGGGTGTAAGGCGAGGGTGTTTTGCCTTACGTTGTTTGCTTCTTTTCGTTCCAATTTATATTTCTTTTTCCTTCGTACTTCTTCTTACATTTTCTTTACTTTACCTTCTTCCATCAATCATCCTCATTACATGTTGATGGCCTTCTGGTATTATGCTATGGTTCGGTTTAATTTTCAGGTTTATTCAATCCACTCTATTTTCTTATACCATCTGGTCTTGATTTCCCTCTGTCTTATTTCCTTGACTTTCTTAGCTACTTACAAGTTAGTTTTGTACTTTCGAATAGACTTCACTTCTGCATTTCTTTGTTTACTGGGAATCTCAGTTCTATTATAACCAGCGGTCTTTTCGTTGTCCTAATTCTTCTCTTTATCTGTTTTGAGATCCTTGTTTAATGTTGCTTTGCTTTTCATATAATCAAAATCCATCCATCTCTTTTGTTTTTTCTCTATCACATATTTTTTTACTTCCCCCCTTTCTTTTTCAAACTCTTTATAATCCTTTTGGTCCTTCAAGATTAATTATTTGTTTCGTTTTTGTCCGCGATTTAAGTGCCTCCCCCACTTGTTCTATGGGCAAAGAGTAGGTAAGTTATTCAAGAGAAGACACTCCGTGTCGGCACGCTATCTTTGCCGAGTAGTTTCAATGACCTCGAGCCAGTTGTTCCTTTAAATTGGCGTAGGCGAAATACGGAGGAAATGAACAACAAATGGCTTTGGTTTTCACCAATCAGATTATCGCAGGCACAATTTTTATCCGGAAATACTCGATAGCATACGAAAGGACATTCAAATTGGCGTAATTGTTTTCTCTTTTCTAATTTGCACTTCCTTGTTCAAGTATCCTCTCTTATATAAGTTATCTACTCTTTCCTACTCTTTTCTATGATGCCTTTGTTTAATTTGTAATCCTCTTAATTATTTTACTTCTGTCGATTGGTTTATGTAATTCAGTTTCTAGTTGCGTTGTTACAAGGTAATGATCCCTACCAATTTTTGGGTCCCCTTCCTATTTTGGCGTCTCATCTTTTTCCTTCCAAATACCTACATTTATCAGGAAATAGATATTGATATCTCCTTATAATTTGTCAGTATTTTTAAAATAAATTTCTTCCATGAATGAATTTAAACCTACCCTATAATTGAGAACCCAACGGTGATTATCAAATTTCAAACAACCCGTGCAATTCCAGGAGTTGTTCTTTTTATGCTTTAATTAACAGGCAGACCTGGCGATGACGTCTCGTTTTTGTGTTTCGTGTTTCATCCAAGCGTTGCGACGTGCAGAGTCTAAGTTTCCTTTAACGAAAAAGCGAACCGGATCAATATTACTTTCTGCAAAATAAAAAAAGGGCCTTTCAAATGAAGTTACCCACCACCATGCATAATGTTTGCCCCGGAGCACTTTTAATCCCGACTTATCCAAGCAGACCGGATGACTTCCAAAGCGCTTTATGGTTTTTTAATGCCCCCGACTGCAGGAGTGCAGCTCTCTTTGTGACTGAAGAAGAATATTACGTTATCTTTATGTTTGCGTCAAAGTTGCGATGGTACGTTAAATAAACTTTGTTTTTGCCTCTGTAAATGAGGTCAGCCTCGAACGGAATAAATACAAATTCAAGAATTAAATTGTTACTTGAGGAAACTTATTGTTTTCTTTCCCACAATTCACTACTGGAAACAAAGTTATCAATAGGACTTGTTCCAGATGACATTCCGCCTTAGATATTGAACCAACGCGCGTTGTTTTTCTTATCTTTAAAAAGGAGAGATAGTAATATAGCAATAATGAAGAAAAACTGCTAGCTGATAGTATACCAAGAGTTATTTATGTCCGATGGGAATAAAAGAAGAGTTTGCACTTACTTTCTATACTAAAACTCTTAACTAAAATATGTAGTTTACGCAATATTTTTGCTTCAGCAGAACACAGAATTTGTAGAAAAACCGTGACGAGAATTAAACACGCAGGAGGGTGCTCTCTCTTTAAAATTGGGCGTCTGGCGTCTCTAAGAGAGGTAAAATGACATCACCCATAACATTCAAATATCACATAGCTTCCGAACGAAATATTTTCACCGTACGTTTCTTTTCTTAATCTTAGTGTAGTAATTTCAAATAATAAATTTTTTGTGGGTATAGAATTCCGGTTTCTTCTGGACAATAAAAACTAAATCAGAATGCAATTTAATGTTTTCAAACCGCTCTCATCCCCTTTAACTTTAAACGTGCAGCCACGACGTAGTTAGTCAAATTAAACAGAAAGTTCGGACGTTAGCGTATACCGGGGGCGAACCAGAGAATAAGCGTTAACGCAACAGCGCGGACGTAATGCAATAATCATAATTTTCCAGCACCATTCCGAACACAAATGACATTATGTGCGGTCGAACATTACACCGCTGCACTCGAATGTGATTGTCCTATGCGACCAGAGGGGTGTTAAATTAACAATTTCTTTACACTCGGCTTAGTGGATTATTGCAGGACGACGTGGGACTTTTGGTTTCAATTAATCAACCATTTTATATTAAATCTTTGCTTTGGAATCACATAAAACATGTTGCTAGTGTATTGCAGATTTTCCACTTCCCAGCTGGCTACACGACGGAAATTGAATGGGATCGGCAGCTTGAATGCCTCCATGTTAATTTCCTTTTAAGAATTGAATGCATTTCGCAGCGAAGCTTCACATTTTTAGTTAGTTCAGTAAACGGTTTTAAAAAGCAAATTCCCTCTCGCAAATTGCGGCCGTCACGAAGTTTAGAATTTCTCAGCGGAGGTAGTTAATCATCGCACGTAAAACTTCTCCATTCAGGCTCTATTCCGTCACGTAATTGTTGCATTAAAGATCGATCCGACTCCATAGGAGATGGATGGCGCGCAGCGTTCCTGTGGGGTACACAGGGTATGAGCGATGGGTAAATTTCATCTAAAAAGGAAAAATTTGATCTGTATGCTGTGAAGCTCGAGGTGCAAATTAACCGAATTCAAATTTATGACGGCGCTCGAATAATTTTGTAAACTTCCGCGCCCTTAATATTTTTTCACGTTTATTACCGTTCCTCTTATTTTGGAAAGCGTATAGCTACATATTTTTATGGGCCATTACATGACATGAGTTAAAATATGTATTTCCTGCAAAAAAAAAAAAACAGGAAGTTCATAAAAGTATTAACGCTTTTATAAACAAAGTATCTTTAACAAAACAATGTTTTGCTTGCTTTGCCCTGTGTTTCCAAAAATTCGTGTACTTGTATAATTTGCCATCATGTATTATACGACGTATATTAAAAAAAGTAATGAGTTTCATGGAAATACCCGATTGCCTCAAGCAAATCAAGCGGAATATTGGGGATCCATTCAATTATACGCCAGTGGCTGAGCACAGCAGGCTCTCTCAGGTTAACACCTGTTTCCAGCTTTTAAACCTCCTGTTGTTTTGACAGCACTAAAGATTTATGCATGCATCTTCTCGCGTGTGTAGCAAAATATTCATCCACTTCGCTTCACTTAAGCGAGGGTGTACAGTTCGCGGCGTTGTTCTTAAATATTAAAATTTCCTCGCTTCAACAACCATCTTGCCTGTACGATTTTAAGAGACATTACACATTAAACGTGGGCTTGAAGTTAAAAGGGAACTACGTGTACACATTTTAAATTCACTGTGTCCAGTCATAACACGTCAGCACTTTATGAAATATGTTATTCTTTATTCAGTATAGAATATATGTATACAGAAAGTGTTTTATAACTCAACGGAAAGAAAAAGTAAGTAAGAGTAATAATAAAATCAATATAGGTACAGTAAAACTTCTCACTAAGGATACTCCCCTATTGTGAACACTTTATAATATCACATTTCTCCATATTTTAATAGATAAGTTCACAGTGAAACAATGGAGAGGTTAGTCATAGATGATAGAATAGTCGAATTGTAAGCGAATTACAGATGCCTAAACTATACTAAAGTAAACAAGTGAAACAATAAACACTTGAAAAGTATGTGCTACCTACCTGAAGGTTATAAAGTGATGGGAGGGCAAATTAAGGTCGTCCCAATTGCCGGCTAACTCAATGGGACAGGTGAGGTCATACGAAATCGAGAATAGAAGGGGTAACAATTAAAAAAAGAAACAAATAAAAGTCATCAGTTATTACACACTTGTCTGTATTTGTGCAACGGTTATTCTTGTAACAGAATTAATCCGTCGCAGGGCCAAATTAAATGAACGATAAACATGAAACACGGATCCGCTTTTCGTTTACAAAAGAAATTAATTAATTTATTTATTAGTGTACTCTAAAATAAATAAATAAACTCCTTGCGTCAATAGTTGCTTAATTTCAATACAACAAATTAAATCATTGCGAATAATTCAAAAGAATCCGACCTTAAGTCTTCTAAACTGTCTTCGCACCAGTTGACCTAATGTCGAGAATGTCGTCCGGGTAGCCACGTCTTTTTTTTTGGTGAGAGGTTTGGAGAAATTTTGGCGGTGGTTCCAAGCTGAAGACGTGTAGGATTCACCCGGCCGCAGCCTTTTCGCACGTTCTCCTAACATGGGTCGTCATCCTTATGTCTCTATCCAGATACACTCCCAGATATTTAATCTCCGGTTTGCTATTTATTGCGACATCCTCGATATATAGCGTTAAAGTCTTCAGTCTCCGAGGACCAGCGAGCGGGAGTAACTATGACTCTCTTACATCGGAGTAAGAGGGCCATAGGCCTCCGACCGAGGCGAACATCTGCGTCGGTTCTAAAGCCTGTTCTCATTTTCTCTTTGCCTGTATATGAGAACATTTGGCGGGGGAGTCGGCTATGGCTTCCTTTGGTCACTGAAAGGAAGTCCGATGACTCGCAAGGCCCATAACCACCTCCTCGTGGTGGCGACGCTCGCCCTCGGATTTTTGATGTTAGCGCTTCACGCACCGAGGGTCACTAACGGTTATGGTCCGCTCCAAATCCCCTAGATCTTGGCCCAGGGGATTGGATTTCCACAGCCTAACCGCCTCGATTCACCATCGACCACGGGACGGTCAACTCTCCGGTGTAATCGGGGCCACCTCCCCCGTTTACATAAGCCTTTACATTGGGACAAGTCGTAGAAGACCCAGCCTCGGACGAGGGGGATCCATTAGGGGGTCGGATCCCCCGGGAATTGGACCTGGGCCCCCAGATGACGACCCTTGCATCCCACCCGGAGAAGCATCGCAGTCCACCAGCGTCGCAACCCCTGGAGCAATACCGAAGCTTCCATCCCGGTATCGCTCCACTCCAGTTCAAGCTGGCCCCTCAGCTGCCGCCATAACCTCATCTTGTTGGCCCATGTTGTTTTCTGGGTCCAGGCCTTGCAGCAAATCTATGCCCTCCGGTAGTGATCCCTCACCTTTCTCTTGCGGGTCCTGCAAGAAGGTATACCAACTAAAGTCCTCCCAGGCGCTTCACGCCAAAGAATGCGGCCAAAGGGACAGAGGAAAATGTCTCCACTGTTCCCTCACGTTCGACACTTTAGCTGGTGTACGCCAGCACGAACGTAGGGCTCATCCCGAACGTTATGCGAATGAGCTAGAAAAGAAATTGGGTGCCCCTGAACCCGAGCTTATGGCCAAGATTGCAAAAATCGAGGCTAGAAGCAAAAGGGGCATCATCAGTTATAAAGAAATGAAGTCGGCGACAGGTCTGACAGAACACCAGATCCGACATAGGCGAGAGAAGCCTGAATATAGTAAATACCTTGATCGAGCCAAACGAGAGGTTAAAGAGGAAAGTTTTAGAACCTTTAACATTAAGACAACTTCCTCCTCCGCCTCTCTGGCTCGACAACAACCTCCAGTGGCAAGTTCATCCAGCCATATTCAGGCCACCCCCCGCCTTCCACCCCGCCAACTTCAATTGCATCAACAAGGACACGATCATCCGCTGCGTCCATCAGCAGCAGTCCTATAATTCTGCCGCCGCAACTCCATCTAGCGAGGCCCCGACAGCGGTTGATATTCTTCCACCCGCTACGACCGGCAAGAGACGTTTATCACTAACAGTTTCACCCCCCCCCCACCGCCGCCAACACGGAGAAAGACTGAGGCAACTTGTCTACAGGTCACAACGGCGGCCCCTGTTTCTCCCAGGAGTCCGCCACTTTTACCGGTAGTCGTTTCTGGATCGACTGGAGCTGATGCTGATCCCAGCACCTCGACGTCCGGAATGGCTGCCGCATCCACCATAGCAACAGCAACTCCTGATGTTCATTCCAGGCGGTTGCTGTCCAAGACGGTATCCACTCTCACCCCGGCAACTCTTGATGTTCATCCCAGGAATTCACCCACTGAGGTGGCTGCCGTGTCAACTCTAGAAAGGACCGACGCTGTGAAGGCGTCCAAACGGAAGCGAGCTTCACCATCACGCCAGTCACCCGACTATCCTAGTGTCCCCGAACGTGCCCTCATCTCTAGCGCCCACCAGATCCAACTTCACTACTTGCTAGCCAGCGCAACGTTTGGTTTTTTCATCGCATAGAGCGCACGTTCTTCTAGCATCCCGGGAGTCTTGGCCGTAATTATTATTGCCAGGTCGTCGGCGTAGGCAATTTTTGTGATGCCTCGGCCTTAGCAAACCATCATATACAGAGTAAATTACATAAGGTCGGTCCCAGAACCGAGCCCTGCGGAATGCCGTACGTCATTTCTATTTCTTCCCCGGAGGGTATAAAGATCTTACGATTTTCCAAGTAAGATTGGAGGATCCTCATCAGGTAGTTCGGAATTTCTGCCTTCTTTAGAGCTTCTATTATTTCCGGCCAGGAGGCTTAATTGAAAGCATTTTCTATGTCTAGCGCTAGCGTAATGGATAGCCACGTCTGAGGGGTAACGTCAATACCTCATCCCGCGTCCCGAGAGTGGACACCCTCTTCCGTCGACAAACCCAAATGACAAGTTGCCGGAGTAGAATTCGAACGATCGAAGGTGAGTTTCCATGATGCCATAAGAGTTTCTTTTTCTGTAGGGGCACCAAAATATACCAGCAAATAAAAGCCTAATTAAAAGAACGGAAAACAACGTTACAACCCAAACCTTAAATACCTAATTTATTTGTAGAGATCAGGCTTCGAGAAGCATAATAAAATGCTTCAGTATCACTTGGGGGTGTCTTTCAGAACACGAAGTACGCCATTCCGTTTAGCTTTCTGACAAACAACACAATGGTTACCAGCCAAAAAATAAAACGCTGAGCAACCTAACGTGGTCAAGAAAATACTGGCCGATGACTGATTCTGCTCTGATTCTGTTAAAGTCTATAATATAATAACGACCCGCTTGACCAAAACGCCGTTTTTAGCAGCCATTTTGAAGACATTTTGCGTTCAAACGGAATATTACACTTAACGGAAATTTACAATGTAACATTTATGGATTTATAAATGACGATACTAGAGCAGTATTACCATATACTTCAGAGACGTTACCGAGAGGGCAATAACAGACAGGATACAAAGAGGCAGGCTGAACTTAGAACTCACGATGAGTTTACGACCATACGTCTTCTGACTGTGTGATGCCGTTTCATGGCAACAGCCGCCTTTAATCTGGTTCATACCGGAAATTCCGATTACGAACAACACCCTGTATGCGGGATGAAGTTGTAACTTGACGCAATTTTTCCATGAATCATCGAGGAATGCCCTAGATTGAACGCTCTTGTTTTGTTCGATTTAAAATAAGTAAACTTCTTTTTTTATGAGTCACCTCAGCGACTGTTTGATGATGCAATGTACAGGTAGTGTGTGTGTCGGCATTCTTTGATGCAATTCTGTTGCAAAGGTCAGTCTCATTATCCTGACGAAAAAACAGTCTTTGAAAAAGCAAGTCTCTGTAACATGTGTTTGCATTATTCTAGGTGGGCGTAATATCCGAGGCAGAGACAGACTGAATTTGGAACTCACGATCACATTTAAGGCATTTGACACTTCTGCCGATAAGTTTACGACCATACGTCTTCTGACTGTGTGATCCCGTTTCAGGGCAGCAGCCGTCTTTTATATGGTTCATACCGGACATTCCGATTACGAACAAAACCCTGCATGTGGGATCAAGTTGTAACTTGATGCACATTTTTATAAGAGTCATCGAGGCATTCCCTAGGTCGTCCGCTCTTGTTTTGTTCGATTTAATAAACAAACTTCTTAAACATGCTTAAAATTTGATATTTACTTGATACTTAATCAGTTTTTGATAACTTTTGATATACAAAGGAGTTTTAATGTCAATAAATTTGCGCAGCCCACACGGCCTTGTTTCTTCGCGCGATTAAACGGTCTAAATCGTAATTTAATTGTAGTTAACTGGAAAGTGATTGGAAACTGAGGTGCGACATTATGCAAATGGAATTTCGTAACATAGCAACTCACACGCACAATGGCACAGGAACACCTCTCTTTGTTCGTCTGTCTTCGAAGACTTTGGTCCGTATTTTATTTGTTGATTGAACGCCAGCGTATACGTTCTAATAAGTAATAATAACTAAACGCAGGCGTTTTATGCCATGGGTATTAATGGGTATTTAGCCGCATTAAACGTACCAATTAATAGCGGACTGCTCTATTGTGTCGGCGTTCCGAGCTGGGAAATTTGTGCCGTGTCAGGGTTTACGAGTATTAACTCAATTTGCGTTGCAAAGTAATAAATTGAGTGTGCTAATTGAAATAATTTTTATATTCAGTTTGTACACGTGCATAATGAATCGACATTGTTGTTAATTAAATTCGTCCTTTCAGGCTTATTCAAATCATATCCTCAAAATAAGGTCCGATTTTACAATCGTCGGATAAGCATTATTCTTGCAATAACATAGGTATGGCGTAGATATGGAGGAACGTTAAAGGATATTCGGCGAACAGTTATTCCACGATTGTAAAACTGGGCCTAAGAATATTGAATGTGGAGTATCGCAGGGTTTAACTTGAGGACCTGTCTTGTAGATAATAATTATACTTCAGAAAATCTTTACCAATCGTAACATGTACACACGTATAAATTATTTTTTGCATTAAAACTATAAATCTTTTACGTCTCCGAACGTAAAATCCTGTGTTTAACGATGAGCCACTCGATTGCTTCTTGGATGCAATGTGCACTCGAAGGAGCGATGTGTTTGCGTTTTATTTTGTCCGAGCTCGTGTAACAAAGCAAAGACGAATGGCGTTTCGTTCTGGAAGACACTTCGTAAACTTGACGACGCAGACGAATGGATTAATAAACTTGAACGGAACAACAAAACAATTTACGGGCGAGTTGTGTTCTATAAAAGTTTTCAGATATCCCGAATACGTATTTAATCATTTTTATAACGCGTGTCCTGTGGTTGGTTTCTTCAAGTAAGGAAATTACCTTGGTGGTTTGGGTTTGCAGTTTTGCATTGTCACGCTAACGTGTTGCCTCCACCATGTCGCTGTATCGTGTCCAGTGGTTCACGTTAGCTGTTTAGGGGCGTAGGTAGAGCTTGAAACAATTTGATACAAAATATACTTCTTTATTAGTTTGTTAATTTAATTTAATATTGATGCGGGGAAATGCCAGTCCGGCGTCGAGATGTTGGCTGAAGGATGACACGGCGCAAACAGGGTTACTCCTTGGGGTTGATGCGATGGGTGTAGTTGGTGTTACTCGGCGGTGGTTCATGGATCCTGCCGAGTCGGGAGATATCAACAGCAACAGTGTAGATGCGTGGACCTAAATGAACGCCTCGGGGATTGCGTAGATCCAGTGAAGTGTTGGAGATGACAACGAGGGATGTAAAAAGTCGTCCACAGAGCAGCGATACTGTGGCGATCTGGTCGATCCTTTTGGATGCGTCGGCAGCAAGGGATGTCTTCGGCCTGGTGTAAATGACTGGTCTGGAGTAGCGGCGTAACGACGTCAGTCGTTCGGTGAAGATGAGGGCGACGTACCTCTTCTAGTGTGTCACCAAATTTAATTTTAAATGACTTGCCTCGTACCTACCTTGACAGGTGACAAGTTCTGCTGATTAACGTATCAGCTGTTCCCCTCGAATAGCAATCAGTAAAGATGGGGGTGAGTTAATTAAGGTGGTAAAATAACAAAAGGTCGCCAGGTCAGACTTGAATAAACAAACTGAACGTAAACGATCTTGTCGACGTCGCCGAATCGACAAAATCGGCAGAAAATCAAACGCAAACAGAGGCTTCTCTTAACTCACTGGTACATGAAGGAGTAAACACAAACGCAATAGCAAAAGTTAACAAATTTAAGCTTTATTGAAACTCAAAAATTCGAGCGAATGAAGGTTATCACACACACCAGGTGATACAGGTGCCTGTTTACAATAAACAAAATTCAAACATAGGTAAAACATAGGTAAACTACGGTTGTCAATTTATTTACTTAATGACAACGAAAACTACTCTTTTAAATAATACCAACCGCATTCAACCGAAAATTCGTTCTCGGGTAAGCATGCAATTATTGTTCACGAAAGAGAGATAAATAAATAAGGTTGAACGTCAAACTCACGGCCTCACCGTCAGGGCGCGGCTAAGTTCATCTGTCAGACGAGCCACGGAGTGAAGCTGGCACTCACGACGCCACCTGTGGGTTGTTTCTAACGTCGGTGATCCGGTTCAAAGCGGATTCGCAAAATACGTCCTAGAAACGCCGGAATTGATTTCTTCACAGGGAAGACGAGATGGCTTGATACGATAAATCGAAGCAGTACTTCGAATTGTCCGTGAACTGATAATTGAAAGTCGCACTAAAAGTCTGAAGAGAAATGAAAAGCGTTAGCGTCCTAAAATGACGTTCAGACAAAGCGCTGGGTAATTGAAGTATTCCAGGCTTGGTATGGGGTTTAAAATACCCCAAACTCGTTCGGTGGTGTAGTCAGGAATTCCGGCAAGGCCGTGGATGAATTCTCCTCACATAAAGAGCAAGAACCCCGAGATTACACTAATACACGACAGCACCTTACGATGGCCGAACGTAGAATGAAACGGGAACGCGAATCTAAGATGGTGGACGTTGAATAACGCGCGAAAGTCGCAAGCGGTAATCAGTGGCGAACCATGATATAGTCACAAGGTGTCCTACATCAAATGAGCTTCGTGATAGCGGGGAAGGAGTACAAGGTTGCCAAACGTACCGAAACGCGGCTTAGGCGTCGCTTTGTCGCCACGTTTTCGTAGCGGCAAATTCAAACGTAACAAGTGAATCGGAGTACCGATTGATTTCCAACATCCTAACCAACAGTTTGCTTACATGAAAGTTAAAAGTACAACGATTACAGTGAATTGTCTACATCATGATTTCCTAATTGAGAACATAAATCGTAACGTCACTCGGATAATGTAAACAATAATTACACAACAATGCTTACGCGGTGGAAATATATTTCTGTACTGCTGACCCAATGAGTTAGACTTGACATTATATTTTCTCTGCAAATAAACTATTAAGCTGGTCGCACACTTACGCAACAGTAAGATGCGTATAAGTGTATGAAATTTACTCTGAGTTTCCAACATAATTGTACTAAAATCCTAATTTTCAGTGTAGTTTTAATTATCTACTTAATTACAAGTTCAACCAGTCGTACATTCAATTAAATAATTCGTCTACGAATAAGGGCATCTGCTAATTATTTACAGTAGAAGGAACTTCTCGCGTTGAGATAATCTCGAGCCCCTCGCCGGGGGTTCTTTCGTAGCTAGCATTTGAAAATAAATTCCGACGGAGACAATTCCATTCCTGCAGTAGTACGTATTCCGGCCAAACAATGCCGATTTCGGCCGCCGATAAATCAAGCTATCTGTGCTCCGTTTCGGCTTGTTTTCGACGTCATCTCGCGAGATTGACGACAGCATTAGCAATTTAATGCCTGCCGATATCGCTTTCTGTAATTAGATTTTGCAAAACCTAGGTTCCCTCCGAGAGCAAATAAAGAAATTAAATCTCCTTGTCGCATTCACTTTAATTAAAGCCGCTTTATGTTCGACCGGATTGAATTTTAGTCGTTCAGCTTTTTCTGATCGAAAAGAAATTAGATTTCTCTTCTTAGCGGATGGGATTTTCCTTTCGTTTGCAAATTATCTCGTCAAGTTAACATCCTAATATATTTCTTTAAGATTTTCTTAAATACATCATTTTATACCTTTTTTTATAGTTGTAAAAAGAGTACGGAAGTTCGGGGCCAATTTCTCATTTGGGGGTCTAAGATTCAAACGTGTGAGTATGGTTGCCTGACTAATGTTATTCAGCGTCTTCAGTTGCAATAGCGGCACATCAGTTAGGCAACCACACCTACACATTTGAAATGCGGACCCCTGTGTAAAATTACATGAACCCAAAGTCTTATACACGATTTAATAAATTTTAATTTCCTCGTAGAAAGAAGCAACCGAACCATAATAAAATATAAACGTCGTGGAATATTATGTTCGCCGGAACGATTCGCGCAGTGTTTCGCGAATATTAACTGCCGGCGATTTCTGGAAATTTGAATTTACGCGTTCCTTGAGCTTCCAGACGTTTTAAGTTTTTGTTTTTGCGGCTCCGCGAAGCGGGGTTAAAATATGACGGGGTAGTCGCGCGATATATTATTAACGGGCTCCGGTAAATCATGCCTGAACACGACTAAAGTGGAAGCTGAAGTGTATTACTGTAAAAGATAAAATAAATTTTTAATAAAGCCAGGCAGGGACATGGAGTAATGCGGGGCGTTATTTCATGCGTCCTTGGGAGGGTATTTAATAAAATGAAGAGGCGAGCTAACAGGAAAGGTTAAGTTTGTGAAGAGAAAGATATGAATTAATTATTTGAAATTAAAAGGTGCGTCTGCTACTTCACTTACCTACAGTTTTTTTAATGTATGAAACGCAGTGTTTTAAACTTTTTGTTTGTCATTGAAGAGGTGCCAAAATGAATGAGATAATAAGACCACCCCATTTGCAAAATAAAACCGAATAAACTGTGACTTGCGTTTTACAAGGTAACAGGCTGTCAAATTTTAGGGAGTGCTCTTAATCCTGATATACCCCTAATGCCATGGCACCAGCAATACCCCCCAGTTCTCTCTAGCACGCTCATCCACTTCGGAAAATTGAAACTTAAATAACCAATTTTATTTTTCAAAATAAAATTGCTTGTTTATGTCTCAATTTCATTCATTCTTCTAATTGACTAGGAGATACTGTCACTATTTTTTTGATATTCCCTTAATGCTTTTTTTTGTATATAATCAAATGATATCATATATAAAAATATAAAGTGGAATTTTCTACTTTTTTTTTAAGTTCATATGGAAAAGGATCGAATTGATTCAATATTTGACATTGACAGTTGTGTGGAATGTACCTCCGCTAAAATAAAAACAGTCGATTTCATTAAAAATGAAATCCAGATGAAAATTTTTCTCGAAAATGAACCCGTATACAATTGCACCCGTGCGTATAATTTCAAATTAACTGCGAGGAATTATTTTTCGCAGAGCGCGCGCGGGCTTTCATCCGTTTTGTTAACGCGCGCATGCATACTTTGGCCCCCATAATAAAGTATGCAGGCGATGTTTTAAAACAGAACACGCCAGACATATAAACCACATTAGCGCTTGAGTTAGTTTCGAAACGGCGCCTGCAGGTTATTGAAACTCGCGGGTTTGTTTTTTTCATGGGCGCCATTTGCATCAGAAAAGGACCCCCGGCTTCATAAAAATTCTGCAAAATTTGCATTCACTCAACTGTAGGTGTGAGGACGACAGACATCACTGACAGTCAGACATTTCTAAAAGAATTAAAATCGAACATCCTGAAAATCTTCATCTTGGATATGCTCAAGAAGGGTGTGTGATTTAATAGCTTAAATATTACGCAAATTCCTTTTTATTCCTGTGATAAATCCTCGTAATGAACGAATTCTTTGAGGCCGTTATTTTACCAGTGATGTTGCAACACATTCTTTTACGCCGACAAAATGTACCACTCTTCGCTCACATTTACGTAACATAAATTTTTGCAAAAGCAAATTAATCACGTGTAGGTACAGCGTATTGTGACGCCTTTAAAATAGGCAGCTCGTTCTACCTGCACAATAAGGATATGTAGCTACACATTTATAGTTTATAGCAGCTATAGTTCATTTTGTTAAATTCTTTTAATTAGTCTATTTTGTTAAGTTCTTTTAATTTGTGAGTTCAAAAGTGAGCCGGAATTACTTTGCTACGAAAGGAACTGGTTTTTGAATTGATTAATGTGTTGTCTATTACTTTTAAATATTTTTTTTTGGTGGCCTGTAAAGTCCAGAAAGATTTTTCTCTGTAATACAAAAAATGGCAAGCACACATAAACAAAATGAACTAGAGTAGATTTATTATTAACGGAAGTAAAAAGAGAGTTCGAAAGAAGAAAAACAATATCAAAGAAAATTGGTTGGGGCAAGTAATTGAGATGGAATGAGCTGAAGGGAAGACAAAAAATGAAATAAAGAAGATGCTGAAGGGTTTGGACAGGTGTGAACCACATTGCAATTTCAAAATGCTTTATTTATTTATTTGTTTGTTAGGGATGTAAACAGGACAAACCCATAAACAACATCCTCGGTGTAAATTATTCTACACATTTTCTACAAATATTCCTTAAAACTAATTAGACTTTTCTTTAGGCATTTTCCTTAATGCTACATACTACACAAACAGAGCGCAAAAAATAAATCAGCAATTCAGAGAAATGAAAAATTAAGTTTTACTAAATGTATCTAGAAGTAATAGAAAAATTATTGCCTGGCGTAAATGTTTCTTATACTAGAGACTTTATATTTTTGGAAATTAATTGTGAACACATCAAAATCCAAAAACTGACCGACGTGGTTCAACGTTCTCGATAAGCGAGGAATGGCAGAGTTATAATAAGAATTAGTGCGACAAGTTGACTGAGCTAATGGCACATAGTGGCGAGTTGGAAAAGTTGGAACATTTAGTCCGAATAATGTCACCAGATCATGACAATCAAATAAATTATTCAGTATTTTAAAAACAGTGATTAAATCATTTACAGAACGTCTATTCTTATGTAATAAGAAGTTGAAATGCTTGCATAAGCCGTTAAAATCTGAAGATGTGCATGAGAATTTATTGGCTCTATAATACAAGAATCTTTTCTGAATTTTGTCTATTTTGTCAATATAAATATTATATTGCGGATTCCAAACCGTGGTACAAAAGTTGAGTATACTGTTAACATATGCATAGAAAAGCATGGTGACAGCATTTATATTAGAAAAATTCCTGGATGTCCTAATTAGGAAATCAAACATTTTGTTAGCTTTCAGAGTAATTTTGTCAATATGCTTATCAAAAAGAACTTTGTTCTCAAATATGACCCCAAGGTCCCTAACGGAAGTAACTCTTTGTATACATCCGTTGGCAATAGAAAAATGACAAGAGACAAGTGTTTTCTTACGAGTGAAACTGATATGGTGACATTTGTTTAAGTTAATATACAACATATTTAATTTACAATAATCATTTAAACGAGTCAGATCTTCTTGCATTAATGTGCAATCTCTTAAGTCAGAAACAATACGATATAATTTTAAATCATCGGCGTATAATAGAAATTTACAGTGCTTAAAACATGAAGAAATATCATTTATATAAATGTTGAATAAGAGGGGACCCAGATGAGATCCTTGAGGAACTCCGGATGTTGCAACGACACTTTGGGAGATATAATTACCAATTTTAACAAATTGAGATCGATCGCTTACGTATGAAGTCAGCCATTGAAGCAGAGCTCCAGCAAGTTTAGTCACTAACACAGACAAGTTGATTTTGTCGAAAACTTTACTGAGATCAGTACACACAGTATATCAACCTGTTGATTATTATCGAGGGCTGATAAAATGTCATTGCTATAAAGTAGTAAATTAGACTCCACAGACCTGCCCCTGAAAAAACCCTGTTGTTGAGGTATAATAATATTTTTAACTGTTGAAAAGATATGATCGTATATAAGAGATTCAAAAACCTTTGATACCGCGGAAAGTATCGATATTGGTCGGTAATTACTCACTTCGTTTTTAGACCCTGATTTATAAATAGGAATAATACGAGCATTTTTCCAAACTGAAGGAAAAATTCCGAGGTTTAAAGACATTGTAAATAAAATACTCAAGGGAGTACACAAAGTAACAGAACATTTTTTTTTTTAAATAGATTGGGAATGCCATCAGGACCAGCTCATTTACGAGTATCAAGAGAGAGTAATTTATTGTTAACGACACCTGACGTAATGGTTGGGGTCAGTATATTAACAGCAGATGAATTATTAATTATAGTATTTTGATTAAATGTAGTAAGTTTTAGTAAAAACTGAAGCAAAATATTTGGAAAAAAGGTTGGCGGCCTCAACAGGCGTTGAGGCAGTTATGCCATTGTATGTGACATTGTGCGGGATGCCAGAGCTTTTCTTTTTTTGAGAGACAAAATGCCAAAGCTTTTTAGTGTTGCTAGTTATTTCATTTTGAATTTTGGTTAGATATTTATTATAATCGCATTTAATGAGATATTTTGTACGACCTCTTAATAGTTTAAAAGTGAGGTAATCAAGAGGGTTATTGTAAGTTTTCCAACGTCGGTGATATTTTAATTTTTCTTTTACAACAATTATAGTGGATTTTGAATACCAATCAGGAAAGCGACTGCTATTAAATTTTTTTAGTGGGATATATTTATTTATGCTAGATTTAATAAGAGAGTAAAATTCAGGCCATCAAGCTCAATGGTATCAAGCAACTATTATTTTGTGACTACACTATATCCGGAAGGTTGAAATCACCGCAAACAAGAAAAATATCATTAGGATGGTCGTTAACAATGCTATCTAAATTATTAACAAATCGGGACGAAGAAGCATCATCTCTCGGAGGGATATATACGCAACATAAGTTAATTTTATACTGCCGACCGTTCGCCGCGCTGGCAGAAATCGTTACCCACAAATCTTCAATATCAGTTTGCCATCCAAAACATTGATAGGAAGAATACTTCTTGCGTGTTGCTATTAGGACTCCACATCCATCGCGTTTTGTTGATGAGTTAGTATTACGATCTCTTCTATACACACGAAATTCACTGTTAAATAATTCTGAGTCATACACACTATCGTTAAGCCAAGTTTCAGACAGGCAGATTAGATCACAGTCACAATCGATCAAACTTAAGTAGAAATTGTTAACCTTACTACGTAAACCCCGTACATTTTGGTAATAAACTGATATTGAGTCCATCAGGTAGGTTATTTAACTTTCAACAAGTCCTTTTCGTCCTTAATTATAATGACCTTTGAGCGATCATCTTTCCGGACATGGATAGTGCAATTCCTTGTCCAGACATATTTGTAATTAGCTTTCTTAGCCGCCAATCTAGCAGATTTATGTAGAATTTTGCTACGGAGAGAGAGATGTTCATTAATAAAAAGATTATTTGATACACCATCCATGGATATCCCAGGGGAGGTATTTGCAGTTGCCAATTTATATCTCTTCGCAGCAGCCAAAATTTCTTCTTTTTTTTGTCGGAAGTCAACTTAACAATGATATTTTTTGGCTTAGTTGTATCACGACTGGACACGGTGAGCCACATCGATATCAGATAATAGATAACTGGACTTCAAGGGCAGTAGAAATCATTTTAATTATATTATAGACATTTTCATTTTCGTTGATCGGCACACCCTGTATTTCTAGATTATTTATTTTACTGTACTGTTTCGCTTCATCCAAGCGCGCTTTCAACTGGTCAGTTTCCTCGTTCTGGCGTCTGCCCTCCGATATAAGACGATCAATTTTTTTCAAAATCACTGATTTTACCGCTACAGAAATTTACTGAGAGCAAAAGTTGTTCATATTTAGAGTTAATACTGGAAACTTGAGACTGTATATTAGTAACTACTTGATAAATAGCTCCCAAGTCTACGTTTCCAGATTCCTTATCGACTCCTGGGGAATCCAAGTTCTCCAGGATTTCTTCATCGATCACTGTTTGAGGAACATCAACGGTATTTCTGCATCGAGGGCACTTCCAGTATGATCCTGGAGCTTTTAAAGCAGGCAAATTAGAGACTGAAATGTTTACACATTTGGCGTGGTAAAAAGAATGGCATTGACCCGAGCATTGAAGGCCCGGCGACTTTTTGTTAACGCGTTGAGTGCACAAACAACAGGTAGAGTTCATAGCGATTGGCGAAAAATTTCACTTCACCTACCGATTACCAGAAGCACAACCAACTATTCACGAAGATAAGTAGTTCACAGTTGCGCTGCTTAACACTGTGTAGAACAGCAAAATTTATATAATAGGAAAAACTTGTATAAATGACACTTTTAATACGAGCTGTTGTAAACACGTGTATCGACAGACTCGCATGGACACACAAAGGCGAAAAGAAGTTTATGTGAAGAAGCAGAAGAAGATAAAGAAGAAATAATAAAACTGCATAACTGGATAGTCTTTAAAATAGACAAATACATGTGGGACTTGGGTCAATTCTTTGTACCGATATATGTATATTGTTAAACCAGTTTCTCTTCTCTTTCTCTTACGACATCGTTTATTCTCTTCTTCCATCATTTTCCAGGTATATCTTTCTTCCTTCTTCCATTCAAAATCCAGTTAAACACTTTAGTTGGTATCCTTTCTTCATTTATCCTTTTTGTTGTTCATTTATTATTCATAACAGACCAGGTCTTGGAGACTGCATTTTCTGTGAAGGTTGTTTTCTGTATTCTTCTCAAAATTCTGCTGTAGCTTCTTCTCCATCTGCTACTCTATTCATCTTTCGCTTCATATTTTCATTGATTGTCCGCACTTCTTATGTCCCCGTATGCTATGCAGCTTTTTAAATTAATTGGTTTAATTTTCACAGAAAATCAGTTTTTTTTCAATTTCCTCACAAAATTGGCTGCAGCTTTTTAGTTATAAGTTTATAACTAGTACTAATAGAACAAAGAAATAGTTCAGAAAACGAAATGCAGAGAAGATCAAGGAGGACCTAATTGAAACAAAGAAAAGCCGTAAAAATGAAACGTCTAAGAAAAGTAACAAAAGAGACTAAGGTCCAGGAATAAGGACGACGGAATAACTGTTCGTTGAATGTCCTTTAACGTTCCTCGATATCTACGTCACACCTACGTCACGTTATTCTAAGAATAATGCTTATCCGACGATTGTAAAATCGATTGTAAAATACGTGGGATAGAGTACCAAATAAAAGTATGAGAGAGTTATTATAGGAAACAAACAATTAAATTGATATACACAGCTGGTCTAACCAAGACTAGGATTGCGTTTCTTACGAGTAAATGAAGGATGGAATAGTAGAAAGCGCATGAGTAAACGAAATAGCTACATCAATCGACATTGCCGATTGATAACACGGGCTACGCTCCGGCCGCTGGCGCCGGTCGAATTCCTAGCTTCTTATGCAACATTGTAATATCTCTATTTCACTTCCACACAAGTTTCAATGGGCCTCTCCTTCATTTACTCACAATTAAGCGTATCCCTAGTCTTAGTCAGGCCAGCTGTGTATGTAGACGTAAACAGAGGATGGAGTTTTCAAGAAACTACTAGGATCAAGAGGAAATCATGAATGGGACAAACAGTAGAGTCAGGAAAGAAAATGAG
The DNA here is from genome assembly GCA_033060865.1 of Dorcus hopei. Classification (NCBI taxonomy): domain Eukaryota; kingdom Metazoa; phylum Arthropoda; class Insecta; order Coleoptera; family Lucanidae; genus Dorcus; species Dorcus hopei. The sequence continues at coordinate 11,618,739 of CM065425.1, forward strand.
AAAGGAAATGGAAACATTAATTTAAGACATGAGGAGATGGAAGCAGTAAATAATTGAAGAGATCTGATGCCGAAAGACGAAAGAATATGGACGACGAAGGAGAAGAGAAAAGAATTTATAAAATCGTCTTTTAATAAGTAGCTATTTTGCGGCAAGCAATTTACTTATAATTAAGTAACAATTATAAACAAAACTTGAATTATTAGTAATGTAATGCAACTAATTTGCTCTTACTTTTTATTTATTCTTTAATCCGTGTGATTTGTCCTTCCATATTATAATGAAGTGTTCAAACAGCATTAAATAAGTGGATAGGTAATTTAAATTAGAAGACCAATTTTTTATCTGATAAATAATAAAAGTAACGGAAAGTTGTAACATAAAAGAAGGTTAAAATTACACGTTGCGCAATTTTGCTTTCGACTGATTATTACAACACTGCGCCTTACATAAAAAGAAAGCAGTTTAACGAAACGTTTAACGACTCTTTTTTTCTGTCCTGAGATAACCCATCGGCACAAATATTTCTTAAATTACTGCTTTATTCCCTTTTATAAGTAAATTAACAGTTACTTAGTTTAATTATAGACCACGAAACGATACAACTGATTATTTAATAATTTTGTATGTACAGGGCGAGTGACAATTGTTCGGACAAAAAAAGAGACTCGATGTCACGGATTACGAGAAAAAGTTTTAAAAATTCTTTTGAACAGTTTATAATTAATTTAAAAAAATACCTCAAAATGAAGCTGCGACACTGCGTACGAAATACCCCGCCACATTCTATAAATGCGGCAGTATAATAGGACTATAAAGTTTTTTATTGACCATTCGCTTGCATACAATGCGACCTTGACAAACATCTCAATTCGTTTTATTGCACGTTTAACAGATGGGAACGGAAGTCTGAGCTGAAATCGCGTACGTGAATGCACGTCACAGATTACGAGGAAATGTAAATTGCTGGGGTTGTTTAGAAAATGTGAAACAATCTATTATTATTTATTTTTCCCTGAAACTATGAACTGCCAACGTTTTAAATTGTAACTTATGATTATTATTGAATTGGAAATGCAATATCATTAAACTCAGTTCTAGGAATTTAATTATGTACTGAATGCATTCATTATTTAATCGACAACGGAACATTGCAACATTGTGCATATCAAAATTTGAGCATCACAACATTATTAATTAGTGATTCCATCTATTGAAAGTTTATAGGATTCACATCAAACAATTATGTTCTCCTGCACTTTTCGAATTGGCCGATTTATTTACGAATCAGTGGCTTGCATTGCGAATACGATTTCATTTAGTTAATCGCTTTGCTCACATCAAAGTTCGCGATTTGAATGCCTGCAATTTATTAAAGCAACATCCAATATAGAGCGTTTATTTAATGTTCAGCAAAAAAGTTGTATGTGTTTAAAATAATCATCGTAAGTACAGTTTTTTATTATATGCCGATCGTATTAACCTGAGTTCAGAAAATATACGATGAAATGACATGCTGTTTCACGAAAGTTAAAAGGAAAATGCCAAATTCTGAAGCACCAAAAACTTTTGATTTATTTTAATTATTTTTTTATGTTAGTGGAAATCGAAAGAAAGCAAATACTTTTTTCCCTTCCAGTTAATTTCAATTTTGTTTATGATATTGAGCTTTGCTTAAGTTAACGTCGGCGGAAGCGAGCTTAGAAATCTTTGGCAAATGAATTGAAGCTTAAATTAGTCGGCTTTGAGGGTATTTAAAGACGGGGGCGCGTCTTTCAGAGTAATCCAGCAATTTCCGGTTCCTTTGATGAGGTATTACATAAAAAGAATGCACAGCGAGTCATCATAAGTCGAATATCTGTGAGTATAAATAATTAGAACGGTTACTTTCATTCAAATATATTTCTGTTGTCGTTCTCAGACATTGTTTGGGTAAGCTACGAATTCATTTTTAATTCACGCAGCTTAAGTCTTAAGCTCTTAATGCTTTTGAAGGTGTAAGAAGTTGAAGCTCAGAATTTTCTTTACAGTGTTCCTCTTGTTATTGCTCTCTCTCTTCACATGATTAAATCAACTCTTTCGTAATTTCCTTTTTTATTTTGTTTGTTTGTTTGCACTTTATTTATTTGAAACTATTTTTTAAGCAACTTTTTGCTATAATGTCAACTTGATTCTTTCCTGCAATAATTTTATATCAAACTGTTCATTTCTCTGGCCTCATAGTTTACCCTCGTGGAGAACAAAGTAGAGGGCGAGGTGGGGTCGTAAAAGTAAATTTGTGCATGACATAGCGACTGGAGTTCAATTCTGTGCAGCGTTGAATATTTCAGAAGGTATATGGGTTTGTAGCAACGGCACACAGACGGTCAAGTTTCGGTTTTGTTTTAACGCCGAGTTAGTCTTTAATAAATAACCTCCCCGGTTCTCCATTCTTGTGTCTGCTACATTATTCATAAAGATGATAGGGTGATTTAACGTGGTGATGTTACCATGTGATGTTTGGGGGAGGGGGCACAAAGATAAAGCGAAGTAGGCCATAATAATTTGCAATTTGTACGTTGACTTAAACAACAGTCTTCTGTTACCAAACATCTTCTCCTCCGTATTAAATTAATTAGGCTTATTAATTAGATAGAGTTGAAAAGAAACTCGTTGCCTTCAAAATCTTTTTTCCTTTCACCATAAAAATGTGAAATGTGAAGCTCTGTCCAGGATTAATGTCAAGTTGATTAGACTTCAGGGAAAATTTAAAATTCCATTAGGGGCGGTAATAAATAACGGTGGGCGCTGCGTAAATGAGATAAGTTGTAAAAACAATGTCCTCGCAATAATTAGCTCTAATTTACGCGTTTAAATTCTGTCATCAGCAGCGGTCCTGGCCGTAAAATTAAAACAATTTACTGAAACAATTTCGGAGATAATTTAATTCCGCGTTGTTTTCTTTCTTCCGGTTTTTATTAAACGCCGTAATTAACGCTGTCCTCGGAAAGGATCTTTTCATCGCGAGCTCCTTCAAGGGTTGCCAGGGGTGCGTCAATTGAGTCTGATACTTTATTAAAGGTTGAAGCACTCCGCCGCCTCCTGTTTGTGTTTCCTGTGTTGGAAGTTACTTTTTTTTTGTTGTAATAAAAAAGCAATTAGAAGGTTTTTTTTCCAGTCTAGCTCAAATTTAATTATTACTCACCTGAGGAATTTCTTAGTTAATTAAATTCATGTCCAGGAAAGTTATAATTAATTCCTTGTTCAGCTCGTTTACTTTACGTGGAAAAAAGTTTGCATAGTTTCAGAAGTCTTTCAGAAACGAAACGTCCTTTGTTATCGTTCGCTGTCCTAAACAAAAGTATGTATTTCGCAATTACGATATTTCGTATTAAACAAAATGTGACCGTGATTATTTTGCCTCCACTTTGATTTTCAGTTTAAGCCCCACCGAGACCATAATGGCACGAAGTCACGTCTTGTAACAATCGGACCGGCTCCTTGTCAGCTTTCACGCAGGATGACGCTCTCTCCTCCTAAATAGGCTTTCATTCGCAAATCGATAGTCGGCGAATTGGGGGCGAAACGGTGGATGGAAAGGGGACGGAATGCTGTTCTCGTTATTATTAAAATCTGCGAGGCTCGTTTACCATTCGTAAATTTCTCCCTGATCGAAAATTACCCCCGCCGATCGCCAAATGAACTCACCGATTTACTTTTATGGTTTTAAATTTCCACGTCAAAACATTACCTTTCATTAAAAAATAATAATATTAATTATACATTTAAACAATACTGAAATGTAATGCAGGGTGTATTCTGCATATAAGGTATTATTTATATCATAAGAAAATTGTCTAGAAATTATGTGAGTTATTAAATATGTAATAAAAATATGAACTAATGTTAAGGTTTTAAAAATTGTTGCAAGAATTAGAAATTGTGGCGGTATGACATAAATTACTTGTTATTTTTACTTTATTGTTTTGATTGCTTGATTACTTTTTATTTGTCCTTTGTTGATGTACGTTCGTTCTCCTGTACCAATCAAACAAAAATTGCGCATAATCCGCGCGTTAAAAACACAGAAGTTTGTTTGCGTCCCGATTCAAATGCAAAGCACCCCCTAAAATATGATCTGGAAGTTGGAATAATTTTCTCCCAAATATGGAAATCGGGATAATGTGTCGAGGACGTCCGCCGCGCAAAAACGCGAAAAGTATAACTAGCGCGGGAGTTCAAACGCAAACATCAATTTGCATGTATATTGTTTAAAGTTCGCTCGGAAAACGTCACGTAACAAAAATCGTGAATTTTACAGTTCGCTCGCTCGCGATTCGCAGAAAAATATGCGATTTCCCCTCCGCAAGGCGATCCCGCGCGTTTCTTTGTATCTCGTACGTGAACGTCTGATTTTAAATTATGCAACGCCACTGAACAGTAAAAATCCAGTTTTATATCTGGCTCGTTAGATTTAAGGCTCTTACGGGTTCTTTTGTTACAAAGCGCGAAACGATACAAAATAGGTTATTGTGATGTTAACAAGAGCGTCATTTTAAAAGCGCCTGGATGAACGAGCTTCTGTCTCAGGGATTTTGGTTCCGTAAAGTTTCCTGTCACGTTACTTAAATCTCATCTTATGTGCAAGTTAACGGCGCAACTGATGACATCAAATTGACGTAAATCGCTTTTCTGTGTGGCGTCGAGTCAGACCTCGTAAAGATCTGATCGGAATTCAAGTCATCACTGTATAAAATTGTTGGAAATTAGCTAAGTTTATTACTATGGTGCTTTTTTCCATGCTTTTGCATGGAAAAAATGATGCACTGCAATTTTTGAATAAATAATCCAATCGATGAATAAATTCACCAGGGCTTCCAGTTTGTTGAATCACATCTAATTCCTCTTTTTTACTCTTACTGAAGAACTTGTTCATTGTCGTTGCCTAGCATTCGCCTTACTGCTGTTCTTTCGTAAGAACTGACCCTAGTGCATTCGGCGTTGCTCTTTTTATAATGAAACTCTGTTTGTAGGTGTAAGTGGGGATGGTAGCGATGATAGGGTTGGTGAGGCGTAACGAACAACCAGTGAGATGATTTCAAGTGAAGTTCACGCAAATGATACTAGAGGGCGATTCTAGTTAAGCAACGCTAAAGTCCCTAGATAGTATAAAGTACGGCAATAGGGAAGCCATTTTCTGGCCCATTATGCGCGGGAATTTTAAAATGAAAATTTTGGTTGATTTTCATGTCAACGGAAAATGAACGTAAATGTCAATTTTTTAGAGCCTTACTGCGCAAATCTGAGCATGTAAACTGTACTGTTTGTCGACTAGTAAAATTGTCCCATAATAAATTGTAATAACGTCCTTACAACCCTTTATCATGTTTAACCATTGTAAATCGATAAAAATAAACAAAATCCAATAACCGTCACAAACCACAAATGAACAAACCAGGAGCACCACGTGGCATGGTCGAGCACCTTCGAGTTTCGAGCAAGCACAAATATTTTAAACATAACTCAAAACTGCAATATTTCCGTTACCTGCAAAAACTACTCCATGTTTTTTCTAACAAAATTGAAAATTTTAAGCAAAAGGGTTTTAATAATCATATCTTCAACGTCTTTAGATTAATACGGCTTATTTATTATGGTGTTTTTAATATGATTTATTTCGTATTTCTAATTCCTTTTGGGAGCTGACATTTATCAACTGCCAAAAAATCTAAAACTTCTTCGTTTCCATGACAAATATTTGTTTATTCAACTCAAATACACAAGTATGTTTGTGTCACGTGACACAGGCGCCATGTTCTGGCTAGTTTTTAAAATTTGGTCCTAAACTGTGTATTGCCGTACTTTAGTAATCTAGGGACTTTAAGCAACGCGATCTCTAACAGATGTCATAATAATCGTAAATATAACATAGAATAACAAAGTTCTTGTGTTATCACGGATTGAATAGTCCTTATTCAGTAATTTGTGTTTAAAATACCAATAATAATTAATTATAGTTTGCCCGCAATTCTTTTGATAAATTAACTTTTTTTGAATTTCCCGCCTTTAATCATTTTAATATTAATGTCATCAATGCCAGTTGAAGAGGAATTAATACCCTGGAGAATCTTGAGAACTGTGTCTCTATCGACTGGTTGGAATGAAAAATTCCGGTTGTGACTATGATCAGATAAATAAGTGTCTTTTAAAGTCTGATTATTAGTAGCCGGTTTTGGCAAAGAATTGATGAAAAAATCATTTATTTTATCCACATCTGCTAAATGCTCGGGAATGGATGGTGACCGTTGTTTAGTAATCCCTAAGAAGTTCATATTTTTCCAAAGGGCATTAGAATCGTCAGTAGAAGAAATATGTTGAAAATATGCTTTTTTTTTCTGGTCTAAAAGTTGTAGTGGTCAGATTCCGTAGAGACTTATAGTAATTCCAATCACTAACTAGCTTTGATTTACGAAACTTGGCTTTAGCTTTGTCACTTATCTTCATTAGAATTTTTTGATTGTCATAAAGACACTTAGATATTAGAAGCGATTTTATACTTCTTTTATACTTTTTGGTTGATAGTGTTTTAAAGTTCTCTGGAAGTTTGTTATAGAGCCGTAGTCGTGTTTGATACAATGTGAAATTTTTCTTGATGTCTACTAGTTCATTATATGTAACCAGTGTTCAATTAGAAAAACGGTCTAGATAGCTGTGAAATTATTCTGAACGTATAGCGTAGGGTTCTTTATACCTGCATTTCTAACCTCACTTTAACTCAAAGAAAACGTTTCAAAAATAAACATTTATTACTGTAGCTTACAAAACTTTTTATAACAATTATAATAAATGCTGAAAGTGTCTACCTTCTTCTTGAAAATATTTCAGGGTTCTATGCTTAATTGTGTTCATCAGGTTTTTTAAGAAAGGAGAAGATTCCTTCAGTTCTTGAATTTTATTAGCAATTAGGTCATTTAAATCAGCAACTGATGTGGCAAATATGGAGTTCTTCATATAAGGCCACAAGAAAAATCACAAACGGTTACCTCAATCACAGGACCTCGGAGGTCAAGGAATTACAGTGCTCCGACTAATAATTCTGGCCAAAAACTTCTGCAAAGCACCTTGCCACAGAATACATCCAATTTCCATCAGTTTTTGCACAGAAATTTACAAAATACTTGCCAAAATATTCCGAAAAACTTTAAACAGTTTTCGAGTTTTGTTGACACAAGGTTAACCGCCGTCATCTTGTCAAAGTTGAAATATAAATGAAGTTAATCATGACATACGTTCCTGACAACAAAAGCGTGTCACAGCCTTCTTGACCGTTTTTTTTTATTGAACGCTCGTTATATACTGATGGTGCCGTGAGAATTTTGAGCTTCTTGAAGTGAGGCTTGCAATGCTGATCGTAGGGCACGTTCACAATGATTCTTATAGCCTTTTTCTGGAGAACCAGGATCTTGGATGAATGACTAGAATTTCTCCATGCTTTAATGTCGTAAGACATTAACGAGTGGAACATTGCGTAATAGGCTACTAACGCTGCTTCCTCATTTACAATTTGCTTCAATCTTCTTATAGCGTAGGTGACGGACGCGAGCTTGTTGCAGACATCTTCAATATGTATGTCTAACTTTACTCCTAGGAATTTAGTGTCCTTTATTATTTCTTTAGTGATCTGTCTGCTTGAAGAAAAGAGCATGTCAACGTTAGCTGGTTTGCCTGAAACCATAATTCCGCCCTGGCCGCTGAGTCTTCCAATTTTTCTTTAAGCGTAGTACGATCTGATGCATTCATTGACTAGTAATGTCGTATCGTCAGCAAATAATATTGTCCGACAATTTAGATTAGGTGGTAGGTCAATAATGAAAATTGTAAATAGTAGTGGGCCCAATATGGAGCCCTGTGGGATACCTCTTTTCATTACCATGCGTTATTTTCTACCACCTGGAATCTGTTTTCCAAGTATGATGCCATTAAACACTTGGCTGTCCCTCTGAAGCCATAGTGTTCTAATTTTTTTAGTAGAATAGCGTGAGGCATGCAATCGAAGGCCTTACTAAGGTCACAAAATCTGCCGAGACATTCTTTTCCATCTTCAAGGGCGTCTGTAATATAGATGATTACTTCCATGATAGCATCGGTGGTGTTCCTACCCGCTCTGAAGCCAAATTGCCATTTAAAAAGATAATCGTGTTTATCCAAAAATTTCGTTATTTGTTCATCCATTATGGATTCCAGTATCTTCGAAAACACCGGTATTACGGAGATCGGTCTGTAGTTGTTGTTTACTTCAGCTACGTTTCCTTTTTTCCAAACGGGAACAGTTCGTGATATTTTCATTTTGTCTGGGAAGACACCACTAGAGATGCATTCGTTAAAGATGTTTGCTAGGGGCTTACATATTGCATTTGATGTATTCTTTACTATTATAATGTCAGTGTCGTAGATGTCTTTAGATGGTTTAGGCTTGGCAGCAACAATATTCCGATTGACATCTTCGGCGGTTATTGGCGAGAAGAACATTGAGGTTTCTTTCATATGGTTGTGTTGTTTTTTGTTTTGGTTGATGCACTAATCGATCGAGTCGAATAACATATTTTCCCATGTGTTACGAACTTTTGCTGTAGATAAATTCCACAAAAAGATTCTTTTAATACCTTTACGTCAAGGCTGCCATTTGTACTATGACATACCGGGCGAAGTCTCCACCCTTCAGATCGACTAGTGACCTTGCCCTTGCAGGATTCAATAATTGGTTAAAAATTTACGTAGCGAATCGCGTTACTGTTCAGGACACTGCAAGTGCATTTTAAACTCTAAATTTATTAGGCTGAATCATACAGGTTTTGAGGATTTAATTTAAACTGAAACTTACGTTAGGAAATTTATTTAATTTACATATTTGTTTAAGTTTAAGATCCCGACAATCTTACAATAGTTCGCTTGCCTTTTCTCTTGTATATTTTCGTCATTTATATTTCTTCACGTGTTTCTTTTATAATTTCTGTAATCTAATCACCGTAAAGATTTACAAGAATGTTTGTTGATGATGATGATGATGATAACATAATGGGCACTCTCATGCACGTACACGCATTCATTAAGCCAAGTCGTGAGCTATGTGCGAGACGCGACGAATTAAATGCATTTAATTAGTCGCCGGCTCTACGAAGACCAACATAAATTATTTCGAAATTTAAGATAAAACTTAGCCAACTTGAACGTACCTGCAATTTAAATGTTTGCGTTTAATTTACGCTTGCCGTGCCACGAAGCGTGGTGACTGACGTGTTAAATATTTAAATGAATTAACGCTGTACGGAACTTTTTACATATTAACCACACTGTGTGAGTATTTGAAATTCCCCGTTTACACATTGTACCTACTACCTACTTCAAAGACAAATCCAGATTAAACCGTGTATACGAATCCTTTCGGATTACTGAATTTTGCACACCTAATTTCAACCAGGGAAATCGTTCTTTTTTAATTCAAGTTGTATTAAAAAAAAAGTCTGTGCTGCAATCCTTTGTGTTAGATCTGGTTTTAGATCTTCCTCTAATCTAGTACTTCGCGGTAATTAGTTAAATAAACACAATGACAGATTTTTTCAATGTGAAAACCTGGGGTAGTGACAAACACACGTGGTATGTTGCAAGTACTTTGTGAATTGCGCTTTGATAAAGTTCGGGTGAGTGTGAAATCCGCAGGAAGGGAATGTGCATGTTTGAGGGCGAAATCGGCCATGTCCAAGTGTCTGCCACCATGAGGTACCCAGGCATGGCTCTCTTCGGAATGGTGTGGTTATTGCGTGTGCGTTCGGAAATGAAGCGGTGCGCGAAATGCCGTCGTCAGCAGATGGCGCAGGCAGAGGAACGTGCGTCGGCTTCAACTTTTTTTACGATAGACACTAACAACGCCCCTATGCCCGGAGCCGAACCTCCGCTAAGTCCGGGCCATCCCTTGGCCCCGACGACCTACTGTGAGGTACACGGCTTCAATCCTCCTAAAGAAGGTCAGTAATAAAATTTAAATTTTTCTGAAATCTAGAGTACGTTCAAAAATTGTTTTGTGTTCGAGTATCCGCGAAGCTACTCAAATGCCAAAGAAGAAAAAAAATACTTTAACAGTGGATACGAAAGTGTAATGGACTTCCATTAGTTAACGGATTAAGCGACGGCCTTATTCCGTTATACGAACTATATTTCGACACGTTGCGAGGATCTCATGGAAAATGTAAAATTTCATCAAGATGGCGCCGAAAATCCCTAATAAATTACCGTGCTTTAAATTGTAAATTCTGCCTAAATTAACGGTTAGGACGAGGACGAGGACGTCGTCGGTAATATAATTCCAGACGATGACGCCGCTCAGAAAATTGATCGGCGCCGGTGGCATAATCGACGTCGCCCGAATTAAGACAAAAGTTTTGCGAGAACACGCTTAACGTAATACCTGTTTGCCTCCAGATTTTATCGGCCCCGTGCTTTACACGAGAATCTCTTTCACTTTGTGAAAACTTCTTTTCGATATGATTTTGATCGTACGTCTTGGCATTTTCTTTAATCAAAACTCGAGCTGCTTACTCTTCGGGTTCAGTAATCTGTACCTGCTTATCTGGTAGATTGTATTACAGTCTATGTAAGATAGCTTCCTTTAGAATATTATGCACGTTTGGATAAAAACAACATTCGAGAGTCAACGTCGAAGCTACGAGAGGGCACATCAAATTAGATAAATCAATAAAGACATGCACCTGGGCAATAAAAACTGTTAGAAAGATTAGTATTCACCGGACGTGATTCTAAACATCGATCTGGGAGGGACAAAAATGTTGCAGGACCTGCTGCATTCAGTGAAGAATTCCAATAAACAAGCACCTAAGTAATAAGTCATTCCATCGGCGATAATTTGATTTTGGCCCCGTTCTTTGTCGCTTTGACCTTCCGTTCTTAAACGAAGGAACAAATATAATTGAAATAAGAATTAATAGAACGTGTCCGACGACGGCGGCGGCAACGTCGTCGGAGAGTTTCCGAAGCGCGAACGCGAACACAAAGCGCACCTACTTAAAATTTACGAGCTTGTCGATTGGAGGCAATTATTTTCTCGTCGCTGAACCGAAGGAGGTCGTTTCAATTATAGCTATATATTGCTGAGGTAATTAAATTAATTAAGCCATTTAGCGAGGAGTTACAACTTGAAATAAAGCATCGGACGTAATTACTTAGAAACGGCGTGATTAAATGGGGGGGGATCTTCGAAAAAGTAGCAGTTTCCTTGTTAATAATAGCGCCCCACGATGGTTGATTCAAATTAAATTCTACATGCATGCATGTATGTCTTCTTTGAAATGTGGAAGGATGAAACGACGTTATACATAAAGCAAACAGTAATTACCAGAACGGTCAACCGGAACTTTAAGTAAACCTATTAGGTATGCTGAGCGTTCACATGTGTAACACCCTCTGTAATTAATACTATGTAAGCTCATGTGGTTCTAAATATTTGCCGGCAGTCGTTTCAAACCTAGACTACGAGAAGAAACCAGAACGTATTCTGGAATTAGGAATGCGCCTGAAAGCCCCTGGCACTTATATCACGTTTGTGGACGAAATTATTGTGTGTTCGCTTCGGGGATCTCCGAGATGCGAAACGTGATTATTGGCTTGAAGGATACGTGAAGAACGCCCAGCATCCTCTAAAAATTCCGCGTCAGAGTCACGTCTGAACTTATTTCAGGAACAGACAAGGCGAAACAACAGATCTCTAACGAACTAAAGACTCTCTCCCCCGGGCGATACATTGTGGCATTGTGTTACTAATTCCCGCTGTTTGTCAGATTTTGCAACGTTATACTTTACTCACAGAGTCGCAGACCAAAATTTAGATTCATCTTTCATAAGTCCACGAGGGGAGCTTTTCTACTTTTCATAATTGCATAAAATGAATAAACACTGAACTGCGAGCTTTTATTGCGAAAAAAAGTAAAACACTTTTATAGGTAGATGAGAAAAGTAGTAGAATAACTATGGGCGTCTATCTCAATTTCTCATTTAATTTATTATACGGGAGTCTAGGTTCTAAATATGTAGGTATGGTTGCCTAACTAATCAGTTGTGGCCTGCATAGGAGAGCGGGCGTAGTTCAAAACCTGTTGTCAGTTTCCATTAAACAGACAGTAGATTCTATTATTTGCCTGAAAACAAGTCCTCCTTTTTATGTAACAACTTGTTAGTTAGGCAACCATATCTACACGTTTAGACCATAGACTATTTCACGTTAAATTACCTGAAAAATTAAACCAGACCCTTTGCTCTTCTACTCAAAATAATTTTTTGGTCTCATCTGTTTCAGGTCATCTCCGGCTTCCTTAATTTTTTGCCCTAGCTCAAACAGTACATCCATTGGCAGCTTTCCTTGTAATTAATAGGGGATATAATGTCTTGTATTTACTGTGGGGAAAAGTTACGAAAATTATTTTGTTTTGTCAATCTGAATTCATACAGATAAAAGAAGAGATGAAAGTTTACGAAAAACGACCAAAATGAGATTCGAAATAAATATGAGTTTTAAAAAATTATCATGAGAATGGATATTTATGATACAATTTTTTTTACTGCCTTAAAGTCACTCCTCTAGTTGTAAAGTTATCTTAGTTTGTGGTCTTCGTACCTTTCGAGGTAACTGAGGTCACATGCTCTGAATAACTTGCTTCTTTTCTTCCCTCAATTTTTTGCTACTTAATCATTCTGTTTATTTCAGAGCCTGCCTTGCCCTCTTTTTGCCCAATCCTATAACTTTTTGGCTTTCCTTTGGCTTGTCGTTCGTGGGTACCAAATTGACGACAGCTGCTTCCTCATACTAGCTTCAAGTGTTTCCAAATTAGGTTTGTATCTTCCATTTTGTCCCTGTTTTTGTTTATGGTGTTGTTCAGGTCTCGTTTGATCTCTTTAATTACTTACGAGGTGCGTGGAGTCAAGATGGGAACGGAAAATAAGAATAGTACCATCTTATGGAATCGAGGTGCGTAATGGTTCTTGTTTTTGGTGTGGGTGCGATTTTTGGAGCGCGCTCAACTCCATTCCTCACCATTTCTTTGTCCTTTTCTTTTTATAAAGAAGGCCAACACCCGTGATGGTACACCATCCCCCCAATGAGCAGGTAGAGATTTGGAACAAGCACAGTACACTACGTTATAAACATAAAACACAAAATATTTTCAAATACAATTTGTAAATTGTTAAAAACCGTCGTTTAATTTAATTAAGAAGCAAAAAAAATCGCGGAGTTGGAAGGCAAAAGCGCTTCAAAAATTGCGACTCTTGCCAATGAAAAAAGCCATTAAAGAGAAACGGAGTTGACGTCTTCGACTTCTTATAATGGCACCGTTTTTATTTCCTGCAAGCCTGTTTGGAATTGTGAAGAATTACGTAGGCAAAAAAAGATTATCCGACTCCATGCACCCCCCTTGTCTTCTTCTTGCCGCTCTTTGGAAAATAATCGTCCTTATTGTTTGTTGTCTTCATTTAAGAGTTCCCAAGGCCTTCATCTTTTGATACTTCTTGGTTTCTGGGCTAAAACCACTTGGTTTTTTCTAATGTGCTATTTTCTTTGTCTGTGTCTTCATATACGAGGGAAACTAGAAACGTTATCTACCTAACCCAGAAACAAAAGACGTGCGGTTTTTAAACATTTTTATTTTTCGATATAGTCTCCATTAACATTAACACACTTTTGCCATTTGTTCGGAAGGGACTCTATGCCAGTTGAAAAAAATGTTTTCTCTTGAGTATCAAAATAATCTTCTATAACATCTTTCAAGTGTTCATTCGTTTCAAAACGCCGTCCTCTTAGAAATCTTTTTAAGTTTCGGAACAAATAATAATCCGAGGGTGCCATATCTGGGCTATATGTTGGATGGTCTAGCTCAGTAAAGTGGGAGTCTGCTAAAATTGGCCGAACTTTGGCAGCTTTATGCACGGGCGCATTGTCATGGAGAAGAAACACATTCGATTGACACAAATTGGGACGTTTCTTGTCTATGGCTTCACGCAATCAACATATATTCAATATGTTCCTTTCAACATATATTCAATCAAAAGAACGCCTTCAATATCCCAGAAAATGGTTGCCACGAGTTTTTCAGCTGAAGACTGAGTTCGAGCTTTCTTCGAGGATGGCGAACCTTTATAGACCCATTGCATGGACTCTTGCTTTGTCTCGGGATCCCAGTGGTGTACCCAAGTTTCATTTGTCACAATGCGACTTAAAAAGTCAGGATCAGTCGCCAGACTATCCAAACGGTTTTGCGAGCTTTCACGCCTTTTCAGTTTCTGTTCAGGAGACAACAACCTGGGAACCCATCTTGCTGACACCTTGCTCATGCCCAATTTTTCATGCAATATGTTCGTAACATATTTGCAATGTTGTAGCGATGGTGGAGACTTTCAAACGACGATCTTCGAGAACCATAGCTTCCACTTTCTTGCAAACCTCTGGATTTGTCGCTGCTGCAGGTCCTCCACTTCTGGCATCATCTTCAATGAACTCCCTTCCTAAGCGAAACTGTTTAGACCAAAATTTGACGACGTAATATGAAGGGGCTTCATTTCCGTAGACAACAGACATCCGCTGATGAATATTTTTGGGTGTAATGCCTTCTTTCGTATAAGAAATTTTATCACACTTCGATGTTCAAATTTTGATACACTCATTTTACTCTACTTTTTACTTTACAGAATGAAAATTAATTCGTGTATTGGATTCAAACTTTCTGACAATCTTTGAAAAACTTGACACTATTTGACATTAATTGTACAGGTTCGTCAATTGTTTCTATCATGGCCGGGTAGATAATTTTCCTAGTGTCGTACTTCTTCTTTTAATCGCTGGGGATCACAAAGGCTGGACCAGGGGCTGGACGAATTCCATCTGTTTTCTCTCTCGTCAATCATTTTTGATGTTTCTTTTCTAACCCTCATAAGAGATTGGTTTTCCTGCCGTCGCTCAAACGCACCAAATTCTTGTGGATTGCGACTCTTGCGATTCCTTCTTCTTAATGTTCTTTGTAAAATAATCGTCTGTATTGCTTGTCGACTTCATTTAACAGTTTCCACGGTCTTCATCTTTTGATACTTTCTGAGCTAAAACCATTTGAATCTTCTTCACTTTGTCTGTGTCCTCATGTGCTTCTTCTTTTCAATCGTTGGGGATCACATAGACTGGACAAATCCCATCTGTTTTCTCTTTCTTCTATCATTTTTGCTGCTTCTTTTCTAACCCTCATAAGAGATTGGTTTTCCTGCTGTCGCTTAAACGCACCAAATTCTTTTATATCTTCTTCTTCTTAATGTTCTTTGTAAAATAATCGTCTTTATTGCTTGTCGACGACCTTCATCTTTTCTTGGTTTCTGAGCTAAAACCATTTGAATCTTCTTTATTTTGTCTGTGTCTTCATGTGCTTCTTCTTTTCAAACATTGAAGATCACATAGACTGGACAAATTCCATCTGATTTCTCTTTCTTCTATCACTTTTGTTGCTTCTTTTCCCTCCTTTCTTTTCTAACCTTTTAAGAGACTGGTTTTCCTGCTGTCGCTCAAACGCACCAAATTCTTCTGGATTGCAATTCTCGTGTGCACTTACTCACTTTTGGTTTTGCCAAGCTAATGGCGGTTTTCACAAATGTTACTTAAATTTAATCATCCGTTAAAAGAAAACGTTGCCATGGTTACATGTGTTGAAGGTATAGGAATGATTATTCTTAATCCATGATTCAAGTTAAGTGACGTTCGTGAAATCCAGCCTAAGTATAAGAAAATTTGAGGGTGTTTTGCTGAAATCTGCAAGAAGCATTTTTGCTACTTATTCTCGGTTTTCTTCGCCCTCTTCCCTTTTCCAATCTCATAGTCATAAGAGTTGTCGTTTCAAATTCTTCTGGATTGCGACTCTCCTGTAGACGTACGCGCTTTTCGTACTGCCTCGCCAAGTATTAGAGAGTTTGATGATCTTTTGCTGAAATCTGCAGAAAGCATTTTTGGTACTTCTTTTCGGTTTTCTTAACTCCCTTTCCCGTACTAACCTCATAAGAGCTGTCGCTCAAACGCTCCAAATGTTTCTGGATTGCGATTCTTTTGTGAAATTACTCGCTTTTGGTTTTGCCTCGCCAAGTATAGATAGTTTGATGATCATTTGCTGAAATCTGCAAGAAGGATTTTTGCTACTTATTCTTCGTGTCCTTCGCCCTCTTTCCTTTTCCAACCTCATAAGAGTTGTCGCTCCAAATTCTTCTGGATTGCGACCCTCCTGTAGACTTACGCGTTTTTCGTTAGGCCTCGTCAAGTATTAGAAAGTCTGATGGTCTTTTGCTGAAATCTGCAAAAAGCATTTTTGGTACTTCTTCTCGGTTTTCTTCACCCCCTTTCCTTTACTAACCTCATAAGAGCTGTCTCTCAAACGCTCGAAAGTTTCTGGATTGCGATTCTTTTGTGAACTTACTCGCTTTTGGTTCCGCTTCTCCAAGTATAAGAAAGTTTGAAGGCCTTTTGCAATGACACAAACGTTTTCCTGCTAAAATCTGCAAAAAGCAGGTGTTTGTTGAAGGTAGAGCTCCTCCGAGGGCAACAGAGAGTCCAACAGGCCGTGATTTGAAGAAATCCCTTCCACAGTTCAGTTAAGACAAGCATAAGTACCTACTAAATTTAAAAGAAGTCTGAAGTACGATGGAAAAAAAATGCTAGGGTAGAGCTGGGTCAAAGAATTCATGGCAGAACCATCACCAAATATGGCGAAGATTATACTATTTTGGTTTAGCAGAATGTCTGTTAGTTTTGGAGATGGTTCAGCTATAAATACTTTGATCTATCACCATTTACACAATCAGCTTTACCAACCTTACGTTGGTCCAAGGCTGGTAGAGTTGAATTATGTATAGGGGGTTGCCTCGATCAAGAAGGGACGGTCACATCGCGTGGCACAATCGATTGTGGTTTTTACTTTAAATGGTCAACAGGACCCCGAATCGATTCCATTTTTTGCTAACTCACTCTATTAATTTTGCTGTGCCGGATTGAAGTGTCGTATGAAGTCACGAGCTACTTTCTGCGAGGGGGATCTGATTCAAATGAGAACGAGACAACCTGCTTTGGACACTTTTGAGCCGTGTCAAATATGTCTAAGACAAAGTCTTGAACGATTCGATTTATCAGTTTGTGTACACACAAAAGATCTAAATTCCCATACGTTTGTCTTTCCTCGTTTGTACAATTTGAAGATGCACTGTACTGTACTAACTTTCTCTTGTTTTGTCTGGTGATCGTTAGTCGTGGGTGAGTCTAAACTGCTACGGAGGCATTAAATCGTGGAGAATTAAACGATGCCACTGTTTATATGCACGTCTGCATCAGCATTCGAAGTTCCGCCAGACCGGGCTGTTGCTGTCAAGTTCATTTATTCCCCCGGAATAAGCCTGTACTTTGATAAATGGTTCGGCACAGGAATCTCCGGAATGAATGGTGCGAACGTAATATGTCTGTGACAATGCGGCAGTCTTACAATTACCCATTTGTTAAGCTCGCGTCATAAATAAGCGGCTCTTAAGCAGCCAAAATAATCGCAGGTGTTGCCGCGCGCCGCGGAAAATTACTCCGCGGAAAACTTTTCCGTTGTTCCTCAAGTGAAAGCGCGATTTTTCAGAGAAATCCTCATATCTTTTGCCGGTTCAGTTGTCTCACATAAACACCTCGCACATATTTTCTTTCGTGTTTTCCGCTCGCTAATGGCGCCGCCGCGCGCCGCCCGCTCCGATCGTCAAAGCGAAAAAGGGCCCGGGGAATCCGACTCGCTCATTCGAAAAGGGTGCATAAATATTTCATAGCGAATAGCGCGAAACAGAATCAATTTGGTCGGATGGAAATTTGCTTATGTGTGAACCGAAAGGACTTGTCAGGATGTTTTTAGCAATGAGGCCTGTCGGGGCTTGAGGTTTTGTTTCGCCGAGTATTCGCGCTGTCATCTTGGTTTCTGCAAAGGAGATTTCAGAGAATTACACGAACTGTATTACAAAGAGACGACAGCATTTCCACCAACAAAAGGATTTTGTAAATTGCATCTACTAATGCACGGCGGTAACAAAAGCGCAGACTCAAGTTTTAAAAAAAGAACTCTTATCTACATAAAGGTATTCTTTGTGATTATTATAATTTTTGATATTTGAGGAAGTAAAAAGAAAATCACTTCTCTTCTTTACATGCACATACATATTCGCTGGAGAAGCTTAGTCGTTGTGTTCGATTTGTTGGGCTTATCTGCCACATTTTGATCGTCTACGAAGAAAATAAAACGTACAAGAAAACGCATTTGATATATCAGTAGACTTAGCATATAGGAAAAAGCACTTGAGGTTCTTAGAGATGAGAAATTTCTTATGGAGAAATAGCATTATCGACCAAATGTGTATGTAAGGTTGCCTATCGTCGCTCTGATAAGCGATCGGTGCGGGGGGCGGCGCGATGACGGCAGCGGGAGCAGCTCTTATTAAACAGGGGCAATTTTTTCTAAACAGAGGGCCGCTTTCTACCCTCACCCTCCCGTAACGAGCGCCCGTCAAAGTGACGATAGGCAACCACATATACACATTTGGTACATAATATTATTTCGTCATAAAAAGTGGCGTACAACTATAGTATATTTCCTAGTATAGTTTCTATGCAGAGTAATTATTTACCGTTTCATTTATTTATTTGATTGTTAAACTGTATGAACACGATGACGTCGACATGTCATGTGGAAGAGAACTAAAAAATCACAAGAAACTTTTGATATACTGTAACATTAAAGGGCTTCCGTTGCTGCCGTGTCGCTTAATTATACCTTGGACTACCCACATGTCCGGAAGCCTCGGACATTTTTTCGTATCACCCTCCATGGACGAGCTGATTGTTAAACACACGTCAGGGAGAGGGGACGGAGCATGCGAAGCACACACTATTAACAGTACATCAAGCAAACCGAAACTTATTTCATATTTTTTGATCACCCTGTATGTCTTGCAAATTGAGAGACACTTTGACGTTCTTCATGTATAGGTAGGATTTACCAAAACAGCACTGAACAGGCGGGTTTTAAAATAATCCTCCAAGTTATTCATAATTATAAAAGAAGTTCAGAGATAGAGAGGAAATTTTTGAAACTGTGAAAATAAGAATCACCCTAGTCTGCAAGTTTACATCTGATGGGCAAATATTTCAAAGTATTTAAGGACCACCTTGTATGTCGTCCTAATCTGCATGAAAAGTTTTAATTTTTTGTCGAAGTATTTAAGAATACCCTGTATATTATCCGCAAGTCTGCGTGTGATAGACAAAGATGGGTAGTTCTTAATTTTTGTCGAAGTATTTAAGGATCACCCTGTATATCGTCATTGGCAAATTTCTGTTCGAAAATCAAACGGCTAACAGAAAACAAAAAAAAAAAACTATAAGAGGCAAACAAAAATAATATTACTAATTAATAAATTTAAAAAAAAATTGGTATTTAAGAATCAAATAAAATGAATTCTATAATGAGACCCACTTTCTCTCAGGCTTTTCAAATTACGAACAGAATTAAGATCACGAGATAAATTGCTAATTAAATATTTATTCATTCTAAGTCCGAATGGCGCCCCCGATAAAAGGCAACGGAAATAAATTTGGCGGCAATTTCGACTAACAACCCCTCCTCATTTAAATGCAAACTTTTTATGCGACGACTTCCCCGCTTTGTGCGTTTTCCACGAGGAACCGACTTACTTATTTTATAGGAGGCATTTATGTCAAACAGAACTGAGCTTTGTTGGGTCTTCTTTGATGTATGATTGGGGGCGCGTGGGACTTTTACATTGCGTCCTCGTTTTATCTGTGTACGCGCATTTGCTTTGTAATTTTAATAATTTTGAAATGCTCAAACGTTAACGAACATCATTTAATTTTCATGAACATACCCTTTTATTATTGTGCAGATAATTTTGAGATTTAAAAAAAAATCGTATCATGTCCACTGGTCAACCTGTCGGAGAAAGGAAATGCGCCTCCACATTGATCATTGTCGGCCATACGCTGGTTGGAGAATATTCCCCGGAATATGTAACTCCGGTTTAAATTCATCGGAGCGTCTAGAGATGTGGGGCGAACTGTATATATACAAGACCTATTAGATTTGCGTGCGTCATAATTTATAATACGTACTGTATGTTATGGACTTCATTAAGACGTCATTGTTAATATATACTTAACATTGTAGTTTGATGAATAAGTAAATTGTGCCATCGTAAATATGACGTGATTCACTGAGAACGAGTTAATTAAATCTGCAGAAAATTTTAGATTAGGTTAGATTTATTCGCGTAGGTCAAAAGTAATCTGCCGAAAACCAGGCTTCAGGATGCTTCAGAAGAGGTAGGTTAGAGGATAAAGTCGATTAAAACTTGAAATATTCCCTTCGAAGTATAATATTAAGTCAAATTTATTATTGTACATCATGTAACATAATGTAAGTGTAGGTAGGTAGCATAACATCCAGGGCTGCATTGGTTATATGAGAGAGCCAAATATACCCTCGTGGTAATATTTAAAAAAAAAACGCATGTTCTAGATACGATAAGTAGTTATAAAATAGTGTAGCTTCAGTTGCGTCATGGAATTGTAGTACTCCTATGTTACTTTAATTGTTCATGATAGTACATAACTTGAAAACCTATGCGTGTACTCTTACGCCTAGAACATACAGTAAAATAGACGTGGTGTAGTGATCAAGTAAACGGTTCTGCTTTGTACCTTTTATTTTATAATATAAGCCGCAAGGCAACGTGATATAACACCATCCCAAGTCCCATCACCCCGACATGTAATAATGGGTTGTATTCCAACATATTCATAAGATGATTTGCAAGTGACTCGAATCTGGGTCCCTTCGATAGGACTACGGCAGTTAATTCTAGGGTTCTTATGTGTACATGTCAGAATTAGATTTTTTCCTTCTGTTTCCACCGGTGGACATCTTCCTGAAATATATTTTTACAATAATCACAAATTAATTTGATGACACCAGATTTGCGTAATTTATACTCAACAGGTTCCGCTTTAAAAATACGTACGGACACATCCTCCCAATTTTGATATCGAAGGTGTCCATTGGCCCTTATAGCAGATAGCACGGGCTAGTCCTCCAGTTTCTGTAGTGGTGTTTTTTGTGCAGGTCAAATCAATAATTGTGTTTGGGATAACGCTGGTGCTTGGTAAGTAAGAATCTTGTTCCTGTCCGAGGATTGCTAGTTTTCCATTGGTAGGATGTTCGGGCAAAGCACATCTGCGAGAAACAAAATGTTTAATATTGACATCTACGAGAAGAAATAATTACTTACTGAATTTCAGACTGTCGTTTAGATCTAGATATAGTTTGAAACGATTCGGCATTTATGAAAGACGTTTTACCTTGGTAAGTTATTTTTAGGAAACCAGTAAACGAAGCTGCTTTTGGTATGCAATTTTACTTCAATAATTCGTGGGGGGATCATGTTAAATGTCAATGATTATTATCGAGGTTACCCAGGGTCAAGATTGACTTGAACGTTATAGTTATTTTCGTACATATTTTCTTCTAAATGAATACTGCGTGTTTTAACATCTGAACACTTTAATATGTAATTGTATTAAATTCAAACTTAAATATTATTTAGTACCGAATAAGTGAGAAAGACTGGTTTCAGTATGTTCAAGGACAGGAAATTCCAGTGTTACTGTGATTCTGAGATATCATCATGGTAATGAAATAAAATGTGCTACAGTTAAGTTAAGTCGATATTTAATCCAATTGTTTGCATTTTAATTGATCAATGAATAATAACTAATAATTACGTTGCGAACGTACATACATGTGAATAGAAGTAGGACCTTGAGCATTTTCGTTCACTTGCTTACGCACACTTTCAATACTACAACTTCATCTTGTCATCGCTGCTGTTCAACTAACTGGGAGAAGTTCATCTTGTGAAATTCTTGCAATTTTTTTTTTTATTTAGCAGTAGTAACGTCACGCTACAGTTCTGGGCCAGGTTCAATCTGTTGATTTAAAAAAATTGAATTTCCCTTTAGTAAATAACTGAATATAAATAATTACGATTTTTAATACTACTAGTTAATAATTGGTTTAAAAAATCTATGTTAGCACTTAATTATTTATTCATGTACATGTAAATGTTAAGTTGTATGAGGTGATGTTCATATTTACAATATGTCATTCCCTTTTAGGATACGCCTTCGTAAAGTTTAGAAATTCGTGTGGAATTTTAACAACTCTGCTCTACACAATATTGGATAATTGTACACCTAATACAATCTAAGAACTCGATGCCATAACTATCTCGAGTACAACTGCTGCGCTTAATTAATTAGCAAGGGGTGAAAATTACTTTTTACTGCGAATTTTGTAGCGTTTTCATTTCTAAGTGCACAACATAAGTAGAACAAATTTTATCCAATGTTGTTATAGTATCAAGGAGATGATAAATCATGTCAAAAAAATTAAGGTCCCCTGATTATTTCATGCTTAATCTTATTATGTTCTTTTTTAATAATAATAATAGTAATAATAATAATAATGTTTATTTCTTTTATACCTACATAAGTTATAAAGAATCGTCAGTCATGGTCAATTTGTTCAGAGCAACATAGAACATTACATATTTGAACATTACAGGTTTGAACATACAATTTAAAATAATATACAATAGTACATTACAAATACATTTTATATTCTAAGTATTCTTGAATACTATACAGGGATATCCACATAAACCGTTCGTTAAAAGTTTTCAAGGTTGCAGTTCACGTAGATATTTGAAATTTAAGGAGCAATGGTTTTCCGTCGAGATCTCTTTAAATAAAATAAAATTGTCTTTGTATCACTTCCGGTTGTACCGAAAGTCGCTATCAATTCGCTTATTTTAAATGGAATGCTATATTTTTTATCACATTTTTGAATTCTATATGTAAAAATATGTTAAATTGCAATACAATACATTTCCCTATCTCTAAATTGCACTATTTTTGA
The DNA here is from genome assembly GCA_033060865.1 of Dorcus hopei. Classification (NCBI taxonomy): domain Eukaryota; kingdom Metazoa; phylum Arthropoda; class Insecta; order Coleoptera; family Lucanidae; genus Dorcus; species Dorcus hopei. Next base: position 11,641,814 of record CM065425.1, read on the forward strand.
GATATTTTGAATTTTCTTAAAAATTTGGATTCTGCAATCTGATTTTCAAAAAATTATAACACAGCTATGATTGAAGCAATTGTATTTGTAATAGCTGATATTGTAGTTGAAGCTTTAACGTTCTTAAAAATTCCATAAGCATAATCTATTAAGCTACAGGGTGTCTAAAACGCTCCGCTCCACTCGAAGATATTCAAACACAGAAAAATACTATTTTTCTAATGGAACGACCAATATTTTAATACACCATCGTATGTGGAATTAAATGCTGTGTCGAACTATACTAGCATTCCCTATACCTAACTTTAACAGTTTTTCAATTATAAGATATTTTTGGTTTAATACATAAAAATTTACATTTATTAGGTTAAATATTTCTAATTTTGTTGATATAGTTATGAAAACAACAAACAATTGCATTTAACGTTTCCTGTTACTACAAATTTTAAGCAAAAGCAAAAAAAAGTTGAGAATCAAAATCAAAATTATTCAAACGCTGATATTTTAAATCTTTTTTAAATTCATGAAGAATGATCTAAAATTGTTCAGAGCAGAGAATGTGTGTTCAATAAAATGTACTCCTCTTGTCTCCTATGAATAAAAGACAGTTTGGAAACTTTATACAATTTGGAAAAATAAAATGTACGAAGATCAGTAACAAATAACGAAGATAATTAGACAATGGTTTTAAAATACTTTCACCCTAATCCAGAGAATTGCAAACTAGCAGCTATTTTGTTCTTCAATTTAAAGTAATGAAATTTATACTTTTTCGTTTTATAAGATCACAGCGTCCTAAGAGAAGGATGATTAAAGAACTATTAAAATTTGTGAATTTCCACTTGCCAAATTCTATTTTCTTTGGTTGACTACAAAATTTGTAGTAACAGTAATCATTGTTATAATTTCCATACTATCTTAATAAAATTAAAAATATTTGACCTATTAAAAACTGTTAAAGTTAGGTATAGGGAATGCTAGTACAGTTCGACGCAGCATTTGATTCCACATACAATGGTGCATTAAAATATCGGTCATTCCATTTGAAAAAAAGTATTTTTCTGTGTTTGAATATCTTCGAGTGGAGCGGTGCGTTTTAGACACCCTGTAGCTTAATAGATTATGCTGATGGAATTTTTAAAAACCTTAAAGCTTCAACTACAATATTAGCTATTACAAATAAAATTGCTTCAATAACAGCTGTGTTATAATTTTTTGAAAATCAGATTGCAGAATCCAAATTTCTAAGAAAATTCAAAATATCTCAAAAATGATGCATTTTAGAGATAGGGAAATGTATTGCAATTTAACATATTTTTACATGTAGAATTCAAAAACGTGATAAAAATATAGCATTCCATTTAAAATAAGCGAGTTGATAGCGACTTCCGGTACAACCGGAAGTGATACAAAGACAATTTTATTTTATTTAAAGAGATCTCTACGGAAAACCCTTGCTCCTTAAATTTCAAATATCTACGTGAACTGCAACCTTGAAAACTTTTAACGAACGGTTTATGTGGATATCCCTGTAGAAACAGTTCTGTTTTAGGAACTTTTTTTGTCCATTTTACCACTTTGAGCGAATTTTCGTTTCTAATATGAGGTGGTAGTTTGTTGAAAATTTTGATTGCTTGGTAGTTAGTGCTTAGTTGTGCACGTTTCACAATAACACGGTGGTGTGGGATGCTGAATTCGTCGCCGTGTCTTGTACTGTACAAGTGGAAATCTTGATTTCGACAATACTCTTCTTCATTATCCTTGATGTGCTTTATGCAGGTGAGTATATAGACGTTCGGGATGGTGAGTATGCAGCTTTTTTTGAACAAATCCCTGCAGCTGTGTTGTTGATCCTAGATTCCGTAGATGGCTCTTACAGCTTTTTTTTGTAGTTGGAAGATGGCCCGCGCTTCCATAGAGCCTCCCCATATGATGTTGCCATATGTAGCCGCGGCGTGAAAATTGGCATAGTAGGTAGACTTTGCGGTTTCATCGTTGGTTAGGGTATGTATTTTCCTGATACAGAATAAAACAGAAGCTAATTCTGATGTTAGTGCATCGGTATGTGTTCTCCAGCATAAAGTGCTTTCGAAAAAATTCCCAGGAATTTGGTAGGCTCCTCTGTGGTGTTTTTGGTGTGGAATTTCAGAGACTTCGTTTAATCCAAGTTACTTCTGAACCATGTGTTAGTCTCTTTAAGTATGGCTTCAGATTTCTTCTGCAAGTTTGATGGGGTATCCAACTTAACCAATAGGGCCGCGTCACCTGCATAGAGACATATCTCGGATGTGTTTATGTTTGCCGGCAGATCGTTAATATAAATTATGAAAAGGAGTGGTCCTAGAATGGATCCTTGAGGAACTCCGTATGTGGTCTTAGTTTCATGGGAAGTTTCGCCATTAAAAAAAAAACCTTTTGCGTTCTGTTTTTCAAGTATGACTGTATCAAGTTGTGTACAGTACCCCTCATGCCGTAGTAATCCATCTTATATAGCAAGGTTTTGTGGTCTACGCTATCGAATGCTTTACTAAGGTCACAGTATAAGGCTTCCGCATATTGTTTCTCGTCGAAGGCGTTTGCAATACTCGCGGTTAGAGCGGTCATACCACTGTTGGTGGATTTATTGTTCCGACAGGCTTGTTGTTTATTTGTTATTATGTCATATTTTTCCAGAAATTTTTTTATACGCATGTTTATAACGCTTTCTAGTATTCTGGAGAGCGTAGGTAGTATGCAGATAGGGACTATAGTTTTCGCAGAGATTTGAGTCTCCTAGCTTTAGCACAGGAATTATAATTGATTTTTTAAAACTGATCTGTATCAGTAGATTTATTAATTAAAAAAGTAAGTGGTGTCTTTAATGTCGTAGATGATATCTTTCAGTAATTTGATCGTCATATTATATGTCAGGCGTAGTCTTGCTTTTTGTCTGCCTTGCAATTTTAAGAATTTCTTCTTCGTTGGTGTATTCCAGAAACATACTATTCTCATTTTCTATTAGATGATTCTTCAGAAGGGTTTTGAAATTTACCGTACTTTTGATGTTGTCTGCTATTTCTTTTCCAGCAGAAGCGAAGTACTGATTTATTTTGTTACACTCCAACAGACTTTCTTCTATTTTTCTGCTGTTTATTTTTGTTTCTTGTTTGATTAAAGTCCACAGTTTTCTATAAACCGATTGTATTTACCTTTGTTTTGCCTTTTTCGATTCATCTTTATAAATGTTTCTCAGAGTTTTGTAATTTTCCTCGTCGTTATCTGATATATTATTGCAAATAAAGAAAATTTTGGATGAAGAACAAAAGTTTAAAAAGCTTTGATCCATTGGTAATATGGTATACGCACTCAGAATATCTAAATAAAGTAACCAGAACTAAAATTAATTGACAGTCGTGTTCATAAGCATTAAACTAATAATAACAAGTATGGGAAAAGTGTTCATTTTGTTCAATTTATCTTTAATCTCCTGTTTCTTCCCGCGGTAACAATTATAAAAAATTAAGATAAATAATAAAAAGGAAAGGCCTAGGAATACTACTCTGCGGAACTCCGTGGTTGACTTGAATGAACTTAGGAGCTGCATCTAACCTAAAATGCTTGCTTTGATCACAGTTTGCTTATTAGTTTTAAAATGTAGTTAGGGTTACCAACCGTACTCTTTTTCAGTACCAAAAATTGTGTACTCTTAAGCCTGGTTCATGCAAGACCGAATTTCGCAGGTTTTATGCGAATAAAAATGGCGGATGCGGATTTGGAAATAATAATAATCTTTATTCCAACAGACCCTGCAGTGTCTATAATGGACATTGGTACAAGACTTAAAGTTACACTAAACATAACTATGTATAAAAAAGAAATTGATATATAAATATTACAAGAGTATTACAAAAGTAAAGTCGTGCGACATATTAGTTAAATGTAAGATGAATTTCTTGCTTAAACAAAATTATCGTAAAATATATCAAAATTCATGTTCGAGCAGAGATTATCAGCGGAGAATTTAAGTAGTGATAAGTATTTGGAACAACGAAATAAAAAATTATAGAATTCCTACTCGCAGTACGTGGCACATTTAATATATTTCACTCAACAATGATGGACTTGCAATCTTTCCGTGCAAAAGTTTCTGCAAAAATACTAAACAATTGAAGTTTCTCCTTGACAATAAAGAATTTTCGTTACAGTTATTAGTAGGTCTTTTTGATCACAGTGCCTTGGAGGGTAGCGATTGTACGTTTTCAAGAATAAGAATTTAGCAAATTTCCTAAGTACATTCACGCGCAACGATTATCACTATTGGCATTGTTGACGCCGCACGAATGATCACAGATATGGGCTTGATCACTGCAAAAAACGCCAGAGAAATTATCAGCGAAGGCATTCACAATATCTTGTTGGTTGGATAGTAACTAGGCAGCGGACGGACGTTGGGCAGGCGAGAGTGGGGGACGTGTCGAACGGGCGAAAAATAAAAAGTGAATAAATAAAAATCAGATTAGAGTAGGCGGTGTAAAGAAAATGTATGTCTGTGATAACTGAATTAATTAATGTAATACATTCATGGAATGTCAAATTTATTGATTTTTTATTTAATCAGTATCACAGTCATACATTTTCTTTGCACCGCCTGCTCTAATCTGATTTTTATTTGCTCACCGGTTACATAACTAGTAGAGGCGATGTATTTTTCTCCCGTTCGACACGAGCCCACTCTCGCCTGCCCAACGGCCGTCCGCTGCCTAATAATAACTCATCCTGATACATCATGGAGCCCGGAATACCGGTCACCTTCTTCTTCTGAATGATGAATTTCCAAAAATTTTTGGGGTCACTTTGCAAAGAGCTTGTTTGCAAAATTTTTGAACTTCGTGATTTCTTGACTGTCAACTGCCATTCAAAGTGTCAGTGCAACCTGTAAATTATTCAGAAAAATGGGTCTCACAAGCAATTACAGACACAATTCTATTTTAAAATCAACTATACAGGGTGAGTTTTTAAGTGCCCCTTCTTCCATAGCTCATTTATAGAACGAGATAGATTTTTTTTTCTTTCACAAGGACATTCTACTAGAACTTAAAATTATTTTGATACATACAGAGTTACGTAAAATAATGGCAGCATGCAGCAGGATTTTTTTTAATGGAACACCCTGTGCATTTTCCTATAGAAAGACTTAACACTTGATCCTCTAAACAGTAGCACATAAAATATTTATATTTATTTAACCAACTAAGAGTAAATTAATATTTTGTTGAAAACGGTCTGACTTTCTACTTCTCTTGAAACGTATTGTTTGTCGTAGAGCAATTAAAATCGGTAGTGTTATAAACTAAAGCATAAGGAATAACCTAGATATAAATTCGTTTAGTCTTATTTGTTTTATCAAATGTTCAAGCCTGTCATTGTCAGATTTTCAAACTGCCGTTATTCCATTTTTTTTAAGTGCAACCTCCTCCTCTCTTTTCACGAATAGATGATATTCAGGTTCCTCTTCAATTCTGTTATCTGTATCTAATACTTACAGTTTTTTTTTCTATAATAAACATTTTACATTTTTACTCAAAATCAATATTAAAAAGTTATTTAATGTACCGTATTTTTTAATTTCTTTAATACAGCGCCCTCTATTTCATAAAACAGATCTGTTATAGACCTATTAGATTTGCATGCGTCATGATTTATAATACGTACTTATAGTACGTGCTGTATGTTATGGACTTCATTAAGACGTCATTGTGTATGTAACACTATAATTTGATGAATAAGTAAATTGACAATAAAATAACAAAAATCCTAATTGAATTTCTGCTTGTATGCTCTGTACAAATTCCTTCATTAATGCAAACGTCTTTCCATTGAAATACCAGCGTGGTTTTTACGCGCTCTTGGAAGACTATTGTCGAAACCAAACTCGATAATGCACTTTCCCGAAGAGAGCAGTCGTGCTTATTTACATTTTTAGTCGAGGACATGCGGAAACGTGAACTGCTCGGGTTTCCGCCACGGACGTAAAATCCACCTTAGGAGGTTTCAATTAGCGACGCTGCTCGTCGGGGCGGCTAATGTAAACCGCAGCAGACCGGATAATGAAGAGAAGTCCCACATGATTTCGCTCGTGGGCACTGATAACTAAGCCATCGTAAATATGACGTGGTTCACTGTGAACGAGTTAATTAAATCTGCAGAAAATTTTAGATTAGGTTAGATTTATTCGCCTAGGTCAAAAGTAATCTACCGAAAACCAGGCTTCAGGATGCTTCAGAAGAGGTAGGTTAGAGGATAAAGTCGATTAAAACTTGAAATATTCCCTTCGGAGTATGTAATAATATTAAATCAAAATAAAATAATGTGTTTATTATTGTACATGTAACATAATGTAAGTGTAAGTAGCATACCATCCAGGGTTGCATTGGTTATATGAGAAAGCCAAGCATGTTCTCGTTATAAAATATAGCTCGAGTTGCCTCATGGAATTATAGTATGTAATTTTAAATAGGCATGATACTACATATACACCATATGTTTTATTTTAAGTTGAAAAGTATGTGCGTGCTCTTGACCTTGTTTTTTACTTACATGAAGTTTGTATCTAGAACATGGTGATCAAGTGAACGGCTTTATTTTATAATATAACCATTGCTCATATATTTCTAGTTAGTCAACCAACGGAAATTAATTTTAGTTCTAGAAGTGGGCGATGGACTAGTAGTGTAGCAGTGTTTTAGATAGCATTTCATCCACGCAAGAAAATTAAACGCGAGAACGAAGTCCACTAGTGGATGATAGGTCACTTAAATGCTTCATAAGTGTGGATAAAAGTCCAATGTGATAGTGGATATTTTATCCACTATTATTTCAGCCAAGTTTCAAACTTGACGTTCGTGTATTTTGTTTTAATCAACGGTTAGATGACAGCACATTCTGAGGACTAGGTTGACTAACTATTAATGCATACATGATTAAGGCAATGATACAATAGAGCTGGAAGGAAAGCAATGTGCTCTACTTATAAAAGTGTTCCAGGTCCCATCACCCAGACAAGTAACGGGAGTAATTCCAATATATTCATAAGATGATTTGCAAGTGATATGAATCTGTGTCCCTTCGATAGGATTATCGCAGTTAATTCTAGGGTTCTTATGTGTGCATGTCAGAATTACATTTCCTCTTTCTATTTTCATCGGTGAACATGTTCCTGAAATATATTTTTACAATAATCACAAATTAATTTGACGACACCAGATTTGTGTAATTTTATACTCAGCGGATTACGTTTAAAAATACGTACGGACACATCCTCCCATTTCTGATATCGAAGGTGTCCATTTTCCCTTATAGCAGATAGCACGGGCTAGTCCTCCAGTTTCTGTCGTGGTGTTTTTTGTGCAGGTCAAATCAATAATTGTGTTTGGGATAACGCTGGTGCTTGGTAAGTAAGAATCTTGTTCCCGTCCGAGGACTGTTAGTTTTCCATTGGTGGGATGATCGGGCAAAACACATCTGCAAGAAACAAAATATTTAATATTGACACCTACGAGAAGAAATAATTACTTACTGAATTTCAGACTGTCGTTTAGATCTAGATAAAGTTTGAAACGATTCCGCATTTATGAAAGTCATTTTACCTTGGTAAGTTATTTTTAGGAAACCTGTAAAAGAATAGTTTTCGAATTAAATAAGTTAAATTGAAGAGCTGCTTTTTGGTTACAATTTTACTTCAATATTTCGGGGGGGAGGCCATGTTAAATGTCAATGATTATTATCGAGGTTACCCAGGGTCAAGATTGACTTGAACGGTATATTTCCATACATATTTCCTTCTAAATTAATACTGTGTGTTTTAACATCTGAACACCTTAATACGTAATTGTATTAAATTCAAATTTCAACTATTTAGTACCGAATAAACGAGAAAGACTGGTTTCACTATATTCAAGGACAGGGAATTTCAGTATTACTGTGATTCTGAGATATCATCAGGGTAATAAAACAAAACGTGCTACAGCTAAGTTAAGTCGATATTTAATGCAATTGTTTGCATTTTAATTGATCAGTGCATAATAATAATAATTACGTTGCGAACGTACATGTGAATAGAAGTAGGACCTTGAGCATTTTCATTGACTTCTTTACGCACACTTTCAATACTACAACTTCATCTTGTCATCGCTGCTGTTCAACTAACTGGGAAAAGTTCATCTTGTGAAATACTTGCAAATCTACTTTAGCACTTAATTATTTATTCATACCTATACATGTAAATGTTAAGTTGTATGAGGTGATGTTCATGTCATTCCCATTTAAGATACGACTTCGTAAATTTTAGAAATTCGTTCTTTTATTAAATTACAGTCCTCCAGACAGTCTGGAATTTTAACAACTACTTTGCTCTACACAATATTGGATAATTGTACACGTAATACAATCTAAGAACTCGATGCCATAACCATCTTGAGTACACTGTAAAAAATTTCATGGTAAATTTACCTGAATAATCATTGGTTATTTGTGGCCAGCAATAATCATGGTAAAAATACTGTAAAAATAGATGTAGGTTTACCATGATACGGTAAAAATATATGTAAATTTCATGGTAAACTTACATGTATTTTTACAGTATTTTTACCATGATTATTGCTGGCCACAAATAACCAATGATTATTCAGGTAAATTTACCATGAAATTTTTTACAGTGTACAACTGCTGCGCTTAATTAATTAGCAAGGGGTGAAAATTACTTTTTACTGCGAATTTTATAGCGTTTTCATTTCTAAGTGCAACATAAGTAGAACAAATTTTATCCAATATTGTTATAGTATCAAGGAAGTGATAAATCATGTCAAAAAATTAAAATTGCACATTATCAGCTGATTATTTCATGCTTAATCCTATCATGTTCTTTTTTTATATGTTATTTCAAATTAAGAAAATTTTGGATGAAGAACAAACGTTTAAAAAGCTTTGATCCATGGGTAATAATATGCACTCAGAATATCTAAATAAAGTAACCAGAACTAAAATTTATTGACAGATTGTGATAGACCATTCATGGTCGATTTCTTCACTGTGCTTATTTTAAGGTTAATTTATCTGTCAGTTGGAATGTGACGTACAATTGGCTGTACACCAATAAGTGTCACATTCTACCTGTCAGATAAATTTAACCTTAGGATAAGGCGGTGAAGAAATCGGACATCAGTCGTGTTCATAAGCATTAAACTAATAATAATAAGTATGGGAAAAGTGTTCATTTTGTTCAATTTATCTTTTAATCTCCTGTTTCTTCCCACGGTAACAATTATAAAAACAATTGTTCCCATGAGAATAAACGGAAGATTAAAGTTAAACTGTGACTAAGTAACCGGGCCCAAAATAAATGAAGCGTATAGGTGCAAAAACAGACATTTGACGCATAAGTAGTTCTGAGTAAAACGCATAAAACCTGTCAAAATCTTATGAGATAATCAATGAACTTGCCGTTTTGAGAAAAATTTGCGATAATATTCAATAAACATAGTGCTTGATCCAAAAATATCTGATTCGCCACTAAATAGTATATTATACACCTAGGTAGAGAAGTCTAGTGTTATAACCCGAGGGTATGATTACATCCCGAGGCCCTTAGGGCCGAGGGATGTAAAGGACCGAGGGTTAAATAATAAAAAAATTATTTACCTCAGGTCGAGAAATTGCTTTTCACAGCAACCTAACACATGTCAAAATGACAGGCTATAGTACTAGTAGTGGAAAAAATATCTTTTTTCCAGTATTTTTTTATTATTTACCACGGTAAATAATGAACATATTCAAGTTTTTTGATAATTCTGTAACAGTTTTGAAGAGAGAAGCTTTATAGGGTAATTTAATATAACCAAGAGATTATATTTAATGATATTTTATGCATTAAAATTGTCGTTTGAATAAATTAAACTGATTTGAAACTTGAATATTCAAGTTTTTTGATAATCCTGTAACCGTTTAGAAGAAATGATATTTTATGAACTAAAATTTAAAGCACGGTTTAGGTTTATTAATTACGAAACATCGTTTACCGTACTTACTTTATTTAATTAACGATTTGACCTTAGCAAAAAGATTGACGTAATGTTTGTGACAAATTAAAAAATTTAAATCAACTGTCATATCGGTACAGAAAACTGTAAACCTTTCGTAATTTGAAATAAATATTTGTTCAAATTAAAATTATCATTTGCACTAGTAGTGGAAAAAATAGTATATACACCACGGTAGAGAAGTTTTATAACCCTCGGTCCTTTACATCCCTCGGCCCTAAGGGCCTCAGGATGTAATCATACCCTCGGGTTATAACACTAGACTTCTCTACCTAGGTGTATAATATACTATTGTTAAAAAAATGATACATGTCTGGTTTTGCATCTGAGACTGTCAAATGCCTGCTTATGCATCTAAGCACAAGATGTGATCTAGGTGAACTGCAAACATCTGGTTTTGCATCTCTATAATATTAATAGTTGCACAAACTACGGTAGCGAAAATTGGTATGGAGTTTCAGTAAAAAAAAAAATCCAACGAAACTGATTTTATTGTGAAGAAATATAAGTACAAATTTAACAAAAAGAAAATGAACAGAACTAAACTTTCAGCTCATTGTGTCAGTATCTGATAGAATAACCATATCGTCAATCTCAAAAGGATGATTTTCCTCCGCATTAGCTGTTTCTTTTTCAAAAGCGTCCCTGAAGAAATGAAGACGTTCGTCGGTCGCCCAGTCCACCTCATAGTGTTTGGCCAACAAAGATAAAATGCTTTTGATTTTGTCGGGTTTAAGACCTCTGCCCACACTCATTGGTTGTAACTATATTTGAGTAATTTTCTTGCCCTTAGCAACAGAAACATCATTCTTGTAGAACGGTTCACCTCTGACAAGAACGGATCCGTTGATGGTTTTGGAGAAAATTAATCGTTTAGATGGTTGAAAACGGAAATGCCAAGAACCAGGGCCCCTAAGAACTTTTTGCACCTCACCTATCCAGTCAAAAACTGAGTAATCTTTCCCCATTTTCAGGACCGTAGAATAATCTTTAATAATATTAGTATACGTCTTTGGGTTAATTACGCTAGTACACTTTCTGACTTTTCTTTCTATTTGAGCAAATAGGTACTCGGTCAGGAGGAAGAAAAGAATAACCAACAACTAAATATATAAGTTCTACACATTTTATATGAGCTGGAGAATAGGACTCTAGCCAGTACTGGACCATTCCAACCATCGTGCTGTTTTTATTCTGCCCCCCGTAACCATCGGCTACCAAAAGTACTCGTTCCACTCCTTCATCAGAATCGAAATTTTGCAATGTGTAAAAAACTGCGGAAACTATCTCATTCGAGCTTCTTTGACGGTCACTCTCTGTCCACATAAATGATTTTACAGTTTCAGGGTTGAGTTTTGATCTTGAATGTCTACTTACCACCGTAAAATTGTAAAGGTTGATCTGCATGCTGAAGTAACAGGCCTGATCTGGAATCTTTGGCAATGGTAGATTCTTTTGACGGTCAAAAGAAAACGCAATTTTTGGATTATTGTCTCTTAATAAGTCGTAAAACGCTTTGCTACGTGGTTTGTGTTCACGCTGTTCTGCCATTGCCTTTAGTTTTTCTTGTGGCTCGGTGATTTTTTCCGAAAATTGTAGGCATTTTGAACAGACATCAACCTTCGGAGATCCAAACCCAATGTTGTATTGTCGCACAAAGAAAGAGACAGTTAATTAGTTACTCAGTGATAGATTATTTTTCGAGAATTATAATAATAAATAAATATAAATTCATATAATTTTAAATAAAATCTTGATATTTAACTTCTAATAATGATTTTATGTTCAAAAACAGCTACACTAGCTAGGCGAATACTTTTGGCGCAGGGCTCGTATATATAAATGCGTTTAGTTTTATTTGTTTTTTCAAATGTTCAAGCTTGTGCCATTGTCAGATTTTCAAACTGCCGTTATTCCATTTTTTTGAATGCAACCCCCTGTATCTCTTTTCACGAATAGACAGTATTCATGTTCCTCTTCAGTTTTGTTATAGGTTTTTTGTATTTAATACTTACAGTTTTTTCTCTATAATAAACATTTTACATTTTTACTCTAAAATCAGTATTAGAATAGTATATAAGGTCTGTTTGTTATCCTGCACTGGTGTACACCAATGCATACTTTTTCGCAAAATACTCTTTAATGCAACTTGAAATGTTTGTGTGGTATGTCAGTATGAATGAGTATGATTCGTATTAATACATTATCAATGAATTTAGGCTTCATTAAAGTATATTTCGTAAAAAAAGTGTACACTAGTGCACACCAGTGCAGGATAACAAACAGACCTACTATTTTACAAGTTTCACAAGAAGGCTTATTGTAACACGAGTGGGGTTGGGGTACGACGAGCGAAGCGAAACAAGCTCGGATGTTGACGCGCGGCTATATTACTGTTAAGCACTGATGCAAAGACTGGAGGCAAGCAAAATGTCATTAAAGAGTTCCAGGTTCCATCATCCTGACATATAATAGGGTGTAATTCAACATATTCATTAGGTGATTTGCAAGTGACATGAATCTGTGTACCTGCGATAGGATTATCGCAGTTAATTCTAGGGTTCTTATGTGTACATGTCCGAAGTACGTTGTCTCTTTCAGTTTTCACCGGTGGACATCTTGCTGAAATATATTTTTACAATAATCACTAATTAATTTCATAACACCAGATTTGTGTAATTTATACTCAACAGGATCCGTTTAAAAATACGTACGGACACATCCTCCCATTTTTGACATCGAAGGTGTCCATTGGCCCTTGTAGCAGATAGCACGGGCTAGTCCTCCAGTTTCTGTCGTGGTGTTTTTTGTGCAGGTCAAATCAATAATTGTGTTTGGGATAACGCTGGTGCTTGGTAAGTAAGAATCTTGTTCTCGTCCGAGGACTGTTAGTTTTCCATTGGTAGGATGATCGGGCAAAACACATCTGCAAAAAAGAATATTTAATACTGACACCTACGAGAAGAAATAATTACTTACTGAGCTTCAGACTGTCGTTTAAATCTAGATAAAGTTTGAAACGATTCCGCATTTATGAAAGTCGTTTTACCTTGGTAAGTTATTTTTAGGAAACCTGTAAACGAAACCAATTAAATAAGTTACACTGAAGAACTGCTTTTTATTATGCAATTTTACTTCAGTAATTCGGGGGGGGTCATGTTGAATGTCAATGATTATTATCGAAGTTACCCAAGGTCAAGATTGACTTCAACGGGATAATTATTTCCATACATATTTTCTTCTAAATTAATACTGCGTGTTTTAACACCTTTTAATATGTAATTGTATTAAATTCAAATTTAAACATTATTTAGTACCGAATAAACGAGAAAGACTGGTTTCACTATGTTCAAGGACAGGAAATTCCAGTATTAGTGTGATTCTGAGATATCATCATGGTAATGAAACAAAACGTGATACAGCTAAGTTAAGTCGATATTTAATCCAATTGTTTGCATTTTAATTGATCAGTGCATAATAATAATAATTACGTTGCGAACGTACATGTGAATAGAAGTAGGACCTTGAGCATTTTCGTTCACTTGTTTGCGCACACTTTCAAAACTACAACTTCATGTTGTCATCGCTGCTGTTCAACTAACTGCAAGAAGTTCATCTTGTGAAATTCTTGCCAATCTACTTTAGCACTTAATTATTTATTCATACCTATACATGTAAATATTAAGTTGCATGAAGTGATGTTCATGTCATTCCCATTTAGGATACGACTTCGTAAATTTTAGAATTTCCTTCTTTTATTAAATTACAGTCTCAATAAAATAAGCTTTCCTCCAGACAGTGTGGAATTTTAACAACTGCTCTTCTCTACACTATTGGATAATTGTACACCTAATACAATCTAAGAACTTGATGCCATAACCATCTCGAGTACAACTGCTGCGCTTAATTAATTAGCAAGGGGTAAAAATTACTTTTTACTGCGAATTTTGTAGCGTTTTCATTTCTAAGTGCAACATAAGTAGAACAAATTTTATCCAATATTGTTATAGTATCAAGGAGGTGATAAATCATGTCAAAAAATTAAAATTGCACATTATCAGCTGATTATTTCATGCTTAATCCTATTATGTTTTTTTTTAAATACATTATTGCAAATTAAGAAAATTTTGGATGAAGAACAAACGTTTGAAAAGCTTTGATCCATGGGTAATAATATGCATTCAGAATATCTAAATAAAGTAACCAGAACTAAAATTTATTGACAGATTGTGATAGACCATTCATGGTCGATTTCTTCATTGTGCTTATTCTAAGGTTAATTTATCTGTCAGTTGGAATGTGACGTACAATTGGCTGTACACCAATTAAGTGTCACATTCTACCTGACAGATAAATTTAACCTTAGGATAAGGCGGTGAAGAAATCGGATATCAGTCGTGTTCATAAGCATTAAACTAATAATAATAAGTATGGGAAAAGTGTTCATTTTGTTCAATTTACCTTTTAATCTCCTGTTTCTTCCCACGGTAACAATTATAAAGACAATTGTTCCTATGAGAATAAACGGAAGATTAAAGTTAAACTGTGACTGAGTAACTGGGCCTAAAATAAATGAAGCGTATAGGTGCAAAAACAGACATTTGACGCATAAGTAGTTCTGAGTAAAACGCAAAAAACCTGTCAAAATCTTATGAGATAATAATCAATGAACTTGCCGTTTTGAGAAAAATTTGCGATAATATTCAATAAACATAGTGCTTGATCCGAAAATATCTGATTCGCCACTAAAAAGATATTTTGTTAAAAAAATGATACATGTCTGGTTTTGCATCTGAGACTGTCAAATGTCTGCTTATGCATCTAAAAAGAATAACCAACAACTAGATATATAAGTTATACACATTTTATATGTGCTGGAGAATAGGACTCTAGCCAGTACTGGACTATTCCAACCATCGTGCTGTTTTTATTCTGCCCCGCGTAACCATCGGCTACCAAACGTAGATTCTTTTGACAGTCAAAAGAAAACGCAATTTTTGGATTATTGTCTGTTAATAAATCGTAAAACGCAATGCTACGTAGTTTGTGTTCACGCTGTTCTGCCATTGCCTTTAGTTTTTCTTGTGGCTCGGTGATTTTTTCCGAAAATTGTAGGCATTTTGAACAGATATCAACCTTCGGAGGTCCAAACGCAATGTTGTATTGTCGCACAAAGATATTTCTGAAAAAACACTGTTTAACTTTTAGGTGATCTTCCACTCGAGAATCGCACATCTTCCGCAATTTGAATATATTCACTTGACAGGGCAAGTATCGTCTAATGACTGTTTTGTTCCTTGCATAATGAGTTTCACAGCAAGTTAGAGATTCGATGAAATTCTTTATGACCTGTCGCTTGTGAAACTCTATCACCTCCTCTTCTTTCGGCTGGCAATTTTCCGTCTTGTGATACTCCTTTAATATTCTCTCAACTCGGTTTTTTCCTATACCTTGTATCGCCATAAATGTTTTTTGCACACAACTTGGATTTCTTGTGGTAAAAATTCTCATTGAATTTTCTTATCTCAGTCATAGTCAATAGGGAACATTGCAATGTCTTCGTTTTATGTCCGCATGTTGGGAATGTAGGCCCGCATGTTGGGAATGTAGGCCCGCATGTTGGGAATGTAGGCAGATGCCGACAAGAATATCTAGAATAATAAATTAACATGTTCAACTGCTAAACAGGAACTTCCAAAACAAACATACCTTTGCGTCTTGGCTTTTTCTCTTTTCCATGCCTGCTTATTTACTGCCCTTTTTCGACCCTTACCGACAGGACTTGGCTCAATGGTAATGTTTCTACTCATTGTTAACACTGATTTACTCACTATAGTGTTCTAACCTTAACCTCTAAGATTAATTTGGTTTATTTTGATAATTGTTATACACCAATTTTACATATTTTTATTCCTCCACATTTTGTCTTAATATTCTGATTATGGAAATAAACATACAGCGCAAACACAATGGCAGCTATTGCGAGATCACGCGACCTAAAAGCAGCAAGCGGATTCGTTCAAAGGCAAATGTCTGCTTTTGCATTTGACGTTTGTGCGCAAATGCCTGCTTTTGCATCAAGCTAAATTTGAAATACGATTAACGTGATTTCATGACTGTCAAACTGCCATTCAGAGTGTCAGTGCAACATGTAAATTATTCAGAAAAATTTGTATCACAAGAAATTACAGATACAATTCTATTTTAAAATTATGGCAACTATACAGGGTGAGTTTTAAGCGCCCCTGCTTCCATAGCTTATTTATAGAACGAGATAGAATTTTTTTCTTTCACAAGGACATCCTACTCATTCAGCACTATAACCTAAAATTATTTTGATACGTGCAGAGTGTTACGTAAAATAGTGGCAGCATGCAGCAGGATTTTTTTAAATGGAACACTCTGTGTATTTTCTTATAGAAAGACATAACACTTGATCCTCTAAACAATAGCACATAAAATATTTATATTTATTTAACCAACTAAGAGTAAATTAATATTTTGTTGAAAACGGTCTGATTTTCAACTTCTCTTGAAATACTAACTGTAAACGTATTGTTTGTCGTACGGCAATAAAAATCGGTAGTGTTATAAATTAAAGTGTAAGGAATAACCTATATATAAATGCGTTTAGTTTTATTTGTTTTTTCAAATGTTCAAGCCTGTGCCATTGTCAGATTTTCAAACTGCCGTTATTCCATTTTTTTGAATGCAACCCCCTGTATCTCTTTTCACGAATAGACAGTATTCATGTTCCTCTTCAGTTTTGTTATAGGTTTTCTGTATCTAATACTTACAGTTTTTTCTCTATAATAAACATTTTACATTTTTACTCTAAAATCAATATTAAAATAGTGGGGTTGAATAGTTAAAATAGTTGCCCCAACGGAACGAGTGTAACAATAAGCCTTCTTGTGAAATTTGTAAAATAATATACTATTTTAATATTGATTTTAGAGTAAAAATGTAAAATGTACTTGTTGCATTCAGGTTTCGTATAGATCTTTTATACTCACTAAATGCCTTATTTTTCTCACGAATAAGTTGTTTAATGTTAAAAGTTATCCAAGGAGAAAAAATTCTTGTTACTCTTTTTGTTTGTAACGGAGCAAATTCATCAAACACGGAAACAATAACTGAATTAAAGTAATCAACTTTGTCGTTAATATTGTTTATATAATAAACAGCATCCCAATCAATAGAAGCAACTTTAGCATAGAAATGAGTAAGATTAATATTTTTAATATCGCGGTACGTTATATATTTACAAAAACGTGTTTTGGAAAAATTGTAGATACTAAATATTAATCGATGATCACTAATAGTAGCAGTAGTGTAGCAGCACCAGTGCTGCTGCATTGGTTATATGAGAGAGCCAAATACACCTTTGTGGTAATATTAGAAAAAAAAAACGCGTGTGTTTATTATTGTACATGTAACATAATGTAAGTGTAGGTAGCATACCATCCAGGGTTGCATTGGTTATATGAGAGAGCCAAATACACCCTCGTAATAATATTTAAAAAAAAGGCATGTTATAAAATATAGTTCGAGTTGCCTCATGGAATTATAGTATGTAAATACTAAATGGGCATGATACTACATACATACCATATGTTTTATTTTAAGTTGAAAAGTATGTGCGTGCTCTTGTCCTTGATTTTTACTTACATGAAGCTTGTGTCTAGAACATGGTGTTCAAGTGAACGGTTTTATTTTATAATATAACCATTGCTTATATATTTCTAGTTAGTCAACCGACGGAAATTAATTTTAGTTCTGGAGCAAGATTGACAGGGGGCGATGGACTAGAAGTCCATCAAACGTTAGCAGGTTTGAATCTCCACTAATCAACTGTTTCTAGTAAATACCACCTTGATTTGTTTTGATGTGAAATTTCTTACATTTGCGATTGACAATTTTATTGTTATCAGTTAGACTAAGCTTGTAATTTACTTGTTTGAGCTGTGTATTTCACCCAGGTTCCCTATTGTGAACATAATACCTAGAAAATATATACTCAGAAAAAAAATTCTGTTGAACTAAGCTAAGAAGCACATGAGGTTCCATTAAAAAAAGAATGAGTTACGACCCACTGAAAATTTGAAATGCTGTAAAAATGTTAAAAATCAAAATACAATCAAAAAGCTGTAGATTTCAAAGCTAGAAAAATATACACGGTGTTCCATTTAAACTAAGAAAGTTGACATCACTTCTAGCGAAACCGGAAGTCCTGCCATGTTCGATAGTATGTCGGAAAATTCATTTCTTTGTTTAATTTATCCTTTCCAAATTTCATGCAGATCGATTAAAAAATACAAATTCTAGAAGGGTGAGCACATGGCATGTGAATTTTTGGGAGGTATTGTAAGCATTTCTTTACTCTCCTAGAAAATTTTGCGTCTGCTATTTAACGTATTTTACACCCGGACGCCTCAATTATTAAAGCTACATTTACATTTAATTTCGTGCCAGCACGACACTTCACAAACTGTGTTGGATGTTGCGACACCATTTACATTGACGCAGAATCTAAAGCTAAGTACACACTGGAGGAACAATCGGGAACTTTTAGTTACTGTTCCATGTTGCTTGAAAAAGTTACCGATAGTTTCAGAAAATTTCTTTAAGTTCCTTCACGTTTCTGTTTCCAGTAACAAAAGTTACTGTTTGTTGCATGTTTCCATTCGGAGCGGTAAATATCAAAGGAAAATGGGAAACAAGCAGCAACATGCAAGAACATAAAAGAAAGTTCCTTCAGTGTGTACATCTTGTCACCAGTTTCTATAACGGCTTGTAGCAATCAACACCACATTGTGCTTGAACTTTTGAAGAATCATTTGTTTTAAAACGTCTAGCAAAGTAAAGTGGGATAGTGGCCTCATTATTAAATTAATTGAAGCTGTGAATGTATTTGTATCCCTTCGGATCGTAAATATAAGTGTAGAAATGCGAAAGAAGATGCATGGAAAAAATATCTAAAGATATCGCAGTAGATGATATTGTAGAAAGCTGTAGTAGCGAAAAGATTATCTTTTTCAGTCATGACTCTCATGACAATATTAACTTGTTATTTAATTGTTACGTGCAACAGTTTACAACAACGGAACAGAGACAAAATTCAGATGTTTCTCTATTTTGCTGCCTTTAGTGTGGACAAAATGTTTCTTAAAATAAACGCGTGCTGCAAATTTCGTGCCGAAGTATACACCTTACAAGCTTCCAATTCGTTGCTTGACAAAATTCCATGCCGGCACGCGCAGACAACTGTCAATGTAAGTGGTAACATACGAAGGCATAAGTCTAACTTTTGTGCTACGAATTCGTGCTGGCACGCACGTCAGTGTATGAGGGGGTTTTTATATTCTCGGACTAGGCACGAATAGAAAAGATTAGAACAGCAACAAAAATCTATTTTTCAATATAGGCTCCTTGCTTTTGAATACAAGTATTACATCGTTTCAATGACATCTTTAATCCATTATAAAAATATTCATTTGCTTTGTCAGCAAAATGCCTTTCAACAGCCGCTATAAGTTCGTCATCGTCCCTAAATTTTGTTCCCCTTAGAGTTTTTTTTTTTGAGGTTTGGAAACAAAAAATAGTCACAGAGGGCTAGATCTGGACTGTAAGGCGGATGATCAATTTCTACGAAGCCACATTCAGCAACGGCAGCTTTTGAAAGTCTTGACTTGTGGGGTGGTGCATTGTCGTGGAGCAAGAGAATACCTTGGGTCAATTTTCCGCGCCTTTTCACTTTAATAGAATCTCTGAGCGATGCATTAAGCTTGCATAATACTCTCCTGTTACCGCACTACCCTTATTCAGACAATCAATCAATAGGTCTGTTTGTTTGTATTGCTCGGAATTACTCTAAAAGCTATCAAGTGTAATTTTCAGTCAAATTCGTATATCTCGTGCTGAAAAAACTTGGAATTTGACTGAAAACTAAACATGATAGCTTTTAGAGTAACTCCGAGCTATACAAACAAACAGACCTATTAAAATTCCTTGGCAATCTCAAAAAACAGTTGCCATTATTTTTCCTGTAGAAGGGATGACTTTTCAACTTCTTGGTAGGGCTGGTGCCCTTAATATGCCATTGCATCGATTCTTGTTTCGACTCAGGATCCAGGTTTCATCTCCGGTGATAAGTCGATTGATAATTAAATCCGGTTCGTTTCCACAAAGCGCCAAAAATTGTTTACACGTCTCCATTCGGACACGCATTTGGAATGGCGAAAGCATCTCACACTAACCTTTGTCATTCCAAGGTATTCGTGGTTTCTGAAAGTCCTAGTTAACTATCTAACTGTCGTTTCTTTAATCTTGCATCTTCCAGTACCAAACACTTGGTTTTTCAATAACATCGGATGTGATCACGTCAACAGGCCGACCTGGACGGGAATCATCATCCAGTGATTCTCGACCATGTTCAAACCATTTTGATCATTCCCAAATAGTCGACTTGGAAGGACAGTTATGCCCGTATACAGCCAACATTTCTTCACAAAAAAATTTTGAAGCTTTTCCTAGTTTTGTTAGGAATTTTATCACTGCTCGATATTCGAGTTTGTTCATTTTGATACGTGATAACACAAACTGACAGGTATTAGAACTAATACTGCTGCAATAGTTTTGTAAATTGTCAAACACATTACCAAGGCATATGTGATTAAAAAACAATATAATAGTTCTGTTCCAACCACGCTTCGTGACGGTTTCGAAACCGTCATAGGCCCGGTATTATAAAAGCAAGTTTTCTTTAACTCCGAGTTTATTGCCATAACAACAATTGTGTCCACAATTGTTACCATGGGAATAAACCGGTAGTTTAAGCTAACTTGCCTTTATAATACCGGCCCATAATCAGTTTCCCACCGAAATAATGATCGATTTTGATAACTTTGTCAAGTGTAAAACTTTGATGAGTGCATGCTCGTGACGGTGTCGAAACCGTCACAAAGCGTGGTTGGAACAGACCTAATAAAAAATTGCATTAAAATTGAAAAGTGCCTAGTCCGGCAATATAAAAACGACCCTTTGTAAATATAGCTTAAAACAGGTTTTACACGGAGGCAATGCAATGTAAGAAACATTGTTGTAATTAACATAATTACACCCAGGAAAAGTTATATACATATATAAACTTAAGATATAAATTTTAGATACTAAAACTATTGCTCGATCCCCAATATGCGAAATGATTCAGCAATGCCGGGACGCAAGCATAATGATATAATAGTGTTCCAGCTCCCATTTCCCAGACATGTAATGGGTTGCATTCCAAAATATTCATAAGGTGGATTGCAAGTGACGTGCATCTGTGTCCCTTCGATAGCATTATCGCAGTTAATTGTACGGTTCTTATGTGTGCATGTCTGAATTACATCTCGTCTTTTCATCGGTGAACATGTTCCTGAAATATGTTTTTACAATAAGCACAAATTAATTTCATGACAGCAGATTTGTGTAATTTATACTCAACAGATTCCGTTTAAAAATACGTACGGACACATCCTCCCATTTTTGACATCGAAGGTGTCCATTGGCCCTTGTAGCAGATAGCACGGGCTAGTCCTCCAGTTTCTGTCGTGGTGTTTTTTGTGCAGGTCAAATCAATAATTGTGTTTGGGATAACGCTGGTGCTTGGTAAGTAAGAATCTTGTTCTCGTCCGAGGACTGTTAGTTTTCCATTGGTAGGATGATCGGGCAAAACACATCTGCAAAAAAAAATATTTAATACTGACACCTACGAGAAGAAATAATTACTTACTGAAGTTCAGACTGTCGTTTAGATCTAGATAAAGTTTGAAATGATTCCGCATTTATGAAAGTCGTTTTACCTTGGTAAGTTATTTTTAGGAAACCTGTAAACGAAACCAATTAAATAAGTTACATTGAAGAGCTGCTTTTTGTTATGCAATTTTACTTCAGTAATTCGGGGGGGTCATGTTGAATGTCAATGATTATTATCGAAGTTATCCAGGGTCAAGATTGACTTCAACGGTATAATTATTTCCATACATATTTTCTTCTAAATTAATACTGCGTGTTTTAACACCTTTTAATATGTAATTGTATTAAATTCAAATTTAAACATTATTTAGTACCGAAAGACTGGCATTTTAATTGATCAGTGCATAATAATAATAATTACGTTGCGAACGTACATGTGAATAGAAGTAGGACCTTGAGCATTTTCGTTCACTTGTTTGCGCACACTTTCAAAACTACAACTTCATGTTGTCATCGCTGCTGTTCAACTAACTGCAAGAAGTTCATCTTGTGAAATTCTTGCCAATCTACTTTAGCACTTAATTATTTATTCATACCTATACATGTAAATATTAAGTTGCATGAAGTGATGTTCATGTCATTCCCATTTAGGATACGACTTCGTAAATTTTAGAATTTCCTTCTTTTATTAAATTACAGTCTCAATAAAATAAGCTTTCCTCCAGACAGTGTGGAATTTTAACAACTGCTCTTCTCTACACAATATTGGATAATTGTACACCTAATACAATCTAAGAACTTGATGCCATAACCATCTCGAGTACAACTGCTGCGCTTAATTAATTAGCAAGGGGTAAAAATTACTTTTTACTGCTAATTTTGTAGCGTTTTCATTTCTAAGTGCAACATAAGTAGAACAAATTTTATCCAATATTGTTATAGTATCAAGGAGGTGATAAATCATGTCAAAAAATTAAAATTGCACATTATCAGCTGATTATTTCATGCTTAATCCTATTATGTTCTTTTTTTTAATATATTATTGCAAATTAAGAAAATTTTGGATGAAGAACAAACGTTTGAAAAGCTTTGATCCATGGGTAATAATATGCATTCAGAATATCTAAATAAAGTAACCAGAACTAAAATTTATTGACAGATTGTGATAGACCATTCATGGTCGATTTCTTCACTGTGCTTATTCTAAGGTTAATTTATCTGTCAGTTGGAATGTGACGTACAATTAAGCCAATTAAGTGTCACATTCTACCTGACAGATAAATTTAACCTTAGGATAAGGCGGTGAAGAAATCGGATATCAGTCGTGTTCATAAGCATTAAACTAATAATAATAAGTTTGGGAAAAGTGTTCATTTTGTTCAATTTACCTTTTAATCTCCTGTTTCTTCCCACGGTAACAATTATAAAGACAATTGTTCCTATGAGAATAAACGGAAGATTAAAGTTAAACTGTGACTGAGTAACTGGGCCTAAAATAAATGAAGCGTATAGGTGCAAAAACAGACATTTGACGCATAAGTAGTTCTGAGTAAAACGCAAAAAACCTGTCAAAATCTTATGAGATAATAATTAATGAACTTGCCGTTTTGAGAAAAATTTGCGATAATATTCAATAAACATAGTGCTTGATCCGAAAATATCTGATTCGCCACTAAAAAGATATTTTGTTAAAAAAATGATACATGTCTGGTTTTGCATCTGAGACTGTCAAATGTCGGCTTATGCATCTAATCACAAGATGTGATCTAAGTGAACTGCAAACATCTGGTTTTGCATCTCTATAATATTAATAGTTGCACAAACTACGGTAGCGAAAATTGGTATGGAGTTTCAGTAAAAAAAAATCCAACGAAACTGATTTTATTGTGAAGAAATACCTTTCCAGTCAAAAACTGAGTAATCTTCCCCCATCTTCAAGACTGTAGAATAATCTTTAATAATATTAGTGTACGTTAATTACGCTAGTACACTTTCTGACTTTTCTTTCTATTTGAGCAAATAGGTACTCGGTTAGGAGGAAGAAAAGAATAACCAACAACTAGATATATAAGTTCTACACATTTTATATGAGCTGGATAATAGGACTGTAGCCAGTACTGGACCATTTCAACCATCGTGCTGTTTTTATTCTGCCCCCCGTAACCATAGGCTACCAAACGTACTCGTTCCACCCCTTCATCAGAATCGAAATTTTGCAATGTGTAAAAAACTGCCGAAACTAACTCATTCGAGCTTCTTTGACGGTCACTCTCTGACCATATAAATGATTTTACAGTTTCAGGGTTGAGTTTTGATTTTGAATATCCACTTACCACCGTAAAATTATAAGGGTTGATCTGCAAGCTGAAGTAACAAGCCTGATCTGGAATCTTTGGCAATGGTAGATTCTTTTGACAGTCAAAAGAAAACGCAATTTTTGGATTATTGTCTCTTAATAAGTCGTAAAACGCAATGCTACGTAGTTTGTGTTCACGCTGTTCTGCCATTGCCTTTAGTTTTTCTTGTTTCTCGGTGATTTTTTCCGAAAATTGTAGGCATTTTGAACAGATATCAACCTTCGGAGGTCCAAACCCAATGTTGTATTGTCGCACAAAGATATTTCTGAAAAAACACTGTTTAACTTTTAGGTGATCTTCCACTCGAGAATCGTACATCTTCCACAGTTTGAATATATCCAGTTCACAGGGCAAGTATCGTCTAATGACTATTTTGTTCCTTGCATAATGAATTTCACAGCACGTTAGAGATTCGATGAAATTCTTTGTGGCCTGTCGCTTGTGAATAGTTTTTTGTGAAACTCTATCACCTCCTCTTCTTTCGGCTGGCAATTTTCCGGTCTTGTGATAATCCTTTAATATTCTCTCAACTCGGTTTTTTTCCTATACCTTGTATCGCCACGAATGTTTTTTTGCACACAACTTGGATTTCTCGTGGTAAAAATTCTCATTGAATTTTCTTATCTCAGTCATAGTCAATTGCAATGTCTTCGTTTTATGTCCGCATGTTGGGAATGTACACAGATGCTGACGAGAATATTTAGACAAGTAAATTAACATGTTCAACTGCTAAACAGGAACTTGCAAAACAAACATACCTTTGCGTCTTGGCTTTTTCTCTTTTCCGTACCTGCTTATTTACTGCCCTTTTTCGACCCTTATCGACAGGACTTGGCTCAATGGTAATGTTTCTACTCATTGTTAACACTGATTTACTCACTATTGTGTTCTAACCTTAACCTCTAAGATTAAATTGTTTTATTTTGATAATTATTATACACCAATTTTACATATTTTTATTCTTCCACATTTTGTCTCAATATTCTGATTATGGAAATAAACATACAGCGCAAACACAATGGCAACTATTGCGAGATCACGCGACCTAAAAGCAGCAACCGGATTCGTTCAAAGGCTTTTGCATTTGACGTTTGTGCGCAAATGTCTGCTTTTGCATCTAAAGCTAAATTTGAAATACGATTAACGGATTCAAATGTCTGTTTCTGCCTCTGAGGGTCAGTTAATCATATTCCTGGCCATTTTTACAGTGAGGAATTCATAACTAACTGATTTAAAATCAAATGTCAAATCTCTGCTGTTGCATCTATACGCTTCGAATAATAAACATGAAAGGCCTAGGAATACTACGCTGCGCTTAACTTGAAAGAACTTAGGAGCTGCATCTATCATAAAATGCTTGCTTTCTTCAGTAAGTTCGTATTAATGTCAATTATTAGGTTGTTCGGAAAAAAATGTCGTTTTCTTTTTAATTTAGGACGTTTATATACGTAAGTATATAAATCTTGATCAAACTATATAATGACCTCACCTTTTGCCATCTTTCTGCCAGCAATTGTATTCCACGATGATATCACCGACATAATACGAAATTTTTTTCCGAACAACCTAATATTTAGGAAAGAACCAACGTTATCACTACATTTACAAAATGACCACAGTTTGCTTATTAATTTTAAAGTGTAATTAGGGTTACCAGCCGTACTCTTTTTAAGTACCAAAAATTGTGTACTCTTAAGCCTGGTTCATGCAAGACCGAATTTCGCAGTTTTTATGCGAATCAAAAATGGCGGATGCGGATTTGGAAATGTTTGAACTTCGTGATTTCGTGACTGTCAAACTGCCATTCAGTCAACATGTAAATTATTCAGAAAAATTTGTAAATTGTAAATTCTATTTTAAAATTATGGCAACTAACGCCTGAACGGTCCAGTGGTAAGAGGACCGGCCTTGCAATCGCATGGTCGTCGGTTCGAACCGCACTCGGGATTTTTCTTGGGGTGGTCGGTATCGACTTCAGGCACCCTTCAGTGTTGGGGATAAAATTCGACACTGCTTCCCCTTAAACGGCGAGAAGATTGGAAGTAACAAAGCCATGGAACACTTTACACACACTCAAATACACTCCCGCTCCTGAGGTCCTGACAAGTCTTTGACTTAGGACCCCGTTGGGCAATCACCACAAATTAAAAAAAAAAATGCAGGGTGAGTTTTAAGCGCCCCTTCTTCCATAGCTTATTTATGGAACGAGATAGAATTTTTTTCTTTCACAAGGACATCCGACTCATTCAGCACTACATATAACCTAAAATTATTTTGATACGTGCAGAATGTTAACGTAAAATAGTGGCAGCATGCAGCAGGATTTAAGACATAACACTTGATCCTCTAAACAGTAGCACATAAAATATTTATATTTATTTAACCAACTAAGAGTAAATTAATAATTTGTTGAAAACGGTCTGATTTTCTAGTTTTCTTGAAATACTTACTGTAAACGTATTGTTTGCGTACAGCAATTAAAGTCGGTAGTCTCATAAACTGAAGCATAAGGAGTAACCTACGAACCCTGCGCCAAAAGTATTCGCCCACCTGTCTTGGGTAAAGAAAGAGACAGTTAATTAGTTACTCAGTGGTAGATTATTTTTCGAGAATAATAATAATAAATAAATATAAATTCATATAATTTTAAATAAAATCTTGATATTTAACTTCTAATAATGATTTTATGTTCAAAAACAGCTACACTAGCTAGGCGAATACTTTTGGCGCAGGACTCGTATATATGAATGCGTTTAGTTTTATTTGTTTTTTCAAATGTTCAAGCTTGTGCCATTGTCAGATTTTCAAACTGCCGTTATTCCATTTATTTGAATGGAACCCCCTGTATCTCTTTTCACGAATAGACAGTATTCATGTTCCTCTTCAGTTTTGTTATAGGTTTTTTGTATCTTATACTTACAGTTTTTTGTATCACAAAATCTTTAATTATTTTAATTATTTTAACTTTAAGTATTTAATTACAGTTTTTTCTCTATAATAAACATTTTACATTTTTACTCTAAAATCAATATTAGAATAGTATATTAGGTCTGCTTGTTATCCTGCACTGGTGTACACCAATGCATACTTTTTCGCAAAATACTCTTTAATGCAACTTGAAATGTTTGTGTGGTATGTCAGTATGAATGAGTATGATTCGTATTAATACATTATCAATGAATTTAGGCTTCATTAAAGTATATTTCGTAAAAAAAGTGTACACTAGTGCACACCAGTGCAGGATAACAAACAGACCTACTATTTTACAAGTTTCACAAGAAGGCTTATTGTAACACGAGTGGGGTTGGGGTACGACGAGCGAAGCGAGACAAGCTCGGATGTCGACGCTCGGCTATACTACTGTTAAGCAGTGATGCAAAGACCGGAGGCACGCAATATGTCATTAAAGAGTTCCAGGTTCCATCATCCTGACATATAATAGGGTCTACTTCAACATATTGATTAGGTGATTTGCAAGTGACATGAATCTGTGTACCTGTGATAGGATTATTGCAGTTAATTCTAGGGTTCTTATGTGTACATGTCCGAAATATCTCTGCTCCTTCAGTTTCCACCGGTGGACATCTTCCTGAAATATATTTTTACAATAATCACAAATTAATTTCATTCAGATTTGTGTAAGTTATACTCAACAGGATCCGTTTAAAAATACGTACGCACACATCCTCCCATTCTTGATATCGAAGGTGTCCATTGGCCCTTGTAGCAGATAGCACGGGCTAGTCCTCCTGTTTCTGTCGTGGTGTTTTTTGTGCAGGTCAAATCAATAATTGTGTTTGGGATAACGCTGGTGTTTGGTAAGTAAGAATCTTGTTCTCGTCCGAGGACTGTTAGTTCTCCATTGGTAGGATGATCGGGCAAAACACACCTGCAAAAAAAAATATTTAATACTGACACCTACGAGAAGAAATAATTACTTACTGAGCTTCAGACTGTCGTTTAAATCTAGATAAAGTTTGAAACGATTCCGCATTTATGAAAGTCGTTTTACCTTGGTAAGTTATTTTTAGGAAACCTGTAAACGAAACCAATTAAATAAGTTACACTGAAGAACTGCTTTTTATTATGCAATTTTACTTCAGTAATTTGGGGGGGTCATGTTGAATGTCAATGATTATTATCGAAGTTACCCAAGGTCAAGATTGACTTCAACGGTATAATTATTTCCATACATATTTTCTTCTAAATTAATACTGCGTGTTTTAACACCTTTTAATATGTAATTGTATTAAATTCAAATTTAAACATTATTTAGTACCGAATAAACGAGAAATACTGGTTTCACTATGTTCAAGGACAGGAAATTCCAGTATTACTGTGATTCTGAGATATCATCATGGTAATGATACAAAATGTGATACAGCTAAGTTAAGTCGATATTTAATCCAATTGTTTGCATTTTAATTGATCAGTGCATAATAATAATAATTACGTTGCGAACGTACATGTGAATAGAAGTAGGATCTTGAGCATTTTCGTTCACTTGTTTGCGCACACTTTCAAAACTACAAGTTCATGTTGTCATCGCTGCTGTTCAACTAACTGCAAGAAGTTCATCTTGTGAAATTCTTGCCAATCTACTTTAGCACTTAATTATTTATTCATACCTATACATGTAAATGCTAAGTTGTATGAGGTGATGTTCATGTCATTCCCATTTAAGATACGACTTCGTAAATTTTAGAAATGCGTTCTTTTATTAAATTACAGTCTCAATAAAATAAGCTTTCCTCCAGACAGTGTGGAATTTTAACAATTACTTTGCTCTACACAATATTGGATAATTGTACACCTAATACAATCTAAGAACTCGATGCCATAACCATCTCGAGTACAACTGCTGCGCTTGATTAATTAGCAAGGGGTGAAAATTACTTTTTACTGCGAATTTTGTAGCGTTTTCATTTCTAAGTGCAACATAAGTAGAACAAATTTTATCCAATATTGTTATAGTATCAAGGAGGTGATAAATCATGTCAAAAAATTAAAATTGCACATTATCAGCTGATTATTTCATGCTTAATCCTATTATGTTCTTTTTTTTAATATATTATTGCAAATTAAGAAAATTTTGGATGAAGAACCAATTTGCTGTAGAGCAAAGATGATTTTTTCTATGTTGTTGGCCAAGGGAATACTTTTCATGCCGCCAGAAGTAAAGAAATAAGCCACTGGTTGTTTCCACTTCCTGGCTATTCCTCTAACCATGAAAACAAGTGCATGATCAGCAAGCTCACTTTTCACATAGTCATCTCCTTGAGTTGCAAAGCCATGAATAATGTCTTCCTTCGAATTATAGGAAAGTGACGGCTCAATTGACATTTCATCATACATCAATACACAGTATCTTTCTAGTGACGACATATCTTTCACAGAGTCTCGGAGGCATTGCAAAATTTGCAAATTTAATCCACTGCCAAAAGGAATTTTATGTAACATTTGCATTAAGGTTTTCCTAGATGAAAGAGCAAACACTTTCTCCAATAATCTGTAGCCTTTTGGGCTTGCTTTCATAATAGAAAGAGCAAAAACCTTATCATCTGTAGTGAAACGCCTCCCTTTAGGATGTCTCTTTTGCATTTCAACTTGAGATGTAATGAACCGCATTGTTGTTTTGTTTACTTTATTTTTTAGCAATTCACCGGATTCAGCATATTCAAGTGCTTGATGCAGTTGGTCTTTTATTGAAAGATTTTCTCGATCAAGATTGGATGCAGTTTGCTTCAAGTCTTTAGCTATTTTATAAAGGAATTTAGCTTTTGGTGACAGTTGATTTGATCTGGTGACATTAACTGCTTGTAATAAATTTAACCTCTTCCTAACACCTATAAAGAATACATACATATTATTATGTATACAATGATTTTTTGAATATATAAACGATGATTTTTATTGTTCATATCCACGAATACATACTAAACATCGAACTGACTGTCTTTAAATTAAGTAATAATAAATGTAACGGTCCAATGCATTACACTAAAATGTACAATAAAAAATCTGTATTATAGTTTTAATTATTGCTCTTAGGTTTTACAATGCAAAAATGAAATATTGGAAATCATTAACTTTCAGTTATTTCCTGTAATACATAATAAACTTTCTGGAATATTTTTCATTTTTTAATGTATTTATCAACTCAAATTAATATTAATTATTATTTTTTGAAAACATACCACGTTTAGATGTTACAACTTTTGCTTTGGGTGCTGGCTCAGGAGTGTGGAGTAATAATTTAATTCTAGATGTGCTCGGTCCAGGTTGATTTAAAATATCTTGCTGTGATGGGCCAGAAGCTTCATATGTATGGTTCGTTGGGACAGGAACATCAAATGGTCTACTCCTTGTCTCATATATATTAGTTTCTGATATCACATTATCTGTAAAAACGAAAAATGTATTTCACTTAATTCTTTGTTACTTAATGTGAAAATTATACTGCAGACATGTAGCTGTACCTGTATTAATCAATAGTTACTTTAAATTCCTTTTATATACATATTTCTTTTAAGTCATGCAAAATACACATACCGTCACACAATTGCAAAGTTGGAACAGCAGCCACGACAAGACCTGAGAGACTCTGATATGGTGCAGGAATTTTATATTCTTGTGAGAAATGTCTATCACAGACGCGGTAAGATTGTCGAACTTTCTTTTTTTCGACATTTTCCAGATCCTGCCTGTTTATCACTCTCAACCACTTTTGAAATACCTATTATTTTAAATATGAAAAATAAATAAATCTGCAAAACCTCATGTAATAAATATTATGAGAAGTGACAAGATTATTATTATGTATGATTTACAGCAATTTAATAGGTACTTCTACTTACATCATCCCGGTTTGGAAAACGATGGAGTTTTTCTGTTTTACCAGTACTTTTGCAAGCCGGTATGCAACAGTAGAAGACAGGCGGCATTATGACAAGATCACCTCAATCACAGTACAAAAGTCACGAAATTTAAATTTAAAACAAAGAACTAAACACACTAATACCAAACACAACGTTCAAATCGAATAAACGGTAAACTGATAAATAAACTACCGGAAAAAGTTCAGAAATGTTAAGAAAAAACTTTATGCAATGCAAATGGAGACTTGTCAGAAAAACGTTTGTTTGTTGCAAACTTGATCCAAATGTTTATTAAATAATATACACTGCGTTCGTAAAGTATGGAATAAATTCATTTTCTACGAAATAAACGATATTTATGTAAAATCCTGAAACAGGTCGATTTTTAATTAAAAAATGACACTATTTTAGCGGAATTTTGCATCTCCCCCTCTAACCCCCTCCGAGTGACAGTTGCCCCTTTAAAATTTTTAAATAGAATGGGGGAACATGTGATACCTCATTTGAAAGGGCTTGTCATTCTCTATTCAGTAGTATAAGAATTTTTTTTAATTCCTATTTTTTCTAAAAAGAATAATACATTAGATCTCTAGCTAGATCTCCTGATCTAACACCTCTTAATTTCTTTTTATGGGGATATCTAAAAAGTAAAGTCTCCAGAACTAAATCAAACAGTCTTGAAGAATTAAAATTAATTAATTAATGTTTTACATGAGTTTGAATTTCGTCTTGGTTATAGTCAAGAGGTAGGAGGAGGACATTTTGAACAGTTTCTTTGATATTGGTGTTATTACTTTTACTTCTACGTTGATTACATACATTAGTATCTACAGTTTCTACTCGTTTTCATAATGAATTTAAAAAAAAAAAATAAAAAAAATTGGAATTAATCAAATTACCCTGGAAATGAAATGTTTTAGATAAACGTCTGCAACGTTTGTACTATTATCATGAATCAAACGGTTCCCAGTTCGAACATTTCATTTCAATTATTTCATTTTAAAATTTTGTGTGTTGATTTTAAAATTTATTATTCTTTTTAGAAAAAATAGGAATTACAAAAAGATTCTTATACTACTGAATAGAGAATGAAAAGCTCTTCTAAATGAGGTATCACATGACCCCCCATTCTATTTAAAAATTTTAAAGGGGCAACTGTCACTCGGAGGGTGTTGGAGGGGAAGATACAAAATTCCACTAGAATAGTGTCATTTTATAATTAAAAATCGACCTGTTTCAGGATTTTACATAAAAGTCGTTTATTTCGTAGAAAATGAATTTATTCCATACTTTACGAACGCAGTGTATATTAATAAATGCAATATTAACATATTTCAAAAGTTTAATCTTTTATTTATTTTTCTCTAATATCCGTTAATTTTTTCCAGTAGTTTATAATAATGCAAGCGAAGAGATGATTTACCACGCGTTCTGTGATTTACAGACAGAATGAATCTGTGGACTAATCAAAAGACGCTGAAATACGTTTACGACCGTACAATAACGACTTATACCGATGTTTAATTTTAGGCGGTAATCTTGATGCATGACAGCGCCTCTTGTATCTGGAGTCAACACTACAATAACCGATTGACAGGTATCCATAACAGGTTCCCTATTGTAAACATAATACCTAGAAAATATATACTCAGAAAAAAAATTCTGTTGAACTAAGCTAAGAAGCACATGAGGTTCCATTAAAAAAAAAAATGAGTTACGACCCACTGAAAATTTGAAATGCTGTAAAAATGTTAAAAATCAAAATACAATCAAAAAGCTGTAGATTTCAACTTCTAGCGAAACCGGAAGTCCTGCCATATTCGATAGTATGTCGGAAAATTCATTTCTTTGTTTAATTTATCCTTTCCAAATTTCATGCAGATCGATGAAAAAATACAAATTCTAGAAGGGTGAGCACATGGCATGTGAATTTTTGGGAGGTATTGCAAGCGTTTCTTTACTCTTCTAGAAAACTTTGCGTCTACTATTTAACGTATTTTACACCCGGACGCCTCAACTATTAAAGCTACATTTACATTTAATTTCGTGCCAGCACGACACTTCACAAACTGTGTTGGATGTTGCGACACCATTTACATTGACGCAGAATATAAAGCTAAGTACACACTGGAGGAACAATCGGGAACTTTTAGTTACTGTTCCATGTTCCTTGAAAAAGTTACCGATAGTTTCTGAAAATTTCTTTAAGTTCCTTCACGTTTCTGTTTCCAGTAACAAAAGTTACTGTTTGTTGCATGTTTCCATTCGGAGCGGTAAATATCAAAGGAAAATGGGAAACAAGCAGCAACATGCAAGAACATAAAAGGAAGTTCCTTCATTGTGTACATCTTGTCATCAGTTTCTATAACGGCTTGTAGCAATCAACACCACATTGTGCTTGAACTTTTGAAGAATCATTTGTTTTAAAACGTCTAGCAAAGTAAAGTGGGATAGTGGCCTCATTATTAAATTAATTGACGCTGTGAATGTATTTGTATCCCTTCGGATCGTAAATATAAGTGTAGAAATGCGAAAGAAGATGCATGGAAAAAATATCTAAAGATATCGCAGTAGATGATATTGTAGAAAGCTGTAGTAGCGAAAAGCTTATCTTTTTCAGTCATGACTCTCATGACAATATTAACTTGTTATTTAATTGTTACGTGCAACAGTTTACAACAACGGAACAGAAACAAAATTCAGATGTTTCTCTATTTTGCTGCCTTTAGTGTGGACAAAATGTTTCTTAAAATAAACGCGTGCTGCAAATTTCGTGCCGAAGTATACACCTTATAAGCTTCCAATTCGTTGCTTGACAAAATTCCATGCCGGCATGCGCAGACAACTGTCAATGTAAGTGGTAACATACGAAGGCATAAGTCTAACTTTTGTGCTACGAATTCGTGCTGGCACGCACGTCAATGTATGAGGGGTCGCTTTTATATTCTCGGACTAGGCACGAATAGAAAAGATTAGAACAGCAACAAAAATCTATTTTTCAATATAGGCTCCTTGCTTTTGAATACAAGTATTACATCGTTTCAATGACATCTTTAATCCATTATAAAAATATTCATTTGCTTTGTCAGCAAAATGCCTTTCAACAGCCGCTATAAGTTCGTCATCGTCCCTAAATTTTGTTCCCCTTAGAGTTTTTTTTTTTTGAGATTTGGAAACAAAAAATAGTCACAGGGGACTAGATCTGGACTGTAAGGCGGATGGTCAATTTCTACGAAGCCACATTCAGCAACGGCAGCTTTTGAAAGTCTTGACTTGTGGGGTGGTGCATTGTCGTGGAGCAAGAGAATACCTAGGGTCAATTTTCCGCGCCTTTTCACTTTAATAGAATCTCTGAGCGATGCATTAAGCTTGCGTAATACTCTCTTGTTACCGCACTACCCTTATTCAGACAATCAATCAATAGGTCTGTTTGTTTGTATTGCTCGGAATTACTCTAAAAGCTATCATGTGTAATTTTCAGTCAAATTCGTATATCTCGTGCTGAAAAAACTTGGAATTTGACTGAAAACTAAACATGATAGCTTTTAGAGTAACTCCGAGCTATACAAACAAACAGACCTATTAAAATTCCTTGGCAATCTCAAAAAACAGTTGCTATTATTTTTCCTGTAGAAGGGATGACTTTTCAACTTCTTGGGAGGGCTGGTGCCCTTAATATGTCATTGCATCGATTTTTGTTTCGACTCAGGATCCAGATTTCATCTCCGGTGATAAGTCGATTGATAATTAAATCCGGTTCGTTTCCACAAAGCGCCAAAAATTGTTTACACGTCTCCATTCGGACACGCATTTGGAATGGCGAAAGCATTCGTGGAACCCATCTCGCACTAACCTTTGTCGTTCCGAGGTATTCGTGTAGAATTCTGAAAACCGTGGTTTCTGAAAGTCCTAGTTAAGCTGCTAACTGTCGTTTCTTTAATCTTGCATCTTCCAGTACCAAACACTTGGTTTTTCAATAACATCGGATGTGATCACGTCAACAGGCCGACCTGGACGGGAATCATCATCCAGTGATTCTCGACCATGTTCAAACCATTTTGATCATTCCCAAATAGTCGACTTGGAAGAACAGTTATGCCCGTATACAGCCAACATTTCTTCACAAATAAATTTTGGAGCTTTTCCTAGTTTTGTTAGGAATTTTATCACTGCTCGATATTCGGGTTTGTTCATTTTGATACGTGATAACACAAACTGACAGGTATTAGAACTAATAGTGCTGCAATAGTTTTGTAAATTGTCAAACACATTACCAAGGCATATGTGATTAAAAAACAATATAATAGTTCTGTTCCAACCACGCTTCGTGACGGTTTCGAAACCGTCATAGGCCCGGTATTATAAAAGCAAGTTTTCTTTAACTCCGAGTTTATTGCCATAACAACAATTGTGTCCACAATTGTTACCATGGGAATAAACCGGTAGTTTAAGCTAACTTGCCTTTATAATACCGGCCCATAATCAGTTTCCCACCGAAATAATGATCGATTTTGATAACTTTGTCAAGTGTAAAACTTTGATGAGTGCATGCTCGTGACGGTGTCGAAACCGTCACAAAGCGTGGTTGGAACAGACCTAATAAAAAATTGCATTAAAATTGAAAAGTGCCTAGTCCGGCAATATAAAAACGACCCTTTGTAAATGTAGCTTAAAACAGGTTTTACACGGAGGCAATGAAATGTAAGAAACATTGTTGCAATTAACATAATTACACCCAGGAAAAGTTATATATATAAACTTAAGATATAAATTTTAGATACTAAAACTATTGGTCGATCCCCAATATGCGATATGATTCAGCAACGCCGGGACGCAAGCAAAATGATATATTAGTGTTCCAGCTCCCATTTCCCAGACATGTAATGGGTTGCATTCCAAAATATTCATAAGGTGGATTGCAAGTGACTCGAATCTGTGTCCCTTCGATAGGATTACGGCAGTTAATTCTAGGGTTCTTATGTGTACATGTCAGAATTAGATTTTTTCCTTCTGTTTCCACCGGTGGACATCTTCCTGAAATATATTTTTACAATAATCACAAATTAATTTGATGACACCAGATTTGCGTAATTTATACTCAACAGGTTCCGTTTTAAAAATACGTACGGACACATCCTCCCAATTTTGATATCCATTGGCCCTTATAGCAGATAGCACGGGTTAGTCCTCCAGTTTCTGTCGTGGTGTTTTTTGTGCAAGTCAAATCAATGATTGTGCTTGCGATAACGCTGCTGTTTGGTAAGTAAGGATCTTGTTCGTGCCCAAAGACTGTTAGTTTTCCATTGATAGGATGATCGGGCAAAACACATCTGCAAGAGATAAAATGTTTAATATTGACACCTACGAGAAGAAATAATTACTTACTGAAGTTCAGACTGTCGTTTAAATCTAGATAAAGTTTGAAACGATTCCGCATTTATGAAAGTCATTTTACCTTGGTAAGTTATTTTTAGGAAACCTGTAAACGAAACCTATTAAATAAGTTACATTGAAGAACTGCTTTTTGTTATGCAATTTTATTTCAGTAATTCGGGGGGGGGGGGTCATGTTGAATGTCAATGATTATTATCGAAGTTAGCCAAGGTCAAGATTGACTTCAACGGTATAATTATTTCCATACATATTTTCTTCTAAATTAATACTGCGTGTTTTAACACCTTTTAATATGTTATTGTATTAAATTCAAATTTAAACATTATTTAGTACCGAATAAACGAGAAATACTGATTTCACTATGTTCAAGGACAGGAAATTCCAGTATTACTGTGATTCTGAGATATCATCATGGTAATGATACAAAATGTGATACAGCTAAGTTAAGTTGATATTTAGTCCAATTGTTTGCATTTTAATTGATCAGTGCATAATAATAATTACGTTGCGAACGTACATGTGAATAGAAGTAGGACCTTGAGCATTTTCGTTCACTTGTTTGCGCACACTTTCAAAACTACAAGTTCATGTTGTCACCGCTGCTGTTCAACTAACTGCAAGAAGTTCATCTTGTGAAATTCTTGCCAATCTATTTTAGCACTTAATTATTTATTCATACCTATACATGTAAATGTTAAATTGTATGAGGTGATGTTCATGTCATTCCCATTTAGGATACGATTTTGTAAATTTTAGAAATTCCTCCTTTTATTAAATTATAGTCTCAATAAAATAAGCTTTCCTCCAGACAGTGTGGAATTTTAACAACTGCTCTTCTCTACACAATATTGGATAATTGTACACCTAATACAATCTAAGAACTCGATACCATAACCATCTTGAGTACAAATGCTGCGCTTAATTAATTAGCAAGGGTGAAAATTACTTTTTACTGTGAATTTTGTAGCGTTTTCATTTCTAACAAGGATAGCAACATAAGTAGAACAAATTTTATCCAATATTGTTACAGTATCAAGGAGATGATAAATCATGTCAAAAAAATTAAAATTGCACATTATTAATCGTATTATATTCTTTTTTTAATATACGTATTATTGCAAATTAAGAATATTTTGGATGAAGAACAAAAGTTTAAATAGCTTTGATCCATTGGTAATATATCACCTGGACCTTTTTTTTTTGCTTTCTGAATTCTTTATTTTGTTTAACTATTGCTACCTACCTGCGTAGATAGGCAGAAGTTTTA
Source organism: Dorcus hopei (assembly GCA_033060865.1). Classification (NCBI taxonomy): domain Eukaryota; kingdom Metazoa; phylum Arthropoda; class Insecta; order Coleoptera; family Lucanidae; genus Dorcus; species Dorcus hopei. The sequence goes on from CM065425.1 coordinate 11,679,522, forward strand.
CATTGGAGCGAAACTTTACTCCAATGTTGCCAGCCAGCACAGTGGCTCGGGGGGTTCTCTAACCAAAACGAGAAGGCCAAACCAAAAACAGGCGCCACTTAATTTTTTTTGTAAAAGGAAACGCGTGAAAAATTAAGAAAACACGTTACGTCCAAAACATGAACACTTTTATTAATAGAAACACAAAACAAATAAAATAAAATCAACGCAAGTCGAACGATCTAAGTAAACAACAAGGCCATAAACATAATACGTTATTACCTAACTTTTCGGATCCGAAATCGCTGCACAACTACTTTAAAATGACGCAAAATGGTAATCGTCTATTCTAGCGGTAAAGAACCCGCGGTGTACGCTTGATGCGCGTTATTCGGAGAATCCTCCGCTACTCGAAACCTAATTTCGCGAGTGTACGCGAACACGTGCACAAATGCGGCTACATTCAATCCACCGAGAGCCGAAGGGAATTACATTAGTCAATCGAAACATATGACCTGCTAAGTAGCGTCGTTACGTCCGTCTAGGGGCGTCTCCGTAGACGTCGGCTTCTCCCCGGGTAGATGCGTCGCGTTGCAGTCGCACAGGGCCACGAGATGCTGGTTGAAAACAGTAGTCAAACGAAAGGTCAATGCCGTAACTTAGGGGGTCGGCAAAATCGTACCCAAAAGCCTATAAACGAAGGAAGAGAAAAACGAATGTCAGAGTCAGGTCGAGAGGAAAGAGCATCTTGCAGAACTTACCCAGTCGCAAAACTGGGCTGTCACAAGCTGCGGGGTAACTGCAGCTTTCCTATCCTCCAATGAACTTAGAAGTGCGGCATAAAGCCGTATCAAACACTTTCACCTCCTCGATGAAGCGAACACCACATTAAATTTACCACGATAGGCACATGTAGTTCATGGGACAGACAGATTCGTACTGAGACAATGACGCTACCCCCGACCGGTGAAAAGAAAAAAAACTACTAAAGAGAGAGATAAATTCGAATATGCCAATGACAGATTTTAAGTCGTCAACATAAGCCAATCAAGATAAAGGGCACAGGTTACTAGCATCGACGACAATTTCCGGTCCTAACTACATTCTTTAAGCGTGAACTCGTTCGACCGCTGATATACGCGTCTCCAAATAGGACCATGTAAATTGGACGATTAAAAATTACGCAGACTCAAACTTGACACAAAGCAAAGATGGGGTTATTTGTTATAATATGTAATTATTCGGCAGGTCTGAAATTTTTTGCAAAAATATGTTAAAAAGAGAACGTTGAGTGGAATGCGTAGGCATGGAATGGCACATTCCTACGCCTAGTGGAGAAACAGAACAAAACGGGTTAAAATTCGCTCGAATCGTTGAAATATGCATTATACAGGGTGTGCTCGCGCACGATCGAAAACAAATTGTAACACTATTCGTTTTTCGTCTCTTCTTTTATTACAAGCGAATCATCATCACATCATCGATGCCCTCAGAATATCTAAATGAAGCAACCAAAATTGTTTTGCTAAAATTTATTGACAGATTGTGATAGACCTATTTGTCGTGTTCATAAACATTAAACTAACAATAACAAATATGGGAAAAGTGTTTTGTTCAATTTATCTTTAATCTCCTCTTTATTCGCATGGTAATAATAATAATTTTTTTATTGATGTTTATTGATGCCAGGAAACAGAAGTTTGTTGCACAAGTCAAAACACTAAGGATAAGTGTTAGTATCATTAAAAAAGTACATAAATAATACAAGACATTTGCTTGTCATCACTCATAATTTTAATCGTTTAAAAATTCTTCGTAAAAGTAGTAAGCTTTATTCCATAAAAAGTTCTTAATTGTTCTTTTAAAGCAGCTTAATGTTAGCTTAGTTATACCCGAAGGTAATTTATTAAACAGTTTTATTCCTAAGTTTCCTGTGCCACCATCAGTACCTTTCAGACGCATGTTGTTAAGGCAAATTTTATCGTTATGGCGAATATTGTGATCGTGAATAACGTTATGGCATTTGTAATCTTCAAAAATAGATTTAACATAAATCAAACTCACACAGATAAAGTTCGACGAAACTGTAAGAATATTAAGTTTCCTGAAAGCCTCTCTACAGTCTTGTCTATATTGTAAACCAGCTACTATTTTGATAGTGCGTCTTTGTAAACGGAAAACCAAAGATTGGGAGCTAATGTGACCCCATATAATTATACCATAGGTAATATGACAGTGACATAATGAAAAATAGTCCATTCTCAAAGAATCAGTTGCAATGCAATGCTTAAGCCCACGAAGTGCAAAAATACCACTGCTTAATTTTTTAGCAATCATTTCAGTATGAGCATTAAAGTGTCGGGAAGAATCAACTTTCACCCCCAGAAATTTTGAAGATCCTTCTTCAAAATATTCTTTTCTTTTTAAGGAGAAAATAAGTTTTTCGGACTTGTGTAAATTTAGAGTAACCCTATTGTTGACAAACCATGCATGCGGCTTGGATTGTGCCTCCTCGGCAAGTTTTGAGACAGTTTCTAGAGAATCACTTTTTACCATCAGTGTGGTATCATCCGCAAAATGAACGGTTTTCACTTGTAGGTAGTTAGAAAAATCATTAATAAAAATAATGAAAACAAGGGAACCAAAGCAAGAGCCTTGCGGAATGCCCCGAAGGAGAGAAGCTCTTTCAGAGTCAAGTCCCTGGAACCTGACCAGTTGATACCTACAGCTTAAAAAAGAAGATGTTACAGCATGATGGTTCTAAGTTATAAAAATAAAGCTTTTTTAATACTCCTAAAATATTGTGTGGGACACAATCGAAAGCCTTGGAAAGATCTAGAAAGGTTCCTATACCATATCTCCCTTCCTCAAAACAGTCAACCATGAATGATACATGTTCAAGCACAGCACTAGTTGTGTCCCGTCCTTTTCTGAACCCGTATTGACAATTAGCAAGCAAGTTGTGGCTTTCAAAGTGCTTTATCAGTTGGGAATACAAGATTTTTTTCTAGAACCTTAGAAAATATTGGAAGTAAGGAAATAGGTCGATAGTTGTTTACCTCATTTAAGTCCCCCGATTTTTGCAGAGGAATAACCACCGCAATTTTTAAACAAAGAGGAAAAGTAGACTTTCTAATGCATTCATTGATTCAGTGTGTCAAAGGAAGAATAATTAAGTTCTTTATATACTTGATCACAGAGACATTTAAATCATAGAAATCTAATAAGTTGTTATTCTTTAGGTTATCAATTACATACCGTACGACTACACAGGAAACCTCGAAAAATCTGAAAATAATATTATTGTGTAAATTACAGCCTTTTGTCAACAGCAGTATAGGATCAACATCAGCTTTAGGTAAATTATTAGCAAGTTCAGAAGCGATTGTCGAAAAAAATTCATTAAAGTTATTGCAACTAATACTACAGTTATTTTCAGTTTTATTGCTGGTTTTCCATATGCTAGACATATCTCTAATAATTTTCCACAAAGCTTTTGTTTTATTGTCTGCAGCGTCAATGAATTTTTTGAAATAACTCTCTCGTTTGGAATTGTTTAATCTTCTATAAGTATTCCGCAGAGTGTTTCTTTCCTCTCTGGAAGCATCAGACTGTGAAATTTTATAAATATTGACTGCAGCTCGCAATTTCTCACGCATTTTACGTAAATCATCGTCAAACCACTTTACAGTATTATTTCTAGGTCGAACCTTCAGAGTTTTAACTGGAAAGGCTAGTTCAAAAGACTCTTTAATGACAGATACGAATAATTTAAATTTATGGTCAATATCTAACAATTATAAAGACAATTGTTCCTATGGGAATAAACTGAAGATTAAAATTAAACTGTGACTGAGTAACCGGGATTGAAATAAGTAATAAACAGGAAAGGTCTAGGAATACTATCCTGCGGAACTCCGTGGTTGACTCGAATGAACTTAGGAGCTGCATTTAACCTAAAACGATTGGTCGGCAAGCTCGTATTATAATGTAACCACAATAAATTTCTACCACTCTTGGGGTCAATTATTTAGGAAAGAATCAATATTACATAATATAGTATACTATAATAGTTTTAAAGTGTAGTTAGGGTTACCAACCTACCAACCGTACTCTTTTTCAGTACCAAAAATTGTGTACTCTTAAGGCCCGGTTTTTCAATATCAAGTTAAACTGTAACTCTCGGTTTATTTCCAGGGCGACAATTGTGTTCTTATGGGAGTAAACTGAAGGTTAAAGTTAACATACGATTGAAAAACCGGGCCTAAGCCTGGTTAGTAATTATTCTCTTAATAATTCGTATTTATTTTTTGTTTATATTGTATTTTTACAAATTGCCTCATTTAAGTTCCAGTCAAGAAGTAAGAGTGCTAGGTGAAGGTTGGCATTTCTGCAAAACTTCAGTTTATTAAGTTTGACATCTCAAATTTTTTTGACACAATAAATAAAAGCCTGATTTATCAAATTTGTTTCAAAAGTATGTACCTACGACATGTCAAATCCTTGCCGGGATTTTATTGTCCGACATCTTGCGGCTGATTTTTGACCTAATATTGCACTTTACATTTTATAGGATATGTTTGGTAATTGTATGTACTTTCCCCAATACTAACCACTTTGTATTTTGTCAGGTACTGGATATGGTAACTCCAAGTGTAGTGGTATTCTGAGTTACCTTTGACGTAGAGATCGAAGAACATGTCCACATCTGTTCCAATTAAAATGATTTCTTGTGTTAAATTACAATTAAAATAACCATGAACGCATCATACCCTAGGAAGAAAACGCAGTGCGCAAACATAAAAGACGCATTGCCACATTTCGGCGTGATTGCACCAACCCTCTCTCGGTTCAATATTTTCTTCCATGTTGACTATAAAATTTTATTTCGCCAATAAGAACCTACTCCGTAAAACCCGAGTTATCAATTTTATATTCGAGGAAAATCGACTTCGAATAAAGCGGCGGCGATCTAACGGCATAGTTATCCGGCGCTTTATGCTCGAACGTTTTATTGAAATGTAATTGCGCGGCACATTAGGTAAATTTTGTTGACTGTTATGCGTATGGCGACGGTTATTAAAGAACGTAATCGAAGTTTATGTTATAATTAAAGCAGGGTGAAAATAATGACTCAGGAAAGATGAAAGTTATTTTAAATGTAATATGTATGAACAAATTCATTTGCACGTCCCTGTTTCTTGACTGAGTGCTATATTGAACTACTTAAATTCCACATATTTTCCCATCTTTCGTGATTGAAATACTTTATGAACTGTACACCACAAGTGAGCTTTCGCATTTTATTTATAAATTTATTGTGTTATAAAGGGTGCAGTAAAATCGTTTGTTTTAAAATGAACCGTGCCGCTTATGGGTGTATTGTCTGTTTTCTTAATAATTCCGTGCTGTGCGGAATTCATAATACCTCGTCAGCTTTATTATACAATTAGCGTGACGTCAATGCGAATTTTCCCAATACCACCCGTACATGCTGCACGAGTAATATTATCAGCCATCCTGTAAAAGAGAATTCCTTAATAACCTATGCATAATCTGTTGAAGCAAGCTGGCTTCGTAATTAATTGCTGTCTGGTCCTAAAATGAGCTGGGAGACTTCACTTGGTTGAAATATAACACAAACAAATTATGTATGTATCATACATTCGGTTTCTTGTAATATAACATAACGCATGTCCAGAAGTCTGTAATTTAGTTTTAGTCACACTATATAAATCAATCTGGTTTTATTCGCCTTTGTACAGAAATATTTCATATGAGCGATCTTTTTTATTTGGAAAACCTCAAGCTAGATCTGCAAATGAAATTGAGCTGCTTTTCTTCGAGGAGTAAAAAAATCAAATCATTTCGTTCGTATACAAGCACGTTTATTTCTGCACACACACGTGCGACAAAAAACGAGATTTCTTTGTGTACTCGGTCTCTTCTAGACGAAAATAAATGGGAATGTACTGAAACAAAGGCGATTGTGTAAAAAAATGTGTGGATCACATTGGCCATGTATGACAAAAAATTGAAAATCGCTGGGCTCATTAGTTAGTCATGAACGCTCGTTCGAGAGCGGTTCGTGCGTGCGTGGTGGCGTTCGGACGATTTATTTCAATTTTAAAAATTTTCGCGTGCGGAAAACTCTCGTGTTATTTGAACAAAACCGATTTTCTCGTGGTAACAACACGACGTGCTCCGTTTATCTACATTTAGTGTGTGGGTGTGTGTGTACTAGAACGGGAGTAATGGTGAAAAAGCGCCGCGGCGAAAATGTGGTAGCGAAAAAGTAAGTGCTTCTTTTATATTTTCTGAACGGGATTTTCGTTTTCCTTTTAAATAGAGAAAATTCTCAATTAAAAATTTAAGATTCCATTGCAACCCCCCGCCCGCGCCGACATATTAATCAGATAATCAGTTTCGAAGTGAACTTTCGCCGTTGCCATAGTTACCGTGTTAAATGTTGCATTTGAATTCGAGTTTTGGACATTTTATATCACTTTGAATGAATTTATGTTACATTCTTGTCTCCCCAAAATGCTTCACTGTACTACCAAGTTATGCGATAGTCTATCTATAGCAATTACTGAAACGGGCCACTTTTGTTTGGTTTCTTTGTTCTTTATCAATCTAAGAGGCTATGATTTTGCGTTAGTGGTGGAGGAGCCGATTCGCAAAAAAATGACTAAGTCAACCCTTCCTTTGTTTGCAACGATGACTTTTTACATTTTAACAAACATGGTAGTAACAAGTATCGTAAATAACATTCATTTGATTGGCACGGGAAATGTAGATTAAACAAGACTGTAATACATATTTAACAGAACCACTGTATTTAGTAAGGATTTCATTCTAAGAATTGCATAATGTAACTTATTAACCGTAGAGAAAATTGCAGCCACATTTTCATCCCATTTCAACTGACAATCGATTACAAAGCCAAGAAATTTAGTGGAGTTCTTAAGGCTGATATATTCATCACTAAAAATTGTGCTATCGAAACTTATTCTATTGTAAAAAGGCATTACAACGGTTTTGTTTAAATTTAGCAACAAACGATTTTCATTACGCCAATCCTGAACTGCAGTGATAACAGATTTAGTATTCTGAAGTAGGAGTTCCTCAGTCTGGGCCGAGACCACCACTGTCAAGTCATCAGCAAACATACAAGGATGACCAATGGATAGATTTAAAGGGAGATCATTAACAAATAACAAAAACAGTAGTGGCCCCAGCACAGAACCCTGAGGGACACCCATGCACAAATCAGAACACTTTGAAGTTTTATCGTTAATTTTGACAACATTGGTTTCTATTAGTTAAAAAAGATCTAAACCAATCATTTGCTTGGCCCCTGACACCATACCTATCAAGCTTCATTAATAGAAGCCCAATATCTACGGTGTCAAAGGCCTTAGAGAAATCAAAAAACAGACCAATTACATGATTACTAAGGTCAAGCTCATTATCAATAAAGTCAATTGTCGAGACGATAGCAGTCTCAGTAGATTTCCCAGATAGAAAACCATGCTGCTTATCAGTGATGGCACCATATTTCAGGAGGAAAGACATAACTTGCCTATGCACTAATTTTTCAATAGTTTTAGAGAAAACACACAAAATCGTTATTGGCCGATAATTATCAACACTAGTCACATCCCCCGCCTTATAAACTGGAATTACTGAGCCAGTTTTTAGGACTGATGGAAATCTTCCTGTAGAAAAAGATAAGTTTATCAGTTTTGTTAAAACTCCAATTATTTCCGCACAACAGCTTTTAATCACGGCAGACAGAACACCGTCATTTCCAGCAGCATTTGACTTCAAGGACAGGATCTCACATTTAACATCACATTCAGTTACCTCCAGTAGAACAAATGAATTTGGTAGGCCTCCAGAATTCGAGTAGGTCGGAGCAGGAGCTTCACCAAACTTTGCATGAATCTTATCAGTGGGGCCATGTGTAAAATGGGCAGCGAAAATTTCTGGGTGAGGTGAGATACTACTTCATTATTATTATCTTTCAGTGAAACTTTTGCGTGATTCCTTTTACCACTACAGGCAGTCTCCTCATTAATGATATTCCAGATATTTTTAGAAATGTTATTATTTCTGTAGATAAGTTTCCAATAAAAGTTTTGCTTGGCATCCTTAATTAGTTGCTTATACTCAGACTTCATATTCTTATATTTATCCCGTAGTTCAGGGCAGGGCAGGTGAGTGGATAACCAAAAAAGATCTTTTAATTTATTGCTCATGTCTTTGACTTCCGGTGTAATCCAGTTATTCATTACTAATTTCCTTTTTATTTACTTAAGTACAATGCGACTCTTTGATTAAGTATAACAGAATGTCAATAAACATAGTAAACACAGCATCCGTATTTACCCCAACGAAAAGTACGTCCCAATTTAGTTCAGACAAAACACTCTTAAGATCATCGATATCTTTCTTTGAGAGACATTTGATCAGAGCCAGATTTTCATCAGGCTTTTGAATGCCTAGCAATTCAAATGAGAGAAGTTGTGCTGCATGATCTGATATACCAGGATTAAAAACTCTAGTAGTATACCCAGACTCAGGTAAGTTTGTGATAATATAATCATTTGAAGAAATTGTAGTGTTGCCGTTAACTAAAGTGACAACACGTGTAGGTTCCGTGATCACAGACTTCAGGTTAAAAGAAGCAATCAGGTCTAGCAACATGTTGCAATAGTTTGAGCCAGTAAGAGCATTTACATTGAGATCTCCACAGATTACACTGTCCAACAGTCAAAAAAACCCGTCAGGTTTCTCGACTGTTTTTAATGTTTTTGGGGTCGCTGAATACGAATCTGCAAACAGTTTTTTCGGGTCACCTCAGGTTCTCGTTCTAGGCACCAGTAAAGAAATCAATGAAGCAGTATACTAAAGATAAAAAGAAAGAAAAACCCATCGTGTTTCTCAACTATTTTTAATATTTTTGGGATCGGTGAACACGAATCTATAAAGAGTTTTTTCGGGTCACCTCAGGTTCTCGCTTTAGACACCAATAAAGAAGTCGAAGAAGCAGTATACTGAAGACAAACGAGTTCTTTGTCTTCTGGAGCGAGAACCTAAGGTGTCCAAAAAAACCGTTTGCAGATTCGTATTCAGCGATTCCAAAAACATAAAAAACAGTTGAGAAACCCGACAGGTTTTTCTTTTTTCTTGTCTTCTGTATATTGCTTCATTGACTTCTTTACTGATGTCTACAACGAGAACCTGAGGTGACCCGAGAAAACTGTTTGCAGATTCGTATTCAGCGACCCCAAAAACATTAAAAACAGTTGAAAAATCTGACGGGTTTTTATTTTTTTAAATTTTTGTTGTACCGTGTTATTATTTGCTTGTCAGCAAGATCATTAAGAATAGTTGATAGATTATGTAAAAACCATAAGAAGTTACCATTTGGTGGACGGTAAATAACCATTACATATATCGTCTCTGACATATACCGCCACGCCCTCATGTTTGGAGGACTCCCTACAAAAATGGGATACTAAATAATAATCTGGCAGGTTCACAGATGAAATAAGAGATTCAGTACACCAGTATTCAGATCAACAAAGTATGGATGGATTTTCCACCTTCGTCAGTACCTGAAGTTGGCCTATTTTATTGGTCAGAGATTGAACATTGAGATGTATTAGTTTATGTGGCAAGGTATGGGATAGTGTACTTACTAAGTTATCATTTTTATTGTCTTCACACGGTGAAAAAACCTATTAATTTTTATACCATTAGGCCAAGTTGAAAAGCACATGGCCTTCTGTAGATCTGATTTATTAATAGATACTTTAAACGAGGCATAACTCTCTGGCTGCCTGGAGTTAATCTTCTCACATAGAGCTTCTGGAAACGAAGGTTTTAGAAATTTTATTATATCATTTTCGGTTGTATTTGGTTCAACCTTATAAACTTGGAGCGAAGTCATCTCCGTTGCTCCCTTCAATGAGCAATTACTACTAATCTTTAGAGCACCCGTTATAGGTTTGTTAAATTCATGTTTACTAGATTTATTTGTTTGTTTGTTCCTTCCAATATCGGAGGAAGAAGTTGACATCGTAGTTAACTTCGTTGACATTTTGTCAGTTGGTAAAGAAGATTCTTCTACTTGTAATAGACTCGGTGGCTTCGGATTATTTTATCATTTTTTAAGGTTTTTGTTACATCGTTACTAGAGTAATTCACTGAGCGTACTGCTTGACTATAAGAGTTGTTGGTTTTGTTGATTTCAGGATACTGCGTTTCCTTACATCTACTGGTTGGGAGAAGTTTAGTGATATCTTTATTGAGCGTCATAATTTCCGCCCGCAGGTTCTGGTTTTCTTTCTTCAAGTCGCGATTATCTTTCTCTAAGTTTTCCAATTTTTTATTAATTTTTTCAAACATCTTTAGTACATTACACGATAATGCTTCGTAATTGGTTAAAAGCTTACTTAGGTCCGGGATTTTTGATGTTCAAGGATTTCTTCGACATTGATGTTCGTAGAGGGATTCTCGGTATTATCATCTGCTAATGATGACACACACGGTCTTCTTTCTGGTTCGCATTCCGGACATTTCCATGTTTTTTCCAAATGGAAACCTCTTTTATTGAGTATTCCTCCGCAGGTCTTGTGGAGAAAGTTCCTGCATTCGGTGCACTGGATAACCGCTTTGAGATCGTTAAATTGTGATTTACACGAGAAGCAGGAGGCCCCCGACTCACTTTCCATAATATTTATTCGAAATTTTTATGTGGGTTTCAGTAAGTAGTCCCAAATAATGCGATATGAGCAAGTATGCAGGTAAAAAGTTTTATCACGCGCTGCGCGGTCCAGTTTTTTAACACCGCACTTCAGGAGATTGAGTCCAATTATCGCTTCGTGTGGCTGTGTAAGTAATGGACCTTTACACTCATATTACATCCCAGGTCTCCGTAATGACTAAGCATGTTGTTTACTAGATCAACATAGTTTTCAGCTTTGTGGTTGCCAGAAAATTTCTGGGAAAATGACGTCCACGCATTTCGCTCAGTCTCATTCATGGAGTCTACGAAAGCAGTATCCTTTATGAGTCGTCTTATTTGAGGACCATCAAAGATTCCAGCTTTCAGTTTTTCTGTACTTAACCCAGGCATTTTTCGTCCCATATATGTAAAACATGATCCATTCTGATCTAGAGCTTTCACAAACTGTTTCATTAGGCCCAATTTTATATGCAATGGGGGCAAAACGATTCTGTCTCGTCCAACTAAGGGTTCACGAGTGACATTAAAATTCCCAACGACCATGTTCTGTCTCGTAGGCCACTCTCTTCTCACCCAGTGGTCTTGTTCGGCTCTACTATCCCAGAGACACAAGAAGCATGGAAATTTTGTGTAGCCACTTTGCTGGCCACGCAAATTAACCATTGATGTTCATGAAACTTAATCTTCTTCATGACCAAAGCTATGTTAACGTAGTCTTCTTTCATTGTGCTCGAGTGAGCAATTGGTATTGAGCTATATTTGTTGCCATTATGCAGAAGGACACATTTTAAAATCCGCTTAGAACTGTCAACAAACAGGCGCCAATCATCTGGACAATATTCAGGAAGACCCATTTTTATCAGGAGTCCTTTAACATCTTGACAGAATACAAGATTGTTTTCCTGATAGAAGAAAGGTAGCAAATCTTTTTCCCTTGTACGGTAGAATGTAATTTTTGTTTCACGATCAAGTAATTTTTTATCATTTAATCTAGACGCAAGTAATTCAGAAGCTTCTTTAGAAAGGCTGAGATCTCTGATAAGGTCACTTAACTCGTTCTGGTTAAAACGTTGAGGAGTTGATGATGTACCCTCATATTCAGCGTCGCTTACTTGATTTATACCAGAGGAGGCATCAGAAAGATTAAATTCATCCTCAGAAAGCTCTGGGAGCTGGTGATAAAATGGAATTGGTACTTCATCTGAGTTATTTCGATTGATGCCAGTAATATTCACAACACAGAAATAGCAGTCATCAATGTGGTTTCTGGGTTCTCTCCAAACCATCGGCACACCGAATTTCATACTCTTTCTTTTCCCATTATTCCATTGTCGTAGGTATTCCGTACATATTTTACATACAATGTGCGGAGCCCACGTTGTATGACTTTGTACGACTTACCAGGGCTGCTTATAAAAAATCTGGAACACTCTAAATATTTCCTAACATATTTTCTTTTAGCAAGAACGTTCGGACACGTCAATTAGTACTTTAAATTTACCATATTTTAGACTATTTTATTACGAATTTAAAACGGACACATTTTTTTATGTACATCTACATAAAAATTTTATAGGGTCACAAGAACCCATAAAATTTTTATGTAGGTGTACCTACTTAGAAAAATACGCTCTTTTGAAATTCATAACAAAAAGTTGGGGTTTCTAAAAAATTGAAATTATTTTTATACCGCAACGGTACGCCCTGTACAGATAAACGAACCACTTTAAAATATGGCAAATTAAAAGTACTAATTTCCATAAATTAGGAAAAACGTAGGTAAATATGGTAACGTCGCACCCCTATATGGTTTATAACAATGGGTTGAATGGTAAAAATGTTTTTAAGTTAGTGGTGTTGTATCTTAAAAAGTATAGCTGATAGAAAAAAAAACTGTTGTCATTTTTGGAATCAGCACACCAAATATAGTCAACATCAGGTCTAACATTCTAGGCAGCAGACCAAAAATTTTTTTTGTAGGGCTGTGTAATAGGTCTATTCGATAGCTCTGCACTTTCTACACTTTTAACAGCTTTACTCTATTTTTCTTACTCCTACTTACATTCTATTATATACATCTCACTCTCTCAGGAGCGGTCGGTGCAAAAAGTGTGGAAAAGTGCAGAGCTATCGAACAGGCCTAATAAATTGATATTTACATTGCTATTAACATTGTTACTAACAAAGAGCTGCAATGAATTTCAGAAATGTATAACAATGTTATTGACACTGTTATCAACACTATTTGATAATGCTATGAACACTGTTACTGAAAGTTATGAATACCTATGTTGATAAATTTGTTTGTCCTTGTAAACTGAAACTTGGTGGTTCCACAAACATTCATACTTACGTAAAGCAGGGTTGGTCATGTAAATTACGTGGTACATAGTTTACATAAATTACGTATTTTACGTCACGTAGAAAACTATTTTTTTACACAACTCTTTTACACCGTGTAATATATTATTTTTTTAAGAAACAGCATTGTCAGCGCAACCAGAAGGTAAAAAGTATGAGTTTGCAAGTGTATCAATACAGAAATTCACAATTATTCACTTAAATTTGTATTGTTTGAATAATAAACATCTAATATAAAAAATAATGCCAAAATGTCAAACTATGAACTTCTTTCTCTCTGGTTACTCATTTACAAATTAATATTATTCATTTACAAATTAATATTCAAATAAAAGTTTCACTGTATCATGTGGAACATATTTTAAAAACAGTTTATTGTATACACTGTTCCGTTTAGTTTGGGCGTTATGTTACATTTTAAATGGAACATATACAGGGTGTTGGTAGAATAAGTGCAAAAAGTTTAACCACATTACCATGAAAGCATAGAGACCACGGAAAAATAATTAAAAAAAAATTTATAACAGGGGGAGAATTATTTTATCCGCCCCTTATACGACAGTCATGAAACAACAAAAAACTTACGGAACCTGCTTCGCTGATCGTAGGCAATAAACATCGCAAGCATATGCAATATGCTAATATGCAAAGGCGCACTCACTCACCGAAGAACAGATGGAAGAACATATTCAAACGTTCACTACAGTAATTCTACGAATGTTTATAACAACTTTTCAAAGTGGCATCCATCATTAGCGACACACACACGAAACGTTCGAATCATTCCATAATCGCGTAAATGCGGGGACATTAGCTGTAAATATTCTTGCATTGCACATTTGCACTTTTCACAAACTAAACTGTTAATTCCAAAGGATGCGGAGCAATAAACTGTGTGTCGTGATCATAAATGAAATAAAATGAAGCAAATTTCTTCGCTACGATACGACTTACTGCGACGTGAAAATAATCTGCTTTTATTAACCGTCCAAACTCCGCAAAGGTTACTGGGTCACTGCTCGTTTACAGTTCTGTTTTTTGTTCCAACAGATGGTTTCTGCGGTCGAATAAAATTTCCTTTTCTTGACCTACCTCAAAGACATAGACGTGCGATTAATTCTTGCCCGATTTTCAACTGCGATTTTCTCGAAATGTGTAAAACTTTTGTTAAGGACATATGAGTTCAATCGTTGCCATTTATGGTGATGTATTACAGGTTTAAATATTTGCATACAGCAAGAGAACACCCGGTATTTGCATTTTTTGATTTCGGAATGAATTCTAATACTTGTTTTCGAAGTGATGCAATCCCAATAACGCAGATAATCGAGCCCTTAAATTAATTTTTAACTTTGAAGACACAGCGGTCCCAAATAAAAAGAAATATGATCCCCAACCAGCTATGAGGTCTCCCCAACAGTTATTCATCTGCTTTGGAACGCACCTAGAAATCTCAATCCCCTCGGTCCAAAAATTAAAAGCCATTTTGGGAAGTGTAATAAGAGTGAGAGAATTCTATATCATTTTTAGCCGATCTTTCAATGATACTTCAAATAGCCGAACCACGTTGGTTCTGAAATAAAATACCATCTTGGGATGTTCAAAAATGAAGGATTTTATAAAAAATTATTATTATGATTTTTTAGTCATTTTTTCATGTGCCAAACCTTTGTTGGCCTATAAACGAAACATCATTTACGGCTGCCGAATATTTGCCACGTCGAATCACCATCGATTGCGCCTGATCTTGGCTATAAATAAATTCATAAGTGTCCATCTTGTGCATAAACGAGAATGTCACGGGCGAAAAAATCGACAGCAAAAAGTTGTTTTTGTTTGTCGTAGGTCAGCTTTATTTTGCTGCTACTTCTGCTCCCATGGTATTTTTGCTTTTTGCTACTCAACTATTTTTAGGAATTGCCAGACAGTTTTGCCATAATTTAATTATAATATGCAATAAACTTTTTTTGTCTCTATCCAATTTAACGGTGCATTATTTATTGCAACTGCAACAAACGAACAAAAATTAAAATGCAAAAAGCGTGCTTCGTATAATACTTAGAAAGTGTTATGTTTTGTATCACAAACTCTTTTAAACGGACACTAAATGGCGCACAAACACTTAACGTTTCGCAGTCGTTCGACAGCTTCGTTTAAAAGAGTTTGTGATACAATTTTCATCGGACAAGAACCAGCTTTAATTATGTTATGTTTTGCTCACGTTCACATTTTAATTTATTTATTTTTCATTTCAATCTGTAATTTTAGTTGCCACGGGCAGCTATTTGGCCGCACGCGCACGGTTTGACAGCTTAGTGTTCGAGAGGCCTAGAAGTATAACATTTACGGTTAAGCCCTCCGCACACTGGGCGACTAATTCACACGATCAATGACATCCAAAATCGCGACTTAAAATCGTGTGACGAGCAATGCCATACTATGTCTTTCTTATGTACTTTAATCATCAACAAAAAATGAATGCAGATCTCGTTCTCCACTTCTTTTCACTTTTTTTTTACTGTACTTTTTAAAATATAAGTTCCAAGTTACTGAGTGGTTTTAAACTTCCTCAGTGAGTGGTGTAATACCGAAGTTCTGATAAGTTTTTATATTAAACAATGATTACAAAAAAGGTTAACAGCTCCAACTAATCAGTAAACTACTCCACATTTAAATGTTAGTGATGGCAACCAATTACATAGTTGTCTGCACGCTACTCAGGATTTTGAAGTTTGCTCAGCAATAATATCCAATTCACCATATTGATGTATATCCATATTTAATGTTCGCCGAAAGCTTTTAAAGATATCATTAAATTTACAATGGAGGAATCTCTTAATTATGCGAAATCTCTTAATTACTTACGGAATGTGAATTTTTGTGTCAAAAAAAATTATTTTTGGACGTATTGGCATTTTAGTGGAACCTCGAAATCCATCCTTGAATGACTAATTACTAATTACCATAGTAACATTTTTTTAATCATAAGAAATTGTAATAATTTTGAAGACGATATGCCAGAGGGTCACAAAAAACTACTTCTAAGGTCTTATAATTATATTTTGTTCATCAGTACAATAACTATGAATTAGATGATGACATATTTCGGTTTAAGAACCATTCTCAAATCTGAAATTAATGAAATTTGCGCTTAAAAAGACAACTGATTAAGAAAAATTGAAACAAATCTGTTAAGCAAGACACATTAGCACGTGGCAATTTTTACTTAAATTAAGTCAAGACACATTAGCACGTGGCCATTCTTACTTAAATTAAGTGACAAACAATGCAAGAACTTGAAATAAGGCAAATAAAAGTTCCTAAATAATACCATCTTATATGGGTAACAAATACTACAGTGAAAGCTGAAAACGCGTAAATTCTTAAATAGTACCAACTTATGGGAAACAAGTTACATTTGAAAGCTGAAGGCGGCGAGAGAATTAAATAATACCACTAAAGGGTAACAATTACATTGAGCTTATAGTTTTTAGGGGTGTCTAAAAATGAAGGGTTTTTAAAAACATTTTGAGACTTTCTTTTCTGTAATTCTTCAACTATTCTGTACGTGCCCCAAAAGCTCAAACTCAGGTTTTGAAACTTTTTACTTTGATTTTCCAATAAATTTTTTTCATGGGTGCAATTTTTAGTGGTCCAGAAATGAAAAGATATTTTGGGGTATATAGAAACGGGATACCAGTTTTTTAGGACATGTCGAAACCTTTTTTTTTTTTTGGATTATTTTTCAAAGGTTTTTAATGTAATCCAATTGCTCTTGTCCAGAAATGAAAAGCCATTTTAGGGTGTCTAAAAATTAGGCATTTGCAAAAATGAATAATTTTATAGAATTCTAGTTCTGTTTTCTTGTTCTGTTCTGATTTTTTCATGTTCCTAATTTGCCTGGCCCTGGAAGTAACATTTTCATATCTACTTCAATTTGAAAATCAAGCTAAAAGAAAATAAAGGAATAAAGAATGCCATTAAAAGAAGTTGGAGACTTCCTTTATACTGATTTGAATCGTTAGCCTCTACATATGAAGTAAATGATTGGACACTCTTAGGGCCGGTATTATAGCATGAGATTAAAATGGCAGTTTAATCTAAAGATAAAACTTCAGATCAGTATAATATTTTCAGACTAATGAGTATGAAATTAAACACAAATTAGACAATAAATTGAAAAAGATTCGATCAAACTAACCTCACTTATATTAACAGTGAGTTTAAGCTTCTCTTCAACCACCGATTGACGTTTAAACTTAGAAGCTGTTGTCATCGGCAGGTATAAAACGGGAATATCTTAAAATCTGAAGTTTAACTGCAGTTTAAATCATTTTATTGATTGTTTAAGCTAAGTTTTCAGATTTGTTTGCAAAAGTTTATCGGCAACGCTGGAAATTAATTTGAGTCTCGGCTCCGACCGAGATTCGAAGGAGGGAGATATTTTAATATACAGGGTGTTATAACTCCAAGCGAAAATGAAGGAACCTGTAGGCGGTGATATTTTAGCTAAAATGTTTACTTTACACTCCTTCATTTTTACAGTAAGTTATAAAACAATAATTGCATTTAAACAAAACATTTACTTGAAAATTCTTATTAATGTTTTATTCTGTCCCCTTAACTCATGACATACTTCTTTTTATAATTCATTTCATGACTTGCTATTATTTATTGTAGTTAAACATTGATCACATGCAGAAACTCCACCTATCACCACCTACAGACCTACACGTTCCTTAATTTTTCGTCTCGAGTTATGAAACACCCTGTAGGATGGCAATAATTATTTAAATTATTAAAATCGATTCTTTTATTGATAGATTTTGGATTATTGACAGTCAAACGCGTTTCTAGGGTATTTCTTTTATGGAAATTTTAAAAATATTAAGGAAGTTTTAATCGCGACATCCTGCGATCACTTTTTGACCTAACAAAATTTTTTAAAAACTCGTGCGAATTTTTTAATGCATGATAAGATAACATGGAACATTCTGGATGGATTCTTGTTATTTATAAATGAACTGTACTTTTCAAATTTAGAAGTTTTGTTCGAAAAAATATACATAGGTACATACATCTTTGGGGACTAATAGAGACTTAAGCGACTTTCGCTTTCTCCGGAAATGAAATCAAATCAATTACATTGAGGTACAATTGAATACTCCGCTTATTTTAGATTGTGTATTTCAAAGTGTATGTGACATTGACAATTTAAAATCATTTCTGGCATTCAATAATTTTGAATTACTCATGATTGAAAAAATACTTTTTACTTTTAAATCATCTAAAATTGACACTTCTCTGTATTGAGTTTTCTTGCATAGGGGAGATGGGGGCAATGAGAGCCACTTAAGGAAAAATCAATAAATTTTGAAAAGTGTAAAATGTATTTTCTCAACAATTTTATGCTGTTTCGTACAAGGAAAAATCATTAAAATGACGTAAATATATCATTCCTGTCATTAACAGAAATTATAATACAGTGCACTCGCGCTAACGTGAACTAATTAAAACCGACTCTATTCATGTTTGCGCGATTGTTCATGTTTCCGAGATTTAGGGGAAAATTTAGAAACACCATTCACACTCCACTTACACTCAAACTTGACCCTCGTCCTTATTTGAAATTGAAATTTGCTTTTATATTTACTCGTTTAATCAAGTGTATGGTCAGTATAGGTACTTTGATCATCAGTGATTTACGATAGAAAGTTAAAAAATCATTAAAAGGAAAATTAAAGCTTCTCTGAATTTCAAAAAGTGTGGATGGGGTGCTCTCTCAACTCAAGGGAGGTTTCTGAATTTGGACCGTAGTCTTCATCTCTTAAAAACAATTAAAAACATGATAAGTACAACCTTTATTTATGTACTACATATTATGTATTTTTGAAAAAAAAAATGAAGTAAGAAGTGATTGTTTGGACTTATGTTGTAAATTTCTGTAGAATATAAAGTAGCTGTTCATGTTAGCGAGGTGCACTGTTCACGTTAGACAGTGGCCAATGCTAAAATTTAGATGTTCACGTTATCCAGGAGTTCATGTTAAGCAGTGTTCACGTTAGCGCGAGTGCACTGTATATTTATTTAAAATAAAAATGGAATTGGCACTTATTGCCCATATGTTGGGGTAATGAGTACCATGAAAGAAGGAAAACCGACTGCTTCCTAAATAAACTTTTAACAAATAACTGCTACAGTTAATAAAATAACACAATCAATAATAAAAGTACTTTAACATACTTGTTCAAGTATTAGGTGCAAAAATCACATATCCAACTAGTTTACAGTGTTGGTCTTTTACAAGTCCTCGGCATCTTCAACAATAAAACATACTTTTATAATAACGCGATAATAAGAGGGGTAATAATAACTTAACAGGTAACATTAATATTTTAGGTATAAAAATTAGGAAAACAGCATAGATAAACGAGAAACATAAAATATATTAACAACCTAGTAATATGAAATCAAAACATTGTCCAAAAAATAGTACAGTGTCTTTCAAAAAGTGTGCTACAAAAAAACACAAAGTTTCGGAACGCAGTGAAATAATTACTCAGAAATTTCGTGTTATCCTATTCATATTCAGACCTGGTAAATCCACAGAATCTGCACTAGTCGATTTTACTTCATACTTAATTGACAACATAGAGCATGGACATTATGTTAGCTCTCTTTTTTGCGACCTTAGTCGCGCCTTCGACTGTGTTGACCATCAAATTCTTCTCAGTAAACTCAAAATTTACAATTTATCCTGTGATCTTATATTGTTATTCAAGTCATACTTTACCGATAGGTATCAATACGTCGACATTAATAATAAAAAATCTGAAATGGTTGAAATAAGAAATCGAGTCTTCCAAGGGTCTGTCCTAGGGCCACTTCTCTTTTTAGTTTATATCAATGACCTAGCTTATCATGTACATGATGCAAACTTAATACTATATGCGGATGATACTACAATTTCGGTATCCAGTATCAAAAATTCCGTACTTTCTACAAATAATGCTAAGTCTTCATGCCAAAACTGGTTCCTTTCGAATAAATTAAGTTTAAATGATTCTAAAACACAATACATGATCTTTTCTACTCGACCTATTCATGATTTTCGAAATCCAACTTCAGCCAAATTACTTGGCATACTTTTCGAACCGTCTCTCTCATGGCAGGAGCACTGTGAATTTGTAGCAAATAAACTAACATCCCTTATCTATCTATTTAGGAACTTACGTCATAAAATCACACGTAATAACTTTATTTGTATATACCATGGACTGTTTGAAAGCTGTCTTTCTTATGGTTTGCTCATCTGGGGTCACTCCCCACCTTCTAAAAGAATTTTCGGCCTCCAACGGAAAGCTATTAGAATAATTGCTGACAAACCCTACAGAGAATACACGAAACCTTTATATCGCGTACTAAGGATTCTTACCGTACCGTCATTGTACGTTCTGAAATGCCTTGAATACATTAAAAAGCATGAATTTAATTATGATAATGTTCACGATATTCATAATCATAATACTAGATCAGCTGGAAACATATATACTCCATACCATCGCATTCACCGCACTAAAAATGGGCCCAATTATTTTGCTATCAAGTGCTTTAACGTGCTACCTCAGAAAGTAAAAGAACTACCATTAAAGAAGTTTAAACTTATTATGAAAAATTTCTTGATCGACAATGCACCCTTTGACGTTAACGAATTCTTAAATTATGATTTTTCAAGCTTACAATCATACATGCAAGCCTAATCATGGTGCCTCCATGACCAGATGCTCACTCAGTATTTATTTATTTTTGTTTGTTGACTTAACGTAAATTTTTCGTCATATACATTTGTTTGTTGTTTGAATATTTATGTTCAATGTTGTATTCTGACCTGTGTAATCCATTTTAAATGGAATTGAACACCAATAAATATTATTATTATTATATTACTTTGTCGGACACTTTAATCCAACCAGTATTTCCTAATGTAGTGTGTATAAAGAGTGGTTCACAATAAATTGTGATTTTTTTATTTTTGAGATAGAAGGCTATAACTTTTAATTCTGAACAACTTATTCTTATGACATTTTGCTGTATCTTGTAAAATAAGGGTACTTTACTCTTAAGCCGTCTTCATTTCTCGGTGTCCACGCTGTACACCGTTCAAGATAAATTTCATCTGACATTTTCCAATTTGACTTTAAGGGATGCAGAAGCGTTCTGCGTCAATAAATTTTTATAGAAACCGATAATAAAAAAGATTCCATTTGTAGCACACTTTTTGAAAGTAACTGTATATCTGACTTCTTACTTTCTCGATTAAAAATTACGGAAAATAACAACAAGTCTTAATTTGAAACAACTACAAGTGCTCACTGTTATTACTACGCTTTGTTTTTTGCGATAAACGGATATTCCTTGCATCCTGGACGGGAAGCGATACTGTTCCACCAAATTAAATTTTATTCGTTCGTTAGTTATACGTATCTAAACCAGGCTGGGCTCTTATTGCCCGCAGGCTCTCATTACCCCACGCTTCCCTCTAACAAAAATTTGATTCTGTTTAAACTAGATCTGTAAATTAATGCCTACAGGAAAATGGAGAACTTGCGCTTCTTTTATCAGAGGGGTAAAAAGAAAATTAAATCATTTTGTTCGTATACAAGTGTGTTTTATCACTGCAAACCTACATGCGACAAAAAACATGTGCTCGCTCTCTTCCAGGCCAAAATAAATAGGAATGTACTGAAACAAAGGCGATTGAGTAAAAAAATGTGTGAATCACATTGGCCATGTATGACAAAAAAATTGAAAATCGCTGCACTCATTAGTTAGTCATGAACGTTCGTTTGAAGCGGTGTGTGCGTGGTGGCGTTCGGGCGCTTTATTTTCAATATTAAAAATTTTCGCGTGCGGAAAACTCTCATGTTATTTGAACAAAACCGACTTCCGCGTTGGTACCCAACACGACGTGTTCCGTTTATCTATATTTAGTGTGTGGGTGTGTGGACGAGAACGGGAGTAATGGTGAAAAAGGGCCGCGGCGAAAATGTGGTGGCGAAAAAGTAAGTATTTTCTGAACGGGCTTCCGATTTTCGTGTATCTTTTAAATAGAAAAAATCCTCAATTAAAATTTAAGATTTAATTGCAACCCCCCACCCGCGCTGCCGTATTAATCTTCCTAATTTACGGAATATCTTCAACACGGCCCACTGGTGTGGCTCCCTCTGCACAGTTTTGAAGTGAACTTGCGCCGTTGGTACATTTACCGTATTAAAAGTTACTTTTGAGTGCGAATTTTGTACATTTTAGATAAATCATAAATATGTTGCATTCTTATCATCTCAAAATGCTTCCAGCTTACCAAATTATGGGACAGTATTCACTTCTCTCAAAATTGGCACAGAAAAATGGTTGAGTACTCGGAAAGCGACTAGTCCGTAAAGAACTTTTTTTTGTTCTTTATTAATCTAGAAAGCTATAATTTTCAATTGCGTAAGTGGTGGAGGTGCCGAGCCGGTTTGCAAAAATGATTGTTTTTTTACCTAAAATAAGAAAAATACTGACGTCATATTTAACATATCGCAAAAAAAACGTAAGGAAATTACAATACGTTTGAATAGACTGAGCTGTATAAGAAAAAAAAGCATTTAATCAACCATCATAATCTTGCTTGGATGTGAGACAGGAATTTATTTATTTAACTGAACAGTATTATAGCAGGTCAACTTTTGTTTTTTAAATGCAATGGTACAATTATTATAATAAATTTCGAAAGAACCTTTTTTTCTGCGTTCAATAATGTGCTGCAATTTTTCAAAATTATAAACATTTGTGCACGGGGTATCCCCAATTCCAATCTAGCCAGCTATTCACATATCACATCACGCAAACAATGTGAAATTTTTCAGTTAATGCTCGCCTATTGTCATCCTTTTTGTACTTGAAGCCTATGTCCTTCAACAGTGTTACCAAGGAGGTTATACCTAATTTGCACAATTTCTTTTAGTTGTAACATATTTTTCAATGTTTCAAGCGTGACATGCATTTCTAAAATTGGAAAAAATGTCATTTATAATGCAAACACTTATCGTTATTTGTGAAATTACTTTGTTTGTACATATCGTAGATTGTATTCCGAACCTCCATTTTCATTGCATCAGGCATATCTATGGTTTTTGCTTTATTTCGAGGTCGCTTCTCAGGTGAAGAAAGAACTGAATTTTGCTTCACTCGAGCTTTGATAGTGGACACTGTCCGCAAAGAGATTTGAAGGGCAGCCGCCACTCTCTAAAAAGTAAATTTATTACTCATTTTAATACCTATATTAATGTAACCGTAATTAACCTACCTCATTAACAGCATTGACAGATAAGAGAGGACCTCCATTATCCTTTTCTGCTTGGAAATATGTCAGCAGACTCAACACAAATAACTGAGCCTGTGACCCCAAACGCTTACCCGGCATTTTCTGTAAATGCTAGATTGTCAATGTAATAATATTCATTAATTTACCTTAGAAATGCTTGTACAAATGCCTTAATTGTCCTATAAAGAACAATAGTCACCAGTAAAAAGAAAAAAACACAATACGAGGCAAAATAAACACAAGAAATCGCAACCTAACCACAACTGTCAGTTAAAAAACCGGAACCGGATATTTTGTGCGCGGCAGAATCTGAATATTTATACGCGACGTATAAATTATGTTTTATCTCTTTTCATTGTACACGCAGCAGAGTAAACGTATGTAGTAACTCAAAATGACAAACTTATAGATTCTTGCATTGTTTTATCATATGTGCCAGACAATGATAAATAAAGATGTTGTTTCTTTACTTGAATCAGGACACTATGACGTAACTGAAAAGCTCCAGCGAAAAAACTGTACATAGTTTACTTCTGTTAGAGTCGGATACCTAGAAATTATTTTCAACTTTTCTCGCGCGATTTTTTTTATAAGCAGTCAAATTTCCAAGCCGAATGTTAAGGCAGAGTAATTGAATAAAGCATACCTATGTATTAAAAATCAACAACAATGATTAATTAAAGAAACATTTTAAATAATTCAAAAATAAAATTCATACTTTCAGCGTAAAACTGATCCGTGCGATTTTTCAATCGCGGTTAATAGCTATGTTAGATGTGTTCTTTCGCTAACTATTTAAGGATCATGATCCGAATATCGTAATGCATTTTATATGCGATCTGATCCGATCAAACGCGTTCAGTTCCAATTTTTATGTGCTAAAGACCACGCGCCTGTTGTTGCATCGAACGCACGGTTCGAGCGAACGGCATCGGACAAACGCTGCGAACTCGATGTGTGGTTCTGGTGGGAGGTATTCCGTTACGTTTTAATATTTTTAGCATCTCTCTATTTATCACTAAAGTAAATAATAAAATAGTTTTGTGATAAGGCAAATACTTAAACAATTTAAATTTTTTATGTAATCACACTAATTACTAACATTATGGAGAACCGTTTACAATAAATAAATTATTAACATGAAATGATGTAATAAACAGTTTGCAGAATCGATCGTATTTTGTTTATTTAATAATTTCTTTTTTTTCCTACACTACACCTTTTCCAATTGTATTTCAGAAAATTTATTTATAATTGTATTTCAGATTAGTAAATTGTATTTAAGAAATCGTCAATTGTAGTTCAGATTAGTAAATTATATTTCAGAAAGTTGTAATGGTAGTTCAGATTCAGTAAATTGTATTTCAGAAAACGTCATAAGAAATTCAGAAAATATCATTTGTATATCAAAAAATTATTTGTAAATCAGAAAGCATCATTTGTAAATCTGAAAGCATTATTTGCAATTCAGGAATCATTTGTAATTAAGATTTTTTTTGTAAGTTTGTAAGTGCCTGCGTGTTAAAAGCGAAGAACTGCATTTTTTAACACGGACATCATGCAAATTCCACAATTACTTAAATTCATTCTTCACTTTATTTCAATGCAATCTTAACAGCAACTACTCCACGAAAATCTGTTGATGGTTCCTAAGGTGTATTAAGACTTATTTACTGTGGTATGCTGAAAAAATATATGTATAATTATTATTTTCTGAAATATAATTCACCTTTTCTGAAATTGATTTCGCTTTTCTGAACTACAATTAACACATTTTGAAATACATTCTGAATACGTTCCTGAAATACAATTGACACTTTCTAAAATTCATTTTTTACATCTGAAAAACATTTGACACTGTCTGAAATTAATCTGTTACTTTCTGAACTACACTTGGAAAAGGTGTAGTAGAAAATTCAATTTTACCGGCTCATCAGAGAGGTAGCAAACGTTTCCACGGCTAGCCCGGCAAAATGAACATAAATACCTAGCCGAGAAAATAATTTACGAGGCTTTACCACTAGGTGGCGCGTCAATAATTTCTGGAATGCATTCTCATCGACATCAAAAAATTAACAAACGTAGGGTGGGTTTACAGAAAGCAAATCAAATATTTAATTTCGAATTAAGCTAATCACCATTAAGTTGCTATAAGAATTACATTGCGAACTGTCAAATTAACAACGCCATTAAAATTTGATTGCAATTAAATTTTCTGTAAACTGGTCCTAGTAAGTTTTTTTTATTTAATTCCACTGGCATTTGGTTTTAAAAAGGATTAATATTATAAAAGAAAAAACAAAAACAACTCGGCAGCGGTGGGATTCGAACCCATGCCTCCGAAGAAACTGGTGTATTAAACCACCGTGTTGACCGCTCGGCCACGCTAGTACATACAACATTGTCTTTTAAAACATCTATAATAATTTTAATAGTAACTCAATATTAATATTTTTACTTCGAGAAAAAGAATGTTTGTGTGATATTAACAAAATTAATTATAATGTTGTGTAGGAAAAAAAATAATGTGTAAACCATGGCGGTAAAGCAGTTTTCGAGGTCTCGAGAAGTGGCCAGGCTTGGCTCCGCCTCGGTCTACAATATACAATATTTATCTTGAGGAAGAAAACGCGATGTAATTTTTTTTGTGCAGTTGACTGTATTTTGTTTTTATGAAGACAAAAGTCCAAAAATCGAATGTTTTTATTATCGCTTTTAATTTATTTTTAACGCAAAAATGTAAACGAAATATTCAAAATTCAAATTGACGACCTTTCTTTTGTTTCTTGCATTTGTTAAACACTCGATCAGTGGCGTAGATACGCCACGGGGGTGGGCCCGAGCTCCCTACAAATTTTCTAAAATCTAATGTTCTGCGTAATTCTTACAAAAGAAGTTTTTCGTAATCGATCGTCTCTTGTTTGTTTTCGACAAAAACCATCAACTGTAATAATTTTCTGAGACCAGTGTTGCCAAACGTAACACGTTTAAGGCCCAGTTATACAATACCAGTTTAAATTCAAGTTTAATCTTAAACCCATAACAACGATTATTTCAACAATTAGTGTTAAGGGTTTAAGTTTTGGCTTAAAGTTAAGCTGGAATTGTACAACTGGGCCTAAGTAGAATATTATAATATTGAATTATTCGACACAGTTTGATTTTTCGGCATTTGTCTTTAGTGAATTATTGTCTGCTTCTAGAGACATTTTAGTGAGTGTTTAAGCTAAAGTTTGCAAAAGTTCACTGGCAACGCTGGAAATTAATTTGAGTCGTGGCTCCGACCGAGATTTGAAATGTTTGTGTCGAGGAACGACAACATTTTTCCCACTCGTCGGAGGAGGGAGATATTTCAATATACAGGGTGTTTCATAATTCGAGGCGAAAAATGAAGAAACCTGTACGGGGTGATATTTTTATTAAAATGTTTGCCTTACGTTCCTTCATTTACTGCATTAAGTTATAAAACAGTTGCATTTAAGTAAAACATTTACTAGAAAATTCTTATTGTTTTGTTTTGTCACCCTCATGACATACTTTTTTTTATAATTCATTTCTTGGCTTGCTATTATTTATTGTAGTTAAACATTAATCACATGCAGAAACTTTGAAATCGGAGACAAAGCCCTACTGCCAAAAATTTTATTTTAAATTTTTTTAACCAAAACATCACCGCCTACACGTTCCTTAATTTTTCGTCTCGCTTCATGAAACACCCTGTAGTGTGGCAATAATTATTTAAATTATTAAAATCGATCCTTTTATTCATGGATTTTGGATTATTGACAGTCAAACGCGTTTCTAGGGTATTTCTTTTATGGAAATTTTTAAAATATTAACATTGTCAAAATCAAACATATGCAGGCTTATCCACATAAACCGTTCGTTAAAAGTTTTCAAGGTTGAAGTTCACGTAGATATTTGAAATTTAAGGAGCAAGGGTTTTCCGTAGAAATCTCTTTAAATAAAATAAAATAGTCTTTGTATCACTTCCGGTTGTACCGGAAGTCGCTCTGAAGTCGCTTATTTTAAATAGAATGCTATATTTTTGAATTCTACATATAAAAATATGTTAAATTGCAATACATTTCCCTGTCTCTAAAATGCATCATTTTTGAGATATTTTGAATTTTCTTAAAAATTTGAATTCTGCAATCTGATTTTAAATAAATTATAACATCTATGATTGAAGCAATTTTATTTGTAATAGCTGATATTGTAGTTGAGGCTTTAAAGTTCTTAAAAATTCCATAAGCATAATCTACATAAGCTACAGGGTGTGTAAAACGCACCGCTCCACTCGAAGACATTCAAACACAGAAAAATACTTTTTTTCAAATGGAACGATCAATATTTGAATACACCATCGTTTGTGGAATGAAATGCTGCGTTGAACTGTATTAGCGTTCCCTATACCTAACTGATAAAAAATATGGCATTCCATTTAAAATAAGCGAGTTGATGGCGACTTCCGGTTCAACCGGAAGTGATACAAAGACAATTTTATTTTATTTAAAGAGATCTCTACGGAAAACCCTTGCTCTTTAAATTTCAAATATCTACGTGAACTTCAACCTTGAAAACTTTTAACGGACGGTTTATGTGGATAACCATGTATACGAATTGTTTAATGCATGGATAAGACAACATAGAACATTCTAGATTAATATTGTTATTTATGAATGTCTCCTGTACTTGTAAAATTTAGAAGTTATATTCGAAAAAATAAACACCTTTGGGGACTAATAAAACCTTAAGCGACTTCCGCTTTTTCCGGAAATGAAATCAATTACATTTAGGTACAATTAAATATTCAGCTTATATTAGATTATTTCAAAGTGTATGTGACATTGACAGTTTAAAATCATGTCTGGCATTCATCAATTTTTGGATACCCATGATTGCAAAAATACTTTTTTCCACGACTATTTAATAATATTGTCATTACTCATGTTTGGTCAAGGATAACGCTATCCATAATTCACTACCGCAGTGAATAATCATTATTCACGGTGTCATGGTAACCATCATTGTTTATGGTGTGTAATGAAAGAAATAGGTTACGATTACGTTATTTAAATAAGAAATGCAGTTTTATAGCACATTTTCCACGACTATTTAATAATATTGTCATCATTGAATTCTTTTCTTCCACGACTATTTAATAATACTGTCATTACTCAACACTTTTTCAATGAGTAATGAGGATCATTACTCAATGGCCCGTCGAGTAATAGCATTGCCGTCTTGAAGTCCAGGCCATCAGGTTGAAACGTGACGTCACCGTAAGAGGCCACCGTGACATAACCCTACTTTAGGCGCATGTTTTTATTTGTGAAAATGTTTTATTTCTTTTATGTTTTTTTACTTTTTTATGTGTGGAATTGCGAGAAGAATATCTCTAAGACACTACTGATACTATAGGAATAGCCAGAAATATTTTTAATTTAATGATTTTGTGGTTTAAATGTGACCATTACACGATTGAAGCGACGATGAATAATGAATAATTTCTCCGAATTACACATAGTAAGTGACTTTGTATATTTTAATAAATTTAATCTTTTTAGATTAAAAACTAATAAGCCAATGTTTTATCTATCACTTGAATTTCCACGTTTCACTGAAGGCACTTCGGAGAAGTATGCAGGCAGATTGGGGAAAATGGAAGGATAGGCTTCAGTTTTAAGGGTTAGTCGATGTCTTGGTAAGGTTAATTTGGACCCTATAACATGCGTGTTTCATCATCGAGTAAAAATAAAAGTGTAAACAGTAATAACCATCATCCTTTGTTACTTCATGACTTCTGACTACAAACTCTTTCCGAAAGTGAGTATTTTTTGAAATAACAAAGTCAGTACGAGGTATTTTCCTTAACCATAAGGAGCGCATGGGTTCTTCTTTCGGAAAGGAAAAAGTAGGAATATAGGAGCCACTTTTGTGTTGGACATGCAGTTTGGCACATCGCACTCGTTAGGCATTTTCTAGAAACAGGAACATAATGGGATTAATATAGTAGGTGTGGAGAATGATATATTATATTACTTGTGTATTTATTTCAACTGAAATTCAAAAAACGCAACACAACACAAGGATTTTAAAAAAATGTTCTAACCTATAAAATTATAAAAAAACTAACCCTACAACTAATTAAATCACAAACACGTAGTTTTGTTAGCCAAACACAACACGAAAACATCAAAAAACATAAAAATAACAACAATTAACATAAAAACACTCGAAAAAACTAAAAAAAATACACGAAAAGACTAGATATTAAAGTAAGGAGAGACTCTTACGGTGACGTCACCAGGAACAAAAGCCGGTAACCTGATGGCCTTTACTTCAAGACGGCAATGGTAATAGTATCGCAGCAACCACCAATGAAAACAATCAAATAGGTTCTCTTCTACTGCACTGTACTATAAACGTCAGATTTGTTTTCGACCGCATACTGTCAAAAAATATTAAAAATTTTCATTAATAGTCGTGGAAAAAGTATAGTATTCAACTCCCGAGTAATGGCTATTAATCACGAGAATGAAAGTTTGCAATACGAGCGAAGCGAGTGTTGCAATTCATTCGAGTCATTCATTACTCGGTCGTTGAATAATATGCTATTATTTTTAAATCGTCTAAAATGATCACTTCTCCAATCCAATTTAGACTCAGCGTAGGCCATGTTAGGGTGACATTTTTGTTAGTACCTCCAAGCGAATATTTTCCATTTTAATTTGATGGTTATATTTTTGAAAACTGGCGCGAAAAAACATTGATGATTTCTAGCATTTTGACTTAGTATTAAAAAGTCACAAGTAATTATTTGTTTCTATTATTTCACTTTCTTCATGCCATCGTGGAGTATAAGAAGCAATAAGTATAGAGTATAAGAAGCAATATAGTCGATAGTTAAAGTGTCAGAATTTTACACTTGTCACATTTTGAGTTCTATCAAAATACATGCACGTAACTTAACGAAAAGATGCATTGCTTTCTAGAATATCAAAAGATCGTGAATGGATAATCAGTAATGAGTTTTCTTGCATATCCAGGTTCTACGTGAAAAAAAATTGACTTTCATAGCAAAATTACGTTTTACAGGGAAGCCAAAAATTCAAATACAAAAAGTCCAAATCCAGAACATAATTTAAAAAAATGTATTTTCGTTAAGAAAATTAATAGTTAATATGTATTTCCGGAAAAATTACCGGAAAGGTTTGCGGTCTCCCAAAAGTGTGGAATATTTTCTTTTATAAGTCAGCAGTTTTTCCTTTATATGGAAAAAACAAACTCATAGCAATTTTTTTAGGTAATAATTCTGTCTCTATCGAATTTTTTTTCAGCAAACTGAAATAATTTAGACAATGATAAGACTAATTCGCTTAGCGTGCACCGTGGTACACCAGTGCAAAAAGCACCTTACGTTCATAAATTAACATGCGAAATCTCGCCGAATTTAGCGTAATCCGGTTAGATACGTCACGCTGCACCTAAATTTGCAAAATATACCTTTGCAGCCACCGCCACCACCGCCATTAGGAACAGGAAAACAATGCAAATTAGATTATTTAATAATACAATTCCACCTCGGTACCGGCACATAAGAGAGAGAGTTTATTTCACCGTAAATTTTGTAGAGTAATCTCCCATTTGTTTGACACTGTAGTAAATAATTAACGTTGGTACGTATTTTGAAATTTAAATATTGGAAAATTCTATTTTATGTGACGGTTGGTGACATTTCTTGATGCTTAAAATCATTTCAAACAAACGGCAACTGAGATGTTAGTTTATAATTCGAGATGTAGGTAATGCCAAACAAACGTCAATTTGGAGGTAATTTTTTTATAATTTGCCATTATCGCCAACTTAACAAAATTAAATTTTTGAGTACTTTATATGAAACCTAAATTAGTTCAACTTTATGAAACTTAAATTAGTTTCGTAAAGTAGCCATTAAAGAACCAAAACAAAACAGAAAAAAAAAATAAGTTTTTACGTTGTATAGAAAATAATATTTTCGGAACACATGAAGTTTCTTTCTTCTTTAATTTCCGGCATTAAATTACCGTTTATAATAAAGTTACTCCGTCGCTCGTCGAAAATAAACCAACTAACCGAAAACTTCTCGTAACAGACGCACACACTTTGAAACTAACTGCAGAAACTTCAGCCGGGCACATAATAAATTTTATATACGCCTTATACATTTCACACTCACCTTGTTTTCACTCAACTTCCGCTAATAACATTACTCACGGCGCTTTCGTCGGCGGCCGAAACTTGTATTACACCGGAAAGAAAGCTCATCCAAAGTTGCGTATTTTTCAACACCAAATCGTCCGTATCAATCACGAGTGTCATACGCTTAATACGAAGGAGGAAGGAAAGAATCCCGAAGTCCTATAACAACTGAATAATATCATTAAGCTTCGAATTGACGAGCCAATTTCGGTCTTTCACAGTTCTCTCTCTTCAGAGCGCCTGACAGTTCTGATTCATGATGGGCCCCCTTTTTTCTTTCTCGTTTCGCCCGCCGAAGTGATGTAAACGGAAATTACAGTGGCCGAAATAAAACACTAATTAGTGCCGGGGTCTTTCTTCTAATTGCCTCGTTGTGGGCTCAAAATGAATTTATTAGGATCATTAGAGATCCTTTCCCGAATCGCGTTTTTAAATGGGCCTAATAATGGCGTTCATTTTACGTTTCTCGGTTGAATTCATTTTAAGGCAACACTTACAGGAAATTAAAGATCAGCATTTAATGTTGACTTATTATTTTAAATCAACCAGTTTTCTTATACATTTTTTTATTAATTTTAATTCACGACGAATCCGTAATTAAATAGACAAACTGCTACCACAAAACTAGTGTCTTAATTACTTAGATCGGGAACAAGTCTGCGCTGTATTTTTCATCAGTTTTTCCTCAACTGGCAACAGTTAAGAATGGGGGTGGCTGAATAGATCTTAAAACAGGCGCCGAGGTGAACAAAATACCCAGATGATCCGAAATAGGCCAGTGTTCCCAATATGCCCTGGCCTTGCAGTTGATCGTTCGCAACCATCACAGGAGATTTTAGGTGTGTTTGTTATCCTGCCCTGGTGTACACTAGGACATACTTTCTCACAAAATATATGCTTTAATGCAGCCTGTAATTTGTGTGTGGTATGTCAGTATGCATGAGACATATTTATCACAGAATGTAGGCTACACAAAAGCAAATTTTACAGAAAAGTATCCACTGGTGTATACTAGTGCAGGATAACAGCCAGACGTTTGATTTACACTCGCTTATATGTTTAGGGTAGCGCACAGATACACAAACAGCTAAAATAAATAATTACTTCAATTATAAACACATAGAATAATACATTACAAATGGGTTAATTCAATCCAACAATAAATAAATAAATCAATAAATCAGATCAATCCGCCTTAATACTACTACAATAATTGACATCAACTAATGAAAGGCGCAAGATCTGTCGAAAATTCGCTCTTAAGCAATGCAGCATGACCCACCAGTTTTTTCTTTTTATGCCATTTTGCTCTGTTTGTCTTACGAAGTATATTAATAGTTGGGTCTAAGTCATTACGCGGCACAAACATCCTTGGCCCTGGTGGGATTCGAACCCACACCACCGAACGACGCGACTTCGAAAGTCAGCTAGGTTAACCGCTAAGCAACTCGACAGTCCACGTAACAGTTAATAGAGGTTCTGAATAGGCTCAGATAACCAAGAACGTTCCCTGTGGGTCAAAGTCGTTTATGTTTTCTTTCGTGTGTTCTGCGTCGTGTAGTAATCTGCAATAGCCTCCCCCGATTCAACCGGGCACGGCAACTGCTTCCAAAATATCGGTTAATTAACCAAGTACCAAAAGGGGGTCCAAAACGAAAAGTACCAAGAGATATCCCAACGGTAAAAGTAAAAGGTATCCAAACTAAAAGCCTGTGTTAAAAGAAGAAACAGCATAATTAGTAACAAGATGGAGTCATGCTGTTAGCCTAAAATTACCTAGATTTTTAGGAAAAACCAGACCTTGGCAGGGTAGTGAGAAACTCGTTTGACGATGCACTGAGAAATTCCAACCATGTTGCATACACAAACTCCCATAACTTAATCACAACGACACAGCATCACCAAAGTTCAACAAGTAATGAAACGCTAAAACAAAGTCAAACAGGATGACGCGAGGTGGTCGTAGATGCCGTCAGCCCCAACCAATCAGAAACGCCCATATTAGGACATGTCACGGGGCGAACGAGTTATCGTACGCCTGCATTCGGGTATCTGGGTTGCCACAATAAATTCTAAGTTGACTGAAAAATTCCAAATGTTGCCAACCTATTCCTTACGCGATTTGAAACTGTAATAAAACATACAGGGTGCCCATTTTAAATTGTACCACTGAAGATTTTGGTAGAGGCAGCCCAACAATCAACTCGGTATTTGCATCTCGTAAAAACATTTCAGAAATAGTTTTCTAATTATAAGGTAGCAAAGAAGTTATTGTTTGAGCTAGATTTGTTTACATTTCTTTCTTTATTATTATTAAGCAGAAGTTGTTTTTAAAAAATTGACGAACAATTTCTAATTAATAATATCAAAATTCCTGTGGTAAGGTTTTGAAAGCTTTTGCTTTTGATGTTGAATTGAAGTGCTGCTGTTGTTAATCTCTTTAATTATCGAACCTTCCTCGTATTTGGGCAATATTTTGTAATCTGGAAGAAAAAAAAACACTTCTGTTGAATCTTAATGGGAAGCAGTGTTGTCAACTTCAGGGATTTGTTTCTTTTTGGAAATTTCTTATACCTGCCCTAAAGGAACAATGGGATTTTTTTATTAATAACGATTATTTTGGAGGAGTTTTGGAGCTTTACATTTTTTTTGTAGTACCATTATCAGATCTATCTTTGCTATTTATTTTGGGGAAGATAAATTATCGGTAAAACAGTTTTCATCCTATCATCAGTGCACACGTTCTATAGTCCGTGTACTTGACATCCGCACTGTCAAACTGACAGTACATATGTCGGCATCATTGCACACTTGTGACATTTCCGGTTTTATTCATCAGTATTTTAAAATTTATTTATTTAAAAATTAATTCATTTTAGACAGGTGCTGTTAATATTGTTATTTTCTAACGTTAATTGTACGCCATACAATATCTAATCTGGCTTTCATCCACTGCCATGTTAGTAAGTGAACATACAAGTACACTCAGAACCATGATTTTTTTCTAAATTTTGACTCTGACAGTGCGGATGTTAAGTAAATGGACTATACATAAAAACGCACTTTCCTTCATTGTGACATTTGTCTCCCATTACCAGTGTTGCCAGATGGGACGGTTTCACCCTTTCTCGTTTTCTATGACAAACAGGATGAAGGACTCCTTTGAAAGGAACACGCTTTTAGAGGAGTACTTTCCTAATTAAATAATAAAACACAATTGATACTGTAATGTCTTACTTTCAAATTTACAGGTTGGCAACAGTGTCGGGAAGTCTCGAATTTAAAATTTTCAGTAATGCCAAATATTTTTATTTGTTGTCTTCTTGCCTGCTGTTCGTTTTAATTGTTTTCTTTTCTGATTCGATAGGAAATGTATTTTTTTAATTAAAAAAGAAAAATAATTTTTACATAAAAAAACTGAAGAATCTGGAAAGATTGGAGGATTTGCAGGTGTGGGAAATGATAGAAAGGAATTTTGTGGGGAAGAAAGTGGGGGACATGACAAATGAAAGGTAATAATGAGATCTATGGCCTTCATAAAGACCCAGTAATAACCATGATTGTTAAAGCGCAAAGGGTATGATGATTCGGTTATGAGAGAAGGATGCATTATTAAGAAGGTGACGAACAGGAAACCTATAAGTAATAGGAGAAGAGAAACGGAAACGGCAGGTAGAAGAAGACTTAAAGAAAATTGGATGCAGAAGATAGAAGAAGAAATAGGAAGGAGTGGAGAAAAATTATAAACAGCTTTGTAGGTCCCTAGACCTAGGGTATTTCATAGCGGAAAAGCAAAAAAAATTAAATATTTCTTTCAATTCAAATTATTCTTGAAAAAGGAAATTTTTATTAATTGCTTTTTGATCATGAAAGTTATTTCATCTAGATAGAAAAACAACTTGGCAAGAGATGTTCATAAAAAATGTGTTTAATTCATCACAGTTTAGAAAAGACAGGACATATCAGATCTAAAACTACGTATAAAAATTGAACTAGAAATCAGATTTTAGTTTATCCTACATCCTTGCCAACGCAGCAAACAAAATAATTTATTTCTTCTCCGCCATCTAGCAGAAATTTTTGGATCGTTATTTATCGTTTTCGTATAAATTGCAATTTTCTCTGGGTAACTTGTCCAAAGTTAGTTTCACTCTCATATATCGGCCACATAAAACACGTCAACTCAAGAAGCCTACGCAACCCCAAAAAAAAAAAAAGTTCCCCCAATATATTCGCACAGTAAATTTCACTCAGTATACTGTTAATGTGGTAGTTTTTAAACGCGAATGCACCAGCAAGCTTAAACATAAACGCTAATGCCCCATAAAATTCCGAGTGCACGCGTCGTTAACACGCCCTTACCGCTCACAAAAAAAAAAAAAACATTATCGCGTCGTAAATCCCCCGCAAAAAGAAAATCCATTTCGACAGGACACGAAGATAATCTGTAATTTTCGGGAAGGATCCGAAGGATATCCGCAGTTCGTATTCATTCCTCGAGGTTGCCTTGGGCGATAAATTAGTTCCGTAAGCCCTTTACACTTAATCATAACAACAATTCGGAAATATTGCCCCGGAATTCGGAGGAATGAATTGTCGAAGAAATTTCGCACTCAAACGCGAGAGGGGGGGGGGGAGGGGGCAAACCGATGTTGCTAATGCTTTTGTGCATCAATCATAACACGTCGCTCTGAATTATCTGGCGTTTAGATTGATCGAATGTGGTTTCGTAGCAACGCGTGATAGTAATTTATGATAGAAGACGATTCAGGATATTTCATGATGCTTGAAAGAGAAGAAGACTCTTCTGCTTCCATCAAAATTCATTATTAATAATACGAAACACTTGACCTATCTGATATAATATAAAAGCGTTTTCCAACTTTGCAGCTCGCAAGGCTTTATATTATAGGTACAATATACAGTGTTCTTTCTAACCGTGGCCTTACATGGTCTCGTATTAAAATTTATTGTCTCATTTAATTATGTTTTGAACTGTAATGGTGCGTGCGATCTGGTGATATTTCGTGCAGCTGTTGAAAATTATGCGCTCTGAAATTTCATAACGTTCGCTACCTTTCAGTCAAGCGGAACAATGGAAACGTCACGAATGCCACGGCAATTAATGCGACGCGTCTGAAAACAATGCCATCCTATTAATACCGTAATATCTATTATATGCGTGGCCTTTGTTTACCGCAAAATATATCTTTCGTTGACATTTCGCTGCGAATTTACGCAGCGGAACGAGAGAGCTCGCATGTGTTTGCGCCGGCAATTACGGAGGCTCGAATTCCGCCTGCGAGTCTCTCGAGGACACTCAAGGATACGCGGAAAGAAAACCGATTTTTGTGATATATTTGCTTTCGCGTGCTCGCGTTCTTTTTGTTATTACTTCTTCTGGCAATAAGACCTGCTGATTTTATAGTTTATATTTCAACGAGTTTACTTACATTCTTTTTTCTTACGTAACTTCCTTCAACACTTCTGCACTCATTCCATTTTTTCTTCCAATTGTCCCATACCTTCAGAAAAAAAATCCTTTGGAATCCCTGCAAAGTAATGTAACGACCGTACGGTGTTGAGTGAGAAAAAGTTAAAAAAAGGGGTTCAAGAGATAGAAATTCTATATTATTTACTTCTTTTGTTTTAACGTCTCTGGATCGAGTTATTAGGTAGATAAAAATTGTTGAAGCTTCGCGACGAGATCCCGCAGTAAAAAATGTCACGGAACTGGCCGTTTTTCCTCCCAGCGGCAATATCTACGGCATTTCTTATCAAGTTTTGTAAGAGGTGGCTGTCGTCATGTGAGCCAATTAAACTTCTAATGGCAGATGGATGCAATTTCCATTATTTTTCCGTAAACTGAAGTGAACTCGTCTCCATTTGCTGAGTACACAAAAATTTTCTGAATTATTGAATTAGCGGTTTCATACCGGCGCCGGTTATGATAGCAAGCGGAAATTTTCTGCGAAATTCTATGCTTCAAACGGGGTCAACACGGTCTTAAGTCACGTTTCGAATTGTATCTTAGCAACATGAGATTTCCGTTTCATTTTAAACGTAAAAATTTGCTAAGATACGGTCTCGTTTGTTTGGACTGTGTTTCAATTCTTCGCGTCGAAACTGTAATTAATTTTCTAATTTTGGTTTTTTATAATAATGTTCAAGAGCTTCTTTAAGTGCCTCATCAGATGCAGCTTTCCCCGAAACGCTTTTTTAACTTTTTGAATAAAAAGAAGTCAGGGCTATAAGGCCTATCAGGCCTTAATGCTATGAACCCCCATCTTATGTTAATTATGTGAGCTTTCAAATGTCAAAGTGATACTGCCTCTGCACACCTGCAAGTCTCATACTTCAGCACTTATAGATCTTTCCACCAGGGTTTACAATTTTACATTTCCTCAGAAATAAAGGAAAGAAAAATAAAGATTGATAGTTTTTTTTTCAATAGGTACTTTTGTCTCTGTGCGTTTGGTTGAAATAAAATCCGGTCCTATACTACTATAAGTCCGTGGTGGTATTTACATACGCAATCCCCAACACTGAGAAAAATGTATATTAAAAACCGTGTTGTAAAAAAAGTATCATTAATAATAAAATAAATTGTTTTAAAAGTAGCAAAATTGTTTAAGTAAAGCAAGTCAATTTTTCTCTTAAAAGAAATGACAATGCGATTATATTACATTAAGCATATGATTTTGTAACATTTATGAGTTCGACCTGCCGATATGATGTTTACAACATAAAATTTGTAGATAAAAAAGCGATCGAAAGATGTCACTACTTAAATTGTTCATTACTTTCACATCGCAATGGCATATAACCTAGGAGAAATCGGTTTGGTTTGCAGTGGAGTTCATAGACAACACAACATAACATAATATATTTATGTTTTCTGTGGTGGAGTTCTGGAGCTACGGTTCTGTTGATGAAGGCCCAATGAGGCCTTAAACAGCTGTACAGAGCAAGCTCGAGGAATCCGCTGTAATCAAAACCGATTTGCACATTTTTTTTTTTATAAAATTTGTAATTTAATATACGTTTTTTCTTAAATCGAGTACTTATTTTTTTGGTGCAGCCGCAAAGGTTGGTGATCGTGTGAATCCCGTAGCTTCTTATCTGTGCGTAGATATAAATGTTAAAATGTAAATATATTAAACCATATTATATTTTATATTTTAGCCATTTTAGAATATCTTTTTATAAATTTAAATATATAACAGTTAATATAAATATGTTTTTAAGTTAATAAAATGATTTTGCTGTCACATATAGTAATATAAATTTTTGTAAAAATTACTATATTTATATTTACTTTTACAACGTAATTCTCTCCGTGAATATAGAAAATTTCAATTCCATCACGGTTTTAATTTTTTAAATCTCATAGAATTCATCGATGGAAAAAAATTGTAAGTAATAGTATATTCGTCGCAGATAAAATAAAACTTTGAATTTTGAAATGAATAAATTTAAAAGAAAGTGTAATTCCGATTGAATTATTTTCTTTTATTATTGTCTTACGTTCTTATTAAATTTTGTTCAAGTTTATTGAAAATTTGAGATGTATTTTATTCAGTTCAGAAAATCGTACGTTTCTTTGAATTACTTTCTTAGGTGAATAAGAAATGAAAAAAATCCGGGAGATAATAACGTCGGCGGTTCTCCGGGAACACAATTTGTATTTCCAGCCCCGCTTGTCTGCAGCCACTTCACACAATTGGGGTAATATTCCGCCCGCCAATTTATTTCATTTGCTTGTCCGTTTTATTACGTTCTCTGCAGAAATAACACTCACCGCCCGGTTTCGCACGGCGCTTCCGCCTTTAAACGCCTCTAATTAAATAAGTTTAATTCGGAATCGACAGAAACATCAGAATTAAACGCGGAAAATTAAATCCGACAGAAAAATCCCGTGTTGTCTGACGGCGCAGCAAGATAATGACTTCAGATTTCCTCGCCCCATTTTTCAATTACATATCTCGCCGAAAGTTCCGTTTCAAACTTCTGACGGAACGTTTCGAACTTAACTAATTAAACTTCGAATCGAAAAACGGCCGCGAAATTCCGTTTCTTTTCTTTCTTTCCGGTAAACTTGTTACTTTTCATTCTTGACGTGTCCGGATTTAAAAAAAAACCCTTTTTACAAGTTCACTTAGAACATATGAAAATTTTTCTTAAAGAATACAATTAAAATGGTTACTGTCACAGACCTGTTACTTATAAAACTGCTATCAGCGCCTAGCAAGAGTCATGATAGGCAACCAAACTTGCGAGTTTCACACATGTATAGTATATCTGCTCACATTTAAAAATTAATAACTTAAGTATTACTTTCGGAAATTGGGTTTGTTTTCTGAAGAAACATCATCACACACCTTTAATTTAATTTATTTATTTATTATGTTATAAATTGCGCAAGAAAATGTCTTACAGTTCCACAATGTATTCTCAAAGAATACCCCTAGGAGGAAATTCCGACATCCTTTAATCTTAAACGTTTAATCATCCAGAAACACGGCAATTTTAGTTAGTCGCAGTTAACAAGCCGTGTCTAATTCAGTAACTCGAGTTGGATTCCTAATGTTTTACGACCGCGTAAAAACATTACATTTGTTTTAATCAGGCTCGCGCATCTTAAGGAGGAGGAACAACTCGTCGGGCGGCGCGATATTACAAGCGTATTTTTCGCCACGTAATCCTGCCAGGTTGTAAGAAGGACGTTTAGCACAGGACGCAAGTAAGAAAGTCGGCATGAATAGTGTACGCTTGCTGGCTATTAGCCTCATGTAATCAAAACAAGTGTGCGCCAGGAGGATTCTTCTGCGAACTAAAAATAGAAGAAACTAGATATGATCCTTGTTTTGCTACGATGAGTTTCTTAGTATGAAGAGCAAAGTACTTTCAGCATTTGAATGGCCTTTTATTTTGATTATCTTTAACGTATATTCGCATAAGTAGCGTTCTGGCTTACTTTCTTATGGAGAATTAACACTATGTATAAAATGTGTGTGTATGGTTGCCTATCATAACTTTTGCTAGGCGCTGGCAGCAGTTTATAAATGACGGGCAGCAGTTTTCAACAGCGCACTTTTATTAATTATAATTTAAAAAGATGATTAATAGA
The DNA here is from genome assembly GCA_033060865.1 of Dorcus hopei. Classification (NCBI taxonomy): domain Eukaryota; kingdom Metazoa; phylum Arthropoda; class Insecta; order Coleoptera; family Lucanidae; genus Dorcus; species Dorcus hopei. The sequence continues at coordinate 11,720,361 of CM065425.1, forward strand.
AAAGTAATTCTTTAAAGCACTTGTAATAGCTCTTTTTGTGGTACTAAATTAGTAAAGCCCCGATTTTAAATTCCGCAAAGTTCTCCTCGGCAATTTCAATTAACAAATCGCCAAAAAGAGAAGAGCTTTCTTTCGCCGATGCGACGGAAAGCTCCACGGGGCCAGGCGAACTTGGACAATTGGGGATTAAATTAGTTGGAAGCGCGATTAATTAAAATATGGCGTGCAGCAAATAGATCCGCGGAGCTCCTAATTGCAATTCAATTACGCCCAGTCATGGCCAGACGTTTTCATTAACAACGAAATATTCAGAACACTTATTTTGTTCCCCACGTCCAATTGTCGATTTCAATGGAGAGCGACCTTTGCCCCCTTTATCAGTTAAAGCACGTTTTAGGTCACTTATCACCTTATCAGGTACATTTAAGATTCTTCGAAATTTAAGTACTAACTTCGATTCTGATTAATTGGTAGTAACCTCGCAGTTATTTATATTCGAACAATGAAATTTGCTTTGCAAACGAGAAGTGGCAATTAAAATATCACTCAACCTACTTCAAATATTTTTTTATCGCACAGTATTTGCGTTGGAAGCTACTGGAACAATTGGAAAATGCTTGAAACTTAAGAACAACAAGCGGACGTTATTCTACATCTGATCGTAAATTAAAACGCCCCCGGCCCTGGCTTCGAATATAATACGCACTCGGTTTACGTTGGCTTTAATTATAAAACAGCGAAAACTCGCTTCGTCTTAAAAAGTATTTGCGCTTGAGCTTCAAACTTAAAATATTCAAGAAGAAGAAGAAGAAGAACGGTGAATTATGAACGTGAGTCTCCTTTGTTTCTTGTGCGAAATAATGATGCACAGGTATTCCATTCGGCGTTGCTAATTAAGTAATTAGGGACCCCCCTTTTAACCTTATTTTGTTGCTGGCAGAGAGTATCCCGATCCAATAATAATCAGGAAGTCAGTGAACGTGAATGAGAAGTTCGGTCGGTTTGGGTTGGATTTCATAGAAAGCACGCAGGGTCCTGGAAATACCTTTTGCGATAGTCGAACCCTAAACATCCTTGTAGTGGTTACGCAGGAAATTCCTTACCAATTTAAAGAATGTTTTGCAGTACACTTTATACATCAGAAATTTATTAAATAAATTAGAAATGTCTTCCCGGAGAATTTCAATTCACTTTAGTCAACAGTTTCAACGCTAAGGTAGAGAGACGTTGGGATTAAACAATGTCGCATTGTTATTCGTCGCAGAGATAAATTAAACTGGGCAAACCGCAGGTGTCATCTTTGTAAACTGCAATAAATATTTGAAGTAGAGCACGTATAATTTCGCCAGGTTTTAAAACTTAATGCCCGCTTAGTCGTGACGCGCAGAAGGAAGATATTAGATATCCTCATCGATCAATTTACTACCTACCACCACCTCGATGAGAATTCCGTGGAAAATACTTAGCCAGTAAAATATGGCTCGCCGCGCTTTCAATATAATTTACGAGCGTCGAGCCCCCCCCCCCCCTGCCCGGATATTATTTTAATGTGGATCTACTATAAAATGCGATTCTGCTAGTGAGTACGTTTAGGAATTAAATTCGTCCATACTGCAGTAACTCGTTAGGGTCACCACAGCAATTAGCTGAATACACTAAGGAGAGCTAACGTTTCTGAACATAGCAACGTGCACTCTGATAATGACGTAAGTGGAGGGAACAAAGGCGTACGAGCTTTGTCAGCAGCGATCCAAAAGCTTTGACCCAATTATAACTTTAAATTAGACGTGTCCACTAAATTTTATTTATAAATTTAATGCCAGCTATCTCGTCACAAGATTACAGTAAATCGTTATTTATTTACTTTCTCGAATGGATACGGTTTTGTGAAGTATGATATGAAGGGTTTGAATTTTATAGGAGTAACTACGTTAATAAAAATTGTAAGCTTTTACGGCCGGTGTACAATGTATCGATGTCTTCCAGGTTCTGCCGTGTCTTCTTCAGTATGACGAGCAAAACGTCGAACTGCAACTAGTTCAACACATGGCAGAACCCGGAAGACATCGATACATTATAAAACTACGTTGTGGTAAGGGGAGTTCCGCATATTCGGTTTTAGGACCACTGCCATTTATCGTCTTTACTAATGGACCTCACTTCTTTGCTGATGATCTTAAATTATTGTGAGGGACGGGAGGTTAAAAATAAATGATAACAGAAGAAAGGGGATGAATTATCCCTTTACTTTCAACTTTATCAATTTTTAGTACAAGGCTCCGTCTAGTTATCTCGACGAGAGTAAGAGAGAAGTTCTATTGTGATGCCCAAACTAGGTTTTAATTTCTAAAATTAATCACATCAAATCAACAATTTCTACTTCTTCTCCTCACTCTTTTACTGAAATTTACTGAATCAGACCGTAAAGGACCCAGTAGTAATTCCTTTGTTTGTAGGTATCTGGTTTGAGCTTTTGAGCCAGATTTTGCTGTTAACGCGCTCTTTAGACGGAATGAGATTTCAGCCCTTGCCCGCCACTACATATTAAATTACTTTCTTTCTTTTAAGAATGACATTGACTTTAAAATAAAGGTAAAATTTATATAAATAAATATATTAAGAATAAGTGAACAATCATAAATTGATTAAGACAATTTTAAAACTGATTGCGTACATAAAACAACTCTAGTCAAATTACTAGAGATCACAATTTCAAATCTGAAATTTAAATGCAATTTTCAGGTTACTTCTGAACAAGAGACAACATAAAACACTTCAAAATATTTTTATGACGAGAAAGACAGCATCTCATAATTAAAATAAGCACTATTAGTTTATGAACGTAGCCAAAAATCCATAATAAAAATTCTTACCCAACCATAGCACTAGATACAGAGACGAACGGACTTTTTGGAGAACAGCAACACTCACTAAGACATTCTGTAAAGTCTGTTGCAGACGATGCATAGTAACTGGCGCGAGTACTAACGATTAGTACTTGCACCTTGCCTTGTCTCTCGCAAGCAGGTCTGCAGACAAAAATGAACTTGTGCCAGTAACGACAACGTCATGTTGGTCGTGTTCGAACGATGCGAAGTAAGAGAAAATGTGGTTAGCATGGGATGAAAGCAGCGGAGTGGGGCTAACTGGCGCAAGGACCAAAGCGAGTACAACTAAGCAACTTGCACTCGCACATTCACTAAGTAAAAACTGTTCACACGCTCAAATTTGATGCACAGTAATAGTACTCGCCCCAGTTACTGAGCATCGTCTGCAACAGGCTTAAATGTCGATTACGCCCTCGGGCTTATGGAGATGTACTCCACAAGACGGGCACTAGCAATCTTTACGATCAAACTGCTAGAAGCTGTCTCCTTTTGTGCTTTGCCACGACCTCTTTATATTTACTTTTTCTAAGGTCAATTTCGATTATGTAGCCTTCCTTAAGTGTGTGATTCAGCACGAGGTCAGCTATCAATGTCACTGCAGTTGCAGGTGCATCGTCTTAGAATTTGCAATGTCAATCGTGTCTAATCTAGCGCAAGGTTCTTGATAAACGAGCCGCCGCCACGGTCACTTTACATTTAATTTTTTCTATGTGGGTGGATTTCTCTCGCGGTCTCGTTGCATTGAATTCATTTCCGTACTATGCTTTTGATAATTATAAGATGCTTGGATTCTTACATTATAATCTGAAATAGCTTCTGTTCGTGAAGGTATGTCCTTGCAGTGCAGTGACACTTGGTGTAAGGACGACACTCTTCAATTGAATTTTACTGAATGTAAAATCATGATCCTCCACTTCAACTAGTTGTAGTCAAATGTTGTCCTTGATGGGCATTTTATATCCCAAACTTGACTTTAAAGAATACATCTACTTCGCAATTTCGAAGAGTTATTTGTTGCTTCTGTGAGGAACGGGTGGTTAAAAAAATGAATATTGTCCTTTACTTTCAAATTTATCAATTTTTACAAGGCCTCGTCTATTCAGAATGAGTAAAAATAATTACAAATCGAATTAAAGAATTTAGCATGAGGCGAGATTCTAAACAGTAGGCAATAACTCAGTCGTGTGTTACTAAATAACATTTGAGGCAATATAAACAAGATAGAAAATTGATTGCATAAATGTAATCAAATTATTAAAGGACACCTTTTAGGCAAATGTGCAAAATGACAGATTACTTTAGAACAACATTGTACAACGACTTGCAAAACAAATTCAAAATGGTTTTAAAACGAGAGAAGACATAGCATTTCGTAAATCAATTAAAAAGATTGTTAGTTTTTAATAACATAAAAAAGTGGATTTTAAATTAATATTTTTCTAACTCTAACTATGAAAAGACGGACGGATTTTTCGGAATTTGTTCACATGACATTCTGTGAATATTAATTTCGTCTTCGGACTCTGGCATCACACAACTGATTGCTATGTGATATCGTACAACTCTAGTTTTATTTATATCGTTCTTGAACCGGACATTCCGATTCCACATACGATCGTTATATTTATCCCCCTGTTCTGTAACTCATAACGACATCGTTAGATACCCATATTCGTTGTGGTGGTATACCTTGACCAATCAGTGCTTAGATACAACGCATTTCTATGTACTGATTGGTCAAAATATGTCACTTAACATTAATCTTTTTTTTATATATACGGTAGGAGGAGGAAAATCTTCCAAAGACATCTCGACACCCGTATGTCTCATTAGTGCCGGATTCTTACCGGCTAACCCCCACTTTTTCCACTACCAATCAAACCCTGTATGTGCGCTTCAAAGTCCCGGTACTGTTGATACATTACTTCAGCACTAAGGGGTATGCCGTGTTTACCTATCCACTGAGTTCCACATTTCACCAATTCCCAGTTGTCCATAGATTCAAGCATTATATCCACTATGTTCTGGGGGGTCACTCGCCGACCTAAAGCTATTTCTAGTTCCGTCCTTTCCCTTAGCCATCGGTCACATCCCAGTACGGCATGTTCCGCATCATCCCGCTCGATCCCGCAATCTAAACACCTAGCACTTTCTACCTTCCTAATTACACACAAATAATTTCTAAAACAGCCGTGGCCATTTAGGAATTGTGTCAAGTGGTGGTCTACTTCTCCGTAACTCCTTTCGCACCATCTTCTAATATTAGGGATGAGAATCCTCGTCCATTTTCCTTTTACCGTCGAGTTCCACGCCGTCTGCCACCTCTGCCAGTTCTGCTCTCTCGTTAAGTCTTCATTCGATTCGTTGGTAATAATTTATTAAAGTATTTCCCCTTTCTTTCCTCGGCTTGCTTCTTAAATCAGAATCATCCCCGCGATCACCAGTATTGCTTCCTTAGATACCGTACGGTACGCGCTGGTTACTTTTACCATTCTTCTTTGGACCCTTTCCAACCCCTCCCTGTGTCTTTGGACTTCCCATGCCCTCGCCCATACTGAAGCTGCATATAATATAATCGAAATGGTCACACATGCCAAAATTCTCCTCTTACTAGCCTTTGCCTCCCCCCCCCACACACTTGGCATAATTTTGGTAAGTGCTGCCGTTGCTTTGTCAGCTTTCTCAATAGTTTTTTGCGCATGATATCCTAAAGACAAGCCTGGATCTATCCACGCGCCCAGATATTAGAAAGCCTCACTGGGTTTGACCACCGAGTTCCCCAACTGGAAGTTCGTCTGCTTCAGTTTCCTCTTTCCGGTGAGTAAGATTGCTTCGGTTTTCTCCGCTACTAAGCTAAGTCCCTTGCTCTCTAGCCATTCCATAATGTTCGCGATTGCTCTATTCAGGATGATTTCCAGCCCTTCAGTAGTTTTTGCCACTCCAACCACAGATCGTCCGCAAATCCAATCGATGTGATCCCTTCCGGCTGGTCTAAATTTAAAGCCCCGTCGTATACCAAATTCTACAGTAATGGTCCCAGTACAGAGCCCTGTGGAACCCCTCTCGAAACCGGTCTGATTTCACTGTCTATTCCATCATCCAGAATTATGCTTCGTTCGCTTAGGTAGCTTCCAGTGACGTTATGCAGGTATCCTGGGACCCCCTTCTCTCTAGCTCGTCCATGATGCTCTTCCAACTAATGCTGTTAAAGGCATTCTTGACGTCCAGTGTTACCAGGGCGCATATCCGACGGGTGCGCCAGGTTCCCTTTTTCGCTTCTGAGGCTATTCTAGTTACCCTGTTCACGGCGTCGGTTGTACTTCTTCCCTCGCGAAAGCCGTAGTGGCGGTCCGAGAGGCTTGTAATAGCTTTCAGCCTACCCGCTATAATGTGCTCCGTCATCTTGCCCCAGGCATCCAACAAGCACACCAGCCTGTATTTTTCTTCCTGCCCTTTGGACGGTTTTTTCAACAGCACCAATCTAGCCCTCTTCCACACTGTCAGAAACTTTCCCGTTAACAGGATCGCATTTATAATTCTAGTCTCTAACCGCGGGCAGACCTCCATGAACGCCTGAATTGCTTCATTACACAAGCCGTCCGGTCCCGGTGAACGACCCTTGTTTAGCTTTGATGCTGCTCTCGTCCGACGACCGCATCCTCCAGTCATAGGTCTCATCATCAGGGAAAAGCTCTTGAACCAACACTTTCATTTTCGCCAAGCCCAGGCCCGCCGGCCCAGGGAGGTTAATCTGGTTGCTGATGAATCAACTCGGCGACTGCTTGGTAATGCAATATGCAGTTGGAAATTCTTCGAACGCAACCTCATTTCAAAGGTCAGCCCCGACTCATATTGGCGAAGCAAGGCGTTTGTTTAATAATTTTTTAAGTCGCCGTCGCTTAGATGAGGTATCGAATTTAATTTAACGTATTGGGCTAACTGATTTACGAAATTGGCGATTTCTTACATACCTTCCCCCTTATTTAAATTAAACACTAAATACATATTTTGATGATGCCCCATACAAGTTGTAAAAGTCAAACTCCTTAGAGGTTTCTACCTTGCAGAAAACAACATCTATCTTACCATCTAACAAGAATGTTCAAGAATCACTTGATCATTTAATTTCGAAATAATTGCTTTTTTCCTCCCGCACTACATGTGAGTCTCAGATATCACGTCGCACAATCTGACTATTCGCGGACTAGCACGTCTCTCATTGGTGTGATTAAGGAGTGGCCCAAGCTCGGTCTGGCTTTGTCATGGATCCGCTGTCCGTTTGATTTGGAACCGGTGCTGTTGACTTCTCTAGCCTTGGATAGATCCGTGTTTACAAAGGTACTAGGTTGAAGACATTCTAGATTGACTTCTCTCTGGGTCGATTGTACTTTGGTTGACATGGCTCGTCTGGTTCCAACATTTATGGATTTGGCATCTCCTTTTTATTGACTTTTTACTAGCGTATTGTTAGGTCATAAGTTGGATATGTGAAATATGGCGACTCGGCGACTGCTTGGTAATGCAATATGCAGCTGGAAATTCTCCGAACGCGGCCTCATTTCAAAGGTCAGCCCACTGACTCATATTGGCGAAACAAGGCGTTTGTTTACATAATTTTTTAAGTGAACGTATTTCCGCCGTCGCGTCGCTTAGGCGAGGTTGTATCGAATTTAATTTACGTATCGGGCTTACTTGATTTACGAAATTGCCGATTTCTTACATCTCCCCGACAAGCTCGCAGAGAGCTTGGGGTTTGAACGGTGCAAAAAAAATACAAGGAAAGCTTGGCTTGCTTCTCGAGAGGAAGTTGTTACATTCCACTAATTACATCAAATTGTGCGGAAGACGTCAAACTGTCGTTCTACTCCGTTACTAAGTAGTCAAGGTCACCAACCAAATTTTATGTTTTCAAAAAATAAAATTACAAAGAAAGTTTCAAATGACTCTTGCTTCTCGGGAGCAAGTTGAATCTTCCACGTGCATGTTACATTCCAGGAATTATATCAAATTGTATGGAATACAACGTCAGATTGTCGTCCTACTCAATTACTAAGTAGTCAAGGTCACCAACCAAATTTTGTTTTCAAAAAAAATATATTACAAGGAAATGGAAGCAAGTTGCATCTTCAACGTGCATGTTACATTCCAGCTATTACATCAAATTGTATGGAATACGTCAAATTGTTGTCCTACTCAGTTACTAAGTAGTCAAGGTCCATCAACCAAGTTTTATGTCCTCATCATCGGTGGGCGTTTACTTCAAGTTTCCAACTTCTCTCTTGATTTCCTTAAGGAAGAGAGGTGGCTCTTTTTCACTCATTCATTTTTCCCGTTTTCTTCTGATTTACTGTCTTTTCCGTGGATTTGTTTTTTTTTTTTAGCAAGTCCTAACAGTCCAGGTAAATTCCTAAAACTTTCCTATTTAACATAATTTCACTCGCCTAATAATAAAATCTGTAGGTACCGTTCAAAATATCAACAGAAACCTTATACTCGTCCATCGATTCTTCCGGCAGTGGTGATAGCAGGGTTGCCAATTCCTGCTAACCAGTATATATGGTCTACATCATAGGTTCTCAAACTAATTTCGTCTACCGCCCACTTTGAGAATCAATTATTTTCTAGCGCCCCCTAAAATTTTTAACTTTACCACATCTTAAAAATCACAATCGCAATCATTACTTTAATAACTTTGGTTAAATTAAAGCCTGCCATATATGTCTTATCTTGTTTCCCTCAATTTACTCTGTGCCCTTTACCGCCCTCCTGTAGGCGTCTAGCGCCCACAAGGGGGCGTTATCGCCCACTTTGAGAAAGACTGGTCTACATTATCGATTAAAGACTCCCACATATTCGAATAAATTTCCCTTCGTCCTCCACAACAATTAAAACTTTACCTGCAGGCATAGTTGATGGGAGGGAGAGGGGGGGGGGCGGAGGTCGTAGGAAACGGAATATGATGAAACTTCAGAACTTTGAATTTGGCGCCCAAATAAAAGTAATTCGACAAAATTTACATAGATGGCGACACGCAAGTTCATCCATTGCCTTTAATGAAAGAAGAATTAGAGGGAAAACAAAAAAAGATTGACGGGGCTTAGCCGGGCTTAACCGGAACTTGAGTGGTGGCCGAAGTGAACGCACGTGTTTATGTGTCTCCTACATTCATACTCTCTTTTAAGGTCTTAGTAATTGTGTTTTTTTTTTCCGTAACTTGTATCCTTCTGTAAGGGAACTCGCCCTCTATCTACTGGTGTGCATTCCATTTATTTATTAATTTACTTGACGGTGATAATCGCATTAATCGTATAAATTCACTGTTGTATGTGGCTCCGATACAGCCGGTCTACTTTTTGTGCGACATTGATAAGGTTCGTTAATTTACACGCATTTATTCTTCATTCTACCTCACGGCCGTATGCTACCTACTCAAAAAGGTTCATTTTTATTTTTATTATGTCGACATCCAATAATATCTTTGGATGCTGTAAAAAAGCACTCACTAATTACGTATGTATTAATTGTCAAAAAATTTACCACAAAGGTTGTCTGCATAAATTAGAGTACAAGCGCTTTATTAAAGAAAATTTAATTGAGTGCTGCAGTAGAGAAGAAATAACTGACAACGTAATTGACACTTGTGCGTCATTACAAGCGGAAATTGATGTCCTCAACAACGACATTCTACTTAGAGATAAGCACATTCAAAAACTAAGTAACGAACTCGAGGAGTTTCGTAACGAAGCTTTTAATATGGAAAGCTCTCTAAATGAACTGCTTCTTCAACAAAAATCCAAAATCGGCGAACTAACATCCCTCGTAAATTCTTTTAAAGATGAAAGCGCTCTATCTGCTAGTCAATCTCTACCTACGACCAGAGATGTAACTACGCAATGTTTTCATGAAATTAAGATTTATTGTGACGCATCTGTCAGCACTGATGAGGGTATTAATGAAAATATTCTGAATAATGAGCATTCCTTTTCTTCCGATGACCATGTATCTCAGGCAACTAATGTTAATTCTCCTCTGGCCAACCATAACTCTGCCTTCAACATTAATCCCAATAGTGAAAGAAATCACAAAAATAAAATTCTGGTTTTAGCCGATCAAACTGGCAAAAGAAGTGATCAAATTTTACGCAAACTCTGCGGTGACTCATTTCAAATAATGTCTTTCGTAAAACCTAATGCTCGGTTTGCTGATGTGATTGAGAATTTGGAAGGTCTATCCAAAGATTATACAAAACAGGATTATGTTATTGTAATGGCTGGCGGTAATGATTTAAGAAACAAATGCTATCCTAAATTTAAACTGTTGCTTCATAAATTACGTATGTGCACTCACACAAATGTTATTCTTATGTCGGTTCCTCTCCATTTTAATGGTAATTTGCTGTCTAGGGTAGGTACATTTAATACTAAGTTAAAAGAATTTTTAGAAAAGTTTGATCAATCCACTCTCAATTCCACAATTTATATAAGTAGCATAATGAGGAACAAATATGGTTATGTGTCCTTTAATAAGCACAAAACTTTATCTAAAATTGTAAATACTATATATGATATGTCACATTCTGATTTGTCTTCCAATAAGCAACATTTTTTATGTTAAAGGAAAGCAACACTAATCACCTACGTCTTCTTCATCATAATATTCGTAGCATCAACAATAAAATTTCTGAACTTGAGGTTTTCTTATACGAGCTACAACAACCTGATATCTGTTGCTTCAGTGAAACATGGATCCCAAAGGATGCCATGTCAGCCATACATATACCGGGCTACTCATTAATTAATTGTAGCTCTCGACAAATTATAAGGGTGGTGGTACAGCAATCTTTGCTTCTGACAAGCTATCTCCACTCTGTCAGCCTTTTAATCCTGATGTTGTCTGTGAAGATAAAGACTTCGAATTCTCCTGCTGCAAAATTAAATTCAACATCTTAATTTTTATTATTTGTCTTTATCGATCTCCTGATGGTAACCTTAATGTGTTTTGCTCCAAATTATTGGATCTGCTGGATTATATCTCAAAAATTTCTAAAAATATAATAGTTTGTGGAGATTTCAACACTAATTTCCTAGTCAATACCTCGGATAACATATTCTTGTTGAACATTCTAAAATCGCATGGACTCCATAGACAAATTTTTGAACCTACCCGTACGCTCGGTAATAGTGCCACTTGCATTGATAATATTTTTAGTGATCTCCCTCCTCTCAGCAGTTTTAATGTAGTATCCTCTTTATCTGACCATAATGCACAGATGTTTATATCTGAGATACCTTTACCTGAGACAGGCAATAGAGCCCTTTGTACTAGAAGAGAATTTACATCAAACAACCGTTCACTTTTTATCCAGTATCTTACATGAGGAATGGTTTAACTCTTCGGATAGTGACCCTTCATTTGATAAGTTCAAACGTGTGTTTGAGTGGCATTTTAACTTGTCTTTTCCTGTAACTACCAAATATAAGGCAATTAGACGTAACGGCAAGTCGCCTTGGATAACGGGGGAAATTATTACCAAAGGTAATTCTCTCCGTGATCTATACCATATATGTTCAACGTCAGGTAATACTAACTTAAAACATTATTATCAATCTGCCAAGAAGGAGTACCAACAACTTGTAAAAGCCACCAAGATTTCATATTATAGCAGCAAAATTCTTAACTCTGCAGGATCAGAGAGAAGTAGAACCATATGGAATGTGATTAAAGACTCTTCTGAATCCCCTAGATCATTCTCTAATCTTGAGCTATTGGTTAATGGCATATCTGTTAAGGACCCCAAAGTTATATCAAACCTATTTAATGAATACTTTACCCCTGATCGCCATCATATTAGTTCCACTAAAGAATTTCATAAAGCCAACAGTCAACAAGCTTCTAATTTCTTTCTGTTTCCGACGGACAAAGTGGAAGTTGAAAAAAACCCTAAAAGCATTGTCTTCTAAGTGGACTCCTGGTTACGATGGACTTCCCGGTACCATTCTCGCAGATGTCTGTCACTTAATATCTTCTAAACTCGCAGATGCTATTAACATTTCTTTCTCTACTGGCTTATTTCCTTCTTCCCTCAAACATGCTAAAGTCTTACCCATCTATAAAAATAAAGGTTCGAAATACGACATAAACAACTACCGTCCGATATCTCTATTACCTATCTTTTCTAAAGTATTTGAAACACTTATCTACAACAGATTATATTCCTACTTGAAAAAGCACAGCATTCTATCTAAATGTCAGCATGGATTCATAAAAGGTCGATCTACAGAATCCGCAATCTTTGAGTGTTTAAATTATATAACGACTTGCTTGGATAAGGGGGAATCACCCGTGGGATTGTATTTCGATCTATCCAAAGCATTTGAAACTTTGGATCACGAAATTTTACTGTTCAAACTAGAATCCATTGGTGTTAGAGGAGCAGCTTTAAGTTGGATACATTCCTACCTATCTGGAAGGTCTCAGCAAGTCTTCATCAGATTTATGCAACAAGGTGTAATCTCAGAGGTTCTGTCTGACCCTAAATTAATTAGTAAAGGTGTGCCCCAGGGGTCTATCCTCGGGCCACTGTTATTTCTGATTTATGTAAACGACTTAGAACAATTGTTTCCATCTGTATCATTGTGCCAATATGCTGATGACACTTCATGCATTGTAACGAGTAACTCCGAGTCCATATGCGCAGAACTTGCCTCTTCTGCCATTATTGTCATGTCCAATTGGTCCGAACGGAATCAGCTTTCAATTAATTTCAATAAAACTGTTGCACTGCAATTTAAAAATGGTCCGTTGTCTTCTAATATTTTAATCAAATTTAAAGCCAGATCATTTCCAGTGTCTGACAGTGTAAAATTTTTGGGCTTGCATATAGATGCTTCCCTTAAATTTAATGCCCATATTGAGTTTGTTTGTTCGAGACTATCGAGGTATTCCTATGTATTAAGGAACCTTAGGCATTGTGTTTCAATCGATGTTTTATTAATGTATTACAATGCATATGTTCAATCCACTCTCTCTTATGCCTTAATATTTTGGGGAGGCTCTTCTCATGTTCTGCAAGCGTTTGTCATGCAAAAATTCATTATTAGAACAATGTTAAGTAAGAAGCCTTCAGAATCTTGCAAACCACTCTTTAAAACACTCCATCTCTTACCTTTGCCTTGTCTTTACATCTATAACCTCGCGGTTTTTGCCAAAACAAATCTGAATTTATTTCCAAAAAATAAAGATCAATATAGCTCCAACTTGTCAGTAAAAACTAGAAATTTTAACCATTTATCAATCCCCAGGCACAACACCAGCCTTTACGAACGAAGTGTATATTATCGAGCATTAAAAACATACAACCATCTGCCCACATCAATACGATCCAAGGAGCATCTATCAGGATTTAAACGCGAACTTAAATTGTTTTTATTGGATCGCTGTTTTTATGATTTTAAGGAATTTATCTAATTGTGACTAAATGACGATACCTATATCTCGATGAGATCTTTGGTCGAAAAATAATAATAATAATAATAATAATAACATAATTGCCAAAACACCATTAATTATAATAATTTGACATTTAGCATTTATGAAACTTAAGTCTCCTCCTCCTCCCCACAGGTAGGTAAGAATGGCGCATGACTTTACTTCGCCTTTAAATCGTGAATCTTCTTTAGTTTTTCTTCTAATTTCTATTTCATTCGGCGATATTGTCACGAGGGGGATTTTCTTAAAACCACGATATAAAAACAACAATATAAAAAGTATTTAAACACGAACTTGTGTAATCGAGGGCAAATTGCGACCGTGTCGAAATGTAAACACAATAAGGAGGTAACCGATATAACGTAAGATTCACATTTCATAATAACATATCAGCGGATTTGCTACAAACGGGGCCACGCGCGTATACGAATGATGCAAAAAACACAGGGCAGGTGACGAAAAAATGCAACGCTCGAATAGGCAAAAAGCGTGTATTTAAAGTGCGGGCCAAAATTGGGAAAGCAGTCGAGCCACAGGACTGACTCGGTGGGCACTAGTGCCAACTCAACGAGGGAACCTCCAACATCACCGTCGCCGTCGCCGCCCACATCAGCGCCGCTGCAGCCACATCATCTGCCACTGCCACCGACAACATTGCCGAACCCCGTCCTAAGAGAACGTGGACCATCTCTCTCGCCAGCTGTCCAAGAGAAGATGCCACCGGAGCCTGCCCTGGCCACGCTGTTCCAACCCAATCACCCCTAGGCTGAGCAAGGACGCGTCGTGCTCCACTCCAGCCAAGGAACGTTGCCACCGAGGACCGACCTTGACCAACCACTCCAGTACGGACCGGCCTCGAGCTCCGCAGTCTTCCCCCGGCTAAGAAAACGACGCACGCTGTCCCTTCTTAGACGAATAAACAACCCCAGTCGCTGCGAACGACCCAGGACCGCATCCCCGATTATGGGACAACCCTCAACTAAATTAATTATTAACGTAATAAAGAGGTATTAATTTTTTTAAATCATTGTCTTAATGCTCTACCCTCTGATAAACCTACGCACCCCAATCAACCCCGAAGGCCTCGGGACCACCTTTGCGATAATATGAAACATAAAAACATTACAGGCAATTGTATTGCACTATTTATGTGAATCTTGCTTGCGCCATCCAATCCATTTTTGTTGCATTTTGATTAAAAACTTTTTTTAATATACCGAAGTAGAATCGCCGATCTTTCTCTGTTTTTGTTACATCTCACTCTTATTTCTAACGTCAACGTTGTAGAGACATTTAAAAAATTGAAAACATAAGGCGCCATCTGTGTAAATCTTATCAGACCACATTTTTTGGCGCGAAATTTGAAATACCAGAAGAATTAATGAAATTTGTTCGTAAATCTGTGAACACTTTTCCTCAGGTTCCTCTTTTGTTTTGTTTGTCTGTTCGTCCTAGCTCTTCGATTTTTTTAACACATCGCCGTAGAACCATCGATCTTCCTCTGTTTTTGTTACATCTCACTCTTATTACTAACGTCAACGTTACAGAGACATTTAAAAAATTGAAAATATGAGGCGCCATCTGTGTAAATCTTATCAAACCACATTTTCTTAGGCGCGAAATTTGAAATACCAAAAGAATTATTGAAATTTTTTCGTAAATCCGTGAAGTGAACGCTTCTCCTCAGTTTCTTTTTTTGTTTTGTTTTTCTGGTCATCCTATAGCCTTTCGATTTTTTAACGCACCGCCGTAGAACCGTCGACCTTCTCCTGTTTTTGTTACATCTAATTCTTATTCTAACATCAACGTATTGAGACATTTAAAAAATTGAAAACATCGTCGAACTACGTTTGTTTTAGGCGCGAAATTTTAAATACCTAAAAATTATGAATTCTTTGCATTTCGAAACGCTTTCTTCTTTTGTTTTTCGTTTTCTGTTCGTTTTCGTTTTTCGATTTTTCAAATCTTCGCCGTAGAATCGCCGATCTTCTTTTGTTATCCTTCTCATTCTCATTTCAACAAACGTCCGCTTCTAAGAACATTTAAAAAATTTAAATATAACAACTGATGAAACATGTGCTTGGAGTTCCTCAGGGTTAGACGCGGAAACAGCTATTGAAGTATCATCTGGGTAAATCACAATATGACCATTTTTACTGTAATTGGGAAGGTCATTACTAAATAAGTGAAAAATGAACGGCCTCAGCATCGAACCCTGAGGAACACCAACATTCATGTAGTACATACTTTTTTTTGATTTTTCATTGTTACAATTTACGGTTATGGATCGGTCTGATAAAAAAGATATTATCCATGATAATATATTAGATCGAAAACCCAGATTATATAACTAAAACTCAATAACTTTCAAATTTACACTATTAAAAGCGCGCGAAAGGTCGAAGAAAATCCTGGCACATGGGTTTCCCTTATCACGTTCAGAGTTTATGAAGTCCACGAATTTCACTGCTGCTGTTTGCGTCGACCGACCTGGTCTGAATCCATGTTGTGCATCACTGAGAAGATCAAAACGGCTTAGGTAGTTGAGAGTTATTTTATAAAACACTTTTTCAAAAACTTTAGAGAAGACACTGAGAACGCGGATGGGCCTGTTATTTTCAACCTTCTATTGAACTCCCGCCTTGTAAATTGGAAAGACCGTTGCAAACTTCAGAGTACTTGAGAACTTCCCTTCAATAATGGATTGATTCAACAATTCAGCAAGGTGATGTGAAATCGCTGTCTGGAGTGTTTGTATTGTTCAACTCAGAGACTGCTGATTCTATATCTTCGTGACACAGGAGTGAAAAACATGGTATTATCAGATGGAGCACAAAGTGTGTAGGTGATAGCAGAGTCTTCATCAGAAGGTCCATTGGATGGTGTAGAAGCGACAGTGGAAAATTTTTTCCCAAACTCTTCGCAGACGTCACGTGGGTTAGTTAAATTAACACCATTGGATACAAGAGCAATTTTTTCCCTAGTTCTTTTACGACCTAATCTAGAGTTCACTATTTTCCAAATTGCAGATGACTTATTTTTCGCAGTAGCCATTATTTGACTGTTATGGTTTCTTTTAGCCGTGCTGATCAGTTTTCTGTAGTTCCTTTTTTCGACATTGTACTTGTGGCGTAGATCCGCACAATTTGAGAGCTTATATAGACGGAAGAGTTCCTCGAGTTCAGAACTTTCTTGTCTGATATCTTCAGTTATCCAATTTTTCTGGTCTGGATACAAGAAAGCGGTTTTGCGTGGGCAGCAAAGATCGTATAAATCCTGAAAGTCTGAGATAAAACAACGGAAGTTGTCGTCTACGTCCAATTTTCCAAGTGGCTTGCGCAGCTGGTGCAAAGCATTGCTAAACAACGCTAAATTTTCTTGACCAATTCGTCGGGTGATGATATTCATTTTTGGTTCGGAATATAAGTCGGGTTTTAAATCAATGTGAAGGGTTTGCGATAGGTGATCAGACAGATCAGAGTTCATTACCGAGGAGGTGAGGAGGTAGATTAGTGACTATGTAGTCTATTCCAGAAATACTGGTAGCATTATGTTTATTAATGTGAATTCTAGTAGGAGCAAATGAAGTTAATAAATTAGTTTTTAGACGTGCCTTCTGCTTAGCTTCCAACGCAAGTTATAAAAGGCTTGAAACTCAAGAAGTTTCCAAAATCGTTTGAAATTTGATTAGGCAGTAGTTGTTTGTTGTCCCTGTTGACATGATGGTGTTGATTCTTTATCTCATCCTTCTTTCTGGCTTGAGGATTACATCCGCAGAGTAGTTTTTAGAAAGGCGAAGGGCTCTGGTGTTTTGGAAGGCTATCAGGTTTTTCGCTCTCGTTTTCTGCTTGGTCTCCAAAGGGAGTTCTAAAAAATCTTGCAACCCAAGGAGTTTCCGAAATCCATTAATAGTTGCTTTCCATTTGAGAGCGTAATGTCCATGGTGCTTAGAACCCTGGGCTTCTCGGAGCTGCTCTGAATAGTTCGCAAATGGAACACAAAATTTTACGTGCGAATAACTGTCACCTTCAACATAACCAGTTTGATCAATTAAATTTGATTTTTAAATATTTTCCGCAAAAAAACGATTAGCACAATTTTCAACTATTCAAATATTAGTATCTATGCGTCTGATAGAGCTTCGTATAACCTCAAAGATCAACAAAATTGTCGGTGGAACTTCACGCCCGTAGTTAAAAGGTGGTCCTCGAGGGGAAAGGGGTAGGAACTCGAACGAGACTTGATGCCACGTCGCGTTTTTTAATGGAACAGAGGGTGTCGTGTCATAGAGCAGTTCGGAGCTGCCCAGGCAGGAAAATGGAAAGCACCTATTGTCAATAACATGTATTTTTGGTTCGCTCAAAACTTGATTGTGAAGCAGTTGTTTGGTGCTCTATTACATGATGGCGTTGATTGGTTCAGGTTCTTTCTGACTTGAGGATTTCAAACACATTTGCCAATCGCAGAGTAGATTTTAGAAGAGCGGGGGACCCTGGTGATTATAAGAGGCTCGTGTTTCCTGCTCGGCCTCCAACGCAAGTTTTTATTTTTCTAAACCCGAAAGGTTTCCGAAATATGAATTCTTAGGTCCAGTTGTACAATTCGAGTTTAACTTTAAGCGAAGCTTAAACCCATACCAACGTCCATTACAACCATGTTATTTAAGCTTTGGTTTAACGTTAAACTCGAATTGTACAACTGGGCCTTAGCTCGTTCAAAACTTGAATGCGCTTCCTATAACTTGACGACATTGATTGTTCTTCATGTCGTTCGTCTTTGCGGCCCGACAGTTTCATTTTCTGCAAACGCAAAGTAGTTTCTGAATATTTCTTTTCTTACGTGGCCTTTTCAATACAAAAAGAAACTTGAATTTATTTTCCGAAACACAAGAAGCTTTTGAAATCAGTTCAGTTCAGTACATTCACGTGCAATTAAATCGACTCACTTCACACTCTTGACTTTGATTGTTTTATTTTTTTATTGAAAGTAGATATCACATTTTGTTGTTTGAAAAACCATTTAAACATGGAGCCAAATTAATTAAGATTTCTTTCGCCTTTTGAAGCGGTTAGAAAAAAAAGAACAATCAAGTCCAAAGTGTAAAGCGGTAGCTTCTTAATTTAATTGTCGGTTTTTCCAATCGGACAATATTACTGTGTATAACGCTGCAAAGAATAAACTAGTTATTGTTAGTGTTGCCTGAAAAGAGCACTTATTTTTTTACGCCCTTTCGGAGCTATTTTACATTGCATACCATCGCATAAATATTAAAGCCCACTTCCTGGATGGAATTTTGTCGCAGCGAGGGCGAGATTGCAAGTTTCATATACAAACTAGTTCCCCTGCTTTAATATTCAAATTGACTTACGGCAAACTTGGACAGAATACGTTTCAGAATTGGACGAAATTCGGCGCGGGGTTTCGATAATTAATTACTATTCGACATTCACGTTTTAGAAAGAACTAAATCTAATTATTATTATTATTTAAGTAAATTCTCGTTTTAGCACTCTGAGCTTTGCATGTATAACTCCCGAACTTCAGGTACCGCAGCGCCGCCTGTACACCAAAAGAGTTAGTCACGCCGCGCTGTTATTTTGCCCCTGCTAAGAAAATCGGGCTTAAAGAAGTTTGGACGATAGGGAGTACTGTTTGATAAATGATGCACGAGTGCGTATTGTATGCGTATTGAAGGGGTAGATAATGTCAGATGTACTTATAGGGTAATACTCAGTCTATTGTTTCACACTCCCAGCGGATTGTCAATGAAGAGCGTCTTCAATAGAACCCATACAAACGTGAATGAACACGAAATCTATGCTATATGGTTGGTTTAACATGACCGTTGCACCTTTTATTCAAACCATTGAAAGACCTAATTCTGTAATGAGCTCTTCCAATTATTTAAATAGAATGTCATTAAGCAAATAGCTACGAAGTTGATTTGGCATAGATGGATTCGGAAAGAATTCAATCTGAAAAGTTCTGATTGTTGGAGGGTACACTCGTCTTTTTTTTTTAAACCATCAACTACTACTTTTTGTAAAATCCAATTTATAATAAACTGTATCAAAACGGAAGACTTTTCGATTAGTTTACGTGACGTCGTCTCGTGGGTTAAAAAATATGCAGGGGTTTTAACCATAAATAAGGGAGCGTATGTCGACCGTGAACATTCCATAAATACAGGAGATTTTAGCATTCGGTGACGTCGGGACAGTGAAATATGGTGTCCCTATCACGTTGCTGTCTGCGTAAGTGAAACAGATCGTCTTGCCCTCGCTCACAGAATAAACCTCCGTCAGTCAAACGTCTGCGAACTATTGGACAGAGAAATAAAAAAAGATCAAACTGCCAGTTCCTTGCTGACGTGCGACATACATCTTTCTGTATGAAGTTGGAACGTTTTTGTCCACGTATTCTTCTGTGTGTTTAGAGTAAGTTACTTACCAACGTCGTCCCCTGAAAGTCCCTAAAAGTTTGGAACGTTCCTTATATTAATTAAATGTTGTATTAGGGATATCGTTACTTGAATTTTCCCAAAAGTCGTTTTTCTTTTCTCGAAAAGTTTAATTAAATTTATCACAGTTTCTTTTAATCAATTAAATCAAACTTGTTCTTATCACGAATTTATTTCCTCTACGTTCCGCCCTCTGTTTCGTCTTCGATGCAAACGCAAACGTTTCCTGCAACAGATAGATAATCAAAGTTGCAAAATTAAAAACGAACGGACGTATTTCATTAGCGCGCACCTCCCTTCCCCCCCGAATAAATTCCGAGTTAATGCGAGTACATCGTTATCCCGAAAATATTTCATTGCCGCTGCTCCGGCCCTTAATTTATGTGAGCCCCGACCGAAAACGGGGGACGGGCATAAAGAGATTATTTTTGCTTCGGAATACAGAAATTTATTTTTCAGATTACTGACGGTGGAAATATTAATTTACCTTTGTGTTTTCGCCGTGATTATCTTCCCCCTTTTTGCGTGCGCGCCGTTTTTATTAAAGTTTAATAATTAATAATCAGATTTGAAAAAAAATATGAGCGCCGAGGTAGCAGCGAACAGGGGACAAAAATAAAATCAAATTCTAAACGAAACGACACCCAATTCCTACATTATTACATATTTAATACTTATCGTTTATTAAATGTATTAATAACTTAATTTTGTTAATCCTTAATCACTTGCTGTAGTGTTGCTAATTGTATAGTCATCATACTCAGTGATGCGTTACATCGTAACGCACAACTAATTAAAATGACCATGCAATTGGCAGTCGTTGTTTTCAACATGGGGGCCATGAAACCTGCTTTTATCTGGGGTGTTTGTTTCCTCACCCCAGCGCTTTTTACAAATTCCATTCGAAATGTTGTATTTTTCTCGGCGTATTTCAAGGACGTGCTTTCCTGCAAAGAACATTGTTACATTTTTCGCGCAGTCACGTGTAAAATAAAAAAAGTTTTACGACGCTGCTTCGATTGCATCTGTTATTTATTCATCTCGATTCCGCCCACTCAAGATGATGCCGGGAATGGCAAAACGCAGCCGGGTTTTATAATTCATTGTATTTTTCGCGCTCCGACGTACATAATTTATAATGCACATGCTTCAATACTGCAAGATCGAAATGAACGATAAATAAAAACGAAAAGGTCCGATGATGAAAAATTTATGGTGTTCGGAGTATTGAATGTATCGGAAATTGAATTAACGGATTAGGGTTGTTCTTGTCTGTCTCCTTTTGGAAGCAATAACGAAATTAAACAATTAATTGTTTAGCTGTGTCATACGTAAAAGAGAAGAATATCATTTTTAGTTGCAATCAAAGGCACTAATTTCTGATCATAAATATTTACGGTGTCTTATATTTGGGAGGACCTATAGAGGTTAATTATTAACAATAAATAATTATTGTTCACGTACATGTACCGTTGAGCACGCGCACGATAGAAATTGCGTTTTGCTGCAATGCAAATTGCAACGTGTAAAGCGACCTTCTCTTGCGAAACGATGATGTTTCATTTTAATTTGTATAAAAAAATAAAAAGTATTTCTGACAGAAACTCTTCTTATTTGCTTGGCTTTTGAGTCCTTTTTTTTATACAGTGTGTAAACGAATAAGTTTCACTTATTGTGATCACTATTAATTAGACTGTGACATACATAAAACATCCTTTTATTATTAACAGATGGCAGCACTGAAATGTTGCGCCTATAAAACTTTTCTAATCTGCAGCTTTAAAAGTAGGACGCCATTGATGATGTTAAATTGAAAAGAATTCGAATTTATTAAATTTTCTATTTGTCATTCACTTTATTGTCGGCAGATTGCAGCACTGTAATTTTACGTACAATACGTACAGCCTCAATCAAAAGTAATGAAACGTTCAAAACCGAAACGCTGTAGTCAGAGTGCAACGGTGCCGAGTCAGATGTGTTGTGGGGTTCCGAAGGACTTCGGAAATATTCGTTCGCCATAAGGCTTCATCTCACTCGTTATCTTCGCTCTCTGACTACAGTGTTTCGGTTTTGAACATTTCATTACTTTTGATTGAGGTTGTACGATAGCGGGCAATAAAATCCGAGCACGAAATTTGTGCAATGTAAACCTCACTTATTTCATCAGTATGTTTGACGGAAATATAACCTCAATAATTTACCAAATTTGTCGAAATACGTACGACATGTCAAATTCTTGCCCGGATTTTATTGTCCCCTACTGTACGTATGCATGCATTCAGATTGCCATTTTTAAAAATAGGAAACTCCAGTAGGTTTCCCATTTAAAAAATGCCTATTAATTAAATTTTAAAATCTGCTTCCCATCTGAAGGCTCCAAACCTTGAGCGGGCAAATTAAGTTCGTCCCAGATTGCCAGCTAAACTCAATGGGACGCGTCGAGGTCAAACGTAAGCCCGAAGCAAAGGGCAGAAATTAAAGATAAATAAACGTCGCCAGATCTGGCACACTTGTCTTTATTTGTGCGTCACGTAATACGTAAGTTTAAAATTAAATGAACGATGAATATTAACAAGTTAAATAGAATTTAAACACGAAGCACGGATTCGCTTTTCGTTCACAAAAGATCTAACTTAATCTAACTCCGCGCGTTAAAAATTGCTCTTTTCGATACAACATATTAGCATTATTGTAAATAAAACAAAAGAATCCGACCTTAAGTCTTCTAAAATGTGTGCACATCAGCTGTACTAAAGTCGAAGAAGTCGTCCGAGTATCAAATGTCCGGGACTAGCGTCAAATATGACGCCCCGAAAGTAGACTCCCTCTTCCGACGACGATGTCAAGCAACGGCGTTATCGGGCTCTAGTTCGGATGACCAGAGATGGTACAAGAATTTTCTACCACGGCTCAAAGATAAACCAGCCAGGAAGCCCCAAATAAAAGCACCAGCAAAACGTCCGGAATAAAACCTCCGATAAAAGCCTAATTAAAATAACGAAAAACAACATTACAGCCTGAATTACGCTCACAACTTTCTTGCCAAAATTACCTGATTTATTTGCAGAAATCAGGCTTCGAAAAGCATAAAGAAGGAATGCCTAGATGCCTCTGTCAAATCACGGGTTAATAATATCAAATTCGCGGAACTTGAGCTCCACGTCATCAATCACCGAAGTTACAACCAACAAATATTTCAGTATTATTTCTTTGTCAACGGTGAATAAGAAAGAAGGATGTTGGATTTGATTATGCAACGTCAGAAGCGTTTTATTTATGACGCAGAGCACCTCTTCTCCTATGAAAAATTCTATATCTTCCGTTCACTATTCAATTAAACTTTCCAATCTGATGAACACACAAGATGGCGTTGAGCAGAAAACTCGAGCGATCGTGAACGCTTTGCTGTTGACGAACAGACGCAGTAAAGGAGGTTGGTAAGAGATGACAGTCGAATTACGCAGGGGAGTGAGTGAAGTGGAGCATTTCCATGTAGCGTAGGTTGTGGCTTTTGCCTGGTTTTGCAAGATTTTGAAATCTGATGTAACCAAAGTAAAGCGCAACCTATTTTGGTTCCCGCACAATACAGTGTGACCCGAAATACTAGAAATAATTATAATGAGTTTTTGAAACCGTAACAAATCGATTGTCTGGTTCTTGTGACACAGGGCTCGTTTTTTTATTCGGGATTAAGTCGTCCGTTGCAGCGATTAAACCAAAAGCTTTTTTTACATTTTAAGGTGAACTAGTTTATTGCCACGATGTGTTTTTTATGTACGATGTCACAAGTTCTTTAATCAACAATTTTATCCAAGTTTTATCTCCTACCGATTTTAGGTGTTTTTTTTAACCATTGAAAGAATAAATGGAAATTGTCATTTTAAACTTGCAGCCTGACGTCATCAAGGTTCAGCGCTGAAGGTGTAAGATGCAGTAAAAAACACCCCCACAGGTTTATTGAATTGTCAATAGATGGCGGCATGGATTTTGTGTGTTCGTGTGTTCAATTTTGTGCATTTCTCTTTTCTCAACTTAATGTAAAATCATCCGACTGTGATTTTCCATTTATTTAAAATCAAAATTCAAAGTCAAAATCAAGTGTGCAGTTATTTTAATCACTTTTATTAGTTTGAGTAGATGGCAACACACTATTCTAAGAAGGTAAATAGCCGTTCTTCAAGACTGTAGATTTTCAATAAAGGGAATTAAGAATTTAATTCAGTTTAATTAATTCTCGTAATTGGAAGCTTAGAATTTGTCAACTCACGACGTGATAGACTAAAATAAAGGATAAACATTTTTTGACCTAACTGGGTCGCTGGTTGAAAGAAATCTTTCCTAGGGCAGTTATGAGTAGTGTGGCTCCCTCTCTACAATTTTAAATTAAACTACCGCCGTTGCCGTAGTTACCAACTTTTTATTAAAAAAAATATAAACTAAAAGCTCATAATAATATAAGCCATGTATTGTCAAGATGCCAAATTTTTTTGTAATTGGCTTACATGTAGTGCCAAAGGGTATTCCTTCAAGTGTTGGTAAAATTCTTTTTTGTGCTACAAAAGCCATACTGTTGTGAGAAGAAACTCCCCATAAACAAATTCCGTATATGTATTAGTAGAGATTGCACTTGAGCAAAGTGGTAGGATCAAATTGACTCTTTACTGAGAATATTAGGCCTAGTTGTACAATAATTCGAGTTTAACGTTAAACCAAAGCTTAAACCCTTCCCTTAAAGTTAAACTCTTCGCTTAAAGTTAAACTCGAATTGTAACAACTCTGCCTTAGTACTCTTATCTGAAAACATAAAGGACGAATTTTATTTGTTACAAAATTACAATGAGTTTTCCATTCCAAATCATCTTGAAAATAAATACTTAAAAAATTGTGTGTCACATCTATTAGCGTTAAAATTATAACCAAGTGAAGAATTGTTGTTACGGGAAGTATGAGAAACTATGTAACTAATAGTTTTATTGGGATTTAAATACAATGAATTTGTATGAAAATATTCAACTAACTGCTTTGTGGTATCGTTTAATTCATTCTGGACATTTTGCGTTGTTTCGCCTTTGACAAGTATAGAAGTGTCATCGGCATATAAAACGATGTCACTGCACGTCACCCTGCCTACTATGTAATTAATGTAAGGTAGAAATAACACAGGACCGAAAATGGAACTCTGTGGTACTCCCACATCTATAGATAAAAAAACATTTGATGTAATATTAGTGACTATTTGGCTAGATTAATCAAAATATTTCAATATTACATACACTGAGAAAAATGAAAATGTTAAATTTACAGTATTTGGACAGTTGGCGCTTTGAAGTTGAAACAACATAAAATGCGTTAAAATACAGCAAAGAAACGTAGAAATAACATTACATGTTCTTCTGTTCAATAATACATTTTTTGTTAATACTTTGGTTTCATTCAATATGTGATGTTGGTGACGCACAAAAATCCTAATGTTGGAAGAACCAAGATTAAATGTTAATTTTTTAAGCAATATTAACCATTTCTGTTTTCAATACAAAGAAAAAATAAATTAAATTACAATTTCTGGTGATTGAATTAACGTTGAAATTTTTGTTGAATGATTTATATTAATTTAACATTTCTAGGAGTTGAATTAATGCTCCCAATCTCGAATAATTTGTGCACTGAGAAAAATGAAATAGTTAAATCAACAACTTTTTGTGCGTTGACTTAAATAAAATTTATTTGTTTAAACAGTAATATTCTTAACTGAACATCTTGGAAATTGTTGAAATAACACCCAGAAAATGTTAAACTATTGCATTTGACTGATCGATGTAAAATGAAAGTGTTTAAAATGCTAAAATTGAAATTTCAAAATGATCGTATAAAGTGCTGTTGCCTTTATGTGTCTGATTTTTTATTTAACGGAATAAATGCTTAAGTCTACTAAAAGCGAGGGTTAATTTCCATATTAATAAGACGTCATACATTTAGTCATGTAATATTGAATGATATACGAATTTACGTAGAAATAAACAGTAAACATTTATTGAAATTCTTGCTATCGAGTTCTAGATGGCGCCTGCTAAAGCTTCTCGTATACTGCTTGTCCCAGCATAACCTTGTTGTTCGACATCGTTCTTAAATGGATAAGTTATTCATATTTTGAATGTGTCCGACATTATAAAATTCGTTGAGAGGTTTGTTCAACATCTCTTGCCAACTCACCAAAGATTGTGAAGGATTTTACCACCTTTGGCAAAATGCCTGCGACAATGTTTACAGCACAATGTACTTTCTTTGAATTAATGATGCTGTTGAATCAAAAAGCAAAACGTATTTGAAACAAAAGTCATAAATGTTAATTTTACGTAAAAAAAATTTTACTTCAACTCAATTAAAGTGTTGGTCATATATTTCTTTGATTCGAATTTAGATTACATTGTTATAACAACTTATTGAATTGATTTAAAAATGCTTGTGACTTATTTTAAAATATTTTTTCACAATACTATAACTTTGCACCGAGTTAAATAAAACATCATTAACTTTTTAATTCAACGCATATTTTATGTTGTGCTAACATATTTTTTCAACATTTTTCAATGGTTTGATACAAAACCTTCATGGAATTGTTTATATACAACCTGAAATTGAAGTTCAGTGTGTTTTAATGTGTTTTGAGTTGAAGTAACTCATTATTTTTCTCAGTGTACTGCGTACGATCTTGTAAGTACGTTTTAGACCAGTTGTGAACAGTTCCACGGATGCCATAACATTCTAGTTTATCTAAAAGCATATTATGATTTACACAGTCAAATGCTGTATTAAGAATTTCAGCATAAAAATGTCTTACAGCAGTCAAAGTGGAGTGCGCAGTTCGGGAACCATGTTGCTTATCCGTTAAAATGTTATGTTTTCTAATAAAATTATTTAAGTGGTGTAATATCACATATTCAAATATTTTTGCAAACCCCGATGTAAGAGATACCAGTCTGCAATTTTCTACACACAAAATTGGATATACTGCCGCTAGTGTAAAAGCAGACGGAAATACACTTTCTTCAAAACTATAATTTAATTAAGTGAGAAAATGGTTCTACCAAAATGAACACGCAGCTCTAATTATTTTTAAAGGATTGTCATCCGGATCACTTGACCATTTATTTTTCAATTTCAAGAAGAAATTAATTACATCATTTTCAGATACATGAAATGCAGACATACCGTGACCGTTACGTATTGTATTGTGTTTAGTTTCAGATTGTGTTTGAGGAATACTATTTATTACACTTACAGGAGCTTCAGTGAGAAACTTATTAAAATGATTTGCAACAATTTTCGGATCGGATGTTAGTTTACCATTTATATTCAATGGCCGCGTTCAGGTAACTGCAGCAGCTGATTGTGAGTTGCTGACTAAGCAATCGTTTGTGATTGGTTCAAATTAAAGTAATAGCCAATCACAAACGATTGCTTAGTAAGCAACTCAGCTGCTGCAGTTACCTGTACGCGGCCTGTGTTATATTATTGTATGTGAGCATGTATATTTGCCACTCAAGCCACGCTGTGGATTATCTGAAGAATTAATTTTATTACTGTAAAATTTTGTTTTTGTTTCTTTCATAAATGATATTTAATTTGAATTTGACTCGAATTGATGTCATTGGACACCTGATGGACACCCAAATTCTAACAGAAAATTCATACAAAACAATTTACATGAAAAGTTCACTAAAGTAAAGAAGAAAAGCACTCGTAAGAACATAACAGCAAATGAGACTCTCAAAAAGAAAAAGAGCGTTAAAAAAGACAGCCAATGTAGACAACAAGAGAAAACGAAGAAAAAATAGGCATAAAGGCCGAAAACTGGTTCGGTACGATTTTGGAACATTGATCTTAAATCGTACTTTTTTCGTGTTTTTGAAAAACTTTTGT
The DNA here is from genome assembly GCA_033060865.1 of Dorcus hopei. Lineage (NCBI taxonomy): Eukaryota > Metazoa > Arthropoda > Insecta > Coleoptera > Lucanidae > Dorcus > Dorcus hopei. Next base: position 11,748,117 of record CM065425.1, read on the forward strand.
TTCTTAAGAATTCGTAATTTTTCATTTTTGTGTGCTTGTAAAATTATTGACTTTGTTAACAAAGAGTTTATTATTGCTATTGCGATTTCTTTTTGATTCTGGATCGGTAAGTTTAAATGTTTGTAACACAAAAATGAAACGATCGACATAGCTGACATTTGTCGTTGATGTTGACATTTGACAAATGACAGATGACTAGTGTGGCTTCAGTTTCGGCCTCTAAACTAAGTATCTGTATCCTTTATTAATCTAGGAAGCGGTTTCACAACTCCAGTGGTTAAATTATCCAGACACTGTGCTGCGCAGACGCTAAATATCGACGTGGCGGTTATTTTAAATTTTCTCTATTTCATACATTTAATTCCTTTTATACCCCCATCGTATTTTAATATTTCTCTAAATATTTGTGTTTTCTCTTTTTGGTTGGGTTTTTGAGTCGAAGCTCATATATTCAGAAACTTGTTTTTATATACAGTGTGTAATCGAATAAGTTTCACTTATCGTAACCATTATTAACTAAGTTACGACTTACAAATGGGGCAATGGTCCGCATAATAATTCCAGTGGACAAATCAGAATTGTTGTTCTTAAGATTTAAAATACACACGACGAAAACAGATCCACCTTGTTTTCCTGCAGCGCTATAATTTAACGAGCAAATATTTGCCTTTCAGATATTCAAGAATTTTACGAGCTCACCCTCCTCGATGAAACTAAATCTGTCCAGGAGAAGACGGCCGAGACGATTCGAATTGCTAATAAATGGGAATCCAGCGACGGACCGATAGCGCCCACCTACGTCAATGATAATGTGAGTTTTTTTGCACAGATCTTTTTCCGTGGCAATCCACCGTTTTTATTAGATTTGAAAAAAAAGAAAAACGAATTTGAAGTGTTTAAATTACACGGCTTATATTATTAATTCCATCGTCAAAATGACAAGAGGGGATAACTACATATTCCATATGCAGGTGTACGTAAGTTTAGTTCGCATACGTAATAGTACTGTTTGTTCCTTTCTGTCATTAATTTTAATACGCAAATGTTACATGATAGCGCAATATGAACATTTTGATACGTTTTCTCGAGTTAGTTACAAAACATACATCAGGAGACCTTTAGTCTCTGCTAAGGCTCAAAGCACACTCTCTCATTTCCCGGACTCGCACATTCCGGCCTGTCACATCGGTTTTTATTACATTCTTGTTTCTTTCAACGCATTCCCGGAGCAGCCACGAGATTTGTAGACATCATTGGCTCAATCCGTCACATCGCATTAAGTTCCGCTGATTTCCGCCGGCAACTGAACGCAAACGTAGCGTAAATGTATGCAATCCACGTAACTGCAGAGCTCTCCGAGTTGTGTATGCGGCCGCCGCCGATTCTCCATAATCATGTGGAATAACGTTGATTTTAATTTCAAATTTGATAGTTGATTGAAATGCAATAAATAATGCGCCGCGCGGGGTTTTTGCGCGGTAATTAAATGCGCCCGGAATATTTGATTTGCGGAAACGACGTTAATTAAACTCGATAATTTGAATATAATTCGTCATGTTGTGCGCTGCGATAAAATAATATTTAAATGCGCAAAGTTTAATTTAGCCGAAAGCAAAGCTGTCCGTCCGCTGTGGTCACCAAATATTTTGAACTAAAACCGACCGCAGGTCATAAAATATGTCACAATTAAACTCGACACGCTAGAGTTTGCGTTAAACAAATGAAATTGTTTAATTATCACGTGCAGCATGTGCAACACTTGATAGAAGAGGATTACCGTCTTTTGCCAGTGAAGAACAACAACTGGCAGCAGCAAACTTTAGTGCAAACACATTTTCGTCGCCGTATGGCGGGCATTTCGAACACTTGCTGTAAACATCGCGTTAAGTAATGACGTAACAATCGATGTCCAAAGACCCCAGCATACATATCGTTATGTTGAGCAGGTCAGTTTTATTATCGTTTAACATCACATCTGCACACCAGTAACGCATAGAATTTATAAGCAAACAGGACCGTATTCCGTTTCGTAAGTTTCACAAAAAAAAATATATTTTCATTCACATTCGTGTACTCTATGTATCATCGTGTTAGCCTTTGCATTGTGGCTCCTTATTTATCAGACACCCTGTAGAAGAGCGGGTAATGTAATATAAATTTTATTCTGTCATCCAACCATGATTCTTCGCAACAGTTGAGGACTTCAAAAAAAATCAATTTTTTGTCTCAAACTTACCAACTACTTTCAATATCGCGGCCAAGAATTTTAAAACTGCCATCAGTCTTCCGCAAAGCTTTCGCCGGAGCTTACTTGATTTTTTTTAATGACTTAAAAACACCGCGAGCGCTGTATATGACGGATGATGATTGATACCGGCGCGCATCGGAAAATGTTCCATTAAATTTCTTTCCTCGGAACTTTTTCCCTCCTCATCTTAATTTACATTATCGGAATTAACCGCCGCCGCACGTGCTTCTTCCGCCGAAATACAACAAATGTATTTGCGGCGGCGTTCCCAACAACAAATACGATAAGTGGATTGCTGCTTGAAGGTATTCCTCTGGTCGTAAGCCGCTTAATTTTCTTCGGAATGAATGAATTACGGTTTGCAGGCGAGGGCGAAGTTTCGCCAAGTTTTTGGGAAATTGGACGCGCGGTATTAATTAAATGTTCAGGCGCTTATGAATTTGAAGGCAAATTGATTTCATGCCGCTTATGTTTTAAGTGTTCATGCTCGGAAGGCTCTAATGAGTTTTCCTATTGTCTCGTCGTTTATAGAATTGGTCAAAGAATTAGTCAAAGTAAGCAGAAATTGAAGAATTTAAAATTAATTGAGGCATGAGACAGGGTAATGCAATGTCAGCCACGGCTCTAAATAGAATGTTTACTCCGCAAAAAGAAAAAAAATCTGTAAGAGAACAGCGATGACCACGGGCGCTGCGAAAGCGCTCTCCCCACTCTCGAATATTTTGTGACAATCCAAATACGTAGTGGTTTTTGCGTCTAAACCGACAGGTGTCTGCAATACGCGTATCAACGACATCGAAAAAAAAAAAGATTACCGAGGCATTTAAAATTAACATGAAAAAGCGAATATTTTTTTGAACAGGCCTGGGAGCGAGAGGTTTATGTAAACAGAGATGTGTATTAAAAAATGTCGAAAAAAGAGAAAATCCCTCAAGTTGATAACTCTGAGAGCAAGTAATGACACGCCCCCTTCCACAACACAGAACGAAGTATGGGTATGACCTTAGTAGCGTTTCGCAAGCTGTATAGAGAAAAAGCGCGAAAATATGAATTTCCGTTATTCATACTTTAGATAATTTAGATGATTATTACGTAATTAAATTTTAATGTAACAACATCTGGGGGATGTAATAAATTTGAACGAAAAAAAAATAATCAAATTTTCTGATTTTTCTTGTTTCAACGCGAAACTCTTTTTCTCGTAAATTGCAATTCGCGCTGCACGTTTAATATTTTCACTCGGTTAATAACGAAACGCTTCCTTTTTCTGTTTTGTAACATGTATTAAAAATGTTCATCTCCTGCAGGTTCTAGGACAAACGGAGATGATGACGAGATGAAAGTTTCTGCGTCGGTTTCATAGTAATGCTTAGCCCATGTGTTTAAGTCGTCCGAACTAAATGGGGGGGATTGCGCAATTTCGTGTTAGACAAGCGGAATAACATTAATATGTCTTGCCAATGTCTCTCGAAGTAATTACGTGCAACTTTTACTTTCTTAAGTGTAACTTCTTTGGGCGCGGCCATTCTGGTGGAATACCGTGACCGTGGCCCACTTGGGGGGCATTACGAAAGTGAGATTCCGAGTGTAATTTCTTCGCAATCATTTTTTACAGAGCAAGAAATTTTGTAATTACATACTAAGGAATGAAATTTTTATGGAAATATAATTTCTTTTCAGTTTTTGAAATCTTTTTAATATAATGTATGTGTAGGTACATTTAAGTTGTTAAAGTTATTAAGTTGTAATTCACCTATGAGCACTATTTTAACTTTTTGCATTTTCACTAAAATTTCTGTTGGACACTTCGAGTATTTTTATCATAATATCAATCATCGATCAAATGATGGAGTTTTATGTTTTCTGAAACTTTCGTGTGACTTTTGGCAAGGACTTTGTGAAAAAGAGTTTCTTGGTGATTAGTTTCATAGAGTAAAGAGGTATAACCTTATAAATCTTCATTATCTTTAATTCCCTACACGCCACTGAATTATGTACAGTTGCGGACAGAAAATTTCGAATGTCAGTGTCATTCTACTGACGTAAAAGTTAAGAAATTCCTATATGTATATGTCAGATGAGTGACAGCGACATCCGAAAATTTCTGTCCGCAACTGTACAGCGACACAATAATCCAGAAGTAATAAAAATAATGGCACTTGAATCAAAATCATGTCAAATCATTGAGGTAGTATAACAGGAGACGACATAACGACTGATTTCTTTTGCGGAAAATGACATCTGGGTTGCGATCATAAACACTCTAGGGTCACTCTCGAGTGATATTGTGATCTCTCTCGCAAAAATGAGTTTCTCACGTCATAAGAATCATAAAGAATTAAATTAGGCATGTGTTTCCTTAGCAACAAACACATTTTCTACACCCTACTTAAAAGTGGGACGTGAAAAGTTCGCTCGTTATTATGGAAACCATGTAAACACGATTTCTTAAAATTGATAAGCGAGACGCAAAATAAGTGAAAAATTGTGAGTGAGAAAGTTGCGATTACACACCCAGGGTTAGGGATGTTCAGAATCGAATCGATTTGTAGTTGAATCGATTCTTTGCAAGCGATGCATCGAAAGAATCGAATCGATTCAATTTGGTGTGAATCGATTCAAGAATCGAATCGGAAAGGTGTGGACATACAACCAATTTTTTATCACCGCGCCATCTATGTGTTACTGGCAGCCAATAACTCAAAATGATAAAATTGTGAGTAAGAAAAGTCCGCGGCATAAAACAGAACATTTTAAATTACAGAAATTTCTTTGACACTAACGAGCAAAAATTTGCGTTGCACACTTGAACAAGAGGTATATACGTATTTTGTGTTTGAGTGTGAGCGTAGAATAATGCCTCCTAAAACAAGTGAAGCGTGGAAGCATTTTAGTACTGATAACAGCAAATCTGTTCGTTGTAAACCGTGCAATGGAACCATAAAATATGATGCTGCGACATAAGTTTTAATTTCAAGAATAGAAATTGGTGAATAATTATTGAATCGAATCGATTCTACGTGTTTAAATTGAATCGATTCATCTGAATCGATTCCATACACAATCGATTCAATTGAATCGATTCATTTAACTGTTTTGAGCATCCCTGCCCAGGGTGCACTCGAAGGTATAGTTTATGAACACAACCCAGTGGACGGGGCATAGTGTAGTATCAATATGGCGCTTTTGACGGGATGACATTCAAGACATTCCAGTCCACTGAGTTTGTACGTATTTTTATACGAGGCAATCAAACGCTATTAGCTATTAAACTTCATGGCTTTATCAAAAAAGTTAAATGTTATGAAAGTAAGAATTAAAAATCTTGTCTAGGTACGGTCTTGCCTGGTCCCGATCTTTTCTTGTTATCTCCGTTGTGTCTGCCACAGGAACAGCACGTACAGCACAAGACCCCTTATCTTCTTTTTAAAAGGAAGTAAAACTGTCTAAAACAGTTTTAAACGATTTAATAGAAGTGTGGTATCAATACGGCGCACCTGAAGTCGCCTTCTGTCACATGATAGCGTCTCCCTAGTATCCTATGATCCTGTCTCAATGTGTTAAACCCATGAAGTAAAGGAGTATAGTCCCAATTTGTGGGCCATACATTGATCTAACAAAAAAGCTGGCCATATTGGAAAGTAACATTGAAACGAAATTAAAAGTTGGCCATCATGGATAGTGACATTGAAACGAATTTAAAAATTGTGTCAAATACATGAAGTAAAGAGTGGATGGAAATGGTTCAGTCACAATTTGTAGGCCTTACAATGACCTAACAAAAGAGGTTAATCTTAAAATCTGGCCATAATGGAAAGTAACGTTGGAACTAAATTAAAAGTTGACCGTTATGGAAAGTGACATTGAAACCAAATTTAAAATAATTGTGTCAAATACATGAAGTAAAGGATAGATGGAAGGAGTACAGTCTCAATTTGTGGACCTTACAATGACCTAACGAAAGAGGTTAATCTTAAAAGCTGGTCATAATGGGAAATAACGTTGAAACTAAATTAAAAGTTGGCCATTATGGGAAGTGACATTGAAACGAAATTAAAAATTGTATCAAATATTACATGAAGTAAAGAATGGATGGAAGGAATACAGTCCCAATTTGTGGGCCTTACATTGACCTAACAGAAGAGGTTAATATTAAAAGTTGGAAAGTAACATTGAAACTAAATTAAAAGTTGGCCATTATGGAGAGTGACATTGAAACCAAATTAAAAATTGCTCGTTATTGAAAGTAACATTGAAACCATAAGGCAATTATTTCCGTTGTAAATTTTAAATATTCTAAAAAGCTTACCAAAAGAAGCAACGAATGTTGACATGTTGCTTCTTAACTGTTCGTCTTCATGTTGGTCATGCAACTTACCCCTAGGGTGCTTTAATAATAATTAAGTACTTCGTGGTCGAAGGCATTTTTTCTTCACTTCACTTCACGTTTCGTTTGCAATAGAATCGAATTAACATTCCTTAATTGTAAGAAGTTTGAGAAAAAAACTGCTAATTCCGTATGTTCCGATTGATGATATGATATCCGGGAACCAGAAATGGAGGGGGGTTAGCCCCCATTGGGAAAGAAATAAGTTCAGGCGACATTGAACCTGAATCATTTCTGGAAAAATTGAATTTGAAAGCGATTTTGAAAAAAAAATTCCTTTTAGAAAATAAACTTGGCATTTGCTTTTGCAATTGATGATAGCCTTGAATGTACGCACATCCTATTTAGTTAATAATAAATGATAATAGTCATCGATTTATGATATATATTTTATTGCATAAATAAATAGGTTGACATAAATTTAATGGTAGGCGGAATAGGCAACTTTGGCTACGGGGGAGGCATACGCTAAGGGTGCGGCAAATTTAGCTACGGGGGCGGCGTAAGCCAAAGGTGCAGCGACTTTGGCAAAGGGGGCGGCGTACGCTAGAGGTGCAGCGACTTTGGCAACGGGAGCGGCGTATGCCACTGGAGCAGCTGCTACTTTAACAGCGGCAGGTTCCTTCTGCACGACGGCATTGAATCCATTCACGGGGTCAGCAACGTAATCGACAATTCGTCTGGTACCGTCGGCTTCGATCAGAGAATATTGCCCCTTAACAACATCACCATCACGTGATTCGGATTGGCTCTTGAAATCACCGGTGTGGCCGTCCTGGATGTCGTAAGAATAGGCGTATTGTGGATGTGGGTCGAATTCCTCGGCTACGACAGTTTTGGCAACCGGAGCAGCGTAGGCAAGATGGGCAGCCGGGGCGGCATAGGCAAGAGGGGCAGCTGGGGCGGCGTACGCTACTTTAGCGATCGGAGATGAATAGGCAATCGGAGCAGCGGCATAAGAAACCGCAGGTGCTAAAACTCCGGCTCTCGCAGCGGCGACGAGGGCGGCGAAAATTACGACCTGCAAAACAAATTCCAATCGAAATTCTACACCTAACTGCACCGTAATCGTACCTTAAAAGCCATTGCTATTGTGTTGCTGGTGGAACTGCAACGAGTGATAAAAAACGTTCGCAAATTGTGGTTTATATACGCGATTTTAACTGGAGCACTTTTCCCCCGCACGGCCTTCCAAAGGTTTCTCGTTCGGAGAAGGTGTCGTTGAAATTTCTTTCATAATCGAATTCGTCCATTCGTGTCACATTCTTACGCAAACCTGCAAGTAAATGCGTAAATACTTCATCACTGGTTACCATAAGTTATATTGAAACCTTAAAGATAATTTATTCATATATTTCATGTTCAAAAGTTTCCCTTCAAATGAGGATTTTTTAAAAAAAAATTCAATTCATAACTACAGGAAATATTATTTAACAATTGACTTTGAATCGGTTGTTGAGGGTACATTCGGTGAAAATTTAATATAGATCTTGCAAAAATTATATCAAAAATAATTGTTTGGAACTGGCTTATATTTCATTATTGGAAAGGCAAAAATTATTGACCTAAACAATTTTTTCTAAATCAAATATAAAAGTTCTTCCACTTACTGCCAATTTCTTGATGACTAAACTGACTATACAGGTTGATCTATGACGTCGGGGAAAAACTTCACCGGTTGATTCCTATGAGTAATTCAAACAAAAAACTTCTAATGAACATGTGTCCGATTATGCTTTTTAACGGAAGTGTAACCCTTCAAAGTTTATAACATGTAACGTCAATCAATCAAAGTAATAGCACTAGGCTTATTTCGTAATTCCTTTGTTACCCACGAAAACAAAAATTAGTATCTTAACATCGTCTTGAAGTTGTAAACATTCAACATGTAATAAACTTTGAAGGGTTACACTTCCGTTAAAAAGCATTATCGAACACATGTTTATTAGAAGTTTTTTGTTTGAATTACTCATAGGAATCAACCAATGAAGTTTTTCCCCGACGTCATAGATCACCCAGTATAAGTATAAAGGGTCAAACAGAATGCAACGCCGTTACGCACCGTTGCAACGCCGCCAATTGTCACTTCAAAAGACATGCACAGATAAAGCGGCGTGGAACGACGTCAATCTAAAATAATTTCAACTATTTATAGTATTATGTATGTATCTTTTATACCTGATGTATTGTATGTTGTATTATCCACATATTCAAGAAATTACTAAATGAAAATGCGATGGTGGTACATATTTGGCTATATATTATGACGTTTGCCGCCGTCAAAGTTGGAAGTTGACCAACTTTTCGCGTGCAACGCCGCTTGACGTCGTTCATTCCGTGCAAGGACATTTGAACCTTTGTATTTAATATTCATTTGGCAGATAACGGCGCGTAACGGCGTTGCATTCTGTTTGAACCTTAAAGGAATATTGATTATTGTTTTATGCCAGAAATATCATTTTCCTCTTGTATTCTAAATAATTAGAAACTTATTTCTTTCAAGATTTTTTTTGTCAGAATATGAATCTGTGCATTTATTAACCTAGCACATAAGGTGCGTTCAATAATTTCAACTAACAATAGCTATGCTAGATATTGTTAAACGGCGGCACTTCTTGAAATCACTTGACAATTCTCTAACCTTTCTTCTGAGACTTTAACATTTTTAATTTTAATAAAAGCTTTAGTTGAAACAATTCGCTAAGACAAACTCATAACTTTTTCAATACCGAATGGTTTTTTTAAATGTCACATCTAGAGTGCTGTGGAATTTTTATCAATTTTGTCAGTTGAATGCACGCGCAACATTTTTTGACAGTTTCAACATAGGCCTTTTCTTTTTCTTACTGTAATCGAATCGAACAGAACTCATAAAATTTAGCGTGTTTCTGAAAATTGATGATGAATGAAAGAACAACACGATTCGTATTGTGATTAAAATATCTAACCTCAATGTTAAATGCTAATTTGAGAATTTTCGTCATAATTTCATAAATCATTCTAACAATATTTTAGTTTGATATTACGTCAATTAGGTCGTGCCGAAATGTTAAGTTAATAAGTTGTAGGCAGTGTTGCCATGTAGATGTCTCCTCAGTTTCATAAGATTTTCATATTATACTAATAGATGGCGCTATGGTCATAATATGGTAGAGTATCTCTATTAATAGAGTATCGGTAATATTCTAAGGCCCGTTTTTCAATCACAAGTTAACTTTAACTAAATAATTTGGAAGAGAATTGCCAGTGGTCACAAAAACGCTACGTCGAAAAACGTTGTATATTACGTTAGTTGGTACAAGAGTTGTTCATAGATAACATGTTTCGGTTTAAGAAAAAACCATTTTCAAATCTGTGAGTAGATTCACACTAGCGTGCGGCCATTTTTACTTAATCAGAATGACATTCTGATTAAATTCAAAATTATTTGATTATTAGTCACAAATCTCATGGATAACCCAATATCTTTTTTAACTTTAACTTTTGGTTTATTCCCATAGTAACAATTATGGAAACAATTGTTCCTATAGCAATAAACTGAAATTTGTGATTGAAAAACCTGCCCTAAAGATGTTTTAGGCAGTGATGTCGAAGTTTTCTAATACTAGATATCTCCTCAGTTTCGTAAGAAATTTTCTTATTATAGTAATAGATGGCGCTACCATAATTCTGGTCATAATATCGTGTAATACCTCTATCAATAGAGTATCGCAACATTGCACTTTGCACAATACTTTGCTCGCGCACATTGAGTGTATTTTTTTATCTTGCAATGATAGACACTAGCACAGTATAAGTAATTAACCAGTAGCGTCACTTAAACGTCATTCAGTGTTAAAAAAAGCGGCCATACTGTTTGATACCCTTGTGGAAATGTAATGTAATTTACAAATCGGTAGGTATCAAACAAAATGGCAAATATGACAGTTATACTCGAGTGACGCTGCTGTATAGATTCTTATATTGTGGACACTAGCACAGTAGCGTCACTCGAGTATAACTGTCACATTTGCCATTTTGTTTGATACCTACCGATTTGCAAATTACATTACATTTCCTTAAGGGTATCAAACAGTATGGCGGCTTTTTTCGACACTGACGTCTAATGTCCGATTGCACCAACTTTTTAAGCAGAGCTTAAATTTAAGTTATGTTTAGAATGTGACATTTACGTATGGTCAGTATAAAGTCAAATACATTCTGATTGACATTTAAACTTCAACTTACGTATCAATTAGAATGTGACTAACGTTTTGTTAAGTCTATATGTAATGTCATAGTCTAAACACCTTTTAAATTTAAGCTCTGCTTAAAAAGTTGTTGCAACCGGGCATAAGTGACGCTACTGGGCATGGCCTTCTAAATGAAAAGCGTGTTCTATCTGGCCTGCGCAAAAGTGCAGTTCAGGCGTGCTCCGCCAAGCAGTGCTTACAGGGCGCTTTCTTAACCTAAAATCTTGACAGTTCTGTCACATGAATGGTGGATGAGTTCGTGTAAGAGCAATTAATGTTATTGTTGTAAAAATTTGAGCATACTGGATATTATTTACGTTGGAATAAGGTGGAGTATTTATGTCCAATTTCGACAACTTAATTTAGCATTAAACCATTACGGTTTTAGATTAGAATCTTACCTGGTAAGTTACAACATGTATAATAAAGCTTTTCTCGTTGTGCGTAATTATCAACGCCTTTTTTAACACGTTTTACATTATCAAAAGTCGAAACTCTTTTATATAACTTGTTGTAATTATTCATAATACGAAAGCTTTTTAAAGGGCCAGTCTTTCTTTATTGCGCAAGCGTACTTCACTCCGACGAGATCAAATGATTTTTGCATGAATCTATAAAGTTCATACCACATAAATTATCTTGTATTACGATAATTACAATATTAATTAATTTTGCGTGAACTCACTTTGATTGACAGTAATGACAGTACACTTCACTCATTGCTGTCAGTGCCCCATAACCAGCGCCAAAGTGTCGACTTTTGGCGTTTTCTCGAGCACAAAAATTCAATGTAAATTTTTCAAAACGCCCAGGCCAGTTAGAACTCGCTTTTGATTTAGAAGGCCATGCTACTGGGTAATTACTTATACTGTGACACTAGTGTCAGTGCTGCCAACAAATCAGGGATTAAGGGACTTTTTTCTAAAAAGAAAAGGATTTTCAAATTTTATTTCGTAAAAACAAACAAAGTTAAAAGCCCTTAGACAGCTCAAAGTTTCTCTTTTGTGTATTAGGAAACACTTTTACGTAAGAATTCGCATATGTTGTAGAGTAAAAAATGAGGTTATGTATGTAATGTAGATATGAACTCCTCCTTAATTGCGCAAGTCAAATTTTTTTGTATCTGAAGTCTTATTTTCAAAATAACTATACATTTTAAATTGTGACGCTTTAAAAATTGGAAATAGGCAACGAATTCTACTTCTGTGATTTTAGAGGAGTCGGAAAATGTAGAGGACTGTGGGCGGAGCTTAAAACATGAAGCATCAGCAATAAAACACGACCATAACCTATAACACAACACCCTTCGTATTCGCAAGGACTGGTCCGACTCAAATCTGTACTCTGTGCTGGTTAAGTGACAGGTCCTTCATATTTTCCGACTACTCTAGTACATTTTGAAAACACGAAGTTATTTCCGATTTCATTGCCTTTTCTAAAACCTTCAGGGGGCACCCTGTATCATACGAATACGCTCCGCAAGGTTTCTCAAAGTGTCTGCTAAAATGATCCTTGTGAATGTTTTTAAAACTATTGATTGCGTTATTGTAAGACATTCAACGACGCCATCTATCGAAACTTGCCACTCGTCTTGTTCCTATGAGGGTGGACGGTCACAAAAAAATTATTTGCGCCGTTAGGCCGCATGTCCACCGTGTAATTAGACGCGACTGAAATCGTTTCAGTGGACAGGTTACAATAGAAATACATTTACACGATCTTTATCGCACGATCCCAATCGAACCGATTGTGGTCGGCCCGAACCGGTGTACATGCGGCCTTATAATTTAAGCTCGGATTTTTAGGCACTTAAAAAGACTGAATTAGGCAGGCAAATAGGCAGTTAATGTTAAAGAAATAGGCGCACTTTTAGGCTGCCTAGAAAAGTTAGGCGTTTAATAATTTCTCCTCTTTCGTCGTTTTATAATAAAAAAATTATATTAATGCTTATTCTAGTTACGTGGTCATTTATTAAGAAATTGAAGAGAGGTTCTTAGGGGCTTATGAAACTCTACAAGTGTATCAAACACATAATTCGCCGAAAGGAATGTATTGTAAAAACACACTTTAAGTCAAAAATCCAGACAGTACCTAAAATGGTTTCCTTCCCGATAAAGTAGTTCGAGGACTCCATAATAGAGGACCTCTTTACAGCTTCCTCTTTTAGGGCTTTTCTATTTTTCTATGGGGCTCTAGGCCAGTGATGGCGAACACATGACCCTTGGGTCACGGAGTGACCCGTCAGAATATTTAAAGTGACCCTTGTATGTAATTTTCGCGTTCTGTATATAAGTATTATACGTCGGAATCAGAGAAGAAAAATGATGTACTTTTTAATGACTTAAAATACCTGACCCGCAGCTCATTACTACAAAATTTTAACTTAAATTTGACCCACTGGTAAAAAAAGGTTCGCCTAGAGTCTAGGCGAAGGTCTTCTTCTTGTACACTAACCACATCACCCACACCAGGAATATTTAAATTGGAATACCCATTCGCAAAAAGGGGTCGACGATAAAGTTAAAGAAGAAGTTTTTAAATATCAACAAAGATATAAAAATAAAATAATAAGGGGAATGCTTCTGTTCACGAAAAGGGTTCGGCGAGTATTTTATAAGAATTACATGAATGTGAATGTGAAAATTAGAAACGCAACCGTTCGCGAAAATGATTCGGTGAACACCACTTAATTGTTTGAATCTTCTCTTTCTTTGTTTACATTTTCAAAGCCCGAGCCCTTTTTGTAATTTGCGGCTGCGATGTGGCGACATCTGTGCTGGTCCCCCTTTTGGTCCCACTCATTTAAGTCACTGGAGTGACTTAAGTTGCCTATCTTCAGGGGATTGCGAGGTGTTTTTGGACCGGCTCCACCACCTTGCGTGGGTGTGATTCTCACTCTTTATCGCGTAGCTTATTAATTTTGACGTATCGCAATGGCCATATATCGTAAGAAGAGTCAGTATTTTGGCTAAAGTGTGTCGCTTGGGCCTCTTATTGCCTAAGATCGTTATACTAACGATTAAAGCGTGCAATTCTTTCGTGAATAATCCTGAAGTAATTTTACTTAAATTGAAAAAATTTGAACTTCAATTTTCGACTGTTTACAAAAATTTTGCAACGTTGGGTTTAGATGAACGCGTACAGTGTCTTTAAAATGTTTTGGCAAGCAAATACGTATTTCCACACACAGAGAACACAATTCATAAAAATTAATTATACAATAATTGTCCATTATAGGCATAAGATAGGCAACAAAAAATTTTGTAGGCGCTTGAGCTATAAAACTAGGCAAATACTTAAAATAGTATAAAAATAGGCACTCAGGCACGAAAAAATATGCATCTCAGTCTAATTAAAATTGTAATCTAAATGTTTAAAACTTAATTGACTATGTTTTTTGTTTAATAAAATTTTAGGCAATTGCCCAAAAATTCGGGCTTTAGTTATAATACATTCGTTTAACAGTGCCATCTATCGAAACATGCCCTACGTTTTTTTTTTTGTTTGTTTTAATTTATGAATCTACTGAATTGTGTTTCTTGTATCTTCTGTTTTTATTTTTATTTTTAATATTATTTGTATTAAATTTTGTTGATTTATTTTGTTGCCTTTCCTTCCAAACAGTTTTTTTTTTAATCTTTTTATTAATCTGATGAAATCGTGTTGTAAAATCGATTGTTTTTAAATTTTATTATTCGTATTTTTTTAAAAATTCTATTATTTCATTTTCTTTTCCGTCTCATTGTTCTTTTAATTCTTTAAAAACAATTATTAATCTATTAAATTGTCTTTTTTAAAATCGATTTTTATCCTTTTATACATATTTAAGTAACAAATTACTCTTCTTCTAAATTGAATATAACAATCCTAAATGAATTGTTTATAATTTATTTCTCCAATTACTGACTGCTTCAGATGTTCCTTAAAATCGCTTTTAAAAGTCAATACTTTTTAAAAAATGTATCACATTTGGATTTAAACTAAAGTATCCTCACTCTTGAATTGAATAAATAAAATGGGCTTTCGAGGGAGCCTTGCGGTGTACCCATTACGATTTCAACAAACTATACTTTTCGTTATTATGTTGAAACTGGTTTTGAACTCGGTTTTATTTTTCTTCCTTCAGTTTATTATTGTTTATAGAGTAAATAATAGTCTTTGGTTAATTTTCCATTTTATTGCCGTTAAAAATAAATAAACAATAAATACACATTACAACAAAACGTTTGGCAGTTTAGTGGTGAACGTAGGAGAGAGGAGAGGAGTATGAAAGGGGAGCCGAATACGAAAGGGGCGATGAATACGAGAGGGGCGACGAGTACGAAAGGGGAGCTGCGATTTTAGCAGCATAGCCGAGGGGGGCGGCGTATTTCGCAACGGGTGAAGCATACGCAACTGGGGCGGCGTATTTCGCAACGGGTGCAGCGTATGCAACAGGGGCGGCGTATTTCGCAACGGGTGAAGCGTACGCGACCGGGGCGGCAACTTTCACGCCCAAGGGTTCCCTGTGGACGACGGCATTGAAACCATTGACGGGATCGGCGGTGTAATCAACGGTACGCTTGGTGCCATCGGGGTCGACCACGGAGTAGCTTCCTTGGACTGCGTCACCATTGCGGGTTTCTTGTTGGCTTTTGCTGTCACCGGTGAGAGCATCTTGGACTTCGTATCCGTAGGAGTATTGAGGGTTGGGGTCGTATTCTTCTTGGACTACGGTTTTAGCGACTGCCAAGGGCGCGGCTAGTTTTGCAACTGGGGCGGCATAAGGAGAGGCATAGGCTACTTTTGCGATGGGTGCACTGTAGGCAAGAGGAGCTGGACCTAGAGCGTATCCTGGGGATGAGATGATTCCGGCGTTGGCGAAAGCCAATAAAGTGGCAAGTATTACGAACTGAAAATTGAAAATATTTTTGTTACTCTTATATTAGTAGGTACATATAATGAATTTTATTATAAGCATAAATACAAATCAAAGAGTTCACTCGGAAACCAATCGAATATATAATAATAGTGATTTCTAAATCGTCGACTCATTAAAGACGAATGAGATAACTGGATAGTTAGTTGTTTGATGATAAGATGATTTTAGGAGAAGTTTCAAATTCAGAAACGATAAAACTAGCACGCCACCTTAAATTCAATACAGCTTTGGGATAAATATCACCGTTAATGTTAGAACCCGATTGAATTTCAAATTATACACGCTATGTATGTATACTTTAAGTAAACGAGACTCGTATTACACGTCCTCATACATGTTCCTCGCACCCAATTTTCACCCTTGATGTTTATCCGAACTAACTGGCTTTGACGAGGCAATTTCGTTTTAAAACCGAACGACGCATTTAATTTATTTAAAACAAAATTTGACAGGAATGTGCAAAGTATTTACCTTAACAGCCATTGCGTGTGTGTGTATGTGTATATGTGAAGCGAAACACTTGACTTCTGATTGTGACCGAATTCGCGCGCTTTATATAGTCGAAAAGTTTCGTAACTTCAGATCTTGAATACCTACCACGCCTAAAAAAACCGAAATTGTTTCGTTACTTTCATGTGTAACTAATTTGGGGCGACGCGTTAAGATGAGATCGAAATTATCTCTATCTGTTGACGTTACCATCAGATTTAAACCTCGAATGATTCACTGACTTGCAAAATAATATGATTTGATTGCGTTTGAAACTACTTCTGAATCAATCGTTTTCTTTTTAAATACTTGTTTAATTAATCTTGAAAAAATTATTAATGCACAGTGAAGTGTCGATTAGAATTAGAGAGCATATTAAAAGAAGTCAAATACTTGTTTCTGCTTTTCAAAATTCTTCTTTGAGTTGTTTCCCTCAAAGTCCTTAATCCTCTCCAATGTTCGTTGCGCAAGGCATTTCTATAAAAAAAAAATTCGCAAATTTATTCACCGAAGGCGTAATCCGATCCGCGCTCGCATAGAAACTCGCATAATCGTTCATTGTCTCCCGTAAATAAAAGAGGTCAATTGCAGAAATGATTTATCTTGTCTTTCGGTTCGGCGAACTGGCAACACTGGTAGCTGAATCGTTCTCACCACCAGGTCCTTGACATATTCAACTTCGAATGCTCCAAAATCTCGTGCACGTTGTACAAAACGTTTTCAAAATTCAGATTCGTTTATTAATAAATGATGAGGTCAAGTTTATTACGTTTTAATACCGTGAGTTCAAAAAGTAATTAATTACATAAGGCTTGGCCGTGGAAAGTCTACAGTCCATTGTTTAATTGAATTTTCAAAATAAACTTATGGCAACAAGGGCAGTGATTGCAATTAATTAATTGTACAGCTTGCAGTAGATATTACTTTTGCTTTCCAAGGTCAAGCCTTATGTAACTACTTTTTGGACACTTGGTATAAATTATTACTTTTATTTGTTATCAAAATAAATTTCGTGCATGGATCTGAAAAGTTGTTCTGTCAAATTGCAAACAAATAGGATTGTAAGGTTGCTAGCTATATCAAAATAAAAAAAAAAAACGGAAGAAAGCTGTTAGAAAAAGTACTATGTAGTATTATCCATTCACTCTTTTTCCTCGTCCCAGTAGGCGAGTTAGAGTGACATTTTTGTTGGTATCATAATGAAACATAGACGTCAGATGAAACGGTTATGTTTATTTTTAATTTCATGGTTATAATTTCAGTCCACTGACGGAGACGTTGTTGCCAGCTCGACTGTAGTGCATATTTCACGGTGCCATAGTCGGTGCTCCTTCGTATAATATTTGGCAACATAGTCAGATTAGTGGCGTGGAATTGTCATTAATATTTTTAATATCAGATTCTGGCATCTATCAAAATTCAGGCCAGCAACTTAACGAAACGAGAACACGTCCTACTGAGACTAGGAAAAAGAGTGAATGGATATTAAGAAATATTACATCACCATCTCTGTTTGTAAAATAATTTGGGTGACATCCTGTGGGTAGGGTCGAGGGGCTGCAAGACAAGAAGTCTCCCGATTATTAACCCTTCTTTCTGCGGCCGCGGAATTTATAAAGAAATTTAAATAAGCAGAATAAAGAATGATGAAATAGAGAAATTTATTGAAAATTAATAAACAAGTACGCTGTCACCACCGGAGTTTCATGGGATTCCGGCCCATTTTAATGCTTAATTGAATCACATGACTAAGACTAATTATTAAAAAATCCGGAGGGAGGTCCTCCCGGGCTTACGAAACTGTGCAACTGAATTAAACACAAAATTCGCCGCAAGGAAAACGTTCTACATAGATGTCGTTAATTGCAGAATATGATGTCGAGAATTGAGAGAACGATGACATTGCAGAATATGATCTCGTACCTAATAGGAGGATAGACTGAAGCTCAGCAGCAGAGAATCTTTTTTCTCAGCGTTTCCTTCAGGGCTTCTTGGCGAAGGGTCTTCTTTCTTACACCCCCTTGGGATAAACTAGAATCGTCGAATGAATTTAAAAAAAAACGAGCAAAGTGGAAATTTTAAAATTGAACATCAATAGTAAGAAAAAGTAAACGTTGGTTTAAAGCGAGGCTTCGGCGGACGTTCAAGTAAAAATTATATGACCGGTCGCGAAAATGGTTCGGTGAACATTAATTTTTTTTTAAATTTCTCCGGAACGTCGAAAGTTTACTGTTTACGTAGACTCTTCTTCTGTAAGGTGCTGTCCTCTTGGCCTTTTCCACCAAAAGGGTCAAGGGTGTGAATTAAGTTGCCTACTCTACAGGAGAGTATGAGTCAATTTTGACCGTGGACGCCCGTTCTCACGAGTAGTATAACTGGCGGGATCCTGGGACACTTCGATGGCCTGTCCATCCGAGGGGTTGTCTTTTGTGCTGAAGAAGTAATTTAGGGGTGTCTTTTCGTGCAGACGAAGTAACTCCTTTGGTTATTGTAGCTGAAGAATTGTCGACAGTGAGGAGGTCGCAGAAGAATTTTGTGCTGGTTCTTGCGCTGAGGCGTCGTCAATGAGCAGAGGTGGTTGCAGAAGAATTTTTTTCTGCAGCTACTTCTTGCAATGACATCAATGTCGTCAAAGTTGCAGGCGTTTTACAAGAAGTGTCGACAGTGACCAGAGGTGGTCTTTGAAAATGTTTTTCTTTCTTACCCTTGGCCGAGGAAAAAATTACTTACTTGTTTAAACGGGCTGATTGAATTGGTCATGGTAACACGAGAACAGAAAACACAAGCGAACGAGATCTGAGCGAAAACACTGGCGTAGTCGGAAGGGGTCAAGCGAGAGATCAGGAGAATTAATAAAACGCTCGTTCAGAATTACATGTCTATTTATTAGATAAAGTTTGCTAATTAACAATAAACATACTAATTAAAATAAATATTTTTATAGAGGCATTTTTAATCTTTAAAAAATTCTTCTGCGACCTCCTCTGGTAAAATTACGTCATTGTCGACAATTCTTCAGCTACAAGAACTAAAGGGGTTACTTCGTCTGCACGAAAAAACACCCCTAAATTACTTCTTCAGCACAAAAGACAACCCCTAAACATGGAGATGACCTTCAACGGTGGTCACTTCGGATGGACAGGCCATCGAAGTGTCCCAGGATCCCGCCAGTTATACTACTCTCACGCGTTAAGGATATGATTATTTACTTAACCGTGTCTTAATAGCCACTTATCTTAAGGAGAGTCGGTATTTTAGCTAGTCTATTTACTTGCATTCGTTATCGCCTGACACTGTTTACGTTTTTTTTTCTTTATATATGTGGTGGTTGCCCAACGGGGACCTCAGGAGCGGGAGTGTATTTTGAGTGTGTGTAAAGTGTTCCATGGCTTTGTTATTTCCAACCTTTTCGCCGTTTTAGGGGGAAGCAGTGTCGAATTTTATCCCCAACACTGAAGGGTGCCTAAAGTCGATACCGACCACCTCCGAGAAAAATCCCGAGTGCGCTTCGAACCGACGACAATGCGATTGCAAGGCCGGTCCTCTTACCACTGGACCGTTCAGGCGTTAAATTTAAAATTTGAAATTCTTACGGCTAAAGGCGATTCTGATTTTAATTTAATAATTTAGGGTTTGATATTTTCTTCGGTCACTTTTGGAAGAAATCGTCATAATTTTAGTATTCCTTATCATTCGATAACTTTTCTCGAATCTAATTTTCTTCTCAAGCTGCAAATTTATTTGATAGAGTTAGTTATAAGTGATTTTATCGTTGAAAGCGGATAAGTGGAAATTGTGTGGGATACAAGTTATTGAATCCGACTTAACATGCAATTTTGTTTTGATCAGACACAGCGGCATATCATAGACGCATTCGTGAACAGCTGATTTGCCGAAATAAATAAATCGTTCGTTTTCTTTATTAATAAATAGTTTTGATTGAAAATTAATCTGGTAAAATAGTTTCGCGATTAATTCTTATGTTGTTCGTGGTATCATTTATCAAGAAGTTGATCAGTTAAGTTACGTAAGTACGTGTTTGTTAGAATGTAAATAGGTCAGCGGCGTTGCATATGTTTCTCACCTCGAAATTCGATAAATTACATATCTGATTCCACGATTTTACATAATTTCGGACTTCACAGAATAAGCGCTTTTTATTTATGCCAATAGTTCGTAGTTGTATATCTTCACATTGAAAAAATTTAAAAATATTCCTCCTGCTGTGACCGTACGCCATTGGTCCTGTGGGAAATGTAAACAAATTTAGAGGTTATGTTGGCTTCAATTATCTACTATTATACAGGGTGTTTCATAACAGGTGAAAATAAATGAAATCTCATTTTAAGTGAAAATGAAAGTATAAAAAAATTTCAAGCGTTGCTTAGTTTCGGAGTTACCTGAACTTAAAGTTAGATAACCAGAAATAGTTATTTATGCAACTAATGTGTAAAGTAGGTCCTTTTAATCGAGTGTGTGAAAATTTTCGTACTTGAGGCGTCAGCCGAGTATACAAATAGTGGCACGGGATTTAAAAAAATACGTTTACACACGTGTTATAAACAATATTTTTTATCAATTGCTTTGTTTATGTCGTAAATAAATTATTTCAGTTTTTTATTTTCACCCTCAAATAACATCGAAACTGAACTAAATTAAAAAAAATATTCTTTCATTTTAACGTAAAATGAGATTCTGTACACGAGATTTCATTTTTCTTTTTTCACCTGTTAGGAAACACCCTGTATACCATTTCTATACTTAATAATTAATTGGATTTTATCTTTTGAATTACCTATGCACTTAAAAGTAGGGTCAAAGTGTTTTTGTATAATAAGAAACAACAGTAATTGCTTGCTTATACCTTTGGTTCATTATTAGTTCTTTGTTTGTTAATCAGTTTGTACGAAAATTTCTGGCACCTTATAATACGAGGGCGTACTTTTATGTTATCCGTCTAGCCTTGAAACAAAACAACGACAATGCCAAGGCGATTATTAAAAACTAGCCGTAACTTTTAGGGCCAGATGTACAGTTCCAGCTTCACTTTAAACCAAAGCTTAAACCCTTAACAACAATTGTTGAAATAATCGTTGTCATGGGTTTAAGCTTCCAACTGGGTCTTGGAAGTAACTGATATGCCATATTAACCTGACCCTTCGGACAACACTATAACTTTGCCATTTTATTTCAAATCGACTAACGACAACATGCGTCAGAAACGTCAGTCCAAGGAGATTTGGAACAGGGACAAGGACGAAGATGACGTTGGCGTGACCACTACCGTCAATGGTGAGCGTTATCGGGCTGTGATAACGAATTTCTTTATGCCCATTGTTTATGACAATGACATAGAACACTTTAGGTTACAACAAGACAACGCCGCAGCCCACACCGCCCAAACCACAATCGATTTATTGAAGCCATTGTTCCCTGGTCATCTCATTTCGAGAAATGGTTATCTTGATTGGCCACCGCGTCCGCGTGACATGGAGTTATTTAAAGTCGAAGGTCCATATCGATCAACCACGGACTCTCGATGCTCTGAAAGCCAGCATCCGTCTTGAAGTAGCCGTTATCTTGATCGAAACACTCCAAAAAGCCATTGTTCCCTGGTCATGTCATTTCGAAAAATGGTAATCTTGATTGGCCACCGCGTTCACGTGACTTGGGGTTATTTAAAGTCGAAGGTCCATATCGATAAACCACGGACTCTCGATGCCCTGAAAGCCAGCATCCGTCTTGAAGTAGCCGTTATCTCGATCGAAACACTTCAAATAGTGTTGGAAGATGTCGAAAAACGGGCACGTTACGCCAAGCGTGCCAAAGGCGATTACTTGTGCGATATTGTTACGGAACTAATTTATGTAACTGAAAACAAGACTTCTGACTAGCTACCACCCTCATCATCTAATTATCAGCTCGTCGACTACGTATTTAAAAGGGTTTCCTTTGAGGACGTTTTTCTCGGGTAGTTATGAAATTATGCCTTGGCATATGACTCATGGGGAACTGAAAGCGTGTTACTCGGAATTTGCGTATTTCTTCCTTGACATTTCCGAAAGATTCATACTTATCTAATTGTTTGCGGAAAGCTTTGGCTGACTAATTTTTGCAGCTGCGAATTCTCGCATTGGTGGTGTTCTAATTTCTTTGTTACAATATCATATTTAAGAAGTGATGAGTTCACATCTCCATAGAGCCACAAGAAATATGCTTTTTTACGATTTTTTCAGAACTAAATGGGTCAGGTTAATATGGCACACCTTAGGCTTCGTTCACATTGTTGGGCGATGAGCGGTGAGCCATTTTAACGCTTAACGCTCGTCGCTGATCGCATATCGCTTACGCCGTGTCTAACGTAGGCGATTTAAACGCGACGCGAATTTGGAGCGAAGCGAAGCGATGCGGCGCGAAGCGATCTGCTTGTCTAACGTACGCGAATTTGAAGCGAAGCGGTGCGGTGAGAGTAGTCAAGTCGTACGTCATTTTTATTGTAAGTCATGTATACGATGAATGTCGATTTTTGTTAGCTCAGATCGTCCTTAACTGATTTTAAAAAAATGTTGAGTAACCTACCAAAATTGAAGCTAAATGGTTCTATTTGGAAGTAATTTTTTTTCTTCTTTCACCCACTTTTACCCCAAGCTCAGAGCTTGTCGGGGAGGGGTAGCGGCTGCGATAAACTGAGATGTTAATTTATCCTTCGGCATTCGCCTTACAAACTGGGGAAACGCAGAAAACCCAGTTCGAAGGAGCCGGTATGAATCCGAAACACAATCCGACACATAAGTACTCTATCTCTCACATAGAGCCCATATGCACCAGGAGCGGATTGGAACCCACACCTATTAGTTGCTGGGCCAAGCGTCAAACCCGTTGCCAGCGGCCTCAATCACTCGACTATCAACTAACATGTTAGTTCATATTCCGTGTCTTCTAAGCATATAGTTTATTTAGTTTCAATTTTTGCTTGTTAACTGCTCAATTAAAAAATTGTTGAAAATTAGCAATGTGAGAGGGCTTTTCAGTATTCAAAAATTTTGGGGATTAAGATGCATATTTTCTTTCATTATGTACGAGTATTAATAAAGAATTTTTATTTATTTTGATATTACAAAAAGTTGCATTTAAAATAAAGTTGATATTATTATTTAAATACGTCTGAAATGTAATAACTCATTCAACATTTAATTATTTAGAAACCAGAAAGAATATTATTTTGTTAACTAAAATGTTTCTCATAGTAAAAATTATCCATAAAAATTTATATTTTGAGTTTTGACCAAACCTTTCTATTAACAGTCCCAGTGTGCGACGAGAAATCGGGCGA
Source organism: Dorcus hopei (assembly GCA_033060865.1). Classification (NCBI taxonomy): domain Eukaryota; kingdom Metazoa; phylum Arthropoda; class Insecta; order Coleoptera; family Lucanidae; genus Dorcus; species Dorcus hopei. The sequence continues at coordinate 11,771,727 of CM065425.1, forward strand.
ATTCGCGCGAAAACCACAAATTATTTGACCGCTTCGCTTTACTTTTCGCTTCGCGTCGCTTAAAATCGCTCACGTTAGACACCCCTATGAGAAATCATTGGTTTGAAATGTTCGAATCGCGTCGTAACCGCATCGCTTCGCTTCGCGTTCGCTTTGAATCGCCCACGTTAGACACAGGGTTACCGCCCATCCCTCTCCAAATGAACGTAACCTTAAGGTGCAGATAGACATGCGAGAAAGCTTGCGCGAATTCTGTCCGACACTAATGTCGCTAATGCAAATAGCACGTAAATAGGGTTGCGAGTCGACTCGCTGGAATGTCTGCAAGATCTCGCGCGAGATTCTTTCCTGCAAGTCTAAATAGGCATAATTGTTGTTGCCGAAATATCGAAACAAACTGAAAGTTAAGTAATAAATCGCGAAGCTACAATTATGCCTATTTAGACTTGCAAGAAAGAATCTCGCGCGAGATCTTGCAGACATTCCAGCGAGTCGACTTGCAACCCTATTTACGTGCTATTTGCATTAGCCACATTAGTGTCGGACAGAACTCGCGCAAGTTTTCTCGCATGTCTATCTGCACCTTTATACCTACATGTACTAAGTTGTGTATAGCTGTATGGTTTATGGAGATTTGGGAAGGTTCATTTGTTAATAAAACGACCGAAATTAAGATGGAACATTGCATTGTCGGTAAAGTTCTTGACAAAAAAGGTAATGGCCCAAAAATTATTTACGAAAGAACGGTTGCTGTGAATGGGCAAAATGTACTGTCTCACTTTCAAGTTAAATTTTGGTCTAAACTCTTTCGATGGGGTAGAGGATCAATTAACGATGACCCCAAGTCCGCACGAACCGTTGTAGCTCGTAATGAAGAGATGTTGCGAAAAGTCGAAAATTTGGCACTGCATAAAGGTCCTCTGTCTGTATATCCAAAACAAGTGTCCTGAAAATTTTGCATGACGATTTGGGTTTGAAGAAGGTATCTCCATGCTTATAACTAAGCAAAAACTGGTGAGGAAGGAAATTTCCTCACCAGTTTTATAACTAAGCAAAGTTTTATAACTTGCGAGGAACTTGGTCATACCGGGCGGTTGCGATGCGGTTGTTGTTGAGAAACAAGTTTTGTAAACATAACCACACACAACATAACCTATCCTATAAGTAGCTGCAAGCTTGGCTGCAAGTGTAAGTAAAAATTGTGGACCAAAAGAAGAAGCATTAATGTAATTGACATATTTATTTTCCACGAAGGTAGAATTATGTCTGTGGATAATATTTTAATTCAAATATTATATGAACATGTTTTTGATAAGTCAGTAGAAGAACTGGTACAAACTTACTTATTATCTTGCTATACACCGAAAATCGATATGTTCTCCAGGCTTCTGGCAATTGTCAGAGAATCTTATCATGAGCTTATCATAAATGAACCTGAGAATTGGATAGAAGCATACAATGAAACGGTTTTTTTCCAACTGTACAGAATGAGAAAGAAAACGTTTGTCAGTCTTGTGAACGTAATGTTATTAAAGGACCACTACAACATACTTAAAAAGAAATACAGGGGTGATAACTATCCAGTACAACCTGAAAAGTCAGTTTTAATATTTCTGTGGTATATATCGAAGCAAGATTCTCTGAATTCAATTGTTGATCGTTTTCATGTGGTCCCTCCACTGTTATGCAGCTTGTCAATGCTTGTCTCTACTTACTTCTTAGTTTAAAAAAGCAGTACATTGTATTTCCACAAAAAGAAGAAGAGTTTGAAAGTTTACATCATACCCAGGTTAATATTGTATGTAAATATATTTCTAGATATAGTACAACTGATGCATAGTGTTCTAGGTGTTATTGGAGCAGTGGACGGAAGTCATATTAGAATTAAAGTTCCTCTTGACCAGTACGACAGTCATGTAGATCGCTATTTATCACATCCATAAATTTGATGGGTATTTACACGCGTCAAAAATTGTTTACTTACATATTTGTGGGTTATCCAGGTTCGGCACATGATTGGAGAGTATATTAAATGTTGCCTTAGTTTATATATTAGTTTAGTTTATGTTTTAATGCCAACAGGTATTTTCAAACTCTTCCTTGGTAAGACACATTGAACAACATGGAAAACTACGGTACTTTCCTAGTGAACATTATCATTTAATTGGAGACAGTGCGTTCCCTTTACGTACATGATTAATGAAACCATACAATCAAATCAACTGCACTCGAATCCAAAAGCATCATAATTACTGTTTGAGTGTTGATCGAATTTGCATAGAACATACATTGGGAATTCTAAAAGGACGGTGGCGACGACTGCAATTTATAAATACCTATTCAATTGCCAAAGCAGTATAAATAACAACAGCTGCATGTGTGCTTCATAATTTCTGCTACTTACATCAGGATGAGTGGGATGGCGAACAGGTCCTAGAAGAAGAGGACAATAAAGAAGTTAGAGATGATAATAGAGAACGGAATTTGGGAAAGGTCAAAAGAGATCGAATTGCCCACGCACTATTTGATTTTGACTTTCTTTAATTTTCTTTTTTAATGCAATAAATGTAATAGTATAAAACAACGAAATAAATTTTCTTCTATGAAACAAAAAACATTCTAATAACATCTTGTAACAGCGTGAGTAAGGCCCGTGTGACAACATGTAAGATTTGTTATAATTTCTTGCATAATGTGACAGAGAAGTATCGATTCAACTAATTGTGCTAGCATATCTCTCTCACTCTCTGCAAGATTTTATATCAAACCCTACATGTTGTTACGTGGACCTAAAACATAAAACTAATTTTATTCAGATGATGAAGAGCTGATCCTCCTTCGTTTACTACTTGTTTTTTGTAGATTTGCCTCCAAAATATTAAGCAATCTTTCTCTTTGCTCAAATTGTTTATCTAAGGCGGTGTGCAGCATAGTAAAATGTGCGTTCCTTTGTTGTTGATCATCTTTGTGATGTTCTTTGATTACTTCTAATATTTGTATTGTATTACTTGTGGGTCGTAGTGGACGTTTTTGAGAACAAAACCTAAATACATACAATATGAACATTAGATAAACATTTCTGTTCTTGATATTGGAAAAAAACTACATACCTATTCTTAATTGTTTCTTGACTCTCGTAACCTTCATTACTTGCTGCAGTGCTATTAGGAGATTCCATGGAACTGCTTGGTGAATCCTCCAAAGAGTCTTCAAGGTAACGAGGATGCACCTTGTCTTTTGCACCTAGAATATCATGAAGTTCATCGAAATATGGGGGTAATTCCTTTTTGCCAGTCCCAGTCTTTCGCATATAAGTCACATGACTCATGTAAGTTCGCTGTAAATTAGCGAATTTTTGTCGACATTTCTCAACTCCGTCTCTATCTGTACCCACGTAATATCCAGCTAAATTCATTTCTTCTGATATTTTTTGCCATAAACTGTTCTTAATTGTCTTGCGATCATTAAATTTGGTGGCAAATTTGCTCCTTAATTGCAAAAATAAAATTGTGGCTTCATGATCCTTATTGGTATTGAATTTAGATGACCAAATGGTGCTGTTTGATGAGCAGGAGTTTGAGGTATTTGAGGAACAAGTACCAGCATTGGAGTTGCTATTCTCGCCTTCTTGTAATGCTAATATTTCTTCCGCATACTTTTGGGCAGTGATCTGCAAAACAAAAAAAAAACTACCTTAAGAACCTACGCAAAATTGTACAGCTACACCAGCACTTACCGTTCAACAATAGGGATGCAGTTTCATAATCGACTTCAAATAATATGTCGACTCCCTTATAGTTTATAGTTATGTGTACCATATTAACATTTTCACCATTTTGATCGTTATGTAGATCCACCCGCTTCATCGTACTTGTTTTGGTGAGGTTATGTCGTTCTGACCGGAATGCGTTACACAGCTTGTCAACACGTTCACGAAAATTCAGAACCTTCCAGTAAACACGACGACAAAACTTTTACTACCGTTGACCACAAAAATTACACGGATAACTGGCCGCTCCAACCGGGTCGGAAATATTCTACCGTGAAAAAATCCTTAAAGTTGGAAGTTGACCAACTTTTCGCGTGCAACGCCGCTTGACGTCGTTCATTCCGTGCAAGGACATTTGAACCTTTGTATTTAATATTCATTTGATAGATAACGGCGCGTAACGGCGTTGCATTCTGTTTGAACCTTTAATAAAGGCTCTCCACCACCCAAAAAATAGCCAAAACACAATTTTCTAGAAAAAACTGATGGCAACAATTTTCTGGGATGCTGAAGGAGTCTTGCTTATTGGGTATGTGCCGAAGAGGTCCTAGCATGAATGGAGAAGCTTAATGGGAACACAATTCAAAATTTCAAAATGCTTTGGAGGAAAAAGGCTTACATTTTTATTCGTAAAAATCTTGTCGAGTTCAAAAGGCAAACATAAGTCCAGCAGTTAATCAATGACTGTGGGTTCATAGAGTTAAGGCATCGCATCGTCCTTATAGCCATGACCTAGCTCCGTCAAACTACTTTTTATTCAAAAATTTAAAAAAGAATCTCGGGGAAAGCGTTTTGCATCCGATGAAGCACCTGGCATATTTTGCAGAGTTGCCGAAGGAATTTTTTTGTGAGGGTACGGAACAGTAGAAAAAAGATGTTCCTAGGTTGTTAATGTGATGCGTAGTTTTTTCATGAACCCTCGTATAATGATAAAGTTAAGGGAAACGTGACTAATTTTATCGTTAATGCATGATTAAATTCTCAGTCGGAATGCTAATGGTTTTCGACTTGGACCCCTATTGTTTTGTTTTTATTAAATCTGATTGTAGTTGTCATTTAATAAATCCACAATCCTTCAGGCAACCTGACCTACATACCTTAAACAACCTCGGCGCTTTTGATTTATGCAGTCATTAATTTGATGGACAGTTTCAAAATGAGTTTAATAATTTTTGATCGTGACACTTCGTCCTTTGTCGTTATAATTTGTAATTATGGTACCTAATCACTTCACTCAATCTTATTTACGATTATATAAAAAAAAAGTGCAAATAATTTTTCAAGTATGCTTTATTTTGCTTAAAACTAGAATAAATTAAATCGGGCGTTTGAGTAAATTACCAATATTTGGCGACAGGGGCGGCGTAGGGTGCTGCTAGTTTAGCAACTGGGGCGCTGAAAGCGAGGGGCGCAGCCACTTTGGCGTAGGCAACAGGTGCTGCGACTTTAGCTACGACGGGGGCGGCAACTTTCACGGCGGCAGGTTCTTTGTGTACGACAGCGTTGAATCCATTGACGGGATCGGCGGTGTATTCCACGAGACGTCTGGTGCCATCGGGTTCGATGAGGGAGTAAGATCCTTGCACTACGTCACCATCGCGGGTTTCTTGTTGGTTCTTGTAGTCTCCGGTGAGGCCATCTTGGATGTCGTAACCGTAGGAGTATTGAGGATGAGGATCGTAGTCGTCAGCGACGACTGCTTTAGCTACGGGGGCGGCTACTTTAGCGACGACGGGGGCGGAATAGGCGAATTTAGCGACTGGAGCGGCCAATGCGACGGGGGCGGCCACCTTGGCAGCATATGCTACTGGTGCAGGAGCGTAAGCTACAGGAGAGCCTATTATACCAGCTTTTGCGACAGCCACGAAGGCAGCGATTAAAACAAGCTAAAAAAACAAAAAAATTAAAACTGAAAAACGAAATTAGTAGACAGACACAATAGGCATACCTTGAGTGCCATGTTGCTAGTAGGTATTGATTGGTTGGTTGTGTTGTACCGAAATATGCTTTGATTCTGGCGTGACCAGCTTTATATACTCAAAATATAAGAGAGAGAACAACCGCAAATTTCAGCCAGGGCACGCCCTATCCACATTTAACTTGTATGTGTATGCAAGACGGGGTCCTTTCGATTTCGCTGTAGGGTAGAAGCGGTTGCTTAATTATTGATGACATTGACTTTATTCCAGTTAGGCGTGTGTGTATCAGATGGAACGCGTATGTCACCCGTGACCCGTTCGCGGTTGCGTTGCGCGAGTTTTCATTAACGACGTTGTGTAAGAGAGCACAGGCTGAACGCTCCCTGGCATATTTGGTGAAACGTTAGATGATGAGTAGGTATATTATGTAAATACGTCATATGGTTCCGGATATTGTATAGCAACGAAATTTATGTTCCATATACATACAAGTCGTATGCGTGTATCTGTAATATGATATTTACCTTGAATTAAAAACGAGAAATTTATAAACTTGTTATTTTAACCGAAATTCTTGTACAGGGTGGATCAATTTTGATGTCTCTCTGTAGCTATAAGCGAGATGGTCAATCAAGTCGTATTTCAAATTTGAACAGAAATAAATGTCTTTCATGATAATTAACAGTTTACCTAAATAAATTCAGATTGACATTCCACTTGCATGAAATTGACCAACATTACTTAACCGTCGTTAATTTCTTCCGCGGTTACGACGAACAAGCGAACCGGAAACCGGCACGAATTTCTTTCGGCAAGCGCTCCTGTTTAACAAAAGCAAGGCATCAGATGATGGGCTCGCATCACGCATACTAAAAGAAAAAAGACCTCAAGGTGCACGTGTTAAATAAGTCATCATCGGCACGTAACGGGTGCGCGCGTTAAGCAAGGCTCTTGGTTTCTTGCAAGCAGATGTATTAGGAAAAGGCGGAAAAGTAAGAGCGCGCTCGTAGAACCTGGTTTCATTCATAATGTAGATCCATTCATTACGCTTTACATAGTGAATGAAGGAGCTTATGTAATGCCTGGTGTGATTTAATTTTGGTCGCGTTTAGATTAAACTGCAACCAGAACGGCCGATCAATATGCAGCTTGACTGTAGTTCGCACAAGTTGCAACATTGTAAGAAAGGCAGGACCTGGCCTGTCATTTTTTAAGATGGATTCAAGTTCTCATTCCTCCATTTAACAAAAATCAAGATCAAGTGTAAACAGAGGCTGAAAGCTTTTGGCCTTTACGAATGTAAAACGATCTGCAGGCAGATTCCGTTTCCCAGTTCGAGTCGAATTAGACAGTGGCAAGAATAGCGAATTCGACTCGAATTGAGGAACGGAATCTGCCTGCTGGTTTACAACTGTTCTCAAAGTAAAAGCTGCTTTAATTTGAATGAGCTTTGCAAATAATTCTGGCTTCCTCTCATGTGTTTCACTTCCTATGCAGTATTTCGGCAACGCTGTTATTAGCTTTGTTTTGGTTACTATTTCAGAACGATTCACGAACTGTGCAGAACTGGTGGCGCTTGAGCGTTTAATTCCAGAACAGTTCTGTTATAGTTCTGGTACTGCATAAACTAAGTACATTCTACCTATACTCGTAATAAACTACCCTCTACATAAAAATACTTACTTAAATTTTAACTCAATTCACGTATACTGGTTTAGTTGTTGGATAATTTATGTATAATCATCACCTATCTACCTACCTAATTCATAATTATATGTCTGGGAAATTATTGGGCGAAAGTATTTTATAAGAACATTTCTATTATTTTTTGTTAATTATATGAATAATTAATTTATTATATGAAGCTTACTTTGCTGCTCCAGGTATAATTTTGATTAATATAATACAGCAATACTGGCTGCATAAGATTTGCGCATGTGCGAACTCGGTATTTCGTATCAGTTCCAGGGTTGCCGGCTCTTTAAAGCTAAAGTATAGAAGATTCTATTTAAAAAAATAGGAGAATATAGGAGAACATGAAAATGAGAAAATAAAAATATAATTTATATAATATATTTATAATAAAAATATAATAACAAGTACTATTACATTCATTGCTGCTACTGTTCCCGCTTTCGTCATCGGCACTTTCATCAATTTTCTTATTGTCATCATGATTAATGCAGTTCATATCCATTTATACTCCCAACAGTGAAACAGTAAAATTTCAGTTTTTAACCGATCAACCGATGTGAATGTGATGCAGATGCAGTCATATTGTAGGCAACAATGGGCTGATTCAGCAGAACATATCAGTAACAGTTCCCGCTCCAACAGTTGAGACTGAGCACTAATTTCTGCTGAATGAAGTTCACTCATCATAACATGTTCCAGTCAGGTAGCGGAGAAGTTACGCTACAAAAAATGGCGACCGCTCCAACTCATCAACTTGTCAGAGGTCGCATTCAGCAGAAATTAGGTCAACAGTTGCACAATTTTCGGGTCTGCTGAATGCGTCCAATAGAAAACAAACAACACTCTCTGTAGCCAGTGTAGCCACATAAAATGGCATCATGACAGATGACTTAAATTTCCTTAACTAACCCAGCGAAAACATGTACGTTTATTCAACGTTAATTTCACGTTGTAATGGTGGAAATAACGTTATTCGTTGAAAAATGCAACGTTGTTTTTTGGTTGAATTAGCAACCATAATTATATCACGTTTGTATGACGTGTTTTTTAACGATCAGTTTAATATGGACGTAATTATAACGTGAAATAAATACGTAATAATTTTGTCTTTTTACGACGTGATTTATACTGTGAGTAAATGCGATGTATCTACCATACGTTGATTACCACATCATTTCAACGTTAATTCAACATCTACTATTCTACGTAATAAATGAGAAAAAAATTAACGAAACTAATACGTTAGATAAATCATAATTTACATCTAAATTTTTAACCCACGTTTTATAACGTTATTTTAACGTATACCGAATAAATATGCCTTACAAAACGTGATGTTGACGTTAGAAAACACTTAATTTTACAGTGATTGTCTATCGTGTTTCACACCTTTGAATTCTAATTTTACTAAAAATCTATGAAATATGAGGTTCTTCTCCATTCTTGGCAGCTTTGAAATGAAACGAAACAGGTATGAAAAGTACTGCTAATTTGGACATACGAGTCAACCACAACCCCTTTTTAAGTTGACGTAATCTGTCAAATTTTTTTAAGTTAGTTTGAATTTGATGCCCAAAATCTGTGATTAAAAATACTAAAGAACGCAATAGTCAATCAATTATACATACATATTGTCACGAATATTCATTGGGGACAGCTGTATACAGAGTGCAAAGTTTAACTGGAATAAATTCTGTAACTTAGAAGATTACGATTTGTAAAAAAATTCTTGGAACATGTCAATTTTTATTTTTAATGGCGCATATTACAAAGGGACTTTTTTAACTTTTCAATTATTTGGAGGGGTGAAACGACCCCTAACTATGTTTTTTTTAATGGAAGGATATGTTAAAAAAATTAGGAATACAGCTACGTTTTATTTTTTTATTTTCTTTAGCAGTAAAAAACAAAAAAAAAGAATTTTTTTACTAAAACCGTTTTTAATGCCAAAAATTCAGGAACTCCATTTTTTATTATTTGATGAGAAGAAATAAGCATTCCATATGGTAACGTATTGTTGCGTGCACCCAATAGATGGCGCTGCCAATGCGCTAAATTTTTAATTGTACGTAATTACCTCACTGAAGTTTTTCCCAATAGGTGGATAGGAAGAAGATGACCGATGACCGATTGAGTGGCCAACAAGATCTCCAGATCTCACCCCTTTAGACTTTTTTATGGGGGTATTTAAAAAGTAAAGTTTATGTGACTAAACCAAACGACATAGCAGAACTTCAGAACTTCAAATTCTGCATGAAATTAGGAGAGTAACACCGGAAATGTTACAAACTGTTAGGGATGGAATTTATAATCGATTAGGGTATTGTCAAGTGAGAGGTGGCGAGCATTTTGAACATCTGATGCGTTAAAATCGTTCTAGTCAAAAATTTATTTTTTATTTTTTCGCCTTTTACTGTTTAAGAAAAATTAAAAAAATAAAAACGTAGCTGTATTCCCAATTGAACAAGCTCTAAGAAAAAAAATTACTCAACATACTCCTTCCATTAAAAAAAAAATAGTTAGGGGTTGTTTCATCCTTCCAAATAATTGAAAAGTTAAAGAAATCCATTTATAATATGCGCCATAAAAATAAAAATTGACCTGTTCCAAGAATTTTGCTACAAATGGCAATTTTCTAAGTTACAGAATTTATTCCAGTCAAACTTTCCACCCACTGCGGTGTTCATGAGCAGCATGTAATTTTTAAAATTTTCATAAAGAAATAATTTTGTAAATAATAAAGTAAATTGAGAGTACTGTATTAAATGTGTTTTGTCGAATATTTTATGTTAGTGTAAATATTTTTAGAAATAGGCGATTTAGAATTACATGTGTATTATAAATAAATAATTTAGAATTTTTGAAATGTATATACAAAGAAAATAACCTTAGGATTGTAATAATTAGAAAAATTGATTTAATGATGTTATGATAATATGGATGTTAGAAGGAAACTGTAGGTAGTAAAGAGTTCGGAAATTGAACGAGTGAGGGCGGCGCGTAGCTATTGTAAGTAAAGTCCCCGGTTCGGCTTTATTACTACTGCCTCCTTCCGCTTTACGACTCAGTCGCGGAAGCGATACGGCACTGGGATCTCCAAATGGCTTAGCGGTCTAGTCTAGCCGACTTGGAAAGTCGTGTCACTCGGCGGCGTGGGTTCGAATTCCACCATTAGCCATGTATGTTTGTTCAGTCTAATGATTTAGACCCAGCTTTAATACACGTCGTAATTGTCTGATTCAACGCTACACGTGGACATTGCCGCGACATTTTTTCGTTGTTTTAACGTAACCATAACACACGAATTCAACGTTTGTTACATGTTATTCCACAACGTTTTTTATACGTATGTATGCACTGGGATTTAACGTAGAAATACCGTGGACAAAGACGTTTAAAAGAAGTTGATTCGAGCGTTGTTAAAACGTATTAATAACACACGAATTCAACGTTGATTAATTGTTATTCTACAACGATTCTTCCACGTGGACAGAGACGTTTAAAAGAAATTGATTGCCGCGACATTTTTTCGTTGTTTCAACGTAACAGTACCACACGAATTCAACGTTTGGTTACATGTTATTTTACAACGTTTTTTACACGTACGTGTTTTCGCTGGGAAGAATTAAAAAAACGGTTTCTTTTTGGAAGAAAAGCGCAACAATTTATGACTACCATAAGAAAGTTTGTTCCTTGAAAATATAGGAGATTTTCTCCTATATCTAATGCTTCATAGAAGGTAGGAGATTTTGTTAAAAAATAGGAGACTCCTATTAAAAGTAGGAGAACTGGCAACCCTGATCAGTTCCTAGTAAAAGGTAGGAACTGCTTAACTGTTCTAGAACGATTCTAAAACAGTTCCAGAAATTAACCAAAACAGTGAATTGTTAATTCGGAACTGGTTCTAAACGAACCAAAACAATAAAAGCATTAATATGCATGTGCGAACAGTTTCAGAACAGTTCCAAGTTAGAACCAAAACAGAGTTATTAATCAGTGGCTTTACATATCTTCTTATCTTTTCTATTTTTTATCCATCCTGAACAAATGTCCAGTCCATTTTAGTTTCTTCTCTTCAGTGATTTTATTTTGAGATGTCCATCTTATTTCATGTCCTATTTGTTCTTTTCATTCCCGGAAATTTATCTCGGGTACCTCCTTTGGGCAGCTTGTAATCTCTTCTCTTGTTTATCATTCAATATCCCAGTTCTCAGCTCCAAGTCGTTTTGTGTAAACTGTTACGGTTCAATTTTAAAGTTCAAACTTTCAAGCTATTTGTCTATTTTCGGTTGTTCGCTCTTTTGATTTTATACTCTAGGAATTCCCTTTTGTTTCGTTTAGTTGCTACCTTTTTCTAACATTGGGAACACTGCTTAGCCTTCAGTCTTCGCGCTCGAATTTCGGTAACGGAAAAGGAGGCGGGGCTAGCCATTTTTCCAGCTTGTGTTTTTTGGCGTCCATCACGAGTACGCTTCGCAAACGTCAGTCGAATATTTTGAGCTCCTTGTGTGTTGCCTTGTAGTAAAGACCGCCCTGAGCTAAGGGGTTTTATTAACGCTTATAAGAGGTTTCTGGAAGATATAAGGTTTGTTCCAACCACGCTTTGTGACCGTTTCGAAACCGTTACAAGCATGCACTCATCAAAGTTTTACACTCGACAAAGTTGTCAACATCGATCATTATTTCGGTGGACAACTGATTATGACGGTTCCCTAAACGGTCAGAAAGCGTGGTTGGAACAGAGCTATAGTTTCCAACGCCTTGTTGCGTAGATTGAAACGTCTCTCGAAGATCAGGACGCAACGCTTTCTTTCTTCTGCCCATTGATAGTGATCAATGGGGTGTAAGTCTTATTCGAATCTGCTTCCTTCTCGTTATCGAATTTCTTTTATGTTTGAGTTTCTGAATCCACCCCCTTTTTCGAGATTTTGGGGCCGAGTTTAGCTATAGATACCGACGATTCTCCAGATCCTTTCTACCTTGACAACGTATTTGCAGAGGTGGATCCCCTCCCTGGTGGTGGTTATCGAACTATTTAGGGCACGTTCTAAGGGTTGCACTCCTTCCGTGTTTGTTTGTACAATTTGTTGTTAGTTGTTACTGTTGTCGAATGAAATATTATGTCTCACATACTTGAATCTTTCTGTAAATACATCCATTGCACATTCTTGTTGCATATTTCTGTGTATATTAAACAATTCGTCTAACCGTTTCCCGTGTTATTTAGTTTGTTTGTTGGTAACGACACAAGGTGGGTGTCATTTTGTCAGTATACAAGGTGACCGTCATTTTGTCAGTATACAGGGTGACCGTCAATCTTATATGTTATGTACAGCCTCGATCAAAAGTAATGAAACGTTCAAAACCGAAACACTGTAGTCAGAGTGCAACGGTGCTGAGTCAGAGAGAGCGTAACGTGTTGTGGGGTTCCGAAGGACTTCGGAAACATTCGTTCGCCATAAGTCTTTATCTCACTCGGTATCTTCTCTCTCTGACTACAGTATTTCCGTTTTGAACGTTTCATTAGTTTTGATTGAGGCTGTACGTATAAATCTGTGAGAACTTCAGCCATTTTCAATACTGCGTGTAGGCCTAGCGGTACCACGAGCTTTACTAGCTTACTTGGAGAACTTTACATCCAGGTTGAAGCTACCGACAATCTAATTGTAGCCTGGCATATTTCCAAGTAGACATCGAGGATTTTCCTCAGTGTTCGCAACTTTTTACAGGGTCAAACAGGTAAGATGAAAAAGTAGTTAGCTTGTTCAGAAAGCTCTTGTTTATACATCGCGTTGTTGCTTTTTTGATTCTGTTTCCTCCTTCACTTTCTTGTGTGTCTTTACTATTTAGGATTACCCTGAGTAAGAGTTTGCAGAACAAGTTTAAATTAATGTAAAAAGGGACAAACTGAACATTTTTTTTATACCGATTTTGTGTATCCCTTTGTACTTGGTGTAAATATCTCTCTTTGGGCCTTCCTTTCGGTCGGTTCGCAGTCGACTTCCGTTCTGTTAATTTTCTCATTGTGCCTATTTCTTTTTCTCTTCTAATCATATGTCTATACCAGCGAATTCTTAGCAATTTTATCATTCTTGCGACGTTCTCTTGCTTTAACATGTTTTCAATTTGAAAATGCATGCGTGGTCTATCTTTGCCATAATTTATTTTGGATTTATTACGTCTGTTATATTTTTTCTTTCTGTTCTTCCATTGTTATATTTGTTGTCTCTGCTGCTGCGTTTGTTGCCATGCTGGTTTGGAACCGTCAGAACGAGTCGCCCATCGAAGTGAAAATCAATTTCGACAGATGCGTTAGATGCAAAACGTTCATTGATGCGTATTACCAAGGTTGCAAACTAAGTCAGAACTGCTTTATAATCTCATTTTAATTTTTTTACTCAAGTTTTTCTCTTTTGGTCGAGGTTTTTGGCATAGTTGCCAAGTTGACTTCTTCTTTCAGTACACGCCCTTTCGTTCGTTCTTTCTATTATAACTTCAAGGTATTTTTGCTATTTCTTCAAGCTTGTACCGTCCAATTGATAAATACTTCAATTTTCTTTTTTTTTGGGTCCTGATGTAGTACACATGTTTTGCTATTAACTTCTGGGCCTTTCTCTTTTGCGTTTTTTAGGATTGATTCTGAACGCCCCTTCCAGGTCTCTTTGACCTCTGCATACTAAAGCTGTATCATCCCAAATGCTAAGTAACATCCGTATACACGTCCGTATAAAATTAGGCTCCTGTAAGTTGTGCTTTTGAAGTAGTAAATGTCCTAAAATACAAGGCCATTAAAATTTGTTAATGCTACTATCATTTTCATATTCAATGATAGCTGCTCCTTCTTTCGTTTGCTTCCGAAATATTTTGTTCCGCATGCCACAGCAATAAACATTTAATTTTCCTTTTACATAAATTTTTTTGACAAATTCGCAATTATTTTATAACTGCGAATTCTTTTCTCTTTTTATTTTATTAATTTTTAATTAAACTGGTTTATGGTGAAGCTAGAAAGAACAAACCAATAGGTTTAAATTCGGGGGGCGATCCAGACAACAACGTGTGATGCTTTCGAACGACTGGTTTATTAAATTAAATATGTACATACAAACATTTCAATAACACACAATTACCAACCGTGTCCGGCATAGCTCAAAGGAGCGGAATATCCCAACGGAGCGCCATAAGCCAGTGAAGGTACAGCAGAAGAACTGTAGCTGATGGCAGAAGGTCCTTGGATGACGGTTTTGGTGACAGGTCCGGCAGAGTAAGCAGCTACTGCAGGAGTGGCGTAGGCAAGTGGAGCAGGTGCGGCGATGGTCTTAACTGCAGCTACAGCGGGGGCGGCATAAGCGGCATAAGCTGCTGGGGCGGCATAAGCTGCTGGAGCGGCATAAGCTGCTGGGGTGGAATAAGCAACAGATGGCGCAGAAATAGTCTTGGTGTATGTAGTTGCTACGGCAGGAGCGGCAGCATAGGCAACTGGAGCAGCTACTTTAGCAATAACCGGAGCTGGGGCGGCATAAGCCACGGGGGCAGCTACTTTGGCGACGACTGGCGCAGCCAAGGGAGTTTTGCTGACGACTGCGTTGAATCCATTGAGGGGATCAGCTGCGTAATCAACAGTGCGTTTCGTGCCATCGGAATCGATGAGGGAGTATTGGCCCTTGACGAAATCACCGCTGCGAGTTTCAGTTTGGCTTTTGGCGTCTCCGGTTAGGGCATCTTGTACTCCGTAAGAATAGGTGTATTGGGGGTTTGGATCGTACTCGGTGTCGACAACCGTTTTGGCAATCGGTGCTGCATAACCGTAGGTTGCAACAGGGGCCACTGAAGCTTTGGCGACGGCTACGAGAGCGACGAGTACGACAAACTGTAAAGAATTTGATTCGTTAAGAAGATTCAAAAAGTACTAATTCAATTTCTTGAGCTATAGATTTATTGAGTCGCAAAAAGATTCTCAAACTGTACAGAATATGTTGCACGCGGTTACTTAAACGCATAAAGAACAATTGTTTTTTTAACCGTTGGATTATTTTAATTGACTGGCATCAACTATGTCGATCAGAATTTGCCAAACAGTTAAAAATCTGCAATTTTCGGAAGAGAGAAACGTATGGGGTGTTTCATTTAAAACATCAAAGTTGCTAAAACCGCGTCATGTATAGTAAATGATGGGGTCTTGTAGACCGCAGTCGTTACATGATTGATATACATATTAAAAAATGAAAAGTTTTTTGGCTCAGAAATAAAGGAGAAAAGTAATCTTACTTGATAACTTTATGAAGTTAAAATTTATCATTAAAAAACAAATTCATTCTCTGAGTCTACTTATACCGTAAAATCTTCAAATTTACGTGCAAATTTATACAAATTTATAAATAACATTTCGAAGTAAGTAAATCCGAAGAATTTTACGGTTTTATAAGCATAACTTCGATATTAATTCCATTTGTGTCGCAGCCCCTGGATTTTGCGAACCGAATATTTTGGTCCTTAATTAACACAAACTCATCACTGACTTGTTGCGTACACTTGCATCAAAGAGTGAGACTTGACACTAACCTTAAAAGCCATTTCGAAGTTAGTTCACTGTGTCGGACACGAATGATACCTTCTGCAAATCACTTGCGCCTTTTATACGTGCACCTTTTCCGTATTTCGTCCGAACGAAATCTAGTCTCGACCGAACCACACCCGTGGAAGGTCATTTTTTTCTTTTAGCCGTCAAATTTTTTATGCTCAAAAAAGTACTACTACCTTCTTGGTACCTACTTTATGCATATGTGAGTTAAGGTCATCTTTTGCGAACGCGAAAACCGTAATTTGCAATTTCATTAACGGATCAATGCGACCCAGTGTGTGGATTTTCTGATTCGCAACCTTGTTACAGAAATATTTCCGCGTAACCTTAAACTTACTTCGGACAATTTGATATTTGTAGCAGACCAGTTAGTAGCAGCATTTCATTCTCATTCTGTACTAGTGTACTCTCACTTTATTCTTCTCGAGTATACAACGTGATAGAAATATAAACTCGTGACGTAAATTATTGCGATTCAACATTTGAAGTTAGAGACGAATTATTTTCTTTCCATTTGCTTAGATATTAGGTAACACGTACGTTTTCTTTTAGTTTTAAAGTAAATGTTTTGATGGTGTAAGTTGATATGCAGAAGTTGCAGTAAGATGTCGGGTAGTTTAGGTAAGCTCTCAACATGTTGGAAGGTTCTCAAGACATCTCGCGGTCGCGTGATAAAGACAAGCCCGTCCGGAAGTTTTCAACTTAATGATACATGCACTTACTTCAAATATATCTCGTCTGGTTTCAAAGCGCCTTAGTTCGCAAGAAACATGATAGCCCCCCGTTAACGGAAGCAAATTATTTCTGTGTAAGAGCTTCGTTTTTAGCAAGGATGAAAGTCGTTGAAAGTAAACCCGCTGCACCGAGCAGAAGTTTGGGAAGTAAATTGATCGTCGACGTCTAATCAAATTAATGAGCGCTTTCTGGAATCTTAGTTATTAAAATTAATAATGTTCTTTTAATTACGTCTCGTTCGTACTAATTTCCTTAATTTTCTTAATGTAAAAAATTTGCTGAATTATGTAAAAAAATTTTACGAAATTACTCCATGTTTGTGTCTATCCAAGGACGGATAGGCAAGACTTCATAATACTGGGAATTAATGTCCAACAACTGTAGCTGCTTTCTTTCGTCAACAAAATCATCATCCAAACGCAAAATTGTACATTTAGATTCAAAGATGGATTTTCTATTGAAAATTGATTATAAATAATGCAGAGCAATGAAAATGGAAAGGGGATAAATTATTCTTTACTTTCTTCTTTATCATTTTTACAAGCTCTAGATAATACGACGAAAGTGAGAGAGAAATTCTATTAATTTATGCCCGTACTCTATTATTTCTGCTTCTTCTCTTCGCTCTTTTACCAAAATTTTAATCAAACCATAAAAGACCCAAGTAGTAATTTCTTTGTTTGTACGTTTCTGGTTTGAGTTTAAATTAGCTAGATATTGCTCTCAATGCCTTCTTGTTACGGAATGAAATTTTACCCTTTGCCCGCCACTATATATAATTTTTGGGATTGTCGAAATTTTGCACGTTCTTTCTTTTATATGTATGAATTTTAGTCGCAAATAAAGAGAAAAAATATATAAATGTATATACTTAAAATTGGCAAAAACAATTACAAATTAAATTAAGGAATTTAACATAAAGCGAAATTCTAAACAGTGTTAAAACAATGACTCAAATGGTCGTATGCACAGACAAATCTTTAGACTTAAGCCAAAGTAAACCTTTACTTTGAACAATGTAACTATACTGCGCACAATTTGATATGAAGTTAGCTTTAAGTATCAAGTCCACCTTGAGATTTGTCTGTGCATACGGCCATAGGTCATGTAGTATCAAATAACAGTTAAGACAATTTTTAAAGAAACACAATTAAATACATATAATAAATGAGTGAGAAAACATTAATTTAAGAGGCCAATTTGTTAATAAGATAACAAATTGGCCTCTTAAATTAATGTTTTCTCACCCAAACCATGGTACTAGATACAGAGAGACGGACGGAATTTCGGAGTTTGATCACTCACTAGGACATTCTTCGAGTACGACGCGACGGCGACGAGAGCATGAGTGACCAAATGATTTTCCACTACCTCCATACGAAATATGAATTCCTAAATAGGAAAATTGTTAAATCAAAAGGACAGAAAAGGCAGATTTGACATATTATAAACAGATTCGTGTCGTAGAAGAAAACTATTGTAGACAAGAGAGCTGTTAGTCCTTCAGAAATGAAAGAACCAATGTAGCCACTATTAAAAAAATTTTACGTATCGACTTTGGACGAAAAGGGTACTGAATTTTGAGGTTAAGATTAACGTCCTTCAAATAGAAGTGAGTTTAGGGAAAGATTTCGTTTGTATTTGCTAATAACAAACAATAAAAATATTAACCAAATAAAATAAATAAATACATTCTATTAAAACAAAAGACAAAACTCTCAATTGCCAAAGAACCAGTCTTGCCAGAAAAATTATGCATATGCTTTTGTAATAGACGTCTCTTCATTGTCGTAATAGATCTTCATAGATGGCGCTGTCATAATTATGGCCATAACATGAAACTTTGCCTCTATTAACGGATTTTCATATTTTTGCCCTTCGCAAAATATTTTGTTCTTACTATCGGACACATTATTGTAAACTGCTACTAACCCAAAATTTGTATTAAAAGTTTGATTAATTTGGTTCCAATAGTGTTGAAATAATATTTAGAATTTGTTTGTGATTTTGAATAATAGATGGAGCTAAAGTAATCAGGTTTGTTAGGTTGTTGATACGAGGGCAAGAATTGTATGTATGTTCGTAGATCATTTTTACACACAACGTGAACAAAGTTTATTGAAGGACAACATCATACAAGTTCAAAGATACATACTATTGTATATAAATAAACAAAATGTTTTTCGACATTCTAATATTATTCTCGTCGGTATACTCCAAATCGTCTAGGGTTTGTCAAGGTTCTTGTGCTGCATGTCTAGTTGTCGTGAAATCTCTCAGGACGTATTTCTTTCTTACTCTTCTCCTTTCAAGGATGGTCCTCGACGATGTTGGTAGAGTATGGAGTGCGTGGAAAATCTTCAAATCGATTTTATTCTTCCGGTATTTTTATTCTCCAATGCGTGGAGTGCCTGTGAACTCTTCAGGATTATCGAATACTTGGTGTATACCTCTTCTCCTCTTGTACAACTGACTTTGAAAGTGTCGATGAATGTGTGGGGTGTGAATGATCTTCCGACAATGGCTGGTCAAGAGGTGCGTGTGGTGGTGAATGCTTCCGACAATGGCTGCACAGAAGGCTTGTGTGTGTTTCCGATAATAACTGCACTGAAGGATTTGGATGTGCTTCCGACAATAGTAGAGTTCCTGTATATAAGTTAGATAAGAGTTGGGCCATGTATGATGCACGTTTTAATTGGTTGGAACCAGTTTCAAGGAGTATATGACTTTATATAATTTGACAATTTAGTTTTGACATTATGCTTAAGTATTTCAGCATTTAATTATAACAAAAGAATAAATCGAGGCTTTTGGTTTAATACATTTTTAAAAACATTCAAAATTAAAAGGTATTTGGATAAGAAATTATAAAATTTTGTAAGCATAATGGAGGATGTCAATTGTGTATGTGTATGTGACATCAGGGATGTGATGTAATGGCTGTCCAATTCAAACGAAGAATTCTTAAGTAGAACGTAATTCCAACACTATTTGCAGTAATACTGAAAATAATCTCTTTACAGACTAAATTTCTGAAAATGTTAATAATTTTTCATTTAAAGCTGTCAAATTTTATCAATTCCAAATTATCACAAGATTGAGGAAACGATAATATGCAGCTGGGTATTTTACACGCAATTTTCAAAATAAGATTTTACAGTATAAACGTTACATGCAATCTTTGGAAACGAATCAGTGCAGAGGAATCAGTAAAACGTGCAATGGTAGAAGCATTACAATGTGAAATCTGACGTCAAAATTGTTTGAATTACCTTTTTAAATTGTGCTGTAATATTACATTACATGTTTCTTACATATCCTTCTTCAATTATAAACTACAAATATAATTTCTTAAATAATACGATCAATCTATTTGTCATTAATAAATAAAGAATGACAGGAGAAAATAATTTTAAAAATCAAGTGGTTTTTGATATTGGATCCACATCAACTCTTATCTAAACATTATACAGGATATCTAGACAATAGCTGCTCCAAACGCACTCTGGTGGTGATTGTTTCCGACAATGAGTGCTCAGGAAGCGATCGGCGCTCTCGCTTTTATAGAGCTTTTTCGTAGCGGGAATGAAGTAACTCTACATCGTTAGTCAAAATGCGTAATCGAATCATAGATGATCGGAACTGTATCTCATTCGTCAGTGGGCAATCTTTTTGTGTTTGCCAAATTTGAAGATGCGATTCTATTTGCGGGCCAATCATGAACGAATGCGATTTCGCTTTAACTCGTTAAGGGGCGGCCTAATTTTGTTTATTTGCGACGATCGTCGTCATTGCTTTGTTACGTGGATGTCAACGTGACGCTTCGCCGTAATTGTTTATCTGACATTGCCTGACGTCAGTCTGACGTGTCTTAATGTCTGTCATTTTGACGTTTCTAACATCTATCATTTTGACGCTTGTCGATTTGACGTTTCTGACAAGTGCCATTTTGACGTTTGTTGTTAACTGTTATCGTAACGTCACAGTATAAGTAAATACTCAGTAGCGTCACTTAAACGTCAGTGTCAAAAAAGGGGCCATTCTGTTTGATACCCTTATGGAAATGCAATATAATTTACAGCTGAGTAGGTATCAAACAAAAGAGCAAATGTGACAGTTATACTCGAGTGACGCTACTGTATGATTCTTATACTGTGGTAACGTGTTGCGCTGAGAAACGTTCGAGCCCCCCCCCCCCACAGAATTAATAAGTTTTTGACTTTAAAACACTTGAACAAATTTTAAAAAAATTAAAACAGCAATAAATTTTAGTAATTTCGTGATAACGTAAGGAATTCATTAAGTAGTAAGAGATCTTTTATGAAAATAATAGCATTGGCAACACTGGTGTCACGCAACATGTTTTACTCTTATTGTCGAATGTAATACATTATTGTAAACTGCTATTAACCAAAATATTAACATAGTCCCAGCATTATCAAAATAATACATATGTATTTAGAATTTGTTTGTGATTTTCAATAATAGATAGCGATGGCGCTAAATTAACGAGTTTTTGACTTCAAAACACTTGAACATATTGTTTAAAAAAATGAGAAACGTAATGGTGCTGGCAACACTGACGTCAACATCAACACCACCAATACAACAAACTAGAAACTAAAAGTTACTAGAAAGAATAAAAGCAAGTGTACTCTAACGTGCCTTTTTTAAAATGTTTCCTCGTAGTCGACCGTGAATTGTTAGTTGCGAACCAGCCTTGCTTTGAAAGTTAATAAATAACCTCACTTTTCTTATTGAAGGAAAGGCGTCAAGTTCAAAGAAACTTTGACTGCCACTTCGAAAATAAGACTCGATCATAAAAGTTTTTTGCTCCTGCAAAAGAACCATTTCAGAACGTTTTACTAGTTTGAAAGTGGGGTTATGCTATTGCATACGTTAGGTCAATTGAGGCTGGTTCACAATTAATAAGTAACAACTCACGGCCAACAACGAGGAAGAATTTTACTTTTCGATTTTTAAGAAAACGTACTGAAAATGATTGTAAAAGAAGTATCGAAGTCCTTTTAATTTGACCATTAATACCAAATTAAGTACGATGTCGGCAACACTGGAAAGACAATTCACGAAAATTATTATTGGTGCTGATGATACTGGTGAGAACATTGAATAAATGGTCTGTATACAGTTCGAACAAGATTAGCAAGTAATTTATTGGATGAAATAAGGTTAGCTAATCCAGTGAAAAATGGCATGTTTTGTTGTTCTTCAGTTACGAACTTAAAAGTTATTTTTTCGCCTGAAGAGTCTAGATATCCTGTAGAGTCAAAATTAATGTTCACAGTTATTACCAGAGAGCGGAAGACCTTAGATACGACCTAAGGTCATTCAAACCATAACCATCGAGTCATAATTATTTTTTACGGAATCTTCTACATTTTATTTTATATTTACTTATTCACACTCATTCAATATCTCGTAAATGACTTATTCAAGGCAAGCTACGTACATACTTCTGATATAAAGAGCCTAAAACTGTCCGCTTTCTGATTATTATACATGTACCATTAAAATTTTCATTTTTATTTGTAACTAATACTCAGATAAACTGCTCTTTTAATCATTATTTTATATTATTTTATTCACAAGAAATTATGTTTTTTGATATGCTTTATCATTTTTACAGTCAGAAAGACTGTTCTGGGGTAAACCGTATGACGATGGACATTCAAATACCGCGTGTCCTCAAGATTAGTCTTGTTTTTAAACGAGATTGGCTTAAATTCTTAAATAATATGAAAATCACTGAACTTGAGCTCTGCGTAATCAATCGCCGAAGTTATAACCGACAATTATTTCAGTGTTATTTGCTTGTTAACGGTAAATGGGAAAAAAGGACGGAGTTATGATTCTTAAATCTGATGATGCAACACCAGATGCGTTTTATATATGACGCAGAGCTCTTCTCTTATGAAAACAACTATTGACAGCGCCATATTGGTAGTAGCTTGCGCCCCGCCAACTGATCCCAATTTCCGTAATAGAAATTGGTTATTGTGTCGTCTGCTATACTCTCTCAGTAGATCGAATTTATTAAATTATTATCAGACTTCGGACATTTCGGAGCATTGCCATGGCCACGCAATAAAAGGGCACTTTTCATTGGTCCTCATATTGCGTAACCTTGGCAACGCTCCGAAATGTCCGAAGTCTGATTATTATACTGCAAATCATATTTAAACTTCTGCATAAGATAGATTTAGAAGTTTAATAATAAGTGAATAAGACAGATTTAGGTTAAAAAGAAAGAGACGTCAGTACTTTCGATTCGAATACGAACCATAATTTATTCAAATTAAATAACATCAACACTTATAAATATTGTACAGCTGTGTGGGTTATTTACAAAGTTCAGTAGTGGAGTTTGGAGTACGCGAGGGGACTAGCGTAACCACCATAACCGGAGTAGGTGACTGCGTTGTAACCGGGGACGGTGTAGGACAGCGATGATGGTCCAGCGACGACGGTTTTAGCCAAGGGAGCCGCGTAAGCCGACAAAGGGGCCGCATAAGAAAGAGCTGGAGCGCTGTAGCTGTAACCGGAGAGAGCTGGAGCGCTGTAGCTGTAAGCGGAGAGAGCTGGAGCAGCGCTGTAGCTGTAAGCGGAGGGGCCAGCGATGACGGTCTTTGCTACTGGCGCTGCAGCGTATGCGGTTAAAGCTGGGGCGGCAGCTGCGGCATAGGTTATTGGAGCCGCTACCTTGGAGATGACGGGGGATGAGTAGGTGATCGGAGCGGCTACGGGGGCAGTGTAGGCGACTGGGGCGGCTACTTTGGCAACGATTGGGGCGGCGATGGGGGTTTTGCTGACAACGGCGTTGAATCCGTTGACGGGATCGGCTGCGTAGTCAACAGTGCGCTTGGTACCATCAGGGTCGATGAGTGAGTATTGTCCTTTGACGAAGTCTCCGCTGCGAGTTTCAGTTTGGCTCTTTGCGTCTCCGGTTAAGGCATCCTCTACTCCGTATGAGTAGGTGTATTGGGGATTCGGATCGTATTCGGCGTCTACGACGGCCTTGGTAACGACGGGGGCATATGCCGCAGGGGCGATGGAAGCACTAGCTACTGCCACGAAGGCGGCCAATACTACAAACTGTAATTATACAAAAGAAAAAAACAATTATCATATTAGTATGTAAATTTTAACATATAAATAGGCATATAACATTGGGCTGCTTCCAAATTTCATCTCAAAATTTTACAAAAAAAAAATATGTATCACAAAATCTTCTAAGCGGACACTAAATCGCGCAACTATATACTTTACGTTTCGCAGTCGTTCGACTGCTTCGTCAGAAGTGAAAATTATGTTGTCAAAATAAACAAGGTTGTCAACGGAAACTGAAAAAGTAACTTGATTTTCTTTTTTATATATATTATATTTATTTTTTAATCTAAAAATAATTTGAACATTACAAATGTTAAAAAAATTGACAGATCTATGTTCTATTTAAGGAATCGAGAAAACTACAAAATGTATCGTTTAAATTTGCAAAATCAGTACGTTTATTAATAGAATTCGACGACATTTTTATTTTACACATTTCAATAAAACGTCTTTTGAAAATATTAGACTCGTAATATAAAATGTTAGTATTTTCAAAATCAAAATTATGGTAGAACATTCATTAGAAAATGACCATAATTTTGATTTTGAAAATACTAACATTTTATATTACGAGTCTAATATTTTCAAAAGACGTTTTATTGAAATGTGTAAAATAAAAATGTCGTCGAATTCTATTAATAAACGTACTGATTTTGCAAATTTAAACGATACATTTTGTAGTTTTCTCGATTCCTTAAATAGAACATAGATCTGTCAATTTTTTTAACATTTGTAATGTTCAAATTATTTTTAGATTAAAAAATAAATATAATATATAAAAAGAAAATCAAGTTACTTTTTCAGTTTCCGTTGACAACCTTGTTTATTTTGACAACATAATTTTCACTTCTGACGAAGCAGTCGAACGACTGCGAAACGTAAAGTATATAGTTGCGCGATTTAGTGTCCGCTTAGAAGATTTTGTGATACAAATTTCATCGGACAAGAACCAACTGTAAAAAAAAAAAATAAATAGAAATGTGTCTGTGTGACTTCCACGTTAAAAAACTGTAATCTAGAGGGTTCAGAATTTACTTATGTAAATGTTTTCAAGCAAAAACAAAATTTTACAACTCTACAAAATTTATTATTTAAAAAGTATAACTATTATTGTAATAAATATTTTGAAATAGTAAAAATGAAAGTATGTACATAATAAAAATTAGTGGAATGAAGCTAATTTATTTTTTGACTGTGATTTTAAAAAACGTGTACAAACTCTAAGGCCCAGTTGTACAATTCCATCTTAACTTTAAGCCAAAACTTAAACCCTTAACTACAGTTGTTGAAATAATCGATGTTATGGGTTTAAGCTTCGGCTTAAATTTAAACTGGCATTGTACAATTGGGCCTTTAAAAGGTTCGCCAACTTATGTAATAAATGAAAAGGCAACGAATTTTTGTAATTTTTAAAAGTGTTATAACTTATCACGCGCAGTTACTTCTCAAGAAGAACAAAACTTGAGAATTGTGCGATTTTTAAACTACCCGTTGTATTGAAATTGTTATAGAAACTTTCATCGAAAGAGAATCTAATTTATTTATACATACCCGTAGAAATTTATTACTGTGTTATTATTTAATAATGAAATATTAGTTAAAACAAATTCGCAACACAACTGACCTTAAAAGCCATCTCGTCACCGTGTTCTGATTGTGCTTCTTGCACTTGACTGATGCTAGTCCCTCCGTAAGTGGGACCTTATATAGGTCAGCGCTTTCCGTGTTTTCAGTGACCGATCTCGTCGAAGGCACCACGCCCCTGGAAGGTCACCCACGCCGGATACACATCAGAGAGGCGCAAGAACGCCGACCTCTGGAGGGACGTGCGGGTTTCGACAAAAAAGTAAACTAGTTGGAAAGGATTGCTTGCATTGTTCAAGAGCATCGCGCACGGTGTTTCCCTGCCACGTATCCTTGTACGTGGGCCTCAAACTTTATTACATATTATCAATTAAAATCGATGCAATTAATTAATTACTTCATTTTCTAATCTTTGAACCAATGGCGCCGCCAGTCTTGGTTTGGGTTGGTTATGAGATGCAACCAACATTCTTTTCTTAAAGCAAAACATCCCCTTGCAGTGCCAGGTCGTCAATTCAACTAATTTACGAATGGGCATATTGTGGGTGGCCCTTTGAAGCTATTGCGTGCAACGTCCAAATTTTTACCGATGAACAAAACGAACGCAAAAGGAATCCCTCATTATCTTAACACTGTATATCTTTCATCAGAATCTAATAAACAATAGCAAGCTTTGAAATAACATGATATGGTACGACTTATATGGAGCGATCTCATCCAATAAATAGTCGCCTACGTAGTTTTATCTTTGTCTTTTATGAGGACTTGTACATTTTTAAGTGCGGTCCACAGCTATAATTCATTGATATAAGAGTTTGTCCGGTGGTAAATTAGATCGAGGGGGTGTAGAATTCACAAAGCTTCGGCGAAAAATACACTTTTCGTCTTGCGTACATTTTTAATTGGACATCGAGGTGTGGTAATGTAGAAATAGTGTGGGAATTTTAACAATTTTTTTCATTAGAAAACGTTGCAAAACCGGAAAGCATTGAACTACTTATTCTACGGTAATAAACTACTTCCTTTTTTTTGTGAAAATCGCTTTTGAAATTGTACCGGTCTTCCACAAATTTTATTTTATTCGTAAATTTTTCTGTTGGTCTTTTGTTCTTAGGTTTTTGTTTGCTTTTTCGCCTTTGTACTCTTTCTGTAATCTTCAATTCTTCACCGAGTACTTCTTCTCTTTTACCAGAATTATCATTGCTCCGTGCTAAAAATTAATATTTTCCTTTACACAGTAAGTTGTAATCGCCTTGATTCTGCTCAGCCGACTGGTACATTAAAAAGTGGAAGTTTTCTTTTACTTTCTCTTTCCTTGGTGAGGTTACTTTTGTCTATCAAGTTGCGTTGATCTGATCAAAGAACTCTTGCATTTCTTGGGTGAAGCTGGGAGCATTGATGGCGAAACGTCGAAGCAATATCTAGAGGAAGAATCTACAACATAAAGTTCGGTCAAAAAGTGTCTGATTTTGTTAAATCGCTTCGTATACACCGTTACCGGCATTTCTTTTGTCTTGTGAAATTCCTTGAAGTACAAAGATGTTTGCTTTATCGTCTCCATCGAAATGATGTCGCCTTTCCTTAACCAATTTTAATCTGAGGGATAAACAAGCTCGCATTTTACCAAAAAAGTGGTGAGTTTGTGACAGTACAATTTTTGGGTTTAGCGTTTAATTCTTCAGCTAGTTGAAGAAATCTTAAAAAACCGATGTGTATGTTGTGTGTTTTGACTAAAAATTCTATGAGAATTACCAAAGGGGTAAATGGCGAGGGCTCGATAAAAACTGCTGTTCCAAGATAATAAGTAGCAGTTTCCATAAAACAGTTGGCAGCTTCTTGAAGCTTCAGATCCCTACGTCATTTGCTTATGCGATTTTGGACCACAACGCCCGCAGCTATATTATTTTTACTATAATTGGCGCCCGTAAATACAACGTGCAAGGACAAAGGGACCAGAGATTAATCATAAAAAAGAGCTAGTTTATAAGAATTTTATCAGAAGAGACAGAAAGTATCCTGGAAATTACAAAACAATGCCAGAAAAGAAGAAAGAGATATCAACTGGAGAATTATTAAAGCTAATAAATGTGCGAGAGCAATAAATCACATCGTAACATCAAAACCTAGTTTAGAAAAGCGAAATTAAGGGCCAAATTCTGAAACATCACTCGTACTCAACTCACACTCAAGTTGACAGTTTGAAGTGAATTTGAAATTCAGAAACGCTTTCTTTTGACTTTCTATTGTAAATCATTGATCATCAAAATACTTAAACTGATCATAACTTGTTCATACGAGTAAATATGAAAGCATTCTTTTTTAATTTCAAATAACGTCAAGCGTCAAATTTGAGTGTGAGTTGAGTATGTGCAATAGGGGCATTCAACAAAGAAATCGATTGATTACAATCAGATTGAATCGATTCATGAAAACACTGAAGGGTGACGTGACCTTACAACCCTATTTTCTAGAATATTTGGTATTTAACTTTTCAACAATAGCAATATCACAATATTGGCAGTGTAGTTAAGTTATTTCTCAAATAAATCACTGAAACAAACAATATACTGTTATAAACAACTCGCACATATGACGCAAACCGCAATGCCATGTTTAATCACAGTCGAATCGTAAAATTTTTACGATCGATGTTGAATCGATTCAAATTCGTTGAACGCTAAACCGTACGCAATCGTAAATCGATTGTGTCCGTTGAATGCCCCTAATGTTTCTGAATTTGACCCTAAGTGCCAAATTCTCACACTCAGTCTTGACAGATTGACGTTATTTGAAATTCAGAAACGCTTTCATATAATAATAATAATAATAATATAATTTTATTGGCACGAAATTACAATGTGTATGTAATAGAAAATAGAAAAATAATAAAAATAGTAATAGTAAATTATATCGTACCAAAAAGAGAGTCATCAGTTTAGTTGCAAAAGCAACCAACTGCTCTACCTGACTCTCTTAAGAAAACTAAAACTAAAAAGAAAAGAAAAAGAAAAGAAAAGAACAAAAAAGGAAGGAAAATGTACAGTAATTAAATGGCAATGGCGACAGTAGTCAGAGATAAAACTAAATCTAGTTTCATAAAATAGTAGTATCACATATGAACGGTCCATCCCCCAAGCAAGCTGCTTTTTAATTTTCTCTTAAATGATGTCGGCGGTAACTTTTTTAGATCCATATCTATAGAATTTAAACAGTGAGCAGCAATGTAGGTAAAGGATCTTTTAAACAACGTAGTATGGTGTATAGGATCTTTACGACGAATATTAATACTATGAATGTCAGTACGATATCTGATTTTAACAAAAAGATACGGAGGAGTTTTTAAAAACAAAATTTGTGGCAAAAACGCGCTAGATGGAAAAATCTCCTATCTTTCTTCTGAAGCCAACCAGCAGCAGTCAATTTATCTGAAATGTGTTCGCGTCTTGGAATACCATAGATAAATCTTAAGCAGGAATTTTGCACAACTTGAATGCATCTAGAATCATTAAAATCACAATCACAATAATTGAAATGTGATAAGACTAAGGTATCGCAAAGGGCTATTTTTGCGTCAGATGAACGTATGTGTCTACTAGAAAATAACGTTTTTAAGGTACAGAAAGCTTTGCCAATACAAGAAGTAACATGTTCTCTAAAACGCAATTCAGTGTCTATGATCAAACCTAAATTTTTAAAGCAGTTATGGTGAGATAATTGAGTGTCATTCAACAAAATTTTAATCAACGACAAGGCAATATTTCGGTCATCCATTTTTCCAAATAACGAAAAGAACAACTTGTTAGGATTAATTTTTAAGCAATGTTTGGACGATATATTAAAAAGTTCAGTTAAATCATTGTTAACCCTATTAACGGTAATTTGCAAATCACGAAGATCAAATGAAGTGTGTAACTGGGTATCGTCAGCATGCATGTGATATTTACAAAAAGTGTTCCAAAAGTTAAAAAAATTAGAGGTGTAAATTGCAAACAGTAGTGGACCAATAATTGAACCTTGTGGAACACCTGATTTAATACTAACACTGCTGGACTTGCAGTTATTTAAAAAAATTGACTGCTTTCTATCTGTTAAGTAGCTACCAATTAACTTCACAGCTGTCGTCTCCAACCCACAGTAATGCAAAATTTCAAGTAATAAGTCATGATTAATCATTTCAAAGGCTTTGGAGAAATCAAGAAGAACAAGGATACTAAGCTTATTGTCATCGATTCCTTTCATAATGTCATCAATTATAAGAGATAGAGCGGTGGAACAGCTGTAACTAGGTCTACTGTGTTGAAGGCAGTAAATTACTTATACTAAGATGAGAGCGAAGTTGCTCATCCAGGATTTTCTCCAAAACCTTTAATAAGACCAGCAGGATGCTAATAGACCTAATATCACTAATAGATGACGGCCTTGTTGTTTTAGGTAAAGGAAAAACTTTTGCATGTTTCCACTAAACAGGAAAAACACTATTAGTTATGCAAAAATTTAAAATATGAGTCAAAATAGGCAACAAATAGGGACAACAGTAATTTATCATATTAATAGAAATAGCATCAAAACCGGCAGAATTAGAAGTAATAGAGGCAATAATTTTAGCCACCTGTGATTCAGATACGTTTTTAAAATTAAATTTACATGCTTTCTCGTTAATATTTGAATGATAAAAATTAAGTAAATCAGCATCCGGGAGTGTGCAAGACCCAGTGGTGCTATTAAAATAAATATTAATTGCATTTGCATCTTGGAGATGCTGAGAAAGATCCGGTTGTGCGCGGTTGTGGATTTTAAGTTCCCGCAGGTTTTTCCAGAAAAGCTTTTTGTTTGATTTTCGAAAACTGAATTGTAAATAGGCCTTCTTTTCAGCTTTAACAGCGGCAGAGGTTAAATTACGAAGCTGCTTATAATAATCCCAGTGAGATTGTAGTTTACTTTTCTTAAATCTTAGAAGAGCTTTGTCACGCAAGTTCATCATGAGTTTTAAGTTATCTGTGAGCCAGCCCAGCTTTGGGTTTGCTAAATTTAGATGTTGTCCAAGGAGCATGACGGTTAAAATGAAAAGTTATATGAAAATTTTAAAAATCAACCTTTTCATCTACAGTTTGTAGCTCTAAAATTATCCACCAGGGAATAAGGGATAGTTCATCATTAAAAGAATTCTGATCAAAATATTTAAAATTTCTATAAGTGTGGTAGATAGGAGCATTTTATATTTATATTTACTCGTATGATCAAGTTTATGGTCTATTTAGAACACATCAGTGATTTACACCAGAAAGTCATAAAAAACCTTAAAATGAAAATTAAAGCTTTTCAGAATTTCATATTGACATTAAACTGTCAAGTTTGAGTGCGAGTGGTGTTTCAGAATTTGGCCCTAAAGCACAGTATAAGTAATTACCCAGTAGCGTCACTTAAACGTCAGTGTCAAAAAAAGCGGCCATACTGTTTGATATCCTTATGGAAATGCAATGTAATTTACAGCTGAGGAGGTATCAAACAAAAGAGCAAATGTGACAGTTATACTCGAGTGACGCTACTGTGTGATTCTTATACTGTGCCTAAAGGGTCAAACAGAATGCAACTCCGTTACGCGCCGTTGCAATGCCGCCAACTGTCACTTCAAAAGACATGCACAGATAAAGAGGCGTAGAACGATGTCAATCTAACCGCAAAATAAAAATAACGTGCCACAAATGGATAAATTTCAACTATTCAGGCCCGATTTATTCACCTCCAAGTAAATTTATCTGGTCATTTATTCCCATAGTAACAATTGTGATCACAATAGTTACTATGGGAATAAATGACCAGATAAATTTACTTGGAGGTGAATAAATCGGGCCTTAGAGTATTATGTATGTATCTGTTACACCTTATGTATTGTATGTTGTATTATTCACATATACAAGAAATTACCAGATGAAAATGCGATGGTGGGACATATTTGGTTATGTATTATGACGTTTGCCGCCGTCAAAGTTGGAAGTTGACCAACTTTTCGCGTACAACGCCGCTTGACGTCGTTCATTCTGTGCAAGGACATTTGAACCTTTGTATTTAATAATTATTCATTTGACAGATAACGGCGCATAACGACGTTGTATTCTGTTTGAACCTTAAGGCTATACAAGACTATTTCAATGTCAGAAAAATGTCAAATGTCAGAAAAATATATTCAGATGGAAAAGGAAGAAGCTAAGAAAAATTTTTGGTGGGAAAAATTTGGAAGATGATTATAGAAGAATAATAAATGAGGGTGAGGAAACGACATTGTAGAGATGGTAAAAGTGAGATAATCCCGAAAGAGCCCGAGGGCAAGAGAAGAAAAGTAAAGCCAAGAGAAAATGGAAAGGGGCGGTGCTAACAGATTTGAACGAAAAGAATAGTATAGAACTGTGAAAGATAAGCAAGTATGGAATAAGTTAACAAAGCTCTGGGCCTGAAAGACTTGTCTTTTCCAAGCTTTATTTACATAAGTACAACGAGGTTTTTATGGCTGAGTTTTTGGATTGATTATGTGTTTTAAATTTGGTAGAAAAAACGCTATAAAAATTATTTTCTTTTAATCTACGAATACAATTTCAAAAATCAAATCATCTCTACTACTTTCTGTATAATAGGCATTCAAAGTTGAGTGTTTGTTAAAATTGTTAAATCATTGAGCTCTCTGTCTATGCTAAAATGATTTAAAAAGTGCTATGATTTTTAACTACTCAGTTTCATAAATACGTTTACCAGTGAAATTTGTTCTCAGCAAACTTTGTGTCTTTTAAAGAGATTTAAAAAATTATTATCAGTGTTTGTCCTACTCGTATTTTCTGTTGCGTTTAATACAGGGTGATATTAAGCTGACCTTAAGTTTTTCAGATTAAATTGTTTTTTACAATCTAAATTGATCGTATAGTAACACTTAGTACTATCTTACTTCGTGATTATATTTATTTATTTTTTTTGCAAAACAATAGTGTTATCAAGAAATAATTGCGCTAAACAAGAACACTTTTCAAAACGAGAATTTATGATTGAAGTAAGTCGTGACTTTTGCTAAAGATTGGTAACACTGAAGGATATAACATAGTTTAAGAATTACCCAGTAGCGACACTTAAACGTCAGTATCACATTCGACCGCCATACTGTTTGATACCTATAGGCATATGTAATAGCTTTGTACCAACACAGTTCGAGATTAGTTCGAAACTGTCAAATATATTCGCCAATCGAATTAATCACCGCTGCGTTTCGGACTAGCCGGAGACTGTTGTTGGAACATGCCTAAAGTGTAAGGATAGTATTTACCACGACCTACTAGATTTCACGAGACGATGTTATCTGGCTTGGGCATTTTCCCAGGCAAGTGTTACTCCGCTGACGCCACTTACCAAAAGCACCGGAAAGGGATATACATCCGAAACGTCACACAGTGGGGCCAAATCGGCTAAAAGTTGGCAGAAATTTTGTTCTATGAGTATATGAGTAAATTGTTGTTTAATGTGAAAAAATCAAGTGTTTAACGTGTTGATAAACATTATTTTAATTAGAATCTGAACTGTATTCCTCCGTTGATCCTGATTCCTTTTCAGATATTTCTGGAGCTACTAACATATCTATAACTTCTTTATCGAAGGCCTTTTTGGGTTTTTCAACTTTCTCTAAACTGCTTATATACGGGTCTGACGAAATAAGTAGGCGCTTTAATACATCTTCATTTGTTCTTTCTCGTGAAATTTTTCTAGAAAAACTTCACGCTCAGTTGTCCTATAGGCACAAGTGAAGTACCTAGTAATGATGTCGGGACCGTGTATAAGTATTTTATGATCGTAGGTGGCATTGGATACCAAGTGTAAAGGTTTACGTAAAGTTGTGCTGTGTCTAAGGCATATTTTCTGAATTTTTCAGTTTCTATTTTATGACCACTAGCTAAGGTTTGAAGTACGACTTTAAACCTTTTGATAAGGTCAACACTAACTCCTGTGAGAGAGGCTGATTTTTCAGGGTTATGAAAAAAACGTCTGGCTACTTCCAAATCCCATTTCATTTTTGAATTTGGCCTGTATGCCCTTACGAGTTTTGGCAACTAAGTCCTTTTTGTCTTTACCACGCGCTTGCCAATTCTTCAGAGGACGTTTGTAGGCAACATGTAACGTGCACTCTAAGAATCTAATCCAAGCATGAAGTACAGATAGGCCAAATTCATACTTACTTACATCAGGGTTTGTATTCAAAACGTTTTCTAAGTTGTTGAAATCCTTTGAAGAAAGGCCACAAATATAACATCGTTGCGTGGATGTAGTATCGGTTACTGCATTACACACTTTACCATCCACCATCGTGAATAAGAGAGTATGCCTTACTTCAAACTGATTTTCACTCAGAGTACATATGCTAGGTTCCAATTGAATAATTTGTTGATCAATGTACGCTTTCTCTAATTTTGAAAGATCTGCCGTTTCACGAGTAAACTGGAATCTGATTGGTCTACAAAACCTTGTTGATGAACATCTTCTAGTTTGCCACATCACAATCTGTTCTTTATTCGATGTCTCACAGTGGAGTTATAAGGGTACTAAAGACGTGATAAATATGTTTGCCTCACTGGCTTCAGGATTTGATGAAAATTTTCGCTTATACTCGGATTGATTTGAGCCATCAAAACCCCATTTAGATATCAAATACAATTGTTTTATTTGAGTGTTTTCGAAAACTTCAAATTGTGATTGTATTATTCGTTGGGCAGTGTGATTCAAAAGCCCTTGTAGTTTAACTTCGGCGATAGTTTCCGATATATTAAAACAATTTTTTTCAGGGTAGCATTCTCTCTTCGCCAACTGAATTTCTTTATATGATGGGAACCGATCCGAATCTCTTCTTCTTATTTTATTATACTGTTCTCTAGTTGGATTGGTTTCAATAAACATAGATAAGGCTTCAGACCTAGGAAGTTTTCTAATTCGTAATGAGCTCAACTCGTGTTCTTTGTATGTAGGCAGTCTTATATTTGAATGCACGTTTCGGTGAAGTCATTGTAACATCCTTAACAACTATAGCTGCATCTCTCCGACCTGATGATCGTAAACTCATCTGAGTTGCATATGATAAATCTTCTGTAGAAAAGTGTGCACGCAGTGTTTCAGTTTTTTGACGTTTTGTGCGATCGCTCAAGACATGGAAAGGTTTCTCTGGCCTACCACGGTTTTTCCTAAATGTTTGAAAAGATACAGGGAATCCTAAGGATGAATCCAATCATGTTGCATTTTTTTTAAGAAATCTACACTCCAAACGATATGATTCTTTCCATCTACTTTTGAATTGCGATACAAAATGTGACAAAATCTTTTTTATATCCGAACGTGAATTACGTGTTTTGATAAATTCTGTCAATAATTTGATTTTATCTTCTGTGGTTTTTGTGTTGGAATCCTTTATTAACTCATATAAAATCCATCTAGATATAAAAATATCTGAAGATCCACCTCCTAAAAGAGAAACAATTACAATTTATTAACATAAGAAAAAATATAAATTTGATATCGATCTAACTTTACTCAGGTATTTAAAAAAGAGTATTTTAACAACCAACTATTCATCACAAATTTAATACTATAAATTAACTCTTTTTTTTCATTATTCTCAAGCGCGTCATTTGCAATTTATGTCAAGCAAAATAAACTAACATTTGCGTATTAAGTGCCAAATAAACTTCAAGTTTGGTAACTAACGCCGAAACGGGCAAAATTTGCTTCAAATAGAAAGATTGCACAGGCAGGATAAGAGATCTCCATCTCGTGAAATCTGGTACGTCTTGGCATTTGCAAATCAGTAGGTGTCAAACAAAATGGGAAGGTGGTCGAATGTGATAATCAACTCGAGTGTCGCTACTGAGTGATTCTTATACTGTGGATGTAACACCAATTACATTCGAGGTTAGATTTGTACTTTGTAAATACTCTGAATAATGCATACTTGTATCTCAGCGTTTTCATTGAGAAATACTTCAACATTTTGAAAGATTGTCAGTCGCTCAAATTGAACCGTCAGTGTCGCAAAATTCACAGCCTACTCCAATTTTAATTTCATTTTATCTCTCGGTAGATGTCATTAGACTAAAACAAACACTAGAAGACATTGATATTTAATAAGACTGTAGTTGATGAAATATGAGGAAACTCTGTGGTCGAATTGACATTTAATTTCAGCACCGCGTAAATTTCCGTCGGCCGTCAAATCTTGAATGCCAATTTCTTCGGAGGCGACGCAACTATTTTTAGCAGCAGACCCGAACACCTTCATAAATCAAATGATCACGCGTGTATTATTTCTTTTTTTTTTGCGGTCGCGAGAAGTGCAATTTCCTTCGGACTTGAAGCGAGTAACACAGTCGAATTAAATGTTAATGAGTGTGTAAATCGAAAACGCACTCGCACATTCATCGGCGAATAATGCGGTACCTTTATTCCTGTTTCCTGTTGCGCTGGTTTTGTCCTTCGGTTTTTTTTTGTCGCTATTAACTGTGTGATCGTATTCAAAGAATGTATAAAAACAGGTCTCTTAAAACTGAACCGTTGTGAAATTAAGTGCAAGCAGATTTGAAATAAAGAATTATTTATAATAATTAATCTGAGTATGAGCAATTTATGGCCGGGTGCACCAAACAATTAAGCTCAACTTAATTTTAAACGTCACTTATGCTGGGTTTCATAAAGGTCAATTAAATTTAATCATCGATTAAGAATAATCATTCCTACACCTTCAGCACATGTAACCATAGCAGCGTTTACTTTTAACGCTTGATTAAATTTAGGTAACGTTTGTGAAATCCACCATTAGAATATAACTTACATAATGCTTAATGCCACTTAAATTTAAGCTCAATTTAAGAGTTTTGTGCAAATGGCCATTAATTCCTTAGTACACCAAGAAAATAATTTTGTATCCATGATGCAAATAAACGCTAATAAATTATTAATAATAAATTCGTAAGAATTTCCAAGAAAAATAGAAAATCAATTAAAATGAAAAATAGAAAGTGAATATTTTAAATAATCCGAAATTCTCACATGATTGGCTATTACATAATTGTAAATTTTGAGGTTATGTTTAAAAAAAAAGTGCCACGTCGTTTGCTTCCGACAAAAAAAAAAATTGGTTACTTACCGTGTTATGCTTTTCGCAATCATTTCAAGCTCAAAAATCGTTTAAAGTGTTTTGAATTCGTCGCAATTCAAAATGTCAAAATAATTCAGTTACTTACGTAAGTGATACCAACCGCTGAACAAGAAATTCCCTGTAAAAAAGTGCCGGAGGATTCGAACTGCGCTCGGTTCCGTTCATCACCCGAACGACCTTTAGAGGTCGCGTCGCTGATTGGCTCGCGTACATTAGTTCCGAGAACTGGCGCGCGTGTGAATGAATTATAGTATTTCGGCGCTGTGACGTCAGCGCGGAATCTCCTTTTGTAGTAAAATTTTTGAAAGGGTGGATCGGCTGCATTTTGTCGAATTAGGGGGTTGAAATGTTGCACACGCATTACGAGAAAATACAAAAATACTTTAATGATGAAAAAGAAATTTTTTCTGCTAGGTTTAATGAGGGAGGGGCCCCTAAAAATACGATTAATTATTTAATTCTTGATTTCTTTTTCTAAATTATGACCGCGTAAAATTTAGAAAATTACTAAATTGTGAAATCGTAATTTTTTTTTGTTTCTTTTGATTTTGAGTTTTGTTTTTAGATAATTGATATTTTTTCTGCAGAGTCTTCAAACGTGACATGAAATTGTCAAAGGAATCTTATTAACCGCCTCCTTTCGGTGACGCGCCTGAAATTTTTTAAAAGCCTCAAATATGTCAATTTCTGTGAAGCCCCGTACACTAGTTAAGTCCAAGAATAAATTTCAAATAGCAATTAATTAAAATTCTCTGCAATTAAAAGTGCAGTAATAATGCACAAAATTAAAATACCGTGCCTTCAAATGAACTCCTACTTAAAGTTAAGCTGTAACAGCAACACACAATACAAGAGTGAAAGGATAGTTGTCAGTAACTGTCAGTGTCATATTATATGGACGGTGTTATGCAATAATGAGTCAACCCACAATTTGTCAGAATTTGAGTTATTTCACTCTTTAGACGCACAAAGTGCCGTTCTATGATAAGCAAAATTGAGGTAACCCATAGCACGATCTAGTGTTCATTATGTTAAGCCACATTGTGTCTAAATGCAATTAATGATTCTGTAATAATGAGTCAACCAACATTGTTGCAATAATGATAACTTTGCCGTGCTGACTTATTTTTTTATAGTTTTTTGAATTTGTTCCTGAAATATATGAAGTAATAACATTGAAATATATATATGATTATTTCAAAAAAGATCTGTAAATAATTTCGTTCAGGTAAGCTATATTCATTGTTATTTTGAATCAACATTTTTAACCTCAAACTCCCTAACATTAGTGTTGTGAAAGTGTTTTAAATAGTTAAGAAGATAAAAATCCATGAAACTATCCTTTTTATGCTAAAGTCGGTAGATAATTTCTTAATTTAAATTTTCAAACTCGGTAAAATGCGGCTGGTTTCCTGGACTAACTGATTATTGCTAAATTGAGTATCCCTTTGCATTGTTGTTAGAATGAGTCGCGGGCAGATGCTTGCCGAAATGAGTAAGAGAATTGCTGAAGCAGAGAACTTCATGCAGTCTGAAGATGAAGAACCCTTCCAGTCTTCAGGGAGTGAATACATTCCATCAGTTAGGGAAGAAGGTATAAATCAGTACAGCGAAGAACAAAGTGGAAGCGAGGAACTGAATGGAAAAAAATGAGGCGCTTATGGCGAATTAAAATGATGACATACAGGGTATTAGTTCCACTGGTCGAGCAATAGTCGGAAATAGTTGACAAAAGGGGCACCAAAAGTGGTGGGAGAAATAAATGTACAAATAAGCAGATTTTTTAAGATCACATAAATTCCTTTCCAAAATATATTTCTCATTATTGTAGAAACGAAACAATTTCCAAATTTCTAAGTCCTGATTTAAATTTATCCATTTGTACGACCTTTATAAATCGTCTTGTTCTCATATTAGACCTGTCAGCCTGGCAACATACAAATCTATATTTTATTCAAAATTTGACCTCCGATTTAAGAAGCCCAAAAAAGACACCTGCCTTACTTGTGACACGTTTAAAATTGAGATCGCAAATGCATTAAATACCGCAAAAGACACTTTGCAAGCTGAACATGATGTTCACTTATAAAAAGCTAAGGGATTAAGAGACAAAATGAATGACGATCTTCGTGAATCCCAAAACAATCCAGAAATAGCAACCCTGACTTTTGACTGCAAAAAACGCAGCCAATTCCGAAAATTCCTACTGGAATAGCATATTACAAAAGGCAGCTGAATCTGTACAATTTGGGCATTCATGTAGGCAGTCAAAATCAAGGCATTTTTAATGTATGGACAGAAAATGTTGCTGGAAGAGGTACGCAAGAAGTAGGATCCTGTCTTTTAAAGTACATAAGCAATCATATTCGTGGTCCAGTAAAAGAACTAAGGCTGTGGTCTGACTCATGTGGTGGACAAAATCGCAGCATCAAACTTGTTTTACTGCTAATTCATGCTCTACTGAATCATCCCAATCTAGAAAAAATTACAATGAGATTTTTGTTATCTGGACACAGCTTCTTGCCTAACGACTCCGAGTTTGGTGACGTTGAGTCGGCACTGAAAGTACAAGAAAGGCTTTATACCGATAGTGACTATATAAATATCATGGCAAAATGCCGTAGAAGACGTAAATTCCTAATCAGGCGGTTTGAAAAAAGTTATTTCATATCGGTAGAAAATTTAGTAAAAGCTGTTACCAACCGAAAAGTTGATGTGGTAAAAAACAAAGTGTCTTGGTTAAATTGTCATGAGATACAACTTGTTAAGGACCAACCAACTACCTTATTCATGAAATCTGTTTCGAATTAAGAGCCTCAAATACTGAAGATAGA
Source organism: Dorcus hopei (assembly GCA_033060865.1). Classification (NCBI taxonomy): domain Eukaryota; kingdom Metazoa; phylum Arthropoda; class Insecta; order Coleoptera; family Lucanidae; genus Dorcus; species Dorcus hopei. Next base: position 11,811,145 of record CM065425.1, read on the forward strand.
TAAACGAGGGAAAGGTCATAAACCATCCCTGAAAAACATAGAATTGCCTGATTTACGGCCAGATGGTAAACCTCTTTCCACTGAAAAATTGAAAGATTTGAAAGAAATGTACAAATTAGTTCCCAAGGATGGGCAGAACTTCTATAAAGTTATATTATCTTCAAACAATGCAGAATTTGAGGATGATATTGATGGATTTAGTGCTTCAATAGATTTTTAATCCGAAGCAACTTGTTCCGAAGAAGAAGAACTACAACAAGAGGCAGACGGAGGTGAAAAAGACATAGATTAATAATAAATAGCTGATAATAACATTATTGTTTTTATTATAAGGATAAAGTACTGTTTTTGTTAATTGGTTTATCTTTAATAAAATGATAAACAAAAATGAGTTAACCCAAATTTGTACTATTTTTCTAAAACAAATAGATGAATATCTTCTTAAAATTTGTCAATTTAGAAAGTATTAGACACATATTTCTTACTGGCAAAAATAGTTTTTGATAATTCTTTTTTGCTAAATTTCTATGAGCTAATAAAACTGTTTTGACTTTTTTTTACAAAACAAGCTGACAGTGGCTTGACTCATTGTTGCATAACAGCATCCATATGATAATGACGTCACATAAAAAATGTGTAAAGTAAGACAGATGCTGAAAATGCTGTCCTTCAGTTAGAGTGCACAAAGGTACCCTGCGCTTCATGTTTGGAAACGCATTTGCTAAATGTTTTGGGGGTTATGTTAGCACAAACAAACCTTTTAGAAGAAAAAAAAAAAACATTGAAATAATAGTCTACTCTAGTTAGGAATTTATTTGAATGGACGTGTCGTTATTAAATAATTAATTTTTTTCTATTATTGTAACATTTATTTGTAACATTTATACATTATAATTTAGGAGTAATAATTTAATTGACTACTTTCCATCAAATTAGTAAAAAAATATACGTCTTCAATATTCTGACCGATATTTAGAATATTATTATTAGGAATAGATTCCTCTCGTGGATCTTATGAATATAACCTTTCCATGAAGTCTATGCCTGGTCTTTGACTGAAACCTCGTGCGACTACCCTTGCTTTTCTTAGTAACAAAGTTCCGTCTGGGTTGTACTTATTACGTAGTACTGTTCGATTGGTCTTTGAACTATCTCCCAAGTATCATTTGCGACTAAGCATTTAATTTCAGACTATATATGGCATCAAACCATTCTTCTCGATCTGGTCCGTTCATCGCATCCCTTATGGGAATCTCCGATGCGTTCATTGCGACTTGAGCGTCGTAAAGTGAATCCTCCCCTTTTTCTTTTATGTTATTTTTCTCGGTAGTGACTTGTTGATTTGCCTGACAATCAGTTGACTTATGTGCCTTGGCACAGTCTCCGGTCTACCAGGTCTTCGTTTCTTCTGATCGTCGTTCTGAATGTTATCCTGATGACTCTCCTCAACAACTTCTGGTGAATCAGTTGCTCTTTTGAATCCAAGGAATGGTTGATCGTCGCCATCTGGTTTTCTTGAATCGATGACTCTTTCGAAACCATCATCATTTATTTTTCCTGGCTTGGCATTCGATTCAATTTCAACTGTTTTAGGTACGGACGCCTTCTGTTTGAGTCGTTTCTCAGGGAGTTGATCATGAGTCTTGTCAATTGAAAAATAGTTCTCGTAATGGCTTTCGCGTTCGAATTCGACGAGGAATTTCACGTCTCTAGAGATACGTATTTTGCGTTCACTAGGTAACCAAACTCGGTTATTTCCTTCTCTTTTTGAACAAATTAAAATAAAACTTATTTAAAATCGAAATTTTTAAAATACGTTTTGCCACTTTATTTTAGACATAACAAAGTTACATGTTACATGGCGTTTAACAAAGCCCTAATTTCTACTGTCTAATTTGAAATCTGACAGATTTGAGAGCGCACCGTTTATCAGACACCAACAGTTGCAAAAGTAGCGTAACGGTAACAGTTGGTCCTTACGAATGCGACCAATGCCTCCTTATCTATTTGTGAATAATGTCTTTCAGTCTGTGTCAATGTTCGTGATTTGAAAGCTATCGGTCGTTCCGAGCCCTGCGGGTGGAGGAATGTTATGCAACAACCACTGGTTTGTTCTGCCAGTCGTTGGCCATTCACAACGTTCCTTCTCTGATCCTCGTCGTCAAAACGTTATGTTCAAAGTCGGAAAAATGAAAGAGAATTTTCCAGTTTGACAAAACTTTTATTGTTGTGTTTTTTTGTAACTCCAGTAACGAGCGCTTGTTTTTAATACATAACACTGTACATTTTTTTGTTATTCAATTAGATAATATAATAACACTTTTTATTATTTTGAAATGATTCACAGGCTGATGACTTGACCATGTAAACTGACGGACTTGCGATAATTTCTTATTCAAATTATCAAGTGCCGGAGCTACTATGTTTTCTAAAATGGTCTATAATAATAGGAAACTGTAAGTCTCTGCGCTACAATTTCTTTAGTAGGTAGGTTAGTCGTTTGTTAACGAAATGGTGTCAAAATCTCAATCTTGACAAAAAGTGGACTTACGACATTTGCGAATTAGAGTAACGATATTTCGCAGAACGTTTTTAGTTTAACAAAGACATCAAACAATTTATTTCGCAGATTAGCTTTTTTTAAACGTCGACGTTTCGCTGTACTTATGTACATCGATAGCTTCTTCATTACAAAAAATACGTAAGTAACAAGGTCGTCAAGGCAAAAGAAAAGCAGAAGGAATTGAATCTTTTTTTAATCATTTATATTTTACAATTATTTTAATATAATATTAATTAAAAACTTATATTCTATTTAAAGAAACTCAAAAATAAAAAATGTATCATTTTGTCCTGAAGCAGCTGCCATCGAAAAACAATTTTAAAAGCTGCCTGACGATAATAATCACAAATATTTTGATGACTTTTAGCGAACAAGAAAGTGCTTTAAGTATTAACAAATACGTTAAACAAATCCTGGTTAAATTCATTATAAACATCAAACTTTTGCTTTACATAATCATTTATGTTTGGACGTATTTCGTGAAGCTTTCCCCCCATTATTAGGAAAACATGCTGAGTTATAAAACTATCAACTTACCACATACTCTAACTTTTAGAACAACGTTTCGGGCCACTTTTGAAATATCACATTACGAAAGTTTAATTAAGCGATTTGTTTCAAAAAGTTTTTCTCGTTACTTTCGTGAGTGCACTGTATACGTAAAAAAATCAAACACACGATGTGCGTTTCTTTTGGAGCCGAAACTCGTGCAGAACCGTCCACGCACGCCAACACATTAAAAACGACAAATGATGAGCACGATTCTCTCTAAACGATGAATATTTCGTCCTCGCATCTTCACCTTGTACTTTCACGAATCCCATTTTTGTTCATCATTATGCGTGAGCAGACTTAACAAGTCAGTTCAAACAGAGATGTATAAATTGTATACCCAAAGTCTGTTAAAAAAATTAATTTCATAATAATAATTGAAGTATTCATGTGAGATTTTTTGATACTCCACATTAATAAGATTTTTTTTTTAATTTGTACTGTAGTCAAATCGCCGAGCAGGTGCATTGATGGCGACATGATCATTGAATCCGAAGTGACTGTGTCAAGAAATTTGTTTCTGTGTTTTGACGTGAAAATGAATATGAAATAATTTATTTAGAGATAGAGTATATGTGCGTGTAACTTTTCCCCTTTCATTTGAAAATAATTATCCAACTTCTACACCTGCTACATATTTCAATGATACTGCGGATACGTAAATCAAGTAATTCGCCGCATAACTAATGCGTACAAATGCGGCTCCACATACGGCTTAAATCCACTCGAATTTCCGTGTAAACACGTCGAGAAATTCAAATTTATTAGGGTCGGCCCTGCTTTTTGTTTTTCCGCGTCGCTTTTAAGGTTGTTAATTCAATTCCCTCCCGACTCCGGAACAAGTCAGAGAGCGGCGCAGATGTAATAACGCGCCATCTCGTTTGTTTTATTTCGATGTGGAACTGTGTAAATAGGATTTCGTCCGGAAGTAAATAAAAACGTCTCTCCTCTTGTTGTTGGATAAATAAAAATAAGAAGACGTCGCGGAATTTTCTCAAGGCAAATCGACGGCAGCAGTTTAATGCAACGCCGCCGCTTCCTGACTCCGAAGTTACATGCAAAACCGGAATATCGTAACATGACGTAATGAAGGATTGTTTGCCTGATTGCCTTCATTGTTCGTGGTTTATAAACCGAGCTTGCAAGTTTCATGCAAGTCTACCGCACTTGCCGACAAATCTTAAGTCTAATTAATTACTCGACATGCATATCTGAACAGTTTACGACGTCTCCTTATATCATAACGAAACTGGATGAAAATAAACAAATTTTATTTCACGAAGGTCTTAGAATAGAATGCTTTCGAAACTTCAAACTTCTATACAAAACAATACCGAATAAGATTTATTTATAATAAATTATGTATTTAACGAAAACAAAGGCGCTAAAATACTGCCCTGTGGCACCTCTATCATAATGAAATGCTTGTATTCTTTCGTATCACTGTTTTGGGAAAAGAGTTTAAGGAAATAAGTAAATATTAAAACACGTATTTGAAGAGATCAATTAAAAGGATGAAAAGGATCGTTGTACATATTGTTCGTATTCTGCACGGCAATAAACCTGAATTATATCACAGCCGGTGTTTTGAAATCGGCTTAACGATTTACCGTTAATAGGAAGTGTAAATTCGGCGCAATAAAATCGATCACAATTTCGCGTGTATTCGAGGGCCTGATCTGCATTCATTTCAATTCGTCGCCTAAAATGCCGATCGATTTCTAAGTACTTGATATGCGACCGGGCGGCGAAAGCCAATTATGAAACGGCGAGTTCGTTACTATAAAAGTCCAGCGATTCCTAACAAAGTCATCAGTTCCTCATTTGTTAACCCGTCCGAAAATATGTTGTGCAAGGTAAGCCCCATCAAGCACCACTTGACTTTGACTATGTAGAACTGAAACTATTTTAAATTGCAGTTTCTTGTTTTTGCTGCTTTGGCGGCTGCTGCAAGCTCCAGCGTTGTTCCTGTTGCAAACGTGGCGATCACTACGAAATTGGCAGATTCTGAGTTCGATCCCTATCCTCAGTACACGTTCTCTTATGATGTAAGGGATGCTTTAACAGGAGATTTTAAAAGCCAGGTGGAGACACGCAATGGGGGTGTTGTGCAAGGACAATATTCGCTGAACGAACCTGATGGCACAAGGCGAATCGTCGATTATTTTGCAGACCCCGTTAATGGATTTAACGCGGTCGTAAACAAGGCGCCACAGTTTGTAGCCCCCGTTTTAAGAACTGCCGTTTTTCCTGCTGTGCCAGTAGCACCAGCCAGAATCGCTCCTGCAGTGCCGATAGCACCAGCCAGAATTGCCCCTGCAGCGCCAGTAGCACCAGCCAGATTTGCTCCTGCGGTGCCAGTAGCACCATCGAGTAGATTTGCTACACGTGCAGATGTGCCTGTGCAGAGAGCACAAATTCCTTCCGGTGCACGTGCAGCTTTTCCTGCACCAACATCAAGACTTGCCTCATCTGGTCCGGTGGCTCACTCTCAAGAACTTGCCAAGATTTCAGGGCCCCATTCATACTCTGCCGCTTATAAAAATGCCTGAACGTTCTGCTCCTAAATTTTTTTACTAGTTTTTGTACGTTAGAAAATAAAAAAAATATTGCCAGTTTTAATTTCTTTATTTTATATAAAAATAGTAGTTGCCTGCAGGGTGTCCTTCCATTGTCAAATGTGTAATTTGGCAATTTAATATACTTAACTGTAGAGAATTAGCGTAAAAAATAATACATGTGATGTAAATCCGCTGCATTTCATAAGGGCGCGAAAATTGAAGGTCCTTATATTGACCTCACTTATTTCCCATCAGTAATAAATATCCCCTTCGCCCCCCAAAAAAAGACAAATAAATTCAAATATTAATTTAACTTGAAGACTTCCGCGGCCGTCGTCCATGTTAGGCTTCAGGCTGAAACCGGGTTCTCCATTGCAGAAGAACTTCCCCAGGGCTGCTGCTACTGCTAGTGGTGTTGAGACTGTCTCAACGACTAACGAGAAGCAGCAGCAGCAACACCAACACCAGCAGAAGCAGCCCTGTAGAAGTTCTTCTGCGATGGGGAACGAAACGTCGGAAATAGAAGAAGTCAACTTGACGCGGTTCCAACCGGAAGCCAATTGGAACAAGTTCAAATATTAGTGAATGTCATGTATTCGTTTCGTTATTCATGTTAAACAAGTTGGCTGAAAATCTTCTGAAAACCTGTGTCAAAAAAAAGGGAAAAAGAAATTGAATCTTGACTAGGAAAAGGAGTCATTTCATCTTCAGCATAACAAACACATTCCGAAGGGTCTGAATACCGAATTCATATTTTCCTTCAAAAACATAGAAATGTTTCAAACATTAAGGCCCGGTTTTACAATCGTCGGAAAAGCATTATTTTTAGAATAACGTGACGTGGGTGTGACGTAGATATGGATGAACATTAAAGGATATTCGGCGAACAGTTATTCCGTCCTTATTCCACGATTGTAAAACTGGGCCTAAGTAGGTTTCTTAGAACTACGCGTAGTCTTTTATAGAAAAAAAAAGAACTTAACATTTAGGTCCTTTTAGTTGGAAACTTTTACAACTCACTTTCTTGACTGCTTCGCCTCTCATAAAGTTTCGTTATTTTACGAAATCTAGAGCTAAATAGATAAATTAATACAGGGACTAAGGTAAAGGGGGCAATTTAATAGGAGAAGAAAAGGAAATAACGGAAAGATGGAGAAAATATTTTGGGGAAATATTGAACGAAGACACTGAGACCAATGAGGAAGACGAGCTTATAGTAAGAAACGTGCAAAAACAGAGTGTAGTAAAAAAAACCACAAAAGAAGAGTTAGAATCAGTGATTATAAATCTAAAGAATAATAAAAGTTCTTTATTTACAGTTGGTTCTTGTCTGATGAAATTTGTATCACAAAATCTTTTAAGCGGACACTAAATCGCGCACTATACACTATATACTTCTGACGAAGCTGTCGAACGACGGTGAAACGTAAAGTGTATAGTGCGCAATTTAGTGTCCGCTTAAAAGATTTTGTGATACAAATAAAAGTTCTGGTGGAAATGGTCTGGTAGTAGAGAATATAAAATATTGGGGAAGATGGTTAAAAGAGAAAATTTATCGCGTAATAGAAAGAATTTGGGATCAAGAAAAAAGGCCGAAAAGTTGGGAAGAAGCGACGACCACACCGATATATGGAAAAAGGTGACTGTAATAAATACCGAGGAATCTCTGCTAGATGTTTCATATAATGAAATCATGGCAAGTCTAATAAAGTTAAGGCTAGAACCAGTAGTGAAAGCCCAACTCGAAGAATATCACCAGACCAGATTTTTATAATGAAGGAGATACCCCTAACTTGTTACGTACGAATATAAGATCCTGGCAGTCGTACTTTTTCTGGATTAAAAAAAAAACGTACGATTCTATCAGACGACGCCAAAAATTACTCAATGTAATAAAGGAATTTGATATTCCTACCAAATTAATTAGATTGGCTAAGATGACTTTGGAAAGAACAAGAAGCAATGTAAAAGTAGACGGTGAAGTATCCCAAGACTTCGAGATTAGAGCAGGACTTGGACAAGGCGATCCTCTGCCAACTCTTTGATTTAACTTAGCCTTAGAAAAAGTTATCAGGGCCAGCAAAGCAAACAGAGAAGCAGACTTGATGTATAAAAGCCATCAAGTCAGAGAACGAAGTAAAAAAGAACTACGAGGAGTGGCAAAAAGAGTGATAGACGCAGCAGAAGAAATAGGACTCCAGGTAAATCAAAGTGAGAGTAAATGTACGAGAATTGGATCACCGTTAGCAATAAACAGCTTAGAGCTAGAGATAAGTATGGAAAGAAAATGGAATTTGAAGAGGTGAATGAGTTCCTGTACACTTGGGGGTCTTAATAACAAATCAGTGCCAGGAAGGAAAGCAGATTGACATGAGACTGGTGAAGGGAAACAGATGTGCAGGATCAGTGAATATAATTTGTTAAGATCAAAGATGATGTCAAGACGTTTGAAATTAAGACTAATGAATAATAAACGAAACATGGATAATAAACAAAATATCTCAAGAATGACTATTACGGTTGGAAAGGAAGGGGGAAAGAGATCGAAAATGGATATGAAAGAAGATCCAATGAAGAAGTTTATGGAATGTTCCATGAGGCAAGGATTACAGGAGTGACCAGAATGAAATGATTGCAATGGTTGGGACATATACCGAGGATGAAAGAAGACAGAATACCTTAGTTAAGAAAATAGCATGAAAACATCCAGACGAAACAAGAAAATAAGAATGACCAAGGAAAAGATGTACTGAGATGGTGCTGTCGGACTTGCAAAAGAAAAGCATACGAAATTGGGAAGAAAAAACCAAGGATAAGAAGCACTGGGAAGAAGTGATAAAGTTTTGAGCCTAAACGTCCTGTCAATAGCGTTATATACGTATATACACAGGGTTGGGCAAATGTCTGGAACCAAACTAATATCGTCTCTGAAAATTTGTACTAGTATACAAGATTTTAAGGCGGACCTTACCAACATTTGTTCATTCGAATCAGACTTCCGGTTTAACCGGAAATGATATCAACTTTTGTTTTTTTAATGAAACACTCTGTATAATTATAAAGATTTAAAAAGAGCATTCTCTTAGGTTACGTCCGCACCGGAGGTGGCAAGGTAGGTGCCTGGATACGTGTCTAGGTTAGCGCTTAGCTTAGGATACATGGTGGCCGCACTGCCTGGATTTGACTTCGTGGCAGCTGTGTTGTTGGTCTCAGGGGACAATTTAAAAATGTCTCTGTCAAAGAAATTGCTTCTTATTGAAAATTCTAATTTGAAGTACGAACTATTCTATATGCGTTCTTCTTCTTATTGGGTGCATGAAATAAATGAGTGTAGGGAGAGTTTACTCCTCTCTACAAACAGTTACGGAATCACCCGGACAAATTTCATGAATATTTACGATTATCTACAGAAAACTAGGTTAGTTTATAAAAAAACTAGATAAAGTACATTAAAAGTGCGCATTTCCACATGCATAGAAGCTTGGCAAAACAGACGAGTTCGTTCGCTAGGATACACGCCTACCGACTACCCAGGGAGCTAAGCGCTCGGTGCGGCCACTCTCAGTCGTTCTTGGAAGTTCGTTTGCTTGGATGAAACATCCTAGCGATTATCTACTATCTAGACACTAAGCAAGCCACCTCCGGTGCGGACATAGCCTTAGGAATTCAATGATATAAGTATTTGGATCTTGAGATGTTAAATTACTCCAAAAGGAATTCTTTTAGTCTTTCTGTAAATACATTTGTTATCATGGAAACCTTATATCAAAACTACATGTTACAGAAAAAAATTGTAAAATTTAGTTTAGGACGAAAAGAGTTTTTAAAGAAACGAAAAAAAAAACTTAAATATCAAAAAACAATATAAAACTATTTAATAAGTTGCTGAAAGTGATAAGGATAACCGTTCACTTCTTGACAATATGCTAGTCTGTCAAAAAATCCTTGTGTAGCATTTGCCAAATTCTCTGTTTCTCTATTTCATCTATTATTCTTTGTCTTAATTCTTGCAAATTACTTGGCCGTCGCTTGTATACACTGATTTTAAATGATTTTAATTAATTTGACTTTGACATTATTCAATTTATTTTGTATTTTATGAGGTTTCCATGATAACAAATGTATTTACAGAAAAATTAAAAGAATTCCTTTTTGGAGTAATTGAACATCGCAGGACCCAAATATTTATATCATTGAACTCCTACAGAGTGTTCCATTTAAAAAACAAAAGTTGATATCATTTCCGGTTAAACCGGAAGTCTGATTCGAATGAGCAAATGTTAGTAAGATCCGCCTTAAAATCTTGTATACTACTACAAATTTTCAGAGAAATTGAATTAACGGTATAGACGATATTAGCTTGGTTCCAGACATTTGCCCAACCCTGTATATATACTAGTCAGGCAAAAGGGAAAAGTAGGTGCATTTTAAAAAGAAAAAAAAATTACTACAAAACAAATATACGAGGGGATATTGATATATTCTTACCCTACTATTGGAGCAACTAAAATTTCGTGGTTTCCTCTTCAGTTAATACAACGAGCCTACAACGCCTCTAATCCTTTCAAAAAAAATATGTATTTCTTCTTGCTTTGCAAACCAACCCTATTACGTCTTCGTTGCACAAAATTTTATGGCCTTTTAAACTTTTTTTCAATCCAGGGAAGAGATAATAATCTGAGGGGGTTAGAGAATGGGGCAGGTGTTCCAGTAATTCGAACCCCTCTAGATCGCCCGAATTGAGGTCATGGCGATATGCGATTTGTTTGCACACTCCTGTCGCTAACATGATACGTCTTTTTTCCTTGATTTTCTCTCTTAGGGTGGTTAGTAATTTAGAACAATAATCTCCAGTTATTGTCCGCCCCTTTTCTAGGTAACGGATCCACAATTACTTCACGGATATCCCAAAAAAAAAAAAAACACTAAAGCAAGAACTTTTCCAGCGGATTTTTTAACTCGAAACTTCTTAGGCCTTGGAGTACCACGATGCTTCTACTCCATCGACTGCTGTTTCGTTTCTGGGTCGTACGAGTTGACTACCAAAAAACTGCATCTTCTTCAAGACGGGTACAAATTTCTCGTCCTTGATCGGCATTCATTTTGTGTCTTAGCTAGTTTCAGCCTAATTTGACGGTCTGATAATATCATGCCATGAACTGCATCAATATTTTCGAGGGTACATCTTGGGTTGCGTTCATAAACTATACCTCCGAGAGCAACTTCGGCGTGTAATCGCATCTTCCTCACTCACGATTTTTAACATATTTTGCGTCTCACTCATGTATTTCAATAAGTCTTGTGTTTACATTATTTCAGATAACAAGGGACGTACTTTTCGCACCCTATCTGCAAGTGGGATGTGAAAAGTTTGTTCGTTATCATGGTAATAATGTAAACACAAGAAATAGATGAGCGAGACGCGAAATTTGTTCAAAATGGTGAGTGGGAGAGATGCGATTACACGCCCAAGTTGCTCTCCGAAGTATAGTTTCTGAACGCAGCCCTAGTCTCTTCATTTTCACCAGAGAGTTTTCCTCTTTTGCATGACGTAATCCACCTTTGAAGGATACTGATCACCGAATGTATTAATCTTCGTATACCTACTGACCCCTTAACTCCCTTCAAATTCATCGATTTTTATTATAATTGCGGTCGGCAAGCTTTCTTTCAAATTTTATTACGCAACAATGTTTCAACTTCTTGAAGTAAACTTTCACAGTGACATTTCTAATAAGTCACTGTTTGTTGCCATGGTATCACGATTTTGTTTTGTTCAAGAGAAACAGTTTAGGCCAGCTAGATATCAATACGCTCTCGTAAATTAAAAAAAAAACAAATATTTGCACCAATCAAAACTTTAATACTTAACAGTGTTAAAAAACAATTAGCCACAGATACTTTTATCAATAAATACAGGGGATGCCCAATGCCTATCTTATCATCAGATTTTGTTGGGAATATTTTATAAAACTTCGAATAAATAAGAGAATGCATTCGTTTCTGTTTCTATGTATTTCTCACTGTTGCTACCACTGGAGTTTTCTGTCTTCACGCCTTTCTGATTCTGTTCTTATTCCTATTTTGATAAGTACTTCGAATTTTTGTAACGTAAGCCTCTTGGAAGTATTTCCATTGCTTTTCCTGCTTGAAGCTCAACTGTTTATTTTATTTTTTTCTCTTAAATGAAAAACGAGAAACCTCTAGAGATTTTTTGAATCCTGTTCCTTTCTGTTAGTTTTCTTTCTTTAGCCAAAGCACCAGGAAATTTGTCTAAAGGAACGTTTATCTTCAATATGTTTCGTTATAAAGTCTAAACATCTGTAATATATTTTTTATAATTTTTGAATTGATACGAAACTGGGTAAACGTTTTCGGACATGAAGCGAAAAGTAAACTAAAATAAATTTCAAGTATCTTTTATTAATTTACATTATATACATAGTAATCCTTTGCAATTTCGATTTAAACTGCGTAAGTGTAGGGTGCGGCATATCCTGGGTAGGCAACTGGGGCGGCTGGGTAGGCAGCTGGATAAGCAACCGGGGCGGCTGGGTAAGCAACTGGCGCTGCAGCTACAGGAGCGGTGTAGGCAAGGGGCGCAGCTATCTTAGCAGCAGCCACCGGTGCAGCTACGAAAGGAGAAGCGTATTTGGCAAAGACGGGAGCAGCGAGAGGGGCGGCGATCCTTGCAGCAACAGGAGCAGCGACAACTGGAGCTGCCACTCTAGCGGCGACGACTGGAGCAGCTACTTTAGCAACGACCGGAGCAGCAACAACTCTCACTAGCGGAGCCTTGCTGACGACAGCATTGAAACCGTTGATGGGGTCAGCAGTATAATCGACGGTACGACGGGTACCATCTGGATCACTAACACTGTATTGACCCTGAACGACGTCTCCGTTACGGCTTTCAATTTGGCTCTTAGAATCACCGGTGATAGCATCTTGGACGTCATATGCGAAAGTGTACTGAGGATTGGGGTCGTACTCGGAATCTGCCAGTTTCGCAGCAACCGCCAATGGAGCGGCCGGAAGTACACCGGAACCTCTCGCTGCTGCCACCACAAAGGCAACGAATACGAAGAACTGCAAAACAGAAAAATTCGTACTATGTATGTCACTGAAATCACTTTGTCGTATCCCGAAGCACTCAGACACTAAACACTGATGTTTTTCTCAACCTACCTTTGCCACCATGTTTCCTTGTGTGTATACAGGACAGTGTATGACTGATATCGATGGAAGGTTCGACGGCGTTTTTATAGGGGACTTTTGTTCTTTCATAACTGAGGGTGGACGTCGGCGTGCATACAAATCACTCGCTGGCAACCGCCCGAATTTCTATTTGCGCCGTTGCGCGCGGACTCATTACTATGCGTGGAAGGTGCGAGGGCATGACGCAATTGGTCGAAAAAAAAAACAGTTTGTTGTCTTTTGGGGGCAAAGAAGAACGTGTTCGTAAGTTGATGAATAAAACACAGCCGCGCTTCCGCTTCCGTCAAATCTTATTTAATCTGGGATTCACATGAATATCCAAGCTCCATCAAATAGCGAAAGAAAATTTTGTACTTACTTAGTGCTGTGCTAAACTACCTAATTTCAACGAGTTAAAATGATGCTTTGCATTCGTCGATGGGGTAACGAAATGAAATGAAGTTATTGGATTAATTCTGCAGCTAAGTAGTTCGTTAATTGCATGCCAAAGGTAGAATGTAAACTAATTAGGAAAGAATTAATTATTTCAGGAAGCATTGAAATGGAAGTGAACAGTCTTCTATTATTGTACATTTTCCAAAGTACACAAGTGCGGCAATGTTAACGACGAAGATCCCATAAGGCCATAAAGTACATAATGCTCATTTTATGTTTGTATTGATTTATCATTGTGCTGCGAATCGGATTTACAGCCATATCAGTTTGAGAGTTAAAAGCCGGAATTAAATCCGTCATAAACCGAAGTGTACTCCTGTTAATATTTTTTAATAAAGTTGTTGGATTTCATGTCTTATTAATCATGTCTTAATTAAGTCGCGACATCTCGCGGTCAATTTTTGATTTTTTTCACTGTTCTGCGTTTCTTTGTTTACAAAAAAAAATAAAAAATGTTAATCGAGATTCTGGCAAAATACGAAAGAGAACATTCAAATCTATCGATTTATGCTATCTATTGGTTGTGATCACAATCGTTAGTATTGGAATTAATCGCCAGACAACGTTAAAAGACCGGGCCTTAACTGATAAAAATGTTGACGTTAGAGCAGCGAATCTATCTGGTGAAATGTTATGGTATAGGAGAAGTCTCGTATAAATATGCAATACAATTATTTAATAAAAAATACCCGAATGTATGTTGTAAGTGTAAGCAGAGCAGCTGTAAAGAAATTAATTAAAAAGTTTGATGAAACGGGATCCGTTGCCGACAAAAAGAAGCCTCGCAAAGCGTACAATGATGATGATGCTGTCTGTGACCATTATGGCTATCGAATCAGTTGCGGAGTTCTTTACGCCAGCGAGCAACTGAACTCAATGTTAGTCATACATTATTGCAAACAATTTATAAAGCGAATAAAATTTATTCATATAAACCTAGATTCAGGCACACCTTAGAAAATGCAGATCACGCTTTTATAATAATAATAATAATAATTGGGTCTTTATTAGCAAAATTTGTAAATCAACGATAATTTCAACCGAAAATAAGTATATGGAGGCGAAGTTCAACTAAAGCTGCTCTCCCACTTAACCTCTGACCTAATACTAAAATTATAACTAGCTAATTATACACTGCGTTCGTAAAGTATGTAATAAATTCATTTTCTACGAAATAAACGATTTTTATGTAAAATCCTGAAACAGGTCGATTTTTAATTAAACAATGACACTATTTTAGTGGAATTTTTTATCTCCCTCTCCAACCCTCTCCGAGTGACAGTTGCCTCTTTAAAATTTTTAAATGGAATGGGGGTTCATGTAATACCTCATTTGGAAGAGCTTTTCATTCTCTATTCAGTAGTATAAGAATTTTTTTTAAATTCCTCTTTTTTCTAAAAAGAATAATACATTTTAAGATCAACACACAAAATTTTAAAATGAAATAATTTAAATGAAATGTTCGAACTGGAAACCGTTTGATTCATGACAATAGTACAAACGTTGCTGACGTTCATCTAAAACATTTCATTTCCAGGGTAATTTGATTAATTCCAATTTTTTTTAAATTCTTCATGAAAACGAATAGAAACTATAGATACTAATGTATGTAATTAATGTACAAGTAAAAGTAATAACACCAATATCAAAGAAACTGTTCAAAATGTCCTCGTCCTACCTCTTGACAATAACCAAGACGAAATTCAAACTAATGCAAAACATTGTCGATTATTTCCGGACTGATTCCTCGTATTTCATTTCTTATTCTGTCTTTTAGTTCTCCAAGACTGTTTGGTTTAGTTCTGGAGACTTTACTTTTTAGAAATCCCCGTTAAAAGAAATAGAGAGGTGTTAGATCAGGAGATCTAGCCGGCCACTCAATTGCCCTCTTTCGACCAATCCATCTATTGGGGAGAACGTCATCCAAATAATCCATTTTAAAATTTTGTGTGTTGATTTTAAAATGTATTATTCTTTTTAGAGAAAATAGGAATTAAAACAATTCTTATACTACTGAATAGAGAATGAAAAGCCCTTTCAAATGAGGTATCACATGTCCCCTCATTCAATTTAAAAATTTTAAAGGGGCAACTGTCACTCGGAGGGGGTTGGAGGGGGAGATGCAAAATTCCACTAAAATAGTGTCATTTTTTAATTAAAAATCGACCTGTTTCAGAACTTTACATAAAAATCGTTTATTTCGTAGAAAATGAATTTATTCCATACTTTACGAACGCAGTGTATAAACAGGTTCAACCTTAAGTTGCATTCAAATTATCTCTTATTAGAAAAAGTTTGACCTGGACTTTAAAATGTTCAAGATTCAACAATTTAAAAGAAGATGGCAAAGAATTGTATAATTTGGATGCATTATATGTGAAAGATCTTTCGAAGAAGGAAGAGTGATGTTTTGGCAATAATAACAATAACATATCCGTATTCCTTGTATTAAAGACTCGTGTTTTGTTTATAGGTTGGTGAGAACATAGCCCATTTTATCAAAATTTAATGTTTAGTGATGAAGCAACGTTTTCGACGAATAGTACTGTTTCCTCACAAAATTGTAGATACTAGTCAGAGGGTAATCCAAATTTTAGAATTAACGCCAGAAATCACCGATATCAAATGTTCGGTGCGGAATGTTGTTTAACAGAATCATGGGCCCTTTTTTTTTAAATCAACACAATTACTTGGAAATGCTTCAGAATTTTTTATTGCCATCACTTGAGCAAGAGGAATTGCGACGCATCTACTTCCAACAAGATGGGCGTCCAGCTCATAATACCTTGATTGTTAGAGAATTCTTAAATTTATATTTTCCCGGTAGATGGATTGGACGACATGGACCAATACATTGGCCAGCTCGGTCACCGGATTTAACTCCCATGGACGGAATATATGCATTCCAATCAAGGACAGGATACTTTGACAGGTTTTATAAGTCCTGGCTAAGAAATGGTTTCTTAATTCCATTGCCTTCTGAGGATGATTTTAATTGAATCACTTGATAGTTACAAGTAGGTTTTCGTTGTGCTACTTATAGAGTGCAAAATAAGTAGCTTATATATATACTTTTTTTTCTAGTTTCGGTACTGTACGCTTTAGACCGAATTTAATTTCCAGCGTTCAGAATTTTATTAACTCTCTCGACCATCAACAAATTTAATAGAGCACCGCCATCACCAGAGCGCGCGCGTTTCGTTCTCGAAAAATAGGGAATTAATTCGCGTCGGTCGGCGTGCAGGGGAGTACGTGCCGGGGACGTAATTCAAACCGGCATTATCTCGCCACTTTTTCCAGAATTTATCGGGCACCGTTTGTTTCCGGAATCTAATTCGAGTTCCATTTATACCGAAATCACCTGTGAAATATGTAATGAACTCTTCAAAGGCCCCGACCGACCCGACGCAATCAACTCTCGTGCCACAACTTTTTGTTCGAGTGGGAGGACAATAACTTCCAAATTATTATTGATATTGAATAAGCGGAGGAAACAAGGAAAACCGGAAATTATTTCTGTTTTGTACAAAAAAATAATCATATTTCCTATTCTATTTTTGTTCTATTTTTGGCAGCTTCAACAAATTACATGCCGACTGTTGGGGAAAAAACTTTTTTCCTGTATGTACTTTCCATCTACATAGGTTGTATATGTATGCATATCCAGTTTCACGAAATCAATTTATTTTCGTCGCCGCTATATTTCGAGTTCTTGCAATAACTGACGCAACAACTCGTATGTGCTAACGTGCTGTGTTGTTGCATCGATAGAAAACTCTCTTGCTGGTTGCGCGACAAAACGCAATTGAAATTCGTGACAGCTAAAGACTCCAAGTCGGGTTACGAAGCGCCTGCTAACGAAACTCTTGCTTTCCGATGCATCTTAAACACTCTTTTTGGCCCGTGCCAGTAGCGGTGACATGATTTCGTTTTTTTTTTCTTGTTCGACTTTGTGCCAGTGATTAACGATTGGAAGCCGCGCCCGCTTTCTTCGCTCGCTGACATTGACACGCATTTCTTAATTGCGTCCCGCAGAAATTTTCCTTTCTGTATTATACCTACATAAATACGTTGCGTTGAGTCAGGCGATTTCATCAACCGAAACCATGGGCATTTTTACGATTAATTACTCCACCTAAATATATCAGTCCGACGATGCAACGGCGTTCAATAGATAAATCAAGATCGAATTACCTGCATTAATTAAATACGCGTCGAGAATTTATAACACCTATTAATAACGGGTATTTTTATTTTGTGAAACATGTTCTGATATTACTGATTTATATCTTAAAGCTTGTGTGATATTAAATAAAATATTGTTACATTCCGTGATGCAGATTCTATTTTTACCGACCGATCGCGCCATCTATGGAGTCAGCCAAAGATTTTAGAATTTTCCAGACTCGCCCCAGATGGTGCTAGAATTTGCTGGAATGTTCGCCGCTATTCTCGAAAGAGTGAATTAGTATAAAAGCCAGGGGCGGCGGGATATTTAAATCAGTTATTTTTCCGTAAACGATAAGTATGACGTTTGTTAGACGAGTGTTGTAGCTCGTTATTATTGTGCCTTCATTGTGCTGAGCAATCATAGACATTACAGTATTTTTAAAATAAACGACGAACATACTTTGTGAACCCCGAAATCGTAACAATATGAGTCTGGGACCTTTCAGAAAGAAAATCCTGCAAGAAAAAACTGAACTGATCAAGGCACATTATAAGGAAGCTGTTAATGCTAATGATGTGACTCCAACAGACATCTTTTCCCTTTTTCATTTATACCTTATCTCACGCAAATAATAATAATCAGTGTTCTGGTATTGACGGCAGTGTCTAATAAAGTTTAATAAATTTCGTCACTTCTGTTTGCTTGCTTAGACGACTTTTTGAATAATTAATTTTTTAAATTTATGTACACTTTGTTTATTGCGATTTAAGGAGAAAAAAATTAAAAAGGAACTAAATAAATTGTGCTCTCGCATATAGTAGAGGAGAAGGGAGCTAGTTGTTACAATTTTCTCAATTTATTTGTTTAACATTACTGCAAAGTATTTAGTAAACTTTTGTAAATGCTGTTATAATTTAATATGTTCTTTATTTTAAATTAATCGAAAATACATACATAGTTAATATTGTAACGATCTTAAAGGTTCTATTAATTTTTATTTTAAAACAAAACACGAAATAGTTAATAAACTAATTTATTTAATAGCAGACTAATTAACACTAAATTATTTACAAGCTTATCCCTAATTTATTTTAACAACCGAGCGAACGTCTACCGAATTTTCATGCCGAACTGTCCAACGCTGAATTCTTGCCGAACTGTCCTCCACTCCCGGCCGCGTGCATTTATAAATCGGGCTCTCTCTTCGAGAATGGCCTGGAACGCAACGGAGAGTCTCGGATTGATTCCACCGCTGACGTGATCTCGAAGCACCCGTAGTTTCTGGTCTAAGGCGCGTCGGCGATGACGCATGAGACGGGCTGGAGCCGGGATTGTCACAATATCATGGAGCATTACAAAATTGATAAATGTACTAGCACTACAAGAAACCAACCAAAAAGGGAAACAAGAGATCAATGCGAGTAACTGTGTTTTTCTTGACAGCGGAGGAATAAATAGAAGATTAGGCGTGGGATTTATTATTAATGATAAAGTAAAGCAAGCGATAACAGAGTTCGAAGCGGTGTCAGAGAGAATATGCCGACTCAGAATAAGAGAAAGGTACAGAAAACTAAACATAATCAATGTGAATACTCCAACAGAAGAGAAGGAAGAGAACGAAAAGCTGGAGTTTTACGAAAAAATGGAAGAGTTACTACCGAGATTCGATATGAAAGTAGTATTGGGGGACATGAACGCAAAAGTCGGGAACAAAGACATGTATAGGAAAAGGACAGGAGGCAAAAGTGTACACACGAATAATAATGAGAGTGGTAAGATTCTGATAGAGTTCGCATCTGGAAACGACATGAGGATCTTGAATACCTACTTCGACCATAAAGCAATCCACAAGATAACGTGGATCTCTCCATATGCGATGACAAAGCATGCAAAGACAGTGAAGGATGTAAGGACCTACATGGGAGCGGATGCCGATTCTAATCATGTACCACGGACGACATAAAAAATGAGGACACTAATTATGGGTCCTCTAATGTAAACGGATGTTTCAGAAAACCGTTGCTTTGGTATCGAAATTAATTCGACGTGTAAATTATCACATTGCTATGGAAATGACTACAAACTGAATTAGTAAAAAAAAGTTAAAATCACTGCTAAGACTTGTCTTCATTTTTTCTGTCGCCGGTGGTACTTACGATTGCCAAACTAAATCAGAGAAGAGTAACTACAAAGAGGTCATCTAAGTCTAGAAGATGCTACGATATTAGTAAGCTAGAAGGCGAACGTACGGCCAAACAATACAAAGAAGAAATTGAGAAAAAGCTAAGAAGTCTCCTACCAAATGAAGACATCGAAAAAGAACGGATACAGATCGAGGCAACCGTAAAGGAAGCAGCGCTAAAGAAACTAGGATGGGCTAAAAAAAAAGAAAGCGAAGGATTGGTTTGATGATGACTGCAGGCAGGCACTAGAGAGGAGAAACACGGCCAGACTGAACACGCTAGAAAACGCAAATGAAGCAACGAGGAAAGAGTACAATAGAGAGAGGCAGAGAGCAAAACAGATATGCCGCAGGAAGAAACGAGAACAGGTGAAAGGAAGCTAGGCGAAATAGAGGAAAACTAAGTAAGTAACAAGATAAGGAATTTCTACCAGGAAGCAAAGAAGAGTAAAGAAAACAATCACCGTGCGCAGCAATATTATGAAACGAAAGAAGGGCAGTTAATAGGAAATATAACAGAGAAGTTGGATAGATGGGAGGAATATTTTAGAGAGTTGCTAACAGAGGAAGGTCAAAGGGATAATAATGAAGAAGTAAAAGTAGTGGAGCAGGTGGTCGAAGTACCTACGGAAGAAGAAGTGAAAGAGGTGTTAGGACTGATGAAAAATAACAAGAGCGCGGGAGAAAACGCCATTCCAGCGGAAGCACTGAAGCATGGCGGAGAGGAACTTACAAAAAGGTTATTTGCATTAATAAGACGGATATGGGAAGAAGACAACTTACCTGAAGCTTGGAAAACCGAAGTAATCTGCCCGATTCATAAGAAAGGGAAAAGTCAGATTGTAACAATTGTAGGGGTATCGGGCTATTAGATGTTGCATACAAAATCTTAGCCAAGATATTTAGAAAAAGGTTGAATCAGTATGTGCTGAATGAAGTAGGAGGTTTCAAAGAAGGTAAAAAGTACAATCGACCAAATCTTCACTTTAAAGATGATTCAGGAAAACTCATTTGAACAGAACTTACCGCTACACATCCTCTTTATAGATTTCAAACAAGCAAGTGATTCCATCAGAAGATCACATCTGTATCGATCCTTACGTAATCTGAACGTTCCGGAAAAGGTAGTGAATTTAGTGCAAAAAACGGAAAACAGAGTACTTCGATCAAATTTCAAGTCAACAGAGGATTGAGGCAAGGGAATCCATTGTCAACGACGCTGTTCAACTTGGTATTAGAATCGGTATTTCGAGAAAGTGAAATAAATACAAACAGAACGATCTAAAATTGCAAACACCAGTATATAGCCTAAACGGACGACATAGCATTACTTGCAAGATCAAAGGCGGAGTTAGAGAAGATTTTCGAACGACTGGAAGGTAACGCAAAGAGATATGGATTGAAAGTAAATGAAAGGAAAACAAAATACTTATATGCGAATGGGTGAACACCAACACGCCGAGGAAGGATATGTAACACTGAAAGTAGAGGATAACAAAGCATACAGTTTCGAAAATGTCCAGCAATTTGAATACCTAGGAGTAACTTTGACAAACAAAGGAGAGGAATCGAAAGAAGTAGACAAAAGGTTAGCGAAAGAAAGTAAGACGGCGGTGTCCCTGAAAACAATGATGAATTCAAAAATCGTCTCAAGAGGAGCAAAGCTGTACTGTAGGGGGCAGAAACATGGGCGATGACTAAGAGACAAGAAGAGAAAGTAGCCACATGGGAAAGAAAGATTCTAAGAAGGATTTATGGAGGAATAAGAACAAGCGAAACTGAATGGAGAATACGTACGAATAAGGAATTAAAGGAGTTGTATAGAAGACCAGATATAATCCAAGTAGTAAAAGCACGAAGACTCGCATGGTTGGGTCGCGTAGCGAGAATGGACGATAACCGTTGGGCAAAGAAGGTACTGGAATATGGGGAAGGACGAAGGAAGAGAAGGGGCCGCCTGCGGAAAAAGTGGCTAGAGAATGTCAAAGAAGATCTGAGGAACGTAGGAATAGAAAATTGGAAGAGTAAGGCGAAGGATAGAACAAGTTGGAGGAAGATAGTCGAGAAAATTCAAGCCCTGGGCCTCGAAGGCCTGTAGCATACATAATCGAAAATTCAGTATTTATAGGAGTTCATATATTTTCGACGGATTCCAGTCTGCTTCCCGGCAGCTGCTATAGGGTAAGGTTGCAATTGTTCAGAAGTTTGATGTATTAGAGATACGTTCTTTGATGATGAAATTAACTCGGGAACAGAATTCGTAGAATTTGCTAGGTGTTGAATCCTCCATGGAGGCATGGCTTGCAGAAAGTTTAGGTGACAGTGTTGAATGCCTTATGTCAATAATTTCTCTGGCCTCAGATAAATTAGGTTCCATTAAATTAAGTTCTCCGTTTGTTTTCATGGGTCTATTAGTAACTTCTCAGGACAAAAATTCATCGTCTTAAAACACTTCCCGATTGTATGGCCAAATTCCCGCTTCCGTGAACCCTTTTTGAATATCGCTTGGTGTTAAAACAAGGGGCAATGCTTCTTTTAAAATCGGGGGGATGTGATTTTAACCATTCCTCTGCAACACTATTGAAATATCGTTTTAAAGGGTCCAAACACTGAGCAATCGAGAGGTTGGAGCTTGTGAAAAGTGTGTGGAGGAAAACTAAGAAAAACAACTCCGTTTTCTTTGCAAAAATTTCAAACCAGAATGGATAAATGTGACTCGTGGCTGTCCAAGTTTAATAAACGAAATGTTTAACAAATAGGAGACAATAGGATAACCGGTCATCCATCCTGACGGATGTTCAGCACCCACACAACCAGGGGGTGAATTTGCAAGCGTTATGTTTTTAAAATTTTTCCCGGGGAATATTAGAAATGGCGGAACACTGTTACCACTTGCTTCAACCGCTAATGCTAATGTTAGAAGCTGCCATCTTTCAGCAGAAGTGACAGCTCCAACTTGCTTTGTTCCTTTGGTAGCAATCATTTTTGACGGTCTTTGTACAGTAGTTAATCCCGTCTCATCCACGTTGTAAACTTCGTGCAATCTAAATTTATATTTGTCATATACCTTCCCCAGATTGTCAAAAAATAAACACACTGAATGACGATTAAAAGCCGTTACACGAGCAAGACTTGTTGGCTTCATGTTTTCTAATGGATATGGTTGGATGGCGTTTTAAAAACAAAATAACCAATCCTTAGATGCTATAGAATTTCTTTCCCACACTACGTTAATTTTGGCAACAGCATATTGGTAAGCCAGCTTGCGAAGATCTGTAGTTGTGAGGCCATAATAGAGTTTCGCCGAATGTGCAGCGTAAGCAGCAAGTTCCTTCTTCTGGTTTTTATTGAATACTTGTCTGTGCGGTGCATAACCGCTTTGGAATTTTCAACAGCTGTACTCTTCCTTAAGTACCTATTTAATGTCATAAAGTTCATTCCGTAACAATCAGCAGCGACCTTCATAGAGATTTTTTCCTCGTGAACAGCCTGTGCTTTGGAATACTTCAATCGGAATATTGCCCTTGCCAGTTTTCTTCTTATACGTTCGTGCCATTTTACAATCTGCAATATATAAACAAATTGGTAATTAATCATAACACCGATTTTGAAAGAATAACAAAGCAGCTGATAGCAATGATTAAACTTTCTCCAATGGGGTTAGTTACTATATAACAACTAACCTTGTGTTCACGAGTAGGTTATGTTTCAGTTATTGCAAATATTTTATTACTTTTATAGAAAACTATTAATGTAAACAAAGGTTAAATATGTATATAAATTTTAAATTGTCATAGGTAGTTAGAGTTTTTCACTTACAGTTCGATGTCCTGGAAGTAATCACAAAGAATTTTTCGACAATCTTGAAAATAAGCTCAGTGATTTTATTTGCACCTGTGATCACATTATTTGTTTAGGTGATTTAAATATCTATTTGTTAAATTTTAATGATACTCGCGTGACGCAGCTGTATTCACTTTTTGACTCTTTTGGTTTGAAACAAGTATTGGACGAGCCTACGCGTATAACTTCCTTTTCTAGTTCTGTCATTGATGTCATCTTTTTCAGTGATACTCTTCACTGCGTTAGCACGGGTTCTCTTAATCTACCGCTCACATCCGATCACAATCTTGTATTTTGCGATATTAATTTTGCTGTACCTTGCCCACTCCCTAAACGTATTACTTACCGTAATTTTAGATATTTTGATTATAATGCTTTCCTGTCAGATTTGGAACACGTTCCCTGGCATCACTTGCTTTATTTAAACAATATAGATGACAAAATAACTTTCTTCAATAATCAACTGCTGTTGTTATTTGACTCGCATGCTCCTATATGCTCTTCCAACTTTCGGAAGCGTAATCCTCCATGGCTCACTGACACCGTACGTGACATAATGAAATTACGCGACCAGGCTTTGAAACGGTTCGAAGCTACTGGTAATTCTGTTCATGAAGATTACCATAAGCAACTAAGAAATTATGCTACCTTTGCAGTTCGAGAGGAACAGAAGGCATATATTTCATACCAATTTCAATCATCCAACTCTGAAGAACTTTGGACGTCCCTAAATAAAATAGTTTTAAATAAAACTCATAATTCTCTACCTGAATCATTCAATAATCCAAATGATTTAAATAAATATTTTTCAAGTACAGGGGTCGCTCATAATCCTAATAAAATCACTATGCTAAATCAGTATCTAAATAGCCGTCACCCAAACTTTGTTTGCGAGTTGAATTTTCTGCTAGTTTCAGTTCATCATATTGGAAAAATTGTAAACAGTGTAAGTAGCAACGCTACAGGATCTGACGGACTGAATATTAAACTTATTTTTTTGTGCTGTCCTTTTATATTACCTTACATCACACATTTAATTAATTTTTGTTTGGAATTTAACGTGTTTCCTTCAAGTTGGAAGGAGGCTTTAATCATCCCCATTCCTAAAACTACAAAACCCACAGATTTTAAAGACCTGCGTCCTATCAGTCTATTGCCAGTTCTTTCTAAAGTGCTGGAAAAAGTTGTAGATGAGCAAGTGAGACAGTTTCTAAGTCAATACAATCTCCTACCTGTTACTCAATCTGGTTTCCGCTCTGGCCACAGCTGCTGTACACCTATGTTAGGCGTAGTCGATGATATAATTAATTCTATCGATAAGAAATGTTCCTGTCTTCTAGTGTCACTCGATTTTTCCAAAGCGTTTGACATCCTTGACCATGACATATTATTAGCCGTCTTACATTTTTTAGGCATGAGTGAGAACACTATTGCTTTCTTCCGTCATTTTCTTGAGAATCGTATTCAAAGAGTAAAAATCAAGGATTTGCTTTCTGACCCTGTTGGTTTGCATTATGGGGTGCCTCAAGGCAGCATATGTGGTCCGTTACTGTATATCCTATACACTTCTTGCTTTACTGCTATTTCTCAAGACTGCAAATTATATACATATGCGGACGACACGCAGTTAGTTTTTTCCTTTCCTCCTGGTAATCCAGATGATGTCATTTATTCTGTTAATCGCGAGTTAGAGCACTTTCGTACCTTATCTGCGAATCATGGCCTGAATATTAATCCTTCTAAATCTTCGGTTTTGATCTTCGGTTCCCCTTCTCTTATTGACATTGTTGCTAATGGGGCTTTTTTAATGTTGGGAAATGAAAAATTAACCTTATCCAACTGTGCCAAGATTCTTGGACTGTTGGTGGACTCAAATTACTGCTTTGTGACTCGCTGGTACTGTCACGCTTTAATTATTGCGATAGTGTGTACGGTCGTATCCAAAAGGTTCAGAATTCCTGTCTTCGGTTTGTGTAAGGGCATAAAAAAATTCCAGCATATTTCGCATTTACTTCCCGTGGCCGGTTGGCTAAACATGGTTAACAGGAGATACGTTCATAGTGTATGCCTTTTTCACAACATCTTATTATATAAGACCCCCGCTTATCTTTACAACCGCATCTCTTACCGTACCGATGTGCACAACATCAATATTCGTCATAAAAATGTCATCACCATTCCTCGTTATTTTACTACGTTTTTTAGACGATGTTACTCCTACAATATAGCTCTACTATGGAATGCTTTATCCCCAGAACTCAAATGCCTCCCAATTAAAAGCCTCAGACGTAAGCTAGTGGCCATGAAGAAGAGTGAACGTTTTTGATTTTGATTTTTCATTTTTGATATTTTTGCTATTCGCTTCGGTTTTCTCTCTTTATATACTTAAATTTGCCTTTCACTTCCTTCAATTTTTTGTCTCACTTATCAATGCGATTCTTCTTATTTACTTATTTTCTTATTTATTTTTTATTTCTGTTTACTTTAGTCTATACTCCATTGCTTTATTTCTACCTTTTACTTAGCATCATAATATTTTCGCTCTATTATATACCTACTCTGAACATTTTACGTGGGTGTGGATGGAAGAACAAAAACTCGGTTCGCCGACGGCCTGAATCCACACCTATTGATCTACTCCATTTCCGTGCTTTTATATGTTTAGAAGCATAATATAGTTTAAGTTTCTGTAGCTTGTTGTTATAATTAATTTTGATGTAGATCAATAAATTAAATTATTATTATTATTATTATTATATACCAGCACGACTTAAAAGCAGAAAGTACTAAGAACAATATTGCGACCTGAAAATATTTTATCTTCTTTGCATGTAATTACGTATCAATAGAAATTTTATATTCCGCCCATAGATAGCACCTAAGTAGAAATATTTACAGTTTAATGTCGGCCACTTTCGCTACAAGAGTGTAGACCCAATGAATCTGTAACAAATTACCCCTTCTCCCTTTCGTAAAGAAGACCACTAACGCGGCGATATTCGGGCGATTCGAGCGACAGCAATCGTATCGGATGACCGGATTGCTTCAATATCGCTTCAGGATGGGCAGTGGCAATGAGATTGCAGGCAATGTTATGAACGTTCGGCAATTTTTACTTGTAAACGTCTATACCGGGTGTCCACTTTGATTAGGCACTATAGGAATTTCAATGTAATTTTTTATAATTGTAAATTCCTGCTTACCTTTAGAAGTTATTAATACTGAATGCAGGCTTGTTGATCCACGATGGCCTGCATGTTCGCCCGATTTAATACCAAACGATTTGTGGCCATATTTAAAATCAAAAATTTATCAGATCCCTTTTTGCCTTTCATTTCAATGAGTTGAGAAGTAGAATCGTCGAAGAATGGGCAACTATTAGTTCTAGAATGTTAAGCAATGTTCGTAGAAGCTTCTAGGGCAGGTTGGCCGCAAACGGCGAATTATTTGAACATTTGATATAGTACCTATTAATTTATAAATAAATATTTTTTTAATACAAATTATGTTTGAAGTTTCTGCTTGATCCAAACTGTAGAATAGAAAATATCTGGGTATTTAATTTTTTTCTTTCTTAATTTTGAAAACCCATTTATTCGAGAATCATACTAAAAGTAGTCTTAGCTAACGCATTACACAAAGCTACGCACTATGCTGTTTAGTGCTTTATGATATGTTCCATAGGAGAGCAGGAATTTACAATTTAAAAATTTAAAAATTCATTGAAATCCCTATGGTGCATAATCAAAGTGGACACCCGGTATACATGGCGATTTATAGGTAATTTAATTTCCCGGATCTCACAAAAAAATCTAATAAACTACTAATAACCAGAGTTTTATAAAATGATTAGGGTACACCTTGTAAATATTTGAGTAAGAAAACGCGCGAAGACTTGTATAATATTTTATGAATACACTGTACCAATTAATAGTTATTTTTTGTGGAAGTAATGTCTAATTATCGTCGGCACAGAGATTTGACTTTTACTCTCTGTCGTCGTCTTAGCCTGGATTATGATACTTAATAGGGGTTCTTAAGCCCGATGATTCTCGGACCTAAGACGACTTTTCGGGGCTTCCTCTTGCCCCTATGATCTTTTCTCGTTTAATAGCGCCCTTGTCCTGAAGGGAGTACTGTTATAAATTTCCACATGAATGGATTCTTTAATTCTGGCGATTAGATCGCTTGAAAATTAACGCACCAGTGAATCCCGTTAAGTCTGGCGATTTTCAGGGGATCATGTTGCAGCGATCAAATCGCCGCGTCAGTGGTCTCCTTAACCGTCTCGTTTTTTTTTTATGTTCATAACGCTAAAAAATGCTGACGTTATTATAACTACGTCCTTTAAACCGAATTCCTGAGTAGAACAATAACAGGAGATACCATATGTGATCCCTTGCATTAGCACTGACAGCTTTATCTGAATTCCATCGTATTATTCGAGCGAAAGCTCGCTACTAAAAAATAAAAAAAAAGATCGAAAGCCCTTTAAAATGATTTGTCTCGTGCAGGTCGAAATTAAACTTTTCCGAGCGACGCAGGAAATTCCAGGGCCGGCATATTTCCAAACGCACGCTAAGTGGATTTCGACGAATCGTATAAAGGCGCACGTTATTTAAGGCAGTTTTAAATAGAAAATTCAATCTCGGCCGTTCTTATATATATCAACGGGGACTTCCCCCCATCTCTCTTTCGGCTAAAACTTTCGCCCCCGAAGTTATTTTTGTGCGGAGTCAACTACAAATTCCCCAGTTTATGAATTTTTATGTCTCTCTGTAGCGCGACGTTTCGGGGTTTATTTTCTAAAACGGTTCAGGCAGTAATGGCATAAATTACATAAATCGTGTTAAAAGAGAAAACGGAAATTCGGCATTCGAAAATTAAACTAAAAATATTATTTACGCCGTTTTCCTCCAACACGTCCCGTCGACGTAAACATTCCTGGTTTCAAGCATTTTTTTTTACTAAACGAGCGAGTCCCTCCTGAAAATATAGCCGCACGTAAAGATAAGGATGACACATTGCCCGGCCTCATTTTGATCTGATTTAGGACAAACGTATTTCCCCAACAAGGAGAAAATTAATTTTACTCCAAATTACTTGGTAATTTAACGTCGAGTCACGTAATATCTATAATCATAGATTTTACGGTTCGTTTATTTTATTGAACAGATGGCGAGAGTTCGACGTGCGTAACTCACGTTTCAGCATGATTTGCCAGATTCTGCGAAGTATCTTCGTCCTTGTTACCATTTCAAGGATCAGGCTACGTTTTAAGTTCAATATTACTCCTGAAAGTAACAGAAACTAAGGGGAAACGAAATCCTTGAACCCACTCACTAGATTTTATTTTTTCTTTAATCTCATTGGCGTTCTTTTTGTATGTAATGTATACAGTGCGTCGTAGAAAGAAAATATTCAAGTCACGCTTTATTTTCGTTATGAAAATATCATCCTTTCGAGCTGAGAGCCTGGGGGTATAACTTCGAACAACGATCGCACCTTAACGCAGCAAGAGAGGAACATCATGGAACATGACTACGGGCTAAAAGTAGAACAACAAATCCGTTAAGCAAGGTCGTTTAATAAACTTTTTCGCCCATATAAACCGAAGCACGTGGTGTGTGTTTCAGCCGGTGCCGTCTCTTTTTCAGCTTCGCAGCTACCGCGATAATAATTCACAGGACGTGTGTTTTTTTTTTTACTCGCAAGGCGAATTATTATGAGTGTATTATACAGGAGGCGGACCCGGATGCTGTGGGCGAATATATTAAGTCGTGATGAATGTTGGCGCGCTAAGCGCTGCCATTATTTATCGTTTTAGTTTTTTCCAGTAATTTCTATTAGTACGCTTTTCATTTGGCCGGGCTTAATACGTACCATTTGTTTCTCGCAGAGAAGGATTAAGTTAATGCTATATGTCATGGCCGCGTGTTTTATTGCTGTGTTCTATTTTTACGTCGGACGGTACGTTCGAAGTCTGCGGGGATTACATATGACGTTAAACAGGATTTACGTAATGAACAAATTGGAAAAGAAGTGGACGGGAAAGTCATCCACACTCACTTTTTCATAACAACTGGTTTTATTATTCTCTTCTATCTTTTTCTTTAATCGTTCAAGCGTATGACCAACATTTTTTAATGGCATACAGAGAAAAAATTCAGGAAGGTGGGTGGAATGGAATCGACGATGGAAAGACGTTAGAAACTGTTGCGCCAAATTTAGTAAACAAACAGAATCAACTGAAAATAGCTGAAAATATTGTATTTTGGTAACTTGCTGTCATCTTGATTTTCAGATTGTATTGGAAACATCAAATTTATCTCGCAAATGTTTGTCTCCTCACAGATTCAATTAAAATTGATTAGCATGATTTGCTACGTCAATTGATTTATATTTTGACAGACCCCAGTAACGTATTATGAGGGTATTGAGAATATATACAGGCTGTCTCAGAAAAACTATTGAAAAACTATATGAAAATGCTTAAAATGTTAAATCAAAAAGTTGAAATTTTAAAATGATCGTAAAGTACTGTTGCATTTATGTGTCTGTTTTGATTTTTTATTTAACGGAATAAATGTTAAGTCGAGTAAAGGCGAGGGTTAATTCCCATATTAATAAGACGTCATACATTTAGTCATGTAGCATTAGAATGATATACGAAATTACGTGTTATGTTTGCAGAAATATATAGTAAACAGTTATTGAAATTCTTGCTATCGAGTTCCAGATGGCGCCTGCTAAAACTTTGCGTATATTTATTGCCTGTCCCAGCATAACCTTGTTGTTCGACATCGTTTCTTAGATGGATAAGTTATTCATATTTTGAATATGTCCGACATTATAAAATTCGTTGAGAGGTTTGTTCAGCTCCTCTTGCCAATTTACCAAAGGTTGAAGG
This sequence comes from Dorcus hopei, assembly GCA_033060865.1. Taxonomy (NCBI): domain Eukaryota; kingdom Metazoa; phylum Arthropoda; class Insecta; order Coleoptera; family Lucanidae; genus Dorcus; species Dorcus hopei. Next base: position 11,841,580 of record CM065425.1, read on the forward strand.
GTTGCCTTCCTTTGACAGTATCGTAGTCTCTCTTTCGGCTTCTTTCTTTTCCTGGTTGGCACCCATGGTTCTGGCTCTCTCTTGTGCCAGCATGTCCATTGGTATTAGTCTTGTAATCACCATTAATGCCTCGGTGGAGATCATCAGGTTTTTCCTACATACCCTTACCGCCAATACCCGTTGACTTTTAAGCAATAAGTTTTTGTATTTTTCCATTTTACATACCTCCGCCCAAACATGCGCTGCATGCAACTTTACCACAGATGCCAGAAGTCTGTCACCAAATTTAAATTTAATTTACTTGCCTCTTACTTACCACTGACAGATGACAAGCTTCTGCTGACGAAACGTATCAGCTGTTCCCCAGGCTAGCAACAGTGAAGAATGGGGCGGGTTGATTAAGTTGGTAAAATTATTAAAGGGCGCCAGAAGACTACTTTTCAGCTAAACGTAATCGACCAGTCGACGTCTTCAATCGACCAAATCGGGCAGAAATAAATCAACAGCAAAACAGAGGCGAGACTTTACTCACTGGTGTGCGTGAACGCAGAAATTAAACTCAAAGTTAAAATTAACACAACTGAAGTTTTATTAAACACATCAAAACATACAGCATTTTACACAAATTCAAGTGGCTTCTTAATTTATGCTTAAACTAACTGCGGTAAACGCAGCGCAACACGTAGTTCGAATTCTTCCTCGCGATTTAATTGTTCACGAGAAATGAATAAAATATAAACCGATCGATTCGCAAAACGTCAGATTAAATTAAGTTGGAAAACCTAACCTTTTGACAGCGTGTCCAGTCATGCGTCAGGGTCAACGTTACCAACCGAAGCGCGGTGGTCGGTGGGTAGTTACGACGCCCTCTGTCGATCGCGGGAAGCGTCGACAATCTGGTCCAAACTGGATCCGCTGGGATCGTCAAGATGGCTGATCAGGTTTCCACGATCGGGTCTCGGTACATTCACAGGGCAGGAGCGCCTCCGGAAAACTAGGCCTAGAAGCCTGCGCCCAAACAGAAAAGCCTGAATGTAAAGGGAAAAGGTTTCGTTAGCAGCCATTTTGCTACGCGCCATTGCACTTTTTACATTAACTGGGGCTAATAAGTTCGCAGGCTTGGAATTGGAGTTCAAATTATCCCCAAATGTGTTCGATGGTGTCACGAAATCTTCTGGCACAGCCGCAAATGAGTTACTCCTCCCAAAGAGCAAGAACTCCGATAATTTTATTAGGCACGTAAAACACGTCTGACTTGTAACACACTTCGAACGAGAAAGGACCTCAACGAGGCGAAATTGACGCAGGCGAAGGTTGCTAGGATACGAAACCGAAGACAGTCACGTGGTGCGTCATCCACCAATAGACTTCGTAGAAGCAAAGAAAGGGTACAGGCTAGCCAACTGTCGAAAGCGGGCCAGATATCGTCTCGATTCCGCGTTTTCTTTGGCGGGAAATTTGAAACGTAACAAGTCTTCCGCAGCCCCTCTTGTTCTAAGCAAAATTTTCGAGAGTGCCGCAGTCGTCTTTTGTGCCTTACTGCTTGCATCAAATGCATGCTCCCCAAACGTAAGTCTGTAGTCTAAAATTACCCCCAGATATTTACATGACTTGACTGGGACTAGTGTCACTCCTGGTAGGTTAAGCCGAATCTTTCTATATTTCTTCTTCCCGGAGAGCATTACGATTTCCACTCACTCACCCTGTATAATGCTTTGTTAGCTGCATATTCTAATTCGTCTTCGTTTCTGGCAGTTATTACGAATGCCAGATCGTCCGTGAAGGCAATTGTTTTTACTCCTTCCGGCAGAAAGAGCGTTAGTACTACATCGTACAAAATGTTTCAAAGAACCGGACCCAGAACTGATCCCTGCGGTACACCACATGTGGTCAGTTTCAGCACTCGTCTCTCGATCTCCAAAAATCTGTCTTTCAGGTATGTACCGATGATCTTCCTAAGAGAATTTGAGATGCCTCCTTTAATGAGCTGGCCCTTTATAAGATTCCAATTTGCGCTGTTGGACGCATTTTTAACGTCCCGCGTTACGAGAAAACATAACCTCCTTGTCTTAAGGGTCTTAATTCATTTCCCCTCTTGCAGTACCACAGGTTCTTCATGCCACTGTTAATTAGATTCAAGAGCATTCTAAATATTTATTATCTTCTAACCTACATTAATTTTAACCAATTGAACTAATAGTTACGTAAAATAGAGGCATTGTCGACACGATTACCACATACAGAAACCAGCAAACTGTCAGAGTAAATTCCTTATAAGTAAAAAAAAAACATCCAAAAACATACTTAATTAAAAAATTCTATACAATTTAAAATTAATTAAAAATTTACAGCCAAGATCCAAAAGTTTAAGTTTCATAACATAATAACAATCATAAAACTAGAAAACACTTTTACGATTGTATGTATTTTGTTCATCTGCTGCTCTTTTTTACCCGTTTTGGACCTATTCCAGAATCATCCTTTACCTATACAGCGTGATTCATAATAGGTGTCCGACGGCGCCGACCCGTTAGGAATGAATTTACTACGGTTACGCAAGTACGAAATTACAAAAGCATTTCAAAAATTTAACGCTTTTGAATCCCAAATTGAAACCATTAGAGTATCACTGACAACTATTTTTAGAACGTGATAGATACGATGTTTATAAATACCAATATGAATAGTTTGTTGCCGCCGCCACACATTTTTATGACGACAATAAATTTCATTCTCATAGTTGTCAATGTAACAATAAACTTCACTTGTCTGCATTCCCAAACACGTGTCTGCAATAATTGAATTGCCCGTCATAAATCTCTCGGAAAAGTTGTAAAACAGGCGTTTTAGAATTTTATTCAAGGGTAAATGATTTTGTGGGTTAGGTCAGTTATTCCAGTGCCAACGAACCTATTTACATGTGCATCTTCAATTAATTTTATCTTAAAAACTATGCACCTAAGACCCCCTATTCATATAAACTTTTTGCTTTGTTTGTTCATGTACTACGTGGGGTTAACGGGTCGGACACTTACTATGAATCACGCTGTATAATCCTTGTTTATTTTAATGAATTTATGTAAACCAGAAAACTTATAGAAGTTGAAGACTGCAATTAAATTTGCTTGGTATCCAGCGTTAAGTAAAACAGTCCAAACAGCTTGTAAAAGAAAACAAAATCATTTAACATTTCGTAACTGTTACGGCACGGCAATTATAACCATCAATCCGACGAAACATGAAACGAAATAATGGGCAAGGTAGAGGAGGAGCAGGTGGTCGGCGTTATTTGGGGGAGACAAAGGTCGACTTTGTTTGCGGGCCGAATGCCAACCGGTAATTAATCTGTCCCGGTACAGCAGCAAAAAAGAACGAAGGCGATGTGACCGTTAACCTTATCTCTAAAAACGGCTAAATTTAGCTCTTATTATCCAGGCATTAAAAAAAAAAAAACAATCATCTTTCATTTTGGAAATCGCCCGAAGTAACGTTGGATTAATTTTTTCTCAAACTACAAAACAAGCTTCGAGTTAAATTTAATTCGTTAGTTTTTAATATTCGGATGAAATGCGCTTCTATTAAGTTGAATTGATTTTTTTTATGAGTGCGCGGTTTGGATCGCTCGCCGACGACGTTTCCCCATTTAAAATAACTCGTCCGCAATGTCGTAAACAAATTTCCTCTTCAGATTTGCTCGAGTCGCTTTGAACGAACGGCACTAAAATTGCGTCTTAAGATGTGATATTCGCTCAGACTGAAATTAAATAAAGAGACACGTCAGACACGTCGACAAGTTGAGTTTTCTTCAAGCGAAATCGACCGAATTTGCTGCCACTGCCGCCGCTGCTGCTGCTCAAGCAAATACGAAAATTACTTTTGGACTTGCCAGCAAAATTGCACTGGCGTTGAAGACTTAACTCAATTAAAGATATGGACTTTACTTTTCCGTACACAGTTAGTTTTTGACGCGCGCCACAGTGAAACAATTATTCTGGAGAAGCGAAGTGGAAAACAAAGCAGTCGGGAAAAGGCGAAAATTTCTTTTTTCTTCAATTTTTTCTTCTCTTTGAAGCCTGCAGTATTATTATTACAAAAGCTTTTAGACTTGAACGTCTACGCACGTTCCAGTAATTATTACGTAATTACGAAATTAATTAAAACGAGAATCAAAAGTTTACGTATTTAAAAGCGTGCAACAAACGTTTATGGTGTTACGCTGAGAATCAGAGTCGTTCAGTCATAAAACTTGACCGTGAATTAACGACACATACTTGCACTGCTGATGATGAATGCGTCGTGCAAGTAAGTGTATTAACTACTATGAGATTAATTAAAATACAAATTATGTCTGTATTTATTTCGTTCACCTGAAGCTCTTTCTTAACCAAGGACGTACCTCACCGTTTTGGGGATATTCTTTCAACATTTTTTTCTTTGTCGGTCTATTCAAGAATCACCCTCTATAATTTTGCGTAATATTGGAAATTTTTGAACCAACATTTCGTATCTTATATTAATTATAAATTTAAAGCACCTTTCAACTTGAAATTACATAATAATAACCTGGTTCTTTGAGACGCAAAACCGCCGAAATTGAATGTAAACATCTGCGTGACATTTAACCTAAACACTTTCAGGTTTTCAATGTAATTCACATTTTTATGCCGCGCTAAAGTTCACTTGCTCGCCGCTTAACAGTATGTATGCAGAGTCCCCTGCGATGTTAACCTCGATCCGCAAGGTGCAGATAGCGAACGTCACGTACCCCAAGTCAATGCAACTCTGCTATTTGCATTTGAATCGAATATGCAGCAGAAAGGATTTGTTGGCCAATGCTGAATACGTCGGGAAATCTAATTTGGTCAACGTTTAATTTTATCAAAAACCCATAGCTTCGTTAATAGAATACATTCGCGTTTCGTTAGACTATAGACGTATTACAAAATCTTCTAAGCGGACACTAAATCGCGCAACTACACTTTACGTTTCGCAGTCGTTCGACTGCTTCGTCAGAAGCAGTCGAACGACTGCGAAACGTAAAGTGTAGTTGCGCGATTTAGTGTCCGCTTAGAAGATTTTGTGATACAAATTTCATCGGACAAGAACCAACTGTAAATATAGACGTATTGTTATTATGGGCGTGTTCTGGTATATAATTTTATTTGAACACAATTTGAAACTTAACAATAAATAGTAATAAGCGGATGAACAATATAAAATCAATAAATAGCAACATGTGCGACGCTTTGCCTCTCCTGGCCGGTTATCATCTAGGTTACTGGAGGGCGAAGTCTCTGGTAACGTAGGAATGGAACACGAGGTTGACGTAGGATCTATCTCAGGGTATCTTGTTTCTGCTTGAGTTCCACTTCTTCTCTTGTACAATCCAACGGCTGGTTTTGTGGTTTTGACGACGCCGATGCATGTGTGGTATATGAGTGATCCACTTGATGAGAAATATGTGTGGTAGATGCTTCCGACAGTAAGCTGCACGGGAGGGTGTGTGTGTTATTCCTGTCAATGAGTTACACAGAAGGCTTTGGATGTGCGTCCGACAATAAGTTGCACGGAAGGATTATATGTATTGCTCCTGCGGGAGGCTTTGGTGAGTAGGGAGTAGTCTGCTCAGGACGTACACTGAAGCTCTGTCGCTTTATAGGGCTTTATCGTAGCGGGGGTTAAGTAACTCTGCTTCATTGGTCTAAGGGTGTAAACGAATCATCGATGATCAGAGCTGTATCTCATTCTTCATGGCGCAGTATTTTTGTGTTTACTCCCGGAGTTGTCTAAGCCAATGATGGCGAACCCATAACCAGCGTGTCACGCTAGAATAGTTAGAATAGCCCTTGTAGATAATTATAAAGTGTTTTGTAGAAATAATTTTTTCATCATGAACTTCATTTCATCTCAATGAGTTCACACGTTTTGTAGCAAGTATCCAAGCGGTTTGTGTGTTTTGTTGCAAAATTGTTGTTGCAAGTCGCCAAAATCGCAATGGGGCCCCCGAGCATATTCTGTACAGCTATTTCGGCCCTAATTGGAGCCTCATCAGCAGAACAGTAGCTCGAGAACTCCACTGCAACCCCGACGACCAACAAGATACACGCATGTTTGCGAAGACACGCTTTGTCTGCACCGACGGCCATCTCGTGCGTGTTAGCTCATGGGACAACAGTATCGTTGCTATTTGCTTTCACGACCCAATTTATAGGTCGGCAAATAGTTGTGCTGCGGCGCACTTATTTGATATTTTTTTGTTATTGTGTTTTCATAAATAAAGGCTGGTAATAGTATTATTGTTAAAATTAAAAGGACACCTTCAGTTTTTTTTTTGTTTTAATTTCCTGTTTCTTTATATTTAACGTGCGCTTTTGTTTGTTTATGTGGAGATGCTGAAAATCAAAAGGAGGAATATATCGTCAATCTTGTTACAGTTTAATTTCGTCGTAGCGAGTCTGCCTGCAAATTTATAGCGAGCTGGCAACGTCACTTATATGTACATATATCTTGTCTCAACATCCGACAACACTGTAACCTGCGCTGGAAACGTCTCTTTGAATTCTGTTACATTTAAATTTGGCGCTAAAATGTAGCGGCGATTTACCGCCTAGTAATTTCGTTTTCGCACCGTGGCAACCCTGATGCCCCTTCTTTACATCGCTATGGGGGAACACCTGCGCACTGTGATCGTTGAGTTCTCATAGGTCATGAAGGCCCCATGTGACTCTCAGGCCACCTGCCATTGGTTGGCGTCGGTAATTCCTATGCGTCGAAGCGGCCTGCTTCATTTTGCAGCCTGGTCGCTCTCTCTTGTTGTTCGAGCAAGGTGCCGTAAGGACGTGTTTTTTCGCGTGTGATAAAATTAACGGATTTCTTGCTCATTTGGAGAAGAAATCAATCGCAGCTTTGCTGGAAAATCATTCGACACTGCCGAACAACGATTGGAGGTAGTTTTAATCTCCGTACCAAGCCTGAGGTTCCAGTTCTCTCAGGTAACATATAACGACGCATATCGACCGACCAAAATGGCTGCTAACGCATATCATTTCTTCTATGTAGGCTTTTTCTACTTGGTTTTTCTACTTGGCTTTTCCTATTTGGGCGCAAGTTTCAGCGCAGGCTATTAAACCAGATCTTTTGGCCTAGTTCTCCGGGGGCGCTCCTGCCCATAGTCGTATCGAGATTCGATCGAGAAGACCTGAACCGCCATCTTGATTTAAGCGGATCCCGAACGGGCCAGCTCGTTGACGCACCCTGCGGTTGGTAGAGGGCGTTACGGTTTAACACTGGCCCCTGCGCTTCGATTGACGTCACTGACTTTGACGGGCGTCTGAACACGCTAATTCAAGGTTAGGTTTTCAATTTTACTCCCATGTTTGCGGGACGGATCGGTTGTTAAATTTACTATTCACTCGTGAGGAATAAACCGAGAGTGCGAATCACGAAACACGAATTGCGCTGCGCTTACGTTGATTAATTTAAGTTTAAAATAAGCAGCCAATTGTAAGTGTTTATTAAAAGTGTATATCGTTTTCATTTCTTTTGTGTAATAAACTGTGTTAACTTTAATTACGATTTTAATTTCTACTTTCATACACACAGTGGGTAATAGTCTCGTCTCTATTTAGTAGAGTTTCATTTTCTGCACGACCTGGTCGATTGGAGACGTCGACCAGTCGAATTACGATTAGTTGTTTGTAAATTGTCTTCTGGCGCCCTTTATAAGTTTACCACCGTAAGATAACCTGCCACTGTAGCTGGCAGGGGCACAGCTGATCTAAGTATCGGCAGACTTGTCACCTGGAACCGTGGTACGTAGAGACAAGTAGATTTAATTTAAACTTGGGTGACAATTCCCGCTTTCACATTGGCTCTTTTATTCAAAACTCTTGGCGTCATAATTATTCTATTGGCTACGTCATTGTTTCCTTGTACAACTCCAGGAAGTTCTCATCTATCCGGCCATTTTGCCTGCGGGTCACTTTTTCGTACGGCAGCATCGAGTGAACACACGTTCCCTTTTGCTCTCGTGAATTGTTGCAAGAATTGTGCAAAATTCGGTTTGAACACGGTTCTACCGGAATGGTATAAGCTCTTCGTGCTGCTCTGTAAAACATTTCATACATTTTATACGTTTTATTCGAACGATCTCGCTAAAAGCAGGGTCGTTTTGAATTTTAAGTTTTGGTTTCGATTGAGAAAATAAGAGATCCTCGCTCGATCCTTGGTATACCTCCTTTTGGCGTGGCATTGTCGCTCATCCACAGATGCTTTGAATAGGATATTTGCGTAGGATGATGTAATATTCAAGAAATTGTGTTCCAGACGACGTTGGTACCGACAACTAACGCCACCTTGGCGGACCTGTGACATATTGAAACGTTTTTTAAATTTATTTATTTAAGTTATATTTCGGACACATGAATACGAGGTCGTTTGGTGCCTAAAGTTAATTAGATTTTAAAATTAAAATAACGATTTATCGGTATTGTCTGTTGGGCATTTGTTTTTTGTGCAATCAGGAGCCCAATTCTTGAAATCATTCGACATCATGTCGTATGCGACATGACGTCAAAATGACGTAATTCTCGAACGATTTTGTATAGTTTTGTATGAGAGTCTACGTCATTTTGACGTCATGTCGCATACGACATTTGTCGAGTGATTTCAAGAATTCGGCCCCAGATCTGATTAACCGCGTACCGTGCATTTAAAGTAGACGAGCTGAGACAACTGTAGCTATTTAGTTTGTGGTGCACTAATATATTTGTTATACACTGCGTGTGTATTTGTTCATGTCAAAACCCTACTCTGAGCGTATCAAGTGAAACAAATCTCCTGAAGGTTACGATTTACTGGAAGCGAACACGACGAGACCTTGGGAACGGTTTTCGAAGTGGATTTCTTACAGCAGGGGGAACTCCCTGGCGCCCCGGTTTATTTTATTTAGTAGCCATCCCGTCTTCACTAAGCTAGTTTGGGAAAACAGTTGCGGAAAGCAACGCTTACTTGTCACATGGTATTTCAAATTATTCAGGAGTATTAGTATTTACAATTTTTGGGGTAACAATCTTCTTTTGTTTCTCATTCACCTGGTTCTTCATTACTTCGTTGTGTTGGATTTCGTTTTTGTTTCTTTTTATTTAATGAATTTTTCGTATTTTATTGATTTTTTGCGCTTCTCTTTTGTTTTCTTGACCTTCAAAAGCCTTCCGTCAGATTTTCTTGGTTTTTTGTTTCAGTTTCCTAGTTCCAAAGTCTTCCAATCATTGTTTTTTTTCTCTCTCTTTTGTTTTAATTTCGTGATAACGTTTAAGTGTTCTTTCGTTTGTCTGTTTGTTTTGCGCGAAGAGTAACAAAATCAAAAAGAGGAATATCTTCTTTTGTTTTTCATTTGCCTTGTTCTTTTATTTAGTTGCAATTTGTTTTATTTCGCTTTTGTTTTTGAAGAAATTTCTCGTATTTTACTGATTTCTTACACCTTTCTTTTTTTGCCAATTTTTCTTCTTCAAAAGCCCAATATTTTCCGTCGGTCTTTTGATCCATAGGAGACGCTCCGGTAGTCTTTTTTTAATTCATCTGTTTTCTTCGCATTTCGTTGTCCTTCGTTGTGCTTTTGTTTGCTTTCTTGTTAATTTTTCATATTACCTACCTCCAACATCTTTCTTTGCATTCATCTGCAGATTTTTTTAAATTAAATTTTTAATTAATTTTTTTATTAAACTTAATTTAATTTAAAAAACTCTCGACGATAGGTTGCAGGTAAAATGAAGTGTTTTGCACTTTCGGAAGAAATTGATACGTTTAAGCGATTCCTTATAAATGAAATCGTCACAAGTATAATGTCGGAATCAGAGAAAAAAATTTAATGAGTTAAAGTACCTGACCCACGGCCCATTACAACAAAATGTTTGACCTAAGTTTGACCCCCTAGTCTAAGCGACCAAAGTTGAAGATGCGATCCTATTTGTGTGCCAATTTTAAACGAATGCGGTTTCGCTTTAATTCGTCAAGGGGCGGCCTAAATTTTGTCTATTTGCGACGAACGACTTCGTTGCTTTGTTAAGCAAATATCAACGTTTCGCTTCGCCCGTATTTTGTCAATTTGACGTTTCTGACGTTTTATTATAAACTGTCTTCATGACGTGTTTCGTTGATCGATGGGCAACGTGCGAGCTCCCACATTATGAATTTATCTTCATCACTTTTTGTTCTGATGATTTTTTGATGAAGATGCATTTTCTTTCATGCCTTGAGATATGTAATAGTAATTTTGGACAAGAAATTTTACGGATGTTATGTTCTAGTTTCCGCATGTGTTAAACCTTGAATGGTTCATCAATCTACGCGTAGCTATTTAAAGTTCCGCTTGGGTTCGAGAAATGTTCTACATCGTACGTGTCGATCCGGAATCGGCGTTGAACATCAATTAAGGATCGAAAACAGCAATCGATTAATTTAGGCGTCGACATGGAAAAGCGTACGTACGTGTTCGAATGTTCGGAGCCCACGACATTTCACTTATTGTCTCGTATAAGTACATGGCCGAAACTTTCACGACTGGCTCGTTTTATATCATAATTGCCGCATTGTTTATCTATTATATACGTTATTGCGTAATCTACGTAACAGGGCATTGTATATTGCGGTCGCAGGCAGCAACAGCGCACCAACGCGCGAGCCATTCACGGGAAATCTTGCGGTGTTGCAAAATGAAGCAGGATTCTTTATTTATGACGTTTGTGCTGTGTGCAGCGCGAATTCAAGCTCTGGACCCGCTGACGGCATAACTGAATTAATTACGGAGTTTTAGTTTGTTTTAAATGTTAACCGGCGTCTAATTAATGTAACTCGTTTCACGGTCTCGCCCATAATAAATGCATCCAGAAGTAAAATTAGCGCAGCTTGAAATACTCATTTTCTTTTGAAAAGGTGTAGGTACATTTATATGTAATGTACAATTTCAAAAAGTTTCTTGGCTAACACTCGTTTTTGGTTTTCCTTTGTTAAAGAACACCTACACATTGACTCATCAATAGGAAACGGAAGCAAATACGTTCACTTTCATATAAAATGTACCACCCAGGTTTTTAAAATCTATTTTTAATACAAATCACTACAAAACCCCAAACTGTGTTGGTTATAATTAAAAAGCGAGAATTCGCACGGCGACAGATTTTTATGAAATCCTATCGTTTTATTAATGCCCACCTGCATCGGACAAAATCAATAATATGCGCCAAGCACTGCACGTCCACCTGTTATTTGCAAGTGAAGTATTTCACTGATGACAGCGTTTTAATAATGCCATCCATAGCGGTGCAGTACGAGTATTTAATAGAGTGAAAATAGAAGAACTGAATATCGTGAAATTAAAATTATACTGCAGATGGAAGTTCAGTTTTTATCAGCGACGTCCAAATTTCTGTTCGTTCCCTTCGAGTCACATCGAGAGATCCTTCTCTTCCTCACAGCAAACATTTGTCTTTGCCGTCCTCCAGAATTAATTTAGAATTTCTTTTTCTTTCTGTGTATTCATTAATCATTTTTTATTTACGTTGGGAAAATAATTTGCTTTAGATGATGGCATTTTTCTTGATACTTAACGTTCGCTTTACATGATTCAGTAGCGGCAGAAATTCACTTGAGTTTTTTCACCGAATTTATTTACAGATTGTGTTGTGAATAGAGTTGCCAACCGTCCGGATGACCCGGACGATTATTATTATTAACATTAGGGGCCAGTTTACAGAAAATTTAATTGCAATCACATTTTAATGTCGTTGTTAATTTGACAGTTCGCAATGTAATTCTTATGCCAACTTAATCGTGATTAGTTTAATTCGAAATTAAATATTTGATTTGCTTTCTGTAAACCCACCCTTAGTTTTTGGATTTTGAACGAAAATAAAATGTCACACAAATTCGTCAAATTTCCCTTGTTTTTACGTCGAGTTGTGCGCTTTCTTTTAACATGATACTGATAACACTCAAAATAAATTATAGATTTAAAATTTCTCAAAAAAAAGAAATTAATAATAAACATTCAAAATGAAATTCACAAATATGAAACAACGCGTGATCAATATCTTTTTTAATCAAGTGACCTATGGAAAGAAAATCGTGGGTCTGATGAATAAAAACGAAGCAATTGCTTAAAGTAAAAGGTAAAAGCAAAAGCAAATGCTTTGAAGGAAAAGGTAGTAGGAAAAGCATTTGTCTCGATTTGTATGAATAATCTTTTGCTTAGACTCTATAGCACTAGCTTTTGCTTCTTTTAAACACGCATTCTTAACTGTGTATAACTGATACCGAACGGATAAAAATGAGTTCAGATAAATCTACATATAAGCTGCTTTCGTTCGTGCCAATGATTATTAATCATATACACTGAATTCACTTCGTGCACATTTATTCGTAACTTTCTTCCGTTCATTTTATGAAATATGAGTTTCATTCCTTCGTTTTTTATAGAATCAATACATAAAAGTTACGAATAAATGTACACGAAGCGACTCCAGTATTTATGATTAGCAAGGATCATATTTGAGACCACTTACTGGCCACGCACTTCTAACTTGACTGTACTCGGCCGTCTCCACTTTGTCTAATAGCGTTTTCGATTGACGGCACTAGTGCGCACTCAGAATATCTTCATCTCGTATTATTACATGAGGTTAAAAGAAGATGCAAATACACTGAGTGCAACCGGTGCAAGTGCATCGAAAACGCTATAAGGCCGCATGTCCACCGGATCGGGCCGACCACAGTCGGCTCGATTGTGATCGTCCAGCGTCTAATCGCGACTGAAATCGTATCAGTGGACAGGTTACAATAGAAATACATTTGCACGATCTTTATCGCACGATCCCAATCCGGTGGACATGCGGCCTAAGACAGCAGGGCAATCGGCGATCAATCCTTCCACTCTTCGATCTATTGTTCCTGTGTACACTCTGAATAGCAAGTTTTCGTATTTTCTCCGCAGGAAGTGACCCCAAATATGATCCCTGATGATTAGTAATCATTGGCACGAACGAAAGCAACTATACATAGTGATTGTAAGGTATACCATCTACCTATAATGAAACAGAATAAGTTTTAATAAAGTAATATGAAGATTTATTTTTTCTTAGCAAAAACATTATTATAAATCTTGAAATTTTTAACGATAGCAGCCTGAAGAATATAAATATATGAAAACCGGTCGCTATATTAAATTTTAAAAATTCGGTAGTACTCTTATTACCATTTTAATTATTATAAATGTTCGACTTGTCCTCCTCCGTGTTTTAAACAATGTGCTAAGCTAAATATTTATGAAATACTTTTTATATCTTAAAGTTTCCGGATTTAAATCATAACATTTCATAATAATTGATAATTACAGCACGTTTGTTTTTTGTTTTGTTTTTTTTTTCTTTAACTCAACATAGGAATATATTTACGTTGTATGTTTAGGGGATATAAAAAACTCATGGTATATCTGAGAAAATCTTTCATTTTTTGAATAGATGTTAACGCACATTCTCGTTTCTCGTAATGGTCACCAATAAAATGATCAGACAATCAACATAATGTAATGTATGTTCGTAGTCGAGCTTGTGGGGTGTCAATTGTGTAATGATTTGTTTGGCAAGCCAATTTATGTATTGATTGTGTGTGGTGTACTTGCCTTTGTTTTTTGCTTTTATTTTTCTTTCTAAAAATTTTTTTTTGTGGGTTGAACGTGCTTTTGTATCTCGTGTGGCTCTTCTTTTCAGGGTGGATTCTTCGAAAAAAATTTTGTGGAAATGGAAAGGAATGTGTGAAATTGTGTGTGGTGTGTGTGTGTGTGTGTGTGTGTGTGGTGTTCGTGTGTATGTGTCAAACACTTCTGTATCACAGATGGGATCGTATTCACCAGATTTTGCTCTTAATAGTAGCATTCCTTTCACGAACTTCAAGCTCCGTGCAACGTACGCACTGAGCTGTTCTGTATACTGTTCAGAACTGTTCTGAAAGGAACACAAAATTCAAATGACATCAACATAACCTCATAATGCGTCGAGCACCACCTCATAAGATGGTGCATGAGGGGTGAGGGGAATCTCGTGTGAACTGTTCCAGTGCACGATGCACTTCCACCTACATTAGTGAATGGAACAAGGGCTTGGTGCACTTGAGCTGTTCAGAACTGTTCTAGTTTGTGAAAGGAATGCTACTAATGTTGAACAATAATTCCTTTATGATACCCGAAATATTTGTAAGTGTGCGTGGGTGGTCAAACCTTCGTATCAAAGGTCAGATCGTATTCAGCAGATTTTGCTCTCAATGCTGAACAATAATCCTCCTCCGATACGTTGATTTTGTGTTTAGTGTAAAAGAGTGTGTGTGTGTGTGTGTATTGATGATGATGGAATCTGACTTACTTTTCTTTGTCTTTCATATTGTCCTTTCTTTCTTTTCCATTCTCAAAAATTTGTGATTGGTTGAAAAAAGGATACAGGAATTTTCGGAAAAGTTCTCTTCTGGTAGGCCTTTTTCTTTATTTTTATTTAAATAAATAGTAAAATTTCTTAAAAATCCAGTTTATTTTACTTCCAGTGTCAAAGGCAAATGTCATGAAGAAAAAAAAATTAAATTTCAATCAGTTTGAATTTTCGTGGGATTAATTTCAAATTTCCAGTTCACGGGTTTAATTTAGACGTTGCTCGTTCGAAAACTAAACGAAGAATGCTCCTGAAGCGATGCGCACGCCCTTTTATAGCCGCTGGTTTGTGGACAGTGACGGTAACCATGGTAACCATCGACAAACCTGCTCGGAAGCCTCGTTATAGCCTCGACCCCAGTGCGCATTTTACCTTTGACAGTTGCATTGTTTACAAAATTCGAAAATATACAAATTTTTTGCATAAAATACAACAAAGTGGTTTAAATTAACATTTACAACATTAAATGAATTATTCCTCACCTGGTAAGTAACATTTCACTTGACTAAATAATGATAATTACAAAATAAATACTTCAACTGTAACATAACCTCAAATAACAAAATCTAATTTCTAGAAAATTCAAATTATTCAACAAATTAAACGAAAAACAACACAAAATAGAAAAGTCTAGCACTGGTTCACCGTAATTGTTCATACACAAGCGTTGATGGTTCACAAAATCCTGAGGAACTCGTCCAACTGGATACGAATGCTTGGACCTGACACCTACATCGCTGGTTTGCAGGAAAATCAGCATCACCCTCTCGTTGTTCACCCAAAAGAAGTGGATCATACATGTTGTCGTATTGGAATGTTATTTGTTGCATTCCGATGTGTTTAATGTGATTGTGTTGGTAGAATGAAGAGACTTTTACACGATGTGATGGTTTCTGCTTACGATGTACACATATAGCTGTGGACGATGGTCTCCTTCATTCTGGTATGCTGAATACTCTTCTTGTGTAAACGTAGAGGTGCTATCTCCGCTCTGGTGGTCCTTCGCTCATCATGGATCGTCTTGTACACTCGACGTGGAACTTGGTGCTCTTTTCTGATTTTTTATATGTTACGATGATTATTTCTTTTTATTTTCTTGTACTCGGGTAATTATCACTGCAATACGTTCTCTTCATTGAAATGAAAAAACCGCCTGTAAACATTCGGTAATGTTTCACTACGCTTTTTGTGTTGTTTTTCTACCCTCGGTTGATTTAATGATGCCATAATTTGCAAACCCTTTTGATTCGCACAAACCGAAGTTTAATACTGAGCTGAAATGAGTTTTATTCATAACTCAACCCAACCCAACCCTTTTGATTCGCACAAACCGAAGCTTAATACTGAGCTGAAATGAGTTTTATTCATAATTATGAACCTTTTGCTCCAATCGAAGCAAATGCTTTTACTTAGAGCTCAGAGCAATTGCTTCAAAATATTATTCATGCATTTTGAAGCATTTGCTACATTTTCTTCGTTAGACACCGTATGTCTTCGATTAATGCATTTTTTCAAATGTCATTCCCATTTCAATTATGTACTTTCAATTATTGTCAGTAAATTTAATGGATTAACAGAAATCTTTGTTCATAAGAGTTTATTGTTACGTTGCGAACAGTTAAATAACAATCCAGTAATCGTAGCAAATGTTATTAACAATTTAAAATGCAGAATTCACTTGTGTTTACAAGAGAACGGCGGACATTTTACGCATCTTCTATGAACCAGTTTCTCGTTGCTCTTGGCGCGTGCTTCTTCTTCTGGGAAATGTGAACTTGGGATTTGATGTCCAAATTTATAAAAAGAAAATATATAATGCAAAAAAAGAGCAGTTAGATTTTGTATGCAATAAACTTTATGTAGAAGTTCATTATTCAAACTTTTTTTTTGTGAAATCTAAGATGTCAAAATAAAACTTTGACTTCTTATATTTTGTAAAATTTTGAGACACTTTCAATGCAGCTCTTCGAATATTCAAAATACAATTAACTTGCTGCTTTCGTGTGTGAGGCACGAATACAAGGCACGTAACATCTCGTTTTTCTTCATTGTTAAACATGATGCTATTGTTATTATATTAATATTTAGCAACAAGTATGTAGTAGACTAAGTAAAGGTCTAGACTAAGACTAAGTAAAAGTCAAAATGGGCCAAATTTTATTGCTATCAAATTATTTAACCATATGCCTACAGCTGTAAGGAATTTATCTCTGTCTGACTTTAAAGTAACTGTAAAAAAACTACTTAACAAGTAAAGCATTCTATTCTTGGAATGAATTTTTGAACGTTCCTTTTTCGGCGCTATAACTTCACTCTATAGTGTATGTTATAATTTCTTTTTTTTTATATGGACATATATTTTAGACCTATTTGCGTATAGTCGTCCAAGTTTTGTATCGGTTCTGTGAGCCTTGTATAAAAATGTTTCAAAGAGACCGGTGAGGTCGCCTCTCTTACGGCAACGCCATAAAACCGCTACCAAACTGGGACGACTATACTTGGACGACGGTAACTCTTGCACTGAGTCTTGACTTTTAATTTAATATGTATTGTGTATGTGTATTTAGGTTAGAATTTAGCGTTTGTGACTACTGTAAACACCCTGTGATACTTAACGGAATAAATTTATTATTATTATTAATATGACAGATTATACTGTTTTTGATTTGAATCCAAAGCCACCTTCCATTAATTGTCAATTGTCTTGTCTCACAAAAATAAATGTTAATCTTGACCTTATTTTAAAGAATTTTGATAACATATGCTATATTGGCGTAATTAGTAGGAAGAGTAGATTCTTTTGCGACCAAATTTCAATATGGCGCCCATAAGAAAAAATGAAGTTGATGATGATATCAATTTGACGAAACGTGTTATAGCAAAATGGTATTCATCAGTGTGTAGATAATTCAAAAGTGTCTTAAGAAAGTACTATTATTTTTTTGATATCTCTTCAAATAAAGAAGATAGAGGAAAAATAAGAAAATTACATTTTTTTCATTTTTTACAATTATTTCGAATAAGAGTTAACATAGAAGTTATTTCACTGCAGATTATTAATTCTCATAAAATTTAACAACTTTGCCAAATTTAAAGCTACCGTCTATCTCTTCAAATAAGCGAGATCCCAATGGTGAGGGTCGAATTTGAAACAGCCTGTATATGTATGTACTGGGTGACCGCCGAGGTATCCGAGATACTTCGTATATGAATTCTATGACTAATTTTAAGCAAAAATGATTCTATTCACTTTTCCCGAATTCCCAACGGTTCTTGAAATATCGGGGTTTGAAGTTGCCAGGTCGTATGGGTAGTTGCTAAAGAGTTGCTTCGTCACAGAAAAGAGTTCTTGAAAGAGTATCCAGATGATTGCTCCACCGTTCACAAAGACGAATTCTTTGGGGAAGATCCGTGGGGAGAAGTTCTTGTACCGGTTGGTGACGATAGGGATGTAGTCCGTTTTCGGGAAAAGTGAATAGAATCATTTTTGCTTAAAATTCATTGCTAGAATTCATATACGAAGTATCTCGGATACCTCGGCGGTTACCCTGTATATTTGTTTGGGAAATTACTATTATTATCATTATTGTTTGATTTTCTTATGATTAATTTCTGCTGCTGACAAGCTTTGGCTTAGCGGCGTTATTTTTTAATTATTTAAAATAATGATTTCTTAATTTGTCTGAAGTTTTCAAACAATTTATTAAATTAGTATAATATTGTTGAAATTTATTATTACAATTATATTACTAGTGTAATATTTATTTATTTTATTTTATGTCGTACCTATACTCTATTCACGTTAAGAATGTAGTAGTGGGCGCTGATGTCGCCGTACGTATCACACAGGAGCAATAAGGAAAAAGCGGGAAATTCAAAATTTTTATATATAGAAAAATAACTAAATGTGAATTTAATTTGTTGCATGAATACACAAATGAAGCTGTTAATTTATTTGTGAATTAAATGTAACATGTAACATGAGTAACAAAAATGAGAATAACAAAATACACATAATGATTCAAACAGTAGCAATCAATTATCAACAAAACCAGTTTCACTACCAATGTGAAGCACAATCAGACGTTTTCCTTTTCCAGAAGGATTTTTTAAACCAAGTGACAATCCATCAACAAATGCTTGTCGAGCAGTAGTCACTGTTGTATCTTTCCACACTTTTGGCTTTGTGTGACCAGCGTTCACCCACGTCTCATCCAAATAATATATTTTCTTTCCCATGTTTCGAAATCTTCTAATGGAGTTTAAATAATTACGTCTCCACAAAATAATATCTTCACGTTCAATTAAAATACAATTTCGGCTTCGTTTCTCCCATTTAAATCCCAATTTTCTTAAAATTTTCCACAATGTGGTACGATGAATTACAGGTAAAGTATCATCTGCTTGTATAACCTATAAATTTTTTACTTAATTTCAAAATAACAGTAATAAATGTAAATGTATTTACCGTTAAAATTTTGGAGCAAGTAGGTAATTCATTCTTAAGATAGAAAGAATGCACATGTCTTCTAATAGAATTTTCCTGAGCCTCATCAAGTTTATTGAAAATTGTGTCACGGTTTGGCTTCTTGCTAGGAGATCGTAGAATTCCCGTGGTTTCCTTTTCTTTTACGATGGCCCACATCGTTACCTCTCCAATGCCAACGAATCTTGAAGCCAATTTTACTGATGCTGACTTGGAATGATCACGGTGGTATTGAACAAATGCATTATAAGCCATAACTCTTTGGTCACGTCGTACATGCTTCCCCTGAGGGTTTTTCGATGGGACAGCTTCCTCTCTAACCTCCATATTAGCACTGTAATGTATCATAATAAATTATCATGAAAATAAACATTATTGATAAAATATTTACCTGTTAGTTACAACAGTAGCTGTAAAGCTCTAAAAAGAACAATTTTTTAAAACGATCTCAAATAACAATAAACACACGAACCACACAAACAAATAACGAATCCAAACGACATAAACGAAATTGACATTTCACAATTCTAGTGATATACTGATATTACATTTTATCCAACATAAAATTAATTCTCCGGAACAAGCGCGGGAATGTCAACTTTAACCATTGTAAACTTGCCTCGAATTTTAACCAATCACAAGCCGGAAAATATTGTCCTATCCTTTCCAACGCTACATTCTTAACGTGAACAGAGTATAGACTCTAGACCATATATTGTTTCGGTTTATTTTGTTCTTTCTTTTGGATTTAATTGATTTTGAACTTTACAATTTTTTTTCTGGAATTTTTGTATTCGATTTAGCAATTCTATACTTTATAATATTTCTGTAATTTATAATTGTAATTGTTTTTGTTGAAACATGTATTAACGAAAACACTTAATATATTATCAAATTATCAAATTATTAAACGTCAAATCGGGATGAAACGATGAGTTGGCAACACCGTCTAAAATGGCCCTAAGTATCTCAGGTGTTCAATTGAAAAGTTCATCAAGTATAGCCTTTGAATTAGCCGTCCTCCATTTACATTCATTTCACCCAAAATCAAATCAATTTGATTTTGAACTGAACTGATTTTAAAGTGAATATAAAGTGAATACAGAGACTCTTAAAGGAATGATGTTTTGGAACTAAAATTAACATAACCTCAAAATATGTATGAAATCACATGAAACTGATAACTGATTTAGAAAACCAGCTTGATCAGTACGGGGTGCGAGAGGGGAAACTCGATCACTTCCTCATCACTGATCGCTAAATGAATAACTGCAAATGGAATGCAATCAGTGATTTTTGAGTGAATTTGAATCGATTCGCGTTCGAATAAGTTGTAAATGGAGGATGGCTATTGTGAAGCCGATTCGAAAAGTCTTATGTGCCACAGCGAAAGCTATCATTAAATTAAAAAATATATATATTGCTGATTTGTAATAATCTCACTGAAAGGTGAACATAATTCAAGACGTGAAGTCACGCAGCAAACCACAAGTGTTTGACAACTGTCATGCGTTAAACGTCAGTCGGTTTAGGAAGTCATTCCTTTTTCTTCTTTCAACAAAAAATCAAAACCAACTTGATGAACTTTTCAACTGAACATTCTTTACGCAGAAAACAGGTATACAGGTATTTTAATTTATTTTACAGAGAGTAAAAGTAAAACAAAGTTAATTTTTTTAGATTAAATTAAATATCTTGCAGTTTGGACCTAAAAATGCCAAATCATGTCAAAGAAGGTGTATTAAAGAAATTGTATTTTTTTTTTCTAATATCGATACTATTTCGCTTATTCTTGATTCTCTAAGTATCAAACGTTTCAATTGAACTTATTCAAAATATTCGAACTTATTTTACGAATGTTTCCTTGCAAGCTACTTCTTTTCTTCTAGATATAATAAAAGCATCCAATTTAACATATCTCCATGCAGTCATAATTTACTGAAGTACTTTGTTTCGAGATATGCACGTGCAATTCTCTTTTATCTGTGCTACAGTGCTCGAACACTTGAATAATATCAAGATTCTTATACGAAACAAAAATTTTATTAAATATTCAAATTTTATTTTATTATATCGGTTCTAATTTATTATATATCTTTGCTTTCTTATTTAAATGTTCTCTCTTTGATTAGAAGTTAAAAATTATTATTATTATTGTTTTTAATGGAGGAGATGCCGTTCTTCTTTTATGGCTTCTGGTTTTACCTCGTCACAATTCTTCTTTCTCCTTTTTTTTTACAAAATACCTTCTCGTTGTTCCAGTTTTGATCCATACTAGAAGATCTTGTAGCAATATTATAGATTAGTGGACCCATGAATTTGTTAACGTAGGTCCTTATTAAGTGTCCAAACTTGGTTGGTATAATTGTGGGACGTCCCCTGAAGAGAAACGTCCGCTTAGATTTTTTAATTACAATTTCAATGCCAAAATAATTTCCCCCGAAAACACGGGGGGGAAAAATCGAACGAAATCCTACACAAGTTATCTGTATAATGAATTCAAGGCGGTGTTGAAATACGTGGATGAATTAAGGAAACGTTAATTATGCTGTTGCAAAAAACCGATCGACGCGACGCCTTTCTTTTTTCGCTCGTAACACCCGTACCATTGGAGAGCCGGTCGAAGGTCGGCGGGTTTTTTTTCTTTACCTATCATTTTCCCAAACCACCAAATTGTTACGAACCGGCCATTAAATGGAGCAGTCGTGTGATTTGCATGAAGCCCAGCCCGGAGCTATCTGTATTTAAAGAAAAGAAAACGGCGCTCCTGCGGGCGTCGAGAATATTAATATCGACGATCGCGTATCTCCCTCCCATGTGGCCTTACGTCGCCGTCGTACGAGTCCCATAATTTACTCTATAACCCCAGGCTGCTCTCGGCTGGATTTTAAAGATATAAAGTAAAGTTGATGGTGAGGATGAGGATGGAGACGTAGTAATTACAGCGAATTTCTTTTCTGGTTCCAATCAAAAAAAGAATCCAGTTATCTTAATAGATCAAAAAACTCGCAAGATTATTTTAGATCGACTTGCATAACATCCAACCTTGATTTAATATTCCGATTAAACAACCGCTAGAATAATTATGAACGTTGATCAGTGTAGAACATTGCTGCGAGACCTTAGTTAAAAAAAACACGGCAAGGTCACACCACACATATTTATTACTCAACGCGTCCGATAATGTTGCAAATAACTTATCGCAACTCAAGATCGAATGCTAACAATATAAATTACCTAGGCGCTTTAATCATTGTCGAACATCAGCAAATAACTTCACCGATAGATCACGAACTTCTCCAATTTAAAACTCGAAGCGCATACCGTGGGACCCTTTTTGCATCTTTTTTTTTCTTTTTTTTTGCAAGCGCAGGCTCATATTTATAGATCGCATGATTGCGACGTGAAACTTTAAATTGTTCAGAGTAAGTGCGCCGAAACGAGAAAAAGTTAGATCCTCGCTTTGATAGAATTAAACAAACAAAGAACTGCTAACGTTCTCTTAAACTCGCGCGAAACTTTTATATCCTTCTCGGGGATCTAATCTATAACGTACGTCCCGCGAGCAAGGAAGAGATGTCGAGGATCGCGAGATTCTCAAAAACCCGCGTCTCACCTTATCATTTACAAGCAGTCATTTATGGAGTTTGAACGCATTATTGGAGAACGAGAACGAGGAGTATCTTGCTATGAAATATACGTGCATGTAATTTGGCTGAATGCCCTCGTCGGCCATTGCGAGGAGTAATGTCTTAATAATAAATAAGACGTTGCCATTAAACAAACGCGTTATCGTTTGCATCCTACTGCAATTGCAATGTACTTCGACGAACTGCAATAAACTTTATTGCAACATATATCTTAAATACATTGCATGTATGGTACCCCCACACTATCTCCAGTACACCAACCAAGGTCGTTAAATAATACGACTTCACATTTTAAATCGAGAGTAATGGCCGAAGGGAGCTGGGGGGGGAGGGAGAGATAAATCGAAAACTACCACGATATGATCTATGCATAAATAAGAAAGAGCAGGTGAAAATAATAATTATAAATTGGAAGTCTTGGAACTACAGCTGTTCAGACAATTAGCTACTTGTATGTAAGCAAGGAAAAGCATATGGCTCAGGTATCCCACTGGAGCTATCAATGATGTTGATTGGGAGAATAGAAGTCGTAAAGTCGTAAAACCTGACCGTGAACTAATAACAGCTGATGATGAGTGCATCCATTAAGTCCTCTGAAGCCTGCAATTTTATTATTACAAAAGCTTTTCAACTTGAACGTTTACGCATGTTGAAAGCTGCGTTTCAGCAGTGATGAAATTAACGAAATAATTTTAATTAGAAACCTCTTTTTCCATCACTAATGAACGTAAAGGATTTATTATTTAATTTATAATTTACCTGAAACTGTAAGTTACGCTCATGTATAAGACGAGAATCAAAAGTTTACGTACATATTTAAAAGTGTGCTACAAACGTTTGTGGTGTTACGCAGAGAATCGAGAGTCGTTCAGTCGTAAAACTTGACCGTGAATTAATAACACACAGTTGTAGAGCTGATGATGAATGCGTCGTACAATTTCATTAGGCTTTGTACAAATTTGTGTTAATAATTCGCCTTTTATAATAAAAGAATTTGTTTCTCGTTGAACGTCGCACACAAAATGAAATATTAATAATTAACAAACCAAAAAGATGTCATTGGTTGTCATCACCATTTCTTTGTTATTAGTAAAGTCTATTGTTATTCAAACATCAGCGATAAACCGAATGAGCGACGTAAAGAAAATCGACGTATTAAGATGCAAGGGAAGGGTAACGCGTAATATTGGGCCATAAAAAGATCCCGGATACGTTGCTTGTGGAAATTAACTTTATTTACAATACAGTTTAAATTAAAATTTAAAAAAATTCTCAACACATTCAACCTGTATATATATCTTTGATGAACATACACAGTTGGTCTGCCTAAGACTAGGTATACGGTTAATTGTGAGTAAATGAAGGAGAGGCTCATTGAAACTTGTGTGGAATTGAAATAGAGATATTACAATGTTGCGTGCGAAGGTAGGAATGCTGCGGCCGGAGCGTAGCCCGCGTTATCAATCGGCAACATCGATTGGTGTAGCTATTTCGCTTACTCATGCGCTTTCTACTATTCTATCCTTCATTTACTCATGATAAACGCATAGCCAGTGGTGGTCAGGCCGACCCAGTATATGATGATATGTTTTGCTCTTCAACGCTTGGTTTAAATTGTACTAAGGCGGAGGGTATAATTATTAATTAATTACGAAAACAAAAGAAATTTGAAGGAACATGGTGAACACTCGCAGTGAGTTATCGGACAAAATAAAACGCAGTGATATAGTATGTGTGGAAATTAAGGATTTCACTGATGAGATAGTTACTCAAAAAACCGAGGAGCTAAAAAACATAATTATAACACTACAGGATGAAGTGCGTATATTAAAGGAATCAAATACATATGCAATTAATATATTTATTGATAAGCTCAAATGTTTAAATTGGTGCAGAACTTTGTTGTAAATCTTCAATAGCTACGGACGAGTTAAATTCTTCCGTCGAATCGAGCGACTCTATCTGTACGATCATCGAACAAGAAGAAGTGACCAGCGTAAATAAGATAACAGAGAAGGCAAGTAACCCGCAAAATAATGCTAATATTTATCCCGTTTCAAATGAGATTTTAAATAAAAATTTTAACTCTTCGCCATCGAATCCTACCTCTGCAACCAACCTATGCCGATATCGCTGCATCGAAAGCAGTCCTGTCACAAAGGAATCATCAAATTAAAAAACCAAATGAGGAAGAAAAATGAGAGGTAAAATAAAAAACTCATGCATCGAGTGTTATAAAATCAGTTCCTAAGTTTGTGGACCTACATGTATACAGAATGCATCCGTCAACTAAGGAAGAAGACATGAAATCGTTCTTGGAACCCAATTTTCGGAAGTTCTATGTGAAACATTAACCCCTAAACATCAGGGACAGTACGCATCTTTTAAAATAAATATCTTTCAACATAGTTTTGAAAAGGCAATGGATCCATCATAATTGTCCGATGGAGCCTGTGTAGTAAGTTTTTTTAAAAATGCTTCATGTAAATTAATTGAAAATGTACGTGCCCCCTCTGAACTCTAATGTTGGATCAGGACAAAACAAATTTCATGTCAAGTGCATGTTTTTATATCCTGTTAGCAAAAATGAAATTGAGGAAATTATTACAAAGAAATTAAAAAATAAATGGTCGTCAGGAGCTGTTATAGCTGAGAATACTTTTTTCACAATTACAGGGGGAATACTATCAGGAATAGTATTCCCCCTATTATTCTGAAAAAAGCCTCTTTTCCAGATGTTTTAAGGATCAGTAAAATTCTGCCAGTTTACAAAAAAGGAAATCCACAGATTATGGATAATTACAGGCCAATTTCAATTACGTCCATTTTATCAAAAATCTTTGAATATGCTTTTCTAAGTCGACTTTTAGAGTTTTTATTAAAAAACCGAATAATAATTCATGATTGTCAACATGTTTTTTTGTCTAATAAATCTACCAATACTGCATATTGGTATGAAAAGCTAGTGACTGCGTCAATCACTAAATTTTAATTGAAAAACTAAACAGATGCGGTGTGAGAGGGGTCGGAAGTAAATAGATCCAAAGTTTTTTAAGCAATAGAAGGCAACTTATTGAGGTGAGAGATTCTAATGAAACTGAAATTTTTACTGTTCGTTCTTTAATAAAAAACTATTAATATAGGTGTCCCTCAAGAATTGATACTGGGTCCTATACTTTTTCTGATATACGTAAATGGCATCTCAACATTGGTATCTGAAGGTATTAACTTTACAGTATATGCTGACGATACCACTGTTGTTGTCTCAGATATATCCCAGGAAGCAACAGAAATAAAATGAATTTACTTCCAGAAGATCTACATCTTTGATTTAATAGCCATCCAAAATTTTTGACACCATCGATCACCAACTCCTTTGCTATAAGCTGAAATATTATGGACTTCAAAGCAACTCTTTAAGTTTAATTAAATCCTTTTTGTCAGGTAGATTGCGAAGGGTGGTAATCGATGGTCGCTCGTCGGATCCTGGCATAGTTACTTCAGGAGTACCTCAAGGATCTGTGCTCGGCCCTCTCCTTTATCTGATCTATACTGCTGATTTTCACAGAAATCTTAAGATATGCAAAAATCACTTCTATGCAGACGATACGCAAATATATGTCAGTTTTAATATTACAGATATAAAAAATTACGAAAATCTAATTAACAATGATTTAAATGAAATAATACTTTCTCCAAATCTCATTGTCTAAATATTAACTCGCGCAAATCTTTTGCAATAATATTTGGTCGATCCAAAGACCGCCAGAGAGCCATAGACGACATACTTATTCTAACAAAAGTTTTTTTAATTTGCAGACGAAAACTGTAATGTGAGTCTTTAGTTTTATCTTTATTTAATTTCTGTGATATCGTCTATGGCCCGTATCTGGACTACGCTACTACGCTACTGAAAGGAGGATTCAAAAAGCCCAAAACTCTTGTGTGCTGTTTATTTTAGGTTTGCGTAGACGTGACCATATCTCGCATGGTATAAAATCACTTAATTGGCTAAACATGAAAAACAGACGACAGCTTCATTTAGGTTGCATGACACATGAAAATCTGAGTACAGGGACTCCACCATATCTACTTGAATATCTAATTCTAAGTGGTTTCGTACACTGTCGCGAATTACGTAACACGATTGAACGATTCCTCATCACTCAACTGCTATTTTTACAAGATCTTTTGCTTACACCGCACCCTCTCTTTACAACAAAATTCCTGAAAACCGTGACTCTGTTAGCTTTCAAATACCATTTGAGGAAGATAACTTTTTTGGAGCAGCGATAATTTAATTTAATGTAAGATAATTTAATTTAAATTTAATTTTAAGATAAGGGCACTGATAAGGGTAAGTGAATCTACCTTAAATTAAGTAACTACTTTTGCAACCATTAGCGCGAATCATTTTATAAATTTTGATTAGATGGAAGAGCGCCTAGGCGAATCTCACCACAATATTTTCTCTTAATCTTATCATTTGTATTCCTTACTCTAATAAAGACATTATTATCATTATTGAAAAATTTAATGAATGAATGAATTAATTTTAAATAATTATTTGTTTATTGTTCCTAAGATGTAAAAATATTTTAATTTATATTTGAATTTATTTTTTGATGCTTTTAATATGATTTATGCTCACTCGGTATAATATGTAGTTTTTATCAAAATCAGTTTGTTTAAATATTTTGTAACGAATAAATTTTTGTTATATATTTTTAAAATATTGTTTCATGAAAAAAAAATTATTATTATTATTATTATTTAAAGCTGGTTCTTGTCCGATGAAATTTGTATCACAAAATCTTTTAACCGGACACTAAATCGGACACTTAACGTTTCACCGTCGTTCGACAGCTTCGTCAGAAGTGAAAAATATTATTATTATTATGATTTGTATTGTAACATGAACAAAACACAATATTTGATTTTTCATAACTATCAAAGAAATTGCAATGTACCTAACTTGAAAATTGGTAATTCCGAGGTGCCACATACACATTCAACAAAATTCTTAGAGCTACAAATAGACCAACATCTTAATTGGAAGGATCACTGTCAGAACGTTATCTCTAATTTAAATTCCATGGCTTTTTTTATTTAGAAACCTAGTTAGTATTTTGAATACGCAGCAGATGCTAGACTTGTACCATTGCGCTAGTTGCATCGAAATTATCCTATGGTGTTTGTATCTGGGGAGGTTCTGCTCATAGTAAGCTGTTTCTATGCCAAAAGAAAATAATACGAATAGTAGCTGGGGTCTCCAGAAGACACTCTTGTAAAACCCTTTTTAAAAAGTTTCAAGGTTTAACACTTTGCGGGAACTATACTCATTTTCGAAACTTGCATTTACATCTTTAAAAATAAATCAAAATTTACTTTAAATAGAGATGTTCACAAAGCTAATACGAGAGGTAGAGATAATTTCCATATTTCTAATGTAAAGCTCAAGGTATCGTCTGGCCCTCCAAGCTATACAGGACTCAAATTTTTTAATAACCTACCAAATCATATAAAAACGTGTACGCAGGAGAAACAATTTAAGCAACATCTTAAATCCTTTTTAATTGAGCGCTGCCCATATACGGTAGACGAAATTTCATCTTTTAGTTTTAGGTTTAGAAAAATTATGACTTATTCGGACACATCACCATATGTATGTACAATGAAATCTAATAAATTATTATTATTATAACACGGGGATTTTAATGATTTTCGTTTTGTAGTGATTTATTTGTTCACCTGTCAAAGCAAGTAGTCAAAGTTATCGGTATTTCTAAGTATACCGTTTGTCCATCTGACAATGAGACATAGGGATTTAACATGGGAAAACAGAAATTGCTTTATATTATCTACCTGAGTACATATATATGAAATTCTGGGTTATAATCGGAAAGATTATTGCATTCAAAGTGTTTTGATACTAAATTTGTGCAATTTTAGTTCTTAATTATTTAGAAATTAAGAAAAAAAGTTATTATTTTTTTCCGGACAAGATTAGTAAGTATTTAACGAAAAGTTTACAAACGGATGTCGTGGTCAAGTTAGTTTGTTCATGTTTCACAACCGTAAGGTCATGAGTTCAAATTCGAATGAGGCCACTTTCTTTTTCTTTTTTTTTAATATTTTTTTCAGATTTGAAATCACTTAAACTCTTAAACTACTTTATTATTTTATTTATAAATTTCATTTTAATATTAATTATGTAACATAACAAATAAAGTTATAACTTTAACATAATAAAATTTTGCAAACGAAAAAATACACATAAATGGAACATAATTAATATTAAAATGAAACTTATAAATCCAATAATAAACTACTTTAAGAGTGATTTCAAATCTGAAAAAATATTTAAAAAAAAAGTATCTTCATTCGGATTTGAACTCTTGACCTTACGGTTGTGAAACATGAACAAACTAACTTGACCACGACATCCGTTTGTAAAGTCTTCGTTAAGTACCTACTAATCTTGTCCGGAAAAAAATAATAACATTAAATTGCACAAATTTAATATCAAAACACTTTGAATGGAATAATCTTTCTGATTATAACCCAGAATTTTATATATATGTACTCAGGTAAATAATATAAGGTAATTTCTGTTTTCCCATGTTAAATCCCTATGTCTCATTGTCAGATGGACATACGGTATATATAAATATATAATCAAAGCCCACTTTTACCAATTAAGGTGTGTGGTTACAATACCATCATTGGTATATGAATTTGGACCATTCTTTCTTGTCCTGCGCTTTTCGTTTAGCGTCTTCCCAGCGTCTTCCTTTCTTCGCCAGCAACTCAGTTATAGTGTTGTTCCATGTCTTTTTCGGTCTATGCTTCTTCCTCTTCTTATATATTCTTGCTTTCCATACGTCTAACACTTGTCTTTTACCTCTCATACGTTGCAGGTGTCCCCACCAACTCAATTGCTTTTCCTCGATGTATGTAGTTAACGGTTCTATATTCAGTTCTCTTCGTATTTGTGTGTGTCTTTTTTGGTGACACCTTTGATCTTCCTCAAGTACTTCATTTCGGCTGCTTGTAGTTTACTTTGCTGTCTGCTAGTTAGGAGCCGAAAGTCAATCAATATTGGTGTGTAAATCGTTTTGTAGACGTTTATCTTTGTTTTCCGTGACACTTCCTTCTTTCCTATCAAGCCTTTATTCAAGGCATAATAGGTTCCTATTCTATTCTGTTGTTAATCTCTGCATCTTGTGATCCCGTATTCTCAATCGTTACTCCTAGATATCGAAATATATCGGATGCCTTCTACTTGTATATTAATTTCTCGTTGGTCTCCTATTCTGATGCATTTCGTCTTAGCTTTGTTCATTGTCATTCCGGATTCTTTCAGTATTTCGCTCCAAATTTTAACGTTATTTTGTAGATTTTGCTCAATATCTGTAATCACCATCACGTCCTCCGCAAATGCCCCTCCAGATATTTTAACCATTTGTAAGTTCTTGTATCCTACATTTAGCTTATGTGCTCTATTTGCACATCTTCTGATTATGTCATCCATAAATATAATAAAAAGCAATGGAGTCTTGTCGCAGTCCTTCCTTAAGTCAGAAATACTTCTGATTGGTTATTTTTCCGTATTACACAGTTTTTATTTTTCTTGTGCAGGCTTTTTATGACCTGAATTGTTCTTTCATTTATTTGTCTTCGTTGCAGTGACTCCCAAATTTTCTTTCTTGGTACTCTATCAAAGGTCCTTCTAAGTCTATAAATGCAAGTGAGGCGATTTTGTTCTCAGCTAATACTTTCTCTGTTACTTGCTTTATTGCGAAAATGTGGTCCTTCTCTTACGAAAACCACTTTGTAGGTAATCTTTTAATGTTGTTACCCTTTTGGTTGTTTTGAAAATAATTACAGCGTCCTGATGCTGGGAACAACCATTCCCGAAAGCTCCACGTAAATTAAAGAAGTTTTATTTAACCTTTTCTGACTGCGTCTCCAATAAAACTCTTCATTCATAAAAGTGTGTTATAGTTTTATGATTGTTACGGCGTTGGACGTTGATTTGACCTGTAAACGGAATTATTGTGATACGAGCTGCAAAATATTGACAACTGTATGCGAATCACCTGCAAATTTTATAAAATAAGGACAACTTTGAATACCTTCTTTGACAAATAAGACACTACAACACGAAATTCAAATTTCCGTGTTAAAGATTCCTAGTATTTTTCTTTAACTTTGACTTAAATTGTATTGCAAATACACACTGGCGTAACATACTTTTTGGGTAAATTTTTCATTAATTGCAAACTATTCCATAGATTTTTTTAAACATTTTTTCTTTGATCTTTAACATCCATTCTGTTATGCGTTTTTTCTATTGTCAGTCACCCTGTATGTACACTGTGTCGCTGTCGGTTAGTTTTTCAGTCAAGGAAATAGCATGTGTAATTAAATGTGTTGTAAATATTGGCTCTCCTGTACGTTTTGAGTAAAGTGGTAAAGGAATATTTTTTCAGAATTTTAAAATGCATTATTCGAGGGTGCCAAAATATGTTTTGGCTCCTGGGGAATATTATTAATTAATTAATTATTCATGGGAAACTAAAATATTTCAAAATTGCAGAATGTTAAAGCCTGTGGTGTTCTGAAAGTAGGTAGCTACGGCGTTAACCTATCACCTATCAAAGTCTCAACCGTCCTTTTTATCGTGACCTGATTAATAGGGCAGACCTAACAGAGACTGATGATTGCAGACACGGGTTGTGATTGCCTGCGAGATTTATTTCAGTGCAGGACGAATTGATAAATTTCTTCAGCGGTCACGATATACATTACATGATCTGTCGACGTTCGCATAAATTACGCATGAATTATGAGCGCGACTTGCTTCTTAAGAAACGCATCGATTCCTCCTCCTCCTCCTCCAGAACCGTTTCCAGTATTAATCAAACCGGTGACCTAAAGTAATTTGTAAGTAATGATGAATCGGGGAGCGCCCCCAACGCCGAGGCTTTTACCATCCATCGACGTGCACTTCGCGAATTCTTTGATGCTCGGTCGCAGCTATTATTGCTTAAATTCGTGGGGGTGATGAAAGGAAAGGGAATGCCAAATGACGCAAAAATGGCACCTCTCACCTTTTGATCTTACTGATTGTGAGTGAGTTCCCAACGTCACTTTTTTTTAATTAATTATCTATGTGGAATATTTCAATCCGAATTCTGTCAGCCCACATAAAAGTGAATATTTGAGAAAGTATTCTGACTTATGTTACATCTCATCGCGTTCTCCGCAAATTTCAAATTCCCGACATATTTCACCAGTAAACTCATCGTGCAACAGACGTTCTTTATTTTGGGTTCGAACTTCATCCAATCTGTTCGAATAGTCGCAACGATCCCGAATATGATCCCGCCTGAATTCACATGCGGCATTCCATTCAAAAACAAGGATCACGGTTACGTCCCGGCATATTTTCGCTGCCGAAGTCTACTTCATTATCAACCGAAGCAATAAGTGACATTTTACGAGGCCCAATTTCATTTCGCGTTTCGGTTTCTTTTTTCTTTCTCTCATTTCCGGCCGAATCGCGAGCGCCCTCGTCGGATAATTTCGGTTTTAATACGTAATGGAATTACGTGGAATTACTTTCGGGAAACTCGTAATGAAGTTTGTTGCAGGAGCCTCGGTCAAAGTTCGGATCCCCCGTGAGGCTATTTTGCATAATACAGAAACATAACGTTTGAACACTTATGCATGTACCCTAAACCGCCGAGGTAATAAATGAGGGTCGGTCGTGGTGTTAAGTAAAAAGTAACGCGGGGCTCCTACGACCCCCAAGGTTTTGGCGTCTTATTCCCTGCTTTACTAAATGCAAATACCAAGAGGTTTGCAGATTATAAAATAATGAAGCTGTATCTTGCATAACTCTTTTAAAAGTCTTTCATTTTATAGTGAAAAGTTAAAAGAATTCTTCTATTTTTACCAGCCCCTAGTCACTGCTTTATCTAGTGACGTACTTAAGATATTTTTTATATGAAAATATAAAATTGTTACTCGGCAAATTAAAAATCGGGGAAAACAAAATTTGTAGACGCTCTTTTTTAACCAAAAATCGCACGAATGGCGATAAATCACCAAATCTGGCAACCCTGTCAATAAGTGATGCTCAGTTACCAAATTACGACGCCTTTCCTCGGTTCTATGTAACTATTTTACTAAAATAAAACCCTTATGTGTGTAGGTAAACTTTTGACAGTTCAAGGGGCCCTGAACTACACCTCTACGATAGCTACTCCACCGACTTTGACCTTGAAGGTCATGATTTTACAAACTTTAAGGAATTTTATCTTCTCCCCTCGCCGTCTCGAAGCTCCTGTGTTCCCCAAAATTACACTTCATATCAATATGCCAAACACTTCCCAAATTGTTCCATTCCTGAAATATGGCAGTTAAATAAAATGGCAGGGAAATTTTGGATGCAATCCTTCATGAAAAGACACTTGACCCTTAGTCTACGTTCTCCTGAAAATACTAGCTTAGCTAGGGCGACTGCTTTTAATAGGACAACATTGGATGAATTTTTTAATAATTATATAGCTGTAATGGAGAAGTACACTTTTCCACCTGAAAAAATTTACAACATAGACGAGACTGGGATCACCACAGTGCTATCCACACCCCAAGTTATTGCAGAAACAGGTAGAAAATAAGTTGGACAGATAGTGTCAGGAGAACGTGGAGGTTACCTTCTGTGGTATTATCAGTGCAACCGGTACCACAATACCACCTGCATTTGTATTTCCTAGGGTGAAATATAAGAGTTATTTTATAAATGGTGCCCCTCCTGGATCATTAGGATTGTCTTCAAAATCGGGTTGGATGACAGGAGATATATTCCTCATTGTAGTAAAACACATTCAGTACCATACGGGTTCGTCAAAGGAGCGTCGAATTTTAATTCTCCTTGATAATCATGAGTCACCCTGTACGATTGAGACTATAGTCTTTTGCAGAGACAACGGAATTACGCTACTTTCATTTCCTCCACATACGTCCCATAGATTACAACCTTTGGATGTGGCATTATATGGTCCATTTAAGGCGCACCTTAAAAGTGCATTCAATGACTGGATGTCATCTAATCCTGGTAAGCAAATTACTATTTATGACTTACCAGGGTTAGCAAGCAAGGCATATTTGAGTTCATTTACTCCTAAGAATATTTGAGAAGCCAGAACTTTGGCCTATTAACCGTTTAGCCTTTTCAGATGAAGACTTTATTTCCTCTTATGTTGCTGATCGCCAAGAATTCATAGGTGATGAAAATACATCGCTATCTCAACAGGTTAATAACTCTGAGAATGGGGAAGAACAACAAGATCCGATGCCTAGCACATCAACATCAGTATTAACAACTATTGGGCAAAAAAAATCACCGGCCAGACCTCCAACATCTTTAACAGGAGTGATATTACTGATAAAAGTTTATCACTTACCAAATTAGTAACTCCTGAACAGATTAAACCATTTCCTAAGGCACAACCAAGGAAACCAACGGCTAGACAAAGGCAAGGAAAGTCTCGTATATACACCACAACACCAGAAAAGGCAAGAATAGAGGAGATCACTAAGAAAAGAAATGAGAAAAAAATAAAGCAAGTGTCCAAGAAGGTGAAATTTGATTTCAAAGAAAAGACTCGAAACATTCGTAGTTCATCAGAGAGCGACAGTGAAGTGGAAATGAACTTGTTAGATTCAATTGATGATGTCAGTGATGAAGATCTACCAGCGTTATGCGACGATGACGAATTAAATATAGGTGATTTCATAATTGTAAAATTTTTGACAAAGAAAACAGTTGTCCACTTCATTGGACAAATTTTAAAAATACATAACGACCGTGAAATGGAGGTGAAGTTCTTACGAAAAATGAAACGAGGAAATACGTTTGTTTTTCCTGCCGTTGAAGATATCAGCTTGGTTGTACGAGAAGATGTGTTATACAAACTAACCAAACCCATTGCTGCTGGTGGTACAGTTTGCCAAAAAGGATGTTTTTATTTTCCAATAGTTCCTAATGTTGTAATTCATTAAGTATTGTACTATAAAGTTACTTTTTTTCTGCGGTATTGTGTGTGTATCAATGTGCCCTCCTAGTATATCAAAGTAGCCCACCAGAGGGGTACATTGATACAAAGATTACCATTAAAAAAATGTGTTAAAATTCCGAAATTGCTGTTGTATTCGACTTGAATAGATCATTACAATACTACAAGAAAAATATACATTCTTTAATCCTATTATTTTTAAATTCTGAAAAATCTTTTGTCCTAGGCAGAATCATCAGCAGATCAATGTATCAATGTACCTCTCTCTCTCCCCTACATATATTTTTTCGGCATACCATAGTAAATAAGTCCTACTATACCTTAGGAACCATCAACAGATTTTCGTGGGATAGTTACTGTTACGATTGCATTGAAATAAAGTGAAGAATGAATTGCGGAATTTGCATGATGTCCGCACTAAGAAATGCAGTTCCTCGCTATTAAAACGCAGGCATTTACAAACACAAAGAAAAATTTAATTACAAATGATTCCTGATTTACAAATAATAATAATTTTCTGAATTTCATATGACGTTTTCTGAAATACAATTTACTGATCTGAATTACAATTACTACTTTCTGAAATATAATTTTTAATCTGAACTACAATTGACGATTTCTTAAATACAATTTACTAATCTCAAATACAACTGAAATTTTCTGAAATACAATTGAAAAAGGTGTAGATGATGTTGCTGTGTACATTTTGATGTGAAGTAACGCTAGCAATTTTTTATGTTTACTAAAAAAATAACAAATTTCAAAAAGCTTAAACTTATTATTTTCCAAATAGCAACGTTTCTCCCAGCCATATTTGTTACATCGTTTTCGAACTAATGTGATTATTTACGTATCCACACAAAGCAACCAACCTAAATACATAGTAACGAGAGAACAGAAAAAAGCAATTGGACTTTTCGAACTCGAAAATCGAACGATTAATTCAAATATTTGCGATAATTTGAGCTTTCGTATCTCCTCGCGTCGTCGCTAAAGTGCTCTCACATGTTCAGCTAATTACGTGCGCACCCTCGGGAAAAACGCTCGTTTCGACTTGTTTCAAAGGCCATACCCCGTAACGGCGATCTCTGAATAAATTCTCCGAATAACTGCCGCCATTTAGAAGAACAAAACGCGTTGATTACGCCTGACATAATCAGAACCTAACTCTTTCTTTCCAAAGTGCCCCAGACACGAGGGGCTCACTGCTGTGTTGTAAGCATTAAGCTATCAAGATAAGCGAACCTGTGCAGATGCGACAAATAAGCGGCGATAACAGAAAGCGTAATCAGGATTTCGCTTAAATTGAAGCACGTCCCTGATTTAACGACCGAAATGGGATAAGACGTGTGTGTGGCGTTGCCTTAATTTATTTCAATTAGATGCTAACGTAATTTGTTTAAGGGCAAACTCAAGGAACAAATCTTCTTTGTTTTTGCTGAATACCCTTAAGCTGATGCCTTTTTTTATCGAAGCACCTGTGACATGGGATTTGAAGGTCTGCGTTATTATAATGCGTAAGGCTTCGTTTAGAAAATGCGAAATGTATAGGTATGTATAGTATGAGACGACTAATGGCGATGCAAAAGCTTGAAGCGAAGAAGGAAACAACGAGAGGCTGTATTTTTCGTAAACAAAGAAAACAAAAAAATTTAAGGGTTTATTAAAATAATTGTAATATTTGTTTAATATTTTAACTTTTTATTTAATTTAAAACTTTGTTGACTTACTTAAACATACAGGTGGTTTCATTAAAACTTGAAAAAAGGCGGGGACAGAACTTTCCCTTCTACAACCAAGCCACGTCTGCATTTGCTATCTTAATACTTACTTACCCCTTACTTAGGCCCAGTTTTACAATCGTGGAATAAGGACGGAATAATCGTTCGCCGAATATCTTTTAATGTTCCTCCATATCTACTTCACACCTTCGTCACGTTATTCTAAGGATAATGCGATGTTAATAATTATTGTTATACTTCTATAAGAAGTGAAAAAAGTATTGAATTTTTTTTTATATTAAACAAATCCTTATTTTGTAGACTAAGTAAAGAACTCGATGTCAATAATTGTACGGCAGTTTGTTCGCTGTAAATAACAATGATGGATCGCGTACGTCATTTTCCTGCGGCCTTCAAAAAGCAATGCATGTCAATGAATCAAAATGGTCCTGTGCACGAAATTAACAAAGATTGATTTGCGAATAATCACGGCAAAATACACCGAAACGTCCTTTTCACTCGATAAGTTGACATTTCGCTGGAAATTTATGCGTCTCATTATTGCAAATAAAAACGTACGCGTTTCCAGGTGACAGGTGTAGTTGTCAATATTGTAAACGTCAACTAATTAAAAATTATTATCACGTTGTATTGCGTAAAACATAAAAAAGTTTCTAAAATAATATTATACAGCATCCATAACCAAATACTTTACGCATTTTCAGTGTTATTTATGATATACTATTCACAAGTAATAACGAATAGATGAATAATTTAATCTCCTCAAATTATCTTGTATCTAAAATATATAGTGAAGTAGAAGTGGTTTAGTGATCAAGCGAAGAGTTTCGCTTTATGTCTTTTATTTTATAATCTCTACCACTTTTCAAGATTTAATGAAACAATTGGTATACGCATATTATATTAGCGAGTGTTTCATCAAAGAAGTAAAAAAAAAATAACAAACAAATAGAAAGTATTTCTGTTAAATTGTATTCGATATCATGTGTTTTATTTGTCCTCGAATCCTTGTTCCTTGCATTCTTAATGCGAATTCCTCTAATTTAAAAACTGCTTCTTGTTCCTGCTTCCTTGTTGTTATGATTAGATGATTCCCAAAGCACTGATGTCTTTTTTGGTACAGCAATCCACTTATATTTAGCTTGACTTTTCTTATCACCTACTGACTTACTCTAAGGGCCAGTTGTACAATGCCAGGCTTAGCTTTAAGCCAAAGCTTAAACCCTTTTGAATAATTGTTGAAATAATTGTCACGGGTTTAAGCTTCAGCTTAAATTTCAACTGGCATTATACAACTGGGCCTAATGCGCAATTAAAAATTATTGATGACCAGTGTTGCCAATCCACTCTAAGCCGATTACCCTTTTCAAATTTTAAAAAATCCGCTCTTACCCACATCTGCCCACATTCTTTAGTAATGAAATTGAAATGAATGAATGAAACGGTACAAAATTTATTTTATTTAAATACCTAATATAATTGGACTTACCTTACATACATGGACGTTGCACGAGAGATTTTTCGGATTAAAAATCATCTATCAGCGTTTTCGATTCACCTGCACCACCGGTTGCTCTCAGTGTATTTGCATCTTTTTTTAACCTTATGCAATAACGTGAGATGAAGATACTCTGAGTGCGCGATCAATCGAAAACGCTATGTACAATGAAAATCACGGAACTTGAGTGCTGCGTAATCAATCGCCGAAGCAAGAACCGACAATTATTTCAGTATTATTTCTTTGTTAACGGTGAATGTGAAAAAAGGACGGAGTTATAATTCATAAGTCTGTTTATGCAACACCAGACAATGACGCAACGGTCTTCTCCTGTGAATAATACGTATAGGACCGTGGGCGGCAATCGGCAACAGTGCTGCCAACCGACCAAGCGAAGCATTTCGGAAGATAGTTGTGAAACATTCCGATAGATGTCTCTGAATTTCGGTTGAGCTAATTTAAATCACTTGATTAAAAAATCATGTTTAAAATCACTGATTTTATTCAGGCGATTTTTATTTTTGAAAATCATTTAAAAAGAAATTTAAAAAATTCTCATGAAATAAACAAAACTGGGTCCAAACTTCTAAAATTAAGATTTGACATTTGTGGAATTTTTTACGTAAAATAACACAAAAGACGATCGAGAAATAAAGAAAATTTATAAAATTATTGTTATAAAATTAAAAAAATAAAAATAAAAAAACCTCATTGAATAAAATTAGAAAAAAAATAATAAAAATAAAAGAAATCTCATTAAATAAAATTACAAAAAAAATAAAAATAAAAAAATTCTGATTAAATAGACAATACTTTCTACTTTCTATAAATTACAAAAAATTACAAAAAAATATAAAAATTTAAATTTTTTTATTAAACAAAACTTTCTAAAATTAAGATTTGATATTTGTGCAATTTTTGACGTAAAATAAAACAAAAGACGATCGACAAATTTTTAAAATTAAAAAAAAAAAATTAAAAAATTCTCATTCTCAAAACTTTTTTTTGATGAAAAACAGAACAAGAGACGATCGAGAAATAAAGAAAATTTGTAAAATTACTAAAACTAACGAAAACTTAAAAAATTCTCATTAAATAAAATTTTCTAAAATTAAGATTTGACATTTGTGTAATTTTTGACGTAAAATAAAACAAAAGACGATCGATAAATTTTTAAAGTTAAAAAAATCTCATTGAATAAAATTAGAAAAAAATACAAAAATAAAAAAAATCTCATTAAATAAAATTACAAAAAATAAAAATTCTCATTAAATAGACAATACTTTCTACTTTCTATAAAATTACAAAAAATTATAAAAATTACAAAAAATTATTAGTTACAAAAAATTATGAAAATTAAAAAATTCTCATTAAATAAACAAAACTTTCTAAAATTAAGATTTGAACTTTAGGCAATTTTTGGCGTAAAATTAAACAAAAGGCGATCGACAAATTTTTAAAATTAAAAAAAATATCTCATTGAATAAAATTAGAAAAAATTACATAAATAAAAAAACCACTAAATAAAATTACAAAAAATTATAAAAATTAAAAATTTCTCATTAAATAAACAAAACTAAAATTAAGATTTGGTATTTGTGCAATTTTTGTCGAAAAATAATACAAAAGACGATCGACAAATTTATGAAATGAAAAAAATAAATATAAAAAAAATCTCATTGAGTAAAATTATAAAAAAATAACAAAAATAAATAAAATCTCGCTAAATAAATTTACAAAAAATTATAAAAATTAAAAATTTCTCATTAAATAAACAAAACTTTCTAACATTAAGATTTGATATTTGTGCAATTTTTGACGAAAAATAATACAAAAGACGATCGACAAATTTATAAAATTAAAAAAATAAATAAATATAAAAAAAATCTCATTGAATAAAATTATAAAAAAATAACAAAAATAAATAAAATCTCGCTAAATAAAATTACAAAAAATTATAAAAATTAAAAATTTCTCATTAAATAAACAAAACTTTCTAACATTAAGATTTGATGTTTGTGCAATTTTTGACGAAAAATAATACAAAAGACGATCGACAAATTTATAAAATTTAAAAAAATATAAATGTAAAAAAATCTCATTGAATAAAATTATAAAGAAATAAATAAAATCTCACTAAATAAAATTACAAAAAAATATAAATTAATAAATTCTCATTCTCAAGACTTTTTTTTGATGAAAAACAGAACAAGAGACAATCGAGAAGTAAAGAAAATTTATAAAATTACGAAAACTAACGAAAATTTAAAAAATTCTCATTAAATAAAATTTTCTAAAATTAAGATTTGACATTTGTGCAATTTTTGACGTAAAGTAAAACAAAAGACGATCTAGAAATAAAGAAAATTACAAAAAAATAAAAATTTGAAAAAGTTGAGTCCAAAATTATCGGTAGAGTTGGCAGCACTGATCGACAATGTGGATATGGCTGTTAGTTAGTTACTTTAGTTTTTGTCGGCTTCCGGCTTTAGTGATTTCTTTGTTGCCAATAGCAAAGTTGAAACATCACTAACAAGTCGTCAATCAAACATTTAAAAATTAATCTGTTTTTTTTCTTCCTTGAAAATACCCATTTTTACCCACGTATTATTTTTACCCGTAAGGGCCGTAAGGTTGCTTAAATTACCCGTAATTTGGGTAATTGCCCGCACATTGGCAACCCTGTTGATGACAGTTATGACATGAGTTATGTCATTGCTCCTCATCCTCATATCTTTCCTCTTCCACGTTTTCATCATTTACATCTTTAGCATCTATTGATTGTCTTGGTTATCTTATATTTCACGACAGTAAATGTTGCAACTATTTTTCTTTCTAACTTTCGGAATATCTTCTTGTCCGATTGAACGCAGATGAAATCATAATAGACATGGCTTTAATGAGGGACGGAGTTGCTCGGCGTTATTGTAGGAAATTTAAATGCACATGCCAACATCATTTGCATCATAAAGGGCACCACGCAGATTACACACGATATCGTAAATAAACCAGAACAATCAATCGCATTGCTGCAAACATTATTTCTGTGTGTAATGCATCTGTTTTTGTGGCTCCCGTGTGCATTCAGTTTAGTTTCGGGTTGCTCTTCATAGAAACGGAATTTAATTTTGTTTTGCTTTGAAGTATAAAATGTTAACCAGTGTTAATAAAAACAAAATACATAAATTATTTTATGTACACTTTATTCACGTATCTAGTTTCGATATGTCGAAAGCTGCTCTACATCGAAAAGTTTATCGATTTAAATTGTTTCGGATTAAACATTTAAAATTGGCGCCCATTTTATCGCTTATTACATCTTTCATTCATGCTGTAATTAAATCTCTAAAAAGAGACAATGACAAGTCTATTCACGTGCATTTCAGAAAATATATTGTATTTCCAAAACAGGGATGTAACTGCGCCATTTAACCAACTGTTGGGTAGTTTGTTACGTAACGTCAAAAGTCACGTGGGACACTAAATTAAATGAAGACACGATATAAATAAATCGTTTTTAATTGGGTAATAATCCAAGATATTGTTTTTTCAAAAAAACAGAGCAATTAAAACCAAATGAATGTAAGCGAAAGGTCGACACGAAAAACGAATTTAGTCCGCAATTTCGAGATCGTAATCTGTAAATCATTGTTTTCAGGGCGATCCAGACATCCGAACCTCATCAATACAAATCAGCCACGCTCTACATAGTCTGCAGACTCAGTCGGCGAGCCGCGAAAATCTCCATCAAACCTACATACAAGTGAGTGTAACGTGAAAGCTGAGTTTTAAATTTTACGAGAACGTTTTACGACTTGGACATTATATTTACATTATATTAAAAAAAACATTACTGTGGTAACTGAAGGGAGGAAAGAGTATGTAAATACGAAAGGGTCGTAAAAAGTAATCAATATTTGGCGTTGCGTCAGTGTAAGAGGGCAGCACTAACCGAGTCCTTGCTTCCAACTGTAGGAATCTAGTAGAATATCGAACTGCGCTGGTTTCTCGTTTTGCCGGTAGAGCGCGGTAAATGCCAACTTTTCATTATGCAAAAAGTACATATATGATTAAATTTAATGCCTGCGGAATAGAGAGACTTTTGGTTCCATGATAAATCAAATAAATATTATTTAAAATTTTTTGGTAGCATGTAATCGCTCCATTCAGTTCTACGATAAACCTAACTCTTACCTGGATTTTTTATGATAAATTAATTTATTCTCTGTATAAATACAGGGTGTTAGCAGTAGCAGAGGGAACTGAAAACTTAAAACAGAATTTAATTATCTTGTATTTCCTTCAACGACACTGCTGGTTTTTTATCGTTTAGTTTAGAGATTGAGCAGACGCCCAACTCCCGAATGTTCAGGAAATTCTTGAGGCAGGCGACATTGCTGCCACTTTCCTTGTTTTTTAAACGCTGAACGCAATGGGGATTTATTGTTCTACCTTCGTCTATCACTGGTTTTGTAATCTCGGAACTTAACTTTTTTTTCGACGTTTTTATTTAAATTTTGATTTCCAATAGCAGGGTTGCCATATTTTTCTTGTATAGCCAAACGCCTCACAAAAAGCAGCCCAATTTCGCCTAATACCCTAGAGCAAAAGTGCACGTATGGAAAACGTGATACAACAAATCGTTACATTTATGAAACTTAACGAAAACAATGAAAGAAAGTATGTACAGTTCTTCCTCTCGATCTTTGCAGTTACGTCACACTTTCCCAATTCGAGAAACGAAATGAACATATTCTTTTATCCTTATCTAATACGTATGTTAAAACAATGATAGAATTTATAAATTTGTCATTTTGAGTCGATAATTTTATGACGTAACTGCAAAGATCGAGCGAAAGAACTGTACATAATTCTAAACAAAGGAAATTATTTGTTCACACTTTCAGATAAATATAAACTTTTGAAATAATAAAATAACATATACTGTTACGACTTCGGGGTTCACAAATTATAATCGTCGTTTATTTTAAAAACACTTTAATGTCTACGATCATTTAATACTATGAAAGCACAAATAATATCGAGCCGCACACTTGTCTAACAAATAACACTTCTATAAACTTAATCGTTGTACTAATTCGCTAGCTACATACATCGCTTTCTAAATAAAACTGATTTAAATATCCCACCTTTTTCTAGAATAGCGGCGAACAAATATCGAACATTCCAGCAAATTCTACCACCATCCGAAACGAGTCTGGAAAACACCTTGCCTGCATCATAGGTGGCGCGACCAGTCTAAAAATAGAATTTACTTCACGGAATGTAAAAATGGTCAGGTAGACTGGCGATAAAAAAATAAAAAGAGAATCTTTAATTAACCAAACAACGTAATTAATTTCACAGTGAAGGTGAACTATTAACGTTTCCTTTGTTTTCCATAGCCAATTTTATCGTAAAACTTTTTGGTTACATTGTACGGTGTATTTTTTTAAAAATGCTATAAAGGTTGGCCATGAAAATTAAAACTCATGACGTAGCTTGGCATCTAACACGTGCCAAAACTGATAATTTAAAGTACATGAATGGAGCTAAGACAAGGATTTTCTTTTCCACAGCCACCCCTTATGACATTTAAACAAAAAACACATATTATAATGTTACATTATTAACATATACACGTAAAAAAGAGGTTCAAAATTAATTAGTACGGAATAGAATAAGTAAGTAAGTAAATAAGTAAGTTATATTTATTTGCAACACCAAAGTTACAAAATGTCAGACAAAACAAATATTAGTTACTACAAATTAAATTAAATGACAAAGTTAAAAAACTTAAGAGACAAAAGAAAATATGATTTGATATAAAAGATGCGATACGAACATGAGATGTATGCTATAGTGTGTTACAATTTAGATTTTGAAGTCCAAGAATTCCTGAACACTATAGAAAGCATTCTCCAGGTGGAAGTTGTCAGGCCATTTCTTGAATTGGAAG
The DNA here is from genome assembly GCA_033060865.1 of Dorcus hopei. NCBI lineage: Eukaryota > Metazoa > Arthropoda > Insecta > Coleoptera > Lucanidae > Dorcus > Dorcus hopei. The sequence goes on from CM065425.1 coordinate 11,885,475, forward strand.
GAGTTCTTTGTCTGGATTTCAGCTTTAAGGTGGTTGAAGAGTTTCACGCATAGGTGATTTGTACTCATTTGTACCCGTTTGACTCTGTGGTATGGGATGCTGTACATGTTTTACTGCCTTGTGTCATAGTAGTGGAATTCTTTATTCAACTTGAATTTCTCTGGATCATGGTGCATGTAATTGAGACAGGAATAGTTTATTGACTTACAATTAGTAAAAGTACAGTTCACATTGGACAAGTCAGCCAATTAATTTAATAACAGTTTTGAAATTTTGATATTTCCAATTTACATGCTAGATGTCATAAAAATTGTAGGTGACTTAGGCCCAGTTTTACAATGACGGTTTAACTTTGAGCCGAAGCTTAAACCCTTCACAACAATTGTTGAAATAATCGTTGCTAAGGGTTTAAACCTTAGCTCAAAATTGAACCGCAGTTGTAAAACTGGATCTTAAATGTTCTTCTTTTACGCCTTCCCTCGTGTCAAGTGTCAATTTAAAGAAATTGACAGTTTTTGTGTCACTCCTTTGTGAGACTTTCGGTATCATTGGTTGTATTTTCACAACTTTTAGTGCTTTACAACTTTTATATATTTTGTATTTTGTTATTGTCTTTTTTCGCTTGCTACAACAGATCAGTATTTTGTTGTTGAACTCGAAAACACGGTAAGGCATAGTATAGCGGGAAGTTCAAATTAACAACTGTCATTTTGATGATGGTTCACAAATATATTTTCATGGCCAACTTCCACGTCAGATTAAAAAAAAACACTACATCATTTTTAAATTTACGTTTTATCTTTTAAAAAAAAATAAAGTTTTTCAACAGTATTACAATCTGAAAAATATGTTTTCATTGTGAATAGTCAAAAACCTGTACATTGACTAAAAGATCACACAACTATGCATATTGACAGTCATTTTGTTAATTTAATTTTAATACGCCGATTTCAAATTTGCTGTACTTTTTTCTCTATCACATCAGGACTTTCCACAAAAGAAGGTTGAATATTTAAAAGAACAACGCCACTTTTTTGACATTAAAAATACATATTAAATTGGTGCGATAAAATACAAAGTTGACACCTATCCTTGAATATAAATATGAAATACCTCTTACATCTAAATTACAGTTAACTACCCCGCGATTAGTTAACTCCGGTGTTACAATGATCTTTTCAAACTTTTTCTCATATGTTCATATCCAACATCCTTTTTCCTTCTTTAGCATCCAACAATAATCAACTAGCATGTTCACACTCCACTTCCATTGGAACCTCTTTTCCATATCTTTGATATCTTTCACCTTCCTCTTCACTAAATGTTCCCAAATTGTCTGGGAAATTGTCGAAGTGTGAATGTAACAAAATATACCTTTAGACTCATACGACACTCAAGTTTTTCAAATTTACTTAGCATATTTTCAACAATTTCTTCATAATTGTCACTTTTATTGATTCCCAAAAAATTTCAATTACATTTGTAAAAGTTTTCCATGCTCGTTCTTTTGTATCAGTTATCGTTGACACAAAGTTTATATCTTTTATCAATTTTCGTACATCTCGCCCAGTAAATATGCCTTCTTTTACTTTAGCATCAGATATCTTTGAGAATTTTAACCTGAAATACTTGAAACAATCTCCTTCTTTCGGTAAAGCCTTGACAAATTGCTTCCTTGGTCTCACAATTCAAGAACGTAGCGAAAACTGTAGCATGCTATTTAAAATAAGCGACTTGATAGCGACTTCCGGTATAAACGGAAGTATCTTGAAGTCAGTTTTGTTTTATTTGAAAAGATCCTTTTGAAATATCTCTGCTCCGTAAATTTCAAATTTCTATCTATATTTCTTCCTTGAAAACTTTTAAGGAATCCTTTGCGTGAATAACCCTTTAGAGATTAAGACCTTTAATTATGTATTACAAGAAAAACTTGATGTGATGGATTATTTATATTATTTTTCCTGGTATCTGTTAACAAATAACTACTACAAACCGTTATCACGATTACAGAATTTTTTTTAGTTGCATAGCTGTGTTATTTTTGTTATGCAAGTGCATATAAATATGTATTTGAAAAACGAATTGAAATAAGAAAAACAGCCCAAACTGTACGCCAATCGCCAAATCGATTTTTCTTATGCCGAAAGTCATATAAAATAGCCCAATTGACGAAATTTCGCCCAAACTGGCAACCCTGAGTAGATCTGGAGCTAGTTTATGTCTGATGAACAATAAACCGAAAACGAAATGGAAATTATGGTCCTTACTCAGTATCAGTAAGCGTTAAGTTAAAATTGAAATGTTCCAACCCAAAATGTTATGTTTAATGTAGATGCGTATTTCGACAGCTAAGCTGTCATCCTCAGTACACTATCTTAGCCGTCGAATTACGCATCTGCGTTAAAAATAATATTGTGGGTTGAAATATTTGATTTTAATTTATCAAAGCACATTAGTCTCCTCTCTCCTGTATGCAGTTTCATTTTTATGATTGAAGATACTTTGAATTTGGCGCCATGGTTTTTTGTGTATTTCACGTTTTAAATGTGGCTAGGATGAACAAAGATCAATTATTTATTTGTTAAATTTCAGAGTCGACGCGGTATTTTGTTTGTTTGGTTTTCGCAAGCGCAATTTTTTATGTTTTACTTCTTTTAATTTTTTACTATTACTATACCTAATATCAGAAGAAAAATGGCAAAGCCGAGTGTCAAAACCGAGCGTTGCCAACCTAATAACAATTTAGTTTGGTCATTAAAAATCACATTATATGCACATCTTTTTATCAAAAAGCGTCAGTGCCCTGTATTTTTAAAATTGAAGCACTTTCTGGTCCATTGAAATTTATCAAAAATTTCGTCGTACATCGAAATACCCTGGAGCGATATTTTTCACTTTTATGACAAAAGGGTGTATTTGGATTTTTCTCCATTTTCACTTTATTTGAATAATAATATCTTATAAAATAATAAATTATAAACAACTTGACTATGCGTGCAACCTGTAAGGATATTTTACTTAGATTATACAGGATGAGTTTTTAAGCGCCCCTTGTTCCACAGCTCGTTTATAGAACGAGATAGATTTTTTCTTTCACAAGGACATTCTACCTATTGAACACTATAACCTAAAATTATTTTGATACCTACAGAGTGTTATGTAAAATAATGGCAGCATGCAGCATGGAATACCCTGTGTATTTTCTTATAGACACATAACACTTGAACCTCTAAGCAGTAGCACTTAAAATATTTATATTTATTTAATCAACTAAAAGTAAATTAATATTTTGTTGAAAACGGTCTGATTTTCTACTCCTCTTGAAATACTTACTGTAAACGTATTGTTTCTCGTACAGCAATTAAAAAATCGGTAGTAAACTAAAGTATAAGAAATAACATTTTATTTGTTTTTTCAAATGTTCAAGCCTGCGCAATTGTCAGATTTTCAAACTGCCGTTATTCAATGTTTTTAAATGCAATCCCCTCTATCTCTTTTCACGAACAGACAGTGTTCATGTTCCTCTTCAATTCTGTTATAGGTTTTTTGTATCTAATCCTTACAGTTTTTTTGCTATGATAAACTTTTTCCATTTTTTACTCTAAAATCAATATTAAAAAGTTACTTAATGTACCGTATTTTAATTTCTTTAACACAACGCCCTGTATTTCGTAAAACAGATGGATAACATCAATGTTTGCATTTGATTACAGACTCTTATTACATTATAATCATCGTATTTTTGTTGCAGTACAGTTCTTTTACTTTTTTTAATTAACAATATTTCAAAATTGATTCGATGTAGTTCCTAAGCTTTTATTGTCTTAATTAACATTAATAAAATCTGACACAACAAAAGTGTCTGCAAATAATTACCTTAATGTAAAAATTCTTTTACTTTAAAAAATTATACAAATAATAAATTAATAACCTAACAAATAAATGAAAATCGGTGAATTTCTTTTCTTCCAGTATTAAGATTTTATTAATTCAAATGTTAATTAAGACAACTGAAGCTTAGAAACAACATCGAATAAATTTTAAAACATTGTTAATTACAGCAAAGTAAAAGAACTATTTTATAACAAAAATACGATGATTATAATGTAATAAGAGTCTGTAATCAATCGTAAACATTGATATTATCCATCTGTTTTATGAAATAGAGGCCGCTGTGTTAAAGAAGTTAAAATACGGTACATTAAATAACTTTTTAATACACTGTAAGAAATGGGGGTAAATTTACAGTGATAAGTACGATAATATTACAGCGATAAGTATGGTAATATTACAGCGAAAGCTATGTGAAAAAAAGTGTTGTAAATATACAAGGTATTTCGGGGTAATATCACATTCGGTTTGTGAAAACACATTAAAATGTACAGTATATTTCCTCCCATTACATTAGTAATACATAGTATTAACGTGTAATTTTACAGCGATAATCGCGGGTCATAAAGTTGCCCGCGATTATGTAACATTTTTTACAGTGTAGTGATTTTAGAATAAAAATGTAAAAAGTTTATTATAACAAAAAGACTGGAAGGATTAGAAACAAAAAATCTATAACAGAATTGAGGAGGAACATGAGCACTGTCTTTTCGTGAAAAGAGATAGAGGGGATTGCATTTAAAAACATTGAATAACGGCAATTTGAAAATCTGATAATTGCGTAGGCTTGAACTTGAAATAATTTTAGGTTATAGATAAGTAGTAGTACTCAATAGGTGAAATCTCCTTGTGGAAGAAAACATTCTATCTCGTTCTCTAAATGAGCTATGGACGAAGGGGTGTTTAAAAACTCACCTGTATAAACTAACCTAATTATTTCCAAAAATGGAACATATTCTTTCAAAATACATACACGAAAAATGCTGTCCTTAATTTTTATACAAGGTGTCTTACAACATGTGGCAAATATTCACACCACGCCATTCTATGTTAATAACAATAACTGAGCAGAAAATTATAGTATCATTTTCCTCTTATAAGTTAGGAAGTTACTGAGTGTTGAAAGTTGATGCTAATTTAATAAATATTACTAAATATTGTCAAAATTTTATAAAACATGCAATAAATTATGTGGGTATGTAATTAACAAAGTGTTTTCGCCTTCTTCTTTCCTGGTTTATTTCTAACTTATATTTTATTGAAGCAAATTCTTTGCACTTTATAATTTGAGAGTATGCATGCGGGCAACCACATGGTATAAATATTTATCGATTGTTATAATACACCCTGTATAATAAATTTTATTATAATAAAGCAGTGGCGACCGGTGCATGCGAATGGAATGGGCACAGGACAAGGCCGAAGCATTATGTTCTCTCTTCGATGTGTAATAAACAGAGATAGCGCTTAGTAAGTATATCGTGTGGCTCCCTGAATCGGATTGATCGGCCGCCGCTGTAATAAAGTAAGATGGGGTTCATGTTAATTCATGCACAAAAATTATCGCCAAATTTTAATTCAAATTAAATGCATATTTGCAAAAAGCTGCGATCAGTATTTTATACAGAAAATGAGGTGTACCTACTTATTGCAACCCCTCTGTACTCAGCATTAAATATTTAGCAAAATCAAAGAAAGTTAGATTATAAAACTGTAATACAAAATTACAAAAATTTTTTTGCTTAAAATAGGCCACATTAAAAGAAGGATTTGAAGAATAATAAGTACAATACATACCGTATGTTTCGTTTTTAGTCGGAAACGTATGCGCACAACGTGACGTAGCGTTTGTAGGGGTCGTGTTGTTGTGGTAACATATTCCTAACAAGACAGTTTTCGAAACGATTTACAAATAGTTAAAAATCAATTTCAATTTTCATATAAAAAGATGTTTCTTTTTACGTTAACTACACTTAATATATTCACGATTGTAACCTTACTTTTTCAATTCAATTTTATTCAGGCAAGTGGGATTGTTATAGATTTGAAAAAATGTTTTTACCTTCGTAGAAAATTTTTTTAGTAGCTGAGAAGCGCAGTGAAAAAATGGACAATGATTGATTCAAACGCAAAGTCACAGATCGTGACGTCACTACTTCAGGAGTCCCTTTGGACGCACTTCCTCGACCACATACAGCCTGTGTAGCAAAGTCAACGATTGCATTTTGCATCCTTTATTCTATAATATTACCATTTCTTTTCCACCTCCGCCTTTTTTAAGGTTCCAATGAAACAACTGGTATATTAAATTACTGTTCTACTGTAAATACTTTGAAAAATTTGTACAAAAGGAAAGTAGTCGCGACCCGCCGGCACTATTTTGAATAACTCTGACTTAAATTTTATTAATGAAATTAAGGCCCAGTTGTACATACAATGCCAGTTTAAATTTAAATTGAAGCTTAAACTCATAACAACGATTATTTCAACAAGTGTGGAGCAATCAGACAAAAGCAGATAAATCCATTTTTCATGAAAAATGAGTGGTTTCATAGGAGTGAGATAAATCCATTGGTGAAATCAGTATCAAGTTAAACAAGATTAATCCTATCGAAAAGAGTTCAAAATTTAATGAAGCAGATAAATCCAAAGCATCAGTATTTTTAAATTTATGATTCAACTAAAACAAGACACATTCATTTTTGAGCAGTGTATCATTTACCTGGTTAGAAACAAAAATGAATTTTACTTTCCTATTTCAAGTAACAGCAATAAAAATAATTGTCTTGTTCTATTTCAAAATCAGATATATCCATTTCAATCAAGCAAGCAAAACAAGATAAATCCATTTTAATTTTATTAATAAATCGTAGTAAATGAGTTGAAAAAAATTAAGTCTCATATTTTAACTGTATAATTCCTAAGCTTCATAGAATGCATGCACTATTTCTCATTTCAACTTTCGGGCATGATAGATAAAGGTTTTCCATTAATAACTGGAAACTGTTTAAAGTGGATCTATCTGCTTTTGTCTGATCGCTCCACAATTGTTGTTAAGGGTTTCATATTAGACCTTCGTCATTAGTTTTGGAATCATTTAATAAATTGCTCTATAAATTTAAAGGAAAAGACATTAACATAATTTATTTATATTTATTATAATACCGTTAGTTTCTAAAATATCTATCTTTGCCTCAAAGTCGTTTTGAAGAAAATTGTTCTATAAGGAACACTTTTTTGTGAAATCAATAAATTTTATTATTATTTCATTTATTTATGTTATTTTTTTGCAGAAAATTCTAGTTTCGTTCATTTTTTACGATTAAATATTTGTGTATTGTAAAAAAATAGTTTATTGCAGAAACGCAGTGGTGTCATGAATTTCTATTTGTTTTATAATTTATTGTTTTATCTCTATACAGTATGTCTCTAAAATGCATGGTCGGGCTTAGCCACAGATTCCTGCACTCAACTTTTCTGTTTTGTGTGACTATGTAAATAGTAAGACATAACAAATTACAAACACACCAAAAAGTTTCCTAATAAAGTCTCTTTCTAAAGCGATATAAATTTAACTTATTTGCCTAACTTGTAAATAGTTGCTGCAAAATCTATTTTTTATTATACGTGCGTCAAAATCTCTGTTTTTAAAACTAAAAAGCGTGCGAAAAAGGGCGATTAAAGCACCGCGTGTTTTAAAGTTGCGTGGGAACAACATATACAATCTCCATGTTACCGATTAAAAATGCGATCCACAGGCAACTTTACAAAATGAATTTAAATTTTGATGTCTTTCTAATTTTCACATTTTAGCGCAGGTATAATAAAAAATATCGTATAATACGCGTGCATAAGAGCCTTTAAAGCACTTGCGCCGTTAAAAGCGCTCCTCTGCGCGTCGTGCTTTTAAACCCGTCGCGCGTGCTTTAAAGGCTTTCTTATGCACTTGTATTATAAGATACTAACGTGGAAACCAACTGCAAATTATTGAAACCATTTAAAAAGTCGAATTTATACTTCATTATTTCACCGTAGATTAATTTCCTCATAATCATAAGTTAGCCATTTGCTTTGTGCATGCCCCAAAGTGATTCATTTAGAGCTTATCAAAGCGTCACGTAATGTTTCTCTTTTTTAACTTACTTATACTGCACGATTTTAATTTTGTATGTTAGAATTTTTTCTCTCTATTTTATTAGAAATGTCTATTTAATTTAATTGTTTTTGTTTTAAAAAACATTTCGACGAAACAGTTCGTTTATAGCCGGTGATGGCAGAACAATTTGTAACAATTATTCGGAAATCCGTTCTTTACAAGCACGCACTCAGAAAGGCATTAACAAATTAATAATTTTCATTAGAGTAATTTGCTGTGTAAAACCGGAAAGCCTATTTACTTATTATCATTCGGAGCCCTCTGAAAATTCCGTTGCCCTGGAAACATGAGCTCCATCGGGCGTCGCGACGCCCCGAACTACTACGAGTCCCTGCAGTTTAGTTTAAGCTACGCTCACAGAGATGCTGATGTGTTGCGTAATAAACAAACGTTCTGTATAAATCAAAGTGGTGGTTGAATTATTCTTTTTTTTTGTACACATGCTCTAAAACACAAATTTACTCTAAATGGTTCAATATTATCACTGCATCCATTCATGAACACGATCCTGACACGATCGCTGCTGGGTTTACATTTTTAATGTGCACTGATATAGCTACATTACATAATTCACATCCGATTAAGATTTCATTATTTAAGTATCTCTTTTCTCTTATAATTTGATTTGGCAAATAATTTGTGGTGGTTGTTTATTAAGCGGGACAGCTTTTAAAATCGTTTTTCTGAAAAAGCTGCGCCAACATGCAATGAAACGTGAACGTTTTAAAAGCTGTTTGACAAAAGCCATATTCTGTTAATGAATTTATTGATGGGCGCAAATTTTCTCGTTTTTTAATTTTAAAAAGTACATCGACCTTTTAACTTCCTAAAGCGTAAATCAAAATCTATCCGTGTTTAAAAGAAAGTGTAGGATTCTTTTTCAAACTACATAGTTAATTAAAATTTGAATGACAGAATAGTTTTGAAAATAGCCGAACTTTCTTGGTACCAAAACAATGAACCGCGCAAACGTTGTTAGTTCAGTCCGCCTATTATTTTGAAATTTAAAAACATGGCGACCGTCCAAAAATTAGCGAGTCGTTCGTCTTGGCTGTTTTATTATTAAATTCTTTGTCGCTGGAACTGGAATGCGAAGTAACTGACCTGAACATACATATGTAAGTTAGTTCGCTCTGGTTACGATTTAATTTAGGTTGTGGGCTGTCACAGTTGCGTGGTCGTTTATTTTTGTTTCGTTTTAAGAAACCAAAATGTTTTTAAAATACATAATTTTAGTCTATGCAACATAATGTAATAAACAATCCCCCAATGCTTATACTATTCCATAGAAATAATTCTCAAAACCCCTTCATACAGTATGAGTGAAAACGATTGAAGACAGTTTGAATTTCCCGCCCGTCTCTATCTAGTGATTTTTATTCTTTGTATTTGGCATTTGTAAAAGATAATGATAGCCACACATTTAAAATATCATTACACTAATGATTTGATTTCGGCGTTTCTTAGGACATTTCAGGGCCGGACTTGTTTTATCTCATTCGCACAAGTTTATAAAACAATAAAAATGCGATTTATTTTTAAATATTCGGTTCGGTTATACTTCGTGGCGTGTGTTAATAATTTAATATTACATTAAGATCCAGACCCGCTAGTGATGTCATGGTCACCGTGAGCCATATAGTTTATGATATGATATTTATGATAGGACGGCGGCGGACAAGGACATTGCGTTGATTTTTTTGTGTGTGAATAATTAAATTGAACTTATTTATGACATAAGAAATAAAGTTTAATTATCTAAATCTATTAACACATGTTATATTAATGGTAACAATTAATTTTTTTTATTAAATTCATTTACCTACACTTCTTCAATTTAGGTGAAGAGCTATTTACAGCATATACATTTTTATATAGTAATCTGATAAATGGTCGTGTATAAACAATTAACTGCAATTCTTATTCATAGGTCTCTGTCATGATGTCATCTTGATCGATTTATGAGTTATGAACAGGTCGGCGGGCGCTTCAAAATTCGTAAACAATGTTTTTGTGGATGTAATAAAATCCGCCTGGAATATTATCAGAGAATCATAAATCTTCTATTTTAAAAACTTAAATGTGCGCATGAGATAAAACAAGTCCGGCTCTGAAATATCCTAAAAACGCCGAAGTCTGCTAATGACATCTTATTATCTGCATAATTATTGATGGTTAATGATTATTACATTAACCTCATTACCCAAATTTGAGTCTCAGTGTGCCCCCTATAAATTTAACCAGCTTTACAAAAAAAAATGAAAGGCGGGAAATTTAAACCGCTCTCAATCATTTTCGCTTATGCTGTATACATCTATCGCTTATGCTTGCTTACAATGATAAATTTTTAAAGTTATTACGTGGTTAATATTAAATAGTTTAATTTTGGCGTTAATAAAGCAAATCTGTCGTTGTTAACATTCGGCAACAGCCGACGAAACGACTTGTTCAGAATATAAATGTATTACAAATTTGTTAAATAATATTGAACGAATATTTTTATTTTTATTATTTATAACTATAGAGTAACGCACCGACGCGACCAACCGACATGTCCAAAATACATTCACCGGCAAAAAAACCGGATCACAAAGTTTTACGAATTATGTTATGTGCAACATTTATGTATTTCGTGACGTTTAAGGTAGCCGTGGTACTTAGGCCCGGTTTTTCAATGTTAAGTTAAACTGTAACTTTCGGTTTATTTCCATACCGACAATTGTGTTCTTATGGGAGTAAACTGAAGGTTAAAGTTAACTTGCGATTGAAAAACCGGACCTTAGAAATGTCATATGATTTTTTAAAAACAAAATTCGCAATAGAAGTGTCACCATTGTTGATATTTCTACTGTTGTTTAAGAGTAACGCATTTATTGTTCCGCAACAACAAGTTTAATTTTGTTGTGCTAATTTTTGTCAATAAACACAACACTGTATTTTGTAACATTAAAATGCCGTTGCAAGATGTGTAGCTCTTGTGGAGGATGGGCGCAGCGAGAACTGTTAATGCTTCCTACAGAAATGTTCAATGGGCTGTTGTTCGTTATCGCGAAACACAGACCTATACTAGAAAACCTGGATCAGGGAGAAAAAGGGCTACAACAGCACGCGATGATCGGTATCAAGTCTTGAGAGATCGCAAGTTTAGGCTAGAAACCGCCTTGCTGAAGTTCGAGGTACCAATGTAAGTGAACGAACAATTAGAAGACGGTTTGAGGAAGCAAACTTACGATCACGAAAACCAGCTACAGGTCCAAAACTCCTCCCACAACATCGACGTACATCGACAGTGCCAGAAGTCACTTGAATTGGGAACACCATCAATGGAATAACGTACTATTTACTGATGAGTCCAGAATCGCATTGCGATCTCCAGGTGGACGCCAGAGAGTTTGGAGAAGGACTGGAGAACGGTATGCTGAACACCGTTCAATAAGAATTCTGTTATGGTGTGGGCAGGCATTTCTTTTCATGCTCGCATGGAACTTGTATTCATAGATAGACAAGGGTTCACTAACTGCTGACAGGTATATAACGAACAGTTTGGAAGATTAAATTTCGTAGGTGACGAGTTCATGCTAATGCATGATAATGCTCGTCCTCACACTGCAAGAATAGTACTGCGTGATTTTTTAAATTTTTTATCAACAATTATAAAGGAGTGCAATGATGTACTTTTCACTTAAGCTAAGACATGCCGTCGAGATTTCACGGCAAGAGTTGATAAAAATCACTCGGTACAACAATACCCGAATACCGTCGGTATTGAAGTCATGATGTAGCCATCGCGTAGCCCTGATTTGAATCCCATAGAGCAGGTATGGGAAATAGTCAAACGACGAGTGAGAGCTCGAGATATCTCACCACAGACCATAGATGACTTGCGAAATATTCTTCAAGAAGAATGGGAGAACATTCCGCAGGAAAATATTCAAACTGTGATTAGGAGCACGAATGCGCGCTTAGAATGTGTAATGAGAGCTAAAGGAGGAAATACACGATATTAGAGCAACTACGAGTATTATTAAAGGCGACGGGCCACTGCGCGCGAAACTAAGCTAAGTTAAGCGAAACTAAGTTTTTTGAAAATTAGATCCAACGTAATCTTACGCGGACGAGGCAACCGAGCGAAGATAAACATTGTTTTATATCTTTGCTATCCTAACTTCGCTTCCCTTAGCTTTAGTTGCCACGTTCGCGTAAGATTACGTTGGATCTAGTTTTCAAAAAACTTAGTTTCGCTTAGTTTAGCTTAGTTTCGCGTTCAGTGGTCGCCTGCCTTTGAGAAGTGATCTTGGACATTTTTTTTTATGTTTGTTTAACCGGTGTTTTCAGCATTATCGCTATTTATTTTGTTTATTTTGAAATAAATTATGAAATTGTCTCGACATTTTTTATGCGCGATAACGAGTTATGTGTATCATATTCCTTAACACAGGCTGAGAAAACGAATTCACAAAATTTAAAGTGATCCGGTTTTTTGCCGATGAGTGTATAAAAGCAGAATTAATTTTGGTCCCAACCCATATATCAATAACAAATATGTATATAAATGAAATATTACTAAAGGAACTTAAAATTTGCTTTTGACTTTATGAAATTATTGTTTAAAAACTTTTTTTTTTCATCAAAGAACAACGCCATTACTCTCTAATTGTCAATATTTAGGAGAGCCATCCACTAACCTTTTCTCGACCAACACTGCTTCTCAGATAATTCTTTTTATTAATTTTATATTTAAATGAAATCTTTCTGCATTGACGATTGTCACTAGCGGCTAGTAGAATAAGAAGTAATAGATAAGCTGTATGTACCTACCGATTGTTTCATAGAAGCTTGAAAAAGGGAGGAAGCTAAATTATAAATCTTGTAAAACAATTGAAGAAAATCAATTATTTTGACTTAGCACTCGATAAATAATTGCAAAAAGCTTTTTGTTTTCTGTTCGGTTTATTTTTCCACGAAATCGGCAATATCTTGGTGTCTTTGGAGTAAAGGGAAAAAAATCAACAATTCGTTAATTTTATTGACTAGAAGTTGTCATAATTTCAAATGTTTTCTTCTCTTTATTTAGTGGCAACATTTTTTGTGAAATCGATCGTCTTTTTTTGTTTTCTTTTTTTTTCGTAATCTTGTTCCTGCGCCTTTTTTTTGTTAAGATTTATCTCCATGACCTCCAGCTTATAAAGCGCTTTTAAAAATGTCTATTAGTGATGAATTCATTGAAACATCTGTGGCACCCCGCTGGGTCTTGAAAAAATTACACGCCCTTCTTCCACGATCGCTTCTCCACTTACGCTTTTCGATTACGAACAAAAAAAGTTTATTGCACAATTAATCGTTTATTGTTCATTTGACTTTCTTTGATCGAAACTACTCGGCATTGCTGACGAAATTCTTCAAGCTAGGACTCGAATAGAATAATGGGCAAAAAGTGCCTTGTTTTCTGTTCTGTTATTTGTTTGGAATCAGCAAAATTATTTTTTGTGAAACTGTTTGCCTTTGAAGTACAAAGAAAAAATTTCAAAAAATTATCATCTTTCGTTAACCAAAAGTTGTCATAATTTCGATTTTTTTCCTTTATTTAGTGTCGAGATCCTATGTGAAATCAATCGTCTTGTGTTTGTTTGCTTTTTTGTAAACTTCTTTAATAAGCGCCTCTTTTGTTATGATCTAAAGAGATCATTTTGGGCACCCCTGAGTCCGACAATTGCCACCGTTCGCGCCACCTTTGATTATCTATAAAAGAAGTTTGTTGCACAATTTCTATTTATTCTATTATTGTTCATTTCACTTTATTTTGTGAAAAATGATTTCTTTAACTTAAAAGAAAAAAATACGATCGATACCACTCGTCAGAATTTCGACGTTTTTTATTTGGTTTTGGCGACGAAATTGTTTATGTACTCGGATTGTCTTTTGTTTTTCTTTTTTCCCTTTTTTTTCAGAACAATTGAAGAATACATTTACGCTAAGAAAAATTTTTTGAGATACAACTCGAAGAATAATTATTGCAAAAAATGTCTTGCTTTTTGTTTGCTTGTTTGTTTGTTCCCTTGAAGTCGACAAAATTCTTTTTTTTTTTTTAGAATAGATAGAAAGACAAAAATTCAAAAAGTAATCATCTTTCGTTAATCTTGTTGACTGAAAGTTGTCATAATTTTCGTTCTATATTTGGCGACGAGGTTCTTGTGAAATCAATCGTTTTTGTTTGTTTTCTTTTTTGGAAGCGCCTTTTTTATTGTGATTTTACTGGGCGTGAACCTCACAGTGCCCTAATATGCAATTGCACCCCCTGCTCCCCCGATCGCTGTACCGCTTATTATATTTTTTATATAGACCGTTCATAAATGATTGAAAGTCGTTTAAATTTAACGCGCAGTTGTGTTAGTAATATTCTTCCTATAACGTTGGTATTTCTGAGTACCAGTAGCGTGCTACGTGTACGTTGTATTTCTATATTTTTTAATTTTATTTTTATTGAAAATGGGAAGATGTAACTTGACGTAAAAAACTGCTCATCAGTACAATTCATATAAATAATTGTTTTAATAAATTGGCTTTTGTAATTTTCCCTTGTGCCGCCCACGGTAAAGAAGTATAGTATTTAGTCCCAACTTTTAAAAATAATTCAATCCAAGTGCCTTTCAATCATTTTTGAACGCTCTATATTTTGCAGTTTAAAACTGCTGCTCCTTTTCTATAACGTGGCTGTCTTTTTCTTGTTTTTTTTTTAATCTGTGGTGATTGCCCAACCGGGTCCTAAGTCAAAGACTTGTCAGGACCTCAGGAGCGGGAGTGTATTTGAGTGTGTGTAAAGTGTTCCATGGCTTTGTTACTTCCAACCTTCTCGCCGTTTAAGGGGAAGCAGTGTCGAATTTTATTCCCAACACTGAAGGGTGCCTGAAGTCGATACCGACCACCCCCGAGAAAAATCCCGAGTGCGGTTCGAACCGACGACCATGCGATTGCAAGGCCGGTCCTCGCCATCTTTCTTCTTAACCATAAATGTTAAGCGACTAACGACACATTCTTATTGGTTACTCCCTAGTGGTTAAAACATTCTGTAGAAACACCATAAAATTAATTTATGTACATTCAAAAGCTTAATTACTAAAGTTAAAAGAGCTGTATAAATGAGGCAGAAGAAATTCTACGGAACAGTTTAAAATTAATTAAAAAATCATCCAAAAAACATGCTACGACACTGCTTACGAAATGCAACCCTACGTTTTATAAATGCGACAGTTTAAAGACAGATTGACGTATAAAGTTTTATGATTATTATTTTATTGGCTTCACACAGTGTGACCTTGACACACATCTAAAATTCGTTTTATTACATGTTTGACAGCTGGGAACGACAGTCTGAGTTATTACACGATATTATTGAATGAAGTTTAAATTGCTGGGGATGTTCAAGAAATATCAGAAGCTCAAACAGGATTACTAGAAATTGATGTCGGTCAAATTACTAATACGGAATTATGGCGAGGTTCCGAGGAATCCCCGAAAATGAAAAGCGATTTATTATACCTGCAATTCATTACTTATTAATGACCTAGCAAGTTACAGCTGTTTGTAAAGACTTTTGCCGATGTGAAAGTCACACGGAGACATAAAACAATAAAACTTTATTAAATACAACTGAAGAATGCACAAATTTTAACTGTGTCTAGTGCTGTGCCCTTGATTTTCATTTACATAGAATTTTTTAACATTTTTCCTGTACTCGGTATCGCTTCTCTTCATGGTTTCTTTCTTTTGCAGAACAATTGTCAGTCACCCTGTATGTAATTTATTTTAACTTAACGTCTTAACATAACCAACCATTCGGTGTACGTCGATATGTCGTCGCAGATCGAGAAAAGCCTTCTCAAGATTGAAAAATTTTGAGGAATAATATGTCAACGTATAACGAAACATAAATTATATAATGTTATAGGAAAATGACAAATGATTTCAACCCACGTGACACCGCCGTATAGGCGACTCATTGTACTCTGTTGGCAGCAATGCAGTGGCTGTGTGTCAAATCGTTCGAGGATGTAATGCCTGCGATTTACAAAGGCATCGTAATTTACATGAGTATCTAGCAATGCTTGGTTAAAGTGGATAACACAACAGAACTTACAGCCACGAATGTCAATGATAAGTGCACGCTAATTTGAAACAGCAACCTCACGTTTCTCAATGTTGCCACTTCTAGAAAACAAAACCTAATTCAACAAATTGGTCACATGGATTGAAGTAATTTATGATTTCCCTGTACAAGTTGTTACCAGATAATAATTACGGTATTCAAAATTTGTTAAATAAATTCACAAATTAGTAATGTTTAAAAGACACAATAGCTCTCATATTATAAATGCTAACTGTTGTTTTATGCAATCATTTTTAATTTTTCCGTTTCCTTTTCTAGGGTTTTCGATTCGCTGCTCTACAGCAGCACTCTCAGAGTATCTAACATCTCCTATTATCACATGTGGTTAGAACAAGGTGGAAATGTTCTGAGAGCGCTTTTGAGCACAGCGAATCGAAAGCGCTATGTCATTTATCCATTAGAGAAAATGCAGAACTTTGATTAATCACTAATCAGTAAGAAGTGATCAAGAGTTGGCGATGCAACCGATCGTGCATGTTCCTTCAGTCACTTTTGACGTTCCTATTCGAACTTAATCTTAATTGGAAATTAAGATTAAGGGCCAGTTGTTCAAATATTTGAACCACGGTTCAGTTCAGAACTTGGCTCTATTACCATGGTAACACTTGTAAAGACATATCTTGTCGTAATCATAGAACCAAGTTCAAAGTTGAACGTTGTTTGAGCAACTGGCCGTAAGTAAGATTAATCTTAATTTGAAATTGAAACGTTCAAAGCAAGAAAAACATTTTATTGAAAAAGAAAAACTGCGTGGCTAACGTTAAACAACATTTCCGGCGTGTTATTTATGTCACAATTAGTTGACAATATGACGTTGCATACGTTGCATTTAAATTCCAACGCCTACTCTAATTTGTTTTTTTTTATTGATCACTGGTTATATTGTAATGATGAGGGTTAGTTAACATAAGCAGATTTTATCTTTGTAAGTATCGCCCGCTTTGTAACACAAATTAAATCATTTTGTGTAAACTATTGCGCGACAGGCAGTTTTGCCCTAAGTGCATTGTCGAGCATCGATTTCAAAAGCACTTAAGCTTATTTGCTGGTTCGGTAATTGCTAAAATTTCTCGTGCACGCTTGCATCAATTTCAAACCAGCGTTCGCAAAGCACCACAAAAGCAAGTCTAAATTTGCTATCGGCAATGTGGGATTCACACCTGAACACGCCGCGACGCCGTTGAGTATCGCTCACGACGTCGACGGGCGTCGTTTCACCCACCACACACACACACACACGAACATTCAAGCTCACATTCACATCTGACCCGATTTTAATGCGTTGTGTTTTTCCGCTTTGCATTAAGACGACTTTGTGGCCGCCGCCGACGTTTCGAGCGATTGCGATGTAAACACATTAGTTCGGCGAGAACTAATAAATGTGCTCTAAAAATACCGGTGGTTTGCGGAGAGATTTCAGAAGAAAACCTCGAAGTTAAGCACAGTGCGAAATGATCGACTGGGTCTCTATCGTACGACATTCTCGCCGGCGGTTTTCTAATTACATGTACGCCGTGCCGAATAAAGTAAAGAAAAAACGTCGACAGAAGCCACGCTACGGTTACGGAAATCAGGTTGCCGGTGTTGGTACAGCACACGCCACCAATAGCTGCTCTTGCTGTTGGGCTGAAGAAGTACAGGTATTCAAAACTTTTAATTATGTTTGGAAGTAAACTCAAAATGCATTCAATTCTAAGGCACAGTGTTCATCATAAATTTCAAAACATGATTGGGTGTGTTTGCATTGGAATAGACTATGATTTTTGCTACACTAAAGAATTGGCCCTTTAAGGTAAGATTTGTACTTTGCAGGTACTTCAAATTTACCAGTTGCTTGTGTCTCTTGATGCTAGTCAGTATCACCAACTAATCTCCAAAAATCACAGCCTACTCCTACTATTCGTTAGATATCATGATGGTTAAGGTTAAGACCTATAAGACCTACATCTATTAGGCTAGGTTGCATAAAGGATTTAAGTCAGGATTAAATTTAAGCCAACGTCAGAATGTGACACACAATATGCTGTATGTCATGAGAGTGTCACAATCTAACTTAGATTTAAATTTAATCCTGGCTTAAATCTTTTATGCAACCCACCCTTAATAAATTAATTATTAATTCAATAAGTGGTAATAAAAATAATCGGCGAATAATCTCAAAACGCATTGTTATGTTATTTAAACTAAATCGTCCCAGCGCAGGTTTATTTATAACCTCCATTATTTCCCCGTTAAATCCTATCTGAGTTATTGTTTCGCGAACAATCGAAACCACCTGTGTATCCAAACACATTGTCTTGAAAAGCGGCCTTCCAGTGCTTTAACCGTTGTCTAAAGTACTACACGTTCATTCAGGTAATTTGTGAAGTGCAGGTGCATTTTAGCCGCCGATTTATCAACGCGACTGAAATAGAAACGTGTGTATAACATTGTGTTAAATGTCCCATTATGTTTCCTCCGTAACAAATCGCCGCTTCTTGCCCGGATTATTTACTCCAAAGGCATTGTGAAAGGGGCAGGCTACGTTATTTATTATTATCAAAATAAATGAAATTTCCATTTCAGTTTATACAATAAAATTTCATGGAATTTGGACTGATTTTATTTGCAATTTTGTTTTGTATGTTGTACCCCCAAGAAAATATACCTAAGGTTGGAAGAATGACAATCACAAAATAATTTGCTTTTCGCTCCCTTTTAACTGTCCACAACTGTGCACTAATTAATTATTTTTCGTTGATGTAAAGTTGTAATAAGTTCAAATTTATCTATCTACTGAATGACAGGGATATCCATACTTGTAAACATAAAACTATTACAAGTATTTTGAAAAAAAAAAAACTTAAATACAAGGGATGCTGTAAAGCTAAACATTTATTTTTAATTGTAAAAAGTGATCAAATGAAAAACGAACTAGAGTTGGCGATGCAATCGATTACGCATGTGTGCATTCGGGCGTTGCTTCAGTCACTTTTGACGTTTCTATTCGAACTTAATCTTAAATTGAAATTAAAACGCAGCAAGAAAAACGTTTTACTTAAAAAAATAAATTAAAGCAGATGCGTAAAATGACCACTACCTGCAATTCTACGAACAACTGCGTGATTATTGTTAAACAACATTTCCGGCGTATTATTTATGTCACAATTGATTGACACTGCATTTACATTCCAACGCCTACTCTAATTCGTTTTTGTATTGATCACTGGTTATATTGTAATGATGAGGGTTGGTCAACATAAGCAGATTTTATCTTTGTAAGTATCGACCATTGCCTGCTGCATCAAGATACTTTTGAATTCTATGAATAACTGCGTGAGTAACGGTTAAACAACATTTCCGGCGTGTTATTTGTGTTACAATTGATTGACAATTAGTATGAATATGACGTTATCTTATCCAAGATATGCATTTAAATTCCAACGCCTGCCTTAATTCATTTTTATATTGATCGCTCGTTATTAGTGAAACCGAGCTTTAGGTTATTTTCATGATATTTCACTAAATGAACGTCTCCAAAGTTATTGAGGGGGTAAGTTCTATTTGGGACACTCATTGTGATTTAAAAACTCTCCGGGGGCCTGGGGGAAAAGTTTCTCGAGCCCTAAGTAAATAAATTATTTGATAATTACAACCGCTTATATGCTTTTATGTGATAAACACATGAAATTTCTATGCACTTCAAAGTTATTATGCAATGTATGACTATGCAATAATTTAATTATGTATTGTGAAAAAAAATTTGTGATAGACTACATTTCGTTGCTTAGTCGCTCCGAAGATAGCCTTTTCTGAGGTCGAAACGTGTTGGCATTAAGTAAATCGTGAAACCTCTTCGTTTCTTAGTAACCTCAACGACGTATCCTAAAAATTCATTATTCAGTTTATGGTCACTAATATCAATCGTGGAGCAACTTACCAAAATCAAAATATATTATGAATTTCTGTGAATCACAGCCCCTCCCCCTGTAAAAACCATTCAAAAAATTATCGTCTTACGTTAATCTTGTTGACTCAAAGCCCGTTCACAATGACGTAACGTAACAAAATTAATCACTAAATACAGGTTTGAAACTTTTTTTGTAATGTAAAGACTTAAAATTCTAAACTGAAACTAACGTGTTTAATTATGAACTGTTAATTCGTTTAAATTTAGAATTATTACGTTTACAATAACGTGCATTCAAATGATTAATTTACGTTACGTTAAGTGATTGTGAATCTCAGTTGTCATACCTACTCGTAATTTGTTTTCTTTAATTAGTGACGAGATTATTTGTAAAATCGATCGTCTTTAGTTTGTTTTCTTTTTTTAAATCTTCTTCTAGCGCCTCTTTTGTTATGGTTTTTCCGGCCATGAGGCCGCTGAGCCCTGCTCCTCCGCTTCTCCGATCTCTAAGCCACTAAGAGCTTTTTTCGTTTATGAAGGAAACAAATTTATTGCACAATTGATCGTTTATTGTTCATTTTCATTAATACATCTCAGTAACCTGAAAACATCTATAGTATTACCAATATTTAAAAAAGGAGATTCTAAGAGATTGGACAATTATAGACCAATAAGCCTGCTCTCTGCTTTTTCCAAGATATTCGAGTTTGTGATACACAGTAGACTAACCAGTTTCATCTCGAAACATAACTTATGGAATATAACGCAACATGGATTCCTGAAAAATAAAAATACAGAAACAGCCATATTTACATTGACAAATAGCATCTTGGAAGCCTGGGAAGAAAATTGTATTCCTGGCGGATTTCTTCTGGACTTGACAAAAGCGTTCGATTGTCTGAATCACAATATACTTTACGCTAAACTCGAAATGTATGGAATTAGAGGAACTGCTCTGAAATGGATACAATCGTATCTTACCGGAAGAGTCCAAAAAGTTATCATCGAAAATGGCAATGCTAAACAAGAATCCTCACTAAAAAACATTAAAATAGGTGTACCACAAGACAGTATTCTGAGTCCCCTTCTATTCCTAGTATTCATTAACGATTTGCCACATGGTCTAAAACACATAAAATGCAATGTACAAAACTACGCAGATGATACCTGCATAACAGTCAATGGGCAGACGTTTCCGGAAATAGTGCAGCTAGCTTCTGATAGTCTACAGTCAGCGCAAGGGTGGTTTAATTCCAATGGCCTTATATTAAATAAAACTAAAACGAAATGTATTCTCTTTAAACCTAAGAAATTCGAAGTTGAACCATAACGTATCAACGTAAGTAAAGATGTCTTGAAACTCAACGACTCCGCTTCTTATCTTGGAGTAACGCTGGAGGAAACCCTAAGTAGGAAACCTTATATTATTATACTAAGTAAAAAATTGAGCTCGGTTATTTTTGGAATAAGAACCCTGAGTAAACATACTGGGACAGCAATACTAAAGACAGTAAATTATGCAAATTTCTACTCACTTTGTCAATACGGAATAATTTTCTGGGGCAGCTACTACGAAGTAAAAAAAATATTCATCCTGCAAAAAAAGGTGCTTCGCATCATTCACAACTTACCGTACAATGCATCGTGTAGAGGACTGTTTAAATCTAATAATTTATTAACTGTTTATGCGATCTACATTTATAAATGTATGGTTTTCTTAAGAAAAAATGAACATTTGTTCCTAGACTTCAAGTACAAAAACATAAGCAACTACAACACAAGACACGCGGACTTATATCTTTATCCAACGCACAAGCTGGTGAAATACGAAAAAGGTGCACGTTATATGTGCATGAAACTGTATAATAGACTTCCAAATAATATTAGGTCTCTAAATTCTTTCAACCAATTCAAGAGTTCCGTTTTCAACCTTCTCGTAAACTTGGAACCTTACACCAGTGGCAGATTTCCTGGACATGCGATTCTAAATCTACGTTGTTTGGTTTTCTTTATTATGTATAGTTTGTATTTTTATACATATATATTATGTATTTGACTAATTTCAAACACTGTAACCTGATCTTTATATCTTGTCACAGTTCTGTTTTGAAATATATTTGATTTGATTTGATAACCATGGTTGTTTAAATGAACATCAATTTTTAATGGTTGTAAAAAATTTCTATTTAGTTAGCCCCTCTTGGGTTGTCCTGTTCATTTAAGTGCACATATTATAGTGTTATTCAATTCCCACGTTCGTTGCTAAAAGTTATGATTATGAATATGCCTTACATTCGTGAGCCAAATTTATTCTGCGTTACTTACTGAATACACAAAATTATATTTAATTTTATTTATTTTCTCTCGGGGTGTATTTATATAAAAAAAATATTGATTCGCTTCAAAAATAATTTAGAATTTGAAATAACTTTAATTTCAGATCTTTCTTAATTTTGTGAATAGTGCACCTTTCAACCCTTACAATTTGAAAAGTATTTGTATAATGGTATTGTTTCAATAACCCTTGCAGATTATTGAAGCTGTGTAAAATAATCTGTGTTTCTTTCAACCCTTGCAAATTGAGAGAAGTGTTAGTATATCTGTAACTGCATTAATTGTAATGTGTTATAACTGTAATTCAACTCAACTATAAGAAACTAATCCTTTTTTAGACTTACTGTTTATTCATTTCATTTATAATAAATTCTGTGTTTTTATAAAAATGACTCTCACTCTTCAAAAGAATAAGTCTAATTGAATGTTTCTCGTTGAACAATTTTTTTACCTAAAAACAACTGAAATTATCAACAATTCTCCTCATTGGTTTAAATTTTCAAAATTTCTAGTAAGTTTTATTTCTTTAAGTTTTTCTAATATCAAATTTCTTTTTCAGTGTTTTTATATCTAAAGCTATTACAAATCTAAATAATTCAGCATTTTAAAGATGCCTTGGACTGCGTATTAAATTTCATGGAGAAATAACTTCAAAATTCTTTATCAAAACTCAACTGACATTTCTAATCTAAATTCAAGTCAGTCTAACGTCAGTCGTATAACGTCACCAAATGTCAAACCTTATAAAATTACAATTTACAAACAATATATTTTCACGTACGTGTTTTACAATATTATAATTATGCAACTAATTTTAATTCTTTCGGCAATAATTCTTTATAATCTACTCCAACATCTTCCAACTTATCACTCCTAACTCTCACTCTCCTTCCATTTTCTAAATATATTAACTTGCTTTTTCCAGGTTTACTCTTTTTTATCTCTGGTCAATGCCTTGCTGTACACGGACCCTTTGACTTCCTATTTAACTTCTAAATTGCACGTCAACTCCTGCCACGCAAACTCCTTACATAAATCATCATCTACCCATTGTATCTCTTTTTCTGGAATGGTTATCACTAGAGAGCGGATTCATAAGCACAATAAAAATGAAAATAAGCGCTTAAAAAAGCTTAATGTTTTATGGAAAAAAGCTTTACTTTCACAAGAAAAGCTTTAAAAATGAAACAAAATAAGCAAAAATTCTTATTATTAAACTCAACTGACTCAACGTTGACAAACCAATACATTTTTTTAAATCAAACTCGTTTACATGTTTTGATTAACATGATTTTTGTTTAATTAAGGAATTTATTAATAAGAACAAAAAACAAAAAGAAATAACTCATGAATAAGAACATAACTGTAGCCGCTGCCAAAAAAAGTGGACACTTTCTTGACGTCAATTTTAGATACTAAAACTTTTGCTGTGTGGTTGTAGTTACGAACTTATGCTTACGGATGACATATAGTAAATATTACTGTTTGTCGTCCGTAAGTTTCAGCTCATAATTACAAACACCTAGCAAAAATTTTAGTGTTTAAAATTGACGTCAAAAAAAAGGGTGGACACTTTTTGTCCAACTGTATAAACATCCTATAGTCCTTTTTTGTAATACCCGATGTTGGTAACATACCTACTATCTGAATGTTAGGAAATTTCAAAAAATTCTGTTATATATTAAGGATAAAGCAGACTTCCAACAGAAACTAAAACTTTGATACTGCCAGACAGAGAAAAAAAAAAACAACAAGACTGAGGTTTTATAGTATACTTAAGCCCCGATTTTATAATTGTTAGATAACCTGAGTACATACATATAATACGTTTTGGAATAACGTCGTAGATATGGAGGAACGTTAAAGGATATTCGGCGAATAGTTATTCTGCCCTTATCCTACGATTGTAAAACTGAGCTTAATAATATAATTTATATAGTTTTTCTTATTTTTACATTAACATCTGCTATAGAAAAAAAATTATACATGATAAAATTTAATTATCAACTCAGGAAAAATAATTCACTTACTTAATACTTTCCGCTCGTCGATAAAATTCAATTTTAACCTAAAGTTCAATTTTTTGTTGTATGTCGATCGTATACCGGGTGATTCGTGAGGAATCCTCCATATTTAAATAATGTGTTTAGGAGACCACAACAAACAAAAAAAGTCTAGTAAACATATGGTCAAATGTCAACCCTTACTAAGGTATTGTTCAAAATTGTATTTAATCAATTGAAAACATAAAAAACATCTTTACGACAGAAATTACGTTTTCACTAAATTTAGCAATATTTTAAGAGAATTTAACTAGAAAATAATTGTAATTGTCACATTTATTTTAGCGTTCATTAGTTAAAACAATTATTTTCTAGTTAAATTCTCTTAAAATATTGCAAAATTTAGTGAAAACGTAATTTCTGTCGTAAAGATGTTTTTTACGTTTTCAATTGATTAAATACAATTTTGAACAATACCTCAGTAAGAGTTGACATTTGACCATATGTTTATTAGACTTTTTTTTGTTTGTTGTGGTCTCCTAAACACATCATTTAAATATGGAGGGTTCCTCACGAATCACCCTGTAGATCTGAAAATATACGACGAGATGACATGGCATAACAAAAGCCGCAAGGCTATTTCACGAAAATTAGAAGAAGATAATTATATAAAAGTTGACTTATCGATCGATTGGCATGTATAAAAAAAATGAACTGTAAATGCAATGAATTCCAGAAACTTTGTTTTTATTTTTTCCAATGACAGATCAAAAAATTTAAACAATAATAAAAAATTAAAACTTGAAGAGACGTAAAAAAGCAGTAAATATGCGTGTAAAATTAAATATGCATAAAATTGTAAAAATAGCAAAAAAAAGCATTAAAAAAATTGCGTCAAATAATATCAAATTTTGAATTAGTTACAGAGTATGAAACGTGTAGAGTTGCTATTATCCCTACGAAAAGCATAAAAGCTAGAAATCCGCTCTCTAGTTATCACTGTTATCAGTACTGCTGCATCACCTTCCTCCTCTCTATTTAAGAAGTTATAATTGTAATAATGTATCTATGTGTTTAATGAAAATGTTTTTTATGTGTGTAATTTTTTTTTCTTTTATTTATTTTATTTTTTTTATTTATTCTTTATTGAATGATACCTAACGTAGCAATATGTTTTAGTTCAGGGACGCACGTGATGTCCCAAAGGCCCCAAAATAATTTCAAAAATCTTAGAAAAAATCATTTTGCTTTGGACATAAATTTCAGCTCAAAGAATGAAATTTGGTGACTGAAAGGGTTAACTTTAAAAAAATACGATCGAAACTACTAGTCGTAATTTCGACTTTTTTTTATTGTTTATTGACAAAATTCACTGTCCCCTCTTTTTCAATACAATTGATGAATACCTTTTCGCAAAAAGAAAGTTGTTTTTTTCGCATTCTTCAAGCTAGGAAATGAATAGTTGCAGAAAATACCTTATTTTCTGTTCTTTTATTTTGAAATCGGCAAAATTATTTTTTGTTAAACTGTTGCCTTTGAAGCAGAAAGAAAATAATTCAAAAAATGATCATCTTTCGTTAATCTTCTTGATTGAAAGTTGTCATAGTTTCATTTGTCTTCTTTTCTTTATTTAGTGAGGAGATTCTTCGTGAAATCGATCGTCTTTTGTTTGTTTTCTTTTTCGGAAACTTCTTTAGGCGCCTCTTTTGTTATGATCTTCTGGCCATGGCCTTACAGTCTATAAAGCGCTTTAAAAGCTTCTATTACACTGTATAACAAATTTTGACCTTTTTTTGTTCCCGGGTAGTACCTAAATATTATTTTCTAGTTCATTACATCTAAAACCAATAGAAAATGCTTTTCTCCCCCCTTAAAGTTTTTGCTTTTATGTTCGGGAGAACGATATTTTTTAATTTACAGTTGGTTCTTGTCCGATGAAATTTGTATCACAAAATCTTTTAAGCGGACTCTAAATCGCGCACTTTACACTTTACGTTTCGCAGTCGTTTTTAATTCATCATTTATCCGTAATGTGACGAATTTTTAATTATTAAGTAGCGTTCTAGAAATTTTTATATTGTTGTTAACATTCTTTTTAGAATTGCCTACGCCGACATACAGGGTGTTAAAAAAAAGTGTCACAAATCTTGAGGAGGGGTAGTATGGCCAAAATATGCAGTAAGGTTTTAACATGAACATGAGTACGCGAATTGATGGTTTCGGAAATACGAAAAATTTTGCGTTTACACAATTTTTTTTTAAATTTATGTACAAACAAACTAGCAATATTTATGAACAAACAACAATTGCAAAAGTCAAATGAGATGTTCAAAGTGCTCACAGCAGCCACGACATCTCTGTGACATCTCATTTGACATTTTGCAATTGTTGTTTGTTCATAAATACTGTTAGTTTGTTTGTTTGTACATAAATTTTATTTACGAAATTGTTCATTTGCGGCACAATGTCCATTAAGACTTTTCTGCGTATTTTTGACCATACAACCCCCCCTCCAAGGTTTGAGACACTTTTTTCAACACCCTGTATATTACAAATAAATACATGTTAATTTGGATTCATACGTTGTTTGTCTCTCTTCAACTAAATAAAATTCCACCGTGTTCTTGCTATTTATCAAAGTTTCAATGTCCTGACCACAAAAGCAAAGTTTGTGTTAAACAAAAATTATTTTCTATAGTTTTGAGACATAAGTAATAAGAAAATAACACTTGAAACTTTAAACCCAGGAACAAAAATCGTGTTAAACAGTGTTAGTGATAAGTGATCATTCTGGGCACCCCTGAGTCCGACAATTGCAGCCTCCGCTCCCTCGATCACTACGCCACCTTCGATTATCAGTAAAAAAGTTTATTGCACAACAGATCGTTTATTGTTCAGTTTTCTTTATTTTACGAAAAATATTCCTTTGCCTTAAAAGAAATTAAGATCGAAACCACTCGTCAAAATTTCTACTTTTTTTATTTGGTTTTGGTGCCGAAATTCTTTGTGAACGCGTTTGTCTTTTGTTTTTCTTTTTTCCCTTTTTTTTTTCTGAACAATTGGAGAATATATTTACGCAAGAAAAAATATACTTTCGCGTTCTTTGAACTAGAACTCGAATAACATTTTGCAAGAAAAGCCTTGTTTTTTGTTTGTTTGTTTGAAGTCGCCGAAATTCTTTTTTGTTATTAATAAATTGTTCTATTTCTTCTCTATTTATTTAAATTTTTTATTGGACGATTAAACGCATTATCAATGTGTTCTCTCTTAATCTATATAGAACACATTTCGCAGCTTCTCTTTCCATTGTTGCAAGCCTTATTGTTATTCTACTCATTTCATACTCTTGCTTCCTTTTTCATGGTTTCTTGGGTTCACTCTTTCTTTTTTCCCAGTTTCTTTTGCCTCATTTATTTTCTTTGCCAACTTGTGCCAGTTCATCCTTTGTACATATGTGTCCCATTCACCTTAGTTGACTTTGTTGCCTCTACTCTTTTTAACCCTTACTTCTCGTACAGTTTTCGTTTATTTTCATTCTATTTTCTCTTCGTCTAAATTATTTTGTTTCTTTTTCTTCACATACAGATTGTCATTTACCTCAATCTTCTTCGTATTAATTAACATCGTAGAGGTATTCTCTCTTTAAAAGCAACTCTCTTTAGTTCGGATTGTTACAGCATTTTAGTAACACTACAGTTTTCTTCTTCTCTTCTCAATTCTTTCTCTAACCTTATCCCAGGCATAGAAATGCTAATTTCTCTCCTTCTCATTCATTCTTTTGCAACTTTCTTTACTTCAGTCTCTTTTGCTCCTTACGTTTTCATCCTATCTTTCTCTGGGAGTTACTTCATTCCATCTTCCTTCTAATTAAATAACGGGGCTCTATGTTTATTTCTTCAATAATCGCCCTGCTTCTAATTTTTTTTATATTGTCTCCGTTTTCGCTACACTTTCGTATATTAAGTTCTGCATGCATACTGCTTGGCATTTTTGGAAATCCCTGTCTTCCTGGCGTGCCTGCAATATACGATTTTCTTCCTGGCTTTGACAATTCTTCAAAGGAGTTTTATTTTCTTACACTTTAGGTTTGTTCCTGCTCCAGTTCCAACCGATTGCCAACTGCACAAATGCGCAAATGTAAATTAGCGTTCCGGCAGAACAAAGTTCGATAAATTGACTGATAGTTTGTTGTTCCAGCAGCTATCATAACTTTTTGTAAACCGTTTGCAAACTGTTTGTAAAGTTTGTGGATTTTCACAAATTTATCCGATAGCGCCGGTCGAATTCCTACCTTCTTACGCAACATTGTAATATCTCTATTTCACTTCCACACAAGTTTCAATGAGCCTCTCCTTCATTTACTCACAATTAAGCGTATCCCTAGTCTTAGTCAGGCCAGCTATGTATATCTGGGGATTATTTTAAAATTACAAGTCATCGAAATCGTGTTCCAGCAGAAAAATAATTGCAAACTAGTTACCAAATTGAAAATGTCTGAAACTTGTTTGATAAAAGCTCTCAAACGGTTTGTGATTTACTGTAGGAACAAAGCTTTTGAAATGTTTTGCTTTTTTTTCATATTTTGATGACGAACCATTTTGCTTTTGGTTTCTTTCAATATCAACTTGCCCTTTCCCTTTTCTTTATAATCTCCTCTTTAATTACAGTTTGCCTTTTACTACATACTTACGCATCTAGTTTTAGATTTTATAGGTTGATATTTGATTCCTAATTTTGTCCTTTCTTGTCTCTCTCTTTGACAAAACGTACCTCCGCGTGTGTCAGTTTAGGTCCTCGTCTTTTCATTACTTTCCGGTTTTCACATGTAAAAAAGAGAGCCATCGTTTTTCATTCATTTACCCACGAAAATGGGTGAATTTTCTTATTATTATCTTTCTGAAAATTGTGCATTTTCAATCGTTTTGTTTGAAAACGAAATAATATTGGTGATGCTGAATTTCTTTTTGTTTCTTGTATTTCTTACATATATTTCTTTTTATTGTAGAAGTCTCGCTATGTGGACGATGACATGCCACCCCCTCCTTCGCCACCACAGTTACGCGACTCCATAAGCATAGATGGAGTTCCCCCCAAACAAGGATCACTAGACAGAATAGCTCGCCGGAAAAGCTCCGTAGACAGGGATCAAATGAGCCAGGATATATACAAGCAGGTAGGATTTTTCCACTCTTTTCCCACAAAACCAAGAGAGGCGCTTTTTTTTCGTAAGAATATAACGCGACTCTTTTATATCCTTCTTATTCAAAAATATTCGTTTAGTCGTATAAAACTTAATAGATTCGGGGTTTGCGTCCATTAAAAGCGGACGACGTATAAAAAGAGTAATTCATGATTTTGCATTTGCCGACGCTATTTCTGGACACTCTAGTTTATCTTGGCCCTACGAAAGAATTTGCACACAGCGGATTCTTAAACGCCGCCACACATAAGAAAAGAATTTTTAAACAAATCTGTTTGCCTGAATCAAGTATTTTTATTTCGTACTGTGTGTAGTATTTGTTTTATTTATCAATGGGGTGTACTGTGATCGTGACTTTTGAAGTTCACGACGAATCTTTGGGCGGTCGCAAATAATTTTAAACATGGTAATTTTAACACGGTAATTTTAATACAATCGACAAACGAGATAGAATTTTGCACTTAAAATATTCTCTGTTGTCTTGCGAATAAATTGAAAATGAAACATACGGTATACGGTGATTCTTGAGTAGATTGACAAAGGACAAATGTCTTTAGACATCACAGAACGTGGAGAAAAATTGTATGTATTTTAGTTTTCCAAAAATAATGAATGAAAAGTTAGTCTCAAAACGACGGTATGCCCCTGGTTAAGAAGGGGCAGCAGATGAACGAAATAAATACAGTCGTAAGAGTGCTTTATAGTTTTATGATTGTCGCGTCGCGGCGTCTGGCGTGAACTTGACCTTTAAACGGAATTGACGTGATCAGCTGAAATATGAACTCCAAAATTTTTACTTGACAAATGCATGTGAATCACCGGAAGTCAATTATTCCGTACAAGTTGTATAAAATAAAGATAACAACAGCCCGACTTTGAACACATACTTTGACTGGTAAACAAATAAATCACTACAACACGAAAACAATTCAAATCTTCGTGTTAGTATTTTCCTTTAATTTTAATTTAAATTGTATTGTAAATAAAGTTTATTCCCACAAGCAACGTGTCCGTCATAAACATTTCGACATCTTTTTTCGCCCAATATTACGCGTTACTTTTCCCTTGCGTTTTAGTCAATCGTCGTTTATTCGATTTATCGCCGAAGTTTGAATAACAGTAGACTTTGCTAATAACAATGAAATGGTGATGACAACCAGAATTTAAAACATAATGATCAGTAAACACAT
Source organism: Dorcus hopei (assembly GCA_033060865.1). Lineage (NCBI taxonomy): Eukaryota > Metazoa > Arthropoda > Insecta > Coleoptera > Lucanidae > Dorcus > Dorcus hopei. Next base: position 11,916,302 of record CM065425.1, read on the forward strand.
GCGTACTCTGGTTTGTTAATTATTATAATTTCGTTTTGTCTGCGCCATTCAATGTGAAACAAATTCTATTATTATAAAAGACGAATTATTAACACAAATTTGTACAAAGTCTAACAAAATTCAACACGTGCGTTCAGTGTGTTATTTTTTAAAGCGACGGAATTACCTGTCGTAAATGATTGTTCGCTTCGACGTAAGTATTTCACTTTTGTACATAACGTAATTGATTTTAATTAATCTCGTAGTAGTTAATACACTTGTGTAGGATAGTTTTTTTTTTTGTTAAACATTCTCGACTGATACAAATGTCAGAGGACCGAGTTACAATAAACATTCACTCACCCTTTGGTTAGATCTCTCTTTCCCTGCTTTCTTTTTCTCTTTCTCGCTTCCTCGACCACTGCGGAGCTGAGGGTAAACGCCTTAACATCTGGGCTTCGCTTTCCGATACGATAAGGATGTCATGCAAAATTACAAATAACCATTTACGAGCATCTACTCAACAATGTGGAACATTTTACTCACCGGGGCCCTTTTCCGGCCCCGCCAACTCCAGCGGCGAATCTAGATGCAGTAGCTTCCTGTAAAGATAGGAACTCACGGAGAAGGTATCCTCGGATGTCCATCTTCGTACTTTGTAGTCGGCTTTCACACCAAAGTAGCAAGCTGCATGCTGCTTGCATCCTGGATTTATGCGACCTGCCACTTGCGACGTGCAGCTTAGCTCATAGGACAAGTTCTATATTTTGCTACGCTACTTCAGTAGAGGCCGCGGTTTCGTCTTAAATTAAAACATTATCGAGCTAAACGAGGGTTCTTGACAACATGCTGACACCAAACCATCAGGAAACACTATGTTGTGGTTCTTGATGCTTGATTAACGCCATAGCTTCATCTTCGGATGACATCTTGATTATAATAACTCGCAAGACACTGCCAATTCGCGAATCGCACAGCCTTGCTATGCTACCTTGATGTGAACGCAAAATTCTAAGATGCGCTACGCGGCATGCTACTTCTCAAAAGATGCAAGTATCATGCAGCTTGCTACTTTGGTGTGAAAGCCGACGTATGCATAAGAACGAACCCCAGGTGGATATTAGCATACCTTGCCTCCTGAGCGTACGTTCTCAGAATCATTGGTGCCACTGGCTTCCACAGCCCAGTCAACACTAAGTCATGACCGTTCTTGAAAAAAACAGTGCAATTCATCTGGTTAGGTATACAGCTAGCTGTGTCTCCGGCATTTACTACTCACGCCTCTGCAGCCGGCGGATATGGTCAAATGCCGTGTGCAGGTGGAGTGATCCCCTACTCTCTCCGACTACCGGCGAATACAGAGCGATCACCGTTATGATAGAATGCCCAATCTGTTGCCCTATATCCGAGCCATCAGCGGACACCGCGAGATTGGCACCTTACTCTACCTCAAAGTATCATCCATCTATCATCAGCAAGCCTTAATTCTTGCACAACTCCTTCATCACATGTCATTGCAATTCGTTACAACAGTCACGAGCCCGTCTGCGTAATTAGCGCAACATTACAAACACGTTTACCCCTCAAAGCTCGCCCGGAGACCAATGCCCGCATCTTTTTTTCCTTCCATCCCTCAGCCTGACACGTACACGTACCATATTACCAAACCATAAGATAAAATAAACAAACGTGCTCGTGTTTTACGGATACATTAAGAATGCGTAAACTTTCTTAAATTCTGATAAATTATACAACGACGCATTCATGATCAGGTGTGCAACTGTGCGTTATTAGTTCATGGTCAAGTTTTACGACTGAACGACTCTGATTCTCTGCGCCACATCATAAACGTTTATTGCACGCTTTTAAAAATGTAAGCTTTTGGTTCTCGCCTTATGTATATTGTATAGAATTTTTTCGCATGTTCTGAGAAGTCTAATTCTGATTCTCTAATAATTGGATATTTTGTTTTGAGAGACAAAAATATCAGAATTATATTTGTATGTTTCCAGTGACGTCCTCCAATTACGAGGCAGCAATTTATGCGACACTATACAGTTTTGTTTTTCGCCATCTGGACGTACTAAATTTATTTTCTTCTGCTCGGTCTGGACTAAGAAAATAATCAAACGAAAATAAAAGCGACGGTCTCCGCTTTACGACGTTTGTCCGAATTTTATTATCTTCTCTTCGACCCGGCCACGTTAAACTTAAATAGTGCTGCGATTGAGTCACGTTTCTTAACCCGCCCCCGCCCCCCGTACGCCGTGGCTCTTGTAAATAAATTAGTAAGTTAACTCCGGCGTTCCAGTAAACAATGCGAATTTTCCGGCACGGTTGATTATTGTTGGCATCCTGCCACTGATTGTTTCACGTTGCGTACATCCGTGCCTTGATATTTTGAGAAAGTGCACGATTATTCACTCTGTGTGAGTCATGCGAAGTTATGTTTGAATTTCAAGTGCTTCGTTCAACAAGTACACCTATAAAATAAAAGTCTTCGCGAGAAAAGACTAGAATAATGAAAATAAAAACTTTAGTAAAAATACATTTAAAATCACAAACGTTTCGCTGATCATTCTAATATTATTATTATTATTATTATAAAAGACGAAGTTGTACAAATTATATAAAATAAGGAGCATCCGCTTTGCCAGGTAAACAAAATAAGTCACCACAACACGAAAACAATTCAAATCTCCGCGTTAAGAATTCCTAGTATTTTTGTTTAATTTTTGTAAATTTGTAAATTTTCGGCTAATTTTTGGTTCTCATCTTATGCATGACCGTAAAGCCGAAAACAATCCAACCCTCGAGGAAGCTCTTGAATATTATGTATTTTTAAAATAAATACGTTCACATGATTGATTAGGCTAACATAATATAAAGTTAGAATAAAGAACAGAACGTGCGAGGGTAAACATCCAATTCGACGTGACGTTATTAGTTAGGTCAATGGTGAGGGTTGAACGGCATGCAACGTCATCTAGCGCCTGAAAATCGGAGGTTGCGCAGTGGTCGCCCCGGCGATAGTGGGTGTCGTGATAGTGCGGTATTGTGAGCTGGTGGCCGGCTGAGAGACGTCAAAATGTAACTCCAATCAGAGCAGTGATATGTAAGTGTTTTCCGCACGTCGACAGGTTTTAATAACGCCCCCGCGTCGGAGACATCCGTCGAATTGTCGGCGTTCTAGGGAGAGCTTTTATTTCTATTGATTTTGCCTTCGGTTTGTTTGATTTTTACTTTGTCGATTTGATCTCAAGAAAAACAAAGGCGAGGACGAAATTTTTATTTCTCCGAATTACACAAGCACGTAATAAAATTAAATTAATAGCGACGAGGGGGTAAGAAATAGCAAAGAGGTAATAAGTTGAAATAAAACGCGATGCGGGGACAAGGCAGCGATATATTTTTTTCTATGAAAAGGACGAATGTGTGTAATTATTAATTAGAAGTTGAAAATTATTTTACAACCCTCGTCGTGCTTTTGACAGCATTATTACAGTTGTTTAGACAATTACAGACTTGCATGTAAACAAGGAAAACAAATTACCTACTAGCATAAATCCAAGAGAATTAATTAATCGCATTTTCGATTCACTGCCCTAGCTCGAAAGTAGGTCTCATGTGGTTAAAACAAGATGAAATATACTCTGAAAGTGCCCTAGGGCAGTGAATCGGAAATGCATAGATTAGATTCTCAAGAATTTTCTGTGATTTATACATTTTTAACCCCATTGTTTATAATTTTTATACATAATGTGACCAAGTCGAAAATCATTATTCTATTGTCGTTTTTTTCTTTTTTTTTAAGAAATACATAAATAATACTTACAGTCAAGTTGACGTCGAAAATATTTCACGCATGTCGTAGCTTCGTTGTACATGCGCGATGTGTATTTGTGGCTCATTCCACGAAAAAATTCAAAAAAAATACCGATGTTGCAGTTATTAAGGCCGCTTTACAGTTCGCAATTATTTATTGCCAGCAATGAAAATTGCAGCGATTTGTATTGCACGCATGCGCGGTATTTGCATTTTATATAAAAATACCGGCAATAAATAATTGCGAACTGTAAAGCGGCCTTTAGGTATTTGCATAGAGTGGAGATAAAGTCCCACACCAAGATAACAGTTTGTTTATTTACAGTTCGCAATTATTTATTTTATACAAATCGCTGCAATTTTCATTACCGGCAATAAATAATTGCGAACTGTAAAGCGGCCTTTAGGTGTTTGCATAGAGTGGAGATAAAGTCCCACACCAAGATAACAGTTTGTTTATTTAATGTTTTTTTTTTTAATTCCGAGGCATACATAATTTTAAAAGGCACATTTTGGTGCCTTCTCGTTCGTTCATTATTTTTTTTTTTAAATGGTAAACAACCCTAACTTTTTCGTGTCGGTTTTGATCGTCCTTCTTATCAGTTAAATGGTGGAATAAAAAAATTAGTACCCTACACGAGTTTTTCGAAAAAAATCGAAAATACAGTCTTATTTTATTTTATTTTAATGATTATTAACGTTGTCATTTAAAGAAACTAATGAAGTCGTTCCAGCGGAAAAATAAATACCGATCAAGGAAAGACCTTTCAAAAAAAAAAAACATTAAATAACCAAGTTATGAGCTTGATGGGGGACTTCATCACCACTCTGTATAAATTTCTCTTGAAGAAAACTGTCTTTTTCTGCGTAATTAACAGAGTTCAATCTATTAACGTCAAAATCTGATTTGAACGCATCATGCCAAAATATCGAAGCTGCGACGTATGTATACAGTAACAGTCACATCGTTAATGTTTACGCAGGGGGAGAGTGATGCGAGGTTTGTTATTGAACTTAGAGCTCCACGCCAGTGTTGCCAACCTTGTGAAATGAAATTACCGTATGCCATTCTAAAAATTACCGTATTTGACGCAGAATTTACCGTACCAAAGAAAAAATGTCAATACAAATTTTTCCGTATAAATACTGGGTGATCTATGACGTCGGGGAAAGACTTCACCGTTTGATTCCTATGAGTAATTCAAACAAAAAACTTCTAATAAACATGTGTCCGATAATGCTTTTTAACGGAAGTGTAATCCTTCAAAGTTTATTACATGTTGAATGTTTACAACTTCAAGACGATATTAAGATACTAATTTTTGTTTTCATAGGTAACAAATGAAATACGAAAAAAGCCTCCCGCTATTGCTTTGATTGATTGACGTTACATGTTATAAACTTTGAAGGGTTATACTTCCGTTAAAAAGCATTATCGGACACATGTTCATTAGAAGCTTTTTGTTTGAATTACTCATAGGAATCAACCTTACTTACTTACTTACTTTTTTATTCAGTACGGAGCCATTACAAAAATGGGTGTACACGTCAGTACTAAGCATATAGAGTAGAAAAAAAAAGAAGTAATGTATATGCGCATATAAATAAAAAACAAATCTTCCACCTAATTAAACTGGTGCTCAAGGTCGTCATTCAGAAACTCACTAATGGTGTAGTAGCCTTTACGTAGGAGACATTTCTTTATTAAGTTTTTGAATGACGGTAAATTTAGGTCTCTAACTGTTTTCGGCAGTTTATTAAAAAATTTTGCGGCCATGTAACATGGAGCTTGTTCATATTTTTTTGAATTGTGGGCTTGAGTAACAACATGATCTTTAAAACGTGTCTCATAAATGTGAAACTGAGAATTACGAGTAAATGTAGAGATGTTTATTTTTACAAGAACAAGGCTTTTGTAAATGTAAATTGCCGAAAATATTAGTATATTATTATTGATAAACAACTCTTTACAAGGATGTCTCGGTCGTACGTTAAAAATTACACGTATGATGCGTTTTTGCGCCAAGAATACTCTTTTAATATTGCTAGCATTACCCCATAATATTACATTGTAAGATAAATAACAGTAGGCTACCGCATAATATAAATCTATTAATCTGTCAGTAGTCAGAAGTTTCCTCAATTGAAAAATGGCATAACATGCTTTACTAATTTTCTTGCAAACTTCGTCAATATGATGCTGCCATGAGAATTGCTCATCAATAAGTAAACCAAGAAATTTAGTGGTTCTCAGAGATTCCAAATTTCATTTTCTGGTCCTTTTCTATTGAAGAAATTTACGACTACTGTTTTATTTAGGTTTAGAATAAGTTTATTCACCAAATTTAGTTGAGACATCATGAACTTTGCTTTTCAATTCCTCCAGAGAGTGTGCAGAAACCGCCAAGGAGGTATCATCAGCAAACATTATCAATTTCTCCGAGTCAACATAGTTAATTACGTCATTAATGAATAGCAGAAAAATTAGTGGTCCCAGCACACTCCCTTGAGGAACACCAAACTTTACATCATAAACAGCAGATTTAGCATTTTCCACCCTAACACACAGTTTACGAGCAGTTAAATATGATCTAAACCAAGACAGTATAGTGCCCCTTACACCTAAAACATAAAGCTTGTCACATATGATTTCAACATCAAGACAATCAAATGCTCGGGTCAGGTCAAAGAATAGATCCGCGACTAGGCAACCCTGGTCTACTTTGAGGTGCAAATACTCAAATAGATTCCGGTGAAGTTTTTCCCCGACGTCATAGATCAGCCTATATATAAGCTAAGGGCCATTTCATAATAGTGCTAAAGGAGACTTTAATTTAAAGTCACTTTAAGCCTAGGAAAACTAATATGTTTTTATAGGTTAAAGTCACTTTAAATTTAAAGTTCTATTATGAAAACGGCCCTAAGAAAAATAAAATTTCTGTATAGCACGTAAATAATGTTGTAAGATTCTTTAAGAAAGAAAAAAAATACGTACTTACTTGCATTTTGTGTGTAGATTTCAATTTTTTTGGGTTTATGTATTTGTCACTGGAAGTATCTTTACAATTTTAGGAAATTAAAGTTGAAATATGAAACTTCTTTTACATTTAATTATTCGTAAATTGTCATCATATTACCGTACAATTGCGAACGGTAACCTTATCAGGACAGCATACCGTAGATATACGGTAATTACCGTTCAGTTGGCAACATTGCTCCACGCATAAAATTCGCCAAATGACTAACAATAAGATCGAGTTGAGATAAGTGGCGCGACTGCGCGAGATAGCAGAGTTGAAGTGCTGACCGTATGGTCATAACACGTTCTGTATATGAACATACCTTCAAGGTAAATTACGACCCGCTTTAACTTTCTTATTTTTGAATTTAGAAAAAAATGTTTAACATAAGACTAACGCCCGTATTCATAAACAAAACTTAGGCTATGCGTTTGATAATAATTCTCTAATTATTCATGAACTGTACGCATTTAAGGTGTAACGGATGCACAACTAACAAGAGTTTAAGTACAGTTTATAAATTACTTTCTGTAAAAGAAATATTTACAATACATAAACACATATTCGCAATTTTTTAGGGAACGCGTAGCATGAGTTTTGTTTATGAATACGGACCTTATAGGAATTAATTCAGACAACAGTACAACAATGAAGTTGTTTTTCAATAATGTTCCAAATGTCTCATTTAGCTCGTTTCGTAAGTTCTGTGCTGATTTTTTTGTTATAAGTAAATTAATTCGGAATACAGTAGAGTCTCGATATAGTGAAAACTATCCACTGCAGTGCACACAAAGATATACATTAACCTCTAAACAGTGAACAAATTGTGCCTCACTAGAGTGAACTGCACAAACAGTACATACATAGGAACTTCACCGAAAGCGTGATAACGCGCTTACGTCTAGAGAAGCAAACAAAATTAACACTGCCCTGTTAAGACAGGAAGTCGTATCTGCAAAAAATGTTATTTCCTGATCTTTGCATATTCGGGATGGTGACGACTTATTTTATCATTCTACAAAAGCTAAAAGTTGTATCTGTGCCATAAAACCGTCAAAATGAATGGTAAAGATTAGTCGGAAGTACAAAAATAGGAGGTTTCCAAAGTCAAAATGTCGTATCTGACTCATACTACATCATTTAGTCGTATCTAACAATATTTTCTTCGGTTGTTGTTTCAAACAATGATTAATAAAAAGGACAATACTAACTCACTTAAGTCGTATATAGTACATGCGACATTTTAATAAAAAGAATCTTAATCGTACTTACTTAATTCCAAAGTTCATCTGTCGTATCTACATAATTTCAAATTTCTCGAAAAAGCGTGACTTTCATATTTCCAGGTTATAATTATAGATTCAGTTCATTCTGTTTCATATATACGTCCAAAATCAGGTTCCTACAGTAATACGTTCTTGTGGCAGAATACAAATTTGCATTTTCCCACAAACGATACATTTTCAGATACGACTTCTTGTCTTAGCAGGGCAGAACAGTAATAACATAATAATAATAAATAAAGTAATAACCACACTGTAAGTATCACTGTTATGTGTTTTAAACTGCACTCTAAACAGTGAACAACCTCGGTGGAGTGACAAAGCCGTTCATCAATTGATTCACTGTATCGAGACTCTACTGTACTTAAAAAAACCTTTTTGGTAATGTTTTAGGTATTTTAATATTATATTATATTAATTTACAACACGAATGAGTCTGCAACTGCTCTAATCTTTCTAAAACGACTACAGAACAAACGTATGTCGTAACTCATAATGGCAAACGTTAAGGCTAGATTTATTGTGTTGGCTTTAAAAATTCTACACGATACTATTGGCTCAAATACAACGCTACCGGAAATTTTGCGTTAACGCTTGAAATTGAGCCAATGGAATCGTGTAGAATTTTAAAGCCAACGCAAGAAGTCTAGCAATGAATATAACAAAATTCTTAGATGTATCAGACAGGGATAAAAAGTGTTATTAGTTCCCTACTTGAATCAGAAAAGAGTGACGTAACTGCAAAGATGGAGCAAACGGATTGTATGTACGGTTGCGGAATTAAAAAAAGCATACACTCAAAATGTCTCGCTGTGAACTTAGCTTTGTTTGAAATATTTTCTACTTTTAAGTCAAAATAATTGTCAAAGTGACATACCGACAGTAACATGCCGCATTTAACTGTTGCCCAAAAACCGCAAATAATTACACTAATTGGAGAAGGGTGGTCAGTAAGAAGATACATCTAGAGTTGTGAAAAGCTGGCTTCAAGAAAATAACGTTGTGCGTTTGCCATGGCCTTCCAGAAGCCCATTGAACATGTGTGGGGTTATATCGTGAAGAAAATGTACGCCATTTATTTTAGACCTGCAAATGCACACGAATTATTAGATAAGATTGAAGAAATTGGGAATGAACTTTCCTCTGACTATATCCGTTCTTGTATTTATTCAATGCCTGAGCGTTTGTAAAGTGTTGTGAGAAATAAAAGAGCTGCTGTGAAGCATTAGACATTAATTTGTTAAATATATTTATGTATGTTATTTTATCGTAAATGAATTCTCAGTTTAGTTTCCTATTGCCACAATCTATTGCTTTCTTGTTGACTCCTAAAAGTGAAAGTTGAATTATGCATTGTGTCATTTTACATGATTTAATTGTCAGCGTTTATGTCAATCTGACAGAGATCGATTTACACTACTCTAATATTGCAAAATATAACCTAAACCCTAAAGACTTGTATGCTTTTTTTGATTTCGCAACCGTACATCAACTGTCAAAAACCATTAAAAAAAAAAAACGTTCAAAAGTGATGGATAAAAACGAAAAAAACTTTTCTACGCGTTTTTTGACAAAAGTATCATTAAAGTTTGCAGCCTACAACATTTTGTCTCTCTACAGAAAAATCGCTTAACTACAACTTTTTTTTCATAACACACATATCTGTATCTATGTCAAATTATGAATTTAAATTTTAATAAATACCAAAGTGGAATTTTAATAAATACCAAAATGAATTATCAAATAAATTCGTCTTGTGTGTATGTACTGACTGATCCAAATTCTGATTAAAAAAATTTCTAAGCAATCCCTGCTGATGTTTTTATTAATGTAAACTTAATAAAACAATACATACACAGTGTGTCTCAAATAACATTTCCACATGGGAATTTCACCTATTGCAGGAAATACACGTTCGCGTTCGGTTAAATTAGACGTGTTAGAAGAATTATTTTTAAATTTACAAAATTCCATGTAGTCCGGAAGGTATAGCAGAACGAATTTTTTTATTAATGTAAACTAAATAAAAGAATACATGCTCAGCGTATCTCAAATAACATTTCCACATAGGAATCTCACCTATTGCAGAAAATACACGTTCGGTTAAATTAGATGTGTTAGAAGAATATTTTTAAATTTTACAAAATTCCATGTAGTCTGGAAGTTATATAGCAGAACGAATTTTGGTTTCTTTTCTCAAACTTTTCTGTTGGAATCATTGTGTTATTTTTATTTCCATTTTAAGACATTTCTTTTTAGGCAAAATGTTTTCTTTTCACTTTTTTATTTTCAATCCCTAATTGAAGTATGTATTTTAAAGCCAAAGTGCTTTTTATTTTTGGTTTCTCAAATAAGTTGCATACGGTATGGTTCAAAAGGACCTCACCAACACTTGGGCGTTCTTTAGAACCATTTATTTGTTCTCAAAAATGTAAAAAAAAAATTCTGCCAGCTTTCTTTAAGAAGATATAGGTCTTGAAAGAAACGAATTTGTTGTTGATTTTGTATCAATCAGATAATGTAATTTTATGTTTTTATTAATGAGAGTTGTAGATATAGGCATGTAAAATTTTCCTTGTTATTAAACATAATTAATATTAAGTAATACAGTAGCAAAAACTCTTTGCAAATATTAACATCATTTTAGATGTAAGGTCGACAACGATGCAGCAAAAATTGGGTGTCACCCATGGTTACTACAGCCTGACATGTGACCTGAAATGAGCGTTTGCTTCTTTTAATTTAGGCCGTGTGCACACGGAGTTGCTCAAAAGAAACTGAACTGATATGTGATATGTGATAGAAATTACTAACCGATGACTAACGCAGTAGTGATGCAGTTCCGCAGGCGTGGCCTACTTGTGGCCGATTTCTTCACCGTGTTTAATCTAAGGTTAATTTATCTGTCAGTTGGAATGTGCCATATAGTTGACTGTACACCATAGAACATATTTAAAAAAGAAGCGACATCCAATGTCATGAAAGTGCAAGTGAATTAATTGCGCCGTCTATGAATGGTTGCGTAAACTAATCGCTTAAACGCGCCAGGTTTGAATTTATTTACGGTTTACTTATGGTAATGTTAAGTGGGCGAAAGATATAATATTAACGTACTTTACATTTCTCAGCTTATTTGGTAGTTTTATGAGAAAGGGAACGATAAAATAGCCAAACAAACTGTGAAATGCCAAGCGTGTTAAAATTATATAGACTCATACATTCTTAATTAGAAATTTTTAAAATTGTGGATTAAGGTGGATTTATAAACTTTCCACTGACATTGCAGTTCACTGTTGCAGGTGCCGTTCAATGTTAAAGTATTGTAAATACCTAGGATCGTTTATAAACTCAGTTGCGGCTGTTGTTCACGGTTTATAAACGATCCTAGATGTTTACAATACTTTAACATTGAACTGCAGCTGCAACAGTGAACTGCAACGTCAGTGCAAAGTTTATAAATCAACTTTTATTTATAATTTCCAACCACAATGCACACTTTCTTATATTTCTTGGAAATAAGAAATACTGCACATTTGAATTGTTTGTATATTTGTTGGGACAAGATCGTATTGCACATTTTTTTATATAAAACCGCCCTTGGTGAAAAGGTTTTATCCCGTAATTTATGAAGTCCTCAATTATTACAACTAATTAACGCTGCATTTAAGTGATAATGCATTAAATGATAAAAAATTCCTTACCATTATTAAGATATCGAATTATTTAACTTATTCTCAAAACGTCAAAAATGCACGTCAATAAAATATAATTTACGATATCTTAGATATCTAGATTTACATGGATTGACAGAATAAACAGGGAATATCTTTACAACATGCTGAGGAGGTGCATGTGCATGCAGATGCATCCGGATACGCAAAATTATTTGGTTATCAATAACGAATCAATCGGGAAACAATCCGCAATAAATATTTTGCGTATCCGGATACATTTCCCGCTTTACAGTTTGAACTGCGGACAACAGTGACATCTATGAATGGTTGCGGTATTTGCTAAAGACAATGCAAACCGTCCATAAGGTGTCATGGGACTGACTGTACACATACTATGTGTCACATTCTAACTGGTAGATAAATTTAAGCTTAGGATAAGGCGATGAAGAAATCGGGCGTTAGAAGTGATCGAAATCGGTAGTTTGAGTAGTTTCCTCTGTGTGGTCATGGAAGATGTAACCTCATTGCAATCATTGTTAATGATGTGATGATGATAGTGATGTTTCCTGAATCTATGTTACTATATTACTGTTATCATTACAGTAGCCTCCAACAGATTACTAATGCGCTACTGACTGGTTACAGCATGGCCAGCAACATTAACATTCACTGACGTGTATGTATGGCCGTGTCAATTCGCCTAAAATTCGGTTCCGGAAAGCATGCCGTGGAGTACTCCCCTCAGCGCTCTCTATTAAAGATACTACAGAACTACTGACAGTAACGTAATGGCAACTGCAATTACTTAAAAACTCACAAGAGGCGCTGAGTGGAGTACTGTCAAAATTTTTAAAAGTCGAATTGAAACGGCCATACATACACGTCAGTGAATGTTAATGGAGTTGGCCATGGTTATAGTGACAAGTAGCGCCGTCTGCAGTGTCCCATTCAATTACAAAGGTACTGACTCATCGCGAACTAATTAGTGATTCGCGTCAGTGATCAGTTTCTTTTGAGTAGCTTCGTATGCATACGGCCATCTAGAAAATCATGCACCATAAAAATATTCTAAAAGTATATTTGTGCTTCTATTAACATTCTCTATCATTACCTAATCGGTGGTGCGAGCCTTTTGAATCATACTGTATATGCGTTTTATATACGAAAAGTGTAAAAGTTTCTTGTATTATATTTTCTTGTCTAAAAACGAGGGAACAATAGCCGTTGAAGGGAATAAAAGAGATTTATATAAGAAAAGACACGCGAAATTGATCGGTAGGCCGTTTTATTTGATTTATTTTCGTCTTAACTCATTTTAAAGTTTACGCCCGAAATACACGCACGTATAAATCAGGCGTGCAAGAAACCTCCATCAGGCCTAGAAATTATTCCTCAAGACGTCTGCATATCATTGTCGTTTAGGAAAAGCCGTGTATGTAATTTCTGCGTTATCGTGAAGTTCCTCTTTTCTCATTTTTACAAATCGAAGAAATCTATGGCGTGAATTCTTTTTCCTATTCATCCTGACGCTTCCCAAATTACAGTCAACAGTCTTAATTTTGTCTCTGAACGTTCGCAATTGATTTAAATAAAATACCCCAACAAATCGAATGTCCGATTTCAAGTTCTCAAAATTTTAACCCTTTATTAAATACAAACATCAGTTATCATCATTATCAATAACTTTTTATCTTAATTTAATTAATTCCGCTCAGTGGAATGGACAATGGACTTTTTCCTTCTTATCTGAAGAATTCATAAAAAGCGCCAGAAACTAAGTTTATTTTTATACGAGTGCCCAGGAAGTAATTTTACATGAGTATAACCAAAGCACGGATTTAGGTGCAAATTTAGATCATGAGTCATCACTCTATAACGCGTACGCCCGACTCACGACCTAAAACTGCATCTAAATCCGTTTTCAACTTCCTACAATCGATCAACAAAATCAGCTGCAAACGCGTAGTCATGCTCGTGATGATACTTGAAAGATTATCAAACCTGTCGGTTTCCACATTCCACAAAGCAGGAAAGAATCTCGTTTATGTTTGTTAGCCGTTCTCTACGTGCAGAGATGCTTTAATAAAAGATTGTCAGCGAGTGTATATTACATCAAATTATTTACATACATTTGTAGCACACTTTTTGAAAGACAGTGTATATGCATTTTTTTTTAATTTTAAGATATAGCCCATTTTCCGTGCTTGCCACTGTACATACATCCAAGTTGTGAAAGCTGCGTAAACTCATAAGAATAGGACACGACTTAGTTATTTGGCAACCGGCCATAACGTTAACCCTCCCAAAGCCCCTTCATAAAGGGCCACCCGTCCAGATTTGTCTTATGAGTTTTAGACGTAGCACAGATGTTCTTGTTTTCCTTTTTATATTAAACGTCCGTCCGTCGCTGTCCTGTTGAGTTTGTTTTTGTAGAAGAGATGTTATATCTCATTTAGTCCGAAACGCGCGAGAAAAAAAAAACGTATTATTTTTATTAAGGCCGAGTTCATCATGTAACAACAACATTCTTAATCAATACCGGCCGCAAATCGCGAAAGCTCTCGCTAGAGCCTGCCGCCATCTGCCGGTGAGCTTGGAAACGCGCTCGTTCGCTTGCCGGGGGCGAGCCGTAGGTGTCGCGGCGGTGTTTTGCGCGAAATGTGAGTTTCAAAAATCATCGCTTAATTATGCCCCCGACTTATGGGGCTGTCGAAAATATGTGTTCGCTGTGTCCGCGCAAGAAGCCGCCGCCGAAGAAACTCGTCCGCTTCGACTCGTTCGTGGATACATTCTCGATATCGGACACGAATTCGACAGGCCATTATCGTAAGGTAAGAATTTAATTAACAAAACTTGAAAAATAATTTATTGTGTTACGTATCAAAAATAGTTTCATAATCGAAACTATTTTTGGTGGTTTCTAAGGGTGATAGTATTTGCTGCACACTTCAAGTTCAATGTTGCAACGCATTGACAACGATTTCCCCCATCTGAGGTTTAAAAATCCCCCAAAACAAAAACATATTCCCCTAAAATTTATTTTTATTTACAACTCTGAAAGCGTATCTATTATATTTAAGAGTTGTCATTTAAGATTTCAGTTTCAACATAGAACATCCCTTGATGTGTTACTAGTATCACGAATAAATTTAAAAAAAAACTGACAAAATTCATTAAAAAAATACGTACAGATGAAAAAACAACCAAACATTAAATTTTAGAAACACAATTTTAAGAGAATGAGGAGAAAACAAAGAAAACAAAATACATAATAACAATACAATAATAAAAACAAAAGGCAATCGATTTTAGGGCAATAATTCAGTAGATTCGTAAATTTCAGAAAGAAACAATTTGAAACAAACAGTGACAAAAGAAAGAATTAATTTCCTTGCACAAGGTCAACAGGTTATACAAAAATCTGTAACAGATGGCGCTGTTCAATATCTCACACAAATACAATTCATTTCGTCCTTTTTTAATAATAATTAAAGCTGGTTCTTGTCCGATGAAAATTGTATCACAAAATCTTTTAATCTTCCGAAGAAGCTGTCAAACGATAGCGGAACGTAAAGTGTTTGTGCGCCATTTAGTGTCCGTTTAAAAGATTTTGTGATAAAATAATAATAATGTTTATTATACCATACAAAATTAAATAATTTTTAAATAACATTATTCTTTTTTGCGATTTAACAAGTTGGACTCTGTTACTGTGTCCATATAATTTTTTTATCTCCTGATTTGTTTCTCTTCCATATGCCATCTTCCATTCTTGTTCCTCCTAATATTCTTCTTAACACCTTCCTCTCCCATACTTCTAATTTATTTTCATTCTTTCTTGTTAACACTCATGCCTCACATCCATACACTACTGCTGGTCTTATCACTGTTCTGTAAAACCTCATTTTCGCTGCTTTAAAAATGTCTTTGGACCTTAACATCCTGTTTAGTGAGCCCATTGCTTTACTTCCCTTATTCATTCTTTTCTCTATTTCTTTGCTCTCTTCATTGCTACTAGTAACTGTTACCCCTAAATATTCCAAGTGGTCCACTCTCTCAACGTTATAGATTGCCAAGTCCGTCTTAAATCTAGTGTATTGTCCCTGGTTAACTGTTCCTTGTTTTATTATTAAGTATTTTGTTTTATTTTCGTTGATTTTTAGGCCAGAAAAGTTCTGGCAGCCTTTTCCACTCTATTAAATGTATTTTCTAATTCCTTCCTTCATCTCGTTACTAATGCTACGTCGTCTGCAAAGGCAATTATTTGTTGTTTCCAACTGGTACACTATTCCATGAGTTTCTCCCTAAACACTGCTTCTAGAACCAGATTAAATAATACTGTGGATAATGGATCCCCCTGTCTGACTCCGGTCTTTCCTCTGAAACTCTTTGATATTCTTGCTTCTGCCGCTATTTTGTACTGCGTGTCCGTCAAGGTCATCTTTACTAATCTAATCAACTTTCTTGGTATTTTCAGCTTTTCCATCGCTTGATATAATTTCCTTCATTGTATTGAGTCATATGCTTTCATAAAATCAATAAACAGCACATGCAGACCTAAATTCTGTTCATAACTTTGATTTTGAATCATTTTTTAGCGTAAAGATATGGTCAATTGTTGATCTTGCCTCTTTAAAGCCTCCTTGATATTCTCCTACAATGTTATTTTAATAACGACTTAGGCCGGTTTTACAATCATAAGTTGACTTTAAGATAAAGTTAACTTGTGATTGTAAAACAGGCCCTTAATCTATTTGTAAGGATTCTTGCCAAAACCTTGTAGGTAACGTCAAGCAGTGAGATCCCCCTGTAATTTCCGCAGTTAGTTCTGTCTCCTTTTTTTGGAATAGGACATATCAGGGCATTTATTCATTGCTGGGGCATTCGCTTCTCTTGCCATATTCTCTTTATCAGTACACTAATTCTCTTTCTCAATTTGCCTCCTACATATTTCAGTATTTCTGCGGGGATGCCGCTTTCCCCTGCACTTTTGTTATTCTTTAGCTTTCCGCATTCTTCCTCTATCTCTTGATCTGTAAGTTGTTCCTGTACATCTTGCTTGTTATTATCTTCAATTCCTAACTCTTCATTCTGCTCTTCGTAATTTTCAATATTTAAAATTTCATCGAAATACTCCACCCACCTATTTAATTTTTCTTCTACATTTCCTATTAACTCTCCGTCTTTACGCTTCAAATATGGCGTTACTTTTTGTGCGGTGTCTCTTGCTTCCTTCGCACTTTGATAGATATTCCTGATTTCCTCATTTTAAAAATTTTCTTCCATTGTTTTTAGCTTATTGTTTACATGGATTCTTTTTCTTCCCTGCAAGCTTGTTTAGCTCTTTTTCCTAGTACCTCGTATCATTTTTTATTTTCCTCTGTTTGTCTATCCAGGAACATTAATCTTGCCTGGTTTCGCTCCTCTAGTATTGTTTATTATTATATGATATTATTTTCCTTACATTTCCTATATCCCTCTTGCTGTTGTAGCACTTCTTGTATAGGTTTTTCTATCTGGTCCCAGTCTTTCTGAATTGTCCTCTTGTCAATTTCTTATTTCACTCTTTCTCTATTCTCTGAATTGTACGCTCTTTAATTTCATCGGTGTTATACTTCTGTACCCTTAAACTATTTGTCTTTACCTTTGCTGGTATTTCCTGCTTCAATTTTGATATAACTAACACGTGGTCCGAGTTTGAGTCGGCTCCTCTGAAACTTCGTACATCTTTAACATCTTGGTGATGTTTATTTTCTACTAATAGATGGTCGATCTGATTCTTTGTTTTTCCATTCGGCGAGATCCACGTTTCTGTATGGGGATGTAAATGTAAATGTTGAGCTTCAGTGGTGACGATTCTGTATTTTGGAATGTTGATGTTGTGGTTTCCTCTTAGTGTATACGCGAGCGTATCTCCTCTAGTTTGTAAAAAAGGACTTTGTTTCTTTGCAGCCAGAAGGTGGTTAAGTACATACTTGGTAGGGTCAGTATTTTGAAACTTTTGAAGTATGGCCTGCAATGGGTGTCGCAGGTAATGCCTGCGAGCGTTCGTATCGCCTTTTATTTTGCAGTAAAAAGATGTTTTTGACGTGTGCCGATTTTCCCCAAACTTGAAGTCCAAGGGTTATTTTAGAGTGAAACGTGTTAATGGCCGCATCGGTATTTGTAAGTTGTTTGATCCTCCATATTGCGAAGATGGCTTAGGACAGTTTCTCTGCGAGCTGATTTATATGGGGTTTCCACGTCATCCTACTATCTAAGGTAAGACCAAGAAAACGAGCATTTCCTACCTTCTCTGCTTCGCAGCCTCTGTCGCTCGTAAAAAGGATTCTTTTCGGTTTTGTTTTGGTTTAGCTGTAACCCATTGTTGGAAAACCAACTTGATGCTTCAGTGAAGATCGCTTGTTCTTTTTGTGTTATAATATTTACATTTTGGTCGCTTAGCAGTAATGTCGTGTCATCGGCATAAAGTACTGATAGGCCAGAGATGTTTGAAGGGAGATCATTGATAAAGAGAGTGAAAAACAGCTGTTCTTTGTGCCACTCCATATTTGTTTTTGCGTAGTTGGGATTTTATACCTCTGAAGTCCACTAATTGTTCTCTCTGCGTAAGATAAGAGTTCACTAATTTCAAGGCGTTGCCTTTAGGATCGACTCACATATCTCTCTATTTTTTAGAGCTCCATACACAAAATTTACTATCGAGGTGGCAGAATCCGTGGTGTTTTTCCCTATTAGGAAAGTGTATTGGTGGTCACTGACGCACTCGTTTTTGTCAAGAAATTGTATTAGTCTCTTAGAGAGAACAGCTTTCAAAGACCTTCGAAAGCACGAGTAGTATTAATTGCTATAGGCCTATAGTAATCAGGAGATAGAGGGTTACCTTTTTTTTAAAATCGGTATGACTCTTGCCGTTTTCATTTTTTGTGGGAAGACTCCTTCCTATCATACATACGTTAATGATGTCCGTTAGGGTTCAGAGATACATATATTTACTAACTCTCTTAATAAGCTTTACATTCATACCATAGGCATCTAGGCTTAGTGAAGGGTTAAGTACGCTTATGATATTTTCTACCTAATTTTTTGTGATAGGAGTTAAGTAGAGTAAATTTTTGGGTGAAATTTGCTTGATGATATCATTCTCGGGTGTAACATTTGGTACTGAGAGGTTCTTGACAATTTCAGATCCGATGTTGCAGAAGAAACTATTTAATTCATCAATTGAAGTTCCTTTTTGCGTTGAGTTCATCCTCTGTTCATCCTCAGATTTTCTTCGGTTTATTATGAGCTTCTTGAATTTCCTTTAGGTTTTTGTTTTGCTTTTCTGCATCTGCACATTTCAGGTAAATCTGTTGATAGTTAATATGCTTTTGGTTTCATCATCACGCGTTTTTTGATAAACTTCATGTATAAAGCTATAAGTATTTCTTATTTGTTGCAGTTCATAAAACAGTTTGAAAGATGTATGTTTGTTTTATTGAACATTTGTAATTGGGAAGGACTCTTCGAAATAGGTGTGGACGATTTCGAAGAAGGCATCATATTTTGTATTGGGAGCCGTTTCTGAGAAGACCGAGTTCCAGGTTCCTTTTGAAAGTAATTCGGTAAATTTAGAGTAAGCTTGTTGAGAAGAAATCCTCTTATTCAGGGTTACATGATTGTCATTATCCTTGGTTATGGATAGCATTTGAGCGTCATGATCGGGGAGAATTCTGCTGGGAAAGACACTGCGTTGAAATCCAAAATGTTTGTGTAGATGTTGTCAATGGAAGGTTTTGAATGGTTTGTGCACCTTGTATAGATGTCAATGGTATGTTTGGAGTCCTTAGGTTAAAAATGTATTGCGGATTTCTTTGGTTTCTTTTTTTGAGGTCAGCATTAAAGTCGCCATATAGATAAGTGACATTTTCTTATTTTCTCACTTCCGTTAAAACAAACGCAAAAGAAACTTTCGACATGTTTTAACAAACCCCGCTGTTAAATGTCTCACAACTACGGAAGTTATTTTTTTGTTACCATCAATGTTGCCAACCGTACAATAATTATCGAATTGTATGATAACTTTAAGGACGCGTACGATAGCTTTTTTTGTACAATATTTTTACAATATTTTTGACGATTTTTTTCAGCAAATTATATAATAGTTTGAGGCCTGGTTTTACAATCACAGGTTAACTTTAACCTTCAGTTTATTCCCTTAGAAACAATTGTTTTCATAATTGTAACTATGGAAGTAAACTGGTAGTTAAAGTTAACTTGTGATTGTAAAACCGGGCCTTAATGATAAACGAAATAATATTTTTATTCTATATTTTCAATAATTCATAATTTCATCAGTATTATCAGCTTTTTTTTTAACTACGTTTGTGTTCTGATATTATACTTGTTTTTAGTATATTACCTATACGTCATTTTTTACAATAAGCCGATCTGATCAATCTGAGTTAAGAACACAACATGACCCCCAACTGCAAGTGGCAAATTTATTTCACGACAGTTAAAAGGAGATAGCTATACATATAAAAGTTGCTACCTACCTGCGTAGATAGGCAGAAGTTTTACATTGGAGCGAAACTTTACTCCAATGTTGCCAGCCAGCACAGTGGGACGGGGGGGGGGGTTCTCTAACCAAAACGCGAAGGCCAAACCAAAACAGGCGCCACTTAATTTTTTTGTGAAAGGGATCGCGTGAAAAATTAAGAAAACACGTTACGTCCAAAACATGAACACTTTTATTGCTAGAAACACAAATAAAAATAAAATAAAACAAATTCAACGCAAGTCGATCGATCTAAGTACACAACAAGACCATAGACATAATACGTGATTACCTAACTTTTCGGATCCGAAATCGCTACATATCTATCTTAAAATAATTCAAATCGTCACTAATGCCACAAAATGCCAGAGAATGCAATAAGTTGCAAGTTTTATTGCGACAAAATTAAAGCAATGGATCCGAAATAAAATCCGCGAAATATCGCTCAAAACTACGAAAGAAATCAAAACGCTCCGACCTTTATTCCTTTGATGTTCGGCGTGTTTGTCGGTGTCTTTGCGGCGATGCCGCCGCGGCACTTTGTAATGTGCCGGCTTCCGCGTAGAGGGGCGAGGGAGGGAGCCTTCACCGCCGTAATTCGCGATGCACCCAACGAGAAATACCTCTTGATGTAGGTTCCAGATTAAAGCCTACGATTGATGATAGCTTTTGATAAAAGCTCACGATAAAAGCTTACGCTAAAGCTCACGCTAAAAGCTCACGAGAAAAGCCTATAAGAAATGAAATAAAACGAACACATAAGTCAAACCGAGAGTTGCTGCGTATGGAACTTACCTCGGTCTATTGCGAAGCTGTGACACCCACGGGATACGCGGTTTTCCTGTCTTACACCTGGGTCTAATCAGAGTCGGCAATTAGCCGTAGATATGCACTAACATCCCTTCGATGTAATGGCACGCACACATAAAAATATTTACGAAAAGAGAGTGTGACCCAAGAGACAGCAAGTTTCGTTCTGACAATGGCGCAACATTTCTCGTTTGACAAACAAGGAAGGATTCTAAACAAGCGAGACACCGTCTATTCCTTCCTCCGGGGAACTTTCTTAGTAATAGCGGAACCAATCGGCTGAAAGGACAAAGGTCACGCATAATACGCGTCCAGAAGTAGAACTTCGCTATAATTCGTTCAATTCCTCACATACACGCGATTTTGAACTCAATTAAGGAGGGATTACCTATATAAAATGAATTTGTTTAAATAAATGAAGGTCCTGTTAATAGAAATATGCTAAAACGAAAGTTTAAGAAAATTACGCCGGCGAAATACGGGTATTCCTACACTGACTGCAATGTGTACAACGACGCGGTCCAAGGAATGATCCGACACGTCGAATTTCGCATATACAGGGCGTGTTCGGAACAGAAATGAAGGCTGGGCGGTGGCGATGCATATACAGGGGGTATTCAGAACAGGAATGAAAGAAATGAGCTGTAACAAAGTTCTTAAAATTACGATCGATCGATTGGCATTTATTAAAAAAGTGATGAACAAACTTCATTTTTTTATTATATGCCGATCGTATAGATCTGAGTCAAGAAATTGAAATGACATGACATTACAAAAGCCGTAAGGCTGTTTCACGAAAGTTAGAAGGAGATAGCCACATAAAAGTTCTTTGACTTATCGACCGATCGATCGACATAATGGTATATAATAAAAAAATGAACTGCACATATAGTGATTATTTTTCAGTAAAGAAAAATGTATTAAATATTGGTATTCTTCATCCAAAAATAACAAAAAATGAAACTATGTAATGTACAATAATTTGGGAAGTGAAAGTTGATAATGTACAATAATTTTGGTATACCTGTACGATAGTTTGGTTAGGTAAGGTTGGCAACACTGGTTACCATCCAGAAATAACTGTCAGTTGAAACATTGCTCTATTGGAGTTTGCAGCTAAGCGTTCGCCACCTGGGGTGCGTTCAGGTACAGTGAGAGTACTTTGTGCGTTTGCTCCCAGAGTGTTTACCCTTAACGTCAAGAAGTACACTGCCTCTTCAAGTATTTATGAACGGTAAAAAGTTAACTGAAGTTGGTTGTGTCATTGGTGACTAAGACTGCGTCCGACTCGTTGTCAAACACAGGCGAATTCGTCCGATTCATTGTCAGACTCCTGGTCAGACCATGCGCGCCGTCGTCGCATTTTAAAACGTAACCACTCGACCGTCCGAAAGATGGTCTACTACTTTAACCACGAGTCGGACGCAGCTGAAACAATAACCTATATCTATCAAAACTGAAAAATGAGCCGTGACCAAAGATTTGCAACTGTAATTGCAATTGCAAATTGTATTGTTGATAGTGTAAATAGTATAACGTTGTTGGAAAATGATGAATCAAATATAAATACAGATACTGTAGACGTATAATAATAATAAGTGGTTTAAAGAAAAGTAAACAAACTTTGTACTCACATTGTTTGCATTATTCCTGAACGCACCCCTGGTGTCAACTAAACAAACCCTTGTATGTTACACAACAAATCGTGTTTTGGCGTCGATCCTGAGTGTATGATGTATCAGGATTGTGTTATATGTGACATTCACATTAAATTAACTTGTGTATTTGTATTAGTTACAAAAATTCCGTGTAACTTGCAGAGGTTCAGATTTATCCACGGTAGCGCTGCGATCTTAAAATCAAGCGCCTATAGAATGGTGGTCTTTTTAATATAAGTGGATTTCCTTCTACATAAAACAACAATTTTGAGCTGTCTAGGGTCTGACAGCTTCCAGCTTCTTTTACGAAATAGATTTCAAAATCCCTTTTTTAGATTTAAAAAAAATCCCTTAATCCCTAATGACTTGAAAAAAAAAGGATCTATTATCCCTTAAATTAGCAACACTAATATCAAGTACTATCGATATCATAAAAAACTAGGACAACTTTTCAATCCAGTAGCCATGCGTCTCCATTATTTTACTATATTGAATCTTACTTTGCTGTCAGTAACTGTGTTTTTGCTGAAATTCTGAGCAATTTGTGTAACTGTGACACCCTTTTCTATGAAAATAGCTATCCTAGCTTTTAAAACAATATTTATTGTAGAAATGATTGACAATTTCAAATAATTTTAAATTTGTGGTCGGTAGCAGTTTTACACCGCTTAAAAAATCTTGTCCTAGTTTTTTATGATAGCAACAGTACCTACAAAATATTAATGTATTCATATAAATATATTTTTTATGTTAACAGGTGGCACTGGAGTACAAAGATAAATCATAAGCGTAGATTTCGGCCCAGTTTTGTAAAATGTAGTTAACACCTCAGGCCTGGTATTTCCGTTACAGTTTAACATTAATCTTCAGTTTATTCCTATAGGAACAATTGTTTTCATAATTGTTGCTATGGGAATAAACTGAAGATTAAAGTTAAACTATGAAAAATTATGAAAACAATTGTTCCTATAGGAATAAAGTTAAACTGTGACTAAAATACTGGACCTTAATCACACAATTAACTTGATCGAGTGGTTAACTACGTTTTATGAAACTGGACCTTCAATTACAATATTCATTTCCGTAATCAAAAATTATAAAATTCATTTGCTTAATGTAACTAAAAAATGAATTCCGTTAGTCTTTTCTTTACTGTTAGAAAACCCTGAAAAATCCCATTAAAAATATGTAACCCCTAAGTTTCCCCATTAACATTTAGAATCCCCTAAACTTAGAGGGAAATCCTCTGAGTTGGCAACAGTAGTCAAGTTATACAAAGTGGTCAAGAATCACTGTTTGGGGTCGCCGAGTGGCTCAGCGATTTAGCCGACTTGGAAGTCGTGCCGCTCGGTCGGCGTGAGTTCGAATCTCACCCAGCTATATAATCTTCGTGACTGTCTGGAATGGCTTATGGCCGAAAGACAATAATTGCAGCATTGCTGCGCAAAGCAAAAGAAAATGGAAAGAATCACTGTTTGAGTTGGCAGGGCTAAATTTTATTTTTAAATGGTACAACTGAAGTAACTTCCAGTTGTTGACAGCTTGACACTGAA
Source organism: Dorcus hopei (assembly GCA_033060865.1). Taxonomy (NCBI): domain Eukaryota; kingdom Metazoa; phylum Arthropoda; class Insecta; order Coleoptera; family Lucanidae; genus Dorcus; species Dorcus hopei. The sequence goes on from CM065425.1 coordinate 11,940,646, forward strand.
AGCCGTCACTTAACAAATAAAGTAACTTCCGGTTGTTGATAACTTGACATTGACAGCCGTCACTTTACAAGCGTCATTTGACATTTCAAATTCAAATTAAAACGCTAATTTTTATTCACATGACCTACAGTCTTGTCGCTGTTCAGATTACGTCAAATAAACCAACAAAACATACAGTGTGTCCCCAGATGGACTGAAAAAGAGGAAAAACTTGTTTATTTTCAACTTTTATAAAGAATAACATTTTTCTCTAAAGTTTTTGCTTGTTCTAAAACCATTAATTAATTAACAAAATCCGAATACATATGGTTTTTCTTAGGTAAAACAAAGGAGAAAATTCTAAAAATTTAAAGGCAAGAATTTGTTTGGTAGTTTTAATAAAATCAAGGTTTGTCGCAAATGTCAGTCAATTACTAAATTGAGCAACTGAATTGCGGTAAATTTAATAGTTGCTGAAATAACATTTCACTGATTGATTTATTAAACCAATCTGTTGGAAACATGCACCAATCAAACTTTCATATTTAACGCAACTGCAATGTTGTTCACCCTTTTATCGGTCATGTTGCAACTTCAACCAAACAGCGACCTCTCGCATTGACAATTGCGAATAAGAGACGAAGCCAATGTGGAAAATTATTTTTTTCAACAAAGTGGATGTCCTGCCCAATCTACAGTACTAGTAAGAAATGTTTTGAACGAACATTTTCCCAATAAATGGATTGGGGGGTATTTAAAACAGTTTGTTTACGCTAATAATTTGGAAAGCGATGTTGAAATTTTGAAACAAAAAATAAGGAACGAGGTCAATTCTAACACGATAAATGTTGTTAATAATGTTTATAAGGAATTTTTGTACAGGGTTGAAAAATGTGTTGAAGTTGGGGGGTTACACGTCGAATGAAATAAATATTTTTCCGTATAATTTCAATTTTTTATTTTAAGAAAAACAATATCTGGATTTTGTTTAGAAAATTAATTGTTTTAGAACAAGCAAAAGCTTTTATAAAGAATAACATTTCTCTCTAAAGTTGAAAGTAAAAAAAAATTTCCTCTGTTTCAATCCATCTGGGGACAGACTGTATATCCGGTTACAGTGTTGCAAATAGCCGAATAAAGAAATGTGCTTAATTGTATTGCCAACTCAAACAGTTATTCTTAACCACTTTGTATGAACATCAAATTTAATGTCTAACGTCAACACAACTAACCTAGTTCACAGTATAAGTAATTACCCAGTAGCGTCCATACTGTTTGATACCCTTATGGAAATGCAATGCAATTTGCAAATCAGTGGGCATCAAACAAAATGGCAAATGTGACAGTTATACTCGAGTGACGCTACTATGTAGATTCTTATACTGTGCCTAGTTTGTCAATACTGACACATGTTACAATCAAAACCTCCTAGATAATTAAGGAGTTCAGGAGTTTATTAAAGCTCTGTTCCAACCACGCTTTGTGACGGTTTCGAAACCGTCATAATCAGTTGCCCACCGAAATAATGATCGATTTGACAACTTCGTCAAGTGTAAAACTTTGATGAGTGCATGCTTGTGACAGTTTCGAAACCAACGCAAAGCGTCGTTGGAACAGACCTTAAATAAATGTCGCAGAGTAGAAAAAATACTCCTGGTTAATTATACTCGTTTAAGAAGAGGCATTATAGCACTTGTTTCAGCCTTCTTATTAAACTCATAAAATAATATGTATAATAAATTTCATTAAAAAAAAAAACAGCTTGGTGACTTTAATGCAATAATACATAATGAAATGACGATGTTAAAAACAGGTGTTAGTTGAGGTGCAATATTTTGACATGAGAATAGGACCAGTAATTTACAGTATTTTGGCAAACGTATGGCGTTTGTGTTGCAGATGACAAATCTTATGTGATTCATAATTTTATACAAACATTATGGTAGAGAAAGTATGATGCAATAATTAAAGAGAGAAGTATAACATAGGAACCTACGAAATGTTCCCAAAAATTTTCACGCCACTATTAGTTTTTTTTTTGCAGTGCATTTTGTTTGCTATAGTACATTCTTATCTTGTATTCCCATTGTTGCAATTTCCATGCTATATTTAGAAAATCCCGTCCATCTTAACTATTCGCAATTAAATTGCATTGTATTATTGCAACTGTCAAGTAACTTCATCGTACGTATTCGAGTTGTCTAGGAATGATTTAATCGTGTTAACAATTGCTGTGTGCAAGTAAATCAATAGTCCAGAGCGTTTACGTATGTTCGGTATGTTACTACCGATGCATGTACTGTTTAAACAATTTGAGCGCCGCTCCATTCACAATGGAGGAATTTGCAAAGGCACTTTGCGAGGAACGCTGAAGTACATTTTCAGTGGTTTGCTTTCTGAAGTATACTTATAACAACGTCATACAGTTTCTCATGTTGCTGATAAGTTTAATTAGTTATTTCTGTTTGAAGTATGACTTCAAGTAGTTTAGTTTTCCAGAAATAATTAATGAAAAATTATCTCCAGAATGACGATACGTTCCTGGTTAAGAAAGTGTTTTATAGTTTTATGATTGTTACGGCGCGGCGCAGTGTCGGGCGTTTAAACGAAATTGACGTGATCAACTGAAACACGAACTCCAAAATATTTATTTGACAAATACATGCAAATTACCTAAAGTTAATTATTCCGTACCTCTTTGGACATCTGTTTTGACAGGTTTTTTTTAAAATTTATTCATAACACCATGTGTCTACAATTAAAACTAGTGTTTGAGACTAACTATTAATTTTTATCTCACAAATCTTAAGCTGTATACTTATCGACTAGAGTCTGTCCATTGATGTCTTCTAGATTTTTCTGGAGTATTTACACTTCACTCACGCACTGTGCTCTGCTTTTGTACACAACCCACTACACAAAATCAGCTGGTTTTCTCCTCTTCAATCTTCGAACATGGTGTAGCACCGTGGTGCCATTTATATCTAAAAACGGTGGGTCTTTTAATAACTTGTTTGTAAAATTGACACGGATGGATTTCAGCTCGTTTATGGACTTTATCATCCGTTGTTTAGTCCATTGCTGGCTGATAGAGGATAGGACCCAGCACACTCAGCACACTATCTTGAGGCACTCCCACTTTTATCTCTTTTAGCTCCGAATATTCATCTTCTTGTTTAATTCTGAAGAGTCTGTCCGAGATGTAAGATGTTAATATCTGTACATATTGTTTAATTTATGTATCAAGCCTTCCTGCCATACCTTGTCGAAGGCTTATGCTACGTCTAAGATGACTGCAGAGCAGATTTGTTTTTCTTCCAAGGCACGTTCGATGATATCGGTTATTCTATGCACTTGATCTATTGTCGAGTGCTTTTGCCTGAATCCAAATTGATAATCCGGGATTAAGTTATTATTTTCTATTGTTGGCCGCAGCTCTTTGAGTAATAGTTTCTCAAGAAGTTTTGAGACTATTGGCAGAAGAGAGATTGGTCTGTAGGATTTGACATTATTGGGTTGTTTTCCTGGTTTTGGCAACATTATTACTTCTACGCAGGGACATGTTTCAATCTGAAAGCTGCGTTGAATAGGTAGGTGAGCATTACTTTACCCTTTCTAGGCAGATGCTTTAAAATCTCTCCAGTGATTAAATCGAATCCTGGTGCTTTCTTTGGGTTCTCTGCAGCTACTTCTCTTGGCGTAACTGGTGTGATATTTTTGGATCTTTAGGTATCAATATTATTTATAGGATGATTCACTTACCCTTGATTGGGAGTGAATACTTCAGCCAGGTCTTGGGCAAACAAATCTGCTTTTTGCTTATTCTCCCTGGCCCAAGGTCCATGGTTGCTTCTAATAGAAGCAATAGAGGTTACGGGTCTCTTGATCTTCTTGGTTGCCTTCCAGCGGGTAATCAGTTTCTTCATATGCGGATAACTCTTGTAGATAGGAATTTACAGATTCTTCTTTAAGCTTTTGGATTTCTCTTCTCTAAGCTTTTGAGTTTTGTTGTTAAGTACGGTTTTGTCCGCAGGATCTCTCGATTGTTGCCATCTTCTTCTAGCTCTTCGCTTTTCCTTGACAAGTTCTCGGATCTCAGCTGGGTAGTTTACACCTTTGGTTATGTGTGTAATCTCTTTGCTGTTATTATATATCGCTGTTTGAGCAAGCCTTCGGCTTCTATTTCTGACTGCTCGGTCATTCTAAGGCTGATGTTCAGATTGATGTTGTTTTGAAGGTCAATCTGGAAGCTTTCCCAGTCAGTGGTCTTGTTAGTGTTAGCTGTCCTTTTTATTATCTTTTCACTTAGTTGGAGATATTAGTTACGAGTTATTTTTCTCGTGATGAAGAAGTCTAATAGATCGGGGATTTTATCAGTATCAGTAGGCCAATAAGTAGGCTTACCTGTAGAGTGATAATTTTAATTCTTTATCTTTAGTTGTGGTTAGCCTAGATCCCCAGTCTATATGTTTAGAGTTGTAGTCCCCCCGACTATAAATCTTTCTCCTAGGTGTCTAAGACTCAGGAGAGTTAGATATTCTTCTTTTTTAAGATTATGTCTTGGCGAACAGTATACCACACCGACTCTCAGCATTTGTTTTGTTGATTTGATTCCAACCACTACACTGTTAGTTAAATATCCTCTCGTTGCAGATGACATTCTTCAAAGTAGTTGATTGTTTCTCTTATTACTATTGCACTACCTCCCTTGGCTTGGTTGTTCGGGTGGATGATGTGATATATTTTTTATCCTCTTATTTTAAAGTGAGATTGGTTTGTCATGTGAGCCTCGGAGATGAGACAGACATCTATGTGTTGGTTGTTTTTTGTTTAGAATGCCATCGGCATTCCAGGCAGCAATACGTAGGTCCTTTTGATCCATAACTTATTTTGCCTTAGGTGTAGCACCAGTGCTCCTGGCTTCTAGTTTGTCGAGTCTTGCATTGACTTGATCTAGTGCCTTCATCATATTCTGCATAAGCTGCATCATAGATGGTTCAGATGTTGATGGGAGAGATGCTGATTCTGCTGATTTTTGCTCTGTGACTTTTGGGCATAAGATACCCCAGTTCTGACCGTATTAGGGACAATGAGTCTTGGTTGAGGAATACTTTTTTTGTCTTAATAGCGTTTTTTCTGTAGTCCTTTTGCAATTGTGCATCCCCGGCAATTAGTAGGGTGAGCTTCAGAGTAGTTGAGGCACTTGGCTGGTGTAACTCTAGTTTTAGTACAATCTGGTGTTAAGTGTTCTCCTGCACATTTAACACAGGTTTGTTAATTATTATTACTATTTCGTTTTGTGTGCGCCGTTTAATGAGAAACAAATTCTATTATTAATTATATAAAGACGAATTTGTACAAAGTCTAACAAAATTCAGCACGTGCGTTCGGTGTGTTATTTTTTAAAGCGACGAAATCACCTGTCGTAAATTATTGTTGGCTTCGGTGTAAGTTTTTCACTTTTGTTCATCTTTGAAATCGTAATTGATTTTAATTAATCTCATAGCAGTTAATACACAATCATCAGCTATGCAACTGTGTGTTTGTCACCAAATTTTAAATTTAATTTACTTGCCTCTTACTTACCACTGACAGACAAGCTTCTGCTGACGTAACGTATCAGCTGTCCCCCAAGCTAGCAACAGTGAAGAAAGGGGCGGGTTGATTAAGGTGGTAAAATTATTAAGGGTGCCAGAAGACAATTCTTCAGCTAAAAAAAACCAATCGACGTCTTCAATTGATCAGATCGGGCAGAAAATGAATCAATGAACGCAGAAATTAAACTCCAAATTAAAGTTAACACAATTTATTACACAAGTCAAAACAACACTTTACACTATTACAATTGACTGCTTAATTATCTACGGTAAACGCAGCGCAGCACGCAGTTCGAAATTCTTACACGCGATTTAACTATACACGAGCAAAGAATAAAATATAAACCGATCAGTTCACCAAACGTCAGATTACATGAAGTTGGAAAACCTAACCTTTTGACAGCGCGTCCAGTCATGTGTCAGGGTCAACGTTACCAACCGAAGCGCGATGGTCGGTGGGTAGTTACAACGCCCTCTGTCGACCGCGGGATGCGTCGACAATCTGGACTAAACTGGATCCGCTCGGATCGTCAAGGTGGCTGATCAGGTTTCCACGATCGGGTCTCGGTACGTTCCCAGGGCAGGAGCGCCACTGGAGAACTAGGGTGTCAGGGTCAACGTTACCAACCGAAACGCGGTGGTCGGTGGGTAGTTACAACGCCCTCTGGCGACCGCGGGATGCGTCAACAATCTGGACTAAACTGGATCCGCTCGGATCGTCAAGATAGCTGATCAGGTTTCCACGATCGGGTCTCGGTACGTTCCCAGGGCAGGAGCGCCACTGGAGAACTAGGTCTAAAATCCTAGTCTAATAACCTGCGCCAAAAAACTGCGCCCAAACAGAAAAGCCTGGGATTTTCTAACTTTCCAGGCTTAGTATGGGGCTTAAAAGTGCCCCAAATGTGTTCGATGGTGTCACGAGATCTTCCGGCACAGCCGCAATTGAGTTACTCCTCCCCAAAGAGCAAGTACTCCGATAATTTAACACACGTAAATGACGTTAACACTCAACCAAGGTCTGAAGACAAAAAGGACGATAGAGACGGCTCGAAAATGGTGGTGGCCGCTAAATACGGGCGGTAACCAACGGCGTTACTAGAAGGCTGTCACGTGGTGTGCCACACGAATGAGCTTTGAGTAGTAAAGAGGAGGGATGCAGGGTAGCCATCTGTATCCAAACGCGGTTCATATAACGCTTTGCCTCCGCGTTTTCTTTGGCGGGAGATTTGAACGTAACATGTTATTAATTCACGGTCAAGTTTTATGACAGAACGACTCTCTGCGTAACACCATAAACGTTTATGGCACGCTTTTAAGGATATAAACTTTGGGTTTTCGTCTCATGCGTTGCAGGTAAATTTTTAATTGATTATAAATTGTTGTATAGAATTTTTTTAACGTTTTCCTTTGTTCTGGGAAGCCTCTTCTTACGCCAGTTTTTTTTTGTCGATCCTTCTTCTGATTATTCCTTAAAAATTAAAGTGATTTTATTGATTATGTACTAGAAAAATGGCCGCCTCGAAAAGGTAACCATTTGAAATTTGAACAAGAGTAAAATAATTAAAGGCACACGCAACCCTCTCAAAGCATCAAAAGAAAAATCGTCGATGTCGAATTTCACTTTCTTTTTTCGCTAAGGCAGGCGCGTCGCCTCCTCAGAATTTTTCGCAATTGTGAGCTTTTTTTCCACTAAACAATCAAAGCTCGTGTGTGTGTGTATTCGTTTCCAACAATCGTCGCCTTTGACTCCATTCGAAAGTAATGGGCGGCGGGCTTTTATGTTATAAACCGTTTGAAGAGTTATGGTCCCCGCTAACTCGAACGGTCTTTGTTACACGTTTTATTAAAAATTTTTCTGCCCTGTCGCTGTATCTCACGTTTGTTGTTTAAGCAAATTACGAAAACAAAACGACATCATCGCCGTCGCACCAAACGCATTTTTATGGCGTGCCCGTGCGCTAAATTCATTAAAGCGAATGGATGCTGACGTTTCTGCAATTTGCAGCAAAAAAAAACAAACGTGCACTGGTGACATTATCAAAGCTTTTCAAATTGATGAATTTTTTCACTGAAAATACTAACAACAGTGATGGCCATTAACAGGAATAACTTGTTTAGGCAGCCTCAGTAGAAAATTCCTGTAAATTCGTAGACTTTTTAATTACTACCTACTTATTACCTCAAGGTAATAGGTTGGCATACAGACAAACAGCATTGAAGGAACCAACATGGTAACCTCGGCCAGCAATTTTTAAAAATCTATCTTAGGGGAGCGTGGGGTAATGAGAACCTGCGGGCGATATGAGCCAGCCTGGTTTAGGTATTACTAACAAACGAAAAAAAAAATGAAATTTGGTGAGTGTGACGTTATCCAAGACGTGCATTTAAATTCCAACGCCTAACCTAATTCCTTTTTATATTGATCACTTGTTAGTTACGTCATTTTAATGGTTTTTCCTTATAGTTACGAAACACCATAAAATTGTTGAGGGAATACGCTTTATATTTTTCCTTAAGTGGCTCTTATTTCCCCCATCTCCCCTAAATTAAGAAAAGATTTTTTTTTAATTAGCAACGTTTAGGGACGTGATATTAAAAATTTGTACATCAGATAAATCACATAACGTGCGTATTTATCTGAAGAAAAACTTTCAGCGATAAAATTCCTCTTCAGCTCCAAAACATTTACGAAACTACAAATATGTCGCCCATGATGGATTGAAAAACTTAGGGAATACCGCGTTATCTGCTCGATCCATCACCCAGCAGCAGATATTTCATTTTCGTTCGTAGACAGCCGGGCCTTATTGTGCGTGCATCGAAATAGGCAACGCGAAACAAATCCGGTCATTGTTCTGGATTTATCGGCTATAACTGGTGGATTAAAATCGCTTAATCACCACACAAATGTGATAAATAGTTCCGCTGATTTTCAAACGCAACGGCGGCCGTTATTTTTAACAATCGGTTATATGGCGAACATAAAGTTTTACAACAAAAAATTTCATTTAAAAAAATATGCTGTAAGTATAATACCATGAGATCAATTGAATGTATAATTGGATTAGGCAATGATTTTTAATATAAAATTGGCAGTACGTTCTGAAATATACCGGGCAATTCGCTATGTACGTACAATTCGAAGTTGCTCTTATTGATGAGGAAAATGCAGTACATCTCAAATCTAATCCATGAGATGACAGTTTTAATTAGCAGTAAGTTACACACACTCACACTTGCGGGATTTGTATCTCCGAGTAAAGCATAAGCCCCCCCATAAAAACGCTTCGCAAATCGAAACGGTTCATTACATTCGGCGAGTGCGCCCATGGGAAATTATGCGGTATCTGATACATCGGTCCGCCATATTAAGCGCCGGGCTCCGTTGTTGGTTAGTTAAAGCGACGGAATTTACGAAGAGTAAAATCCAAAAATAACATGCAAATGAGAGACGGCGGAGTTATTTCAATCATTAACGAGATTTAAGCACGCTTTATATGTTCCAAATTTATTTCATGGGGGGGAAGGGTTATTACAGACACCCCAAATACAAGATCGGAAATATAGAACACGTTCTATTTTTTCAAACGATTTGTGATTCAATCAAATTCCACCAAAACTTAAATTGAATCATAAATTGTTTGATAAAATATATATTTTTAAGTTCTGTCCACTAGCGCACTTTAAGAATCCATGTGACGTAATAGGCTGATCACGTCTTTGCTTTATTTAAGCATGTGAATTATGTCGTAAATTTCAAATTTAATTTCACACAGACACGTCCGTTTGATTAATGATCCTGCGTTGCACATTTCAAGGGAATACTTTCGGGGCGTCAGACGTTTTCTTTCAGTTGCGTTCAGCTTCTTTCACCTGAAATAGCCTGAGGCACGCAGCAAGCTTTCGCAGGGCATTAGCGGAAAACATTAATCGACATTTAAGTGAGCCTTTTCTCGCAAGTAAATAAATCCTCTCGTGAAGTTCTCGCAAAGTTAGTTTACCTTGCGTTTTTGCGAATCTCCACACAAACAAAATTTATTAAAACTATGTATAGTCTTTTGGGGGGTGGTTGGGTGGGGGAGGCGGAATTTTCTATAACGTTTTATTAGGGGAACGAGATAGTCCACTTAAACTTATTACTTACGTCGTTTCCCCGTTGAAAAACGAGGCGAACAAATAACGCATTCGCATGGCTAATGCGCAGCTTCTTCTCTTTATGGTAAAAGTAACGCGAGTTCCTTTTCAACCTTTTACGTAGAACTGACGCGCACATAAATCAAAGGAAAGAAAGCGTTCTAAAGTTTTTCACGCTGCTTTATTTATTTAATATACGTGCGTCTAAGCCGCGTCTCGAGACTGTTTACAACGCCGAAGGGAATAATAATTTCCTTTTGTGTTGACTCTGTAGCTTTCTGCGTCCAAGAAATCCTCACTACTGAAACACTTAATCAAAATAACTGGATTTAATATTGGGAGCATTTTCTGGAAATTGAGATTTCATGGTAAATGTGATAGTCATTTAAGTATGTTTGTCTTTAAAATCAATAGAATTGTATAAATATTTTTACCTGACTGAACAGATCATAAGGAAAAAGAACAATAATGAACAAAAATGATTTAGTTAGTGAATGACAAATTTAAACAAGAAGATACGTGTAAGTACACAAGTTCATTCAAGAAGAACGTGACAAAAAAAGTTAATGTGTAGAAAGAAATAGAAGTACATCAACAATGTAAAAGAGAATCGACTAATTGCGATTGGAGACGATCACTATTTAGTTAAAACGAAGATAAAAAAAGGAAGAAAAAGAGAACAGGAACAAAATAGTGAAACCCAGGGTTGCGATAAGGGTACTATTTTCAGTACAATTGAAAGGATCCTGGTAGTACAATACATTTTTTTAATTTTCAGGTGAAATATGTTTTTAATTTTTTGGTGACTCTGTACTCGGCCGGTAATATTTAATTACTTTTAAATCATCGTAAAATAATTAGAGATGTAGGATTTAGGCTATTCGGTTTTAAATTATGTTTATCTTTTCAGGAAAATACAATTTCAACGACTTTTTTAAAAATGACAACTGCTCACAACGTTTTTTTAGTCTCCTCGGAAGACTGTTTTGGTTTTTTTTAAACGTCAATTTTAAGTTAGTGTGAAAGTTCTGACTTATAATAATTTTGTTGAGATATTTAGAGGTTTCCATGTTTTTGTTCCACAGTGTATACATCTGTAAGTCATCCCAATGAAGGATTGTAGCCAAATCTTCAAAATCACTGATCCACTTTTCTATCGGTAATTTGTCGCCTCCGGAAAAGTGCGTAACACTGTCTTCTACATCTTTTATAAATTGATTGTACATCTAAACTGACTGTAATTTTGTTGGCTTGCCTCATCAGAATGGTCTGTAAGATTTTGTCGCCTTGAATTCCTTTTCAATTTGATCTGTCAAAATTCATGCTGAATTCTGTCATTCGAAATTCGTGTCGTCACTAATTCCTGTTTTCCCCTTTCATGCGCGCAAATTTGGTCTCGATTTAAAATGCGTGCATCTGTCAAAATCGATTGATTGTTTGTTGAACCTGTCAAAGTTGTCAACGCTTATTATCTATCGAAATTCATTGAATGACTTGATGTTTCTCTTGTTTTGCACCCAACTTGCAAAATAATCAGTTTGGCCTACAATTTTTATTTCTGCTTCACCTGTCAAAGTTGTTTGTCAGATTTTCATTCGCCAGGTGATTAAATTCAATTAATTTCCTTTTTTTTTTCTTCGGATTTGTAATTGTTTGACATCTCTGTGTAACTCCCAGGATCAAATGCCACTTTTCAAATTTGTTACTTTTCATCTGCCACTTGATGTTTCCTTTGTCCTTGCAAATACTTCTTACACTTGCCCGTCACCTGTCAAATATCTTTGTATTATGTACTTTTTAACATTTTTTCCTGTGTCTGTCAAAATTGAATGTCATTCTTTGCTTGTCAAAGCTTGTTTTATATTTCCTGTCGGAAATGCAAGTTATTCGGTTTGGTTACATCTGTCGCTTTTGTTTGTAAATGCAATGATTTTGTCCGTTGATTTTTTAACGCATCCAAAATAACATTTTTTGACTGTCAAATTTGAGTCATTTTTTAAAAAATTGCGATTAAACATGAAATGAGAATACGGTCCATGGACTTTAAAATTATAGTCTTTGAAGTCAATTATTCTATGACTTTTTAAAATCTTTGGACTTTACCAAAATAGAATTGAATACTTACGGTGGCGGCATTTCCGCAAGTGAGATAGCGAACCGTTACGTCACCACATGCCCGCTTCTCCTTTTACACAATATTAACCAACATTAACTGTCAACCGTGACAGTTAATGGTTGGTTGACAGTTAATGTGTTAGAGGGAGAAGCGGGTATGCGATGACGTAACGGTTCGCTATCTCACTTGAAAGCTGCCACCGTTGTTATTCAATTCACTGTGCTAAAATCCAACTATACCAGAACCAAGGACTTTATAAATATAGATAGCCTTACCATAGACTTCTTAAAATCCATGGACTGTACAAATCATATAAATCCATCTAAAATTTTAATCTGTTTTACAATACAACGTTGTTAATTGTTAATCAAGGTTACTACGTAAGAAATTAATCCTGGCTTGTTCAAAATGTGCAACTTTAGCTTTTACAACCTCACTTAGATCCGCCTTGATGAAGGAAATAAATACTTTCCGAAAGCTTGGCAATCAAACAAGAGTAAACTTTTAATTGCCCCCTTTTGACTGCTATCCTGCTAGATCTCTCAACTCAAATTTTTAAATAAATCCATCTATATCAAAACCAAGGACATTATAAGCATAGACTTTAAACTCATGGGCCCGTATTCTGATTTTATGATTAAAGTCGTATTTAAATAAACTCGTGATTAAAATAAACAAGAAGCGGTATAGCTTCATGTCAATTTAATGTGTAAGAGAGTGACGGAGAAGCGTTGCCATGGAAATTGAACACGCTATTAAATTAGTCATAGGATGAGAATACCGGTCGTAGACTTTAAAACTGTAGACGTCATGAAGATCCATGGACTATAAAATCATAGGCCTTGATACCTACAAATTTTCAAATCATGGACTTCTTAAATTTTACGAACTTCGAAAACGTGTAGGCACTTTAAAATCACGGACTTCATAAAATTCATAGACTTTAAAATGCATGAGTTTATAAGTTTCCATGGACTTTACCGAAATCACATAAAATCCATGCAAACCCATGGACCCTGTAATTAATCTACGTTTCATTTCCTCATTTGCTGCTTCCTCGCCTTCATCGTCCTGTTCATCTTCATCTTCGCTAGCCTCATCTTCGGATTCTTCACTTCCTCCTTTTGAATCATAATACGATTTCAATCTTTCGCATAAAACAACTTTCCTTCCATCTGCTGGTAACTCTAGCTTCTTTAATTCCTGTCGTAATTCAGCTATTTTCATAAAATCAATCTTCTGGCTAACGACCGAATACATTTTTACTTTGCACCTGTTTTATTAAATACTTCTTGTTCTTCACAACTGTCACTGTCACCTTTCATTCGATTTTTCTTCCATTGTGACCATCACTCTCATACATTCTTCTATTTTAATACACTTTCAGACACCAAATGACAACCACAATCGTACCCTTTCAACTTGCACTAATTTGACGTCACAGCTTTAAGTTTAAAAGAACTTCTTCAATGTAACAACTTGTAATGTATTGAAAAAAGTTAATTTCTCTTGTCTCTACTAATGAATTATTTTCTAGTGACGTTTTAGGGATTTTTTAAGCTAAATGTTTGCGAACTCCTATTGGCAGCACTGTTAACGACGTAGATTTTTTTTGCTTTTAGACCGTTCGCGGCTAGGCCACAGTCATATGAGTGCCATAGTAATTGGGTACGATTTGATTTTAAGTTTTGGTACAATTATACTTCTTCCAGTCGCAACCCTGATAAAGCCAAAAGTGAAAGCCGTAATCTAAAACTAAATGAAGAAAAATTAGGCTAAAGTGTCTGACTATTTTGCAAAGTATTAAAAAACTGAGAAAAGTGAGCGCGAAAGTGGTATAAACGATTAGTCTCAAAGCAGTCTCGCATTAAGTCATTCGACTGTAATTAAAACCTACCCCTTTTCTCAGGTGGCAATTAAACTGCCGCTTTAAGTTCCCGTCGAATTTCTGCTAATACGTTAAGTTGCTAATGACTCACACAATCATGATTCTAACTGGAGCAAGTTGGCTCGTTTCAGAGACTACAGCTGGTCGTAATAATATCTCGCACCTTAAATCACATATGATAATGGTGGTAAGCCTGAGATTTCAGTTTACAGATTAGTGATATGGTCGGTTGGTTTAAGATGGTAATGTTATTAAGCTCCTATAGATTCTTGAAAGTACAATCATGTACTTTTCTTTTTGAACGTTGTTTTCCTTTCTCCCCTTTTTTTTTCTAAATGTTTCCACGTTGCAAAATCATAAAGTACTGAAACATAAAACGTATGTCTTTCATGTGTGTTGTACACGTTCGACAAAACTGTATTGATTTGATATGGGATAAAGTTTTGCAAAGTTCAGGGGAAGGCGCTATATGATGAAGGTTTTACGTGACGGCGGGCGGCGGGCATCAGAATGAAATTTTGCAGGAGCGTGATTTATTTATTCGTTCTAATCCACGTCTTCAAATAATTAATTGCGCAGAAGCTTCAAATTTCTGTCGTGTAGTAACACGGGTTAATTCCGTCTAGTTTTGCATCAAATTTATTTATGAACGGGGAAAATTTACACCTGCGTCGCAGCCGGATTTTCTTCGCCCTGCTTGTTGTAAATATGCGGAGACGTAAATCTCCTGTTTCGGATGTCACATAAATTATCGGAGTTTTTCTTTTATTGCGCGGAGTTTGCTGCACATCTTCAGTTTGAAATAGAAAAAATTGATTTTATTTTATGATCACATTATGAAAACATATTATTATAAAACGTTAAAGTTACAGCTACATAGGGTGTAAGGTGTAACTTAATAAAATACAAAAAAGGGCTGATTTTTAAGTAAAAGTTTCGCTTCGTTTTCGATATACAGGGTGATGAAGCATGTGAAAGTACTTCTCCAATTTTTTCTTTAAGAAATAAAATTTCCGAAAGCTCAGTTGAATTCTAAAAGAATTTGCTCAGCATTAGCTGCAGCTTTATTAAAAACACTTTATTTGGTACTATAATACTTATACAGGGTTCGGAAAAAATGATTACTCTACAGTCTACACAATTCAGGGGTTCTCTCCGAACTTGAGAAAAATGTTATGAAAAAATAAATAAAGACGTGGAAATTTCAATTACGGTGGATGTAGCATCACTTCCAACAAAATTTGATATTACTTTTATTTATTATAGCAAGCGTCTGTTTAAATACCACATAGTCGCGACATCGCACGGCTGGGTTTTCACCTATAACTGTGCAGGGAATAGCAAATTCGCAGCGATGCTGCTACCTCATAAGCTATCATACACAAGATGGCCAATGCAAACAATTAAATATTTAAATATTTTATTTGTCATGCCATGATTTAAAAAAAGTTTGCACCTACACAAACTGTTTTACAGAAAATCAATATTTTATTTCAATTAATTACCACCAAAGTGAACTTATTCGGAACTGATCAATTATTTAAAAAAATGTTAAATTTCGTTCTTAGAGTCTCCACATATTTAAAAATCATGAGCAGAATTGTTTATGCTTAGAGAATGGCCCCCATTTTTTGCTTATCCTCACCCTATTCTTGATTTTTTTTCTTCATGCACCAACCACTTTATTTTGCGTTGTTCTTCATTTCCAAAACTGAAACGTGTTTGTTTTTCTTTCTCTTCAAATATTCAGCCTATGTTATTTGTGGATTTGGTATTTATTTATATACAATGCGATCGAAAATGATTGAGCGTCCTTGAGAAAATAAATACCCAAAGGTGATCAAAACTACCTTCGGCCTAGAGAATTTTCGCGTTTTTGAATACTCAAGGTCAGGTGACAATCAATAGAGTTCGTATGTTGTGCACGGTTCGTTTATTAATTGAGTTTTCTACGAGTTTTTCATATCGAAATTAGTACATATTTTTGAAGGACGCTCAATCATTTTCGATCGCATTGTATCTTTCTTGCAGGTTTGTTTCTTGCCTCTACCTTCTTTCCTAGCTTACTTACCTCCCTTATTTATATTTCTTGTGTTAGCTCCTTCTCCTTCGCCTTTTCTTTGACTAGTTGTACTTCTCCAGAGTATTTTCTGTTTCATTTTGCTCTAAATTATTCCCATTTCTAAGCTATTTTTGTTTGTCTCTGTTTGAATAATAGTTAATGTTATTGTCATGTTGTCACGTAATAAATTACATAATAATTAAAATAATGGACGCAGCTCACTTAAAGAATACATTTATTAAAGGTAATAACAAGTGATAGACTTACAGTTCTTCCGCTCGATCTTTGCAGTTACGTCACACTTTCCCAATTCGAGAAACGAAATCAACATATTCTTTTATCCTTATCTAATACGTATGTTAAAACAATGATAGAATTTATAAATTTGTCATTTTGAGTCTATAGTCGCGTTCAACGGAGAGCAGCTGCCGAGTTGCTTACTCAGCAATCGTTTGTGATTGGTTCACATTAAGGTAATAGCCAGTCACAGACGATTGCTAAGTAAGCAACTCAGCAGCTGCTCTCCGTTGAACGTGACTAATAACTTTCTGACGTAACTGCAAAGATCGAGCGGAAGAACTTTACATGATTCACATTACACTATAAGAGGAGGAAACTTTCCTCTGACAAACGGTATACTTGAATCAATTACAAGTGAGTTTTCCAGGTATATATAGGGTTCGGTTTTTAGAAAGTCTGTCGGAGGAGGTTACGCAATCCTATCATGACATATGAGTCATCGGAAAATTGTTTTACAAGGTGAATCATGCTTTTCCAGTGACTCATGCTAGTGATTCCGTCCGCAGACCACCTGATGTAATTATTTATGTTAACTATTTTTCCTGGAAGCGTTGGCTGACTGTTTCATGCAGCTGGGATATCTTGCGTTGGTGGCGTTCTAATCGACTTCTTATTTTATTTTACCAAAGAAAGGCTACTCAACAGGAAAGGAATCCCAATAAGAGAGTAACACAAAATGACAAATAAATTAACAACGTGAAGCTAACAGAAACTTAGACTTAACTAAAAATCAGCGTAAACATACCCAGACTTAAATTAAATTAAATTATTGTGTTTATCATACATTACAATTTTACTTATCAAGTAGATTAACATGAATGATTTTGTGAACATAAAGAAAATAAAATTAAAATTAGTAACAATTCTATAAAAATATTCAGAGAACACATTATTGAGAAATAAGTAATGAAAATAGCGAGAATAGGAACGAAATAAAAAAGAAGAAAAAAAAACGAATTAAAAATTAATTTGAAGAAGTATCTTTTTTAACTGATATAAACTTGTACAAAAAAGATCAACATGGGAACAATTATTATTATAGTAATATAGCAGTCTAAACATAGGAGAATTGAGACAAGATCTTGTGTTGAAATGATCAAGATAAAACAAGTACGAGTAGTATATACGTGAACGCTAAAATTTAAATTATTTATACAATATTCGCTATCAAAAACATTGCTCAAGAGTTTGTATAGAAATAAAATATGTTGAGAAATTCTACGATGAGATAGAGTAGACATCTTGTAATGAGAAAGGATGGCTTCGTAATTCTGCTGCCATAAATACCGATTACATCTATTGAGAAATTTTCTATTCTTTCAAGATATTTGAGATAGGTCGGGTTCCAAACTACAGACCCATATTCCAGGTGACTTCTCACTAAATGGGAATAAAGAGTGATAAGAGAAACAGGATTGATAAAGTTCCTAGTGCTTCGAAATATAAAACCGAGATTTTGATATGCTTTCTGTACTATATGGCCTACATGAAGAGCAAAGGACATTTTAGAGTCAAGTATTATTCCTAAATCTCTGACTCTGTTCATATTATTTAGTGAAGATCCACTCAGAATAAAATTGTAGTGAAATTGTTACGGGTAACGAGAAAAAATTATGGAGACGCATTTATTAATATTTAACGACAATTTGTTTATTGTACAAAAATCAGTTAATCTGTTTAGATCTTCCTGCAGGAGTTCGCAGTCGTTGTTATCGGTAACTTTTCTATAAATTTTCAGATCGTCAGCACACAATAAATACTTACTGTGATGGAAACAAGCTTGAACATCGTTAATAAAAATAGAGAATAAAAGAGGTCCAAGATGTGACCCTTGCGGAACTCCTGAGAAAATATCAACAGTTCTTGACCTGTAATTATTTAGAGCTACAAATTGAGAGCTATCCACCACAGGAGATTACCGTGTATACCAAAAGACTCCAGTTTCCTCATTAATGTAGGGTGATGTATTTTATCAAAGGCCTTGGAAAAATCAGTATACACAGCAACCACTGAGTCTTTGTCATTCATAATTTCCTGCACCTCCTGGACAAAAAATCCGTGCTGTTCACTACAAATTTTATGCTTTAATTTAAAAAATAATTCGTCACAAATTATAGCGTCCAGAAGCTTACCGAAAATAGATAAGAGAGATACGGGTCTGTAGTTCGAGACCTCAGACCTATCACCAGATTTGAAAATTGGAGTTACCTGGGAACTTTTCCATTTCGACGGAAAGACACATTCATGTAAGGATTTATTATAAATAATATGAAGTGGAGTTAACAAATTTAGCTGACACTTTCTTATGAACACAGGCGGAATATTATCAAGTCCAGAGCTTTTATTAGCATTAAGTTTCTCAATGTGTTTACGAATTTGATCTGTTGTAATATAATTAATAGATATAGAAAAGTCAACATCAACATGTGCAATCAAAGGGTTATCAATATTAGATAGTCTTGAAATAAGTTAGAAACATCCTCATCATTACAAGCAAAAGTATTACCATATGACATGCGAGCTGGTAAGATTCTATTATTTTTTAAAACTGATACAAATGACCAAAAATGCTTCACGTCGGTCTTAATAAGTGATTCTGTCTTATGTATATAATTCAAATGATCCAGCTTAATCATGTCCTTCACACGTTTCCTGAGCCTTGAAAAAATATTGTAATCAAGATCGTTTCGAAAACATTTCCACTTTTTATGAGCCTTACTTTTATCTTTAATCATAGAGATAGTATTAAATGAAAACCATCGTGGATATTTGTGACGTTTGACAATCCTTACAGGAACGTGTTCCTGAATGAATCTATTAATGCAATTGTAAAAGTATTCCACCGAAGAATCAGTGCCCAGAGATTCCAACTCTTTTGTCCAGTCAACAGACGATAGGGCGGTATTTAGAGCAGCATAATCAGCTTTGTTGAAATCGTATTTGTAAAAGGTATTCCTATTACGAAATGTAACAAAAGATAAACGAAAATAGACATCTAAAGATTTATGGAACACATCTTCAGGCACAAACGGATTCTCACAAGCTCTAACGGTAACATTTGAACAATTACTTAAAATAAGATCTAAGATTTTGTCATAACTATTTTTTATACCATTGTACTGACAAAAATCAAGCAAAGAAATCATGTCAACGAGAGGTAAAAAAAAAAATTGTATTGACATTTCGTGACCAAACTAAACTTGAAACATTATAGTCACCAACCAGCATGAAATAGTCATCTGGATTATTATTAACAATATCACAGACTTTATTTATATGCGCTTGAAGCATGAGGAGGTATGTAAGCACAACATGTATGAAGATGCTTGTTACCGGTTAGCTTAACGGTTACCCAACGGTCCTCACATACACCTACACAAGACCAGTCCCTTCGCACTTGAGACACAAACTTCGTCGACACGGAAATAAGAACTCCACGCTTACCACCAATATCAGGAACTCTGTCTTTTCTATATGTGATAAATGCTTCACTGAATAATTCATTACTTAAAATGTTACCATTTAACCAGGTTTCTGTCAAACAAATTATGTCAGCGGAAGATTGCAAGCAGGATAAACGAAAGATTTCTGTTTTTGTTCTTAAGCCTCTAGTATTCTGATAGTATAAGTGAAGATCCATTAGAATAACAGAAATAAATGAATATGGCTTGAAAAATTAAGCTAGTCTAGTTAGGACGTCCTTCGAATTCACCTGGACAACACTGGATCCATCAAGTTTGCAGTCTCTCGTCCAGAAATATTTATAACTCTTAGTTTTACAGAATTCTCTGATTTTCTTAAACAAAATCTTATTCTTCAGCGTGAGATGCTCGTTCAGAAAAATTGCTCTAACAGGTCCGGCATTACCAATTTCATTCGAAGACAGAGCTCTCTTCTTCCGGATCGCAGCTAAGAGATTGTTTTTCGTTTCTCTGGATGTAAACTTAACAATATTTTTGGGATTCTGACCAGTTGCGGAGCGAATGCGATGGCAAGTATCAATTTGAGATTTTTCGATGTTGAGATGTTATATTTTACTAAAATTTCATCTAATTGTGTTAGTTTCTCTTATTTGCTGCATACAATTGCATACTTCTTAAAATTGCCTCAAAATGTAGTAGCTTTGAAATTCCCATGATATTGTAACGATTTTAAAGGTTGTATTAATTTTAAAATAAAACATGAAATAGTTAACAAACGAATTTATTTAAAAGCAAACTAATTAACACTAACATTTAACACTAGATAATTTACAAACTTAATCCTAATTTATTTTAACAGCCGAGGGAAAGTTTATAACGCGACTTTAATTCCGAACTGTCTAACGCTGAATTCCCTTCTCATCGCCGGTCGCCTGCTTTATAAGCCGGGGTTGTTTTTCGCGAACGGGAGGCCACGAATTGTCTGGTCTAGTTTATTCAGAATGCTCTATGCTGCCGCCTAAGGCGCGTCGACTAGACGGCTGTGACGCAAGAGACAATCTGACGCCGGCTGGTGTCGACGAATCATTACAATATTTTCTTCCCCTCTGCTCCACAATTGCCCATTATTGATATTGATATTGATAAGTGCCATTATTGATCTATTACCGTCATGAAAATAGTATCTTAAACATTTGGACGTCTTTACTTTTTCGAAATATCAAGTGGTCCAATTTAAATACATCCTCATAAGGTCATGGAATTATAAGTCATGTCTTAGCTAGATTCGAGAGATACCAGTATTTCGACAGTTATAATGAACCTAGTTAAGGCATGCCTTTTAATTCCGAGGATGTCTTCTTGGATCATTTGATATCTACTTCTCCAAGTGCATATATTTTCTTTTCTTCTAATAAATTCCATTATCTATTATCTTCGTCTTTCCTGTGACAACGTGTGGTGGTCCATTTTTAAATCCTTAATTTTACTACCATTAAGAATTCGATGTGTGTGTTAAACATTAAGTAAAGTGAATAATAAATACCAATCACTTGAAAGTTGAAAGATTCGTCAGGCTACAGTTCCATTAGTTCATTCTATGTACTATGTACGGGAGAAATGAATTCTGAAAATGAAAAGAGATATGGTACGGAGACATTTCACCAACAAAAAGTAGCAGGATGGCATTTGTGAGAAATTATAAGATCGAAGGCTTCTGCTGCCGAATATGAACAGGTTTTGGGAGAAATTATACCAATTTTCGAAAAATGAAAATTATTGAACAACATAAATGAAATAAAGAAAAAGACCGACAAAAATAGAACTGGCAAAAAAGACAACATCTAAATATCTCGAAAATCATTAGAGTCGATCGTCCTTTGTTTAATTATTTTTCCTAAATTTACGGTTTTTTCATGTAACTTTTCCTCCATTATTCCTGTTTCATATTTTATTTTTCCTTCTGTGTAATCTTTTGTATTCCTTCTATTTTTCTCAAATAGTTTTACAATTTCTGTTTTGTTCTCAACTATTTTCCTATTCATTTTTTCCATTTTATTGTTTCTTCCATTTTCTCTTCTATTTTAGCATTTATTTTCTCTAATTTGTCTTCTATTTTTTATTGTTTTGTTCTAACTTTTCTTCTATTTTTACATTGGCTTTTTTCATTTCTGTATTGGTCTTTTTCATTTCTTCCATTATCCTAACTAACATCATTTTTACGTCCTCTTCCTCCTCTTTCGTTTCTTCGTATTCTTCTGTTTATATCTCTTCCTCTGTTTTTTCTATTATATCTTCTTCCATCTCACTGCTTTCTTCTCTCTTTTCTTCTGTTTCTATTGCTCTTTTTTCATCAACTTCAGTATCCCTTCTTTGTCTTACTTTCTTTTTCTGTTCCTTGTCTATCTTACTTATTTATAAATTTCATGAATTCGTTCGATTTTCGTATTAATCGAGCCCCACGTTGGGCGCCAATTTTATGCAGTGATATGGCCCCTACTTGGTAATGAGCCAATTTTATGCTGCGTTAATTTATTGCTCTATTCTCTCAGGATATTTTGCAAATGTTTTGTTCTCTTATTCTGTTTATTTTTATTTGCTTTCTTACTTCGTTGTTTTACTCGCGTAGGCTCTCGCTTCGATGATGGATTTTGCAGTGTATCTCGTAGACCAATTCTTGCTTGTAGAGTGTAGTTATTGTGTGATAAGTTTTGGATGTAGATGGCACTCGCGAACCGTCACATTCAAAATTATCTATGTCAATGCATGGCCAGCTACATTAACATTCACTGACGTGTATGTATGGCCGTTTCAATTCGCCTAAAATTCAGTTCCAAGAAAGCATGCCGTGGGGTACTCCCCTCAGCGCTCAGTACTCCCCTTGAAGGTTCACAACCAATGTTGAGAATTCACTCGTGATTTAAAAGCGAATTATTATTTATTGTTGAAATAAAATTATAAAATTGTTACAAATCACTAAATATTAATTAACAAATAATGTATTATGTGGCTTGTGTAGCCGTGACTCTTCGACGAACGTGAAGTGAGTGTGTTTTAAAATGTCCGGGTTTCAGCACCCCTAATTGCGGCAAGCTTTCCAGAAATTGTTGAAGTCATCAAGTTCTCAAGTCGCAGTCGGGACACGATACATGAAAATAGTGTTACGTCCGGTAAATTCAAAGAAGGCTGGGGGTGACAGGCATTTTGTACTCCCCTCTGCGCTCAGTACTCCCCTTGAAGGTTCACTAGTACACCCCTCAGTACTCCCCTCAGCGCTCCCTATTAAAGATACTACAAAACTACTGACAGTAACGTAATGACGACTGCAATTATGTACTTAAAAACTTACAGGAGGCGCTGGGGGGAGTACTCGTAAAAATTTTTAAAAGTCGAATTGAAACGGCCATACATACACGTCAATGAATATTAATGTAGCCATGGTCAGTGTGTGTGTGTGTGTGTGTGTGTGTGTGTTTGTGTGTGGGTGAATAATAAAGAAACGACAATTTATTATATCAATAAAAAAAAAGCTTTCACAAACAAATTTATTCCGTAAAGAAGGTTGGCCGTTCGGAGTTTTAAAAGAATTTAATTCATTTGAACGGGTTTTTCACAAAACCCGCTCTTATAGCTTACTTACTTAAAGGTCCCGTACGACCCGAACCGATTGCCTGACTGCCTCGTGTTTCGGGTCTTGCGGTTTTAGAGAGTGACCGGCAGAACTGTGCGGTACTCGAGTACAAGTACTCATTTTCTGTACTCTGAGTACTTTTACTGTACTCGGTACTCAGTCCCGAATACATTATTTTAAATGTACTCGTCCTTGTACTCGATGAATTTTAAAATGCAATAATATACCCGAGTACTTTTCATTGTACTCGAATACATTACCTTATGCAACGAGTACATTTTTATGCGAGTCTCGACATGCGTGGAATAGTACAGGGAGAGCAAAAATGGCTGACGTGTGCCGTTCCATACCAATAGGGTATTTGCCGCATACTATGTATTTACATTAACCACAACTACATTCAGTGGCGTTCTTAAAAATTTTTACGTCATCTTTTGACTTGTGATTTGTTAAAACGACCAAATTCAATGAATAAAGTGGAATTAAATTAAAATTAATATTGTTATTAATTGAAAATGTCTATGGATTCCTTATTGCATTTAAATTAAATCAAGTTCCAAATTTATTTCATAAAATATTCTGTACATGCTTTCTTTCGTGCTTTAAATTCTATTTCTTAAAATAATACACTCAAAAAATACTACTATGTATTAAACACACTATTTAAGGAATTACAACATAATAAAAATCAATCAAGTAATAAAAATACATACGTAAATCAATATAAAGTTGAAAATATTGCACATTAATTTGTAGACATAAAGAGCAGCACAATTTACCCATGCAAAAATATCTAGTAGAAACACTATTTAAACAACACTAAAATAAACCACATACTTGAAATGCACTTACTCAGAAACACATTTATTAATATTACAAGAAATGTTGAAAGTGTTCTTATTAAACTCTAAGCACAAATTAATCCTAGTTTTCATATTGTTAAAAACATTTTGAAGAATTTGTGGTGTTATTGAACTTATTTCATTATTCAAAGCTTGCTCCAGTTCTTCTACAGTATGTATACGATTTCTAAATATTCTGTTTTTAAATAACCAAACATGAAATAGTCTAATGGTGTTAAGTCTGGCGATCTTGGTGGCCAAAGATGTCTGCTAATTATGCGATTATCAAAAATTCACGTAAATATTCCAACGTAGCACCTGCTGTATGGGCTGTTGCACTATCTTGTTGGAAGTAGCCGTACTGTAATTCATCATCATGCAATTGTTCAATAAAGGACGTAGTTGCTGCTGATAATTTTGGGCATTTATATTATTGTAAAAGAAGATGGGACCAATAATTCTTCTTCGTGACATTGCAACCCACACACCAACTTTAACAGGATGCAGACCTCTTTCGTGAAGTTCATGTGGATTTTCTGTTGCCCATACACGATAATTCTGAGAATTAATGTAACCATCCAAATGGAACCATGCCTCGTCACTTAAGAACGTTAAATCAAGAATATTGTCGTCATTTAAATGTCTGTTGAACCAGTTGCAATAATTCACTCTCTTCTGAAAATCTGGAGGCAAAAGTTCTTGTACAACGCTTACTTTATATGGCTTCATATGTAAGTCTTTCTTCAAAGCAGTGCGACAAGAGCCATAAGATACACCTGAAATAATACATTAGAGTATGCATAACAACAAAACTCAAAAATTTGAAATACCTGTTTGAAGGGACAGTTTTCGTATGGGTTTTTTAGGACTGGCTAACATTCTTTGCCTGATGTCTTCTACAACTTCTTCTGTTAGTACTTTAGATCTACCAGAGGATTTTCCTTTACATACACTGCCTGTCTCACGGAACCGATCTACAATACGGTGAGCATGTTGACGGAACGTATCTTGTGTAATATATTCATCCTGATAAGCTTCTTGAAACTGATGAAAGCAAGACATGAATGAATACTGCCAATTACCATCCTGATCCCTTTCACCAGACCGAAAATACGCTTCTAAGATAAACTCATTATGTTCTTCAGTAAACATTTTAAACTAAAAATAAAGCACATATAAGATTTTTTTCTACTTTGTTTATAACAGTTTTACGTACCAGATTAGTTAGACAACTAAAACAGAGCCTTAAGAAAGACTTTGTTATTACAAAAGAAAACACAAAATGACTAAAACCAGGGAGAACTTGTATGTACGTATGTACGCTACTGAAAGGTCAATGACACTTACGTTTGACAGCGTTTGACATGCATGGAAGTAAATATTGGTACAATATTGATAAGTGGAACACATTTTCGATATAAGGTTGGAACAACTGCAACTTCACACGTGTCAATCATTGTTGCTCTCATTGTATTACTGTACATATATGTACTCGGTACTTTGTACTTGTATTCGGTACTCAAGTACTTATCATATGTACTTATACTCGGTACTTGAATACATTTTGGACAGAGTACTTGTACTCAGTATTCGAGCACTTTTTACTAGTACTCGGAACAGCTCTGGTGACCGGTAACTTTTAATGCGGCAACTAACACAGCGCCCTCACTTGTTTATTTTCCGAACTCCTTACTACTACATACGGTTTCCTTCTATCACACCGATTTGTCATGCCTTAAATAAATTATTCTAATACAGTGAAAGCTCTCTTAGACGGACATCGACCGTGACCACCAGCAAACTGTCCGTCCATTAGTGGTGTCCACCTAATGGCCAATTTCTTCACCGCTTTATCTTAAGGTTAAATTTATCTGTCAGTTAGAATGTGACACGAAGTATGCATAGAGCCATTTGTATATCACATTCTAAGTGACAGATAAATTTAACCTTAAGATAAGGCGGTGAAGAAATCGGCCATAAGAGAGATGCAAATGCATGTAAATTACATAAATGGGAGATTAAAAACTGTCCAGCTAAGTTTAATTCCTACGTATTTACATTTCACAAATTCTAAACAATTTATTTATAACAAACAGTTAATTTTAAATTGCCTATTTCTAAAAATATTTACATAAAATCATAATATTCGAAAAACACATTTGAATTTAATAACTTCGTTAGTTCTTTTGGTAAAATATAAGAAGTAAAACACATTTAATACATTATTCTTAATTGATTTTATTATTTCCAAAATTATTTCTTATGAAATCTTTCAAAAAAATTACGTGCTGCTCATAAAGTAAAGAAGCAAGATTGTTTCAAAGTGATATATAGAAGTTCGTTTTTTTGTTAGTTTTTAGGATCGTTTCATCTTTGGTGATTTTCGAAACAAAAGCCAATTGTTTTTTCTTTATTTTGCACCGATATTTTTATTTTCGATTTGAACTTCAGTCAGTTTTCATAATTCGAATTTGGGAATTGGGAAACTGATTTCATTGACTTACTTGAAAACCATCAATTTCACGATACACTCAGCTCAAGTTGGAATTGAAAAAAAAATTGATGCAATAGAATTTCAGGAAAGTGAAGAAGTGCAAAATAAACCAAGAGGTGAAGTTAACAATACAAGCGAAATGACAAGAAAACATTCGAAATAAGGAAGGCTCAGAAGAGACACTGATGAGAATATTTATAAGGGGAACTTCTTCAGTTTTACTTTTCCTGATATAATTTATATTTTGATCCCAAAATTAAACACCCTGGCATTTATTGAAGGTATCACCCCAATGAGATTAACCGACCTGTAAGTTTTCTGACGTCCAGCGAAATCGCATTAACGTTGCGTAACAATAAGATATCAAATACCAGTAATAGACAAGCCGGATAAACGACGTTCACCGATATGACAGGTAACGTTATCCAGCGTCCAATGCGCGCCTGGCACCCGTAAGTCCTGCGTCGCGACGCCGCTCAGCATCCCTCAGTTTTCACCCGACCACCGCGCGTTCCATCGGCCGGACCTTTCCTTCCGTGCGTGATTGATTGGGGCGCTCGCGATTCCAAACACGTGACGATTTTCTCCGGGAAAAACTCCTATAAAATCCCCCCATTTTCTTCCCTCGAGTGCTGTGCGCATCCTAACTATGTTTTTATTTCTTTAAAATTACATTCTACTTTTGATGGAAACACGCTGAGAACGTTAAATTTGAATACAATGTAACTTCAACTAATTTTTTTTTGATGTTTTTAAAAATATGTGTATGGCATGTATGCTTTTGTTTATTTGTATGATCTTGAGTATAAAATCCTAACTTATCAGTTGTGGTTTCTAGAGAAATTGCAAACAAATAAGACACCCATTGGAGGAACCAGATAGTATTATAAGTTGTGCAGTAGTATAAGGAATGCAATTTTCTAACCATCGAGGAAATTTAGCTCGAACTACTTTCCTACTCATAACTTGAATTGTTTTCTGCTCCGTGTCCATGAAATTAATTAATCAAAAAAAGTATGAGCGAACAAAATTACATTCGGATGCAGTTCGAGTAAAGTCTTGCACCCACTTTGAAGAAGTTTTCAATTTCATAGATGAAACCATTACTTTATCTTCTGCCCTTGCCCTCGATATACTTTTCAACAATTCATTTAGGTACTTTGCAAAGTAACTAACTTGTGAGTGATTCAGTTCTCTAAACTTTCAACCAAACACGTCAATACCTCTTATACATGCATGAGGTCTTTGTAGAATGCGTCGACATCGCCCCACCTGAAAACGTTTTCTTCTGGAAGTAATTCAAGGACTTTGAGGCACGAAACACCTTTCGATACAGATAAGTCTTATTTTGAGCCATGGTCACCTTGTATATTATTTCTTAATAATGGCTTATTACAAAGTCTCTTTTGATAATCGCAGAAATGATTTTTTCGTCTCCTTTAAGACCCTGCGATTTATTGCAACTCACCTTCCAATTTCCAACCCCAAACTGTAGCCATTAAAACTTTTAAGCACATGTCCTTAGGAGGTTTTAAAAATTCTGACAATTTATAATGGATTCGAAAAAGAATTGTGCATCTTTCTTTGCCTACTCTTAGACTTTGTTGCCGTCAAAGTGAACCGTTCTCTTTCTAAATGCAAAGAAGTTTTAAAAAATGACACCCATTTAAGGAAGTCTTCAAAATTTATTTCGATTTTAAGGTCCAGAAAGGAAAAGTAAACTCTCGATTATCCCCTTTTTGTTTCAGCAAATTGCTTCTGGCGAAGTTAGGAATCAGAATTTGTTTTGGACGTATTTAAATATTCAAATTTTCAATTTGTATTAATTCTATAAGTGCCTACCCCCTACCCCCCTCCCAAGACGAAACACATTAAAGTTCTAAACTTTTACAATGCCACCGTGTTGTGTCGTGCACACCTTAGACGTTTAATGGACCAATTAACAGTGTAATAGCAAACTTTCCCGCCTGGTAAAATTGAATTTGGTTAACTAATTCCCCCTGAAGTTATGAACTGATCAATACTTTTAATGTGTCTCCGATGATGAGTGATGGGTTTTAATGACAAGAAGCTGAAGCGGCTAAGGAAATTCCGATTCTTTGGCCGAGCCAAAGTGTACTTGATGGTCCGCTGGCCGATGTTGGTATGTCACGATTCTTTTTTCCGTCTCGGCTTTAATGAGATCCGACTTCTTAATTTATCGCCCGAATAACCGGAGGATTAACGGTGCCATGCGACGCGGGTTACATTAGAATATCTTGCGAATTAAGAAGCATAAATTACCCCCGGTCGTGTCTGCCGGGGCTTGCTCGTTTCGCCGATAACTTAGATGCTTTAGTTATTAGTTTGCTGCACGTGATACGTTAATACAGGGGCATTAAGTTTATAATTTTGTTACGAGTTTACTTCGTGAAGTTACAACGTCTGTTAATGTTACATTATTCTGACGTACAAGGCTCTAACTTTAACAACAAAAAAAATATGTAATGTAATGTCCCCACTGAGGGATAAACGATTTACTTTTACGCCAGTTACGCGAAAATAAATTTCTCTGTTAAATTAAAATTTCGAAAGTTTTTTTATGCCTTTATTACAGTAAATTGCCGCGCATACAACTTGTCAGGGTCAATATCTCCGTTGTGTTCGTTCGTAAACATTTCGTAACAATCAGTTTGATCGAGAGCTATTGAAATAGTTGGTCATTGAAGACAATTTAATTTGTTTAATGTTTAGTTATGTTCATTTTTGGGATGTTCGTTTCAACGTCATAAGTTTTCACACTTCATAAAACTTAATCAGTGACAACGTCAGTGTTTTCTTTGCTGTTAACGTAGTAAGAAAAATTATTTTTAATGCAGTTATAAAGTAGGTATTCGCATATGCATCATTGCGTTCAATTCAGTCTTGAAAGTAAGATTTAAAAGGTTAAGCCTTGCTGTTTACTTCAACAAATTAAATCGAATTGTCATTATGAGATAAGTATTAAATTTTTTAATGAAAATAATAAAAAAGAAAAGGTTAAAATGCGACATTCTGCAATGACTTTTTGATCTAACATTTTTTGTTAAAAATATTATTAGTTCGGCAAAGCAGCATTGCTAAAATACTGACCAGTGCCGCCAGTTATATCAAAATTATCAGATTTTAAAAAATAAAATGTTAGCATAATTTTAACATAAATTGTGTATAAATATTCATGTTAGCGAACTAAAAAGATTTTCATGTAGGCGCCATCTCGTGTTAAATAGCAGAAATAATCCAGAGCGTAACGTCCTCTAGCAGCTATTAGTCCAATGTGTTTAGTTAGGTTTATTCTCTTCTAAATTTTACGTACATAATTTTGTTTTGTTTTGCATATTGAATTCTTCATGTTCTTACATATTTTATAAAATTTCCGAACAAGAATTCTTCCAAGCTAATTGTAATAAGAAAGAACAATCGTTATCTTAAATCATAAACAAATAAACAGACTTTATTTCAACAGACCCTTCTGTAATGGACATTAAAAGGACAAGATTATCAAAACGAAAACGTAACGCCTTCTAGGGACTATTCGTCCAATGTATTTTGTTACCTTTGTTCTCTTCTAAATTTTACGAAAGTTCTTTTTTGTTTTTTCTGTTGAATTTTTGATGCTCTTATTTTATAAAATTTCCGGATAAAAATTCTTCCACGAATCTTTAAGATAAAGTACCGCAATTACCGCCATTTTGAGTCAAATGTAAATTTACATTGGTTTAATGAATTGCAGTACTCTATTTATTTAGTGACTTTACCTAGATAAATCTTTCTGGGGATTTTAATTACGTGTACAATGTAAATTTAAATTTAACTCAAAATGGCGGTAATTGTGATACCTTATCTATCCAGGGACTTTAATTAATACTAAAATCCATAGATAAAGTACATACTGCAATTACCTCCATTTTGAGTCAAATTTAGATTTACATTGGTTTAATGAATTTGCAGTACTTCATGTATTTAGTGACTTTACCCAGATAAATCTACCTAGGGGCTTTAATTACATGTAAAGTCACTAAATACATAAAGTACTGCAATTCATTAAGCAAATGTAAATTTACACTTGGTAATTGGGGTACTTTATCTACCTAGGGACTTTCGTTTTGATTAAAGTCCTTAGGTAGATAAAGTACCGCAATTCCCGCCATTTTGAGTCAAAATAAGTTTGCCAAATTTGAAACCACATTACCTGTTACGTTCAATTTTAAACTTGCGCGTTTAGTTTGACTCAAAATGGCGGAAATTGCGGTACTTTATCTATCTAGTGACTCAAAACTAAGGCACTACATCAACATACTTCGTATTCAAAGAGCGCAATTAGTGATTTTTTATGTCTATCCTTGTCGCACATTGGTCTCATCTAGGGATTAAAATAACACAGTCGATAGTTATTATTTGAAGTGACGTTTAACGAAGTTACTGTCAATAACTGAGCTTGCCTTTAAAGTTTCGATTTGTTTTGTAACGGAATTGTCTTCACTTTGTTTTAAACAATACGTTATTGACTTTAAACTATTGCCATTGTGGCAAACAGAATTCGCTTAAAACCGTTGCTTTCCTTGTTGCACTTGCGACAGTTGTATTTGTTATCTTTGTTTCTCAATGTTCTCACGAGAGGAATGGAATTGCGTTACCTGAACAGAGTGTTGATTTAGTATCTTACTCAAAACTAAGGTTACTGTATTGAGAAGGTAGCGCCAACTTTCTATCTCTTTTAATTTGGGGTTAATCAAATTCATTCATAAACTTCCTAGCAACAGAAACTTGTTATCAGCTTGTTATGTATCTATCCTTTTTTTTTTCTTAGCGTTTCATAGCATCTTCATCGCGTCCTTTTTAATTTGGGGGACGGTAGCCGCGGAAATGAATGGCGGTACCTTCTAAATACAGTAACCTTACGCAAAACGAGAGCGTAACGCTCTCTAACGGCTATTAATCCAATGTCTTTAGGCTCGTCAAATGACACGAAATTTTTTTGATATCTAGACATTGTCGGTGTGATTTTGATTAATAATTTTATTCCTTAAACATTTGTTTTAAAAAAACTGTTCGTTTTTTTGAGAAAATTATTCATTCACTTGATTTATTCTCACTAATTTTGATAATGTCCGCCGTTACTTAATTAAATACACAATTATCTTCATTCTGTATCTATTGGAATAACGTTACTTATACAGAACGTTACGTACTCTTCTGTTTAGAATTTTTAGTTACGTTAGGTATTATTATTACGTTAGGTATTATTAACACAGTCAAGTACACTTTTCAAAATTGTTTTTGGTGTGTTTTAAAGTTTCCTGTTTTTATTTGGTTTTTATAAACAGCTATTTTGAGAAAACTTTCGTTTCAAATTCATCTGCGCTTTTGAATTTTTTATGACATTATTTCTTGTTACATTCTGTTTCTGGAATCATCCCTCTAAAAATCCCTTTTTCATTACTCTATAGAAATCAAGGAGAATCACACGAAGAACTTCACAATATACAGGGTTTAGTCATAATGGCGGAACAAATTTTACCAGTATGTAGGAAACACTTTTTTGAGTAAAAAAGTTTCTATAAATCTATGTCTTAAACTGCAGGGTTGTGGAGCTACAAGAAGTCGATAGATTAATATTTAATAATAACGGCAACTGTGAAAACTGTTAAGAAATTGAATAAACTGTACAAAAATGTTCAATTAAATCACAGTATTACAAAAACTGTTCTAACTGTGCTCCTTGAGCTCTAATACAAGCACGAGCTCTACGAATAAGGGAATCGTACACTCTAGTCTGCATATTCACCCGCACTAAAGTCTCCCGTTTTAAACGACTTAAATAATACGAACTGTCATCAAACTGATATAAGAATTTTATCAATTGTTAGCAAAACAAAAAACGACCGCAGACTACTTGATATTACCTTTTAAATTTAATTTTAATTAAGAAAAACTTTGACTTCTTGTAGTTCCTCAACTGTGCGGATTAGGACATAGGTTTATAGGAACTTTTTTACTTAAAAAAGTCTTTCCTACGTACTGGTAAAATTTGTTCCGTCCATTATGACTCACCCTGTATAATTTCCTTAAATTACATAAATTGTTTCTTCAAAAATACCGACGCCGACGGACGTTTTGAATTATTGTTATATGTTTTTATTATTAATTAAAGCAGGTTCTTGTACGATGAAAATTGTATCACAAAATCTTTTAAACGGACACTAAATAGCGCACTAACATTTTACGTTTCGCTATCGTTTGATAGCTTCTTCAGAAGTGAAAAAATATAAACAAAGTTGTCAAAATAAACAAGGTTCAGAAACTGAAAAAGTAATTGGCCTAAAGTCTAAAAGTTAATTTTAAACATAATATATTATTTTATTTTAATAATTGTTAAAAATTGACATATCTATATTCTTTTTAAAGAATCTAGAAAATATATCGTTTAAATTTACAAAATCTGTACGTTTATTAATAGCATTTGACTGCGTAAGTCACGAAATATTACTCGGTAAACTGAGAATCTATAATTTCTCTAATGAATTTTTGTTACTCCTTCAATCTTATTTTGCCGATAGGTATCAGTACGTTGAAATAAATAACATAAAATCAGATCGCTCTAAAATTTCAAAAGGGGTTTTGCAGGGGTCGGTAATAGGGCCACTACTCTTCCTGATATATATTAATGACCTGGCATATCATATTCAAAATGCGAATCTAACACTCTACGCTGACGATACTATTACATATTTCGGTATCAAATAGCAATTTGGACAAAGCGTTGTCACTTTCAGAAGATACCAAATCCTCGTGTCAAAAATGGTTCCTAGCCGTTTAAATGAATCATATAAACATATGATTTTTTCAACACGCCATATTGACGATTTTACTAATCCCGCTTCACTTAAATTGCTTGGAGTATATTTCGACCCTACCCTCACATGACATATCCATTGTGATTATGTAGCAAATAAATTATCATCACTCATATATCTGTTTAGAAATCTTTACAATAAAATATCTCGAGAATATTCTATTCACATTTATCACAGTTTATATGTACCTCTACTTTCGTATGGCATTCTTCTTTGGGGACACTCTCCATCCTTAAAAAGAATCTTCGGTCTTCAGAGAAAAGTAGTAAGAATAATCTCTGGGAAACATTACAGAGAACCCTCAAAACCCTTATTCAAAACTTTGGGCATTCTAACCGTGCCCGCTCTTTACATGCTCAGGTGCTTAGAATATATCAAAAGAAATGAAGAGTGTTATGTCAATATTCAAGACATCCACTGTCACAACATTAGGTCCAATAGCAATTTATACATATACACCATACCACAGACTTGATCGTACAAAAAATGGACCTAATTTTTTTGCAATTAAATATTACAATGTACTGCCAGATAATATAAAAAAATTATCGTTAGATAATTTCAAGCTTACTATGAAAAATAGTCTAATAAATATGGCCCCGTTTGATAACAATGTATTTTTCAATAGCAATTTTGTTGATATATAATCTTGAACAGGATACTACCAAAACCAGTTGACATTAATTGCATTTATTCTGTTATTGTCTTGTTTGTAAACATGTACCTGTTTCATTGTTTTTTACTCTTTATGTTTAATGTTCTGAATGATGCTATATTTTGTATGATACATTTCTGACAATTTGTATTTATTGTACAGCCTCAATCAAAAGTAATGAAACTTTCAAAACCGAAACGCTGTAGTCAGAGTGCAACGGTGCCAAGTCAGAGAGAGCGCAATGTGTTGTGGGGTTCCGAAGGACTTCGGAAACATTCGTTCGCCATAAAGCTTCATCTCACTCGGTATCTTCTCTCTCTGACTATAGTGTTTCGGTTTTGAACGTTTCATTACTTTTGATTGAGGTTGTACATGTATAATGACTTATGTGATCATTTTTTTAGAAAATGAATGGCATCAATAAATATATTATTATAGAATTCGATGACATTTTTATTTTACACATTTCTATAAAGCGTCTTTTGAAAATATTAGACTCACAGTATATTAGTATTTTCAAAATCAAAATTATGGTCATTTTCTAATGAATGTTCTACAAGCATTGAATGATTTTGATTATTTTTTTACAGACATTTCCAAAGAATTCTTTATGTTTTGAAACATTTTATTTTGCTTTCAATGATCAATTTTATAAACAGATTTTCGGTACAGCAATGGGTTTTCCTCTACCGCCTGCTTTAGCTGAAATTGTCATCCAGGAACTAGAAAAAAGTGTCATTAACTCATTACCCTTCAATTTAACTTTATATTTTATTAGACTCACAGTATAAAATATTACTATTTTCAAAATCAAAATTATAGTTATTTTCTAACGAATCTGTCAATTTTTAACATTTATTAAAATAAAATATTATGTTTAAAATTAATTTTTAGACTTTATAAAAAAAGATCAATTACTTTTTCAGTTTCTTTTAACAATCTTGTTTCTATTGACAACCTTGTTTATTTTGACAACCTTGTTTATATTTTTTCACTTCTGAAGAAGCTATCAAACGATAGCGAAACGTAAAGTGTTAGTGCGCTATTTATATTTAGTGTCCGTTTAAAAGATTTTGTGATCTAGTTTTTATTATTAATTGAAAATGACTCTTTTCGTTTTGTTCTAATACATGTATTTTATATTTTTTATTATTAATGTATACGGTACCAATTTTTTTAATTATAATTATATTTTTTTTTTTTCATTTATTGCAAAAGACCGATTTCGTTTTGTTCTATTTTATATTTTTTATTATATATTGTACCTATTTCTTGAATTATTGTTTTACTTTTTTTTATTGAACTTCTTATTTTTTTATCATAAAACACTCTTTCCTTGAAGAAAATGTTGCCATAATATTTAGAGGATTTGGGCAATGTTGTGCCATAATTCCTACTACACAAACCACTGGCAGCATTAATACTGACTCACTGCCCCGATCATGTAACGTCCAGAAATCTTTTTCTTCATAACTCGAAAACGGTTCCAATTAGGACAACAAATTTATAACATTTTTTGATTGCTTTGAACTATTACTATGTGAAATTATTTCACTCGAGTCCCTTACACCCTGTATAAGACATACATAAAAGTTATAAAGTGCGTTCAAAAAAGCCGTTATCAAGTAGGCTTAGGTATGTCAAATACAAATTTTGCAAAGTCGCGTCATAACCGTACGATTACTATAAACATAACCTAACTTTTTATATCCATTTAATTTATAGTGACCAGACGTCCCGCATTGGGCGGGACAGTCCTGGATTTGGAACGCTAATCCCGCAACGATAACGTCCCGCAAAACGTCCCTCATTTTATAAATTTTTAATATAAAAATTAAAAGTCACATTGCGCGACTGTTTTATCAACAATTCCCGTGCAAGAGACCTCTAGGAAATAAAGTGTACACTATTAACAGTAAAACAACATCGCTTCTTCACAGATTTCTGCATTCTCCCACTACCGGCCAAATTAACTTTTATACCAAAATCGTCCATTTGCACGAGCACGATTCGGTTGTTGTTAGCGTGCGTTTGTTAACAATGCATTTGTATGTTGATTTGTTGATAACTGCTATGTGGGAGACATTTAAAGCTAGGAGTTTTCGGTGAATCACCCGCGTGTGCTTTACAATGGCTAATTCATGTAAATTTACTGAAGTGTAAGGAGTTTCCATTTATCAAGAAAAGACATACTGATCACGATGTCATGTGTGAAAAGTGTAACAGTGCATTTTCCATCAGCTCTGGAGGCAGGAGTGATATAATAAGACATACAAATTCAGACAAACACAAAAAAATTTGCCTTGCATCAGCAAGCTCTAATGAAATGGGCAAATATTTCCGAAAAAAGGAATTCGGAGATCACGAAAAACAATTAGCAAAAGCGGAAGCTGTGTATAGTTTCCACACGTCTGCCATCATCAAAGCTTTCGGTGAGCATTGCATGCTTTATTCTGAATATCATTAATCAAAATTGGTAAAAAATTACCAAACTAAAAATAACTAAAATAAACTAAAAATAGT
Source organism: Dorcus hopei (assembly GCA_033060865.1). Lineage (NCBI taxonomy): Eukaryota > Metazoa > Arthropoda > Insecta > Coleoptera > Lucanidae > Dorcus > Dorcus hopei. The sequence continues at coordinate 11,977,161 of CM065425.1, forward strand.
TCAATGGATTGTACTACAAAAATTGTTCAAAACTTGTTTGAAACTAAATTCTCCTGCGGCCGAACCAAAACGGAAGCAATCGTAAAGAAAGTATTGGCAACTTACGCCCTTCAGGAACTTAAAAATGAACTTCAGTTGATTAGCTATGTATCAATTTACTCCGACGCATCGAACCACAAAGACCTCAAGTTGTTCGACTTTAATCAGATATTTCGATTCCACCACAGGAATAAAAATCAGGGTTTTGGATTTCGTGTCGTTACTGGGGGAAACTTCTGAAATTATTTCAAATTCGAAGAAAATGGTTTATTTGATCAATTTGCTTGTGTGAAGAATTATGTAACGGAGGCAAAAATTGCTGAATGGAATTCAAACAAACTTGGTGCAGATCTGCGATGGGTGGAAATATTTCCACACTTTTCTCGGGAACATATAACTTTCAACAACATGAATAAAATCGTAGAATTTGCGCTCGGTATGCCTAGCAGCAATGCCGCTATTGAAAGGGTTTTTTCCCTAATAAATAAATTGTGGACGAAGGACAAGATTCAGTTGTCCGTGGAAACCGTAAAAGCTATGTTGATTGTAAAGTGCAATTTGGAAAAAACTTGTGAGGAATTCAGTGAAAATTTGAAAGGCAATATTGAGCTCTTGAAACAAGTTCATATTTCAGAAAAGTATTTATAAAATATGATGAACTGTATACCTTACTACTTATTTATACCTAGTTCAGTTCAATAATTTTATATTAATCGTATTTTTTCTCTTTAAAGTTGGGTAGGGGGTTCTCAACGAAGTGTCCCGCATTCTTCTTTTGGAAATATGGTCAGTATAATTTAATTACGATTTTCTACAAAATGGATAATAAAACGCAATGAATGAAACAAAACATTTATTTTATTACAAATACCTAGAAGATGTAAACAAAGCCTTTGGCAGCTCGCAGTTATTCAGGGTTGCAACATACGTAAGTACTAAGCTACGACGTGCCGTCATAAAATAAAAACAAGTTCAGAGCCTTCTCGATAACGGATTTTTTTGAACGCACGTTATATCCTTTCTATGATTACTCGTTTTATCAAAGCAAACAAGTTCACTTACATCGTAACAAGCATCTATCCAATCTGCATTCAATAGATGTGAAAGGATTAAAAAATTAAATGACTTAAATATGAAAATGAAAACGCGCATTAATTATTATCAAAGCAGTGTTGTGGGAAAATAGATTGTATACAAAAATACGTGAAAACAAATTGTTTCGTTTCAGAAATAAAAATAGAGTTACATTCGTGTTGCATTACGTTATTTACGTATTTTTAAGTTCTTCTGCGTTCAAAACGAATAAATTTTTTAGGAAACCAAAAAAACCGAACGCATCCACAATTTCCAGTAAAATCCAAAGCAGTTTGATTTTCCAACAAATACCTCGAGCTAAACACGTCCGTTTATGTAAGTTTATCGCGCGCGCTTGTACGAGCTATAAATTTCCAAGGAAAAAACCAGCGGTAACCGTAACGTGTGGGTAAAAAAAAAAAAACGTGGGGCTTTCCTCTCGTGAGTCTTTAATTCCGAAAATGCACGCGGTCAAATCGACGTTAATAAAACATCGCGCTCGGCGGGAGCAAAACGGGCGAAGGGATAATGGAAATGTAAAAAATTCACAACACTTCTAGAAGGCCGAAGACCCTTATTAAAACTAAAATATGCCGGAAGATGTTTTTTTTCTTTTTATTTTGGCTGAGGGAATAGAAATTGAAATAAGTCACGTGTAGGTACGGACGGCGGTAGTTTATAAAAACGCACGCGATCATCTCGTTCCAGGTACAAACTTTTAATTTTATTTATATCATAATTTTATACGAGATATTCAGAATAGTAATACCCAACCCAAAAGTAAGTTTTTTTTTGTAATTTATTGTGTTGATACTTACTAGAGCCTTCGTATGTTAGAAAGCTTGGGACACCCTATATATTTTTTATAAATTACCAAAGCTCGCATTCGTTAATACTGTACAGGGATTTTTTTTTCTTTTTTGCATACATACCAGCTATGTATACTTACGAAAAACAAGTCTTCATATTGGCTAAATAGGCAACCAACATTACACAGTACAAAATAATAAATAAGCGTTATTCGTTTATAATTAGAAATTATGTTTAGTGAGTATCGTGAATATTTTTATGAATGAAACTTATTTGAACTTTTGGGTTTTTCTTAACGTCTTCAGTCAATACAGGATTGGTTTCAGTTGATGTTCAATTTACTTCAGAAGGCTGCATAAATTCCCACAATTTTTTGTGGGAATTTATTATGCAACAGTTTTCTAAAATTACCTACCATTCTGATACCATGTTTGCTATGCATGGTTTTATTAAAAAACTGCAATTTCATAACAAACTCAACAACTAATTGCTATTAATTTGACATTAATCATGACGTTAATAAGTTGATTACTGTTATCAACAGACTGTTCTTTCAGCTTAAATATGTAGTTGCACAGTTGGTTGCCTATAGACAGCAATAAAGCAATGCATTGTCATGTTCTTTTTAAAAGTATACATAGGCGGTGTGTATACAAAAAAGAAAAATATTCCTGTATATAAATTTGTTAAGCAAAAGCTTTTTTTTTAATAATGTACCTAATTTGTGAATTTTGTATTCTCGGACTTGGCTTTGCATATTTCTAAAGGTCATTTGCTCTAACCGAAATAGTAATTGCAAAATTAAGTATTTAGAGCCGTCTGCTTCATCTGATATTTTACGGGATTAAAATATTAAGCCCGGCACTAGCCGTGTTAACTAATTAGACAAACAAAGTTCCACAACTAGCACAACTTTGCCGGCAAAATTAAATTACACTTCGGCAATCAAATTTGCCGAGAATATTTTCGCTGAGTTCGGCGACAACGTTCCAAAAAGAAAGTTCTTTTGTTTAACTACATATATAAGGAAGCGGATGCCACATATAAACGGAAATTGCAGAAAAAAGAGCACAATGCCGTCCAAAACTTATTTATGCCGGGCGATAGTTACCATAAAAAAAAGGGGAACGAATTGCCCTGTGTTAGGACTAAACTAATAAATTGTGTAAATGAAAAATACTTGTTCCCTTTGCGCCCATTGTTTTCCGTAAAACGCACAGGCCGAAATAAAAACAGTGAGAGAGATCTATCTATTCATTACAAAAACAATTTCGGCGTTAATCAAAAAGAGAAAATGCTAGTGACACGACCGTTTTGATTAATGCCCCTGCGAAAAATTAATCACCGAGCTATCATCGTAATTAGTCATCGGGTCTTTACATTAATGAAGTTATGAATATTGAAATTTGATAAATATTCATAAAATACGGGGCGCGACCATTGTTACGGGCTGCAAAATAAGATGCCGCCGCCGCAGGGCGAATTATTCGGGCATATAAATTAAGTTATTAAAAGTTCTCTTTGGTGGAAGCGGAATTTTTGTTCGGTGGGACCCATCGAGGGAGGATTGCGAACCCTGAATGAATGAATCACTCCAGTTGGTATTGTTCGGGTTCGCAACAATACGGTGATAATGGTGGTTTAATAATCCAACGGGATCAGCGAGTGTTGTCTTCCGCTCTTCTGATAATGGGGGGAGACCCTCTAAATTTATTTAGTTTGATACGAATGGAAAAAAACATTTGAAAATTTGCTCGAACAAAATACTTCTAGGCGTCAGAAAGTTGCTTAGCTATAGTAATTGGCAATTTTTTAATTTCTTTTTGTATTTCGTTAATCATTTCGTTTTGCAATATATCAAAGCCGACTCCTGCGTAATTTCTGCGCCCCAAACTTTACAGTATAGTTTAATCTGGAAATTTAAAGCGAACAATTGTTTCCCGACGAAATTTACAGTTCCCGCCACAGGGTTTAATAACAGTTGAATAGTTTATTGTGCGGTGCTAGAAGTCTTTCTTCGGGAGGCCCGGGAGAAGTTAGTATTAAGTTCAGTTAGTCGGGGCTTCGCGGTTTACGTTAAAGTACGAAGTATACCGCACTCGACGTTACCGGAAATAGTTCGATCCTGACACTGACAGCGTCTACCTACGAATTTTACGATTTGATTTATTTGACAATAAATTGCCTGTCTTGAATTTATTAATTTCTCCTAAATGGCTTCAGAAGAGTTATACAGGGTGACTGTCAATTGTTCCGACAAAAAAACACACAATAAGAAGCTATGTCCAAGAGTATGGGAAAAATGTTAGTATAGAAATAATTAATTAATCAAAAATTAGCCCCAAAACGACGAAGCGCCTCAGGTTAAAAAATAGTGGAGCAAAGTTTTATGGCAGACATGGCAGCGTAGCATCGATCGTGAACTTAACTTTTAAGTGAAATTTCACGTCATCTCCGTTTTTAGGTCGACGCCCGACGCCGAACTACAAAATACTTACTTGACTGTAACACGCCGACGTGTCACCTTGTTTGTTGACTTTTACGGACAACTAAACAACCAATAAAATTGTCCAAACAAAAAACAAATTAAACTTATTGCAAAATTAAATAACTGGACCGACAATGTTTACTTGCGGAGAAATTCCTAAGGAGGGTCACCCAGCGGTTTATTATGCAATTGATCATGCACTATCCCTATCCGTCTACGACTACCTAGATTTATTGCCGGCGCTAAAGGACTACCCACTAACCTACTTATTGTGTCTACGGTTGAACGACCCTTTCGGACCTCGCGATTAAACTTTACCGATTGAATATGGCTCGTGATCGCTGCAAATCTGGACTTACGTTGTTGTAACTCAGTTCTTTTGGTGCGTCGGTGGATAACTTGAGAGATCAAAGGAACTAATTACGTTTAAATAAAATGCGGAAGTTCGATTTAATTAATTATTTATTGCAAAAAAGGTAAAATCTCCTTGTACCAGCCACTGAGGTATCTGATGTAACGAGCGAAAAAAAACCTTGCGTTTGAACCAATACAGAGAAACAAAATTACGGTTATCAGGAAGTACAGATTTCACTTCGAATATAGGAGCAACCTAACTGACTTCAAATCACATAGCTGGTGGTTTGTTGCACACGCAAGTAGTTGTTGGAGAGCTCTGCTCCTTAAATTAGATTAATCTAAAGTTCAACTTAGATTAGTCTTGGTACTAGTGTTTGCCACTTCAGATCATACTTTAAGGTCCGTATTCATAAACAAAACTTACGCTATGCGTTCACCAAAACATTGCGAATATGTGTTTATACGCTGCAAAGTTTTGTTTATGAATACGGGCCTAAGACTCGTTCTGCTCAATCAACCAACGTACAGTGTGACACAGTGGGTCTACAGTGTATTTAATCAATGGAAGTAATGAATTAATTAATCAGACGTTCTTGAGAAGTATGTGATACAAAATGCCGCCCTCGGCGATCAATTTGCAAGGTAATCAATAGCAATCGCCAGTTTTTCAGGGACTCCTGTCGGAGGTGATGGGAAACCCTATCGCTAGCTAAATTAATTAATTGAGGTCGAATAGGTAGGATCTTTTCTCGCTTCGTCCAATCGCCTTAAGAGGGTGGTACTATATACTCCTTTTTTCAATCCCTCTACGTGGTTTTTTCGTCGGCTAAACCTATCTAACTAATTTATTGCGCAATGGACCCAAATGACTGTTTTCGGCACTACACTATAGGTGATTATGGCCTTTCAGTCTCTCGGCAATCGCTTCTAATTAACCTGCAAATCTCTCGGCAAAGACCACAATTCGGTTCACACACTACGGGGTGTGAGAGAAACTTTGTTAAGAAGATGGCTATGAATAGTTCGGCCTCGTAATTACGGAATTCGTAACGAGCAATTAATTGGCCTTGATTTCTGGGTTTTAGATTGTGCTGGCACACTTGGTTTCGGCGGCAGATATAACTTGCCTCATACCAGTGAATCAGATTGGCGACTTCCCTGCACAATTCGAAAACAGCCGTTAGCCTGTTTCCAACCTGACAGAGAATATCTCCAAAGGCAGAACTATTTCCCAAGAGTACACTGCATTTAATTTCCAAATAGATTTGAGGGAACAGTTAATTGACGCACTCTTGTTTAGACACTCGCGCGACGCGAACCGTACGTATTCGTGGTTTTGTTTAATTGCCCTTTCTCTTAACACACTGTATTTTAACTGTTTCGAAGTAAATGATTTAGCTGGAGATGAGAAAATGCGAAATGACTGCAAGCAATAAAAGAAACCCGCTAAGTCAAAATTAAAATATTCGACCGTTCGCTCCAGAGATCAAATCCTGTCTGTCTCTCCCCGTAGCTCCTGTCTTCCCAAGTCAAAAATTAACCCAACTCCTCGGACTTCGCAAGATAATTTTTGAAACAACCGCGGCCAATGATAATCGTTGCCCTAGCACCAACTCACGCCTACTCCAGGTTTTCTGCACGCATTAAGCAACCCCCAATTAGCTTGTCATACAGCATCGCGGTAGTCTCTCACCATCTGCAACTACTTAACTCTACAAGTGCCCAGGCTGAAATTCTAATACATCCTGTGCTTGTTGAGCCAAACACTTTAACTTGCAACGTAATTTGATCTCTTTTTCTCTAACTGACATATCTCTAAAATTTAGTACAACGCAAACCCATACAACGAACACAAAGCTAAAAGGTTACTCTATGACAGGTTTACGATGTCTGTGAAAACGTAGTGCAATTTGAATGGTGCCCGACGTTATATAGAATTTTAAAGACTCGCTGGGTGTTCCATCCTCTTAAAGGGAACGCATCTGGCCGCAATTTTTACTGCGTAAAGTCCGAAGCGTCCGAACACGTGTTGGTTATTTGAAATTAAACACGCAATAGCCGATTTCGCCAAATTCCGCGACCGTTATTCCATGCAAAGGATCACAGTGGCCCCACTTTTAACACATGCTTTGACAGATAAACAAATAAATCACTTAAGACGAAAAACAATTTAAATTTCCGTGTTAAGAATTCCTAATATTTTTCTTTCATTTCAATTTAAATTGTATTGTACATAACAAAAAAAAATCATTCGAAGGGTAACACAAAGGACGAACTTAAAAGAGTCCTTAAAGGTTTCCGAGGCCATAATTCCATTTCATCTCGCCGAAACTGAAACTTTCTTCAGTGCTTCGTAGATTAAGGCGACTGAGAACAAAAGGAGCTGACGAGGATAGAAAGACGTGGAAAGCGAACCCTACGAATAACTCAACTCCAAAGAAAGAAGGTCCACTGAACAGACCAATATAATGCAAGAATAACTACGGGTGCGATGAAATAAATAGAGAAGAGAAGTATGATAGATTAAAAAATGAAGAACACAGAAACACAGCGTTTTCTAGGAAAAATCTCTTCCTAACACTAAAACTCCCGAAAAGAGGGAAATTCCCTCGCGATTTTACAACGTCGCAAATAATAAGTTAAGCTTAAGCGACCTTGAAAAAATCTCTGCGTGAAAAATACAAACTAATTTAATCCCAGAGCAAACAAATGAAGTCTTGCATAAGAAAGATCTTTTGATTGATACAAAATGAAAAAATTCAAATTCCCGCCAAAATTTCCCCAACAAGAAGAAATTGGCAACGTTACAATCAATTGGCGGCTAGAGTGGAAAAAAGAAAAGAGTTGTGGAGTCGAAATAAGGAAAGTTACTTGAATTTGGCAACAGTGCTGTTGGAGTGAATGGCTCCGGAAAAAACATCTCCGCGGAAAACGTCGGGAGTATCCGGAAGTAAAAAAAATAGTAGCTTTCGAGAAGAAATGAAGACAAACCGTCTCCTTAAGAAAAGGGAAAAAACAAGGCAAATTTCTTTCCTTTTCCCCTCGAAATAAAGGAAGTCCTTCAATTTGGCAACGTTGCTGATAAAGTAGATGACCCTGGAGATTTTTCTTTGCTAAAAACTACTCGAATTTTCTCTTGAAACGAGTGCCTTTGGCCCTCGCGTTAATTGAACTATACTACTAGGTATATCATTTTCGATGACGATAATTAATTTTTGCTCGGGTCCATTTGACCTTGAACTTTAAATTCTTAATTTTTTTCTTAATTTTTTGCTTGGTAGAATTAGGTTGCCTTGGATTGAATTGGCCTTGAAATTTTGAGTTTTGTTTGCTTTAAGGTTTTATTTTTTACAGTCTTAGCTTCTTGCTTTGGTCAGCAGAACTAGGTTGACCTTGAACTTTCGCTTGGCCTTGGCCTTTAACTTATAAAATTTCTTTAAAGTTTTATACCCGGTTGCACCAACTTTTTAAGCAGAGCTTAAATTTAAGTTGTATTTAGAATATGACATTCACGTATGGTCAGTATAATGTCAAACACATTCTGATTGACATCTAAACTTCAACTTGAAGTAACAGTTAGAATGTGGCTAACATTTTATTAAACCTACAAATAATGTTATAGTCTAAACACCACTTAAATTTAAGTTCTGTTTAAAATATTGGTGCCATTGGTCATTAAATTTTTACAGTCTTAATTTCTTGCTTGGGTTGAGTAAATTTACGTTGAATTTGGTTGGGTTGACCTTGAAATTTGATTTGACCTTGTCCTTTAACTTTTACAATTTCTTTAAGTATTATTTTTCAATCTCAATTTTTTGCTTGGGTGGAATAGTTAGGCTGACCTTGAAATTTCATTTAACTTTGAGCTTTAACTTTTAGTTTTCTTTTCTGATTTTCAATTTTTGCAGTTTTTTGATTTGGATTGGATGTGGTTAGGTTGAATTGACCTTGAAATGTTTTGATTGTCCTTGACCTTTAACTTTTTAATTTTTTCCCGAATTTTTGCTTGGGTTTAATATAAAATATGATTAGATATTATTATATGTAGTTACATTTCCACAAGAAACGTGTACTTCGTACCTAAACTTTGTTTAACAAACAGAACATTTTTAAACAGTAAATACTTCGTAATCTGTTATTTATTATAACTTCGTTTTGTGTGACATATTATTATTATTAACACAAATCTATTAAAAGTTTAATGGCCATTTGCACCAAACACTTAAGTACAACTTAACTTTAAGGATCACTTATCTCCGTATTCATAGTGCTTCCTTAAGGCTTCCTTGAATGAGGAACCCCTTAGAATGGGATTGTCGTAAGGCAGTTGCATTACGAGAACTCAAATTCTAAGGGGTCCCTTATTGAAGGAAGCCTCAAGGAAGCACTATGAATACGGACATTAGAATATGACTTACGTAATGGCACGTAATGGTGTGTAACCTAAAAATGTCACATTATAAACACCACTTAAATTTAAGCTCAGCTTAAGTGGTTGGTGCGAATAGCCATTAGACATTCAAGACGCGTTTGCCACTCCATATACTGTGTTTTTGGCGCACTTTTTGTCGTTCCTCGTTCCACCGTACGCATTCTTTTTGCTTTCAATTAAATACTTAATTAAATATAAACTGTTCCTTAGAATTTTTTTAAATATGATCCCGTAATCTGTTACATTCATTCACGTACGCGATTTGATTATAAACTGTGCATAAATCACCAACGACGTTTAAAGCAGCTGTACATAATAAAGTTTTCATAGCTTAATAAACAAGAGAAACTTGTCGGCGATGAATTTCAGGTCTAATAAATCGTTTCACTGTTTCCAAACAACCCCGACAATTTACGTTTTCTCGTAATGTGTGACATGCATTCACGTACGTGATTTGATCAAAAATTGTAACTGTAGCGACGGTTAAAACAATTACATGTCCGACGGCGACAGCTGGTGCAAGTGAAATTGGGGGAAACCGGGCATACTCGCTAAGCGTTAGCTTTGTCTAACACACATAAACGATACATAGCGCGTCCTCGGACGTCACAGGCCGTGCATTGACCCCCGCGATCACCAGATTTAAATCCTTGCGATTTTTTTTGTGAATGAAGCAGCTCTAGTACAATTATTTACTCAATTATTTGCGAATTTGTTACCCGTACTTCATACGCAATTCCAACCATTTTAGAAATTACTAATTAAATTACGTCGCATAAAAGAAACAAGTCAGACTTCCGTTCCCAGCTGTTAAACGTGTAATAAAATGAATGGGGATGTGTATGAACTTTTTCCCGTAATCTGTGACGTCGATTCTCCTTATGTGTTTTTTTTGTCGGAACCATTGTCATTCACCCTGTATAAAAGATCGTGGTTATTATTCAACATGTTCATTTTTTATTTTAACTTTACAGCTTCGTTGCTTACATTCACAAAAAACAAAGACACATTCTATTATCATAAAAGACGAATTATTAACACAAATTTGTACAGAATCTAACAAAATTCAACGCATGCGTTCGGTGTGTTATTTTTTAAAGCGACGAAATTACCTGTCGTAAATTATTGTTCGCTTCGATATAATGGTCGTATGCACCGTACAAATAAACTATTTAATTTGGGTGACGTTTATAATATGACATTTAAAGTTACATTCCAAGTGACGTTTAAAGTTAAGTTGAGTTTATTTGTTCGGTGCATACGGCTCAAGTGTTTCACTTTTGTACTCTTTTGAAAACGTGATTGATTTTAATAAATCTCATAGAATTTCTTTAAACATTTTGTCAATTTATCTGTTCTTCAGTTGAACAAGATTCTAGTAGTTCTTTCAGCAGCTTTAAAGAAAAAAATCAAAGCAAAGCAATAAAATATATTTAAAATTCCGTTTAACCTAAAAAGAAATGTCAGGATATAAACGTCGTGCGTATCTCGTCTTTGTTCTGATTTTACAACACCATTTATTTTATCACGCAAAATATTGTGAGTTATTGAACTAAATTGGCCACGTTCGCTTTCCCTCCGTTCCTTTCGCTTCCTTTCGCTTATCGTTCGAATAAATTCACAGGGCCCTCCGCCGACATTTGCGTCTGGTTTACGTTAATCGAAATATTTTCCTTCTTTGTGGGAGGAGTAAAAATTTATTGGAATATAAATTTCGGTTACAGTTCTGCCATTTCCCGACGATTTTAATTTATGGACGACTTCCGGAAAAATTCCAAATTAGTTTTGCAAATTGGACGCGTTCACGATGTGAATTAGTCTTTATTAAATTGTGGCGCGGCGTTTCTCTTCCTGTACTTGCAAAAATTAAAACGAGGTTTGAATTAATTAATTGCCAACTGTAACCGCAATTTGGTGCCAGTTTCACATACACCCATGCACATATTTTTTGTGCATGCAGATGCATAACGTTATGTTTCTTTTTGGTTTTATTTTAGAATCTCGTAAATTACAAGAAATTTAATAGAGAAATATATTCAATTTAATATATATATGTAATTCACTAACAATGAAAGGTACCCAGGTACCTACCCCTTCTGGATTTTGATAAAACTTGATATGCCTGTTGTAGACCTTATGGAACTACATTTAAAAGCGTTCTTCATTGCTGCCCAAATTTACTTTGAGGAGATTTAATGGCCCGCAAAATACCAGATGGTATACCAGAAAACCTTTCGTAGTATAACTTCATCAATGAAGAAAAAAATATCGCCTACTACTTAGTCAAAAAAAAAACTTAACAAATAGAAAATGTATTTGACATGATAATGGTAAATAATGAAACTGATCGGTACAATCCCACCAAGTCGCCAATTTCATCCCCTCGAGCGATATATCCGGCGACCTAATAACAAACAGCGGTAGGTGAGTCAGAAACTTTCGGTCAAATGATACATTGCGGTTTCCGGAATTCGCTTAGAGGCCGAATTCCTGAACTCCGGATAATTAATTATTGGTGTAGCGTAATTAAGAGCAACGCTTCAGAGCTGACACTCGGTAATAGATCGGATTTTGCTCGCACCCTTGTCGAATTCCCGTTTCGTCGTACAACAACGTACTCTTGTACTGAAGAAAAAAATCGTGTTGCTTTGTAAGCCAGTCTTTTTTTTACTAACAAATAATACGGCGTCAGCCTAATGCAACTCCACTAAAATTCAATTGGCGCTTATTTTTTGAAAAATAATCAATGGATTATTAAAGGGTGAGATTTTAGAAATTAATTGGAATTTAGATTGTGAAAAAAAAATGATTATTTCTGGTGGTTCTTTACTTATTGCCAAAAAACCAAGAAAGTTATTTTTTTTAATTTTTACTTCTGTGTAATTTAATTGATGATGTTTCTTGGGAGATGAAACGTATTTTCTTAAATTGGTGCGGAAGTTTAAACAAAGTTTTTGGGCTACCCTACTTTCTGTACAAGACTGAAAACAAAAAATTTTTGGGTTGCAAATAGAACACGTTCTATTTTTCTAGATAGTTCTTGATTCAGTTTAAATTTTGATACAATTTAAATTGTTTAATGCCTGGTTTCTGGAACGTCACATAAAGTTAACGGTCCGATAAAAGTAAACGTTGCTATGGCTACACATGTTAGAACTATAGGAATATTTTATTTTATCTATTAGTTAACTTTATGAAACGTTTCAGAAACCCGACCTAAGGAATGGAAACAGATACGAACATGGCGAAGGCCGAAACTGGTCAAAACCAAAATCAAACTGAATCCTTCATTGAAAAAACCAAGAAAGTTATTTTTTTTTATTTTTACTTCTGTGTAATTTAATTGATGATACTTCTTGAGAGACGAAACGTATTTCCTTAAACTGCCCTACTTCCTGTATAAGATTGAAAACAAAAAATTTTTGGATTGCAAATAGAACACGTTCTATTATTCCAGATAGTTTTTGATTCAATTTAAATTTTGATACAATTTAAATTGTTTAAGAAATCGAAACAAATACGAACATGGCGAAGGCCGAAACTGGGTCAAAACCAAAATCAAACAGAGTCCTTCATTGGAACAGGTCCAAACTTCAACGAAAAATAAATTATTTCATTTTGTAGAAACAACTTGAAAACTATGTAATTGGGTTTTTTTTGTGCAAATATTAATAATTTTCTCAACTTTATCACTTTCGTAATCAATCAACGAAAAAGTTGGATTGAACAGCACATGTATACCTCGTATAAATTATATAATTAAAAATGTGTTATTTGTTTAATTGAATATTTAGTTATAAAAAATTGTTGCAGGGTACAGACAGCTGGCAAGGAAACGACAGCGATCAGGTAAGTAATCATTTAATCACTAATCAGGCAGCTCAAGTACAATTTCACAATAAATGATCGCCAATAAATTTTATTAGAACCTCAATAATTCAATGTTATAAAATAACACTTACACTTTAGATAAACTCAATCTCTTTTAATCTTAAAATATTAATAATGATAGTTGATGTTTGCCCCATTTTGTTATGGAATAGCGTTCTTCTACATTTGGGGAGCGTACCAAAGAATAAAGAAGATAATAAATTACTTTTAAAATGAAAGAGATTAAAGAATTATTCTGTGAATAACATACTGTTAGAATTAAGAGTAAAAGTCTCCCCCAATAAAATGCGATCTTGATCCCTTCTGATCACTGTAACAAGCAGACGGCCAAGCAAGTGTTGAAAGTAATTCAAAGCTTGTCTGTCTACTTGCTTGTCCGCCTATTCGCTATAGTGCATTAGCATTTTATTGGGGAGACATTACTTTAGTTTCTGGGTATACAGAAAGTTACAGAAAGGTCCCCCAAGTATCAAGTTTTTTTAGCTTTGGTGACCATGGAGCTAATAAACTTGAGAAGCAGATTAAACTAACATTAGGACAGATAATAAATCTTTCCGGATAGCCAGCGAGATAGGAACGAATGGACGCTCTAAAAATAGTTCGTTAAATACTCAATAGATGTCACTTGTATGCATAAATTCGAAAACTGAACATTTATCACAAACCATTTGCTAATTCCGAAGCTCAATTGTTTCTTTTACCGCCAAATGTCGCTTTTAAATAATAGAGAAATAAATTTAAAGTGGGACCAGGACACGATAATGTGACGTACGATTATAGTATGCTGTTAATTCTCCTTTTAAACTTTGCATCACACTTCTTAGTTATAGAATTTGTCGTTGAAAGTGTTACGTACATTTACAGGTCTCGGTTCTCCACTCTGCTATTGTAACATTAGCGGCACCACAAACTAAACCGAGTTTGCCTCCAAATAGGGGCGTCAAATTTAGAACATTTGATGAGCCGAGCCGTCTGTCTAGTTCTGTTTAGTGTAGGAAATTTAATTATCTTTAACTTTGTAATGAATACTTTTTCGTGTGATGCACAGTTTCCGAGTTATAAGCGAAAAACCGAAAAAAGGGAGCTTCTCCTCCCCCTTTTAGTATGTTTACCTCCTAACCTACCCCCAACACATTCCTGAAGAGAAAAATTCTTCCCCCCTCCATGTCCTCTACAACCCCTTCGTTGACTACTGGACTAAAGCGTCTCTTTAAAAGAAGTACCAGTAGATGTGGATATTGTTATATTTCCAAAAAGGAAAACTTATTTTTTACGTCAGATTTTTTACGTCTAGATATTCTGATTCTATTTTCTGCAGTTTGCTTGTACCTACCCTACATACCATGTATAATATCGTGGACTATTTATAATTCTAGTAAATAAGCTACAATTTTGAATGTAAGCAGTCGCGCCTAAATTAGACGTTATCCCATACAGCCGCGTTCGCCTGGTTGCATAATACTACAATACATGAAAATCCATGCGGGAAAGGATATACGAGATTGGGGAAAGTTTAAGTCATTTCAGAGGCGCGCACAAATTTGGGTTTTCACATTCACGAAAATACGGAGCGGGATTTTACGATGACGAAAATCACGCACGCGTAACACATTTCTTCCAAAACATTTTGTTTTGTGTTACATCAATATTTCACATGATCCCACCGCTGCGCTGTTTCGATACCTATCCCAATAAACTTTCCTATTTATATTTCATGCACATTTCGCGTGTACGTGTTCGCTGTCTTTAATTGAACCGTGCGTTTTATTTATTCATTCTGTAAACTTTTAAATTGGACCATTTCCAACACGTAATCAAAATCAATTGTATATTCAAAAACCACTAATTACATAGTTGAAAGAAAGGAACCATCGCCAGCCATACAAAAAAGATCGATTTAGATCCAGTTGTACAATTTCACCTTAACTTTAAGCCAAAGCTTAAACCCTTAACAATTGTTCAAATAATAGTCGTTAAGATTTCTTCTCAATTGGACGAGATTATTTTGTGGCCAATGTTAAAAAGTGTATTTAAATCGAAAAATAGTGACGCACTTACTGAATCGAAAAGATCCAAAGCAAATAAAGAAGCAATATGAAAACCTATAGTTTGTTTTTAAACTAGGAGGAGTAACAGTTGTCGGCCTGTTGTAGGCAGATTGACACTGTAATACTAAATAAGAAATTATGTAATTTGGCTTGCTGAGGAAGTTTACACAATCTTCAAATAACAAATTTGCTTACAAGTTTAAAACTGACTGAAATTGTCACATGAATTATGAAGTTTAAATTGAAGGCTTGTGTAACACCGGTTGTCAAACAGCCAATAACTTTGCGAATTTCTGGCGGGCAAAATTCAAATTACTCCTCCTAGTTTAAAAATAAACTATACCAGGTATCAACATAAAAGAAAAACTAACCCAACCCATAAATTCAAATCAACACTCCAAGAAACTCAAATTCAGCCTAAACAAGTCAAACCCAAGCAAACCCGACTTAGGCTGGGTTGCATAAAAGATTGAAGCCAGGATTAAATTTAAGCCTACGTTAAAATGTGACAGACACAATATGCTGAACGTCATGAGAGTGTCACATTCTAAGTTAGATTTTAATTCAATCCCGGCTTAAATCTTTTATGCAACCTACCCTTAAGGAAACCAGTCCGAACAAAAGAGAACAAAGAAACCTAAACCAAAGAACCTTATCGCTTGGTATGTTAAAGGAACACTCATTCAAGGGTACATACGACTGTTGCTTTGTTAATTGATGCGCTGAAATCGACCTTTTTCATAAAAGAAATATCAAATCAGAAATTTTTCATCGTCAATTCCATAATGACCTTTATTCATCACCAATTCAATGCTGAGCTAGCACCTACAGCCTACAATAAACCAAACCCAAGTCAGAACCCAACGAAACCCAACCCAAGCAAATTCAAAGTCAAAAAAGAAAAAAAAACAATAAATCAAACCCAACGCCTGATATATCGAAAGAACATTTTTTCAAGGATACGTCATTATTAATTGAAAATGTTTACGAAGAAGAATGTCATCAAATATCATTGACGTTGAAGTAATGTACGAATACACGGGATCTTTTTGAAGAACTTAAAGTATAATAAAAGGCTCGAATCAGAAGAACGAAAATTTGTCCACCATGACCAATTCAATGCAATTTCTTCTTGAGTAGCTGTTGATACGTTTGGACATTGAATGAAGAAAAGCGAGATACTTTCAGAACGACAAGAAACTCAACAAACAGCAATCGGAGCGTCGAACTTGCAAAGCCTACGTCGTACTGTATCATTCAACATCAATTTGCTTGACCCTATACACTGTTTATTCAAAAGATATAGTAATAAACACTCTCACAGTAGCCCGCGCGACTTAAATAACGAATTGGTATTGGTGATACTTATCCAACTTGAAATTGTGTGTTACTTTGTAAAACCACCTTCTGCGCTATAAGATACTGCGCAAAAACTCCTCCTAATTGATTTTATTACTATATCAATGCTGTATCTCTTGAATAAACAGACTGTAGGTGATTGTCCCATTCTGACATACAGTGTCCATTATCTCACGTCTGGAGTCATCAGATTCTTTAATAACCAATGCTGGACGCGAACCATACATACTAGAAGGTGAAAGTCTCCTTCACTGCCAACTATACTAAACGACTGTAATGTCGTTTTAATTAGGCCTTCCAAAAATCAATTAGGCCCAATTGTACAATGCCACTTTAACTTAAGTCAAAGCTTAAACCCATAACAACGATTATTTCAACAACTGTCGTTAAGCTTTGGCTTAAAGTTAAACTGGACCTTAGAGAATCAAACAATGTTTGATCTACTCCATTTATTTCTGAATTAGAAATTCCGAGTGAACTCCTCTCTTTTAGAGCGATTCATCAGCATCTTATCGAAACCATAATCGTGCAAATGCAATTTTTTCGAATGCTGAAAGTTTGCTGGGCCGTGGCTTAAGAAATCAAACAATCCCTCACAATTCTGGACGTAAGGTCATTCTAATCTTGTTCAATAGTGTTGTGTTCGTCACTCAGGAAGAAACTATTAAGTGGATCTTGAATTATTCTTCATTCAATTGTTCACAGAAATGCACTCGAATTTTCGGTCTTCCGAGTTCTATTCTTGATTGTTCTGGAGTTTATAAGCTCTTTGTTGCTTAAGACTTAAGACTTCTACCGCAGTTAATTTTTGTCAAGTCCTGATTTTCGTTGTTACTCCTTCCTGCACTACTTCGAATATTATCATCTTTGTCACCGACCTTTCTTTTTAAGTGCATACCAAATACCAATCAAACGTTTCACTGAAATACATTTTACAAAACACTTTACAAATTATTAATTGCTTAATAATTAGAGATAACTGAAATTGACACGAGCGATATAATTATTCTAACAAATAAAATCGTGTGAATTCGTACGAGTTCGGAAATCACGGTTGGTACCGAGCAGTGACACCTCGTGACATCAGCGCCGCCATGCATGTTGAGGCTGTTCGGCGAAGGTGTACCATAACCAAGCCACAAGTGGTTGTTGTGTTGGATTTTTATCGTAACTTTTAAAATGCTCTTGTTCTACCGGAAAGACACGGAATTCGTTTACTGCGCGCCGAACAACTTTGTCATGTGAATTTGCCTCATGTACAGTGAATAAGTGAAGTTTTGTGAAATGCATACGTATTATAGGTGTGTTAATGTGTGCATCGGTTACCTGTCAGCGGCAGTGCGAGCGTTTTTTAAATGATAAATGTTGCAGAGGTAAACGTGCGCTGCTCTGAATAAGTACTTAGGTTATCTAGTTGGCGTTGCGTTGTTTTGAGCCACCCGGCGGTGCGCTTTTATTTTTGCCTTTTGTTTTTTAATGGGGAAGTGTTGAGTTGACATAACCTCAGCGGCCGCGAATGTTCAATGAATAATGTTCAAAAATTTGGCGGGAATTTCAATCAGATCGCAGAATGCAACAAATACCTCGTCAGTGTTCAAAACAACATTCCGACGATTTTGTCTTAACTGTACTTTCGAAGTTAGAGGTGAATGCCATGGTGTGGAACGTCGTTTCATGACATCTCTTGGCTTAGACCAGTCTGTTAAGAAGACCCAGACTCCCACCGTGTGCAGAGTCTTAATTTATGCACGACTTCGAGGCTTTATAATTCTCACCGTTCTCCATTACATTTTTTTCTCCTTGCCGCCAATATCGAAACGCGAACCGGTGCGTTAATATCGAATTACTTGCGCGTTTCATTTATGATTCATCGCCCTGTATCTCTCCCGGAGAATTTCACCTGGGTCTTCAAATTCGAGCGATTCGGAGTGCTCCGAGTTCGTTAAACTTTGCCCTCCCCCCCACGGCGGTTCTGAAAGAATGGCCTTTAATTCTGTACTGTTGCATTCCAGCATCCGGCCGTTACATAACCTCACTTATGGGCTGTGGGTTTACCGATTTCGATTAAGGCATGTCGTAACTGCGCGCCGAAGAAAAACACGCCCGGGTTTTTTCTTCTTTTAAAATGAAAGTGTTTCGTAATTAACTGCCCGACCGTGCAAGTCGGATTTAAATTCTCTGCGAAGCAATGAAATTATGCAAGGGCGCCATCTGTTTTTGGGAATCCCTAAATCACTGGCGCGTCATTTAAACCTTTTATTTATTTATTTATTTTTAATATTGGTTGTAAAAGAAGTTTTCTGTTTTCTTATTAAACCCAGAAATTAAAAAAAAGATGTGGGTGTTTTTAATAGCAATCACAGTAATTAGGATGTAATGTCATCGCTGAGAAGAATTTAATATTTTAACAGATTTGTGAAACTGAAAGAACAAAGTCTTATTGTTACAGGTTGTGCTTAACAAGTTCTACTTTCTAAAATTGTTGTTTTTATACAGGATGTTCAGTATCTCTGAACAATCTACATGCAACTGTCATTTTCTAATGCACCTAGAACCCTCAAATATAATTTTTTTTTAATTTGAGTAAGTAGAATAAGTAAAATTTTTAAAAGAATTGATAAATTGGATTCTTTCACTTGCTCTAAATCACTGCATATACATATAATTTTAATTTTATTTGATCAGAATGTATTTCCTCGAATAAGTAAATTAATAAAATCGGGCATCTACAGAGTGTCAACGCGAAATTTCCAACCCCCTTTAACTTCTTTATTTTTGAATTTAACAAAAAATATTTCTGACAAAACTTGTAAAGAATAGATCAAAGCTTCCGCTGACATTGACAGAAAAACAAATGGGCATTGCATACTTAAGTTATGTATTTTTTTTTAAATTAAACATATAAAATTTGTAAGAATTTTATGGTATACTTGAGCCTTGACGGCAGTAAATTAATTATTTATTAACATTAATTAGAAAGCATTCTGAAAGCTGTCCACCTCATATTTACCTTAAAAAAAGTGAATTTATTTAATACGTTTAAAATGGCCTACGTTTTTCTTCACACATGTTTTAAATCTTGTAAGAAGTGTTGCACTTGCATTTTTTTAATTTAAATAGTAAATACGCCCCTCTTTTTTGAAATAAAACCTAAAATTTTATCCATAAAATCGACATCCTACGTTTTACAGCTTCTAGCATCAATAGGTGTGTTCCAACATCACTTTTTGACCGTTTCGAAACAGTCATAATCAGTTGCCCACCTACAATAATAATCGATTTTGACAACTTTGTCAAGTGTAAAACTTTGATGAGTGCATGCTTTTGACGGTTTCGAAACCGTCAGAAAGCGTTGTTGGAACAGACCTTGTATGTGCTTAGAAAAGAAATTATAACAGATGTTTTTTTTTTTTTCTAATTAATTTGGCGTCGAAGTTGACCATAACTATTATTCATTCACGTTCTTTTTGCATTCAGAGTAGGCCGTGTTAGGGTGACATTTCTGTTGGTACCTTCAAGTGAATATGTTCCATTTTAATATGATGGTTAAATTTTTGAAAACTGACGCCAAAAAACATTGATGATTTTGAGCATTTTGACTTAGTATTGCAAAGTCACAAGTAATTATTTAGTATTGCAAAGTCACAAGTAATTATTTGCCTCGTTATTTGTTTTAATGCTATTATTTTACTTTCTTCATGCTATCGTAGAGTATAAGAAGCATTATAGTCGATGGGACTGAGGTTAAAGTGTCAGAAGTTTACATTTGTCACATTTTGAGTTCTATCAAACAGTGCTGCCAGATGCGATGTGTTCCTTTTCCTTAGAATTCTCACTAAAAATTTCCTAGATTTCCCTAGACTTTTTTCTCCTCTCTCTACTAAATTTGTTGAAAACTAGAAAACTACATACTTAGGTAAATAAAAACATTCGAATTTTGCAATTTTGTATTAACAAAGCCATTTTGAACCCTTCATGATAATCTCTAAACTAATAAATCTGAACTAGTGAAAAAAGTATACTTAAGTCACCAATTAATTAAGTATAAAAATGGAAATTTATAGGAATATCTTGACTATTAAACGTGAAATTAATTATGTACTTACCAGAATTATTAAGCAATATTTCATTGGTTTGCAGCTAGAAGTTTAATTGTCCTAGTCACTACCAGAGGGCAGCAGAATCGATGATCAAAATCAGCTGGGTTGTGTTCATAAATTACACTCTAGGGTCACTCTCGGCTAATATTGTGGTCTCTCTCGCGTAAATTTTGTTTCTCGCACAAGAATCATAAAAAACTAAATCAGGCATGTATTTCCATAGCAACAAACACATTTTTTGCACTCTGTTTAAAAGTGGAGCGTGAAAAGTTCGCTCGTTGTCATGGAAATCATGTAAACACTAGACTTCTTAAAACTGATAAGCGAGACGCAAAATAAGTGAAAAATTGTGAGTGAGAAAGGTGCGATTATACACCCAAGGTGCGCTCGAAGGTATAGTTTATGAACACAACCCTGTACTGGAAACTTTCGCGCGCAACTATAGACAAGCCCTAATTTTAAACAAAATTTATCTGAAATATTAAATATTAAAATTTTATTTTCAAAGAAAAAATACTGGAAAGTTGGATAATAAATAATATTTCAGACGTCAATACTTGAATTTCCTTGATTTGAGACAAAATTATAAATTTCTCCCTTTTTCCCTGCTACGGTACAAATATCCCTAGATCTATCCCTAGACTTGGCAGCAGTGCTATCAAAATACATGCACGTAACCTAACGAAAAAAAAACATGGCCTACTAGAATGCAAAAAGAACGTGAACGGATAATACATGCTTATTGTGAACGCATCACAATTTTGATTATTTTTGTATCACAAAATCTTTTAAGCGGACACTAAATCGCGCACTATACACTTAACGTTTCGCAGTCGTTCGACAGCTTCGTCAGAAGACAAGAACCAACTGTAAATATTTGATTATTTTGTTGTAAATCTTATTTTCTTATTGTCTTTTTCGTTTGTAACAACGTGATCTTGTTTGGAAATTGAGGGATCGTAACATTAACCAGAATTGCATTTTGATCTCTTTAGATGTTGTTAACCTGTTTACCTCCATACCGATCAAAGATTTCCTGGATCTTGTAAGAGAGTTACTCTTGGAGTCTGACTTATCTTACGATAATGTACAATGCATTTAATGCACTTATAGAAATAACCTTGAAACAGAACTTTTTTCAATTCAACAGTAAGTTTTATGAACAATCAGATGGCTTGTAACCTAAGCTCACTCTTACCTGATATTTTTATGAACAACCTTGAATGTAAATTCTTTAACTCTGACCAGTGACCCACAATATTAAATTTTTTGCACGTTATGTGAATGATAGTCTGGGTGGCGACGTCACTATATCACTAAATCGCGCACTATACACTTAACGTTTCGCAGTCGTTCGACAGCTTCGAACGACTGCGAAACGTTAAGTGTATAGTGCGCGATTTAGTGTCCGCTTAAAAGATTTTGTGATACAAATTTCATCGGACAAGAACCAACTGTAAATATCAATTTTAATTCTAATCATTCGCTTCAACATAAATTGTCAGCTAGTCTTCATTTTTCTGCAGAGCTTTTTCTATCCCTATGAGCCAGTTAGAAGAAATCAAAATTATTTGTCAAATAGCAGAGAACAATAACTTTCCTATACAAGTCTAATCTCTTTTACAAAACCAGAAATACTCTCACCAATAGAGCCGTTTTCCCCAGATTCGAACCTAACCATTCTTCTGCTGACACTACCTATGTCTCTTTACCTTTTGTAGGTAGGTATTCTTTCTGAAAGACCGCGAAAAGTTTTGAATAGGTTGGATGGAGTAAAGTTCACTTTTTCCAATGATTATAACCTTGCGAACAAACTCTCCAATTCTGAGGATAAGACACACTATAGGAACAAAAGTGGTGTTTACTCTATTACCTACTTGTATACAACTCCACTTTGCAATTCTATTTACATAGGGCAGACTGATCGTAATCTTGCTACCCGTGTTAAAGAACACTTGGCTTCAGCTAGACTGGGTAAAACGGACTCCAATTTTGTTTGCCTTCCATCTTTTAGATTCTGATATCAAATTCACTGTCAAATTACTTCACCAACTTCCGAAAGGTCTTCAACTTAATATTGCGGAATCTTTAGAAATCTTTCTGACCACTAAAAACAGAGACGTCGTTCTCCTTAACGATCAGATCTTTTTTCTCCATTTCAACTTTTTCGAATCCATCAATTGGAATATCACTTAATTTGCCAAACTGCTGTCAATTAGTTTTTGGACTTCGTCCACATTGAGCTTAACTTTGTGTTTTGCCATCTGCTGTTAATCGATTTTTAGACTACGGTCTATCTCTTCTATTCACTTTTTGGTTGTTAACTTCTGAATTGTTATACCTTTCAACTTTTTCGAATCCATTTTTTGGAATACCACTTAATTTGCCACCTGCTTTCAATTTAATTTTGAGCTTAACCTAGCGTTTTGCTTTATTTTTTGCCCATCCGGTGTTAATCAATTTTTGGACTACGGTCTATTTTTCACCGTTTTGGTGGTTAACTTTGTTTTTGTCAAAATGTTTCTATAAATTGGAATAACCACGTTTGCCGAATTTTTTAAACTACGGTCTATTTGCCAATCTGCTTCCAAATTAATTTTTAGACTACGGTCTGTGGGCCAATCAGTTGTTAACAGTTGTAATTCGGTTTTCACTCAAAGAAAAATTTTTGCCAATTAGCTGTTACTTTCGATTTTTAATTTGTAGACTTCTGTCTTTTTGTGTATGTTTAACTCAATTTGAGACTTAGGTCTTTTGCATTTTACTTTGTTTCGGAAACCATTTTGTACGTTGTTAAATTTCCGCCTTTCATAAAATTTAGTAACTTTTGTTTGTCAAGTTACCTCTTGTTAGGTAATATTTTAGATTACCGTACTGTTTGTTACACAGTCTTAACCAGGGTTGCCATTTCTAGTACAATTGTATTTTTCTAGTACATTTGGAGACAAAAAATACGCTAGACCAGTTCTAGTACGAAAAGTAAAATAATTTTCAAAATTATTTCATTGCAGTTTTTTTTATTTTGTGATTTGCGTGTAGTACCGTTAAAGGTTAACGTGTCAAATCCACGGTAACAAATAAATAAAGAGCGGAAAAAGTGGGCAGTATGTAGTTAAGACTGTTTAGGATAGACTTAACGCGCGCTATAAAATCACAGTGTCGATAAATGAAGGAAACAAGTTCACAGAGCTGAGTTTTTACTTTTTTAGTTTCGTTGTGTTGCTAACGATATCAAAATTAACCAATAACGTTCCGAACACAAAAGAAAAACATTTTTTCAACAGAACACTATCAGTTAATTTCGTGTCGTTAGCTACACGACGAAGCCAAGAAGCTAAAGCGATGAGAAAAGAAGTTCTGTTTTTTCATATTCCCATCTTAAAATAAATCTAGTACTATTTCGTACTGCCTAGTACCACGCGATCATTTAAATTTCTAATTAGAGTAGGCTATGAATTTTGAGTTAGATTGGCAACACTAACTGTTGACAGCTTAATTTGACTTTGAATTGTCAAAGTGACGCTTCAAAATGTTTAATTAATTGCCGGGGGCGAACATTTTGAACATTTGCTATGGTTGTCACTAAAACTGTTTCACTTCTTCTAAATTAAAACGATTAAACCCGATGCTAATCCTATAAACGTCAAAATATTTACATAACCTCTAATCTACACAGCGAGTCGATTGGCAAGGTGCACAACCGTATAAAAAAAATCCGAACTACTTTAATTATAAATTTAAATGATCGCGTGGTACAATTTTGTTAACAGCTCTAGTATATTTGTGAAAATTGAAGTGGCAACCCTGGTCTTAACTATAATGTCTTCCACATTGTGACTTCTCATTTTGTTAAAGGTTTGTCTTTATAGTTAGTTAAAGTTTACGTATTTTTAAGCTTAGATCTTAAAAATTTGTAGATTTAAAAATGATAGTTCACCGAAACGTGTCATCCTTACGACAACGTCTTTGATGAGCAGAAAAGAAACAGCTTTTACATGACGGCGTTTTTAGTGACTTAAGGCAAATACTTTTGCAAATTTTTCATACAACAGATCTCATTATTATTGTCTTTTTTCGTTTATTAGAAATTAGAATAGATCACTTTCTTGCGTTGTCCTATCGTACAGTTGAGTTGGAAACCTCGAAAGCAAGGTGAGGAATTGCAAAGTTCAAATGTCAAATTAACAACTGTCATGACGATGGTAGTTCACAATAGGTCTGTTCGTTAGTTCTGCACTTTTCTACAATTTTTACACTAACAGCTCCTGAGAGAGTGAAATGTATATAATATATTGTAAGTAGGAGTGAGAAAAGTAGAGTAAAGGAGTTAAAAGTGTAGAAAGTGCAGAACGAACCAACAAACCCAATGAAATTTTCATGACCAACTTCGACGCCAGATTAAAAAAAAAACTCTGCTATAAAATTACTCATTTTATAAAAATATATTATTTAAACTAAATTTGTTTTTGAATGTCTCTTTCGTCAGTATTTTTTTGTCGGTCTATTCAAGAATCGCCCTGTATATGCGTTCCCAGAGATGTCAATTCGAATAAATACCGTGCCTTCAAGTGAATTCCTGATTGAAGTAAGCTTTGATTTTTTTTGTATAAAGTTGGCGACACGCAATATAAGAATCTACGTAGTAGCGTCACTCGAGTATAACTGTCACATTTGCCATTTTGTTTGATACCTACCGATTTGCAAATTGAATAACATTTCCATAAGGGTATCAAACAGTATGGCCGCTTTCTTTGACACTGACGTTTAAGTGACGCTACTGGGTAATTACTTATACTGTGACAAGAGTGACGGGACAGCTGTCAATTATTGTCAGTGTCATATTATCTGATCACGACATCATATAGAAAATGTGTGAAGTAAACGCAAAGTTCAGATAAATAATTAAACAACACTAAAGCTTAAAGATGTCGATAATGCTGTCCTTCAGCTTAAATGCACAAACGTACTCTACGCTTCATGTTTTGAAACGCGTTTGACAGCTGTCAGTGCTACACAGCCTACTTTAGTTAGGAATTTACTTAATGGAATGCACGGTACTTTCCCAAACAAATTTCTTTTTCAAATAAATAAATTAAACATATAGGAATTATTAACGAAAAAGAAACTTATGTAAATTGAAAATCATTTTCAAGAATTTGCAATAAATAAAAACAGAAAGAATTTGAATTCGATTTGGCCACAGTTCTCTGCATTATGTTATGAATTATCTGTGTTGAGGAGAACTCCGTTAATTGCTTAATAAAGTCAGAATAGATTCACATTACTTTCTAACTTCCGTACAATAGTTGCGGAATTTTAGGCTATTAAAGGAATTTATGAAATCAATTTTTCAGGAACTAGTTAAGATAAGCCGAACATTATCTCTAATAACTTACGAAATTCTTAAAAGGAGCAGCTATCGCATAAACCTGAAATTATTCGAATTATTGCAAATCGTACTATTATTTCTAGTAGAAATTTCTACGTATACAGGGTGATTCACGGATGATACCACCGTGACCCTTAAAATATAAGTGGGTTGCAATCAATATTTTGTCTCTTTTTTTCCATGTCGTGGGTGTGACTTTCTAACTAGAATATTGAGAAATTAATTACACCCTTTACGTTCTAAAAGTTTGTTACGTCGCCGTCCCGCCGAAGACATATTGGTATCCTGTTCTTTTTTAAACGCCAATAGGACTGTAGTTGTGTTTGTGGAATTGGTACATTTTCAATTTCTTTCCATTTTCATTCTCAGTTAACTTTTATTGACGCAAATACTACCAAATTGAAACTAGTGGGCATGCAAATCAGAACATAATCTGATTTATTTCGTTACATATTCATCAGCAATTACCGATCAGGCATTTCTAGCTTTATTTCACGAACGTGTCATGTGACGATAATTTCATTACTTCGCGTGCTACGGATTCGATTTGGCCGGGAAACGAAACGAAATGACTACTTCCCAAAGGATGGTCGGCCACATCCTCTACCACCCTATCAAAAGCAGAAATAACCGCATTTATGTTAACAGGTACTTATACAGAGGCGTACGCAAACATCGCTAACCGAACGTGAAATGTTTGTGTTGCTGAAATTTTAGAAGTTATTTAGTGTGTGCGTGTGTGATGTTTTGAACGTTTTTAAGTATTAACCATGACATCGAGAAGAAGGAAGAAGCAACAAGATGGGTTTATTAAGAAAGTGTCTTCTCTATTTAATTTGGACACGGTAAGTTACCTAAAGATTTGTTTATACGTTCATTTAGTATTATGAACCATTATATTATGTATTAAGTGATAAATTTGAAAACATTAACTTAATATGGGTGCTTAAGTTTATTACTCATCTTCATGCGACGTTAAGTAATTTGCTAACGCACGCATTTGCGATTAAGTAAATGGCAGTACGTTAAGTTCAGTGCTAACATACTTGCTGGCTGCATTTAGTGCACTACGGCGGTTGTTACTGTTCGTTAAGCCTTGATTACAGTGCATTCTAAACCGCACTTATACATCACTCTCAATACTGTTACGCTCGGTTAAGCCTCTTCCCGCAGTCGATATCAAATTCACAAACACCCCCGGGGAATACTGGACGCAGATTTATGGCGGATTTAGGCACCTCTTGCTATGGAACCCACATCAACGTGTTAGCTTCGTATAAATAAATAACTACGAAACGTAGTTAATAGAATCAGAATGGTCGTTGCAGTGAATACTCTTTTGTGTCTATATATCAAATGCAATTTCTCTAATTAAACTGCCAGAAAGCTAGAGCGTAGTTATTTTTCTTAAAAAGCCTACTTTGGAAAATATACTCCTACGTATACTTATAACAGATATGCATGTGATAGTTGGACACAACGAATACTTAACAGAGCTTTTATTGCCCATGCCTCTGCTTTTATTGCCATCCTTCGATTGTCAGTCATTGTTAACGAGTTTCTTAAGGTGCACCTTGTATGTTCTACATATTTCATGTTTGCATAAGATTGCTGTATGATCACAGTACTAAATGAAAACGAACAATGGGAATTTAAAATGATAACGCTTGTGAAGTATTAAAAAAAATATTGCGTGTTCGTTACGTTCTGGAAGGCTTCACTTTGTTAGATTTGCAATTGTGGCAGACAACCTTGAGTGTAAGATCACCTTTTGTTTATCGTTGACGTTATGTAAAGCAAAATCAATTTTCTAACAGAAACAATATTATTTTCTTACACACCTAAGTACTACTTTCAAATTATATTGTCAAAAGAAAAATCAATAAAAATACTTTTTGTGTTGAAAATATTGCAGTTACCTGTTTAATAAGTTTTCCTTTATGTAATTCTTAACGCACAAAAGAGAGATTTAACGTAGATGGATTGTATGTGTCCGACAATTATAATGATAAATACCAATGGATAAGATCGCTCATTCTCTGTAACTATTCATCATTTGTAATGAGGCGATTACGACTATGAGCTGTTAGTCAAATGAATGATCATTTATGAAAACCTTGAATACTTTGAAATTGTATTAAGAAATCATCATTTAGTAAGAAAATGCATTTTGAAAATACTAAATAAAAAAGTAATATACTTACAGGTCATTGTTTTACTATGTATATGCCGAACGATTGATCGATAAGTCAAAGAACTTTTATATAGCTATCTCCTTCTAACTTTAGTAAAACGGCCTTGTGGCTTTTGTCATGTCATGTCATTTTGTCGTACATTCTTTTAACTCAGATCTGTACGATCGGCATATAAATAAAAAATGAACTTTAGGTACATTTTTCTGAAAAGCACCCTTTAAATAAACCACACACGTTGAATTAATCTACTGACGTATGATGCTGAAGTTTTTGGAAAAAAATGCTGATGACTTTGAAAACTCTTTTACATACTTTTTAAACTAAATGTTAACAATAAATCCATAGTTAATGTTCAAATTATTGATAGTGTGTCATTATCACGGTTAGGTGGATCGGATTCCGCCCGCGCTGGCAAGAGCGTCACCTCCAAGTGCACTCGATACGGGAATAGCAAATAATCGCATGCATAATTTGCAATAGCAAAGAACGTTTAGTGTTTAATTTAATTTATTTAATTTTTAATTCTAAAATACGAAATTTTGTTTAAATTTAACAATTTCTTACGCGATGAAATTAAAATTTCGTCCGACGCTTATGGAGAAATGAGTCAGCGCAATGATCGTACATAAACATGCACAGTATAAGCGGCGACCCAGGCGGACTGTTGCAAGCAGAATCTCATCCTCCTAACCCTGGTCATTATCTTCAATAGTCCTCACTTTTCTTCCGTCCCATCATCCTCTGGACAAAAACAGAATTTTTTGAAAAATGCGACCTTGTAATTGGTCTTCAGTTGCAGCTTCTTACCTCTTGTCGTACACTTTTTTGGTCAATATTCCAAAATTCCTCTATTGGCCGAGCCTAGGGTACATTGGGAGGAACAGAGGAACATGTTTGCATTATACCAGTCTCTAGTTATTGTCCGTTTTTTTTTCCTATAATAATTGTCAAACGTATCTGATGTTGATATACTCTGCTTTTTCTTCTATAATACCTGTCAAATGTTTCTGATGTTGGTACTTGTTACCTGAATATTAAGAAATTTCAAAAATTTCAGTTCTGTTTTTAGTAATAAACGCAGGGTTCCAACAGAAATTCTAGAATTTTGACATTGACAGGCATTATAAAAAAGAAACTATACCTGTTACCTGAATGTTAGGAAATTTCAAAAAATTATGTTCAACATTTAGGGATAAAAGCAAGCTTTCAACAGAAACCCTAGAACTTTAACACTGACAGGTATTATAGAAAAAAAAAAACAAACTACACTTTTTCATAATGGCATGAAGCTAGTTAAGACCAAAATATGATATAATGTTTTAATGATATACCTAATCATTGGCATGACGTATATTTAAAAACTGAAGCAATTTAAAGGGTCATCTTTGAATATAATAATAATAATAATAAATTTTTTATTTGATCATCTAAAGTAAGAACAGGTAATAAAATTGAGATTACAACAGAAACAAAATACTAAGTAAAATAGGGATCCAATGGGATTGGTATCAGTATGACTGCAAAAAAGCAGCTGACTGTTCTACCTACCAACCCTGCCTAAAGCTACGACTAAACTAAGAGGCTAGAGAATATAAGTAAAAAGAAAAGCAATACATGGCAGACATAAATACAAAGATACAAAGATTAAGGCAGACGGTTTGATATGAAAAGAAAAGAATAACAGTGCAACTCGAATTACAAAAAAGGTATAATAAAACTAAATACATAACGTCTACATAACATCTCACCGCAAAGATCGTTCAGCCAGTTTCTTTAAGTGTGTCTTAAATTGAATAGGGGATAACTGTTTAAAGTTGTAATTTAAAGTATTCAAACAGTGTGCAACATTATACGAAAAAGATCTTTTATATAAAGTTGTCTTATGTTTAGGAATTTCAATCAATTTCAATATAAAGTTGAGCAGAACACGACGAAAGTACGGCTGCGAGATAAATCCGACCACACCATAATTTGGATTTACCTTTGAATTTGACATTGTCTGGTGTGTTTTCTATGTCATCGGCATAAAAACCATCGTATCATCTCTGAATGCGACAAAAGCCTCCATTTACAACTTAGTTGAACGCGAAGCGATTCAAATTCACTTAAAAATCACTGATTGCATTCCATTTGCAGTAATTCAATTGGCGATCAGTGATGAGGAAGTGATTGAGTTTCGCTTCACGCACCCCGTACTGATCAAGCTGATTTTCTAAGGCCCAGTTGTACAGTTCCAGTTTAACTTTAAGCCAAAGCTTAAACTCTTAACGACTATTGTTGACTATAATCGTTGTTATGGATTTAAGCTTCAGCTTAAATTAAATTAAACTGAAATTGTACAATTGGGCCTAAATCAGTTATACAGTGAGAATTTTTTAGCGTAGAACATATTATGCATCCTTGCTACAATATTGAAGGTGAGTTTTTTAAAATCGAACATAGGCTTAATATGTATGTGGGCTTCGTTACTATGGAAACCATTCGTACTTGTTTGTCTAGCACAGGGGATATTATCTTCAATGGCCTAGGTCATTTCTCAATGTAATTACCCTACTACTCTCATAGGTGGCAGAACAATATTACAATCTTAATAATCAAAACGCGCATGAGCAAATTGTGAAGTTTGTTTACATTTTATATGGCGACCATGTTACTGACATTTATATTTCATTTTTGTAAGTAGATTTTTAGTGCTTTGCATGTACTTTTGCTTGCGGATTTTTTGTATTGTAAATTAGTTTTCGATCACTCCAATGCCGCGGCCGGATATGCATTTAATATAACCCTTAACATGATTTTTAACATCTAATTTGACATAAACCTGCGGTTGCACTTAAGTTTAATACCAAATTACTCGTTATAAATTTGTTTTCTTTTCCATATTATCATATCACAAGTAAAAACTACAGCAAACTAGTCAAATTAGACTTTGAAAATCACGTTAGGCGTTACGTTAAACGTAAATGTGGCCGCACCACAAGTAAATTATTGACGCTGTCATTTCAATGCGATGGATCATTTTTTTGGCCGCGGTTTACACTTTGCTTTCTTTCTTTTTTATAGTTTTCCATACTTTTTGTAGTTTCCGTTAGACGTGGCCAGCAATAATGTTATTGTTATTGTAAAGCTCCTGGTTGCAATAATTCGTCAGGAACAGAATTTAATTTTTTTTCCTGTTGAGGATCAACGTTTGAAGAAATCCTATTATATTTATATCACACGTTAATGTAAATTAAACGACGAAAATAAATAATTTTTAAATTAAACATGTATATAAATTTAATTGAGAAACTAAGTGCCGATTGTACAATTACGGTTTGTAACCATAATTGTACAAACGGTACTTAGTGTTATTGTTACTTGAAAGTTGTAAATTCTTCAGGCGAAAAAGGAATATAATTTTATAAATCCCGCCATTAGCAACTGTTTACTCTACTACTCTACCAGGTGGCGCTGAAGATTGTGTTGTCAGTAAGTACTATAGACATTCTAATCTTTTTTGTTGATCTGTGTTCTAGCACTGAAGCTCTTTTTCCGAAATAGATAAAAATAATCATTAATCAGTTTTCTGGAAGTTTGAGAACATATCCTAAACGGCCATAAAAATTGTTAATTGCCTTAAACTGATCCTGCTCGATACCCGTTGTAGATTTGTGTCCTTTCATTCGTTGAATATATGTCAAATTGCATTGTCAAATGTGTGAAAGAAAAATAATGACAATTAATGTTAACCATATCCATGGTTACCACGTACGTATGTTCTACGTTAAAAAATTCTCACTGTATATGTGATTTCATATACGTATTTTGAGATTATGTTAATTTTAGTTGCATAACATCATTCCTTTAAGTCTCTCTGTTCACTTTAAAATCAGTTCAGTTCAAAATCAAATCGATTTGATTTTGGGTGAAGTGAATGTAAATGGAGGACGCCTAATGTGAAATATTTCCCATCATCCATTACAACCAGTTTATTGACACACGTCAACCTCTAGGAATCCTTTCTAAGAGGGTCATTCTAATCGGATTTGCAACCTAGCAACGGTGATACCACCTTAGCAACTGGTAAGAAGCTGCAATCTCGGCAATGTTCGGTGGTAACGGGATACAACGTTGTGCAAACTCGATAATGCTCGGAAGTAGGAACATACCAAGTTGTAACTTGCAACCCCGATTAGAATGACCCCCTAACTGAGCCAGGGTATATTTTAATGACTTTCTTCCTTTTCGAAACTCCACGTCTTTTCGGGAAATCGTTCTAAACACAGTGGTCTTTGAAACACCAAATCTTCGAGCTAATTTTCGCTGTGAAACTCCAACGGCTTCAATCGATCTTTGTTTCTCTCACGTGGCTCAAAATTTTTGGTCGACCACTTTTAGGCCAATGAACGCAGGGTGTATACCCTCTTCATATTCCTTTATGGTCCGATAAATTGTTGATACAGAAATATTTTGAATACCACGCTTGGGCATTTGCCCAACTCGATTGTAAATACCGTTACGAATATCTAATTCATAAGACATTTTGCTGCACCAAATCGAAAAGAACCACACTGTCAATTAAAACGAGTTAGCCCCAGTATTTCAGTTACAGTTTAACTTTAATCTTCAGTTTATTTCCATAGCAACAATTGTTCTTATAATTGTTACTATGGGAATAAACTAAAGGTTAAAGTTAAACTGTTACTGAAATACCGAGCCTTAATGGTGACGTTTCATTTCCAGCGACAACTTGTTTAAATATCATATTATGGTACAAATGCCATCTAAGATTTTTCGATAACTTTGGGTTGGGACCATACGTTATTAGTTCTGTTATTACACTTTCTTGAAAGTAAAAGCAATGAGTAAGTAGATATGTATGTATTATTATCCTTTCTGTTCTAAGGGAGTTAAGTACTAAAAAGATTTGCAAATAATTTCTTACATTAGATAATATAAAAATACTTTTCGTGTATTATTTAGAGTTAGACTTGTTCTTTGGCAAGAGATAAAACAAGAAGATAGTATTTATTTGATGCAAACGGAGGTCTCACAGTCCATTTATCTTCATGTCCACACCCACGTCGTTATTCTAAATCTAAATCGGGGATTCTCAATCTTTTAAGATCCATGTCCCCTTTTATACTATTGTAATGAGGTCAAGCCCCCTTCCCCAGCCACCTACGGTGATATTATACTAAACCAATTAAATTATATTGCTTTTATTTTTACAAATTTTGTTAGGACACTTCAAAGACAATATGAAAGTTTTCTAACAAAGCACACCTTTAAATTTGTTCGTCTTTATTGTCTACATTGTTGCACAGAGAGCTTGCTCTGTTTGTCTTTGACTGATTTAAACAAATGTAAAAAAACCCAGACTCGCAGAGCTACATATGTGGAGGAAAACTACACCAACATCTCACAGCTTCCAAACACAGCAACTAAAATGTAAATAAGGGAGAAGACTCAAACGAAAATCTTCAATAATCATTTTTGGAAAAAGTGCTCTAGCTTGAGAATCCAGATTTGGGGTCAATGACCTGTTCTTGAAGGGAATCTGGGTATGCGTTCACTTCTATGTTGAATGGATGGATCTCTTCTTACCAACTTAAATTTTCAGTTCTCGAATAAATGTATCTAGATAGTACTTTCCTAATTCGTCCTTCAGGGGTACCAGATGTGTTTAAGGTTCTTCAATTCATTCTCCGCATTGAATGCAGAATTTTCTGTAACTTCAGGTTCTTTAAACCAAAAAAGTCCTTGAACCAAAAAAGTCTTTCCTTGAACGACCTTCTTAAACCAAAAAAGCCTTTGAGCCCTGGAAAAGATGAAGCCATAGGAATTTCATGTCTAAGAAAGCTTTAATTCTATCATAAGGCCGATTTTCTGTACCTTCAGGTTCCTTGAACGACCTTCTTGAATCGAAGAAGTCCCAGAGCCTTGGAAAAGATGAAATAGCGTTGCCATAGGAATCATCTCTAAGAAATTCTATCATAAGGCCGATTTTCTGTACCTTCAGGTTCCTTGAACGACCTTCTTGAACTAAAAAAGTCTTTGAGCCTTGGAAAAGATAAGACAGCGTTGCGATAGGAATATCATTTCTAAGAAAGCTTTAATTTCATCATAAGTTCGATTTTCTGTACCTTGAGGTTCCTTGGGCAACCTTCTTGGACCAAAGAAGTCTTTGAGCCTTGGAATAGATGAAACAGCGTTGTCATAGGGGTATCATCTCCAAGAAAGCTTTAATTGCATCATAAGGGCCATCCTGCCAGCTTCAAATTTGGAAAATTACGGAAGTGCACCGACACTATTGGTAGGGATTCACCAATAGTATTGATTTGGTGTAAGGCAGCGCTCTTGTTAATTTGATATTTTGACGAATTTGTTTTCTCGTGTATTTTTTCATGTTTCCTATAAAATTCCCTCTCGCATCTAAGGTTACTGTATTTAGAAGGTACCGCCATTCATTTCCGCGACTTTGTCCCCCAAATTAAAAAGGAAGCGATGAAACGCTAAAGAAGAAAAAGGATAGATACATAACAAGTTACTGTTGCTAAGGAGTTTATGAATGAATTTGATTAACCCCAAATTAAAAGAGATAAAAAGTTGGCGCTACCTTCTCGATACAGTAACCTGACTCGCATCTCCCGAAGGGCGCACCCCCAGATTAAGAATCCCTGTTCTAAATTGCTGCGTTAGTTGTTAAAGGACAGTAATGAAAATTTACTTTGGGCAGTTTGATCAATATACGAGGATAGATTAAAATGAAATCTACCCATACATGATAAAAACGCACTGTCGCGACAATTGTTTATTGTCAAGTTGTTGCAACTTTTTAACGAATATCTGTCAAGTCGTAAACACATTTAAATTAGAGCATAGAAAGTTTTTGACAAAAGGAAGCAATCGGACAAAAATTATACACAAACTTGTGACTGCTGTATATGGTGAAAATTCTCCATCATATTTTCAAATAAAATTCTGGTCAGAACAGTTCAAATCGGTTCGAGTTGGCCCCAAAAGTGGACGACAATTTTGCATGAAGATTTGGGGATGAACAAAGTGTCAGCGAGAATCTTGACTCCTGAATAAAAGTTGTGCAGGCAAGAAATTTGACGGCTTCAGCTCATGACCAACACCTTTTTTCCAAAATTGTAACGGGCGATGAACCGTATGGGTGTTCCACTGGGATCCCACAACAAAACGAGATTCAGTGCAATGACTGCACAAAGGATCCCCACTACCCAAAGAATCAAGACGCAAGCATCTGCAGGGAAGCTGATGGCGACAATTTTTTGGGATAATTATTGAGGGGGCAGTCTTTGGATTGAGTATATGCAGAAGGGATCGACATTTACCACAGAAGCCCCCTGTAATTTTGGCCAAAAAAGTTTGTTGCTTCACGACATTTACCGAGTTCATAAGGCTCACAAGGTTCAGGAAGAAATCAACAACTGCGGTTTTGTTGTGTTACGACAACCCCCCTTGCAGCCCTAAGCTAGCTCCGACGGCGTATTACCTCTTTCCTAAGCTGAAAAAACACTTGCGAGGACGTCGATTTTCTTCAGATGAAGAACTAGAAGACCCCATTTTCGAGTTTTTTGAGGAGTTGCCGATAGCACTTTTTTTTTGGAAGGTATCGCGTTATCAAAATCTTTTCTGGTTTAATCCCCACTCGTACAAAAGGTTGTAACGACTTTGAAAGTACGGAACGACATTCTTCAAAACCATCTGCGATCTGCGCCATGACAGTCTTTTACGAACACATTTGCTACCTACCTGCGTAGATAGGCAG
Organism: Dorcus hopei; assembly: GCA_033060865.1. NCBI lineage: Eukaryota > Metazoa > Arthropoda > Insecta > Coleoptera > Lucanidae > Dorcus > Dorcus hopei. Next base: position 12,013,123 of record CM065425.1, read on the forward strand.
AAGTTTTACATTGGAGCGAAACTTTACTCCAATGTTGCCAGCCAGCACAGTGGGACGGGAGGGGGTTCTCTAACCAAAACGCGAAGGCCAAACCAAAACAGGCGCCACTTAATTTTTTTTGTGAAAGGGATCGCGTGAAAAATTAAGAAAACACGTTACGTCCAAAACATGAACACTTTTATTGCTAAAACACAAATAAAAATAAAATAAAACAAATTCAACGCAAGTCGATCGATCTAAGTACACAACAAGACCATAGACCTAACTTTTCGGATCCGAAATCGCTACATATCTATCTTAAAATAATTCAAATCGTCACTAATGCCACAAAATGCAAGAGAATGCAATAAGTTGCAAGTTTTTATTGCGACAAAATTAAAGCAATGGATCCGAAATAAAATCCGCGAAATATCGCTCAAAACTACGAAAAGAAATCAAAACGCTCCGACCTTTATTCCTTTGATGTTCGGCGTGTTTGTCGGTGTCTTTGCGGCGATGCCGCCGCGGCACTTTGTAATGTGCCGGCTTCCGCGTAGAGGGGCGAGGGAGGGAGCCTTCACCGCCGTAATTCGCGATGCACCCAACGAGAAATACCTCTTGATGTAGGTTCCAGATTAAAGCGCTAAAAGCTTACGATAAAAGCTCACGCTAAAAGCTCACGAGAAAAGCTCACGAGAAAAGCTCACGAGAAAAGCCTATAAGAAATGAAATAAAACGAACACATAAGTCAAACCGAGAGTTGCTGCGTATGGAACTTACCTCGGTCTATTGCGAAGCTGTGACACCCACGGGATACGCGGTTTTCCTGTCTTACACCTGGGTCTAATCAGAGTCGGCAATTAGCCGTAGATATGCACTAACATCCCTTCGATGTAATGGCACGCACACATAAAAATATTTACGAAAAGAGAGTGTGACCCAAGAGACGGCAAGTTTCGTTCTGACAATGGCGCAACATTTCTCGTTTGACAAACAAGGAAGGATTCTAAACAAGCGAGACACCGTTTCTTAGTAATAGCGGGAACCCATCGGCTGAAAGGACAAAGGTCACGCATAACACGCGTCCAGAAGTAGAACTTCGCTATAATTCGTTCAATTCCTCACATACACGCGATTTTGAACTCAATTAAGGAGGGATTACCTATATAAAATGAATTTGTTTAAATAAATGAAGGTCCTGTTAATAGAAATATGCTAAAACGAAAGTTTAAGAAAATTACGCCGGCGAAATACGGGTATTCCTACACTGACTGCAACGTGTACAACGACGCGGTCCAAGGAATGATTCGACACGTCGAATTTCGCATATACAGGGCGTGTTCGGAACAGAAATGAAGGCTGGGCGGTGGCGATGCATATACAGGGGGTATTCAGAACAGGAATGAAAGAAATGAGCTGTAACACATTCTATAAATGAACTCAAAATTTGCTGTTTGCAATGCCTTTGAACTTCAAACGTAATAGTAGCTCCAGTGCTCACGCTAAATGCAATATTCGTCACATTTTGATGTTAATGGATATGCATCAAGCAGAGATGCAAATGCCCAGTAATTCCGCTTAAACTCGACAGTTATCGAAGAATTATTAATCTGAGAGAACTTAGTATGGAGCATGTAGTTAGGAGTCATGTTTCAGTAATTACGACCTCAGATGTTTGAAGTATCCCCCCCCAAAATTCCGTAGGTATTTTCTATTTGCCGAAATCGAGAGGTTAAATGTGCACGTTCGAACTCTATACGTACGCCGAAATACATTTACGAAATAACAAAAGAGATTGCGGGCGTTATGCTATATGAATGCCGAACCCGGAACGATACGGTTCGCATGAGCTTATGGTCATGTAACTGCCGAGACGTGATGTCCTCTTCGTATCACGTCACGCACGACCGCTTTTTATTACATTAAGTCAGGTCTTGACGAAATATTTTACGACCATGGGAAGCTTCTTAAATGCTGTAGTATTCTAACGAATTTTTTGCAGAATTTTGAATTTGAAGGTGGAAGAGGATTACAGTCCAATCTGTAAATGCAGAAACATAAGATGATTTCGGAGGTGGACCTGAAAAGGGGCTAAAACTTAAAGAGAACCTTAAGTTCCTTAAAATGTGACAGACATAAATTCCTGACGTACAACATGTTATTTATCCTTGGGGGCATCATTAATAAAACCCGAACGTAAAAACGACAAAGGAAAAATTCTACCCCAGTGAACTTGGTGTAATCATTATCGCCGCCGGTTCAGGCCACAAAATTCGGATCAAGTAAATTTCGCCGCGACAAATTGAAATTTCGTAACGTGCACAGTTCGATCGCGTATAACACGCGCCTGTTCCTGTTGAAAGCCGGAGATAACACGGCCGCTCGGTCTTCGGGGTCTCTCCAAACAATAATTTATCATTCGGGTACATTGCATAAATGTTGTTTGTGCGAGGAATAACCTGATGTATGGAAATGTGCGGCCCAGATAAGGTAATTAAAGCCACATGCGGTACAGCTTGATGCGCACTAAGGAATCGGGATTATATCTTTTCATTTTGCACCTCATATTATGGCCTACATTTAAATAACCATTAATGTATTTTCGTTTAACGATGCGATAAACGCCAGCGATTTGAGGAGAGATAAACCTTGATTAACCGACTAGCAAAAGCATCTGATGGTCGATTTCATAAAGCTTCGTTAAATTTAATCAATCGTTAAAAACAATTGTTGTGCTATGCTTTTACCACAGGTATCCAGGAAGTTCATCATCGGTTAAAGTTTGTGAAACTATTAGTTTTGAGGATAAATGGCATTAGTAATGTTGATGTCAATGGCTGCGTTCTAAAAATAGTTAGGCAGAACCTGAAATTAAAGAAGAGACATCCTCAAAAATCCTAAAATATCGAAATACCTAAGAAGTACCATCGTAATCAGAAAAACCGACTACACTCGAAATTTTAGTCAATTGAAGCGTGCTTTAAAATGAACTTCTGTCATTTTGACATTAATATTATTTTGACAAATCAGATAAAAATACCCCAATTAAAAGCAATTCAGAAAGCAATAGTTCGAACGCGATTGCAAGACAAAATCAGTATTCGAGCAATTGCAACTGAATTTGCTGTTAGTATTAGTAATCATAGAGAATATTTATTTCTTTGGAATCGAATGAGATGGATGAGATTTTATAGGTTGACAAATACATGACAAATGCTGTCAAACCTAATATTACACAACTAAATTTTTTGAAAATGGAAGTGTCGATTTCACTTCGCATGTAGTCGATTTTTATGATCACGATGGTACCTAATCGTGACATACAAGCGCCAAACCTGAACATTTACCAAAGCTCTCGTGAGAGGAACTGTCCAAAGAAGAAAAAGCGATGTCGAGAGGGAATTGCTATTCAAAATGGAAATGTCTGAATCAGAACCAGTACGAAAGACAATAATCTAACAGCAAAAGGTCGACACCTTAAAGGGAGCTTTACAAAATACACAAATAGGACAGGAGAACAATATAGTAGCGTAGAACATGATGGTTCAATAGACCATATTCAAAAGAGAAATCACATTCAAAAGATGGACTCTTGTTTCCCTTTTTTATTTTTTCAGTGATAAAGGGAATGAAATCAATCGTCTTTTGCTTTTGGTTTGTTTCTGATGAAGTGAACACAATGAAATAAAATAACACGAAAAAAATTGTTTTAGCATCTGAAGTATTTTGTGGGGTATTCCCAGTTTACACTTTTTTGTTTAAATCTTGTAATATACGATTTGTAAATTTTATTAAAGATGATTTTTTTGATGTTATAAAGTTTGACAGATCCAGTTGGAATGATTGAATGCTAAGGTACCAAATCAACACTCCGTACAGGTAACGCAATTAGTGATTTTTTTTTATCTATCCTTGTCACACATTGTTCTCATCTAGGGATTTAAAAAAAACAGTTGAAAATATTATTCGAAATGACGTTTGTCAAAGTTACTGTCAGTGGTTAAGAAAATTGAGTTTAAATATCGCACCCCAATTTTTATCGCATGAAGTTCAATGATGCCGCCTTTTTCGTAAAAGAAAAACTCTGCATTTCTTAAAATAACAACTTTTTGATTGATAAACCTAACTAGACATAACCTAATACCAGTACCATGGCGGTAAACAGAATTCCCTAAAACTGTTGTCTTCCTTGTTACACTTGCGACACTTGTATTTGTTATCTTTGTTTCTTAGTGTGCTCATGAGAGGAATGAGATTGCGTTACCTGAACAGAGTGTTGATTTAGTTGAATGCAGACTTAGAGCGACATCTATCGTCCTAGCGTCGACCACCTTATCTTTTAACTCTTTAGGTCTGTTCGTTTGTTCTGCACTTTCTACACTTTTAACTCCCCTACTCTATTCTTCTCACTCCTACTTACATTATATTATCAGTATCTCACTCTCTCTGGAGCTGTAGGTGCAAAAAGTGTAGAAAAGTGCAAAACAAACGAACAGACCTTTTGTCTACCAATGGTACAGTAGCGGACAGTAAAATTCGGGCACGTCATTTGCACAATGTACGCCTCACTTTGATTGCTTTCATATTTTTGACGTTTACTGCATGTCAGTAGTAATTCTGACGTTTGATTCAAGTTTTATTTATTTATTTTAACAAAAATACAACCTATATATAAGCCTGATTTACCAAATTTGTTGAAATATGCACGACTTGTTAAAATCTTTCCCGGATTTTATTGTCCGCTACTGTACTTGAAAGTACCAGCATTTAAAAACCTCTTAAATACCAACAATTACAAGAGGAAGATGTACGTGTATATATATACATACATAAATCATATGCCACTCTTGTAAGAAATTATTAAAATAGTGCGAAAAATTTTTACTATTCAATGTTGCCAATATAGAAAGTTCATAGGCAAAAAGTACTCTGCATAAAGCATTAGCACAGTATAAAAATACCCAGTAGCGACACTCTGTAACGTCAATCAAATTCGATCCCCCCACTATTTGGTACCTACACTCATATATAATGTATTGGAGTTTGCAGCTAAGCGTTCGCCACCTGGTGTCAACTAAACAAACCCTTGTATGCTACACAACAAATCGTGTTTTGGCGTCGATCCTGAGTATCAGGATTGTGTTATATGTGATATCCATATTAAATCAACTTGTATATTTGTATTAGTACGCACTTAAACACGTGCATTACAAAAATTCCGTGTAGCTTACAGAGGTTTAAATTTATCCACGGTAGCGCTGCGATCTTAGAATCAAACGCCTATACGCAAGAATGATATTTGCAAATCAGTAGGTATCATGCAGAATGGCGATGGCCGTATAATGTGACAGTTATACTCGACTGTCTCTATTTATTTTTATACTGTGGCATTAGCATAAAGAGGATTTAAAGCTTGAAATGTAAGGTACATTCCGCGCACCTTAAATGCACCTCCCACCTTAAAACCTTGTGATACAAGGTTCACAGGACTGTCAAATTGTAGCACTTAAGCTGCGCGCGACTATACCTATACCAGTACCGCTGGTATAATGTAGATTCTAGTGACATTCAGTATTGGTAAACAAAGGATTAAATTAATTTTACCACAACGATTTCACGAGACAGAGTTCTTAACCGGCCTGGGCAATATTTCATTTAACGCAAATTTTCCTCACTTCGGCGCTAGTTACCTAAATAAGAAACATCATAAATAACGAAAGAAAAAAGCACAAGGAAACTATATTTGGGCAAGAAAATACAACTGTACTTGCCATAAACTGCTTGAGCTTGATATTAAGCAACTGAAAATGACACTGTGAAATGACGTTCCGGATATAGGTAATTCGCTTCCGATTTTTAGGTAAGTGGCGCCAGCGGAGAAACACTTGAATTAATAAATTGCGCAGGCCGGATAAAGACACGCTATCTCGTAAAATTTAATAGGTCGTGAATTTTACATTTGATTTAAAGAAAAGTTAAAGTCGCGACATCCTGCGACCGCTTTTTGACCTAACATTGTATTAAAATTGGGGATGTGGGTTTAGAAATTTTCCAATTTGGAAATTTTCTAATTTGGAAATTTTCTAAAATGCAAATTTTCCAGAAACTTTCTAACCAATTTTTCTGGAAAATTTCCGACGAAAATTTAACGAAGTCATTACTTGTTACGCTTGCGCAGCTTAACATGTAAAATGTAATGCCTAACCTAACTTCAAAAGATTATGCGCCCAAAATGCGGAAAAATACCTTTACGTATACAGGGTGTTTCGCAAGTTCGTGAAAAAAAATTAATGGCGGGTTGAACGTGAGATGTAAGCATAAATACACCCAAAAAAAAGGAAAATAAAACTTGCCCACAACCGATAAAACATTGACAAATGTTTAGAACCCCTGACTCGACGCCTGCTAATTCATAACAAGTGTTCAAAATTATTTCCCTCGTCCACTCACTCGTAAACACAAATCTGCCCGGCGAAGTAATGATTCACATGCATTATGAAACATGTTTTGTTGTCCCACAGACATAAATGCGGCGCTAATATGATCGTTCAATTCTTGGAACTTGTTGATTTCTTCAGCGTATACTAGAGTTTTTAAATGTCCCCATAGATAATAGTCCAACGGATTTAGGTCAGGTGATCGCGCAGACCACCTGATCGGCCCATTTCTTCCAATCCATCTTCTAGGAAAAATTTCGTCAAGGTAAGCACGTACTTCTCGTCGAAAATGAGGTGGAGCCCCATCGTGCATAAACCACATCACTGCTCTAAGATTTAAATTCACATCCTCGAGAAGTTCGGGTAGATTATTGCGTAGAAAATTTAAATACTTTAAGTACTTTAGGTACAAACGCCTTGCAGCTAAGGCGTTTTGCCCACTTTCACAGTATACTAAGATCATGTCAACAACCTCACTATTCGAAAATTCAGCCATTTAGAAGTACAGTTGAAAAACGAAAAATTCCTCAAATTTTCAAATGCGCATATTTTTTTTATTTTTAAAGATATCGAAAAATGATAAAGGCATTTTTTATTCGACTTTTAACATAGATCATGATTCAAGCAGAAAAAATACCCTTTTTAATGATGTCAAAGCCAACTAGGGCTTCCATTTAAAAAAAAATATTAGTTGTGGTTATATCTCGGTTATTATGAACTTTTGGTGCGATTTGATTCAAGAATCATGATCTACGTTAAAAGCCTAATAAAAAATGCCTTTATCATTTTTCGATATCTTTAAAAATAAAAATAATATGCGCATTTGAAAATTTGATGAATTTTTCGTTTTCAACTGTACCGCGAAAATGGCAAGGAACAGCAAAGTTTTAAGTTAGCAATTCAAATTAGCATAAAAAGTTGACCCAATATTGCGTGCTCGGTTTTTTTCTATTTCCATTATTAACGAAGATACCATCGAAAATGGGACACCCTGTACATAAGTATTTGGTACTATTTTAACTAGCGTTTGCTCCTGCGTTTATAAAAAATATTTTTTTAAAGAAATATGTAGGTACATTACTATATTTGATACGGAAATTTTCTGGTAAATTACCGGAAAAAGTCATCGGAAAATTTCCATCTTTTTTATTTTTCCGGAAAAATTACATCTCTAATTGAAATTGACAAGTTTGCTACTTAATCATTCCATGCAAGGCGGCCAAGCGTGCTGTCAAAGCATAGTGAAACAAAATTTTTATTTAACTCCTTTATTTTGTAACTCATAACGACATCGTTACATAACGATAATCGTTAAGTGACATATTTTTGACCAATCAGTACATAGAAATGCTTTTTATCTAAGTACTGATTGGTCAAAATATATCACTTAACGATTGTCGTTATGTAACGATGTCGTTATGAGTTACAAAATAAAGGGGTAATTTAGGCCCAGTTTTACAATCGTGGAATAAGGACGGAATAACTGTTCACCAAATATCCTTTAAAGTTCCTCCATATCTACGTCATACCTACGTCACGTTATTCTAAGAATAATGCTTATCCGACGATTGTAAAATCCGGCCTTAATCTTAAACGGTGTATTAGTAATCAATAGTTTAGGTCGCGATATCCTGCGGCCGATTTTTGACCTAACAAAGCCGACTTACAACAAATTTGTAAACGGTATACATAGAACTGCATCTGTTTGCGACTAATGAAAAAGGTTTTTTTTTCTGGAAATTCGGTTTTAAGTCTGTGTTTACTCAAATCGGCTTTTGCTCTTTAAGCTAAAAGCGAAATGAAAGAAAAAAACGTCTGAATTAAACAGGAGAAAAAAAAGTGATGCAGCGCCATCTCGTAGCAGAAGGTGAGCACAACTGAAGTACAGCTAAAATAAAAAAAAACGGGATTTTTCCAATTGTTAATTTGGTTATATTTTGCAATTAATTGTCAACTTGACAATACATACCTTTCACAAAAATGTGTATAAACTGACAGCATCAAATAATTCTAACCTATTTCTAGTAAGGTCATTTTCACATATGAAAATATTAAACAAAATGTGCCATTTTTTTGGCGTTTCCCGTTTTTATTGATTTCAGCTGTATCTTGAAGGACATTTTGAGTTTTACCTTTTTTTAAATTCTTGTAATAAGAATAATTTTAAAAATAGTTCGTGAATGAATTTTTAAAATGATTGAAGCTTGATTGTTCGAATAATTGTAATAATTTGTAGATTATCAAAGTTGATTTTTTTAAGGTTATAAAATTTGACACTTTCAGCTGGAATGCAGACTTAGAGCGACATCTATTATCAAAGCGTCGAACACCTTGTCTTTTAAATTATTTTTACATTTGATTTAAACGTAAGCGGTATAGAACTGCATCCCTTTTTTTTGAAATTCGGTTTTAAGTCAATGTTTACTTTCACCGGTTTTTGCTCTTCGAGTTAAAAACTGAATTAATTCCAAAACAGGAAAAATGTGACGCGGCGCCATCTCTTAGCAGAACGTGAACACAACTCAAGTATCTTGAAGGATACTTTCAGTTTTTCTTTTTTTTATAATTCTTATAATAAAAGTAGTTTAATAAATTATTGAAATGATTTTCTAATGATTCGAACTTTTGATTGTTCGTATAACCGAGTTCAGATTGAGAGCGACATCTATTGTCCAAGTGTCAAAGAAGAGTTTTTTTTTTTAATTATGTACATTTGATTTGCACGTAAACATATCCACAAAACGCGACGTATAAGGAGGGGGGGGGGTCAACAACTTCATCTATCATCTAATCAAACTTTTTTCTTTATTCTTAAAATAAAAGTAATTTAGGAAATTATTAAAATGATTTTTTAATGATTCAAACTTCGACTGTTCGAATAATTGACTTTTACCGTCACTAAATAACTACAGTACCACAGTCAGCCGCCATGTTAATGCAAAATATTGGCGGGAAATTTAAATGTCTACCGCTAACAACGACACACTTCGGCATTTCAATCTTTTATTTGACAGGTGTTAAGTTGAATTAAACTTGCCGGAAAAAAAAGTCGGCCATTTAAACTTGCCGGAAAGAAAATCACTAGAAAAGTCGGCCATTTTAGTGCAAAAACGTGGTTTCTTTGTCTTACACATTAAACATATGGACTGCGGTACTGTATTTATTTAGTGACTGTATTGACTCTAGATTTAAAGCGACATCTATTAGGTTAACACGTAAAAATATCCGCAAAACATGACATACAAGGAGGGGGGTCTACGGTCTAGAACTTCATCTGTTGGCGACTAATCATACTTTTTTTAATTAATTTTGAATCAGTGTTTACTCAAACCGACTTTTGTTCAAGTTAAAAGCGAAATGAAAGAAAAAAGCTGAATTAATTTCCAAAGTAGAAAAAATATAGAAAAAAATGACATAGCGCCATCTCTTAGTAGAAAGCGAAAATAAAGGAAGTGAAATGAGAAAAATGTGAAAGACCATCGACTTTCATTTTTCCTTTAAAAGAATAACTAAAAATAACACGAACAAAATTTTTTAACTTTAATATCGACGGCCTTTTCTTTTGTTTTTCTTTAACTTTCCGGACGCTTTTAAATTTCCCGAACGTTCTAAAAACTGAAAACGTGTCCGGGAAAGCCCCAAGTACGTGAAATCCTGCGTAATGTAATATTTGACGTAAGAATAATGCAGGTTATGTGCACGATGAATTAAATGCTAACGGTGGTAGCATTCCCGCAAGTGAGATAGCGAACCGTTACGTCATCGCATACCCGCTTCTCCCTCTAACACATTAACTGTCAACCAACCATTAACTGTCATAGTGGACAGTTTGGTTGACAGTTAATATTGGTTAATATTGTGTAAAAAGAGAAGCCGGTATGCGGTGACGTAACGGTTCTCTACCTCACTTGCGGAAATGCTACCACCGTTAGTATTCAATTCACCGTGGTAAAAATAGACCAAAAACACTTTACGTTTTTACGTAAAGTAATTTCTAAGTTTCAATTACAATAACTCTATTAGTAACTATGTATTATTAAAAACCAAGCTAATTTAATCGGCAGACGATTATTATAGTCAACCGAATTCAGGCGTAGTCTTGTTGACTTTGCCTTTTACTCAAAATTTTCCCATCAGGGTTGGATTGGAAGAGTCTGAATTAAAGAATACAAAAATTTAAATATGAACTTAAAAAATAGTAGAAGGAATAATAAAACACGAAAATGGAATTGAGAAAGAAAATCTAAAAGGCAACCAAAAAAAATTTAAAAAGAATGATAGACCGCGGTCGAAAAATTCGAAAGAAAACCAACATGAAGAACAAAAAAGGGAAATAATTCAAGTATTAAATACATACCCTTTTAAAGAATATTGTGACGATTCCGGCGCCAGCCCGTCTCATACGTCATCGCCGACGCGCCTTAGACCAGAAACTTCGGGCATTTCAAGATCACGCCAGCGGTGGAATCAACCCTAGACATTCTGTCGCGTACTGAAATGTTCGCGAGAAACAGCCCCGGCTTATAAAAGCACGCGACCGGGAATGAGAATTCAATTAGGCGTTGGACAGTTCGGCATTAAAGTTCGCGTTAGACTTTCGCTCGGCTGTTAAAATAAATTAGATATAAGCTTGTAAATAAATGTGTAAGTTTATAAATAAATCAGTTTATTAACTGTATCGTGTTTTGTTCTTAAAATAAAAATTAATCGAACCCTTAAAACCGTTACAATATCATAAAAAAGTGGAAAGGAAAAGGACGAAGTGAAGCCACACTCGAAAGGGGCAATTAAAAAATTAAGGAAAAACAAAAGAACCGTTGGATTCATCGATCTATTTGCTAGAAACCAAAGCCCATGAAAATTTATATAAATCATTTTGATCTTTCAAAAGTGAAAGTACAAACTTTAACGTAAGGATTGAATTCAAAATGAATGAGCTTCTCAGTAGGTCTTCCAAGAGCATTATTTTTTATCATTATTACCCTTATGGCAAATCTAGGATGCAGTGGATTCGAGGATATTTCTCTGCATATTAAGATGGTAACCAGAAGATTATGTAAGTAATGAGAAACGAATTCTGTCGAAGCAAATACGTGACACGGCACTAATTGACCATTACGAAGCTACATTAGGAGCATATGCCAAAGGTACCCGCTTCAGATATTGAATTTAAATTACCATAATCAGCTGCGCTTACTACAAGAGTTGAGGATAATCCTCGTTGTGATATTGCTCCCAATCTCGTACCTCGTGCTCGTCGAATAGAATATGTAAGGCGGATCATCAAAACGAATTGGGCTGTTTAGTTTTGGGGGAGGAAACGTGGGATATTTTTAATATTTGTGTTTTGTCGGTGAAAGGGCAATCCTGTATTCGTTGATGAGGAAAGTAACTCGATAAACCTGACCAGATTTACCATTTTCTAACTTTTATAGTACGACGTTAAACATCATTAATTAAATATTTACTAGAGTTTAGAAAGGCGAAGCGTCCTTTCGAGATTCTAATGTAATCAGAATTGAACGAGGACGATGAAGGTTGGCAAGGGCGGACGCAGCAAAACAAGGCTATTTAAAATCTGTCGAAAGCTCTCTGAAAGCCGCATTGTTCTTCACGAGGAGGGACTCGAAACATCTCTTAATTCCGATAAGCACGTTTTCATTGTCGTCCCCAATTAAAACGTGAGTGGATTTTTTTTAACCAAATTTTTACGAACTTGCTGACTGATGGAAGTTTATTTAATAATAAATTTTAAATTCACATTGCAATGAATTTAAGATGCCAGTTTTTATATTAAGAAATTATCTATGGCTACGTCTTCACAACCTCCCAGGATTTTGAGTTGTGTTAAAAAATTATTTATCACCTCATAGGATTCAAAGACTCTTTGAACTTTCACGAAAGTACTGTACTGTCCAAATACTATTTTTAATTTTGAAAAAAGTATTTTCGACTTGGGCATTAGGTATACTATAGTCTGTGGTAGTTTGGAATTAAAATTATTTCTGAAATGAATTATCACGTTACGATAGTTTATGAGAAAGTAACAGTTAGCCAGTAATGAACGAAATGTAATGAGTAGGTTGATGTATGTATGTATGTATGTAGGTCATCCTATGCTTACCGACTTACCGTTATCGAGTTAAGAATTGTGTCATTGCATTAGTGCCATTAAACATACAAGCCCGCATATACATACAGTTTTATGCAATGTGATCTACTTTACGAGTTGTCTCGTACGCTTAAACTTTCCCTAAATATATTGCTCCAATCAAATGAAATTCATATTTCAACGAAACTAGACGCTTTTAATAAAATCACACAAATAGTTTTTATCCAGTAGGTAGAAAACTGCTATCTGTTTTTACCGCCAACGCCTAGCAAAAGTCGCGATAGGCAACCAACCATACATGCGTGTTTGATAGGTCTATGTAATAGATTTCAGTACATCTGAATATGCATGTATGTATGTCCACCCTTGTATATGTATCAAAATCCATTCTGAGCGTCTTTTGTCTGTGCTCCTAATTTCCGTTCCTCTTAAAAAAAAGTGACACTTTTATTATTAAAGTTTCAGCCTGTATAGACGTGACTAAAGCTCGACTTTGTAACTGCGGACATGGTTCGTTCAAACGTATAAAAGAAGTACCGAGAGAGCGTGATCCGCGATGTAAAAGAACCCTCTTTTCGCTTCTTTGTGTGTATCTAGATCCTTTTTATTTTACGTTTAGGCGAACTCCGGGGCATTCTCTCAACACGTGCTGTATGCACGCATGTGTTGCCCCGGATAGACTTCGCCGAACAAAAAAAGGGCTATGAATATGTAATCTTCATAGCCCCGCCGTAAATGTTCGACAGCTTGGCCGTACGATTTTTGTTCTATATTTCTGATACTTTGCCTTGAATGTGAATCTCTTTTTTTTAAATATGTTTAGTATAAGTAAGCATGTGTGTATACAACACGCGTGGCATGAGTAAGATTCGATTTAACTTTAGTTTAAAAAAATTTATCGGCACTTTATCTTCTCTGACGTGACGTAAATTTTATTTCCGTTCGCGTTTTCAGAAGCTAAAATTAAAAATGCGGATAGCTTAGTCGATTTCCCCCGAGACTTGCGTGCGATGCATATGATGATTTTCTAAAACCTACTACCTCTTTTAATATCTAACTCTGAATGGGCCTTCCTTTACCAGACAAGTCGTATTTTTCTTTTAGATAAATATGACATTTTCTTTGAATGCAACTGTATATGTGACCTGATGACAGTTGGCCAATTCAAGATAAAATTAAAGGAAATAGATGGAGAGAGTTTAGTCCAAAGTCTAATCTTCACGAACCATAGTAAAGACACAATCGACATTAAGAAGAAAATATCCCCCATTCTAAATTTAAACCAACACCGATGAAGTAGGACTCTAGGAGAATCTTCCATAGGATGCCAAAGAGGAGAGGTTACAAAATTCCAGCGCACATTTGGGGCCACAAATTAACTACAGCAACAACATCGTCATCAAAAGGATCAAAGAATACGTTTCATACTCACCATAATAATTATAAACACACAAAAGTGAGCCAATAATCCCCCAATCAAAAAACAAACGGAGACGTAGGGGTGACTATCTAGAAGATGGGAGACGACTTCATGTGACGACATCGCTCATCAAAGACGTGTGGAGTTGACTACGTCAAAATATTAGACGAAAAATAATATTAATAAGGACTGTATAAGGTGTTCAAGTGTTGTTTTAAAAAAGGAGTTAATTGAGTAAAATACACATGAAAACAAAATATTTTTATTAATAAACAATCGAGATCTTGGGCGCATGTGAGTACGAGCAAGAACGGGATCGCATTAATAAAAATTTGTCGAACACATATGAGTGCATGTGAGTACGATCGGGAACAAAGCCAAATGAAGAGTCTGGGGAAAAAACAGGGAATGTCACAATTTGTAAGGAACAGACAAACTTGGAAAATAAACCTCTTTTCATTATGAATATTAATAAAGTTTATTTATTTTCTGACTTGAATTAATGTTGTTATTAATTTTTTTACAGTTGTGATGTACCGCACTTCGGTATCACTAAGTTGCTAATCAATAATCAAAGAAATGCAATTACTCGTAGATATCTCAAAATAAAACAATGTGGTATTCCTTGTTTATTCCCCATACCATTCAAATGAGAAATGCATGTTGTATAAATACAAACGAAACGCGATAGAATATATCTTATCAATTGAAACGATTGCGTTCCTGAGCGCATGTGAGTACGAGCAGGAACACAATCACATTAATAAGAAACATAAACGCAATCACACAAAGAAAACCCACAAATGGTACGACAAGAACCAGACCACAAGTTGCCAGACATTTAAGGGGCGATGAGAGGCGATTACAAATTAATAAGACCCTCATTTACACAGTAATACGTACAGTATGATTGATCAACAACGATTGAACGTGCTGGTCTATGGTGATTTTTTTTATTGTCAGTGCACTTTTTGATGTTTACTTCCTCACAAATGTCAAAATGACGGTTTACTTAACCTACCATTGTATAAAAAAAAATTAATGTTTGAATTTCTGAAAGACGAAGGTTACTACCACAAAACTCTAGCGTGAATTACTTACTCCTGCCTTACTTACTTACTTACTTCGGTAACAAGTTTGCTCTGTATTTTTCTTCAAATTTTCCCCTCGACTAGCAACAGTGAAGACTGGGGGTGGGTAAACAGATGTTAATATAGGCGCCAGGGTGAACAAAATACCCAGCTGATCGAAAATAGCCTCGACAGCGTTCCCAAATTGTCTCGGCTTTGCAGTTGATCATTCGCAACATCTCCAGGAGGTTTAATTTACTCGCTTGTACGTCGAAAGTAGCGGCACAAATACATAAACAGCTACAAGAAACAATTACTTTAATTACACACACAAAATAATTACAAGTGTCACAAACAGGTTGTCAATCACATGTGACAGTAGGTCGAGTGAAACGATTCAAAAATATTGCATCTGACTGTTTACTTATTTATTTGTTTATCCGAGAAATCAGATCAATCCGCATTATTTCTACAACAACAATCTAATTCAACTAATTAAAGGCGCAAGATCTGTCGAAAATTCGCTCTTAAATAATGTAGGGTCACGATCACGAAAGAGCTAATGAAAGTTATTAAATTAAAGTCACAAAACCAAAAATGTGTTCGTAGGTCATGGGCGATCTCGTCCTCCTACGAGATCAGACACTCTGCAATATTTCTGCAACAGGAATTTACTTCAACTAATCAAAGGCGTAAGATCTATCGTAAATTCGCTCTTAAATAATGCAGCGTCACGAAACAGTTAATAAAAGTTATTAAATTAAAGTCACATAACCAAAAATGTGTGTAGGTCAAGGTCGATCTCGTTCTCCTACGAGATCAGATCAATCCGCATTATTTCTACAATAGCAGTTTACCTCAACCAATCAAAGGCGCAAGATCTGTCGAAA
This sequence comes from Dorcus hopei, assembly GCA_033060865.1. NCBI lineage: Eukaryota > Metazoa > Arthropoda > Insecta > Coleoptera > Lucanidae > Dorcus > Dorcus hopei. The sequence goes on from CM065425.1 coordinate 12,029,031, forward strand.
ATTCGCTCTTAAATAATGTAGCGTCACGAAGCAGTTAATAAAAGTTATTAAATTAAAGTCACATAACCAAAAATATGTTCGTAGGTCAAGGTCGATCTCGTCTTTCTACGAAATCAGATCAATCCGCATTATTTCTACAACAGCAATTTACTTCAAGTCAACTAATGAAAGGCGCAGGATCTGTCGAAAATTCGCTCTTAAATAATGCAACGTCACGAAACAGTTAATAAAAGTAATTAAAATAAACGCGCATAACCAAAAATGTTTTCGTCAAGATCGATCTCGTCCTCCTACGACTCTTCTGTACGCTGTTCGTGGCTTTGATCTCGGTAGTATGAATCCGCAGACTGAAGTGGTGAGTTTCCGTAATACCAAAAGAGGTATCTAAACGTAAAAAGTATTCAAAAGTAAAAAGTACCGGAATGAAAAGCCTGAATTAAAGAAGAAACAACACAATTAGTAACAAGACCGGTATGAAGTTAGCAATAACTTTCAGCAATAAAAAAAAAAATTCTAAAATAATACCAAAACAGTTTCAGTATTTATATATTGGTACAAAAATCTACTAATTAAGTAATATTCAATAACTTAAAATAAATATTTTTAGAAATTGATTCGAAATTGACCTATCAAGTATTGTTGCGCGAGGCATATTCAACTTCTTCAAAAATGACAGCGTTGTCTTATTTTTAAATCAAATGTTTTTAGACGAAAATAATCTATTAATAACGGGTTTTCAATAGTGCAAAAACAAAAAGGGACATATTTTTTGTTCAGTCACAATTAAATCTTAAACTTTAGTTCCGCATACTGCGACGCGCTTCGTTTTTCTCAAAAATGACAGCGTTGTCTTATTTTTAAATCAAATGTTTTTAGACGAAAACAATCTATTAATAATGGGTTCTCAATAGTGTAAAAACAAAAAGGGACATATTTTTTGTTCAGCCACAATTAAATCTTAAACTTTAGTTCCCCAGGACGCGCGCTTCTTTTTTCTCAAAAATGACAGCGTTGTCTTATTTTTAAATCGAATATTTTTAGATGAAATTAATCTATTAATAACGGGTTTTCAATAGTGCAAAAATAAAAAGGGACATATTTTTTGTTCAGTCACAATTAAATCTTAAACTTTAGTTCCGCATACTGCGACGCGCGCTTCGTTTTTCTCAAAAATGACAGCGTTGTCTTATTTTTAAATCAAATGTTTTTAGACGAAAACAATCTATTAATAATGGGTTCTCAATAGTGTAAAAACAAAAAGGGACATATTTTTTGTTCAGCCACAATTAAATCTTAAACTTTAGTTCCCCAGGACGCGCGCTTCTTTCTTCTCAAAAATGACAGCGTTGTCTTATTTTTAAATCGAATATTTTTAGATGAAATTAATCTATTAATAACGGGTTTTCAATAGTGCAAAAACAAAAAGGGACATATTTTTTGTTCGGCCACAATTAAATCTTAAACTTTGGTTCTGCATTCTCCAGGACGCCCGCTTCGTTTTTCTCAAAAATGACAGCGTTGTCTTATTTTTAAATCAAATGTTTTTAGACGAAAATAATCTATTAATAATGGATGTTCGATAGTGCATAAACAAAAAGGGACATATTTTTTATTCTGTCGCAATTAAATCTTAAACTTTGATTCCGCATACTACAGAACGCCCGCTTCGTTTTTCTAAAAAATGAAAGCGTTGTCTTATTTTTAAGTCAAATGCTTTTAGACGAAAATAATCTATTGATTATATATTATATATTAATTATGTAATTAATAATCTATTATATTTTTGAGGTACTGTTCTGGATTCGTTAACTTTGAAATGGAGTTTCGCCAATAGCATATGGGCTCTATGTGAAAGATAGGGTACTTATATGTCGGATTGTGTTTCGGATTCATACCGGCTCCTTCTAACTGGGTTTTCTGCGTTTCCCCAGTTTGTAAGGCGAATGCCGAAGGAGAAATTAACATCTAAGTCGGTCGCAGTCGCCACCCCACCCCTTCAAGCTCCCAGCTTGGAGTAAATTAGGGTGAAAAAAATACCATAAAAACAATATTAATTTTATTTATAATGTATTAAATGTATTGCATAGAAAGCAAGAATTGTTTTCTATGTTTATTATATTATTGTTCGGGTTGCAAATGACAACGTTGTCATTTTTGAGAAAAAAGAAGCGCGCATCCTGCGAAACTAAAGTTTAAGATTTAATTGTGGCCGAACAAAAAATATGTCCCTTTTTCTTTTTACACTATTGAAACCCCATTATTAATAGATTATTTTCGTCTAAAAACATTTGATTTAAAAATAAGACAACGCTGTCATTTTTGAGAAAAACGAAGCGCGCGTCGGAATATGCGGAACTAAAGTTTAAGATTTAATTGTGACTGAACAAAAATATGTCCCTTTTTGTTTTTGCACTATTGAAAACCCGTTATTAATAGATTATTTTCGTCTAAAAACATTTGATTTAAAAATAACGCTGTTAACATTTTGAGAAAACGAAGCGCGCGCGTCAGGAATATGCGGAACTAAAGTTTAAGATTTAATTGTGACTGAACAAAAATATGTCCTTTTTGTTTTTGCACTATTGAAAACCTGTTATTAATAGATTATTTTCGTCTAAAAACATTTGATTTAAAAATAAGACAACGCTGTCATTTTTGAAGAAGTTGAGTACGCCTCGCGCAACAATACTTGATAGGTCAATTTCGAATCAATTTCTAAAAATATTTATTTTAAGTTATTGAATATTACTTAATTAGTAGATTTTTGTACCAATATATAAATACTGAAACTGTTTTGGTATTATTTTAGAATTTTTTTTTATTGCTGAAAGTTATTGCTAACTTCATACCGGTAATTAACTGGACTTTTATGTAAACCAGGCTCTGGCAATGAAGTGTAAAATCACCCCAATTCGTTTAGCGATGCACTTAATGAAAATTCCGACCAAGTCGGATACAAGTTTTCCTAATCTTTCCTAGCAAAAACTTAATACAACGTAATGGAACGTTTTAGTCGTTACGTCAAGCTAAATCGGGTAACGCCAGATGCATACAGATGCCGTAAGCTCCGACCAATTAGAAGTCACTATTATCAAGAATGTCCATAAAAGGACACGTCACGTGGCGATCGATAATCGCACGCCTGCTCCCTCGGGTATCAGGGTTGCCACAATAAGTTCTTCTAAGTTGACCGAAATCTGCTAATATTGCCAACGCGATTTTGAACTGTAATAAGGTGAAGAGACGTTATTTAAAAACGGAATATTAAGAATAAAATTGTATATACAGGGCGTCATCTCCCTTGAGAGATCTTTTTATGTAAAACGACGTTATAGGTAAATTACAATCGATTTACAAAAAGAAAAAATAATTATTCCTATACAAAGTGATGTGAAGTGTACTGGCTTGTGACATTGTGTGTACGTGCGCCAAGTGGAAAATGATTACGTATATGTATATTCTGTCCAAAAGTTTCCCTCTACACTTCACCTTGTTAAAAACTTTTATTATATTTTCTTTTTTTTAATCGATGGGTAATTTGACTATGCCATCGATCTACAAGAAGAGATCTTTCGAGATAGATCACACCCTGTATATACTTCCAGGTTATGTCGATAGATACTGAACGAAACACTCTGCGTGTCTGACTCCGTCTTTATCTTACTTATTAATACAAAAAAGAAAAACTTAAGACTTTAAGATTACGACTTTATGAAGACTACCTGTGATGATGTAGTGATGTATCCAAAGAAGTAACTCCACTCATTTTTTTTTTATCATAATTCGTTAGTTTACCTACCAAAAACAGAACAGAAAATAACATTCACATCGCCATTCATCACATGAAAATGGTGACGGCTCACCCCAGTATTACATACTGCAATAAATATTCATTGCATTCTCCCCAATTCATTTTTATTGCTTGGCCTAGGCGCCCTAGACTTTCGTTCTGGACGATAAGGGTGCAAGGTGTTAAAGTATCTTACGGTTGGAATCATAAACTAATAGATATATGTACTTCCTAAAACTGGAAAGCTACTTCGATGGTTTATTAAGAAATACTGCGAGTACGCTGTGCAACTAAAGAGATTTATAAGGGGGCGGGGGTTGAATATACGTAGCGTTGGTACACTTCTGATATGTAATCAAAATAGTTTTCTGACGTCAAATCCCCAATAATGCATTTCCATGAAAGTCATGAACTGTCACTTCTGGCATTTCATTTCATTTTAACTATACATATATTTTAAATGTTCATTTTATATTTTAATTTTTGATGTAAATAAAGAGCAGTCACCCTGTAAATTATTTGAAAAATGAAGCTTCCGCCACTTAATGGGCTGTATAAAATAATATCAAGTGAAAAGGCTAAATGTTCCGGTGTGCCCCTTCTTAAATTCCCTTTAGCCTTTGTTGTTTTCTCAGGACGTAAATAACAGTTCCTTAGTAATATAAATTTTCCTTTGTTTTCTTTTGGGACCGCGCTTTCCGACATCCCGCGCGTATACGCAGAAGTTATTGATTCAACTCGGCGAGTTGAATAAGCGTGTTTACTTACTCGCAGTATTTTCGGCTACACGGAGACATGGTAATTCGACTTTCCATAAAATATACTCGCGTGATTTATGCGCGAGGAGAACGTGGCAGGAAACCCAGCGGGCCCGGGGAGATGTTGTCACAAAGACAGTGAAATTCAATTAAAATCTATTGAGAGTCTTCTTCGGTCAGGATTTTATTTGCACAGCAGCGCCCGGTTCGTCCGATTCGTAAAGTTTTTAATTGATTTATTTAATTCATAACCGAGTGTATTAAGGGGAGTAGGTAATCCTCTCTGCTTCAGTCGAAACTTGAATTAACTTTTCGATAGAGATTCAAAAATATCTAACGCACAAAAATGGAATAATATCAAAAAATTATATTCGATGGAAATTATTTTATAATTTCAGAACTACTAGGAGTAACACAATTGAAACCCCAGCGACAAATCTGAACGCACCCTATACGGATATACTTTTTACACGCAACGACGGACGCGACGTCCGTAACAATAAAACAATTTCAATTGAATCAAAAAACAAAATGAGAATTTAACTTTTTCGTGCTGTACGTACTTATATCAAAAATAAAGCATTTTAGGACACATGTTTATATGAACTTTTTTACTTAAAATCAACCCAGGAATCACCCTTTCAATTTTTTGCAAGCGTGCAGTTACACCCTGTAGGTACGTGTAGTTTTTCTGCATTGACTCCAAATAACAAACAAATTAATAATAGCTGGTATCGATGTGATTATTTTTATTCAAAATTTGGCGGAGTTCAAGTTATCGATAACACCCCCACTTATGTATGTACTAGATTACAAGTACAATACAAGGTAACACAAAATGAGGAACTTTATAACAGATACAAATTTGAGATAATATTTATAAACGATAACAAAATTAAATTTGACAATTTGTTTGCTTAGCGTCGAGATATAACGAGCGTCTAAATAAAAACCTGGTCAAGTGGGTTGTGATCGAGAATTTATCCATTGCATTTACATAGCAGAATTACCAAATGTAGCCTACTTGACCAGGTTTTTATTTAGACACGAGTTACATAGATCCCTTTATAAATATCTCTTTACATAACTTTTAAATGACTTAATCGATTAATATAATTTTTATACGTATATGATTGAAGACTGCTTTACTCTCGCGGGCGTTTCTTTTCTGACGCTTAACTACACATGTACTTAATAAGAAAATGTTCTACATCATTAAATTCTAAAGATTTATTTGCTTGTTTCAGGCACACTCGCCACTGTTGGGACCAGGTGATAGTAAACCGGTAAGTTTAACGTAACCCTCCAAATGACCGCACACACCCATCCACTCGCACTTTCCTCCGCCTTTTCATTGTAGATCCAATTCGTTTTCCAGAAATGTCTTCGCCCTATTCAATCCATCTTTCCTCTAGTTAGGGCGTTTAGGTACGACCTGTTCTTAAAGTATGCTGTACGTACTTACAAAAAAAAAATTATATTATTTATGCTATAATATGATTGTGGAAACGAGTGGGCCATAAAACGTCCCATTTAACTTGCGAAACCTCTTTTGTGTAAGTATCAATCAACACTTACTTACTAGGGACATTTTTAGACTTAAAGAAAGCCTTTCGACACAGTATCCCATGAGGTATCCTTGCAATAAACTTCAATGTTACGGTTTTAGAGGTAAAGTTTTTGATTTGTTGAAATTTTATCTAACAAATAGAACTCAATATAAGTATACTTCAGGGAAGTGTACTTGGGCCAAATATTCTCTTGTTGTATGTTAATGATTTGTTTTCATTGGATATTTCACTGACACTACAATAATTTTGCCAACTGATTATATTGGGAATAAGGCAACTATACATACAAACTTCATCATTTTAAAAATAAATTGAAGTTATACATAAAAAATTTCTGTAAAAAATATTTTTAAGTTACATACTTATAAATAATTACAAAGTACTGCTGCTCTAGAATTTATGATTCTCTTTGAAATATGTGTTATCGCAATAACCCACGAATCTAGCTCATAGGACTAATGTGAAATTATTGTTATTATTAAATATTAAATTATAACTGTAATAGATGTCAATTTCACATTCTGAAACGTTACATTTTTCCGTTATCTATGACATGGAATCCCTTGCTGTTTTATTTTATCGGGTTAATTAAGAATGATAAATAAAACAAATGACACCTCGTCATACAACCATCTGTCCGTATTCCATCATATTATAACGTCCCATGACGATGATTCCCCGACCTGTTAAGCTGCGAGTACCCGATCACTGAACATAGCGTTGCGAATTCGGGGTTCGAAGAAAAAATTGCCGTTTAATTTATTTTAACAGAATTAAAACACAAGAATAACGAATAGCGCTTCTGCGACTTAAACGCATTCGGAATAATAACTGCATCAAATAGCAGGCATAGTAGAAATCCCATCTTCCTCGAATCTTTTAGCAAACGTCCGGAACCATCTAGCATTCAACTTGAAACTCACTGGAGTAATCGAGAACGTAGATGGCGTAACCGGGCGAAAACTATAAATCATCGGAGGTTCGGACGTAACAATAAGTTCATATTAAAAAGACAAGTCGCGTCTTAATCTAAGGGCCCATCCATTTTTCTTCACGTGAACCCGTTCTTCACTTCTTGCTACGCCACTGGACTTACAAATGCGTTGCTAATACAAAAACTACGCTCTGCATAAAAAATCACACTTTTCAAAACATTTTCAAAATTGCTCACTATCGTTTTCCAGTAAAAAAAAATAACTATTGTTTAGGTTAAATAGACTTGGCGAGTTTCATTTCATGAAATTTTCATTAATTCCTGAAATCAATTTACACATGTTGTTTTATTAATTAGTTAGACTTAATAATCACACTCTTAATTCAATATTTCTTCTTATTTCAAAAGATTTAAAGTAAATATTTAATAAATTTGTTTGAAGTCGATTTTTACAACTGTTTCGGTCCTATTTGGGGCCTCTTCAGCGAAAGACATAATTATATTAATCACCAATAGGGGTGCTTACGATCACTTCGTTAATAGGTGTTTTCGCGGAGACGTTCCGAACTAGTTCGGAACCTTAAAATTCATGCACTCATGAAAGTTATACACTTGAAAGCGTATTCAAATCGTTCATTATTTCGATGGGCATTTGATTTTAACCGTTCCGAACTAGTTCGGAACGTCTCCGCGAAAAGACCTATTGGTTCAAAAATAAAAGATGATCGAGCTTACGAGTTTATGAAAAGCCTGAAAACAAATTACGTCGAGTTTCGATTTTTGGGAAAATGACGAAAAACAAAGCAGGTCATCAGAACTACGCCGATTTTTGTTCACATTAATTTCTTTAAAAAAAAAAAAAACTAAGGGAAGTCAATCGTTGGTTTCGTTTTCTTTATTCGAATTAGAATTCTTTCAGTGAATTAAATTCTTTAACTCAAAATCATATTACCATGAACGAGGTTCCTGGCCACCTGTTGGTGGTCTGTGGAAGCTAGGCGGGAGAGGTACCAGGTCGCTCAGTTCACTTACAACTGCCCCCTTATTCCTTAGGCGACCTCTCACCTAGCTTCCACAGACCACCAACAGGTGGCCAGGAACCACGTTCATGGCAATATGATTTTGAGTTATGGAAATTAATTCACTGAAAGAATTCTAATGTGATGAAGAAAGCGAAACCAACGATTGACTTCCGTTAGCTTTTTTTTGTTTTTAAAGAAATTAATTTGAACAAAAAATCGTCGTAGTTCTGATGATCTGTTTTTGTTTTTCGTCATTTTTCCAAAAAACAAAATCGAAACTCGACGTAATATCGATATGTTTTTAGACTTTTCATAAAGTCGTCGTAAGCTCGATCATATTTTATTTTTGAACCATTAACGAAGTGACCTATTGGTGATTAATATAGAGTGGTTTTTTAAATCCGACGTCAAGTTGGCTGTGAAACATTCGTTGTTCTATTCATTGTGAATAGAACAACGAATGTTTCACAGCCAACTTGACGTCGGATTTAAAAAACCACTCGTTATAATTATGTCTTCTGCAGAAGAGGGCTCAAATAGGGCCGAAACAGTTGTCCAAAGGATGCTCGTGAAAAAGTCGAAATGATCTTTCGTTTCTGATTCTCGTCTTGTTTAGGAACGAATATCGTCTTGCTATGAAATAAGTGGTTGAAATTAGTCATGAAAAGATCCGTCTTTTGCTTTTTTTCCACTTGAAATTATTGTCTTTTTTGATTTTTATTTCTTATACAGGCTGTTTTTTAACTTCATGCAAAAATAAAACTAGTGAAAGTTGACATTAAAGGTGATAGAATGAAGCAGTTTTTTACAACATTTGATTAATAAATATTAGAGATAATAAATGTTTTCGGCGAACGATGAAACAGTTTAATAGTCCCTGGTTTCTTTTTATTACGTAATTACGTAATCGGAGAAGTATGCTGGTGTGTCGGCATCGGCTGTTAAAGTGGGTCAGTTACTCAGTTCTCACGTGCACGTCGGTCGTCGCAGATAACAGTGTTGAAAACAAGGCCGAATTTTCCAACAGTCTTATTGTGGACATGATTTTAATTTATGGCGAATGTGGTCAAAATGCGTTGGCTGCAAGACGTTTGTATGCACAGCCAGCGTAACAAAGATCGCCGTTTGCCAAATAGCAGATCCTTTGTGGCAGTTTGTTGTTTGGCAAATTATTCGTGATGAACGATTACCCGTTTCATTTTCAAAGAGTGCAAGCTCTGATTACCGTAGATTACCTATAACGCAGGCGATTTTATCGGTGGTTACTCCGGAAACAGAAGGACAATCCGAAATTTGTTAATAACATTCTCTTCACCAACGAATCAATGTTTACAAGGGATGGTATGTTTAATTTTCACAACATGCATGTGTGGGCAGGCATCTTAAATCGCACTTTAATCGGTATGTTTACGTCTAGTGCAGGGGGGAACTTCGAACACTTATTGTGGGTGAAGGTCACCGTCCGTTGCGTCTAGAAACATTTTAGAAGGATTGCCGGATGTCGATATGAATTTTTTTATTTATTTTATTTTTTTCGTTTTAATTTTGGTGCATTCGTGACCGAATACTAATGTATTACCAAATACGCCATTAATTTTTTTGCACGACATTGAAGAACATCCTGTATACTGGCGATCGTTTTTTTTTCTTATCATTTTTGGATGAACCGATGAATGTTTGCCGATCACAAAGTCGGTCATCTTTTGTTTTAGCTTTCTCGTTTTTGATCGACTTTCTCTAGTTTCCCTGCAAAAAGAATAATTAATAATAATTTTGCGTATCAAATTCCTCGTAATTCCAGTGGGATTTTGTTTTCCACTTTATGAGGATAAATCCAGAATTGACCTGGGTGACCGATCGTCTTGTATTTTTATTTATTTTTTTGTTTTTCATCTTCTTATGCCGAAAGTCGTCCTCGCTTTCTCTCTTTCCAGTGGGCTTTGGTTTTTCACTTTATGAGGATAAATATAGAATATTGAGCTGTGGGACCGATCAATTTTATTTTTATTATTTTTCGTCTTATCCAGAAAGTTGACCTTGCTTTCTCTTTTTCCAGTGGGCTTTAGTTTTTCTCTTTATGAGTATAACTATAGAATTGAGCTGTGAGACCGATCGACTTATTTTTATTATTTTTTTTGTTTTTCATCTTATGCAGAAAATCGTCCTTGCTTTCTCTCTTTCTCTCTCTCTACCACCTATTTGAATAAGCACATTAAAAAATTTACACTAAAATAAAGAGAAGTGGATTATGAAAAATAAGCTGATATTATTTTAAAAACAGAAACTAACTGTACATCAACTTCAAAAAAAAATTCAAAATAAACTTTAAATGACAACATTAAATATTAGTAACCCTTCAGCTAGTGATCATTATTGTTATATGTACAGGGTGGATCAATTTCGATGTCTCTTATGGACAACTCTGTAACTATAAGAGGTAGAAAAAAACTAATGGCCAAGTCTCGATCTCTTTTTTAGAAATAAAGTCAACAGTGTAAACAAAAATTGGCTATCTTCTTTTGTTTTCGAGTTATAAGCCAAAATTGAGATTTTCGAATTTTCGTCAATCAGTCATATCTCGTTTATTTTTCCAGATATTAAAAAACTGTTTTGACATTGTTAGAACACTTTTTTGAATACAATTCAGTGGTGTAGTTGATTTTTTGATATTTAATTAAATTTTCGAGTTATAGCATAAAGTTATATTTTTTTAAATAGAAATCATAGTTGGCAATGTCATCATTAAATAGAGATTTTTTTTCTGTTTTCAAAAATATATACTTTGTTGGGTTTATTTCTTACAGTTAATAGAATAAAACGCCTTTTTTATTATTTTTGGGTGCATTCTTTTCTTAGGAGGCTAGTTTCAACAAAAGCCGATAATTTTCTTTTGTTTTATTAAATATTAACAAAGATTTGAAGATTGGGTAGCTCAAGAGTGAGAGGTATTGCGATAAACATAAGAGATAGAAAGCTAGCACCGATAGAGCTGGGTTGGGTTGCAACATGAGTTGGCTGTGTATTTTAGTGCGGCAGTGTTGAAATTGTGATTTATTTTGATATTATTTTCTGGGTTTTAAGTTATTTATCGTGATATATCAAGAGTTGTGTTTATTATCTACTTACATTTCAATATTCTTTAACTTTTTCTGCAATAATTTCTTATTTCTAAGATGTTTTTCATTTATACATATAATTTAGTTCATTATCCCATGAAAGAAAGGCTTTTAATTAAATATGTCTTTCACTGTCAAAAAAAAAAAAAAAAATGCATATTTGATCGAAAAAATGCGTTTTAAACTTAAATATTAAATGAAGTTACATAATTTCGAATTTCACCCAAACCACATGGTATCGGTATTGTTGTAGTCTTTGTGACTCTTAGAGGATGCTCGTTCTATCTTTCTTTCCCTTTATGCGGTTGCAACTATCAAAATATTTGAACAAGAGTTGATATTTCATAAAACAAACAAAAAATTGTCGGCCTTTGTTAAAAGCAGCCTACTAAGAATAGAATGCACCCAAGAATAATAAAAAGGCGTTTTATTCTATTAATTGTAACAAATAAACCCAACAAAGTATATATTTTGAAAACAGAAAAAAATCTCTATTTAATGATGACATTACCTACTATGATTTCCATTTAAAAATATAACTTTATGTTATAACTCGAAAATTTTATTAAATATCAAGAAACCAACTACACCACTGAATTGTATTCAAAAAAGTGTCCTAATAATGTCAAAACAGTTTTTTAATATCTGTAAAAATAAACGAGATATGCGCGATAGACGAAAAGTCGAAAATGTCAATTTTTGCCTATAACTCGAAAACAAAAGAAGACAGCCAATTTTTGTTTAGTCTATTGACTTTATCTCTAAAAAAGAGATCGAAACTTGGCCACTAGTTTTTTTCTAACTCTTATAGTTACAGAGATGCCCATAAGAGACATCGAAATTGATCCACCCTGTACATATCTGATTTAAATAAGTTCTTTCTTTTTAATTATATTATTGTACAATTTGCTTAATATTTGAATTAACAAGGAAATCTAAATACATAATTCGATTTCTTTTTAATTTCTTCATGTTAGAATTAACTAAAAATTAACAATTTTTTTTTTTAAGAAACAAAAATAACTTTCGAAACATGATTGTTTTCCACGTTATCAATTTTGAAAATTCGCGCCAAGAATCTGAGACATCAACCTCAGCAGAGATTCAAACCCGGCACACTGGCGCTGGGCTGCATCCTGCATCCACCATCATAGCTCCGAGGACATCTTGGGCGTGCAATCGCGTCTCTCTCATTCACAATTTTTAACATATTTTGCGTCTCACTCGTCTGTTTCAAAACAACTTGTGTTTACATTATTTCCTTGACAACGGGCGCACTCTAAGCATCCTACATAAAAGTGGGACGTGAAAAATGCGTCCGTTGTCATGGAAATAACGTAAACAAAAGGCGTTTTGAAGCGAACGAACGAGATGCAGAATAGTCAAAACTCGTGAGTGAGAACGACGCGATTACACGCCCAAGACGCCCTCGGAGCTACGATTGTGACCGCACCCCTCCCTGGGTTTCATAGGAGTCAATTAAAGTTAATCATTTGGTTAAGAATAATCATTCCTATACTTCAGCACATGGAACCATAGCAACGTTTACTTCTAACGGATGATTAAATTTAATTAGCGTTTATGAAATACACCATAAACTGTATTTAGCCGTTCCTGAATTCCACTGCAACCGACCTGTCCTAGTCGTAGGTCAAAAGTGTTCCGCAAGATGTCGCGACTTAAACTATTGTCAGGATTTCCAAGTCGAACAATAACACGTTCACTCAAGCATATTTATTACACCATTTTTATTTCAACGACCAAACAATAACTCTCATAACTAACTTAATGCGCATGCTCGGTAACGCTACAGTTCGTGATCAGTTGTTAGCTCAGTGGCGTCACCTAGTTCATTGGCGTAGTCGTCTGCCTCCAACACTATTAAATATTTAACATTAATCTAAAAAAGAGAGAACACGTTGATATTAAATATATTGCTAGGAATGTTTAAAATAAATTCTTCTCCTTTATGTAAACTTATTATTATTTAAGTATATTCTCGCTTAAGCACTCGAACCCTCGCATGTAGAACTCCCGAACTTCGAGTACCGCAACGCCGGCTATACGCCAAAAGACTTACTCGCGTCGTTATTTTAGCCCTGCTAAGAGATTCGGGCGTAAAGAAGTTTTAACGATAGGAAGCATTATTATTTAATTAAGTAAATTATCGCGTTACCACCAGAACCCATGCATGTAGAACTCCCGAACTTCAGTTACCGCGACGGCGATTATACGTCAATTATACGCCGATTATACGTCATGTCGTTATTTTGCCCCTGCTAAGAGAATTGGGCTTAAAGAAGTTTGAACTATAGGAAGTATTATTAAGTATTTCGTTAAGTGAATTAAGAAAAATGTTTTGTTGTCGAATTTAAAAAAAAAAACTAAGAATTAACATACCTAAATAATTATGAATAAAATTTCACATAATCCCGATTGTGTTTTAAATATTTAAAGTGAATTAACTGCCTTGTTGAATTTTTAAAGGAGCAAAGAATTAGCATAAATAAATGCGAATAAAATTTCATATAATCCCGACTGTATTTTCTGCGTGAATTTCCATTCTTCAACATTATCATACATTTCATATTTCCACAGGAATTCTTTCGACATCTGAGAGATTTATTTTCTACATAATTTTGCGGCCACCGGAGACTAGATCAATATCACTCCCTCTGTTTGAAGTGTGTTCGTAAATTAGAAGCAGTGTTTAAGAATGTATATACATACAAGGTGATTCTACTTATAAATTTCATTTCAATTACAAAGGGCTCATCCTGTATATCGTGTATTCAGCAAAGCTAATTTTAACACATTGGATTGGCCATTTCGTATTAGATTTCGTTTATAATTAAAACCGAAGGCCGTTCATTTTTTTTTTAAAGACTTCAAATGAAATATGTTCTATAAATTAACCACGTCTGCAAGCTCTCAAACAATAACGGTCAAGTTTAGAGTGGGTTTACTCTGCACTAAAAGTAGGTCTAGCACATGTACAACATCGAATTTAGTTTTGATTCATCCGCTGATCGAATCGCGTGAGTGTAGCGGCGGCACACTGATTTTCCACCAAAAAAAAAGCAAAAAACAACCGCGTGTTCGTAACACTAGTGAGTGTGAGGGGAACGAACTTAACCCCGTGCGGAACATGTTTTTCCAAATTTGAAAAAATCGACCGTAAGTCGAAGCCTCCCCCCTAAAACGTCTTAAGGTGTGTGAAAAAATGGGTTGCGGCGTAAAGCGGGCGAATGATAAATCTTCGAAACACTCGGTATGTTTACACGTAGATGTTGTTGTTAAATAAATTCGAAGGCGTACTTTACACGTAATTTAGTGATAATAATTAACTACGGGAAACTGTGTTTCTATTTAAAATAGATTACGCCATGTAATTTCCTCGGAGCCAAAACACGACGCTATTTATAGTAGGGATTTCTGGTTTTTATAAAATCGCGCCTGTACGCACACACGGTTTATTGTTCTATGTCTGGGATTATAAATTTCACCTTTGATGGCTCTCCTATGTATGTTGTAATTTACGTAAGCTGTTGGATGAAAGCTTAAGTTTTGTTATTCTCTGTAAAATAAGAGATCTTGATACGCGTGTATTAATCTGAGACGTGATAAATGTTTGGTTAATAAATTATCCAAATTCAAAAAAGAAAGCACCCGGTATATGTATGCAAACGTCTGTTTATTTGCAAATAAAAGAAGAGTGCGCGATGGTCTAGGAAATTTTTAATTTCATTTATTTTTTAAAGCAAATTCTAAATGTTTTTAATAAAAGTTGGAGCTAACTGAAAGGCATGCCTAATTAAGTTATTAAATACAGGGTGTTCCATTTGAAAATCCAACGAATTAACGAAATTTCTGGACTGCACTTCTCTAGAGGTTATTTTACAGTAAAGCCAAATTTCATGATGACGAAAGTTGATTAAAAAATCAGTCGGGGGGGAGAGGGGGAGTACTGTACCAAAACAGGCCTGGCCTGGCGTGACGAGTAACCAATGAGATATTTCCTATTCCTGTACCAAACACCCTTTACTTTACCGTCAGGATGTAGGAGACAATATGTTAAGGGTGTTGTTAAAGGCAGGGGTTGACTCGCGCGTCGCATGCCCCCACACTTTTTGAAGTCTGGCTTTACCATGCTCACATCCATATTTTTTCCCTTTATCTTGATCATTATGTGCTACGTAATACAAATTGATTTCCAAATTGTATATTGTCACAGTGTTATGTTTAAACAACTATGTAATTAAATTGTCAATTAATTAATTAATTGAATCATCCATTGATTGATTGAGCACAATGAAGTTATTAATTAAATACAATGTGATACATTTATTAACAAAAATAAAAATAGTAATTTCTGTTGTGAGTTATCTGCGGACCTTTATCCTTATCGTTAACGCTTAATCCCAACTTGTGATACGTGTGTCTCGTTTACAGATAAACGGCGACGATGAATGGGAGGAAGAAGAAATAATTTTGGAGCGAGGTGGCGCGGGATTAGGCTTCAGTATTGCAGGGGGTACGGACAACCCCCACATAGGAGATGACACTGCAATATACATCACAAAACTCATACCTGGGGGGGCCGCCTCCGCCGATGGAAGGTTGCAGGTTAACGATTCCATACTCCAGGTTAACGAAATACCCGTCGTCAATGTACCCCACGCAACCGCCGTCGACGCTCTCAAAAAAGCTGGAAATACTGTTAAGTTGGTACGTTCTTTATTCCCTATTTAAATTGTCAAAAGTGTCCTATTCATTTTCCTTTTCTAACAACAACAAATAAAAATTTCGTTGTAAATTGATTTCGATTCCTCGAGCATACTCAGTACAGCTGTTTCGGCCCTATTTGGGGCCTCGTCAGCAGAAGCGTAGCTCGAGAATTCTAATGCAATGTTAGATCTGAAAGGGTTCGCAGGATGTTGCGATTTATACTTTTCTCTAACAACAAATAAGTTTTAAAAACTGCACAATAAGATCGAGAACGAACTGCAACGGAACCGTATTAGAACGAATGGCTGCCATTATACTTGAGGATGGCCAAAGATGGTCGATAAAGCCAATGCGAGCAGAGGCCATCAACAAAGTTGTAGTTTTCACGAAATGCACTGAAATAGTGCGAATGCGAGTTTTCATCAACGCCCGCCCTTCATTCAGATAAACTATGTCGACCCTGCTCGTTCTGTTTTATAAATTGTTACATTTAGAGACTGAAGTTGGGTGGAAGTAGTTGAGTTCCGTGTGCAGAATGTTCATTTCAAAAGTTGCGCTACAAAATGAGTATGACAAGGTGCAATTGGGGAAATATGAAAAACTTTTGCGCTACACTGCAACAGCTCATTTACTTTTTTTTGTTACTAATTTTCATACAATCTTCGTTCCTTAACATTTCTTATTTCATTTAAATTATTTCGTTTCATTTAGCAACCGCAGATAATAGATCTATCCAGATAGCCAACGAGATATAGGAACGAATGGACACTCTAAAAATAGTTTGTTAAATACCCAGTAGATGTCACTTGTGTGCACAAATTCGTACCGTCACGAAATAATCACAGTACCGCAATCAGCCGCCATTTTAGTGCAAGATATTGGCGGGAAATTTAAACATCTAACCCTAACAACGACACATTCGGCTATTTTAAACTTTTATTTGACAGGCGTTAAGTTTGATTAAACTTACCAGAAAGAAAATCACTAGAAAAGTCGGCAATTTAAACTTGCCGGAAGGAAAATCACTAGAAATGTAAACCATTTAAGCTTGCCGGAAAGAAAATAACTAGGAAAGACGGTCATTTTAGTGCAAGAACGTTTTCTTTATCTTGAAGGCCAGTACACAATGGATTGGCATAAAGCATAAGACATAAGCCGTAACAGTAATTCGACCTATGCAAAGAAGGGCGCTATAACACAATAGCTCCGTAACGAGAACAAAGCTTATGTGTTTCTTACGGATTATGTCTTACGTTTTATGCATATTCATTGTGCAACCGGCTTTACATATTAAGCATATGAACGAAAATGGTCACTAAAGTTGACCAAAATGGTCACTGGAGTTGACCAAAGTGGTCACAGAAGTTGACCAAAGTGGTCACTGGAGTTGACCAAAGTGGTTACTGGAGTTGGACAAAGTGGTCACTGAATTGACGAAAATGGTCACTGATTTGACGAAAGTGGTCACTGAAGTTGACGAAAATGGAGTCGGCCATTTTAGCGCAAAAACGTGGTTTCTTTATCTTACACATTAAACATATGGATTGGGGTAGTGTATTTATTTAGTGACTGTACAAATTCGAAAAGGAACATTTGTCACAAACCATCTACTAAAGCTGGTTTCACATGTATACGATTTCCGACATCCGATGCACGAATCGTATTCGTGTTTTGGAGACGGAAATTCTCAACATGCACATGCATCCGAATTTCGGAGAAAAATTATCCATTTGTCAAGGACAAATTTAGAAACGTTTTGTTCATCTCTTAAAACATGTAAAAGTCAGGTTAAATTAGGGGAGAGTCCGTTAATTGTGCGCGGCGTCTAATTTTGCGCATCCCCCTGGCAGGCAATAGATTACATAAATGCTTTATGTAACACATGTAGCGCTATCTCTGAACCAGTATCTAAAGCTTAGTGTAACAGACGTTCAAGTTCCAGCACTTATCGACTCTATGACGGGTGAAATTCGAAACACGGTATTTTGATGTAATTTTCCGTTTGTGGGAAATAAGCCGTAAGTATCACAGTATGCATGTTTCTGAGTCAACTATTGTATGAAAATGTTCATTAAACCTTTGTCGACATCTTCACCTTACTCATTTTTGCTAGAAAAACGGATATTTTCTTTCACATATGACCAAAATCACCAAATCCGAGTAGGCTAATCGTGCGCATTGCGCACAGTTACCCGAAAATTGCATTATCTCATTACCGAGCCGAAATATTTCTAAAACTATGACCTCAAAATTAACAGATGCCGAAATATGAGCGAAAAACTAAAAAAGCTTCCTGGACGACCGAAAACATGGACCGAGGATTAGCCTCTGTAAGGAATGGCGGATCAATTAGAAAAGCTGGGCGAGAATTTGGTATCCCGGAGTCAACTATTCGAAAATGGAAAAAGGCTCACGACGAAGGACTTGGAATAGTTCAACCTAAATTGGGTAATCATCCTGTATTTTCAAACGAACAAGAACAAGCTTTGGCGAACCATGCCATAAAAATGGCCAAACTATTTCATGGAATAACTCGAAACCAACTTCGAAAACTCGCCTATTCTTTTGCAGAAGCAAATAAAATACGCGACAATTTCAATATGGTGACCAAAATGGCTGGCAAAGACTGGTATTATAGATTTTTGAAAAGAAACCCACTTTTGTCTTTGCGAAAACCAGAGCCAACCAGTATAAATAGAATCTGTGCTTTCAACGAAGAACAAGTATCAGAGTTTTTCAAAAATTTGAAGAACATTTATGAAAAATACCACTTCCAGGCCGACAAGATTTTCAACGTTGACGAAACGGGGATCTCTACTGTTCAAAAACCAGCCAGATGTCTCGCTCCTAAAGGCATTAAACAATTTGGAGCAAAAACTTCCGGGGAATGTGGAAGAACCGTTACAGTGATCTGTTGCTTCCATGCAACTGGTACATATTATGTTCCTCCAATGTTTACTTTTCCAAGGACCAGAATGACAAACACTTTAGAAAAAAATGGGCCTCCAAACGCTCTGTACGACTGTTCCAAATCCAGCTGGAGTAATGAGGAATTATTTTCCAAGTGGCTTGAGCATTTCAAAAAAAAATGTCAAACCTTCTAGAGATAACCCAGTATTAATAACTTTAGACAACCATTCCAGCCACATTTCACTACAAATATATGATTATTGTAAGCAGAATGGTATTGTGTTGCTAACAATACCTCCCCACACGTCTCATAGGCTACAACCTCTGAATCTAACTTTTTACGGTCCACTAAAAACATCATTCAATCATCAATGTGATATTCATCTGCTGCACGCTGAAAGGATCACTCCATATGACTTGGCAGAGCTGTTCCAAAAAGCATATAGCCGAGTTGCATCCATCGAAAAGGCACAATCAGGTTTCCGGACCTCCGGAATATGACCTTACCAACCTGATAAATTTACCAAAGAGGACTTTCTACCGGCCATTCACCACACTCCTGCAATCGAATTGGAAGGTGAAGAAAATCGAGCAGAAGATTCATATTCTTCTTCAACATCAACAACTACCCTGACCGAAGTTCGTGGGCCAAGTTCCAAACCAATTAGACTAGATGAGAAGCCTCTTTCAACTTCAATTGAAGACTTGAGCCCTATTCCGGTACCAAAGAAAGAAACAGCCAAAACTCAACAAAGAAAGAAACAAAAGTCGGAAATTCTTACAGAAACTCCAAACAAAGAAACTTTGGAAATATCAGAGGCTAAGAAAAGTGCAAGGCAAGAGAACTTAAAGAATAAATTGACTGGTGAGCAAAAGCAGAAACCGAATAATAAGAAAAAGGTGAAGACCGTCCTGAAACCTTTCACTAAAAATAAAAAGGTTGTTAAAAGGAAAATTTTCGAGGACAGCGACTCAGATGAACAAATATCGGCCAGTGAACTATGCGATGACGATGAGCTTGACGATATTCGGACAAATGTTGAGAAGTGCTTGATTTGTTGATTTGTGACGATGGCAGCAAGAGGGATGAAGTCTGATACCAGTGCTCCATTTGCGAAGGATGGGCTCATGCTTTGTGTACTGGAGCCGACACCCCAGAAGGGTACATTTGTGATTTTTGTGATTGCTAACTTTCGAGCTTAATAATATTTTGTTTTGAATTTTATTTTGTTTCAATGTTCAATGTTTTGACGTTCGATGTTCTGATATTTTCGATAAAAACACATTGCTTTTGTTATTATCATTTCATTTTCATCTAATTTCTGCAATAATTTTGCAGTCATATTCAGCGCACAATAACCCGACACGTGCGCACCATTACCCGTATGGGTCTGGTAATTGTACGCTGAGACACTTTTTCTAATTTTCGATCCCTATAAACAATGTGCACTTTTACATCAAAAATGATAATGAGTCGTTATAGAAAACTTGTTGGAGAACTCCTATGACAATTTTCAGGTTTCTATTGCTAGTCGTTTGAGAAATATAAAAATTCTGCCTTAGGTGCGCACAATATACCGACTCTCCCCTACACACGACGTCAGACAAAAGTTGAAATATTTTCAACTCTTCCGATGTCAGAAGAAAATTAAAAACCATCGGATGAATTTACCGCCATAACTACTTTTAAAAATTTCATTTTCATTTGTCATTTCGTACAATAGGATGTCGTATGTCGGATCCAAGGTTACTAAAGAGACAAGGTTGCCTGGTAACTTTCAACGTCACCACAACGTCAGTCAATAGGCCCATTTAATGGATGTACACAAATAGATGGCCTACTGGATGACGCGTCACTCCACGAGTTACCAGGCAACCTTCTCTCTTTAGTAACCTTGTGTCGGACCCATGTGAAATCGCCTTAATTCCGTAGCTCAGTTGTCTAATTTACCGCCAGATGTCGCTTTTAACTAACAAAGAAATAAGTTTGAAGTGGAGTTAAAACACGATAATGTGACGTACGGTTATAAAATGCTGTTAATCATCCTTTTAAACTTTGCAACACAACTCTTAGTTATAGAATTTGTTTAAATGTTTACTTATACAGTGCGGGACAAAATTATAACCGCACTAAAATTCTTGTCATAATTCGCCTTATGTTGGGAGAATTTAGCTGGGAATTTTTTGTTGAAAAAAATTTTTAAGAGAGCTTATCACTCCAACGTTAACAAACACAACTATAAAAATAAATGAAAAATGAACTAAACTCTAAATGCGGTTATAATTTTGTCCCGCACTGTATTTGCATGTTTCGGTTTTCCGCTCTACTATTGTAACAGTAGCGCCACCCCATATTTGGTGAGCTGTCTCCAAACTATACCGAGTTTGTCTCCAAATTTAGAACATTTAGGCCCAGTTTTACAATCGTGGAATAAGCTCTACTTGTCGAATAATAACTATTCACCGAATATCCTTTAACATTCTTTCATATCTACGTCATATTATTCCAAGAATAGTGTTATACGACGCAACGATTGTAAAATCGGGCCTTAATGAACCATCTGGCGGTTTAACTTAAGCGATGTCGGTGCAACTCACCCTTAATGCTTTTCTTCTTTCTCCAAATATTTCTAATTTTATGTTCGGAATGAAGCTTTTCTTTAATACCTAAACCACCACCTTATATCTCTCCTTATTTTTCATTGTGTGTACATTTTTGTTTTTATGTTTCAGTGGGTGCGCAGGAGGCGGCAACCTCGTAACTTAAGGGTGCTCGAAATCGAACTCGTCAAGGGAAACAAAGGTCTGGGGTTTAGTATCGCCGGCGGCATCGGTAACCAACATATACCAGGCGACAATGGAATTTATGTTACGAAAGTCATGGACGGGGGAGCGGCGCAGTGCGACGGACGATTGGCTGTTGGTGACAAACTAATAGGTGTCCGGGATGCTGTGGTAAATCTCTCGCATATCTTGCCATCATAATTTATCTATCAATCTGCGTTACACAAGTACATTATTTATTAAACTGCCACATTTTAGGGGCACTATAATCCGAACTTGTTGTTAAAAATTAGTTAGGGGCAAACCCCTGCTATGGGAGCTATTAAATGACACAAAGGTATCCAAAATTCTTGGACCAGGAGGGAAAAGAATAAACGAAAATAATTTCGCAGTTGTAACACTAACATACAGGGTGATTCTTGAATAGTCCGACAAAAAAGTACTGACGAAAGATGAGGCTTCCCAGAAGAACGGAAAAATGCTAAAAATATTCTGTACAACAAATTAAAATTAATTAAAAATTTGCCTGAAATGCACGTTACGCCCATACATAAGACACAATGAACGTTTATGTTACGTGGAGGATCAGTCGTAAAACTTGACCGTGAACTAATAACACAGAGTTATGCAGCTGATGATGAATGCGTCGTACAAGTATGCATATAAAATGATATGAGATTAATTACGTTTTCAAAGGTGTACAAATGTGAATCACTTACATCGAAGCGAACAATAATTTATAACAGGTAATTCCGTCGCTTTAAAAAATAACGCACCGAACGCACGTACTGAATTTTGTTAGACTTTGTGCAATTTTGTGTTAACAATTCGTCTTTTATAATAATACAATTTGTTTCTCATTGAACGGCGCACACAAAACGAAACTATAATAATTAACGAACCAAACAGATTACGAACGTGTTTACTGATTATAACGTCCTAAATTCTGGTTGCCATCACCATTTCTTTGTTATTAGCAAAGCCTATTATTATTCAAAATAGGCGATAAACCGAGTAAACGGCTTAAAGAAAACCGATTGATTAAAATCCAAGGGAAGGATAACGCGTAATGTTGGGCCATAAAAAGATGCCGAAATGTTTATGACGGACACGTTGCTTGTGGGAATAAACTTTATTTGCAATAGAATTTAATTGCCAACTTTCCTGGGAAATGGATTTTTCTATTTCGCCCCCCGTTTCCCAAAAAAAAAAACCTTTTTGGCCCTTTTTACGTGTTTTTTTTTTAATATTGCGGACGATAGAAATTTTTGTATAGGAATCCGTAAATATGACTTCTAGAATAATCCTTTTGCTGATTTTTGGTGGCGATCGCAAAGCCCCATCGCTGTGGGGAGCCACGGGGCGGAACATCGGAGGGTGCAATTTTGTAGACCTCTTTTCGGGAATTTTTTTCGACCCTTGGACGTGGTCGGATCGCGATGAGCCTTTCGGCATCGTAGGGTAAAAAAGACGAAAAAAACCGACGGCGGCGTCCGTTTTGCGATCGGACGCCGGGGAGAAAAGATTTTGTATTTGGGTTTCCAAAAATTGGAGTTTTTGCGACCGTTCAAAAAATTGCACGGCTCTTATTTACTGGCCGAATCGGACCAAACTCGGAACGTAGACGTAGTACCGGTAGCTGTTTATATCTTCGGACGTTCGGCCCCGAATCCGGTCCTGGATTTGAGTTAGGGCCCGAAAACCGACGTTTTTACACATTGTCGAAAATTTCTCGAAAACTAAACGCGGCGATTTTACAGAACTGTCTCACAGGCGAGAAGACACCCCCAAGTACCTAACCTATGGGGCCTATACCCTAGGAAAATGCGTTTTTTTGAGATATGATTATTTGAATATTATCAAATTTGTAAGCTTTTTTTCGGAATTTTTTTACGGTACCTCGGGGAGCTCGGATCGAATCGAACCGCACGTCATCGTATGGCAGAAGATGACGAGGAACACGATGCCGCCGTGCGCTTAAAGATCTGACCACCCGGAGCGCCGCTACAGCACCGGACTCCCGGAAAACGGTGGGGAACTTTCGGGGTCCGCCCCCGTCAAAATTACCGACGGATCTTGCCGACAACACGTTTCCGCTTAGCCCCGTCCTTCCTCTTGCCGCCTCCCGTCCACCACTTCCCCCTCGGACACCGTAAGCCGACGCGTTCCAGCGGAGCGGTGCTCCCAATGTATTTTAAATGGGACCGTCACAAGTTTGGAGGCTTTTGCGATCTAGACGGTACCCTATTAATCCCAGGCGGACGCGCTTTTGACGACGGTTAGATTAGTTGCTGACGAGTCTTTTGAGGCCCCGCCCGTTCCGGTAGGACGATTAGGACCGACTCCACACGGTTTAGAATTCGGCTCCGGTTGGGTGACGCTCCGGAAAAAATGTATTTCTCCGGAACCGGAAGAGATACCGTCATGGTGTTTCAACCGGAGAATAACCCCATCCTCCCACTTTGCGACGACACCATTTTCGATCCGATTGCACCGTAAATAACAGAACGGCGAATTTTTTAAATCGAGGATGCACTTAAGGCACTTGCTTACGCGATCGAAAAACTTTGCTTACGCGATCGAAAAACTTTGCTTTAAGAGGTAAGTAGATCGTGTGACCACTCAACATGACGGAAGCAGTTCCCTAGCTGCCGCGAATCCCCCGCCCCCCCGACGGCGAGCGGCCCTTAACGCACGGCTCCACACGGTTTAGAATTTGGCTCCGGTGACGCTCCGGAAAAAAATTATTTCTCCGGAACCGGAAGAGGTATCATCCAGGTGTTTCAACCAGAGAATAACCCCATTCTCCCACTTCGCGACGACGCCATTTTCGATCCGATTGCACCGTAAATAACGGAACGGCGAATTTTTTAAATCAGTTAAGGCACTTTTGCTTACGCGATGGAAAAACTTTCCTTTAAGAGATAAGTAGATCGTGCGACCACTCAACACGACGGAAGCAGTTCCCTAGCTGCCGCGAGCCCCCCGACGGCGAGCGGCCCTTAACGCACGGCTCCACACGGTTTAGAATTCGGCTCCGGTTGGATGACGCTCCGGAAATAATTTATTTCTCCGGAACCGGAAGAGATATCGTCAAAGTATTTCAACCGGAGAATAACCCCATCCTCCCACTTCGCGACGACACCATTTTCGATCCGATTGCACCGTAAATAACGGAACGGCGAATTTTTTAAATCGACGGTGCATTTAAGGTAATTTTGCTTACGCGATCGAAAAACTTTCCTTTAAGAGATAAGTAGATCGTGCCACCACTCAACACGACGGAAGCAGTTCCCTAGCTGCTATTTCTTAACCAAGGACGTATCGTCGTTTTGGGGATAATTTTTGATTAATTATTTCAGGAGAGCATTTTTTCTTTGTCAGTCTATTCAAAAATCACCCTATATAAGGCTGCTTTACCAAACAAAAAACAGATGTACGATTTCTTTTTTGAGAAAGTGAAATTTACGTTATTTCCAGAAGAAATGTAAAGCATATGCCCCCAATGTATTTCCCTCGAGAAAAGATAATACCTAACTTCACACAAATGATTTCCATTTAAACATCCAAGTTGTAAATAATTGTGTTCTCTGTTATTATGTTGATTTGCAACGGCTAAAGTACGTTAAATAATTACAGACAACGTTAAAATTACATTTGCTTTTAATCGAGTTAGAACTCTTAAAGAAAGTAGGGGCTAATTCTGCTCAGAGTGACGCTCATATTTCACACTCTACGCAAGAACTGAAAGAAATTAAGCTCACTCGCGTCCAAATTAATCCGAGTCATTTCTCCGGGCGCTTCCTTGATGAAAACTAGGGACACGATTATTTTTAAAAAGGAAATTCTTACTTCCCAGGGGGGACTTATTTATTCTGCGCAAAGGAACTTCTGCTTGTAAAGACTTTACATTGTGTATTGTTTTTCTTTGTGGAATAATTTGTGTGCTTGTTGCAGAGGGGGGAAACCAATTTAGAAAACGTGACGCACGAAGATGCGGTGGCAACGCTGAAGACGACGCAGGATCGAGTAGTTTTGATTGTCGCGAAACCAGAGAGTGCCTTTACCGCCCCTGCATCGGAACCGTCATATTCACCACAACTATGTAAGTCAATTTGCCCACTTATTATGAATTAGTAGTATTTAATTTTCATTAATTCTATCAGTATAGTAGCATGCACTTTATCAAGACGTTGTTCCATAATTTCGATTTCGCAAGGAAAGTCGACCGTCAATAAATAAGTTTATGACACCTTTGAATTTGACATGGGCACGACGAAGGCCATTCCAAATTGGAAGACCTATCAAAATCGAAAATTTGATGATTCGCAAGTTATTCTGATGTTATTTAAATTTTATTGTAAAAATATAAAAATCCTGTGTATGTGACGTGTGTTCTTAGGACGGTTAAGAAATGCTGCTTTCTTTTCAAACTTCCATGCCTTTTGCCCTTATTTGCGCGAAGACGAAAAGTATCGGGGCAGTAAATTGAACGACACCTCAAAAAATAGCGCATCATTAAACTCGTAAAAAGTTGTAAATAACACCCGGCATTGTTGGAACTCGACAGGTCTGTGGGTGGCCTGTGCTTTTCTTTTTTTCTTCTGCGCGAGATCCACATTGAGTCCTGCAGTTTACGACATGTAAATGTGCGATATAAATAAAAGTTGTGGTTTTGGTGGAAAACTTCGAAATATATTCAAAACGTTTCGGAACAAAGTGGGGGCTTTTTCTCGGTTAAATAAAGTTGCTTACGTAGCAGAAATTTAAAGTCCAGTAAATTCTTAACTTATTTGTTCTTTCAGGGTTCTGGCATACAGGGTGATTCTTGAATAGACCGACAAAGAAAGAAAAAGTGGTGAAAGAAAATTTTATGTATTTTAGATTTCCAGAAATAATTAATGAAAAATTATCCTCAGAACGACGATACGTCTCTGGCTAAAGCAGAACACTCACGATACGCAAGATGTGATGCGTTCGGTTGAAGCCAGAATTTAACCAAAACCGCACTAAGCGGTATAAATTGTATAAAGTAAGAACAACCACTATGAATACCTGCTTCGACAGGTAGACAAATAAATCACTACAACACGAAAACAATTTTAAATCTCCGCGTTAAGAATTCCTAGTACATATAGTACGAGTATAACTCGGATATAACGAGAGCTCAAGGCACCAAAGTTACTGCTCGTTATACGCAAGTGCTCGTTATAAACGAAAATAATATACGTATAAATACGAGAAACAGGGTTTTTCAATTTCCTCGCTCTATCCGAGTTCTTGTTATAACTGTTATAAGCAAATTTCACTGTATTTTTTTTTAATTCTAATTTAAATTATACAGGGTGTTAATAAAAAAACTGTACACCGCTTGGCAGGTGATAGTAGAGGTCAAAACAAGAAAAAAATTCTAATAAACCCATTCAATTAATTGTCCACGCCATGTGTTCGTTTTCTAGAATTTTATTTTTTACAGGCTGGGAGCGATAAATTAAAAAGCGGTGCCGACATCGACACACTGGTTACGCAGGACTTCCGGTTTCGCCGGAAGTTTATATCAACTTTCTTATTTTAAATGGAACGCCCTGTATATTTTTTACATATTTGGAATCTACAGATCATCAGAGTCCGAATATGTATCACTTGGTAATTTGGTTTCCATGACAACAAAAAAAAAATTTTTTTCAGCATGCAAAGCTGTGTATGGTGTGTTTTCGTTCTAATGCGACCAAATAATTCGAGAGCAACTTTGGTTGCAGTTTGATTTTTTACAGGATGAAATTTTCATTAGGTCGTAAATTTTTTTTTAACGGAATTTATTTAAAAGACACTGTTTATGCCAGAGAAATTAATACAGAAGAAGAACTTTGGCAGAGAGTTGTAAACGCTTATCAGCAACTGAAAAATCAAGTTGCTTTCAATCAAGTGTGCGAGTCTCTTTGATTTATGACTGCAACTTTGTTTACAACAGCAAGGACGACAGTTCTGAACATCTGTGATAATTTTAGTGTTAAATTCGTTATTGATTGTTTAATTCTTTTCAATTAAACCATACTTCAAATACCATTGAATATTGAACCTGGGTTTATTACAATCTTTTTTTGTTTTGTTCACCTGCTAAAGTGTGTAAAGTTTTTATATTAACACTTGTATATCGGCGATGGCTTATTTTTCCAGTTGAGCTGCAACATGTCATCCCAAATTTCATTGCAAGAGTTGATAAAGAATTTAACAAAGTAAGCTCTATTTGGTATCAGCGTATATGTTTTATTAAACTACGCTAAAAAACGCAAAAAGTTTCGTTAAAAAAAATAATTTAGGACTTAATGAAAATTTCACATGCTGTAAAAATGTTAGTAAACCAAAGTGCAACCAAAGAAGTTGCTTTCTCGTATTACTTGGTCGCATTAGACCGAAAAATACACCATACACAGCTTTTGCATACTGAAAACAAAAAATTTTTTTTCGTTGTCATGGAAACCAAAATTGCCAAGTGATACGTATTCGGACTCACAATGATCCATAGATTCCAAATACGTAAAAACATACAGGGCGTTCCATTTAAAATAAGAAAGTTGATATGACTCGGCGAAACCGGAAGTCCTGCGTGGTGGCCAGTGGTATGTCGGAAAATTCAGCTTTTTATTTAATTTATCGCTCCTCAATTTTATGTAAAAATAAAAAATTCTAGAAGAGTGAACACATGGCGTGGACACCCTGTATTGAGAATTGGATATGGGTTTATTATAATTTTTTTCTTGTTTTGACCTCTACTATCACCTGCCAAACGGTGTACAGTTTTTTTATTAACACCCTGTATTTACAGTTGGTTCTTGTCCGATGAGTTTAAGCGGACAGTGATATTGCAACATTATATGACTTTACAGTTTACCAGTCGTTCGACAGCTTCGTCAGAAGTGAAAAATATATCTGACGAAGCTGTCGAACGACGGTGAAACGTAAAGTGTATAGTGCGCGATTTAGTGTCCGCTTAAAAGATTTTGTGATTTAAATTATATTGTATGTAAAGTTTATTCCCATAAGCAACGTGACCGTCATAAACATTTCAACATCTTTGTAAGGTCCAATATTACGCGTTACCCTTCCTTGGCATTTTAATCAGTTGGTTTTCTTTATGTCGTTTATTTGGTTTATCGTTGATGTTTGAATAATAATAGCCTTTGCTAATAACAAAGAAATGGTGAAAACAACCAGTATTTGAAACATTATAATCAGTACACACATTCGTAATCTGTTTGGTTTGTTAATTATTATACATAATTTCGTTTGTGCGACATTCAATGAGAAACAAATTCTGTTATTATAGAAGGCGAATTATTAACACAAATTTGTACAAAGCCTAACAAAATTCAATAAGTCCGTTCGGTGTGTTATTTTTTAAAGCGACGGAATTACCTGTCGTAAGTTATTGTTCACTTCGGTGTAAGCATTTCACTTCTGTACACCTTTGAAAACGTAATTAATTTAAATTAACCTCATAGCAGTTAACACACTTGTACGCCGCATTCATCATCAGCCATGCGAATGTGTGTTATTAATTCACGGTCAAGTTTTACGACAGAACGACTTTGATTCTCTGCGTAACACCATAAACGTTTATTGCCTACTTTTAAAAATGTAAACTTTTAATTCACGTCTTATGCATTTGGATTAATTATAAACTGTATGGAAGTTTTTAAACATTATTTCCATGGTCTGGAAAGTCTCTTCGTTCGTCAGTATTTTTTGTCGGTCTATTCAGGAGTCACCCTGTATAAGATAATCATAAACAGATGACGATTCGTAATCCTTAATAATCTTAATAACTTTACAATCAGTTTTATGAGTTTCAAATATTCTGAAACGCTCTAACTGCAGTACTGCTTAGTGTCATGCTACTATATGTAGTTGTTACACTACTTTGTGTCTCCTTTTATGTATCAGTGTTGTATTGTGTTCTGGTATATAATAACTAAGTGTTCTAAGTCCAAAGCACACAGAACTGAGTTTATTACATAAAACTGACATGTGACAGTTCCATCGTAGATTTCCATCCAGATGTATTCCCAAATATTGGGCACTTTCACAAATGTCAACCTTATTACCATTTATGCTTCGGGCACATCTGCGTTAACGTCTAACGGCATTCTAACGGACAAGAACCCGACAATTAATGCGAGAAAATTAATGCGCTAAATTTTACATTGGTGGTTAAGGTCATTATTTGTCCCACATTTCGCTCTGAAGCGGCTGCAGCATTGGTATTTTACTTGAATATTGGCAACTTTATCTTAAATGTCAAATATCACAGGAGTTCTATTCAAATATTTTAGCATTTTCCATTTCCTAACATTCAAAAATTATATTTTAAATTAGTACTTGAAATAATGAAAGAAACCTGCAATCAAAACTAAGATAGTACGTGACTAAAAACACGAGATGTCGCTGTTTTCGTGCAAAAAATGTATGTTCTGTCTTCCTCACATATATCTTTCTTTATCTATGGCAACAACTATGCGATACGTTCGCCGGCAATTCGTTTGATGTGTATCAAAAACCGCCAGCCGAGCTATCGTCTAGCGCGCAATGCCATTCTCAATGCCGTTACAAAATTAGTGCCATATATGCCAATAATCCGTCGCTACACTATCGTTGTCGGAGCCACGCTGCGTCTAATGTGCTGCCTAACGTGATTTTTCACGTCTAACTTGACAATAATTGTATGTGTAGCGACTGATTAATGGCAAATTAGACGTTAAAAATGACGTTAGGCAGCACATTTGCCGTTAGTGTGGCTGAACCATTAGAGTAAGATCTTCTGGAGCTTCCGTAAGACGTTGTGTTGAAAATAGTAGACAGGTAGTTTTTGTTTTGTTGAGTATCTACCATATCATTAGTGCTATACGAGTTTTCAACCATGTCCATAGTTTCTGAACTTTTTTCTAAGACTTCCATGAAATCGTCTGCTCTTACATATAAGAATACTTGTGTCATCTGCATATTTACAGACGGTACAACTTTTGTTCTGAATTACTTCTGGCAAATTATTTACAAATATAATAAACAACAGGGGGCCTAAGATGCTTCCTTGAGGAACTCCCATTGATGTAGTTTTTACCGTCGATTCTTCCGTACCATGACGTAGTGGTATTATTACTTTTTGTCTGCGTTGAGAAAGATAGGATTCAATCCATTGAAGAGGTGTTCCACGAATTCCGTATTTTTCCAGCTTGGTAAAGAGTAAACGATGATTTAGGGTATCGAAGGACTTCGATAGATCAAGAAAAAACCACATGCAATTTTATTTTCTTCCCAAGATTCTAATATTGCAGAAGTAAATTCGAAAATTGCTGACTCCCTCATGAAACCATGTTGCGTTTTATTGCACAGGTTGCAACTTGACATGAAATTAACATATGTCCAAAATTAACATATGTCCAAATAAATTTCTGATAAAGGTAGGCCATAGAAGATAAATTATTACATTATTTACATTAAAATATTGTCCAGTTCTTGAGTAGTTAAGTAAAATTGAACTTTAATTGGCCATATCTTACAGCTTGATATGTCACTAACTTCAAAAACGGCTTGGTGTTGTAGAATGTAGATTTTTACACTCCATGACCTACCTTTATGAGAAATTTATTTGGACATATGGTATATATCCTCGTGTGGACCACACATTCAAACAATTTTGAAAAAGACGTCAATATACTAATTGGCCTATAGTTTGGATCTCCTTTTTTAAATACAGGTTTTACGATCGCCATTTTCAGGTTGTCAGGAAATATTCCTGTCTTTAAAGATAAATTGATTAGGTTGCAAAGTGGTTTGACTAAATAGGGGAGCATTT
This sequence comes from Dorcus hopei, assembly GCA_033060865.1. NCBI lineage: Eukaryota > Metazoa > Arthropoda > Insecta > Coleoptera > Lucanidae > Dorcus > Dorcus hopei. Next base: position 12,060,497 of record CM065425.1, read on the forward strand.
TTTCAGCAAAAGATTCGAAATTTCATCATAACCTGAGCTTTTCTTATTCTTTAACTTTTTTAACTACATTTTATTTCATTTGAAGGCTCATGGTTTACTCTTTTTGATAGTATACTATTTTTGACATTTAAATTTTGAACATTAAGGAAATAATAAACTTATTCCTTACTTTATCACCTGACTGTATAACAATATACAGCTCTGCTCCCCTGATCGGTTATCGTTTGGGTTATAGGAGGGCGATGTCTCTGGTGACGTAGTGATTTATACTGAACACGGGGCTCTCCTTGAAACGACAGTCTTCGACGATGTTGGTAGGGTGTGGAGTGCGTGGAAATTCTTTTACGTCGATTTTATTCCTGCGGTGTTCTTATTCTCCAAAGTGTGGAGTGCTTGCAAACTCTTCAGGACGATCGAGTACCTGGTCTGTACCTATTCTCCTCTTCTACAACAGCCTGTCTTCGAAGGTGTCGATGAATGTGTGGAGTGTGAGTGATCTCTCGACAATGACTGTTCAAGAGGTGTGTGTGGTGGTTAATGCCTCCGGCAATGAACTGCACCGAAAGGTTGTGTGTGCTTCCCGACAATAGGCTACACGGAAGGTTTGTGCTTCCGACAATAGGCTGCACGGACGGCTTGTGTGTTACTCCTGACAATTTGCTGCACGGAAGGCTCTGATGCTAAGTGTTCCCGACAACGATTGCTCAGGACGTACACTGAAACGCTATCGCTTTTATAGGGCTTTTACATCGCGGGGATGAAGTAACTCTGTATCATTGCATCGATATGTGTAATCGAATCATAGTCGATCAGAATTGTATGTCATTTGTCAGGGGGCAGTCCTTTTTGTGTTTACTCCGGAGGTTGTCTTAGGCCGTATGCATACGGAGCTACTCAAAAGCAACTGATCACTGACGCAAATCACTAACTAGTCCACGCTAAATCAGAACTTCCGTAATTGAATGGGACACTGCAGACGGCGTTACTTGTCACTAACCAGTCAGTAACGCGTTAGTAATCTGTTGGAGATTACTGTAATGATAATAGTAATATAATAACACAGATTCATCACTCGAATCATTATCCACGATAACAGAACAATGATTGCGATGAGGTTCCACCTTCCATGACTACACGGAGGAAATTACCGATTTCGATCACTCCTCAGTGGGCCGCGTGTGCGGAACTGCGATAATGACCAGTTAGTAATTTCAATCACAAACCAGTTCAGTTTCTTTTGAGTAGCTCCGTGTGCATATGGCCTTAGCAACCAAATCTGAGGATACGATTTTATTTGCGGGCCAATCATGAACGAATGCGGTTTCGCTTTAGTTCGTCAAGGGGCGGCCTGAATTTTGTTTGTTTGGAACGATCGTCACGTTGCTTTAGGTATGTTCATTTGTTCTGCACTCTCTACACTTTTAACTCCTTTACTGTACTTTTCTCACTCCTACTTACATTGTATTGTATACAACTCACTCTCTCGGGAGCAGTTGGTGCAAAAAATGTGGAAAAGTGCAGAACAAACGAGCAGACCTTTTGTTAAGCAAATGTCAAGGTGAGAAGGAATGCCAATGAAGCGGAATTAACGCGGAGCGTAACGTTTATTCGAGGTCTTATTGGTTCCTGTTAGTTACGTTGTGATTCCGCTCTTTTCAAGGACACTGCGCAGAAAAGTTGCCCAAGTTTAACTTTTTGGCGGATTCCGCGAGTTAGAAAATCTAAAACCATCCTGAAACTATCAACTATACTCCATTCACGTTGAGAATATATGTAGTTGAGGGCGCTGAGATCTGCGTACGTATCACATCGAGTAATAAGTGTTATAACCTGAAATAGCGGCAAATTCAAATTTTACATCCAGAGAAACAGCAAATTAAAATCTGAGCAATAAGTGTAAATTGCACATGGTTTTAAGTGTTTAATTTAAAAGATTTAAAATATTAACAACAAACCAAAACTACAAAACGACATTTCAGAATTCTAGTGATATTTCATTTTATCTAACTTAAATTTCATTTGCGTCAGAATCACCTCACACCATTGTAAACTTGCCTCAAAATTCAACCAACCACAAGTCGGAAAATATAGCCCTATCCTTTTCAGTGCTATGTTCTTAACGTGAATGAAGTTAGTGTCATCAATGTCATCATTTATTTTGGTTATATGCATAGACGCTTTCGTTTCTGACGGATCATGTGAACATAACGCATTTGGATCAGTGAATCGTGTTCTTTTGTGCAAATGATTCATCCCCTCCACTCCTAATAGTTTAGGATCATGATTCGATTTTCGTAAACATAAAATGTTTATGTTTTGCTTGTTGGGATCAGGATTAGAAGGAAATCTAACCTCAAATATAACTCCGCTTTGACAGTTTACGAGGGAATGTTCTAAACACGTTTCAAAGAAGTAACGAGTATAAACGAATCATGATTCTCTAAACATGATCAGATCGGAACAAGATCATTTCAAAAACGAAAGCGCCTAAAATGTTTGTTTTGCTTGTTCGGATCAGGATTAGAGGGAAATCTAACCTCAAATATGTATAACTCCGCTTTGACAGTTTACGAGGGAGTGTTCCAAACACGTTTCAAAGGAGTGTTCTTTTGTAAGAAGAAGAAACGAATCATGCTCAGATCGGATCAGGATCATTTCAGAAACGAAAGCGCCTCATATGCGCCAATCCATTCCGCGACTTTTTTAAAGGACGAGCAAATTAAACTTAGCGCAATTCTGTTACGCTTCCGTTTTTAATTACCTAATTATAGGTCGCGACATCGCACGATCAGTTTTTGACCTCTTGATACTCTTTTACTGACGAGACTAATGTTCCGCTTCATCGGAACCCGCTCTGAAGCTTCGCCCGTATTTGTCAATCTGACGTTTCCGACATTAGGGGCATTCAACGGACACAATCGATTGACAATCGATTTATGATTACATACATTTTAGCGTTCAACGAATGTGAATCGATTCAACATCGATTAAAAATGGCGGTTCGGTTTGTGTCATATGTGCGAGTTGTTTATAACAGTGTATTGTTTATTTCAGTGATTTATTTGAGAAATAACTTAACTACACTGCCAATACTGTGCTATTGCTATTGTTGAAAAATTAAATACGAAATATTCTAGAAAATGGGATTATACCGGTCACGCCACACCGTTCAGTGTTTTCATGAATCGATTTAAATCTATTCAAGCCCGATTTTACAATCGTTGGATGAGCGTTATTCTTAGAATGACGTGACGTAGGTGTGACGTAGATATGGAGGAACGTTAAAGGATATTCGGCGAACAGTTATTCCGTCCTTATTCCACGATTGTGAAACTAAGCCTCAATCTAATTGTAATCAATCGTTTTGTTTGTTGAGTACCTCTATTGTCTGACGTTGTCAATCTGACGTTTCTCGACGTCTGTCATTTTGACGTTTCCAACATCTGTCATTTTGACATATGTCAATTTGTCGTTTCTGACAACAGTCATTTTGATGGTTGTTATCGTGACGTGCTTTGTTGGTCGCTAAGCAACGTGCGAGCCTCCACAGTATACGATTGCTGCAATTTGCCACTCATCTAAAGCTTCTGGTATTATTTTATTCATATCTTCCTTCAGTCTTTTTTTGGCTCTATGTATCAATCCTGTCCAGGTTATGTTGTTTCATTCATCATCGTCATCATTACCTCCTTGCATTCTTTGATTGAATTTTTTGAAGATTGTAATTATTATTATGATTTCTGTTTATGTGAACCGGAAAGTTTTCGGTTTTGTCGATAAGAATTCTTAAACGTTTTTACGATTTAAAATGTAACGCAAACTTTTAAAGCCCGGAGAGCGTCCGGAATGACGCACAAATACTCTTGCTTCTTTTACAGTCGGTTATTGCGGGGAAAACGCCGTACACATTTACCCGAATTTATAGTCAAATGGGCAAAGTTTTATTTGAATTTTCTTTTACAGCCGCCAAAGGCTCCCACACCTACCCGGAATCGCACCACTCGTCGTCGCTAGCCCTTGCGCCGTCTACCCCGAGAGCTGTGAGTCAAGAAGATGTTTCCAGGTAAGAAACGTTCTAGTGCTTGCCATACAAAAAATACAAAAATTAAAATAGGGTTTCTTTTTTTAATTTCGTCAGACTATAAACGGGTGCAATCAGCTGAAATTGATACAAAAATTTCTGCGTGCGTTGTCGGCAAAAGTACACAATCATAGCATAATAAAAATACGTTTGATGTATTATGTAAATACATATGTAATATGTATGTATGTTTGTATATACCATTGCTCGTGTAGTGAATCTGCGTTTAACACTAAAAAATCAAATTGGATTTGCATGTGGATTACTCAACCATTAATTTATGTGCTTACATTTCAATACACGCGATCCAATGCATTTGATTGCTTTGTTTTTCATGCAAGCCGATAATTACGGCAGTCATTTCAAAAAATTCAGCCAGCCGAGTTTTATTAACAACTCCTTTTAATTGGGTCCGAATTTTTTTTTTAAGTCAGCGATTTTTAATTAATAACGTTTCAGTTGAGGTCGTGATCCTCATTAACGTATTTTACTTGTGTAAGTACAAAACAACCAATCGGTGTCACGAATAAGAAAATAACGCAGTTACGTTCAACTTTACACGGTTGACGAAACTTGTACGTAAGTTATAATAAGATTATAGGTACAGCAGGCCGTATCCTCAAAGTTGTAGTAGAGTCTTTTGTTTGAAACGAGGTCGATTTTAAGTACGTGTAACACTTAAGCTCTCCGGCATTTTATTTATAAATTTGCAATTTCTTTGCAGCGCGAAAACTAGAACTTATTGTTCGTTCGTACCTAAAAGAAGGAGCGCCGACATTATAAAAAATTATTCAAGCGTATCTTCGCACGCAAGTTCTTTTTGTTGTATATGTCGTACACAAGGTCTTATGAGTGTTGTTCTAATAAACTAAATGCGAGAATTGAAGCAACATTAAATACTGTTCATTAAAAAGCTTTGCGCCGGATTTTTTATTTGTTTTCGGCATTTTTTTTTGTTTACTCAAAGTCTTTTGATTTCCAATCGCTTTCAGCCGAATGAAAATCGGCGTCCCTCTTTTGTACCTCAAATTCTCCATTTCGTTATTGTTTTGTTTAGGTTTTATCAGCTCGTCCTTTAAAGTGTCGCAATTTTGTGTCGCGCAAATTTAAAATTGAACGTAACGGGTAATATGATTTCAAATTTGGCGCGCTTATTTTGACTCAAAATGGCGGTAGTTGCGGTACTTTATCTATCTAGGGACTTTACTTTAAAGACTCCGCTTTAAAGGGACAACTCGCGCCATCTATTGGATGTGATTTGTTTCAATGAACTCATAACAATGTGAACGAAAGGAAACTAACAAATAAAAACATAATCTTTATTCATTTAACAAATCTATTAAATTTATTAACAATTCGCGAAATTAAACAAAGTAGGCGACCTCTGGTGGTCAATATTGATACCATCAAAAGGGTGAACAACATTTCACGGATTGGTTTATTAAATCAATCTGTTGAAAACATGCACCAATCAAACTTTCATATTTAACGCAACTGCGATATTGTTCACTCTCTTATCGGCCACGTTGCAATTAACAGCGACCTCTTGCGTTGACAATTAAGTCGCGAATAAATTTGTTTGTAAAAATCGAATACCTTAGCGACATCTATTGAAATTTTCTTCAATTACGAAACCGCAAGTAATAAAGTGGCGAGATTAATAATTACTTCATGTAAGGTTTTGCTTCGTTTTACGAGGTTTTTAATTTATTTACTTACACGGGCGTATCATAAAGATGGGTTATTTTAGTACGTCACCTGTTACCACTCGGGGCGTGCCATAAATGCACGGCAGTGACCGCTTCTCGGAACGAAGCGGACGCCGCTGATTGAATATTAATCGCCCGTTGTGACCAGTTTTACACGTTCGCCTCGCTAATGATGGGCAATTAAATTAATAATAAATCGTCCTTCTCCGAAGGAGCGCTCGAAATCCTGATGTTTAGATGTCGCCACCGCGGAGAAATTTCGGCAAAACTCGACAAATCGCGCGTACATAGTGCGTCTTGATTACGAAATTATTTTCTTCAAAACGCACACGTGTGCGTGGACATACTGTCACGTTGACGTGCGGCTTTGGGTCGTATGACTTTAAAGTTGACAGGAAGTCGTAGTTTCATTGAAAATAGTCGGTGACGTATCTTCGTCGAGTTAAGGTTTTCGATCTAGCGGGCTTGCTGAAACTGCTTTTCCGCTTTTGGTAAGTTATTTCACATTTATGGTTCGTGTATGAAACTAATAACGTAACTCAAATTGTGTAGGAATTTTATAAACCGCAAAGATTATTGCGCTATTAAGAAAGTATTTTTCCGGACACTTGCGTTTTGCGTTGTACAAACGTTTGTGGTGTTACGCAGAGAATCAGAATCAATTCGTAAAACTTGACCGTGAACTAATAACACACAGTTGCATAGCTGATGATGAATGCGTCGTACAAGTATATGTATTAGGTTCGTTCGTAGTGCAGTTTGTAACTAGTTTGGAACCGTCAGAACGAGTCGCCCATCCAAGTAATCATCAATTTGGTCAGATGCGTTACATGTAAAACATTCACTGGTGCATATTTCCAACGGTTGCAAACTAGTCAGGACTGCACTACGAACAGACCTATTAACTGCTATGAGATTAATTAAAATCAATATATCGGAACATACCGGTGTTAAAGTACCACCCGATCATTTAAATTTATAATTAGAGGAGGCTATGAATTTTGAATCAGATTGGCAAACTAACTGTTGACAGCTTAATTTGAGTTTGAATTGTCACAGTGACGCTTCAAAATGTTTAATTAATTGCCGGGGGCGAACACTTTGAACATTTCCTACGGTTGTCACTAACACTGTTTCACTTCCTTTAAATTAAAACAATTGAACCCGATGAGAATCCTATAAACGTCAAAACATTTACATAACCTCCAATCTACACCGCGAGTCGATTGGCAAGGTGCACAACCGTATAAAAAAAAATCCGGCCTACTTTGATTATAAATTTAAATGATCGCGTGGTACATAGTATCACACGTAAAACAATTTCTTTTTGCTGTAATATGAATATGTGACACCAAATAGAAATTAACGGTTTTAATCACCTGGCATATTCGCGTAAAAGTTTGATCGAGTCCGAGTTCTCTCTCTCCCCAATAAAACTAACAACTTTGAAATGAGGTCCTGCCGTGCCGCGTCTTTTATTTTCTTTCCAGCAGAACGAGAAAACGTGACGTTTGAGTGCCATTAGAGATCTCGTCGCATAGAAGAAAATTTACGAACCGTCCTACTTCGATTTGTAATGCACTCCGTAAACGGCGATAATCATACTTTTACCCGGTACATTCGCCATCCTTATTTGCGGGTCGCTAATTAATTTCCAAGTTTTTATCTGCGAGAAACGCGAGTTTCCCCGCCGCTGAAACGTGTTGGCCGATAAAAAAATCGCCGAGTAATTAAGAACTCGAAAGCACATTGAAAGCTCCCGCGCGCTAGATTAGGCACGCACGGGGGTGTAATCAAATCGAAAAGGTAGGGATTTTTTTTTTATGAATAACAGCCTCAATCAATCATCCCCCTCTTTATTACTCGTTCGACAGGTCGTCGTTTCGATTATTTTATTTCTGCTCGGGGTTTCAGGCCATGAATTAGATTAAAGAAACGTCGAGATTCCGTCCGTATAATCGGACGGCCATTTTTAATTGCCACGGGACGTTTAACGAGGGAAAACTGCTCCAGTTGAATTGCGAAATAATTAATTAAAGCCTTCGTCTGGCGGAGACAGAACTATCAGCGGCAATGATCGGTGCTGCTCGTTTTGCTTCCTTCGTGGCAATTAGAGATTGATTGTATCCGTCTGTTTTAATTTGCTTTAATTCTGCACTGTAGCGTACTAAAAAATTGCACCGTGCTAATAATTTAATTGCTACAATTTAATGGTCAATCTGTTATCTGGCCCCTACACACGTGCAAGCACGCTCGTAGACTTCCTCGAGGGGCAATAAAAATTAAAACAAGAAATAAAGTTCATTTTTTTAATTATATGCCGATCGTATAGATCTGTGTTAAGAAAATATACGACGAAATGACATGACAAAAGCCGCAAAAAATGACCTGTAGATGCTTAAACAAGAAGCAAGTCAATGACAATAAAATGAATTCCCATATTTCAAAAAGGTATTCAGGTGCATGATGATGTAATAAATTTAATTGTAAAAACGAGCATCAAAAAGTACTAAGTATTCCAATTAGATTTACAAATCGTAGGAACATCGGATTAGCTAACCATAATGTCTAGATTCATCTCAATTATAAACGAATTATGTATGTGTAAAGTTAACTACACAAATTTCTATATGTATGTAATTGCTGAGCTAACGTATAGCTATTATGTATTATGCGATCTCTGTAGTATACAGTGCTGTTCATAAAGTACTTGCATAAAAGTGAAGTATTTACCAAAAGATCAAAAGTACCGTAAAGAACATTCTTGAACAAATTAGACATATTTACTTTTTATTACTTTATTATGCAAAAAAAATAAATAAATGGAAACAAATTACATTTATTTATAAAAAGCGTTAGTGCAATAGTCTTTAAATAGTTTTTAAAAGAAAATTCCTATTATTTTTCGGTTTCTTATTGAACACATATCAAATAGTGAGATGATGTTTGTTTTTCAATAATTTATGACAATACCTTAATTGTAAAAGCAAGTAAAGTGATTTTTTTTTAAATAAAATACTATACTGATAATTACGTACATTTAATTTTGTCTGAATGCATTTTTGGGCCAAATTGTAAATGGTCATGTGATTGCATTGCTTTTTGTTTTTCGATGGTGGTATCATGTATTTTGTTTTAAATAAAGCATGTAGAAAAAGGAAACGGGCATAATTTTGATCACTAAATGAATTTGACGTCAGCATCTAGGTTGACGACGTCATTATTTAGGTTAAAGACGTCATCATGTAGGTTATTTTGTTTTCAATTTTTAAAAATGTAGAAGAATTTTGATCACCAAATGAATTTGATGTCAACATCTAGGTAGATTACGTCGTCATTTAGTTTGATGACGTCATCCTTTAGATTGATTTGTTTTAAACGAAAGAATGTATGTAGAAAGAAGCAAGCAGACGTAATTTTTAACACTAAAATAAATTGTACAACATTTTTAATGTTTATGTTGAAAAATGTGCTCTAGATAACTTCTGAAAATAAAGAAGACAGAAAGTCGCCATTCCAACCTAGGTTGAAGACACCATGATATAGGTTACTTTGTTTTGAATAAAGATTGGAAAAGCAAACAGGCGTAATTTTTATCACTAAATGAATTTGACATCAACATCTAGGTTGATGATGCCATTTTTTAGGTCAACGTTTAGGTTGAGGACGTCATCATCTAGGTTATTTTGTTTTAAATAAAAAATAATGTAGAACAAAGCGAACAGATATAATTTCTATCACAGCAAAATTAGATTGATGACGCCATCATTTAGATTGACGACGCCATCTTTTAGATTGATGACGTCATCATCTAGGTTATTCTGTCGTAAATAAAAGTTGAAAAAAAAAGGAAACAGACGTAATATTTAACAAAAATTTAGTTGCTATTTAATATTTATCATTAAATGAATTCGACGTCAGCATCTAGGTTGATGACGTAGTCATTTAAGTTGATGATGTCATCATTTAGGTTGTTTTGTTTTAATCAAAAATGGATTTTTTCGTTAGAAAAAAATTGTGCAGAATGAAGTCTGGTTTAAAGTTCCAGTTTAACACCTGAAAATCAAGAAGACAGAAACTCGCCATTCTGACGTAGGTTGATGACATCATTATGTAGGTTGATAATATTATCATATATGTAGGTTATTTTGTTTTAAATAAAAAAAAAACGTAGAGAAAGGCAAACAGACATAATTGTTATCACTAAATGAATTTGACGTCAGCATCTAGGTTGATGATGCCATCTTTTAGCTTAATGACGTCAACGTTTAGGTTGATGACGTCATCATCTAGGTTATTTTGTTTCAAATAAAAAAGAATGTAGAACAAAGCGAACAGGCGTAATTTTTATCACGAATTTAACGTCAGCATCTAAGTTGAAGACGTTAGCATCTAGGTTGATAACGCCATCAGTCAGGTTGATGACGTCATCATCTAGGTTATTTTGTTTTACATTAAAGAAACGTAGAGAAAAGCAAGCAGACATAATTGTTATCACTAAATGAATTTAATGTCACCCTCTAGGTTGATGACGCCTATCATTCAGGTTGCTGACGTCATCTTTTAGGTTGATGACTTCATCATCTAGGTCATTTTGTTTTAAACGGAAACGAATCTTTTCAAAAAAATTTACGTTAGAAAAAATTGTGCAGAATCATGTCTAGTTTCAAGTTCTAGTTTAACATTTGAAAATCAGGAAGACAGAAACTCGCGATTCTAACCTAGGTTGATGACGTCATCATCTAGGTTGATAAACTCGTCATCTAGGTTACTTTGTTTTAAATAAAAAATGTAAATAAAACAAGCGGACGCAATTTTTATCACTAAATGAATTTGACGTCAGCATCTAGGTTGATGACGCTATCATTTAGGTTGATGACTTCAACATTTAGGTTGATGTCATCAGCTAGGTTGATGACGTCATCATCTAGGTTACTTCGTTTTAACGAAAAAAAGTAGAAAAAAGCAAACAGACGTAAGGTAGAAATTCCCAAAACTAAAGCAGTTATAATTTCACGCGCTTAAAAATACGAGGGGTATTCAAAAAATAGTACACTTTGCACTAGTGCACATGCAGATGAGAATTTCTAGCGTCTTTTCGCTCAAAATTGCTTCTTCCCTATTAATTAATTTTTTTATGGTTTTTCGCAGATCTTAAATCCGTGCACGCGATTTTTATTTTTTATTTTTTTGTTTTGTTTTCACTAATCTTAATGTTCAAATAATGTCGAAACAAAAACATTTAGAAATTTGAGTTTTTTTTTGTTCATTTGGTAGTTACCCACATTTTTCGTAATTTGCAAATATCTCTTTTTTTTGTGATTAATGCACAAACTGGTCAACATTTTTTTCGCAAAAGTATAATAAAGCGTTTTCTCATACGTTTATGCAAATTTTATGAACAAACACTGTATATAACAAACCCGTAAAAGTAAATAAATACAAGAAACACCCAAGCGTCTTCAAGCTCAGCACTTGCTTTAAAATTTTTGTATTTCAATTTTCATTTTTGTACTGAAACCACATAAGTACTTTAGTCAGATTGCATCTCACTCTAACTTTACTTAATTTTCATTCATCAGTCTGTAACTAATGCCGTCGGTATTGCACGAAATACAGTGCGATCAATAATGACTGCCCGTGCCGCTACTTTCGTACTAGGATATGCCACCTTTTGATAAAGGAGGACTTGCATTAGAGAAGATTTACTTGAAATTACGAAATATTGGTTGCTTTAAAATAACTTTGCATAGTTAGTAGTTAACAAATAATATCAACAAAAAAATGTCACTAGCGATTGCCAGTGAACAGAAAGTGAATTCAGACAAACAAAATTCACTAAATTTCCCCAGAATTCCCCAGGTTCTAACTTCAGGTTATACAGTTGACGTAAAACGTAACTCGGACTTGAATACTGATATAATCCTTCTTGGAAAGTAGTTTTTTCTCGAGACAATCTTTATTGATCACATTGTATGCAAACTTTGTAATAGCGGGCTATTCATATTCCTAATAGATTCTCACATTATAATTAATAGATGTCGCCATCATAACTTTGTTTATGCAATTGTAGTGCGCCCTTTTCAAACTTTCTACAATATTTCACATGTTATTTTATAATTCTGCAAACTAATAATAATTTTGACGTCTAACTAGAATTTAGGACAATAGATGGCGCTAAATTAATCAAAATTGTCGATTTTAGGTTAAAAATTGTCAATTTCGTTTTCATATATGTATAAAAAAAAGAAAAATTAAAAACGCAATTTTGAGTTGGCCAAAAAGTAATTCTGTTTTTTTTTTTCTCTCTCTCTAATAGGGTACAATACAAATGTTTTGAAGTGTAATTACATAATTTTAAATTACAAAGGCGTGACTTGACAGCTGACAGTGCAAGTGCAAGCTTGTTTTAGCGCTAATTTCAAAATAGAAAAGGAACATTTTCGTCATATTTTTACAAAGGTGATGTAATTCTTACCAAACCATTATTTTCTAAATTCAAGACTGATGAAATTTCCCCTTGTTCTCTCTTCTACATTTTTCAAATTAATTTTTTTCTAATTCAATAAAATTACTATAGTTATAGTCAGTGCGAATCTATTAAAGATAAAATGGCATTTAACAACTAAAGATTTACACAAAAAAACTTCAGCAGTGAACGATACAATAAAATGATATCAAATAAAATGTTATAGGCAATAATGCAAAATAAATGTTAATTGCTATTAAAATAAACAGAGAAATACATATATCAAATAGAATGATATTGAACAATGATATTCGAAAATGCTTTTTGTTAATTATTATTGAATTAAAGCAAAAACGTTATTTTTAGTCGAGTTTGATTACTCTTCCCATAATCCAAAAATTAAAGGGCATTTGAATTTAAAAAAAGAAATGTTGTCGACTTCGCTTGCGATTAACAATAAATTTATTAAAACAACTGAAAAGCAGCAGCGGACAGAATTTTTATTCTTCTTTTTATTCTAACGAAAACCGAAAACAAACTTTCAGGAATAAATTAATTGATTATTCACGAAAAATAAACCGGACTATGAAAAGAAAAATCAGCGACGAGAACAACGCGTTGAAAACGGAACTGCTGTTTCTCCGGAGGCTTTTAATGCCTTCCGTATCAATTTTGGGAGAGATGGTTAGCGTCACGTGAACCAATTAAATTCGAAATTTCTGTCCCGCTTGAAGCTTCTAATCGAAAAGTAGCTTCCGCGAGATGGCAGATAGGTGAGGTTTTTATTATTTTTTCCGTGCAACCGCTGCTGTCTTACAGTTTGATGATTCTGCAAGAAAAGTACTGAATTGTTGATTCATCGGTTTCTACCGGCGTCAGAGGAGATAAGAGCGAAGCTTTTTCCCGCGTAACTCTATACTCGACACATTTCTAAATCGCGCCGGATTTTTTTATTTCTGCAAGCTGAAATTTCCATTTCGTTTTGAATTTAATATTTTCTAAGGTACAGCCTCCTTTGTTCCAATTCTTTTCGTGGCAACTCAATTTTTTATGACTTTTATGGAGCGATTCTGCTCATATCTGTAGCAACTGAGACCTGTAAGCCTATAAGTCAATTATTAACACTGTAAGATAATACCACAGAGACTTACGAATCACCCTAGGGACCTAGGAGAAATCATACCTTCCATAGAACTTCAAAATTCCATATTTTAATAACTCAGTTACAGGTTTACAGATCTTACGGTTGCTACAGATACGAGCAGAATCGACACATTAATTTAAAAACAAAATGAATTTTCCTTACAGTATTTCCGGGTTCTAAGTGCCAATTCACAATGGACGTAAGCTTAAGAAATACGTAAAGATAGTAGATACATAAATGCAAATTTACGGTATGTTCGTCAATTCTTACGTCAATTAGTACTCTTGTAATGGTTAATAATGAGTCTCGTTCCTTTTTTTAGTACATATATAAAATTGATTGACAAACATACTGAGAATTTACATTTATGTAACTACTGTCTTTACGTATTCCTTATACTTACGTCCATTGTGAATTGGCACTTACACCAGCAACATCAGATTTTCATTTATTTTATTCTTTGCCAAAACGCCTTGGATGATGAACCCTTCACTGCTGGTGAGGATATCAAATCGTCTTGTAACGTTTTTTTTTGTTTTTGCTGGGAAAGGTAAGATCTTTTTTAAATGACAAATCATAAAGTTGCCTAAAAGATGACCAAAAAGTAATCGAACAAAATGGACAATATATTTTGGTAAGTTGCTCCATGATTGATATTAGTAACCAGAAATTTAATAAAGAAGATTTAGGATTTGTCTTAGGTTTACTAAGAACCGCACTACGTTTTCTTAGTAACCCTAAGACAAATCCTAAATTTTCTTTATGGACAATATATTGTTTAATAAAGCTTTTATTTCCTATGAAAAATTCACCTTTCAAATTAAGGGCGAATTTATTGAATTTTTGTACGGTTTTACGAAATTGCTAAAATCTATAGGTGGGCCAAAAAGTAATTACATATTTTTCTATGTATTTACATACCGGGTGATTTTTTAAATTTTTTTTTATAAACTGTTGCCATGGAGTTTAGCTTTACTGTAAAACCACAGCATAAGTAATTACCCAGTAGCGTCACTTAAACGTCAGTGTCAAAAAAGGCGGCCATACTGTTTGATACCCTTATGGAAATGTAATTTAATTTGCAAATCGGTACGTATCAAACAAAACGGCAAATGTGACAGTTATACTCGAGTGACGCTACTGTGGTAAAACGGCATCAAGGAGTGCAATGACGTATTTTTCACTTAAAACTAAGACATGCCGTCCAGATTTCATGGCAAGAGTTCATAAAAAAAAAAATTTAAATCACTCGATATAAAACGCAATTACTTTTTGACCAACATGTAGATATTAGGAACTTCATAATAGCGTAGCAAAGTTCGTAAATAATAACAGACTTATCACAAAGGTAAATGCTAAATAACATTCTAGTATCAGGGATGCCAACGCTAAATCTACGTCATGGCCAATGTAACTCATTTTTATTCGATCGCACTATATATTAGTTACATACGTGTAATTTCCGTTCTTTTATAATTATTTTGGTATCAAGTACCTACTGCACATACAAATATTTTACATGTTTATTATTTTGTTTGTTATATTCTCTATAGGAATGAAAATCAAGAACGGCTGGTGTAAGAACCATTTTTGTAATACCTGGGTTTTTACATGGTCAAACAAGTCTACCAACTTCAACACGATCTAATCACTATTTAATAAAAGTATTGTGGACTTGTTGCAGTTTTCTATTTTTCATAAAATAAGAATTTATTTCTCTTAATATAGTATGTTCTATAAAATAACGTGAGTGTGAAAGTTGGCAAACGCGATAACAGTTTAATCTTTGACACGTATTGATAATAAAGAAGTGAAACTCGCAGTTTTACGAATGTGGAAGGAATTTGAAAGGATCTTGAATATCATCTTGGAGGAAGCTCTGAGAATCTGTAATAAAATAAAAATTCCCCTACACATCTTTTCCAATTAATGAACTTTATTTCATTTCTGTTACTTTAGAATCCTTCATATACAAGAAAGCACCTGCTTTTGATACTTTTAAGATTGGAATTTGTTGTAGCGGCTTTGTTTTTAATGCTGTATTCTTATCTTTGCTTCTATGATTGGGAATTTTATTTTTTAATGTTTTTTTTGACAATACATGATTCAATTTTCTACACAAATTTTATTTGTACGGTAAATTGTATCAAAATTTCAATTGAATTGAATTTCAATCAGGAAAAATAATTTTTTTTTAAAGCTGGTTCTTGTCCGATGAAAATTGTATCACAAACTACACTAATTAGTGTCCGTTTAAAAGAGTTTGTGATACTAAATTTTTTGTAGAAATTTAACCAAATCTTGTACAAGAAATAGGCTAGTCTAAAATGGTCTTAATATATGTTTTGCAGATGTTTAAATTTAAAATATCCGTAGATTAACAACTCGGGTTATTATAATCCTGTTCAATCTTTACTCTATAAGTACTCATAATCAGATCTGTTTTGTTTCTTCTGAAGATTTAATGTAATGGCGTTTGTGGGCCAAAACCTTGCATTTATCTCGGATAGAAACAACTTGAATCAGCCACCACACCAGATGCACTCTTTCACATTCCACTGTGGCAGTAAATTATTCGCTGTCGTTGGCCACACGCTGAAAATAGCTCATAATTCAAATAATAAATAATTACCTTGTCGTCATACAATTGCATTCAATGTAAACCCAAGAGGAGAGCGCGTCCGTGTGTGCCAGTTATTAATCCTTTTGCATCTGTATAATTTTCTGTTTTTAATGGTAACACAGGAAACTACAACGTTTTAATTTTATGAATGCTTATATGCTTTTTCATCCCGTTCACACATTTTTTTAACTTGATATATTTGAAACGACTATAACCTGTGTAAAAGTGTAAGTTTCACTTTCTCCTAATTTTTTTTTCCTCTATGAAATTAACAACTGGCATGTTACCGAAGTAGCCGAAACTTTTAAATTCAGTTCTCAGCGCACGAAACGTTTTTGCTTGATGGCGTGAGAAAGGTTACTAGTTTCCTAATTGATTAATATGCGTTGTGTATGCCTGAAGATCATTTCTTCGTCTCATATAATCTCCGCTGAACTAGTTCATGATTCGGATTTGTTGGCATAATTGGCCTTTTTTGCGCCGCCCGACAAATTTCATGTTACAGACTTTCATATTCCCAGAAAGGGGACGCACTAATGCCTTATGGTATATGTATATGCTCGCAGGAACGAAAGCTACTTTTATAGTTTCTTGTCGAGAACGAGAAGTGAACGCAAAAGAAAAAAAATCCAATCATCAAAATAAAACAATTTTGTACTTTATAAAATTATAATTAGGTAAAAAAATTGTCTTGTAAACGGGGTTTACGAATAATTGGGGACATACTAATTTCTTTACTGAAGTATTCAATTTCCGTATTTCTTACTGTGTACTCACTTGAATAGCTCATTTATTATACTAGAAAATAAAACAAATATTTATTTAAACAATATGGCACGCTTTTACTTTTTAGAGCCACCTGTTGTCATTACTAACAATAAGCTACAAACATCGAAGGCGGATAACAAAGTGCAAATTGTTGTTGGTTTCCATGTACAATGCAAGTACATATATTATTTACAGGGTGTCCAAATGTATGAAGCCCAAAGTTTCAATCTAAGCATTGACGTTTCGAAATTGCAACAGATGTTATCAATAACTTTGTAATGTCAACTGTATTTTGCTTTGTTATAAATTGCTGGCGCTCAGCTTTTACCTTAATTATAATTGCCTTCGTGAAAGGTAAAATTGCTCGACCAAAAAGTGTATCAAAATGCAAGTGCCATCAGAAGAGAGCAGTTAAGAGAGGAAAGAAAGTTGTAAATTCTGTGGCGTATCTGTACCATGTGTGTCAACAGGGCCAGAAGCTTTTAAAAGTCAAGGGCAGAAGCTTTTAAGAGTTGGCAAAAACTAGTAGGTTTTAAGCAGGTGAGTTCTTGTCGAGTACAGGTGAACAAAGGTGAGCCCTTAAGGTTTGAAGAACAGATTAAGTCACTTCTTCAACAACAGTTCACCTGCATTCTACACGAATCACCTGTTTTGCTTGTTGTCTTCTCTTCAGACTTCCACATCGCCAAAAAAAAATTAATGCCATGATCTAAAATTCTTTAACAAAAGGCATGATGAAGTATTTCGTGAGATTAGAAGGCAGATTCGTAGTATTTCGTGAGATTAGAAGACGGATTCGTATCCAGGTCTTTGCCAAAGTTGCCAAAGAGGTTAGATGCCACTTAGCACGTAGGGTTGGGAAGTCTATAGGACCTGATTCAGATCTTAGATCTCCTCTTCAGACTTTCACATCGCCAAAGAAATAAATGTCATTTAAAGAAAGTTAAGACGATCTAAAATTCTTTAATAAAAAACCTGATGAAGTATTTCGTGAGATTGGAAGGCAGATTTGTATCCGGGCTTTTGCCAAAATTACCAAAGAGGTTAGATGCCACTTAGGGAAGTCTACAGGACCTGATTCAGATCTTAGATCTTCTCTTCAGACTTTTACATCGCCAAAGAAATGAATGCCATTTAAAAAACATTAAGACGATCTAAAATTCCTTAACAAAAGGCTTGATGAAGTATTTCGTTGGATTGGAAGGCAGATTTGTATTGAAGCCTTTGCCAAAATTACCAGAGTCTGGATGCCACTTAGCACATAGACTTGGGAAGTCTGCAGAACCTGATTCGGATCTTAAATCCCCTCTTCAGACTTTCACATCGCCAAAATATGAATGCCATTAAAAAAAATTAATTCTTTAACCAAAGGTATGATAAAGTATTTCGTGAGATTGGAAGGCAAAAAGTACCAAAAGTACAAAAGAGGTTGAATGCCGTTTAGCACATAGACTTGTGAAGTCTACATGACCTAATTTTGGATCTTAGAGAAGTTGCGGAAAATGACCGGGAGGTCTTCAAAGTTAATGCCAGTTTTCGTTCAACAGGACTGTAGAGACTCTGAGTTTTGACCTAACGTTTGAACTCACGTGTTAATAACCTTTCTTGGCAAGTAACTGAGGAAGTCGCCTGAAGAAGACCTTCCGGTTATTGTCCGCACCCTGCCAAAAAACATAGCACCCTTCCCTTTCTTGGGCCTCTCTGGATAGCACATGTCATTAAAGCATCTTGCCAATTATTATTATTTTTTTTTAATATTGAAGGTCTTCGTAACAAAATGCTCTTTGCACTTTTAGAAAGAAATTGTTCTTACTTGACCTTAAAAGTACATATTTAGAATTATTTTCGTTTCCATATAGGGTGTTTACCCAATCATTACCCGAATTGAATTGGTTGTCTTGTACAGCACTTTCTGGAGATTAAAATTTAAAAAAAAAATTCTGTCTGGCGACCAATGGCATTAAATATCATTTACTTTTTTTTAATGAAGATTTTCTGATGATATCAGGATACTTACTTATCCTATTTATATACATACATATCACTGTCAACATTGTTATCTCTCTTTGCTGTCTCCTTTTATTCGGCGCTTCCGGAAGCTCGTCACGCCAGGCAGATATCGAAGGGGTCGCTTGAATCCGTTAGGGTGAAGGGGCCGGACGTTATTTTAACAGCCCCCCCCCCCTCATTTCGTCGATTGTACGTATGTACTTTTGTACGTATGGAAGTACTAAGATAGAATAGGTATACGTCCACGCGTTCGAACTTGGACTACTTAGGAAGGTCGGCCAATAGGAAAGCAAACCCGAGCTGACGGTATCAGAAGCTACGTGTTTACCACAGTGTTAAGTTTGCTTGCTTGCTTGCTCGGCGTGACTCACCGGAGTCTCCCTGTAATTAATTTGTGGGTGTGTTGGTTTGTTGAAAGTCTCCTCCAGTAGTGCGCGAACCAAGCGATAACGAACAGTGTCCGTATTAAAAGTGGTCCTTGTGTATTTTCCAAGCAATACCTCAAGTGTACCTAATTAAAAAAACGAAAGAGAGAAAAAAAATTAAAAAATCGTTCGAGTAAATAATGCAGGAAGGTTAGTACGTGCAGAGGGAAAAGTCGCTCGGACCAGTCGTATTTAATATGATAGGGTTGACTTGTTGCTGGTTATTGATTGTAAAGTAACTGCATGGAATTTAAAGGTCAGCCTTGATTCTTAACTAGTTTTCTCAAATTTCTTTAAGACAAGCTGTTTGCACCTCCCCGCTAATTGAAAACTCGGTTACTAATTGACTCGTTTGTGGCGTGTCTAAATCACGCCTATTTTTAGTCGGTTTCGAAATTTTTGCTTCCTAGACACCTACTACATCCTTGACCTGTGAGACATTTCCCGTACTCTGGGAATTTGGGAAAGCGAGGTAGAAAGAATCCCACCGTATTTAAAAATCCCAGATCTTATAACTCGAGTGTTTTCAACACCAATTGGTTGGTTCTCATAAATTGGTAGGCAAGTTTTTTTTTATTACGTATAATTAGCATCAACTTGAACTTTGATATTAAAATATTGTAATTAGGAAAGTACATTTACACGAAATTAAAAATAACATGGCACATTTTTCATGACCTACCTACATAACTACTATAAACAATTCCGCGTCAGATTTATAAATTAATTAAAAAATTTGGCATTCGTGTATTACATTGTTAAATCAAATTCCGTGTGGCTTTTATTTGTATGTATCAATAAACCGGAAGTGATGAAAAGGGAGCGCACAATTAAAATAACGCTTTAGATTCGAAAGCTTATCGAAAAGTTATTACCCGAAATGGATCGATTATTCGACAGTGCCTAGCTTCGTGTAAAAGAAACTCACCCAGACTATCCAAAACTCAAGAAGTACTTCGTGGTGACAGTGTTTTTTAATGCCGGCCACTCTTCGGATAAGGCCACATATTTGTTGAAGGCGATGGACGTGCTTATTCCCAAACATGTTGCCCGTCCAAATTAATAATCAATTTTGACCTCTATTGAGAAGTTTTGAGATCATTAAGAACGAAGGAAAATATGAAACGACCTCTTCACCACGACATTGGTCCCATTCACTTCGCATTGAGGTCCAGCAGCACATTGGTCGTTGCACATCCAAATCCCTCTTTGATTCTAAAAATTAAAATCAAACTCAAGGAGAGGATTTCGAAATCGTGAATCAAGCAAAACCGAATGGCTCAACAGCTACAAGAAGAGGCGTTCCAAGAGGTGTTGTGAAATCGCAGGGAAAATTAATTGCCATTTGTAAATAAATAAGAGAAGTCTTACATTTTTTTCCACAATTTGGAAGTACAACCTAGTTGAGAAAAGAAAAGGAAAAGGGATTCCACAACAGGGGCATCAAGGCCAAGGAGCTGGAAGAACCCCTAAAAAATGGGGTAGGCAGAATGGGATTATGGTTAAGACCAATATTCCTCCATCCTTGTTATGTATGTTAGGACTTCTTCTGTTAATCACTTTCGTTTTCTTTATTTAATCAACGAAAGAAGATGACGTCCAGCTGCACCTAAATAGAAGAATTTCAGCCATTTTTTTTAAAACGCCTCAAACCAGAAGAGCTGCTTGCATTTTACTATTTTATTACATAGCAAAAAATAGAGCTGGAACTTTTTTTTTCTTCTACTACTTATTTGAAACTGTGCCGTTCGACAGGAACTTCAAATTTAGCTGCGAACTCGAGTGAGAGTAAAGTTCTGGACGTTCGTGTAAATCATCTTGCATATTTCCTAGAAAATGAAAAGCGTAACGTGTAATTGTTTATGTTATCAAGTCTATAAATATTAGTTTTGATGTGCGTCATAATTCGTTTATAAACGAACAGATTACGGTAGCTATCAGTCAAGGAAATGTCTAAAAAAAAAGTAATGTTAATTCCGAGAAGCTCCCATCTAATGCCCACTCATGAAATAAATTTATTTCTTTTGGAAAATACGAGTATAGCGAATTGTTACAGTTTCTTTTTTCCAAAAGTTTGGAACGTGTTCTATTGTTACGAATTCGAGGTTCAAAGAAACTAATTGTCGGTTAAATTAATTTAAATCTCGCGCCCAGTTCGGCTTTTATACAGGTTTCATCTTTCTAGAATTGTCTAGTACAGCACCATATTGAGCGCACGTCGAACCTTCTGGAATCACCCAAGAACCTAGACGATGACAATTTAAAGAGTAATTTATTGTTAGTATTAAAGAAATCGTCATTCAACTAATATTTGTAAACTTGTAACTTATCAAAGTGAACTGGCCTTGAAATATTTATTTCGCCTTGTCCTTGTGGTTTTCAACCGTACGCCTTGCTAGGTCTGGTTATTGCAGTGTTATACAATTACTTGAATAAACATCTCATTAAAACTCTTCCTGCAAAGATTTTTATGGTGCAGGACGGAATGCAGAGACGGAACCAGTCAAGGTTGGCCGATGGGGCTCGACCAGGTGACCTTATTAAATCTCTAGTTTGCGTTTTTATTTCTCAATAAAAGTGAAATAGGTTTCTCGAATATTCGAATACAAAACTAACTCTTGCTCTGCAAATTTAATCGATTGCCAGTTCGTTATTAAACCGATCAATTCGGTTGAAGTTCGTTCAGATTTTTCGAAATCATTTTGAAATTTTGCTTTCTATTTTATTAAATCGTTTAAATCGGTGAAACTCGGTCACATCTAAAGATAAATGAAATTATTTAGTATTTAGATATTTATCGGTAAAATACAATATGTTTTCCTGAACTGTATACATATTTTATAAGACATGCTATAAATTATTCATTCGCATCAAAAGTGTAAATCTGATTTGATGAAATAAGTACATACAGTATGAGCATAAATGTTTGAGGACAAGTTGAATTTCCCGCGTCTGTATCTAGTAATTTTTACTCTTTGTGTGTGGCCGTCCTGAAAAATTAATTTTTGTTTAGTGTCGCCTGTGTAAATTTTGCAGCCGGCTCCAAGAATTTATAAGACAAAATGGGACGCGTTTGCCTAATGTACCTGTCTGTAGTTATTGCCGCTTCTTGTATTTAAAATAAACAAATTACTTGCCTATTTTTTTTTTGTAACCTATGCATTTGACCAACTTAAGAAAAATATTGGAAGGCGGGAAATTCAACTTGTCCTCAAACATTTATGCTCATACTGTACAGGGTGATTCTTGAATAGGTCGACGAAAAAAGAGACTTACGTTTTTGAAAGCGTAAAATAAACGTTTATGGTGTGACGCAGAGAATCAGAGTCGTTCAGTCGTAAAACTTGACAACTTACAATTTAAATTAAAATTAAAGAAAGATGCTAGGAATTCTTAACAGGGAGATTTGAATTGTTTTCGTGTTGTAGTGATTTATTTGTTTACCTGTCAAAGCATGTGTTCAAAACGGGGGCGTCGTTTTCCTTATTTTATACAACTTGTACAGAATCATTTACTTCAGGTGATTCGCATGCATTTGTCATGTAAATGTATTAGAGTTCATATTTCAGCTGATCACGTCAATTCCGTTTAAAGGTCAAGTTCACGCCCGTCGCCGCGGCGTAGCAATCATAAAACTATAAAACACCTTTATGACTGTATGTATTTCGTTCATCTCTGGCCCTTTTAAATATTTCTTTCTATATCATCTTTCCCAAATTCTATGATGTCTATTCTTTCAGCACTTTTTATTTATCTGTCTATTAAAGAATCCCGCTGTATGTATATCGTCTGGGTGCTTATTTTTAATCGCCATATGTTTACAATCTGGCCGGAAGATAATTCACAAAAAATAATTATTATTATTACAAACAGGCAGTAAAAAATCGCTAGAAATTACCAACAACCGTATCTTATGTCAGAAATTCCTTTACCCGCTCGCTGCTTTCATTATGCGCATACATTACCTGCCCAATTTACTGATAAATGAACGGTATTTCGCGCAGGTTAAGCTCGCTTAAATAATAATTAATTAATAACATTTCGCAACGTCCGCTGAATTAACCGGCTACACGGCGCGTTGCGTAACGATTTTTGTAAATCATTGTTGTGCAAAGCCGCTCCGGCGTTTTACTTTCGAAGCGTTCCAGGCACGGCTTATTAATAAGTTAAAAGTTGACGTTAATGTTTAAACTTTCTAATGCACGAACGCGATCGTAGGCCCCGACCTGGAGTGAGACTGACGTAAACAATATAGTTCGAAATCGATTGCCCAACTCGCCACTAGCAAAAAAAAAACATGGACGGGGGAATTGTTAATCATTAATTACAAACGAGGTTGAATGTTGAATTCATTTATTAAATTCCGTCAACTTTTATTAAAATCGACAAAAAAAATTGATCTTTTAACAGTTTGTCATAAGTCATAACCAGAGAGCGGATGCTCCTAGTTACTTAAAAGGAAGTCGATTCCAATTTTTAATCATCTTCAAATTTTGGAAGGCATATTGAAGAGGTTTCGTTTCTCTCCGAGCGACCCCCCGCCCCCCCCCTACTTAATGTCAAGTTACACGTCTTAAAGTGGACAGGAGCATGTAGTAATCGCGCAAAACATCGCCTCCGTGCTTAATTAATTAACTCGTCGCATCAGACTTCCTTTCCTCGCGTCTAATTAACTTAATTTGATGCAGCGGGCGGATAAGGATCGAATTACAATCCTCCGGAGATCCCTCCCCGTTTATAATTTCATGTTAATGTGATAAATTGCGTGTAACTCGATACGGATGATGGCTGCTGCTGCTGTAAATAAAAGATAATCACATTAGCTGACTGTCTGCGACTGACAATGGAGTGTTGACGATCTGTTTTGCTTTATAAACAGAGAAAAAATCCGTCGACAATTAATAAGTGTATATGAAATCTTAAAAATACTGATTTATAAAAAACGATTATCACTAAAATGATTTTCAAGGAAGTCTACAACAGGTTGGGTCTGTACTTGTGTGCGCGAGCTGTATAGTAGGTATGTGAGGTCAACTGCCTCTTTAACTACTGTCGCTAGGCTTGACAACTAAACACACACTACTTTTTAGCACGGCTTGAGTTCAATGCACGTGATAGTTCCGTATTGATTTGGTGGCAAAATCGAAGTCCGCCAAACAAGTTCCACAAATTCCGTCCGGCCTTGCTTCGTACAATTTCTCCTTTGGTGTCCGAGGTTAAATTAAAATTATGTATGTCTCGGACGCTTCTTTCTCCATTCGATCGGCAAATTGTTTCATTAAGGGCACATCTATTAGGAGGAAAAAAAAACTAACCAAGGCACTTTGAGGCAGACGTTCGAGACATTTTTGATTGTGTCTGGCAAACACACGGTTTAAACCATACATTGAGCAAAATTTTACTGTTCCAAAAATGACGAAAAATCATGAAACTACATATTTTATTTTCTGAAACACCAAATTTTCTTTTCATTTTTAATTTGGTCGTCTTTTTCCTTTGCAGTTTCATTTAAAATTCACGAGTAGAAACAATATAGTGTGTTATTAAAAAACCGTTTAAAAACTGTAAGGATTTTTAAACATATTTTTATTATAGTAAACTTAAGCATCATTTATTAATTTATCATATGCGTTTAACTGTCAAAATTCGAATATGACAACAGAGAAAATTGGGAATTAAAATTTGCAAACATTTTCAATGTAATTAATTGGATAATGTAATAAAGTTGCACATTAATAATTTTTAAATAAAATATTAAATGCAAGACTCTTACAAGCTAAGACGGAAAAATAATATTTTTGTACGAAAAACGGATTTTGATGTGGATTAGGTTTCCTTTGAAAATTAAAAAATGTTAAATTTTAGTAGCATATTTATGGCCTATGCCACTGAATACTACTACTACTGCGTAGAAGATTAATGTAATTACTAAAAAAATACGATATTTTATTAAATAGAAATGTCAATTTTTAATAATGATTTTTTTTTTTCATATACAAACTGAGAAAATCCAAAATTAAATGCGCAAAATACAGGGCGCGGCAAAATGGTTGCCTCGTTTTGGGATGTGAATAAAAACTAAACAAAACAGGATAAAGAGATAAACCTTTAATTTTTGAAAAGTAATAATCGCGGCATCATAATATTCTCCAAATAATTCGATCCAACTTTCGTAACGCGGTGCTGTGTCTGCGTACCAAACTGCTGGGAGATCAAAATACAGATGCTTTCCCTGTATTCATGTTCCCTGAGTTCTTCTGGTTCTTAGTCGGCCGGAAGATTTTCTGGACAGAAAAACGATTCGTCGGTGGACTTCAAACTTCCGTCATGAGGCCGCACATTTGTGTAGTGAGTGTTTGAGGGTTTTTGGTCGGCCAGAAAATTGTCGGCTAAGTATTGAACCCATTCAGAAGTTTGAAATCCATCGACGAATTGTTTTCCCATCCAGAAAATATTCTGGCCAATCGAGAACCACCGGAACGTAGGGAATAAGTGAGTAGTGAAAGTAACTGAACTGCTATCTCCTAAGAATTCGGCACTCAAACATGCAGCTGCATTTTCAAAAATTAAAGGTTTATTTAGTTTTCTTGTTTCGTTTGGTACACCCTATAAACATTGAAGTTCAATAAAACTCTTCGTTGTTTTCAGTATATTCATTTCCCAACTCATCAATTGCTGTGGCAGACGTCTTTAAACCTTCATAAAAGGAGTGATGAATTGGAGGAATATAGGGCAAAAGTTCAATGAGATTGTCTTTTTTCTTTTTTTCTGTCGGTCTTCCATTTGGGTACAGTAAATCTAAAGAATCTACTGCACTAGACTTTTTACGTTTTGCAACGTTGACTGTGTTAAATAGAACGTCTTTCGAATTTGAGTATTTAAACTGAAAACGATGTTTAGTCTCAAAAGTATATCTCAGCCATTGTATCTTCATCCATTGTACTTTACTTCCTTCTTCACAATTTTTCCGGTTGGTTATTTCATTTTCTAGTTTCTTTGTTGAAAAGTAATCATCTGTAGTCATTTCAATCACTGTAAAGGGCATTTTCTTCCGAGCGGATTTTATAACAGTGACCCAGTGACTTGGTATGAACACGTCTTTGTGCAGTTTTTCTTTTTCATATAACTCGAAATCTTGGTCACAGGGCAGATAGGAATGGCCCGACACAAGAAATTTGTGATCTATTTCACAAATAGAGAATTCTTTTGATGTTGTTATGAAGTCACAAATAAGTGCCATCTTGATATTCCTATTTTGCCCTCCGCATTGGTCACTGTACATAATTAGCTTTTCTCCAGATACAAAATTTTTACAGTAATGCATTAGACTGAGGACTCCTTGACGCTAGACTCATTCCAAACGTACATCACTGCAGTATTCCTTGCTAGATTTAGTTAGTACCAACATATCTAGAAACACCTTACCTAGACAGTAAGTCCAGAACTGACGCTTGTAATAAGTTATGCCTGTCGAAACCAAAGGGGTAGGAAGTGTTTTCATCAAATCAAATAAAATTGCGGTAGTATTATCTTGCAAAGTTGATTCTGTTCCGTCTTTTTTCATTTCTGTTCTTGCCAGTTCTGCTCTGCGTAGGTGTAGCTCTCTTTCCGTTTCTAAAGCTTTCTTTTCTTCGCCTTGAATTACTTTTAACTTATTTTCAAATTCATCACATTTCCGGCAGCTGTCGGTGATTGGTGCATGAAAATGCAAATTAAACTGTGTATTAAAAATATTCCTGAATACATAATTACTAACAGGTGAAATAGTTTGCTGCTTGTAAAGATTGTACATGACTGAGATATTTATATCGGGTCCTAAGAAATAAAGTCTTTCACCGCTTTTCTGTCTAGCATAGGGAACTGATCTATGAATTTCTTAACTTCTGTAACTTTTAAGTTAGGGGTCTTATTAGCTGCCGAATGTCTCCCTCTTTTATCTTTTGGTGGAATGCCATCAGTTTTGTTTCTCAAGACTCTTGTTATTCTGCCATCAGAAGTTTGTAATGTTTGCTTAAAAAAATCTTTGCAAACTTTTACGTCTAATCCATTTTCATTAGGCAAGTAATAGAGTCTAGTAAAATGACGTCTACTATTCTCATTTGAAGTGTAAACTCTAAGTTTACTTTTATTTGCCCAAATAGGTAAGCAGATTGCAAATCAAAATTTGCTATGTTATGGAATTTTTCAAAAATTGCTTTACACTGGTCAGGATTTATTTTTTCCATGCATTTGTTGTTACATTTGCAACACGGATTTTTAAAAATCTTTGCAGGAACAATATTACCTTTTGAAGTCCGGAAGTTCGTTTAAACTTGCGTTGATTACACGCCCAATTAGCTTCTTTTCTAATTCTCTTCCTGCCTCTTTGTGTTCTTGTATGGTCGTCTTCAGATTCTTCTGATGGTTGATACGTTTAATACGCACAGTTTCTAATGGTAATCGTTTATAATCATACGGCTACTGCTGAAAAAGGCTGGTATAAAGTTTAAAGTGGATTATGCAAGTTTTCGGTTAACCATTGGAAAATTAATGCTTTCCATTTAAATAATAATAAAAATGTATTTATTTCGATAAAAAAAAAACAGTGACACCATATCCGTCTATGAAATTGAAATAGCCAAAAAGTAACAGTATTTCATTTCCAAATGACGTAGCACGTAGCATGTCTCTCACAGTAATAAAAACTAAAGTAAATAATTATAAATTACAAATCTGGTAAACCAGTTTTTTAAGCGCCAATCGTATGATAGGAAGAAATACATAACCTCAGAATTATTATAACAGTCTTTTTTTAATTTAAAAATAATATGTAATTAGAACATAACATACCTTCCGCTTCCATGACATCCATTCTAACCACCGTGAGTCTTGGAACAATAGTATGAGAAAACTTACAGTAACGTGATATGTTGAAGCCAACCGTATGTCATGTTACTAAAGTATATAAGTAATAATGGCCTAACCCACTTTAGGCCACTATAGCATGCAATCAAATGTGAAAAACCGTTATTCTAGAACAACATTTACAGTTCCATCTCTTTTGTGTGGAATCGATTCATATGAATCGATTCCATTTAAACACGTAGAATCGATTCGATTCTTTCGATGCATCGCTTGCAAAGAATCGATTCAACTATAAATTGATGCGATTCTGAACATCCCTACGTCCGAGACGTCGATGATTCAATTCTAGCCTGGTTACGCCCATGTATCTTCTCGGTTACTCGCCAGAGTGTTCCGTGCGATTGCTGGAAAAATCGAGAAGAAAAGGATCTCTACTTAATAAGGAGGGAGGATCGGTGGGCTATTCGAATCAATTACTATTTCGAAAGCGATATTTGTGAATATGGCGATTAGTAGAACGTTTAAGTTATAGAAGTGTTATAGTAGAGAAGTCTTATAACCCTCGGTCCTTTACATCCCTCGGGTTATAACACTAGACTTCTCTACCTAGGTGTATAATATGCTATTCTAATGTTATTCTTTTAAAAGTAATTTATTGCACGTTTATTTTTCTAAATGCTTACTGACTTTATATTCCTTTACAATGGAGAGGATTCGCGAGTATTTTCTTCTATTTGCAGGCAAATTCATAATCTCAATAAAATTAGGGACAAGAAACCAATTCTCCCCCGCCCTTCTCAAAAATATCTATTATTCCGCACTTTACTTGGTATGTTGCTCATTTAAATGACCCTCTTTCGGCATTATATTAAAATAAATAAAATTTTGCAAATTTAATTTTTGGTTGCAGCTATTACTTCAATGGAGAGCTTATTAACTATAGAGCTTATTACATGCTGCGTGAAAAATCGAATAAATAATCTCTACAGTTTTTTTTTATCTATTGAATTTAACAACAATGTCCTGCTGTCCTGCATTCTCATCTTATGATTAATATTAATTAATTAATTTAATAATGTGTTTATTTCCCACGGCAACGCTCGTCCATCACTCTCTTACACACAAAATTGATATCAACTTATATCGTTTCTTGTTTATTTTAATCACTACTTCAGTTAAACACGACTTTAATCATAAGATGAGAATATGGGCCATAATCCCGTATTCTAATCTTATGCTTAAAGTCGTATTTAACTAAAGTCGTGATTAAAATAAACAAGAAACGCTACAGCTTTATGACACTTTAATGTGTAAGAGAGTGATGGACAAGCATTGCTATGGAAAATAAAACGTTATTAAATTAATCATGGGATGAGAATTATACAGGGCCATTATACAGAGCCGGCCTTCTAAATGGCCGGGCCCGGGTGCAGTAAGAATTTTAAGCCCAGTATGATTGCATAAGAAACCGAAATTCTGTATAAGAATTTATTATTTCAAAATTAGAAACGCCAGATAGATTATATAATGTGATCAGTGTCTCGTCGCGATTTTTTTACAGTTCTGCTTCTTGATAAATAAATTAATTTTCTCCTTAGTTTTATTTATATTCGGTAGGAAAGATAAAATTCTTTCTGCGAGTGTTTCTTTTTGGTTTGGTTATAATAAATTTAAGTAAGTTGTAAACGAAACGTCCTCGAAATTAAAACTGAAGTGTTCCAAATTTTGGATTATTGGATGAATTCGGATTCAATGTTCGATAAGCAGAAAAGCAATTCATTTGCCTAGAGCAGGGACGGGCACGAGCTCGCCGAAAGCTTGACCCCCACCCCCAATTATTTGCGGCGATCTTGATGTTTCAGACAAACAAGCGCCGGCACATAACTGACTCAGTCGTATCAACGAAATCAAAAACAGAGAGCGCCGAGCGAGTTAGTTCATGTTTGTTTATTAGCGTTTAATAGTGTCGTACAAGTTCGAGACCATTTTAAATTGAAAAACAAACCATTTTTAAACAATATTTATAATAATTTTCGGTTTAATTCAATATGAACAGCATCAAAACGAATACACCGCGCTGCCGCCGTCTACAATTTTATATTTCGTGGGACCAAGCCGCAATCGACACTCGTTTGACCTATTGCTTAGCGTAGTGGGAGATAATTCCCCTTACCATGCCCATGCCTGGCCTAGAGAAACATCAGAAACTAACAAAAGCTTTAAATGTACAGAATACCGTTTCTTCTCTCCTGGAATTAATTTTGACTGTATTGTGTGTATTTTTGTGATTGTTTTGATATTTGATCTCTTTCTCTCCCTCGCCTCGTCGTGGTATCTAGAGAAGAAACATGTCTCGATGAGTTTATGAAATATTGAAACAATAGAATCTACTTTCTTTTAATCTAATCATTTATTTTCAATTCCGTCCGGTCATTACAATGGTATGGAGTACGGGGGCCCCTAAATAGTCCGGGGCCCGGGTGCTTTACACCCGGTGCATCCCCCTTGTGGCCGGCCCTGCCATAATAACCAAAAATTAAATTTGAGAAATTTTAATTTTGTTTTAATATACATAATTCCGAAGATATGAGGTTTTTTTTTTAAATTTTCTGAACAAGTTTAGTTATTGATTCATTCCATTTAACCAAATCTGTATATCTTATATCCGGGTTCCCCATGATGGGAATGTTATCTTGTATACCGGCTGTTTCAAACTGAGTGCACTAAAGGTGAGAGATACAGCATTGGATAATTGGAACTAAAGTTACACCAATCAATGCCTAACTCATATCCAACAATACAATCGTTTTTTTTTCTTACTTGTTCTTGACATATATGTACATATATGAAATATTAAAAAACCGATTTTCTTTGTGCGTTTATATGCGCCATGCACGTCTCTGCGTTCAACGCCGCCTGGCGTGGTGATTTGTGAATTAGTGATATGAAAATATTTCTTGAGACTAATTGTATGGAAATAATGTCACTCTTATGACAATTTAGTACATAATACTTGAGCTTCCTGGTATTGAAATACATTACAATATTCAAGTTCAAATGTACACTAATAATTTGAAACGACTCGTATTTTCATACCACTAATGCTGAATATGGTCATTGGTGGCGCTGGCTTCGCATGTGCATGGTCCCTGTAGTACGTCTTTCATTATAAATAATACTAAAATTCTGATCAAATGTTCTAGGAACACTTTTTGTTTATAATTTTGTTGTTTTTTTTTTTAATAAGTACGTGGCATTTGAATTCATTATTTGAATTTGACAGCGTTTTTTTATTCAGCCTACGGTATGGCTGCATCGATGCATCGCGCTTTATATTTAATTTAATTTACAATTGACGTTTCATTTTTAAAAAAAAATTCTTATTCGTACTGTTACTTTTTTTTTCTCATTTTTATTTAAAAATGCATAATAATTTGCGATGATATTATGCGATCTTGCTCAACTTGACCCCCATAAGCAATTCTGTTGCCACTTATTTGTGTAAAATGTCTGAAAGGAATTAAGATCAGAGATACTTAAGAGGCACAATTTTTTTTTAAATTTTTTCTTTTATAAAATATATTTTATTACGGATTTTATTACCATAAATAAATGAATTAAAAAGAATCTGCAATGTTATACAGGCTGTTTCAATTAAGACAGTTTCTTTCATACCTCTCTAATTACTCATTTTACAGAAAAATGTTTCAAATGAAAGTTTCGCTATACTGGGTGTTTCATTGAAGGTGCATCAAACTTGGTATGCCGGTAGATGTCGGGAAAAGAAAGAAAAGTTTCTCTGTAAATTTTTCTGTCAAATGAATAAATTTCGAGAAAAAGAAATGTTTTTATTTTTAAGATTCGACAAATTTTTATGTTAATAACAATTTGCAATGTGCGACAACAATGCATACTAAATGCTCATTTGTAATTTATTATTAAACTAAATAAGTTTAAATATCCACGCGATTTCACATCTCAGCTGCTGCTGCAGTTGAATAACCGAGCGAGTGAATCTTTCGGTCAAGGTCAAAACAAAATCTAATTTCTTCCCTGTTTACGGCTGGCTTTATTGCCCCCCTGCAGCTGGGTACCATTCATAATGCAATTTAGACCGCTGGTCCGGTTTCATGATTCCGCAGCGCTAAAGTATTTCTACAAACATCGACTCTAAATTATGCAAATTTCAACTTGCTCGGATTAAAAAAATTTATTAAAATGTTTTGTTTGAAATAATGTCAGAAACGTGTGCCTCAAGTTTGGTGCATCATCAGTGAAACACCCTGTATTATGTAGAGCATATTTGAAAATTAGTTTGACGTATACAGAGTGTTCCGTTTAGTCAGGGCGTTATGTCGTGTAAAATAGAAGGTAAGGATACCTGAAAGTGCTCTAAAGCAATTAATCAAAAATGCTATTAGAATTATTATGATTATTACGTCAAATGAGATATTTTTCAGAAATTTTCAGTATTTGCACGACTTCCACAGTGACTTTTCCTAGTTTGTTTACTCTGTCACCTTAGTAACCAGGAAATGACACCACTTTTCGTAAATTTTTGAAAACTGCAAAGAAAAACATAAACATTGAAAAAACTATTAACGATAGATACAGATAACCCTGTATCATTGGAAAGAGAATTAAATAGCACATCTAATGATGGTAAAAAACATATGGCGTTCCATTAAAAAAATGAGTTACATTTGTTTGAATGTTTTCAAGTTTATTAAATTGCTTGTAAGATCGTATGTTACTTGGAAGTTTTCTTGACAGTGTAGGTGAAAAGGCGTTTCAAGTTGAAACTTTTGCAAAAAACTACAAGTCTCTAACGTCATTTGTTCGAAAGATATTTGCATTTGTTTAAAGTACTGTAACAGGCATAATTTTTTTAAAAAGTTTGACAACGTGAAAATGGTTTACTTTAGGATTTATGCATTGTACATAAAATCACGTTAAAATTTAGTCTGGAATCCGAAAATGTAAAAATATATAGGGTGTTCCGTTTAAAGTAACCCAGACTAAACAAAACACTGTGCATACGTCAAAGTAATTTTAAAATGTACTTCACATGATATAGTGAAATTTTTCTTTGAGACGTTTTTTTACACAATGAGTAACTAGGGAAATATGAAGAAACCGTCTTAAGTGAAACACCCTGTATACAATTTTAATTTGTCAAAATGAAAAACTAATACTGAAACCGTTTTGAAACAGTCGGAAAAATTAAATATTTTTTTGTGTTACTAAAATATAGAAGCCATCGAGCTGCTATTAATTCTGCAAAAATAAGACAAATTACAAAATATTAGTTTTAATGAAACTTTCTAGTACTTCTGTACTTACAACTTCCTAACGCATACCTTTGCAACTTTTGTTTTATATTATATTTTGTTATGTTTATTTTTCTCTTCAATTCTTTTATTTTTAATCACTTCTTTATTTACTGAGTTTGATTTGTGATACTTTTGATGATTAGAATCCTAGAAATGTTTCCGCATTTATTTTCTGTTCGTTTTTTGATCAATATTTTTAAGCGTTTTTAATTTGTTTATACTTGAAAAGGAGCCATCATTTTTGTACGTGGACTTCCACGTCTGCGGACCAAACTGAAACGTAATAAACATTGACGTCGTCGTCAGCAATGTCACCTCAATAACCACCTTGAAAAAAACAGTCAGGTGTGAAATAGTTGCAGGTCTCGTAATGGTATCAATATTTTAATGTATGGATGACCCCCAAGTGCTGTTATGTTATCGAAACTGCGGCCTTTCCTTAATTTCTTTGGCCGTGGAAAAGTTGGTCACCGTCATCGACGGCCTCATTCCGACCGTCTCGTCTATCCAACGTTTTGATTTGTGCAGGGGTTTCATAATAATTAACCTGAATTTTACGTGACGGTTTTCCCCGTTCTTCGGCAATCTTTCACCTTTGATAACGAAAATATTCCGCCAAGAATATTTTTATCCGACTGGAATTTCTAATATCTTTCGAATATGCAAATATGAAGGTCGGCGTGTTCTTTTTTAACGCGTGATACCGGCAGGAATTCGGTGAATCACCTAATTAGAAGTCAGCGGCTATGCGAATATGATTATGTCTACATTTGTCATGGGCGTGTTGGTAATTTTATAATTACCAACCACTTGAGTAGGGTATCATCCAGAGCGCAAATATTTTTATGCTTTGACTAAATGTACGTGCAGTTACATCCAACTAGATCGATACCCTTGCTAAAATTTTAAATCCCCCCGGATTCATTCCTTTTTAAATTGAAAGCGTTGCTCATTAAAGGTATACAAACAAATTTATTAGTTAGTAATTAAAGGAGAACCAACCACTCTTTTGTTAATTATGATAATAAGAGCCAGCTTACATAGTTGACCCTCAGAAATGTAGTTTAAAATTAACAGTGATCCTGCGTAACCAGTGTTTGCTGACGATGTTGGTGGCAATGAAATTGGCTTAGTGACGCCCATTCCCAATTCGTATATGCAAGATCAAAACAAGATTCAAAACTGTTACCGCGTGTTTGAATTATTGCACCAGTAAATTTAGTGAACTGAAAAACATGGAGTGTCCCGAAACAAATTAGTATTGAAAAACTCAGTGGTGATCGTTTTCCTCGACTTAAGTGCCATTTATCGGTCCGGTGCGAATCATGACGAAGAATAAACAACATACCTTTCCGTTGCGGACAACTTTCGCTACGATTAGCAGAAGATTCCGCAACAAGGACAAACTCAAAAGGTACGGTCTTATATTTTAATTTTTCTTTAATTGTTGCTGAATAAGAAGTTACAAGATACAGATTACAAGAACTTACAAGATACAAGTTACCCAAGGTGCAGGTTCGGCTTTATAAAGGCAAAGTTTCCCTTCCGCATAATTTAAAATTATTTCCAACTATACAGGATGGTTCATTTAAAAGTTACAGACCTAAGTTATGATTTTTTTTAATGGAACACTATGTATTTTATTGCAGTTTTGGTTAGTCCTTGAAGAACTAATGAAAATGATATAACATTAAGGCTGGGTTGCATACAAGATTTAAGCTAGGATTAAATTTAAGCCTACCTTAGAATATGATACACATTATGCCGTACGTCAATACGTCATGACAGTGTCACATTCTAACTTATACATAAATTTAATCCTGGCTTAAATCTTTTATGCAACCCATCGTATATTTACTTCTTTTTGAAAATCGAGCGACTATCAACTAACGGTTGAGTACGGTTCGGTTCACGTATTGCAAAATTAGTCAACTTTTTCAAATGAAACACCCTGTATATTATAACATGTATGGATAGTTCTTTCTACGAGCTTTCCATTGATACCACATTGTATGGGCGTATGATTGATAACTTGTGAGTTACTATGCCCATAAAATGTAGTATCAATGGAAAGCTCGTAGAAAGAACTATCCGTACATGTTATAATATACGGGGTGTTTCATTTGAAAAAGTTGACTAATTTTGCAATACGTGAACTGAACCGTACTCAACCGTTAGTAGATAGTCGCTCGATTTTCAAAAATGTTGAATATTTTAGAAGTCCAGATATGTAGAAATATTTTGGTCCAAAATTGAACGTCGTATCATTAAAAATGACAATTTAGCAACCGATCGAATATGGAGGAGCTAACCAAAACTGCAATAAAATACATAGTGTTGCATTTAAAAAATCATAAGCTAGGTCTGTAACTTTTAAATGAATCCCTCTGTAGAGTTGGAAATAATTTTAAATTATGCGGAAAGAAAACCTACAGAACTATCATTCAGATTTTTTTGTGGGCTATTTCAAATAATTTTTCAACTAGCAGGCAATAGTTTCTAAACATGCTCCTTAATTGGCAATAGCTGTGGAGTGTAATGAAATAATAATAATATAAATAATAAATAATATAAAAGGGCATTTTTGAACTACATATTTCAGAAGTTTGGGACACCCTGTACAATATCACTTATATGCAACTTGAAAAGTAAATAAAATAAAAAATAAAATTTTGAAACACACTTAAATGTCAGTAAGTATTCATTCTCTATTTTTCACCCACTGTAGTTGTTTAGCTTCGACTTTGTTCACCGTGAGCGCACTCCTGTGCAGTGTTGCCAGTAGATTCTAAATTTAAATACCAACCAACTCTTAAACTGTACCAAAATTTCTGAAACGCATCACATTTCATATGAAGTAGTGAATGCAAACGGTTTTTGACAACTTCATGGTTTGAGAACAGAAACCGAAGTTGAAGTAGCAAATTTAAAATCTAACAGTTACCATCATTTTATGACGTCCTAGATTATGCCCATAAGATGGCGCTTTTTGAAGAAAAGAAAATAGGGAATTTGCGTTCAGAAAACATACGTTTGCATTAATTTTTAGCATTATGAAAACGACAGGCCAAAATTAATAACGTATTTATATACAGTGCTAGTACAAAGTCCCGGAACGGTCGAATAACTTTGTTATTTGAGAAGTATTCTTTTTGAAATTTAGTCTTAGTTAACTAATTTATTATGACATTTCCACCTTTTCTTTCGTTTCCGGTTTGACAGGAAATGCTCCCTACTTTTCTTTTTTAAATGAGACACTCAATATTTATTTACACTTTCGGATTCAGAATAAAAAACTACCCTCACAAATATCAACATCTTTATCTTTTTTATTCACGAGAAAGCAATACAAAAAAGACTACAGATAACATAAAATCAAAGTATCTTTTAAAACAATTTGAAATTTGATTGATACTACAATACATAAATGTTCAAATTGTGCCCCATTTATAACTAAGGCAGTGATGTAATCGATCAACGAAATGTCTCAGTGAATTCTGTTGTTACGGTTTGTTTTCCGCCTGTGTATTGACACACCCTGTACAGTACACATTTCAACGTTACGATCTATTTTTAGCAACCTTCGTTTTGTTTCCCATGTTAATCATTATCTGTACGTATAACTTCGGATCCGAACGTTTAGGGATTGTCGATTAAGATTTGTATTTGTTTGATTTACTTGTTCTTTTTCGGAGCTGTTAATAAATTTGTGTTCATGCTCTGGGCGTATCGTGTTTTTCTTAATTTTTACGTGTTTACCCTACAAAAAAAAATAAGTGGCGCCTATTTTGGATTGACCTTCGCGTTTTGGATTAAGAACCCATACCCGTCCCACTGAAGCTGCCGGCGACACCGGATTAATTTCGCTCCGGTGTTAACCTTCTACTTATCTACACAGGTAGGTAGCACTGTGTTTTCAAAGATATTTTGATTTTACGTTTATCTGTAGTTTTTTAAACTTTTTGTATTGTCTTCGTATCAGTAAATATAAACATGTTGATGTTTCTGAAGGTAGATTTTTATTCTGCATCCGAAAATGTAAGAAGTGTCTCATTTAAAAAAAAAGTTGGAAAGCATTTCCGGTCAAACTGGAAACGAAAAAAAACTGAGAAATGTCACAATAAATTCGTTATTTTTTACTATATACCCGTACCAAGTTTCAAAACCAATACTTCTCAAATAACAAATTTATTCGACTGTTTCGGGACTTTGTACTAACCCTCTATATTTTTTTAATATATGAAATGAAGCTCCATCTGTGGGAACTTCTGCGAACTGTAATTTCGAGCTGTTATTTAAATAATAGTCGCGGGCAAAATCGTCAATTTGCGACCACGAAACATTTTTTTTCTTTTTAATTTAAAGACGGGGAATTTCTCGTTAACGCTGGATTTCACAAACGTCACTTAACTTTAATCATCGATTAAGAATAATCATTCCCATATCTTCAACACATGTAACCATGGCAACGTTTACTTTTAACGGATGATTAAATTTAAGTAACGTTTGTGAAATCCGCCTTAAGAGTGGTACTTTTTGAGCTGCTAAAATTCAGTTCGAAGTCTAATGAGTTGGCAGCACTAGGAGTGATGGTTATGTAAAGTGTAAAAATCCGCTTGTAAACTTATTTGATTAAAAGTGTTGATGATTGTTATACCGAGTGATTTTGTAAATTTTTTTGTCAACTCTTGCCATGAAATCTGTTCGGCATGTCTTAGCTTAAGTGAAAAGTACGTCCTTGCACTCCTTTATGCTGTTTTACAGTAAAGCTAAGACTTACCCCCCAAATTCCACGGCAAAAGTTGATAAAAAATTTAAAAAGTCACCCGGTACTTCTCCTTTAATCTTGGTCGGAATTTCTTAGTGCCTCGTCAAACGAGTTTCAGGGCCTGGTTTTCTTAAAATCCAGGTCATGTTAGGCCACAGTATATTCATCAATCAGTAGGGACAGCTAGGGGTTTCTGGCACTACAGTTTTTGAGTGTGCATGTGCGAAAACTGGCGGACTTTCCACAAACGGCCGCGTGTGGCGCACCGGTGAATTCATCAATTGCTTTTAAGCGGGCGTTTTTTAATTCAGCATTTTGTGTGATGGATGCGGAGAGATGAGAAAGATTGAACAGAAAACCATCTTTGTTAGATTATAATGAATTTATGTTGTGTAGAAAGCCTGAAGTTATGTAAAACAACATCGCATTCTATGATTTGCTTGCAATCATTTCTATCCGTGCCATTTTTTCAACCAGTGACATCTAATAGCAATAAAATGAAAGCCCGCCAGTAACGGCTGGTAACGGCCATATTGGCTCTGAAAACGGTAGTATGAACATCAAAGGTGCCGACACGAGCTGTCCCTACTGATTGATAAGTATACTGTGGTTAGGCTAACGACATACGCCATCTTGTTATTAATTATACTGTTTCTTCTTTTAACTGAGACTTTTCGGGATATCTCTTAGGATATCTTCCTTTTGGATTCTCTTTTGGCACCGACTTAGAGCTGCAATGTTAATTGGGTTCTGGATCATTTCTTCCCCTCTTCTCTATTTATAACCAACTTTCTCATCTCCTCTTTAGATTTACCTCTGCGATCGATGACCCAACTCCTCAATCCTTCCTATCCATTTCCTCCCTGAACTTTCTTTTCCTTTTTCATTCTTTTGTACTTCTTTTTTTTACTATTTTTACTATTGTTTGCCTCATTTTCTACACGCTTCCTAGTTTTTAGCCAATTTGCTGATTTCTTCCTCAAATTTGCTTCTGCGGCAACTCGAATTCTCGATCCTTTCCACCCATTTCCTCCTTTGCACATTCTCTGGTCTTTTTTGTTCTTCTTTTCTGATCTTCTTTAAGCTGGATTTACAAGGAACGGTGAGCGCGTCAAAACGCTATGACGTTACCAGCGTAAAATGCGTTGAGCCGTCCAAATGAAGCTTTTGCATAAATTGATAAACTATCAAGTGTTTACACTTTAGATCAGAATTTTTGTTATTAGTTAGTATTTTATAAATTTAAGCAAAAAGAAAAACGAAACACCTTCTACATCTAACCTATGCTGACCTGAACAGCTGATTAGAAATTTTTATTTTGTTATTAGTACTTTGTACTGCGCACGCGCGTTACATTTTACGCTCTAGCATCGCGTCAAAAGTTAAAATCATCTCAACTCTTCAAGATGGGTGTAACGCGCGTACAGAGCAGTAACCAATGGGAGCACAGTACGGCGACGTTTTGACGCATCAACGCTCCATGTAAATCCAGCTTTAAGCCTAAAGTGCGTCGGATTATTTCATTTTAATTAGTTTTTGTCTCACTTTCTACACGCTTTCCAGTCTTTAACCAAAGGTCTCATCCCTTCCTTCAATTTACTTCTGCGGCGACCCAAATCCCCAATCCCAATTCCACCCATCTCCTTTGAACTCTTTCCCTTTTGTTGCTTGTCGTTCTCTTCTTCTTTGACTTTGTTTGACCTTTAACTGGTTTTTAGCTAATTTCCTCTAGGATTCCCAACTTTCCCATCTCTTCTTTCTCCTGCAACGACCCAAATCATCATTCCTTTCTGCTTTCGGCTCTCATTATCTAAATCGGTTAATTTTGATGACAACGCTTTCCTGTTTCCTAATGTCCTCTTTTTCCTCATTTACTTCTCATCTCCAGCAATTTACTTCTGCAACTACCAAAATCCTCAATCCTCCTTCTTGTTGCTCTCTTCTTCTTTGATTTTGTTGAACCCTAAAGTGTGTCGAATCTGTTCCATTTAACTGGTTTTTAAGTAATTTCCTCTACGTTTCCCATCTTTTAACCAACTTTCTCTTCCTTAAATTTACTTCTGCAACGACTCAAATCATCAATCCTTTTTGTTTTCTTTTTTGTTGCTCTTCCCACGTCCGTAAGTCTTCTCAAAATCGCTTTCGGCTTTCCTTAATATGTGACTAAACTAAAACTTCAGTTTTTTTTCTCTGTCGATTCTTTTCATGCTCTTCTTCATTACCCGAGTAGTAGTAGCTTCATAAACTGTTTCTTCTCCAAAATAGTTTTATTCGCCGCATAATACAAGTTGTTTACAATTCTTCCTCTGTCTTGGTGTTTTCTTCCATCCTCTGCTACTTTTTATTAATTTTTTTCTCTCTTGTCTATTGTTGACTGTCATTGCCAACATTTATTTCAAACCCCACCATTTCTACCCAGACGTTGAAAAAACCTCTTCACCTTATTGTGTGTGTCTTGATCTATTCTTGTAAGAATAGGTCAAGGGATGAAGGGATTTTACTACTTACCAATTTCCTTCT
Source organism: Dorcus hopei (assembly GCA_033060865.1). Taxonomy (NCBI): domain Eukaryota; kingdom Metazoa; phylum Arthropoda; class Insecta; order Coleoptera; family Lucanidae; genus Dorcus; species Dorcus hopei. Next base: position 12,101,191 of record CM065425.1, read on the forward strand.
ATGATACCAATGTTGTTTGGTTCCTTCTCTAGTATTCTTAGTAGCTTCTCCATACAATAAACAAAAGGGGATTCAAGTTGCCCTCCTGCTCCATCCCACTCTTCATGTCGAAAGTACTCGATTTCTTTATATCCATCAATATTGTTCTTTTCAACGTATCATGTATGCACCTTATTGTTTGTTCCTAGTAGTTTTTTTTGAGGTACTTCTAACTTTTCAAAACAATTCCAGATTACCCCTCTGTTGTCTTCAAGTCGATCGACATCAACATTTAATTTATTGCCTTTCTCTATTCTCCTCCTCTAGGTTTTTCTTCTTTTTTAAATGTGTGGAATGTTGTCTTGTGTTTATTTATTCTTGAGTACTGAGTACTGTGTTTGTCGTCTATTTTCTAAATTTCTTTTACAGTATCCTTTGTAACTTACGGTCACAGTTGTTATGTGCTGTCTTTTTATAAATTGACAGTAACACAATTATTTCTCATTTCGTCCGCGTTTCGCTTTCTAATCTTGCTTTATTGCACATTTCTGACAACCAGGCTTTCCCTATCTTCCCATTTTCGTTCAAATTTAATTTATCTGCTTTGGCCCTTCTTTAAACTTTTACTTCGTCTTTCTACATTTTCTTTGAACTGTTTGTAATAATATCTCGTTCATCTTACTTCATAGTTTATTCCCTTCGCCTCTACCAATTTCAGTTATTCGTCTCTTCTTGTGCTTCCCTTCAGGGTCCTTCCTATATTCAAGAGCCCTCTGATGTGGGCATCTTAGGTCTTTTCCGTTTATCTTGTAGTGTTGTGACTCCACCCGTTGTACAAAATGTATATAGGGGTGAGTCATAAATTCGCCAAATTCTCAAAACTGACATGACTTTAGATTGACGTAAATGCAATTACTTTCTAAAAACGACTTACTTCGAAGGTAAGTCACTCCTAATAAACTCACAAGATGCCATAAATTAGCCAACGCCCCCGCTGATTGCGTATTCTTCATGAACTCCTCGAAGCCTTCCTTGACGAAGCGTGAATGGATTACGAAACGTGTCTCCCCGTATTTTACAACTCAAGTTGTGTTATTGAAGCCCGCGATTAGATTTGCATAATTCATTGAAAGCACTGACATTTTAATCTAGGCTTCGTAGCTATTCTTTTCTGTTTCCAATCGATTTCACTTCCTGACAGATGTGACTAGGAAATCGCTTTAAGAAGATAGATTTTAGCACTTGGAAAAAAAATGTATATAATTTAAATAACTGAAGAAAATTAACCCCGTCATATCAGGCACACGAAACATTTAACAAAGCAGTTTGTATTTTTTTATTTTTAACATAATTTAAACTGTTCAATCTGTGCGGGCCTGAATATTGTAAAACTTATAAAACGCCATCCTAAAAGCACATTAAAAAATGTACCAACTAATTAAAAATCAAAATACGAGACGTTAAAGTTTCATTTAACTAAAATAGTTTATAATATAATTGGATGAACTTTTTTGAACTAACATCAAATACGTAAGGATCGCGCGCATCTTTCAGGAAGCTTTTTATGATATTGATTGTGCCACCTGTGGGGTTGGAATTGAAGCGCAGGCGTATTTCAGCTCCACAGTTTTTGGCATGAAGTCTGCCACCAAAATTCACTTGTGATAGGTCAGGGCACACGTACAGGTGCCAGTGAAATAGAATCCTTCTAAAATTCTGTTGCTGGGTGCTTCATGTTGCTTCACTTCGATCGCTAGCTCAAAGAAACTGCCAGAAAATGTATAGGCATGGCAAATGTACAGAAGCACCTCGCCAGGTGAGCTACTCTCGATATTCCATCTGGTCTTTACTTTGTTAGAATTCTAATTTAAGTTTGAAGCAATCCTGTGTTTATTTTTAGCGCCCCGAGGCGGGAGGTTCTCCCCATTTACTTTGTTTATTGTTGCTATAGACATGCACGAACAATTTTTCAACGCGTATAATACGTACTCGTTCAAGGGATGGAATTGTTTTAAATAAATAAATCGCACTTGTTTATTTTTGTTCGATTTATTTAAGACAGTTCCATCCCCCGAAATAACAAAATAAAACAAAAATAAAGCCAAGCAGCTTGTTAATCAAACGTTTTAATTTATTCAGAATTAAATTTAGTGTGGCACTACTTTACCTTTGAAATTTGTTGAGGTAATCGGTCAAAAAAATATAAATTTATTAAAACTGTACTGTTCTTGTTTTTCTTTTGTATTTGTTTTCGCTCGGATAAATTTAAAATGTAGACTAGACTAGACCGTTCAGTTGAATGATTTTTTAATTCGATCAAAATTTGCCAACTGATTAATTTTTCCGGCGCTACTTTAGGTTTAGTAAAATTGCTATTAAATTTTCAGTGACTCAAATTATTTTTTAAAACGTAATGTACAGCATGTTCCAAAAGTAGGCAACCAAATTGTCAAGAAAAAGTGTTTAAACAAGTAAAGAGCCGTATTACACTATGATATTTTTCATGTAAAATTTGTTACGAAGTGAATGAGAAGTGCCAATTCAACCAATCAGCATTCACTGTGGTAGCCTATCTCTCTTACTTTGTAACAAAATTGTCATCAAATTTAACAAGTGTAAAACGGCTCTAAAATGCGAATTTTGAAATCTGAAACCTGCTACAACGAATTAATTTCTTTATTGCAAAAGCAACAGGTAATAATAATAATAATAATACTATAGTGATAACAACACCCAGCTAATATCTACCTTTACACGATGGTTGTTACATAATCGACAATCGCGCAGATAAAAGCAGTCGCTCGCTGTGATGTTATTTCCACGGTCCATTGAACAATGAACTCATTGTTTAAATCAAATCATATCTTCCCGTTCAGTTCCACTGACCTTATTAGTGTTTTTTTTTCTTTTCTTTTTTTTGTAAATAAATTGAATACGTTCGCCGTCGAACCGAACGCATCGAATTGATTTATAAGGTATTGGGTAGAGTCGATCTTCAAGCTTAAACTGACAATGCTCCTTTTTTTCCCCACTTGCTTTCCAAGTGTTAGTTACATGTTGAATTGAAATTTATAATAAAGTACAATAAAAATTAAAAAAAAGAATAACATCGACTTTGCGATGCGCTTTTATTTTTTTTATGATAACTTTAAAAGATGCGTATAAAACCCTACAACTTTTGCATTTAGAATTTTCCTCTAGCTCCTAAGATAAAGCCTCTAATGGCCATTTGCACCAAACACTTAAGCTGAGCTTAAATTTAAGTGGTGTTTATAATGTTTATGTTACACAGCATTATGTAAGTCAAATTCAAAGTTAAACTTAAGTGTGTGGTGCAAAAATAGCCATAAGTAACATGTGTCCAACAATTATTGTAGTCCTGGGTGGCTGTGGAATCGTACATTTTTAACTAATCAGTGTTTCAAATAGCAATAAAACATTAAATGCGTAAAGAAACATTTATTTGTTGTTTAACAGTCAATACTTGCGACATCAATTCAACTATACAAAGTAAAAATCGACATGTATGTTAGATAGAATAAAAATATTTTTTTAAAGACCTGTACAGGTGCTATAGCGAGATATCTTTCAATAAATAAATAATCTTTTATTGATATTGAAAAAAAATAATAAAAATAAAATTTTAAACGAGCTTATTAGGGAATTCAAAATTTGGTCACGACATCTGCAGGTGTTTTATTGAACTAACGTTTTACGTAAAAGTGCTGTGGCATTTAAACGGTGTTTGGGAGAAATTAAGAAATTGCAGAAATTCGAAAATAACATCTTCAGAGATAGAAATGTAGGAATTGTTCTGTTGTGCAGATTTCAACTATGTTTGTTTTACGTAAAACGTCGATCAGTTGTGGGCGATCGCAGCGCCAAAGTTGCCAATACAGAAAGAGGAAATGTTTCGGTTTCTATTCTTAACAGTCAATCCACCGATGTCATCAAATTTTAATTGATGTTTAATAATTATTCAAATTTTGTTAAAAACGTTTTGCTTAATGGATAATTGTAATTAAATTACGTTACAGTTTCACTATAACATTAGAATAACTTTTACGTAAAATAAATAATTAAATAAATAGGAAATTTAAAAATAACAATTAAATTTGATGGCATCGATTAGCTTACAGGTGAATTTAGAAACTTATGACGAACTTGACGGTATCGATTAACTTACCGATCAGAATAAAAATTTGTAACAGTAATAAAATAATAATAAAAAAAAATTGTTATTGTGCGCTTTCCACTGATTTGATTGAAATGTTTGTTCTTATCTTACAAAGCAGTTCGAAATATTGGCAATCGTAAATGTGACGTTAAATATATAAAATTTTTATTTTATATAACAGGTGATCAATATCTTTTCTAATCAAGTGACCTATGGAAATAAAATCTTGTTTCTTTGATTAGTTCATTATTTCATTTGCCACTTGAATTACATATTTATATTGCATTCCTATACAAAACGATAGGAATGCAATTAAAATAATTCAAATGGCATTCGAAGTAATGAACCAAACAAAGATATAATTTTTTTTTCCATAGGTCACTTGATTAGAAAAAATATTGATCACGCGTTATAAATATATGTATGAGGTGTGTGTGTTTCGGTTTCTATTCTTAACAGTCAATCCACCGATGTCATCAAATTTTAATTGATGTTTAATAATTATAATTAAATTGCGTTACAGGTTCACTATAAAATTACAATTACTTTTACCTAAAATAAATAAATAATAAACGACTAAAATCCTTTAATGATATTAAAAAGAAATAAAAAACGAATTTGTACGGGAAGGGAGAAGTTTTCGGTTTCCAATATGAACGGTGAATCCACCGATATCATCAAATTTTCTTTAAAGACGTTTTACCTACTTGATATAACGGGTTTCAAATTAAAAAAACTTGTCGCAGTGTGCCATGAAATGACAAAGACCGAAAATGGTATGTCTTAGCTCATACTACGTTTGCGCTGTCAATTAAAATTTAATTTCTGTCACTGTCCTGTGAAATTGTTTTCATGTTTCAATGTTCAAACAGAAATCGTTTATGTTTAAATCCTATTTTCATAAAGAACATTTTCACATATTTTATAAATATGTACAACATTTGAAATATCTGAGGAGTCTTTTTTCTTCAAAAGTAAGGTTATATTACTTGTGCCACATGCACACACATACGTATTCGACATCATATTTTTCCATGGCATGCTAGAGAAATTTTTTTTTATCAGAAAGCCCTTTATAATAATTGTAATTAAATTTCGTTACGGGTTCACTAAAAAATTTGAATAACTTTTACGTGAAATAAATTAATTAATTAAATTTGGCCGCACCGATTAACTTACCGATGAGAAAAGAAACTTATAAATCCAGATACTACAGCGAAATGTAAAAAATAAAATAAATAAATAATAAACGATCCTTTATAAAAAAAAAAAAACATTTTAAACGAGTTTATACGGAAGGGTAGAAGTTTTGGTTTCTATTCCCAATGGTGAATCCATCGATGTCATCAAATTTTGTTAAAGACGTTTTGCTTGATGAATAATAATTGTAATTAAATTACACTACAGCTTCACTATAAAATTAGAATAACTTTTACCTAAAATAAATAATTTAATTAAATTTGATGGCACCGATTAACTAACCGGTGAGAAAAAAAACTCATAGATCCAGATACTACAGCGAAATGTAAAAATAAAATAAATAAATAAAAACGACTAAATCCTTTAATGAGTTTGAAAAGAAATTAAAAAAAAATTTAAGCGAGTCTACACAGGAGAAAAGTTTCGGTTTCCATTCTCAATGGATATTGAAACTTCAACGGTGAATTCACCGATGTCATCAAATTTTGTTAAAGACGTTTTACTTGATGTATAATAATTATAATTAAATTGCGTTCCAGGTTCACTACAAAATTACAAACACTTTTACCTAAAATAAATAATTTAATTAAACTTGACGTCACCGATTAATTTACCGATGAGAAACGAAACATAGATCAGAGACTACAGCGAAATGTAAAAATGAAAATAATAAATAATAATTAACAACTAAATGCTTTAATGATATTGAAAAGAAATAAAATAAAGGAATCTACACAGAAGGAGAGAAGTTTCAGTTTCCATTCTCAACGGTGAATCCACCGATGTCATCAAATTTTGTTAAAGATGTTTTGCTTGATGAATAATAATTGTAATTAAATTACGCTACAGCTTCACTATAAAATTAGAATAACTTTTACCTAAAATAAATAATTTAATTAAATTTGATGGCACCGATTAACTAACCGATAAGAAAGAAAACTTATAGATCAGATACTACAGCGAAATGTAAAAATAAATAAATAAATAATTAACGACTAAATCCTTTACTGTTAGTGAAAAGAAATAAAAATAAAATTTAAACGAGTCTTCACAAAAGAAGAGAAGTTTCGGTTTCCATTCTCAACGATAAATCTACCGATGTCATCAAATTTTGTTAAAGACGTTTTATTTGAAGTATAAAAATTGTTATTAAATTGCGTTACAGGTTCACTATAAAATTACAATAACTTTTACCTAAAATAAATAATTAAATTTGACGGCACCGATTAATTTACCGATGAGAAACGAAACTTATAGATCAGATACTACAGCGAAATGTAAAAATAAAAATAAATAAATAACAGATGACTAAATCCTTTAATAATATCGAAAAGAAATTTAAAAAAAATTTAAACGAGTTTATACGGAAGGAGAGAAGTTTCGGTTTCCATTCTCGACGATGAATCCACCGATGTCATCAAATTTTGTTAAAAACATTTTGCTTAATGGATAATTGTAATTAAATTACGTTACAGTTTCACTATAAAATTAGAATAACTTTTACGTAAAATAAATAATTAAATAAATAGGAAATTTAAAAATAACAATTAAATTTGATGGCATCGATTAGCTTACAGGTGAATTTAGAAACTTATGACGAACTTGACGGTATCGATTAACTTACTGATCAGAATAAAAATTTGTAACAATAATAAAATAATAATAAAAAAAAATTGTTATTGTGCGCTTTCCAATGATTTGATTGAAATGTTTGTTCTTATATTACAAAGCAGTTCGAAATATTGGCAATCGTAAATGTGACGTTAACTAAAATTTTTATTTTATATAACAGGTGGTCAATATCTTTCCTAATCAAGCGACCTATGAAATAGGTCTATACAAAACGATAGGAATGCAATTAAAATAATTCAAATGGCATTTGAAATAATGAACCAAACAAAGATATAATTTTTTTTTCCATAGGTCACTTGATTAGAAAAGATATTGATCACGCTTTATAAATATATATATGAGGTGTGTCCAAAAAAAATATGATCCAAATGACTATAACACATCAAAATGTATAAACCGCTTCCTGTCAATACAACTTTTAGTTGATAGTGGATTCTTAACGTTTACTTGTTAGTTGTTAAACATCAATGTACAGCAAAACAATTAGATTTTTCAAAGTCTTTTAAGAGGACTGTCACGAACAGACTCTGCAAATATAGATGTTTTATTCAGTATTTACTTTATTACGAATAAACTTTCCAGTAGCAATGTACTTAGGCAACATTTCATTGTGTTCGGAGCACGGAAGTGATAAGAAGTTTCCTTATTCTAGAATTGCAGAATCAACAAGATAAGAACTGTCACAATCAAGACACCTTTATGAATTCATGTGATTCCAATAGAAAGAGACAAGCTTTCCTTTGTGTTTGGCTATCACATTGTTGATCGTAAGATAAATCATAATAATTTCGTACATGCATATGAAGAATGCAAAAAGAACAACTCTATAAAGTTTTCATTTGTTCTTCAAAATATAAAGCAACAACAAAAAATAATAAAATGACATTCCATAACGTTAATATACAGGCGGTATACGAATTCGCCCGACAAATTTCTAGTGAACATTCTTCTCCTAATCTGAAGCATAAAAGGTTAGATAACATTGGTCTTTATATGAAGAATAAAGTCTGTACAACACAAAACATTTTAAATAAACTATCACGAATTTTTCATTAATACTTTTATTAAATATTTAAAAAAATCATATAAACTTCATCTGCTAGTTCTGCAATATTAGTAATAAATTTTTTTGTCAACTGTAGCAATGTTTTCTTTGAAAAATTTAGAGCTTCTTAGATGTCAGTGAACTTTAGTTCGAAATGTAAACAAAATTCATTCAATGACTTCAATGCCAGATTTGGAAACAAAAACAAAATATATGGTCGTAACTTGTAAATGAAAAAAGATAGATTAAAGTATATGAACGATTTAGGTACACCTTTAAGCAGAAAATATACCTTAGACGTTTGTCGGTCGAATTCGTATACACCCTGTTTATATTTTTTTTTAATTTGAAATTTCTATACCATTTAAACCCTCGTGTAAGATTCTTTGAAGTAGGTCTTCAGTTAATGGATTTATTACTTAGAAAATATTATAAGAACTTCAGCACATTGCTGTGAAACCTTCAAAGCGCCGAGCGTCTTAATACCATTACAATTTAATCGCATTGACATTTTTTTTTTAGTCGTTAAAGTAGACAGCCTGTGTCGGTTTCACATTTGCAGTGATTTATGACGAAATTAAAACTTAATTTTATTCGCGCTACTTCAGTTGTCACACACGTGTCTCTCGACCAAACAATTAATTTAATTAACTCCATTATTATTTCACCTTGCAATGATGAACACCACAGCGAGAGTGCTGTCGTGCGTCGATCGAGTCTCCTTCAGATTCTCGACGCCCAACTCACGATGACTCCTCACACTTTGATCTCTGAGTGCGTGAGCCAACCTCCAAGAAGGTGCCTACCTCCACGCGCGTGTTGATTTGATCTGTTGCTTGCAGAGAAGTACGAACGGTGGTTCTGCAGAAGGGCAACGCCGGGTTGGGCTTCAATATCGTCGGTGGTGAAGACGGAGAAGGAATCTTCGTGTCGTTTATACTCGCCGGAGGACCAGCGGACCTCTGCGGCGAACTCAGAAGGGGCGACCAAATCCTCAGCGTCAATGGCAACAATCTTCGGAATGCGACACACGAAGAAGCTGCGCAAGCACTTAAAGTAAGTAACACAATGTCACCCTTTGCAAAGCTTCTCCAGGATCCTAAAATGATAAAAGCACGTTACATATGATTTGTCTTTAAATCATAGCAAACACACACAGAACAAATACCTTTCGGTGCAGGCCATGGGAGTTCTCGTTTTTGGGACTGCATTCCATATTCTTTTCCAAACGTTTCTGTCCGTGGCCATCCCCCTCACTTGGAGCGAACGGACACCTCTTCTTCTGGGTCTGTCTCTCTTTGTCTTTCGTCGCAGGTTCTCTTGACCAACCTAAGCATATGTCCAAGCCATCACTGGTGTGCTTGTTGGATGACAACCTTTTTCCAACTTGTTGGGAACCTCTCCTTTGGATGTGAAGCATCATTCGTTCTTTTTTTTTTAGGGCACCAACCAAACAGTGACGATAGTAGTCCAGTATAGACCTGAAGAGTATAACAGGTTCGAAGCAAAGATACATGACCTCAAGCAGCAAATGTCACAGCAGGTTACCGGAACGTTGCTGCGAACATCACAGAAACGGTCTCTCTACGTCCGGTGAGTTTCTTCTTCGTAAGTCGAAGGGTTTTTAAAACTGACGCCAGGTTTCATTAGAGCCCTATTCGATTATGACCCCATGAAAGACGACGGCTTACCCAGTCGGGGATTGGCGTTCCACTACGGCGACATCCTTCACGTCACGAACGCCAGCGATGATGAATGGTGGCAGGCGAGGCGAGTACTTAACACGGGGGATGAACAGGGAATGGGAATCGTGCCCTCGAAGAGGCGGTGGGAGAGGAAGCAAAGAGCTCGCGATAGATCTGTCAAATTCCAAGGACACGTGCCAAATATACTTGAAAAGGTTGGAAATGTTAAAACAATATTTCGTCTCACCTGTAAAAAACAAAAACTTGTTACGAAATTATTTGTTATATGTGAAAACATGTTGAAGTGAATTAACTTATTTTTGTGTTCTATTTACAGCAGTCTACATTAGACAGAAAAAAGAAAAACTTCTCCTTCAGCAGAAAGTTCCCGTTCATGAAGAGTAAAGACGATAAATCCGAAGACGGGTCTGACCAAGAACGTAAGTGTCCAGCCCAACTAAGTGACTAATGCTTCTCAGATTATTTAGTTCTTCTTTATTAACGTTTTATTTACGCCTAAGTAGTACTTATTGTTTTATGATTTTTGTTTTGATTTTTAACCTCTAGACTCCCAATGTACTACTCCTAATTCTGCTATAGATTCAGATTCAAACCCGTCATGTAAGTAATAATCTACTAACAGTACTCGTAATAATTAATAATTATCACCAAAGAGTTTTGATCGCTCGATGAAACGCGTCGAGCTGTTAAACACTCACCTCACTAACGTGATAAAGTTTTCATACTCGGAATTGTTTGCAAGTAAATCAGCCTTTAACCAACTAATCACTCTTGTATTTCTAAAAAAAAAAAAACTTTTTCACGTTAGAATGCAACAATCTTTATATGTTTAACTATGCACACACTACATACACTATCACTTTTATGTTGTACGTACTCATCATACACGTGCTTGTTCTTATTTTCGCATAATTCTTGTGGCAAAACTGATTTTACAATCATGTCTATAAGTGGAAACTTTTGCATGATATGTATGTATGTACACTGCCGGACAGTTAAAAGAGAAGGCTATTTTATGTATTATTATTTTATAATGTATCGGGTCTTCATTTAATTTTGTATCCTACGTGATCTATGACGTACTTAACCAACTACCTAACAGTTGGAAGACCCTGTATTATTTACAATATTCGTGTAACATTTGTTTTACTTTCCTACAACAATAATAGAAGCTTATTTTGTAAATGTATAGGTCTTTATTAATATAACAAGAATCCATTTTGTTTGGTAACTTCTACCTGAACTCAGCAATATTCGTAGAACCTGACTTTATGGCCTCTAACGTCAGGCTTGTTCGGGTTCTCGCCAGGACAGTCCTAGAACGTTCAGGAGCATGCGCACAACAAAAAAAGTGCGATTTTTTTGTTATGCGCAAGCTCCTGACGGTTTTGGACTTGTCCACATGGGAACCCGAACAAGCCTATCAAGTCTGTTTGTTCCGCATGCAATAAGGTCGGATTTGCACAGTTCTATCGCTTTTCGTTCTCTTTTAACTGTCCAGCAGTGTACATAAGTTTTTTTTTATATATTAGGAGAAACTGTAGCAACATTTAATGAAGTCATAAAAATATAAAACGCACAAAAAATAATTAAAATTCACTTGAAGTAATCAACTTGATATTTTTGGTGAAATGGAAAACTGGTTTTTTTTTGTTCTTAATTAAGACTACTACTAAACAATAAATAAATGCAATATTTAATTACTTTTTTCCACATGTAACACTAACTGTGACTAAAATTAGGAGCTTTTACGTTTAAAAATGTTCTCACGGTAAAGGTAGTCAAACACGATCAAATTTGTCAATCGCTTGAAACTTGGTTGGTGGAAATAAAATTTTTTCATGCATAAGTCTTTTATGACCGATGCAGAGTAAGTCCCTCAAACTTCAAACATATTAATAAGAGCTGTTACATTTTTTGACAATTTTTTTTCACGTCCATACTAGCCTCAAAGTTCTTTTTTTTTAGAAAGCAGTGACACAGATAACGAAGGGGATTCACCCACAACTATAAGGCTATCATAATTTAGTTATAATCTTACCACAGTTAGCTTAAAAATCGCTAAAACCTCAACCTTTACTATCGGTTTATAGCTGCCTCAGTATATTTTTTTCTGTATTTAAATTTGTTTTATTAAAAGTACCGAGTGACTACAAATAATTGAGATTTATTTCATTAAATTGGCAACACTTTTGAAAGTATATGTTGGAACACAGGATTTTCAAATTCAAAGTTTATATTGGATTGTCAGATTCAAATAAATTCGTCTATTTTATCAATTCAAAAATGAAATGAATTCATCGTCGTTATTTTTACAAATATTTACAATGTCGATTAGTTCTATAACACCTGCCAACTCTAACCTAAAAAATCAGACAAGTGTTCTCAACCTACTAAATTTGCTTTAATCATTTATAAGGTCTGTTCCATTTGACAGAATTTCAAATTCTGAACCGTTCGAATCATGCGCAGTATGAAATTTATATCCGATTTTGTGCACTGCTCATGCTCAGTACGATTTTGAAAGGTTCAAAACTCGAAATCCTGACGAATGGAAAAGACCTATAGCCACATGATAGGATAATGGGTAATTATAAACTCTGTTCACAAATTAAAAGACCACTGGCGATGTTGCCTTGTGAAAAGTACAACCGGCAACAGTGTCCTAGTTAGAAATTTGGTAACAAAATTGGCATTTAAAATATTTTTCTGCTTTCGAGACATTGAAATGGCTTGTTAAAATGAATATAAATGTAAACAATATAATAATAAAATTGATTTGACAAATTACTTTGACATGAAACTTCAAATACCTTGCCAACCTTGCTATTTTGATAATGTTTTATAGGGGATGTTTTATACCAACATAATGCAACAGGTGGTGGTTTTTTAATTTGTGAACAACTTATACTTTCAGCCATTTTTCAAATTATAATTATTTTATATCTTTTCTAAATTGCGTTCAAAATTTAAAAAAAAAGAAACCGTTATCAAGTAGGCTTGTGTCAAATGCAAATTTTGCTAATTCCCGTCGTAACCATACGATTATTATAAAGATAACCTAACTTTTTATGTCCACTTAATTACGATTTTCTACAAAATTGATAGTAAAATGCAATTAATGAAATAAATCATTTCTTTTTTTTACAAATACCTCGAAGACGTAAACAAAACCTTTGACAATTTATTGACGCTGTTGACAGCAGTGTCGCCAACAATGGAAATTCACATTGTACCAAAAGGGTAAATGAATTCTACCAGAACTCTACCAACCGTGCACAGGAATGTCACGGGTTGCGGATTCGGAAACGGCCAAAACTAAGAAGGGGTGATTTTTAACATTACGTCTAAGGCCCAGTTTTACAATCGTGGAATAAGAACGGAATAACTGTTTACAAAATATCCTTTAATGTTCCTCCATATCTACGTCACACCTACGTCATGTTGTACCAGCGTTAAGCTATGTTTTGTGTCAGGCGATACGCGTTAGCGTTGAATGTAGTGATTTCGTCGCTGGTATTGTTGCTTTAACACAAAGTGTCAAACCTACCGCTTATAATAAAACTTATGTCTTTATTTTGTAGACATTTATGCATTTCGGAATTATCAACTTCTTCCCTACATGTGAAATACTCCATTAATTCGTATGTAGCCATTTTCATTATCACTGGATACAATATTTTTATCTTGCAAGTCAAAAATCGAGGTTATGTAGTACACAACGCTCGCTTTTACCGCAAAAAAATAGAACAAAATTCAATTCCCAGCGTTATCGCCAGCCTTACGCGCGGCTTTGAAGTCCCATTTGAATTAACCAATCACAATACTTTTCGCGCTTAACGCTAACGCGTAACGCATGACACAAAACGCACCTTTATACCAATAGTAATGCTTATCCGACGATTGTAAAATTGGGCCTAAAAGAACTGAATCTATAATTTAAATTTTAATTAACGTTTCATGCCTTTTAAGCAAGCACATGCTTCAGATAATTTCTCACAACCATTCTCATAAAATTCAGTGTTAAAGGTGTGAAGTCTCTTGTACAAGAAAACTTAGAGTTGGAGGGCAATTTTTTTTGCAGTTTTGTCTTCAGTGCCCATACAGCAAAGCTTTTACCTTAAGCTTTAAAGGCGTTTAAGGGTATGTGCACAACGGAGCTGCGTGGAGCTGTGATAGTAGATCATAGCAGGGATGATTGCTTCTAGAGTATAGACATAGAGTAAAGCGCTGGTTGGTGTGCACAACGAAACGTGATTAATAGCTAGTGTCTTCCAAAATGTCGGTGAGTGAGGAACACTATTTCTGTTCTGTGGCCACAAAATGGTATATTTTGAACACACAGCTCCGATGTGCACGCTTCTGTTTAATTACAGGGCACATTTTTATCATCGCTTAAGAAAAACAGCCATCATCTCTGCTATGATCTAGTATCACAGCTCCGTTGTGCAAGTACCCTAAGAGACACTCGATTATAGAAGTTTTTTCCGCAGCCTTCCTTTCCTAGTTATGCTATTAACCACTAGAGGGCAAAACAAGAAATACATAAAAATACAATAGATGTCACTAAATAATTGTAAATGTAACCTGTGATTCAAAAAAACTTTCATCGAAGTGTGCCATGATAAATAAAGATAGAATTGACAAATATAATTTTGAAATGTCGCCAATTGTGGTATCTCAGACATGCACGTTATTTCTATCTTTATTTATCATGGCACACTTCGATGAAAGTTTTTTTGAATCACAGGTTACATTTACAATTATCTAGTGACATCTATTGTATTTTTATGTATTTCTTGTTTTGCCCTCTAGTGACCAATAGCATAACTGATTATTCTGTCACATATCAACGTTATGGCTTTCACTGATCACCAAAAATGTTGTGTTTTAGAAACGGTGAAATAATTAATGGTTTGTGAACAAACTTATACACGAAACTTGAAGATTTGGTACAGTTCCAACATTCAAATTTTATATTCAGATATACGTAATTTTTTTCGTGGCACACTTCGATGAAAGTTTTTTTAAATCACTGGTTACCTACCACACATTCAAATCATCATATCAAAGCTGATTTAGGTAATTACCATAAAATTACCAGAAATTCACTATACAATTTATTATAATCCACCAGATTTTCGACCATCTACTACAGGGACGGGCACGAGCTCGCCGAAAGCTCGACCCCTACCCCCAATTATTTCCGACGATCCCGATGTTTCAGACAAACAAGCGCCAGCACATAACTGACTCAGTCGTATCCAAGGTTACTAAAGAGAGAAGGTTGCCTGGTAAATCGTGGAGTGACGCGTCATTCAGTAGGCCATCTATTTGTGTATATGTATTAAATGGGCCTACTGAGTGACGTTGCAGTGACGTTGAAAGTTACCAGGCAACCTGTCTTTTTAGTAACCTTGAGTCGTATCAACGAAATCAAAAACAGAGAGCGCCGAGCGAGTTAGTTCATGTTGGTTTATTAGCGTTTAACAGTGTCGTACAAGTTCGAGACCATTTTAAATTGAAGAACAAACCTTTTTTATTCAATATTTATAATAATTTTCGGCTTAATTCGATAAGAACAGCATCCAAACGACTAGGCCATCTACAATTTTATATTTCGTGGGACGAAGCCAGCTGCGATCGACACTCGTTTGACCTGTTGCTTAGCGTAGTGGGAGAATACTTCCCCTTTCGCGCTCATGCCTGATCTACTACATTAAAAATTTTGTCACTAAATTAGTGTCCCAATCTACTAGATTTAGTAGAAAATCTTCCAGGTTGGCAACACTGGTTGACAGCTCGCAGTTCTTCAAGGCACAATATAAGAATCTACACAGTAGCGACACTCGAGTATAACTATCACATTTGCCATTTTGTTTGATACCTACTGATTTGTAAATTAGGTATCAAACAGTATGGCGGCCGAATTTGCCACTGACGTTTAAGTGTCGCTACTGGGTGTTCAACATACGTGCTGCAGGCATTTTCGAGAATTCACTCGGTTCATAACCGGGGTAGAAGTGTGAGAGAGAACATTTTTTAGAGATTTAGTGTATGTAAAAGTGAAAAAATAGAGAACAGTGTATCCACCGCCCCAATTCTCGAAAATGCCCTAAGCTACGACATGCCGTCATAAAATAAAAGCAAGTTCAGAGCCTTCTCGATAACGGATCTTTTTGAACGCACGTTATTTTTGTTAATGGTCAAGTACTATTAATACATTATTAATTTATACACATATTTCCTTTTTACCCCTTCTACATATTTCTACATATTTCCACGCATATTTCAAACATCAGTTGCCTTAATTAAAAAGGCGACCTTTAAACCTTTTAATAGTACCGCGTGATTTTTTAAATTTTTTATCAACTCTTGCCATGGAATTTGGACGGTATGTCGTAGCTTTACTGTAAAACACCATAAAGGAGTGCAATGACATACTTTTCACTTAAGCTAAGACATACCAATCTCATGGCAAGAGTTGATAAAAAAAAATTCAAAAATCACTCGGTATACATATTTAACGTGTGCGTTGTGACACTCAAACCTTTGAAGTTTTCAGAAGTTTATCTATAATCAAATAAAACTCTGTCCCTCTTTCTACATAATATAAGGAACAGTTCTACATTTTTATGAAATTAATGAAATTTAAACTCGACAAGTTTTGAGATATGTATGTATAATGAAATGATTTGATCGTGTTTGATAACCTTTGAAATGTGTACCTAGTAATTTTCTACTTGCGCTTACGTTTTAATGTTTGTTTAATTCGTTTCTGTTTCCTTCCAGCGTTCATGTTGTGCTATACGCAAGAAGATGCAAATGCCGAAGGTACAGTATTAAATTTGATGTTTTTTCTCAATGAGACGCGGTGTAATTTTGGTTTACTATATAAATTTTGTTTTCGCTTCTTTCTGTGTTTCATAGTACAGGTGAAATATTATATCGCGTTGAACTCCCGTACATGGAGGAGATCACGTTAATATATCTGGAGAATAATGATAACTATGACGACTATAGTAAGTGTTAGTGTTGTGACTGCATGGCATACTACGCCAATGCTCCCTTTGCACTCATCCAAATTTGTCTCTTTTTATTCTTAATATATTATTATTATGTTGTTGGACTCGCGTATTAAATTGACTGCTCACCCGGTACGTTTAATATGAGAGTGGACTACATAGTGTCACAACTGTCTCTCTTTAGAACGCATTCATCGCTCATCCCGCTTTTAAAAGCCCGGCCTAAAATCAGTAATAAATTTTTAAACAATTGGCGGCGTTTCATTCTGTTTATTTTTTTTTTAAAAGGATTTTTTTTTAATAAAACCTAATTCGCTAATACATCATAATCTTTAAATAATTCAAAGCCTACATTACATTATCATTCATATTTGCTTGTAAATGAAGTGACTAGAATTTAAGTACAGTATGAGCATAAATGATTGAGGACAAGTTGAATTTCCCGCGTCTCTATCTAGTAATTTTTACTCTTTATGTGTGGCCGTCCTGAGAAATTAATTTTTGTTCAGTGTCGTCTGTGTAAATTTTGCAGCCGACTCCAAGAATTCATAAGACAAAATGGGGCGCGTTTCCCTAATGTTCCTGTCAGTAGTTATTGCCGCTTCTTGTATTTAAAATAAACAAATTACTTGCCTATTTTTTTTGTAACCTATGCATTTGACCAACTTAAGAAAAATATTGAAACGCGGGAAATTCAACTTGTCCTCAAACATTTATGCTCATACTGTACATCTTCTTAATTAAAAAGTAGAGTTTGAAAGAATTTTGAACGTGAATGGAAATAATTCTGATCACTTCGTTTATATGATCATAAATTTTTTATAGGGAATGTGCATTACGCAACATAACAATTAGTACAGTTCTGCATTAACATAGACTAGTCATACTTTGAGTTCTAAGTAAGTAGGTGTTAAGTGTTTATTTTTGATTTGCCGATTTGCCATATTTTTATGTACAATCCGTTACGTCTCTATCTTGGTGTTTTTTATGGCTTCGTTTTCTAGCAGGTTTTTAACATTGTTCGATGTTGTTTGTATGTGGATTGACTTTGAGACCGTCAAGTCTGTGTCTTTGGTAGAAAATTTTTTTCCAATGAACTTGAATTGGCTTTTAGAAAATTGCGCGCGGCCGTCAACTTACGTTTTTTTTCGGACGGAACGGTATTGAGATTGTTGCGCGCTTTTGCAGGTAACGAGGAAAACGTTCTGTCGTACGAACCCGTGCAGCAGATGCAAATTAATTACACCAGGCCCGTCATCATCTTGGGCCCACTTAAGGATCGCATCAACGACGATCTTATATCGGAATTCCCTGACAAGTTTGGAAGTTGCGTGCCACGTAAGTTTTAAGAAGACGCCCCCCCATTTTATCAAAAGGTAATGAAAATTCTGTTTAGATACGACGAGACCAAAACGAGAATATGAAGTCGATGGCAGAGATTACCATTTCGTTGCGTCCAGGGAGCAGATGGAGAAGGACATACAGAACCACCTCTTCATAGAAGCTGGCCAATATAATGACAATTTGTATGGCACTTCGGTGGCATCGGTGAAGGAAGTAGCGGATAAGGTCCGACTCTGAAAGTTAATTCCAAAAGTATTGCTCTTAATTCCATTTGAAAATTTCAGGGTAAACATTGTATTTTAGACGTTAGCGGCAATGCCATTAAGAGACTGCAGGTGGCACAGTTATATCCAATCGCGATCTTTATTAAACCAAAATCTGTTGAATCTATTATGTAAGTATTTGTATAATTTAAAATATCAAATCCAACCCAACTCCAAAAGCAAAATACAGAGTGATTAAGGAAGAGCTCTTCCAGTCATTCTTGCTCTCTCAATTTAAGTAAAAAATCTATTGTTTTATTTTGTTTCTTTAGGGAAATGAATAAGCGAATGACAGAAGAACAAGCGAAAAAGACATTCGAAAGAGCCCTGAAGATGGAACAAGAGTTCGGAGAATTTTTCACAGGTACTTAAAAAAATTGTATGTAAGTGATGTTGATGTTGATTATATTTTGGTTTGTAGCTGTTGTGCAAGGTGATACACCGGAAGATATTTACAGCACGGTTAAGGAAGTGATTGCTCAGCAGTCGGGTCCCAACATCTGGGTGCCTACAAAAGAGAAACTGTGACGCTTGGCCCCCACGGTGTGGACGTTGCCACCACGCTCGTGCCTGCACTGAGCCGAGAGGGCGCGGTGCGTGCGACCTGCGTGCTTGCAACCAACCAGCTCAGTTATCGTTTAAATTAATCCCTGTTCGTCGAAGACAGCCCACTCGAGTAGACCCTGAGTAATCTCGTTAGCTTCCGGTTAAGTAGTTAGTCCGACGACAGCTTTGTATAGATGTGGATATACGCCGTGCTCTCGTTTCAGCATTATTCACTCTGTCGCACTTGTGTTTTTAACAAATTTATCATATGAAGTATAGAGCCAAACTTTGAAACATTTATAAAAGAATAATAGCCAATTGTTAAATCAATTTAGGTAGCGTTTTATCAGTGTGTTTTTTGTAGTGTATGTATATTTGAATTGTATAAGATTTCCCTGCCAATAATATTAAATAATGTACATACACAATTAACGATCTATGTATGTGTAGCAAATCAGAAATCTGTTATTGTTATTTGAGAAAAGAGTTGTGACCTAACTTATTTGAGTTAATAAACAAATTTTACTAACTTGCTCTTTATTATTCTTTTACACCCTTCTTATCTGGGTTGCCAAAACGTAATCAAAGTGCAAAAGAACCGGTCCAAGGAACCGAGTTTGCATTCCTGTTCTTAGTGTCTTTCAAAAATTATGCAACAAATGGGATTATTATCGATTTATATTAAATTTTATTGATGCAAAATGCTTTTGTATTCCTTCAAAACGAATTAGGAAATGCCAGGTGAAATGTATCTTTTACAGTATACAGCATGGACACTAAAAAGTGAAGACAGCTTAAGAGTGAAGTGCCCTTATTTTAAAAGATTCAGGAAAATGTTGTTTGGAATTAAAAGTTATAGTCAAATACAGCCTCCTATCTCAAAAATAAAAAGCTCACCCTTCAATAAGAGTCGCTCTTTGTACATACACACCACGTCAGCAAACTAGGATTGAAGTACTCGCCAAGATAACATTAATGGAAAAGGACTAATCTTATTGTTGTTTCTCAATTTTTCCATTTGGTTCTAAGTACATAATTATTTCCAAGCGTTGCGAAAATTTGTGTTTTCTTGTTGCATTCATCATTCATCCATTGAAAAATTACAATTACTTTACGTTTCGCTATCGTTTTTTTACTTCTAAAGAAGCTATCAAACGATAGCGAAACGTAAAGTATTTGTGCGCCATTTAGTGTCCGTTTAAAAGATTTTGTGATACAATTTTCATTAGACAAGAACCAGCTTTAATTACAATTACATAGTTTAATGCATTGTAATTTTTCAATGGATGAATGATGAATGTAACAAGAAAACACAAATTACTCAGAATGAAATGAAAAAATTGAGACACAACAATAAAATTAACCTTTTTCCATTCACGTTATCTTGGCGAATATTTTAATCCCACCGGTATTTGCTAGATGCAGTTGTGTAAAGAGGTGATTCATAATAAAGGGTGATTTTTGAAATACGAGGCTGTAACTTTATATTTGACTACTACTTTTAATTCTAAACAATATTCTGTTATGTGTCTTTTAAAATAAGGGCACTTTACTGTTTTTACACTTTTCAATCGACTTCATTTCTCGGCGCTCACGCTGTATACCGTAAAAGATAAAATTCCCAATTTGATTCGAAGGAATGCAGAAGCGTTCTGCGTCAATAAAATTTAATAAAAATCGATCATAAAGAAAAATCCCATTTGTTGGATACTTTTTAAAAGACACCATAGATTTCAAGTAAAACATTCCTATCAGTAATGTTTATGACATTTTTTTTTTCCTAAATTATTGGATATCAACTACGTATTCCAATATACTACAAAAATTAAAAATTGAACTGTCTCAAACGAATAATTATAGATGAATTATAACGAAAAATATTTAACAGATTTACAGAAAATGATATAGAGTGAGCAATTTCAACGGAGCTGTTGTGCAGTGCTGCCAACTCTACCGATATTGAACTCGACCGATCGATACACCGAAATTTATAGAAAACGAACACTATTTGTACAAACGTGAAACATACCTACATAAAACAAACAGGCGCCAACTGGCATTGAAACATCGACAATTTTAAAAGTTAGTATATTATGCGAATACTTCCAATTACTTTAAGAAAAAAGTGTGGGTTTTCCACGATCAAATAATTTTTGCAGAGGTTTACCAAATGTGTTGTTTCTTCCTTAAATCCAACTGCAACGGCATGGAGCTTCTTCCTAAATACTAATTGTTTCTTTATTTCAAAAATTACAAGAGACTTTTGATTAATAAACTATTTTTTATTGAAATTCAGTTAATTTTCTTAACGCCAAAATAAGACAACTAATAAGATTGAAAACTTGATAACTTGATAAAAATTTGATAACAATCTACTACTAAGATATATTATTAATATCTAAAAAATTGAGATAATTGACACTGCGCTTTTATATTGACAAAAACACTGACATTAACATTTTTAATTGTTTTATTGTTTAACTAGCTTTTTTTAAATCATGATCTACTAAATGTAAATTTAAATCCTAGATAAAAGAGTATACCTAGATGTTTATGAGAAATGCCATGGTTTCAAACGTATTTATAATTCCTCCCAGGCCGATAGATGACACTATATTTAGAAACAAAGTAATCTGTAATGTTTGCACGTACTGTTACCATGGTTACCCTTTTATTTAAATTTTGATTTAAAGCGCCTGTCAGAAGTGAAAGTGTTAATTCAGTTTCTCCTTTAATTTATTATTAATTAACTTATTGCGGATTTCTGTTCATGTATTCTATTTATCTTTTCTGTTTATAGTGTTTTATTTTTCTGGATTGCAAGGTAAGATTTCTATGTAAAAATATAGTCCGCTTACAAGGTACCCGATATTTTGAAGTTTCTGTCAATATATTGCTTATCATATTCTGGATATCTTAAGACGATTTCATTAATTCGATCGGAGCGCTATTTTTCTCACTCTTACGTGCACTAAGTCTCTAAATGTTCTCTCTTACATTTTTACTCGCAGCGAATTATTAAAAACGTCTTTAAAAGAGCATTATTTTTGTCAAAATCAGATTGTAAGTTTCAGTTGAGACGACGGCAAGTGCCTCCGCAACTTATGTTGTTCTAATTGAAAGAAATGTTTCTTAAAGTAAGAAGAAACATTCTTCTTACTTTTTCTGAATCTTGTAATTTTGTCTCGTATTTGTAGATAATGAAATAAAGATAATTTTAACCATGTCTTCGATTTTTATTGCTGAAGATATTAAATATATCTGATTATATAAAAATGTTCACATGTGAAATATATGTTCTTATTTCAGGGAACTAACTATTTAGTATCTTGGGCACATAAAAATGTTGCTCAACGTACTAAATTCTTTAGTTTCTTGGATAAAACCATTCAGTTTACGTTCAAATACATAGTTTCAAATTGCGCGCCTTTTTTGATTTTAATTCCCCCCAGGCCGTGTGAGGGCGCAGTTTATTGCTCTGCGTATATAACGTTGGCTTTGACATCTAATTTTCTTTCATCTAAGATTTAAATTAAACTCAAAATTGAGGATAGACGGATAAACGCCCGAAACCTTGGAATAGTATATTAAAACACAAGTTACAGAACACAGGAGGAGGAAATATTTTAAAGAATAATTTCGTGTATTTATTTTGGCGGGAAAGTGCTCCGTATCTTCTGACACCTCATCGAACTCATGTGATTGATCCTAATACAAAACCAGTTTTGTACGAAAATTTCGTTTCGCCTATAATTACTTTTCGACTTTCGGCTATTCAAATGTAGATGTCGCCACCGGGGACGGAAATATTTTAAAAAATAATTTCGTTCCATCTTCGTGTATTTATTTTAGCGGGAAAGTGCTACGTACCTTTTCACACCTCATCGCACTCATGTGATCCTAATACAATTATAGTTTTGTACGAAATTTTCGTTTTGCGTATAATTAATATTCGACTTTCGGCTATTCAAATGTAGATGTCGCCATCGGAGACGGAAATATTTTAAAAAATAATTTAGTTCCATCTTCGTGTATTTATTTTAACGGGAAAGTGCTACGTACCTTTTCACACCTCATCGCACTCATGTGATCCTAATACAATTCTAGTTTTGTACGAAAATTTGGTTTCGCGTATAATTATTTTTCGACTTTCGGCTATTCAAAAGCAGATGTCGCCACCGGGGACGGAAATATTTTAAAAAATAATTTCGTTTCATCGTCGTGTATTCATTTTGGCGGAAATCTGCTACGTAGCTTTTCACACCTCATCTCACTCATGTGATCCTAATACAATTCTAGTTTTGTACGAAAATTTCGTTTCGCGTATAATTAATTTTCGACTTTCGGCTATTCAAATGTAGATGTCGCCACCGGGGACGGAAATATTTTAAAAAATAATTTCGTTCCATCTTCGTGTATTTATTTTAGCGGGAAAGTGCTACGTACCTTTTCACACCTCATCGCACTCATGTGATCCTAATACAATTATAGTTTTGTACGAAATTTTCGTTTTGCGTATAATTAATATTCGACTTTCGGCTATTCAAATGTAGATGTCGCCATCGGAGACGGAAATATTTTAAAAAATAATTTCGTTCCATCTTCGTGTATTTATTTTAGCGGGAAAGTGCTACGTACCTTTTCACACCTCTTCGCACTCATGTGATCCTAATACAATTATAGTTTTGTACGAAAATTTCGTTTCGCTTAAAATTAATATTCGACTTTCGGCTATTCAAATGTAGATGTCGCCATCGGAGACGGAAATATTTTAAAAAATAATTTCGTTCCATCTTCGTGTATTTATTTTAGCGGGAAAGTGCTACGTACCTTTTCACACCTCATCGCACTCATGTGATCCTAATACAATTATAGTTTTGTACGAAATTTTCGTTTTGCGTATAATTAATATTCGACTTTCGGCTATTCAAATGTAGATGTCGCCATCGGAGACGGAAATATTTTAAAAAATAATTTAGTTCCATCTTCGTGTATTTATTTTAGCGGGAAAGTGCTACGTACCTTTTCACACCTCATCGCACTCATGTGATCCTAATACAATTATAGTTTTGTACGAAATTTTCGTTTTGCGTATAATTAATATTCGACTTTCGGCTATTCAAATGTAGATGTCGCCATCGGAGACGGAAATATTTTAAAAAATAATTTCGTTCCATCTTCGTGTATTTATTTTAGCGGGAAAGTGCTACATACCTTTTCACACCTCATCGCACTCATGTGATCCTAATACAATTATAGTTTTGTACGAAATTTTCGTTTTGCGTATAATTAATATTCGACTTTCGGCTATTCAAATGTAGATGTCGCCATCGGAGACGGAAATATTTTAAAAAATAATTTCGTTCCATCTTCGTGTATTTATTTTAGCGGGAAAGTGCTACATACCTTTTCACACCTCATCGCACTCATGTGATCCTAATACAATTATAGTTTTGTACGAAATTTTCGTTTTGCGTATAATTAATATTCGACTTTCGGCTATTCAAATGTAGATGTCGCCATCGGAGACGGAAATATTTTAAAAAATAATTTCGTTCCATCTTCGTGTATTTATTTTAGCGGGAAAGTGCTACATACCTTTTCACACCTCATCGCACTCATGTGATCCTAATACAATTATAGTTTTGTACGAAAATTTCGTTTCGCTTAAAATTAATATTCGACTTTCGGCTATTCAAATGTAGATGTCGCCATCGGAGACGGAAATATTTTAAAATATAATTTCGTTCCATCTTCGTGTATTTATTTTAGCGGGAAAGTGCTACGTAACTTTTCACACCTCATCGCACTCATGTGATCCTAATACAATTATAGTTTTGTACGAAATTTTCGTTTTGCGTATAATTAATATTCGACTTTCGGCTATTCAAATGTAGATGTCGCCATCGGAGACGGAAATATTTTATAAATTAATTTCGTTCCATCTTCGTGTATTTATTTTAGCGGGAAAGTGCTACGTACCTTTTCACACCTCATCGCACTCATGTGATCCTAATACAATTATAGTTTTGTACGAAATTTTCGTTTTGCGTATAATTAATATTCGACTTTCGGCTATTCAAATGTAGATGTCGCCATCGGAGACGGAAATATTTTAAAAAATAATTTCGTTCCATCTTCGTGTATTTATTTTAGCGGGAAAGTGCTACATACCTTTTCACACCTCATCGCACTCATGTGATCCTAATACAATTATAGTTTTGTACGAAAATTTCGTTTCGCTTAAAATTAATATTCGACTTTCGGCTATTCAAATGTAGATGTCGCCATCGGAGACGGAAATATTTTAAAAAATAATTTCGTTCCATCTTCGTGTATTTATTTTAGCGGGAAAGTGCTACGTAACTTTTCACACCTCATCGCACTCATGTGATCCTAATACAATTATAGTTTTGTACGAAATTTTCGTTTTGCGTATAATTAATATTCGACTTTCGGCTATTCAAATGTAGATGTCGCCATCGGAGACGGAAATATTTTAAAAAATAATTTAGTTCCATCTTCGTGTATTTATTTTAGCGGGAAAGTGCTACGTACCTTTTCACACCTCATCGCACTCATGTGATCCTAATACAATTATAGTTTTGTACGAAATTTTCGTTTTGCGTATAATTAATATTCGACTTTCGGCTATTCAAATGTAGATGTCGCCATCGGAGACGGAAATATTTTAAAAAATAATTTCGTTCCATCTTCGTGTATTTATTTTAGCGGTATGTGCTACGTACCTTTTCACACCTCATCGCACTCATGTGATCCTAATACAATTATAGTTTTGTACGAAATTTTCGTTTTGCGTATAATTAATATTCGACTTTCGGCTATTCAAATGTAGATGTCGCCATCGGAGACGGAAATATTTTAAAAAATAATTTCGTTCCATCTTCGTGTATTTATTTTAGCGGGAAAGTGCTACGTACCTTTTCACACCTCATCGCACTCATGTGATCCTAATACAATTATAGTTTTGTACGAAATTTTCGTTTTGCGTATAATTAATATTCGACTTTCGGCTATTCAAATGTAGATGTCGCCATCGGAGACGGAAATATTTTAAAAAATAATTTCGTTCCATCTTCGTGTATTTATTTTAGCGGGAAAGTGCTACGTACCTTTTCACACCTCATCGCACTCATGTGATCCTAATACAATTATAGTTTTGTACGAAATTTTCGTTTTGCGTATAATTAATATTCGACTTTCGGCTATTCAAATGTAGATGTCGCCATCGGAGACGGAAATATTTTAAAAATAATTTCGTTCCATCTTCGTGTATTTATTTTAGCGGGAAAGTGCTACATACCTTTTCACACCTCATCGCACTCATGTGATCCTAATACAATTATAGTTTTGTACGAAATTTTCGTTTTGCGTATAATTAATATTCGACTTTCGGCTATTCAAATGTAGATGTCGCCATCGGAGACGGAAATATTTTAAAAAATAATTTCGTTCCATCTTCGTGTATTTATTTTAGCGGGAAAGTGCTACATACCTTTTCACACCTCATCGCACTCATGTGATCCTAATACAATTATAGTTTTGTACGAAATTTTCGTTTTGCGTATAATTAATATTCGACTTTCGGCTATTCAAATGTAGATGTCGCCATCGGAGACGGAAATATTTTAAATAATAATTTCGTTCCATCTTCGTGTATTTATTTTAGCGGGAAAGTGCTACGTACCTTTTCACACCTCATCGCACTCATGTGATCCTAATACAATTATAGTTTTGTACGAAATTTTCGTTTTGCGTATAATTAATATTCGACTTTCGGCTATTCAAATGTAGATGTCGCCATCGGAGACGGAAATATTTTAAAAAATAATTTCGTTCCATCTTCGTGTATTTATTTTAGCGGGAAAGTGCTACGTACCTTTTCACACCTCATCGCACTCATGTGATCCTAATACAATTATAGTTTTGTACGAAATTTTCGTTTTGCGTATAATTAATATTCGACTTTCGGCTATTCAAATGTAGATGTCGCCATCGGAGACGGAAATATTTTAAAAAATAATTTCGTTCCATCTTCGTGTATTTATTTTAGCGGGAAAGTGCTACGTACCTTTTCACACCTCATCGCACTCATGTGATCCTAATACAATTATAGTTTTGTACGAAATTTTCGTTTTGCGTATAATTAATATTCGACTTTCGGCTATTCAAATGTAGATGTCGCCATCGGAGACGGAAATATTTTAAAAATAATTTCGTTCCATCTTCGTGTATTTATTTTAGCGGGAAAGTGCTACGTACCTTTTCACACCTCATCGCACTCATGTGATCCTAATACAATTATAGTTTTGTACGAAATTTTCGTTTTGCGTATAATTAATATTCGACTTTCGGCTATTCAAATGTAGATGTCGCCATCGGAGACGGAAATATTTTAAAAAATAATTTCGTTCCATCTTCGTGTATTTATTTTAGCGGGAAAGTGCTACGTACCTTTTCACACCTCATCGCACTCATGTGATCCTAATACAATTATAGTTTTGTACGAAATTTTCGTTTTGCGTATAATTAATATTCGACTTTCGGCTATTCAAATGTAGATGTCGCCATCGGAGACGGAAATATTTTAAAAATAATTTCGTTCCATCTTCGTGTATTTATTTTAGCGGGAAAGTGCTACGTACCTTTTCACACCTCATCGCACTCATGTGATCCTAATACAATTATAGTTTTGTACGAAATTTTCGTTTTGCGTATAATTAATATTCGACTTTCGGCTATTCAAATGTAGATGTCGCCATCGGAGACGGAAATATATTTAAAAATAATTTCGTTCCATCTTCGTGTATTTATTTTAGCGGGAAAGTGCTACGTAACTTTTGACACCTCATCGCACTCATGTGATCCTAATACAATTATAGTTTTGTACGAAAATTTCGTTTCGCTTAAAATTAATATTCGACTTTCGGCTATTCAAATGTAGATGTCGCCATCGGAGACGGAAATATTTTAAAAATAATTTCGTTCCATCTTCGTGTATTTATTTTAGCGGGAAAGTGCTACGTACCTTTTCACACCTCATCGCACTCATGTGATCCTAATACAATTATAGTTTTGTACGAAATTTTCGTTTTGCGTATAATTAATATTCGACTTTCGGCTATTCAAATGTAGATGTCGCCATCGGAGACGGAAATATTTTAAAAAATAATTTCGTTCCATCTTCGTGTATTTATTTTAGCGGGAAAGTGCTACGTAACTTTTGACACCTCATCGCACTCATGTGATCCTAATACAATTATAGTTTTGTACGAAAATTTCGTTTCGCTTAAAATTAATATTCGACTTTCGGCTATTCAAATGTAGATGTCGCCATCGGAGACGGAAATATTTTAAAAAATAATTTCGTTCCATCTTCGTGTATTTATTTTAGCGGGAAAGTGCTACGTACCTTTTCACACCTCATCGCACTCATGTGATCCTAATACAATTATAGTTTTGTACGAAAATTTCGTTTCGCTTAAAATTAATATTCGACTTTCGGCTATTCAAATGTAGATGTCGCCATCGGAGACGGAAATATTTTAAAAAATAATTTCGTTCCATCTTCGTGTATTTATTTTAGCGGGAAAGTGCTACGTACCTTTTCACACCTCATCGCACTCATGTGATCCTAATACAATTATAGTTTTGTACGAAATTTTCGTTTTGCGTATAATTAATATTCGACTTTCGGCTATTCAAATGTAGATGTCGCCATCGGAGACGGAAATATTTTAAAAAATAATTTCGTTCCATCTTCGTGTATTTATTTTAGCGGGAAAGTGCTACGTACCTTTTCACACCTCATCGCACTCATGTGATCCTAATACAATTATAGTTTTGTACGAAATTTTCGTTTTGCGTATAATTAATATTCGACTTTCGGCTATTCAAATGTAGATGTCGCCATCGGAGACGGAAATATTTTAAAAAATAATTTCGTTCCATCTTCGTGTATTTATTTTAGCGGGAAAGTGCTACGTACCTTTTCACACCTCATCGCACTCATGTGATCCTAATACAATTATAGTTTTGTACGAAATTTTCGTTTTGCGTATAATTAATATTCGACTTTCGGCTATTCAAATGTAGATGTCGCCATCGGAGACGGAAATATTTTAAAAATATTTTGGTTCAATCTTCGTGTATTTATTTTAGCGGGAAAGTGCTACGTACCTTTTCACACCTCATCGCACTCATGTGATCCTAATACAATTATAGTTTTGTACGAAATTTTCGTTTTGCGTATAATTAATATTCGACTTTCGGCTATTCAAATGTAGATGTCGCCATCGGAGACGGAAATAGTTTAAAAATAATTTCGTTCCATCTTCGTGTATTTATTTTAGCGGGAAAGTGCTACGTACCTTTTCACACCTCATCGCACTCATGTGATCCTAATACAATTATAGTTTTGTACGAAATTTTCGTTTTGCGTATAATTAATATTCGACTTTCGGCTATTCAAATGTAGATGTCGCCATCGGAGACGGAAATATTTTAAAAAATAATTTCGTTCCATCTTCGTGTATTTATTTTAGCGGGAAAGTGCTACGTACCTTTTCACACCTCATCGCACTCATGTGATCCTAATACAATTATAGTTTTGTACGAAATTTTCGTTTTGCGTATAATTAATATTCGACTTTCGGCTATTCAAATGTAGATGTCGCCATCGGAGACGGAAATATTTTAAAAAATAATTTCGTTCCATCTTCGTGTATTTATTTTAGCGGGAAAGTGCTACGTACCTTTTCACACCTCATCGCACTCATGTGATCCTAATACAATTATAGTTTTGTACGAAATTTTCGTTTTGCGTATAATTAATATTCGACTTTCGGCTATTCAAATGTAGATGTCGCCATCGGAGACGGAAATATTTTAAAAATAATTTCGTTCCATCTTCGTGTATTTATTTTAGCGGGAAAGTGCTACGTACCTTTTCACACCTCATCGCACTCATGTGATCCTAATACAATTATAGTTTTGTACGAAATTTTCGTTTTGCGTATAATTAATATTCGACTTTCGGCTATTCAAATGTAGATGTCGCCATCGGAGAAGGAAATATTTTAAAAATAATTTCGTTCCATCTTCGTGTATTTATTTTAGCGGGAAAGTGCTACGTACCTTTTCACACCTCATCGCACTCATGTGATCCTAATACAATTATAGTTTTGTACGAAATTTTCGTTTTGCGTATAATTAATATTCGACTTTCGGCTATTCAAATGTAGATGTCGCCATCGGAGACGGAAATATTTTAAAAAATAATTTCGTTCCATCTTCGTGTATTTATTTTAGCGGGAAAGTGCTACGTACCTTTTCACACCTCATCGCACTCATGTGATCCTAATACAATTATAGTTTTGTACGAAATTTTCGTTTTGCGTATAATTAATATTCGACTTTCGGCTATTCAAATGTAGATGTCGCCATCGGAGACGGAAATATTTTAAAAAATAATTTCGTTCCATCTTCGTGTATTTATTTTAGCGGGAAAGTGCTACGTACCTTTTCACACCTCATCGCACTCATGTGATCCTAATACAATTATAGTTTTGTACGAAATTTTCGTTTTGCGTATAATTAATATTCGACTTTCGGCTATTCAAATGTAGATGTCGCCATCGGAGACGGAAATCTTTCAATATATATTTTCGTTCCATCTTCGTGTATTTATTTTAGCGGGAAAGTGCTACGTACCTTTTCACACCTCATCGCACTCATGTGATCCTAATACAATTATAGTTTTGTACGAAATTTTCGTTTTGCGTATAATTAATATTCGACTTTCGGCTATTCAAATGTAGATGTCGCCATCGGAGACGGAAATATTTTAAAAATAATTTCGTTCCATCTTCGTGTATTTATTTTAGCGGGAAAGTGCTACGTACCTTTTCACACCTCATCGCACTCATGTGATCCTAATACAATTATAGTTTTGTACGAAATTTTCGTTTTGCGTATAATTAATATTCGACTTTCGGCTATTCAAATGTAGATGTCGCCATCGGAGACGGAAATATTTTAAAAAATAATTTCGTTCCATCTTCGTGTATTTATTTTAGCGGGAAAGTGCTACGTAACTTTTGACACCTCATCGCACTCATGTGATCCTAATACAATTATAGTTTTGTACGAAAATTTCGTTTCGCTTAAAATTAATATTCGACTTTCGGCTATTCAAATGTAGATGTCGCCATCGGAGACGGAAATATTTTAAAAAATAATTTCGTTCCATCTTCGTGTATTTATTTTAGCGGGAAAGTGCTACGTACCTTTTCACACCTCATCGCACTCATGTGATCCTAATACAATTATAGTTTTGTACGAAATTTTCGTTTTGCGTATAATTAATATTCGACTTTCGGCTATTCAAATGTAGATGTCGCCATCGGAGACGGAAATATTTTAAAAAATAATTTCGTTCCATCTTCGTGTATTTATTTTAGCGGGAAAGTGCTACGTACCTTTTCACACCTCATCGCACTCATGTGATCCTAATACAATTATAGTTTTGTACGAAATTTTCGTTTTGCGTATAATTAATATTCGACTTTCGGCTATTCAAATGTAGATGTCGCCATCGGAGACGGAAATATTTTATAATTTAATTTCGTTCCATCTTCGTGTATTTATTTTAGCGGGAAAGTGCTACGTACCTTTTCACACCTCATCGCACTCATGTGATCCTAATACAATTATAGTTTTGTACGAAATTTTCGTTTTGCGTATAATTAATATTCGACTTTCGGCTATTCAAATGTAGATGTCGCCATCGGAGACGGAAATATTTTAAAAAATAATTTCGTTCCATCTTCGTGTATTTATTTTAGCGGGAAAGTGCTACGTACCTTTTCACACCTCATCGCACTCATGTGATCCTAATACAATTATAGTTTTGTACGAAATTTTCGTTTTGCGTATAATTAATATTCGACTTTCGGCTATTCAAATGTAGATGTCGCCATCGGAGACGGAAATATTTTAAAAAATAATTTCGTTCCATCTTCGTGTATTTATTTTAGCGGGAAAGTGCTACGTACCTTTTCACACCTCATCGCACTCATGTGATCCTAATACAATTATAGTTTTGTACGAAATTTTCGTTTTGCGTATAATTAATATTCGACTTTCGGCTATTCAAATGTAGATGTCGCCATCGGAGACGGAAATATTTTAAAAAATAATTTCGTTCCATCTTCGTGTATTTATTTTAGCGGGAAAGTGCTACGTACCTTTTCACACCTCATCGCACTCATGTGATCCTAATACAATTATAGTTTTGTACGAAATTTTCGTTTTGCGTATAATTAATATTCGACTTTCGGCTATTCAAATGTAGATGTCGCCATCGGAGACGGAAATATTTTAAAAATTATTTTCTTTGAATCTTCGTGTATTTATTTTAGCGGGAAAGTGCTACGTACCTTTTCACACCTCATCGCACTCATGTGATCCTAATACAATTATAGTTTTGTACGAAATTTTCGTTTTGCGTATAATTAATATTCGACTTTCGGCTATTCAAATGTAGATGTCGCCATCGGAGACGGAAATATTTTAAAAATAATTTCGTTCCATCTTCGTGTATTTATTTTAGCGGGAAAGTGCTACGTACCTTTTCACACCTCATCGCACTCATGTGATCCTAATACAATTATAGTTTTGTACGAAATTTTCGTTTTGCGTATAATTAATATTCGACTTTCGGCTATTCAAATGTAGATGTCGCCATCGGAGACGGAAATATTTTAAAAATAATTTCGTTCCATCTTCGTGTATTTATTTTAGCGGGAAAGTGCTACGTACCTTTTCACACCTCATCGCACTCATGTGATCCTAATACAATTATAGTTTTGTACGAAAATTTCGTTTTGCGTATAATTAATATTCGACTTTCGGCTATTCAAATGTAGATGTCGCCATCGGAGACGGAAATATTTTTAAAAATAATTTCGTTCCATCTTCGTGTATTTATTTTAGCGGGAAAGTGCTACGTACCTTTTCACACCTCATCGCACTCATGTGATCCTAATACAATTATAGTTTTGTACGAAATTTTCGTTTTGCGTATAATTAATATTCGACTTTCGGCTATTCAAATGTAGATGTCGCCATCGGAGACGGAAATATTTTAAAAAATAATTTCGTTCCATCTTCGTGTATTTATTTTAGCGGGAAAGTGCTACGTACCTTTTCACACCTCATCGCACTCATGTGATCCTAATACAATTATAGTTTTGTACGAAATTTTCGTTTTGCGTATAATTAATATTCGACTTTCGGCTATTCAAATGTAGATGTCGCCATCGGAGACGGAAATATTTTAAAAAATAATTTCGTTCCATCTTCGTGTATTTATTTTAGCGGGAAAGTGCTACGTACCTTTTCACACCTCATCGCACTCATGTGATCCTAATACAATTATAGTTTTGTACGAAAATTTCGTTTTGCGTATAATTAATATTCGACTTTCGGCTATTCAAATGTAGATGTCGCCATCGGAGACGGAAATATTTTAAAAAATAATTTCGTTCCATCTTCGTGTATTTATTTTAGCGGGAAAGTGCTACGTAACTTTTCACACCTCATCGCACTCATGTGATCCTAATACAATTATAGTTTTGTACGAAATTTTCGTTTTGCGTATAATTAATATTCGACTTTCGGCTATTCAAATGTAGATGTCGCCATCGGAGACGGAAATATTTTAAAAAATAATTTCGTTCCATCTTCGTGTATTTATTTTAGCGGGAAAGTGCTACGTAACTTTTGACACCTCATCGCACTCATGTGATCCTAATACAATTATAGTTTTGTACGAAAATTTCGTTTTGCGTATAATTAATATTCGACTTTCGGCTATTCAAATGTAGATGTCGCCATCGGAGACGGAAATATTTTAAAAAATAATTTCGTTCCATCTTCGTGTATTTATTTTAGCGGGAAAGTGCTACGTACCTTTTCACACCTCTTCGCACTCATGTGATCCTAATACAATTATAGTTTTGTACGAAAATTTCGTTTCGCTTAAAATTAATATTCGACTTTCGGCTATTCAAATGTAGATGTCGCCATCGGAGACGGAAATATTTTAAAAATAATTTCGTTCCATCTTCGTGTATTTATTTTAGCGGGAAAGTGCTACGTACCTTTTCACACCTCATCGCACTCATGTGATCCTAATACAATTATAGTTTTGTACGAAAATTTTCGTTTTGCGTATAATTAATATTCGACTTTCGTCTACTCAAATGTAGACGTAGCAATCGGACACGTATATATTCTTAACAATAATTTCGTTCCATCTTCGTGTATTTATTTTAGCGGGAAAGTGCTACGTACCTTTTCACACCTCATCGCACTCATGTGATCCTAATACAATTATAGTTTTGTACGAAATTTTCGTTTTGCGTATAATTAATATTCGACTTTCGGCTATTCAAATGTAGATGTCGCCATCGGAGACGGAAATATTTTAAAAAATAATTTCGTTCCATCTTCGTGTATTTATTTTAGCGGGAAAGTGCTACGTACCTTTTCACACCTCATCGCACTCATGTGATCCTAATACAATTATAGTTTTGTACGAAAATTTCGTTTCGCTTAAAATTAATATTCGACTTTCGGCTATTCAAATGTAGATGTCGCCATCGGAGACGGAAATATTTTAAAAAATAATTTCGTTCCATCTTCGTGTATTTATTTTAGCGGGAAAGTGCTACGTAACTTTTGACACCTCATCGCACTCATGTGATCCTAATACAATTATAGTTTTGTACGAAAATTTCGTTTTGCGTATAATTAATATTCGACTTTCGGCTATTCAAATGTAGATGTCGCCATCGGAGACGGAAATATTTTAAAAAATAATTTCGTTCCATCTTCGTGTATTTATTTTAGCGGGAAAGTGCTACGTACCTTTTCACACCTCTTCGCACACATGTGATCCTAATACAATTATAGTTTTGTACGAAAATTTCGTTTCGCTTAAAATTAATATTCGACTTTCGGCTATTCAAATGTAGATGTCGCCATCGGAGACGGAAATATTTTAAAAAATAATTTCGTTCCATCTTCGTGTATTTATTTTAGCGGGAAAGTGCTACGTAACTTTTCACACCTCATCGCACTCATGTGATCCTAATACAATTATAGTTTTGTACGAAATTTTCGTTTTGCGTATAATTAATATTCGACTTTCGGCTATTCAAATGTAGATGTCGCCATCGGAGACGGAAATATTTTAAAAAATAATTTCGTTCCATCTTCGTGTATTTATTTTAGCGGGAAAGTGCTACGTAACTTTTGACACCTCATCGCACTCATGTGATCCTAATACAATTATAGTTTTGTACGAAATTTTCGTTTTGCGTATAATTAATATTCGACTTTCGGCTATTCAAATGTAGATGTCGCCATCGGAGACGGAAATATTTTAAAAAATAATTTCGTTCCATCTTCGTGTATTTATTTTAGCGGGAAAGTGCTACGTACCTTTTCACACCTCATCGCACTCATGTGATCCTAATACAATTATAGTTTTGTACGAAAATTTCGTTTTGCGTATAATTAATATTCGACTTTCGGCTATTCAAATGTAGATGTCGCCATCGGAGACGGAAATATTTTGAAAAATAATTTAGTTCCATCTTCGTGTATTTATTTTAGCGGGAAAGTGCTACGTAACTTTTGACACCTCATCGCACTCATGTGATCCTAATACAATTATAATTTTGTACGAAAATTTCGTTTTGCGTATAATTAATATTCGACTTTCGGCTATTCAAATGTAGATGTCGCCATCGGAGACGGAAATATTTTAAAAAATAATTTAGTTCCATCTTCGTCTATTTATTTTAGCGGGAAAGTGCTACGTAACTTTTGACACCTCATCGCACTCATGTGATCCTAATACAATTATAGTTTTGTACGAAAATTTCGTTTCGCTTATAATTAATTTTCGACTTTCGGCTATTCAAATGTAGATGTCGCCATCGGGGACGGAAATATTTTAAAAAATAATTTCGTTCCATCTTCGTGTATTTATTTTAGCGGGAAAGTGCTACGTAACTTTTGACACCTCATCGCACTCATGTGATCCTAATACAATTATAGTTTTGTACGAAAATTTCGTTTCGCGTATAATTAATATTCTACTTTCGGCTATTCAAATGTAGATGTCGCCATCGGAGACGGAAATATTTTAAAAAATAATTTAGTTCCATCTTCGTGTATTTATTTTAGCGGGAAAGTGCTACGTACCTTTTCACACCTCATCGCACTCATGTGATCCTAATACAATTATAGTTTTGTACGAAATTTTCGTTTTGCGTATAATTAATATTCGACTTTCGGCTATTCAAATGTAGATGTCGCCATCGGAGACGGAAATATTTTAAAAAATAATTTCGTTCCATCTTCGTGTATTTATTTTAGCGGGAAAGTGCTACGTAACTTTTGACACCTCATCGCACTCATGTGATCCTAATACAATTATAGTTTTGTACGAAAATTTCGTTTTGCGTATAATTAATATTCGACTTTCGGCTATTCAAATGTAGATGTCGCCATCGGAGACGGAAATATTTTAAAAAATAATTTCGTTCCATCTTCGTGTATTTATTTTAGCGGGAAAGTGCTACGTACCTTTTCACACCTCATCGCACTCATGTGATCCTAATACAATTATAGTTTTGTACGAAATTTTCGTTTTGCGTATAATTAATATTCGACTTTCGGCTATTCAAATGTAGATGTCGCCATCGGAGACGGAAATATTTTAAAAAATAATTTCGTTCCATCTTCGTGTATTTATTTTAGCGGGAAAGTGCTACGTACCTTTTCACACCTCATCGCACTCATGTGATCCTAATACAATTATAGTTTTGTACGAAATTTTCGTTTTGCGTATAATTAATATTCGACTTTCGGCTATTCAAATGTAGATGTCGCCATCGGAGACGGAAATATTTTAAAAAATAATTTAGTTCCATCTTCGTGTATTTATTTTAGCGGGAAAGTGCTACGTAACTTTTGACACCTCATCGCACTCATGTGATCCTAATACAATTATAGTTTTGTACGAAAATTTCGTTTCGCGTATAATTAATATTCGACTTTCGGCTATTCAAATGTAGATGTCGCCACCTGGGACGGAAATATTTTAAAAAATAATTTAGTTCCATCTTCGTGTATTTATTTTAGCGGGAAAGTGCTACGTAACTTTTGACACCTCATCGCACTCATGTGATCCTAATACAATTATAGTTTTGTACGAAAATTTCGTTTCGCGTATAATTAATATTCGACTTTCGGCTATTCAAATGTAGATGTCGCCATCGGAGACGGAAATATTTTAAAAATAAATATAGATCCATCTTCGTGTATTTATTTTAGCGGGAAAGTGCTACATACCTTTTCACACCTCATCGCACTCATGTGATCCTAATACAATTATAGTTTTGTACGAAAATTTCGTTTCGCTTAAAATTAATATTCGACTTTCGGCTATTCAAATGTAGATGTCGCCATCGGAGACGGAAATATTTTAAAAAATAATTTAGTTCCATCTTCGTGTATTTATTTTAGCGGGAAAGTGCTACGTAACTTTTGACACCTCATCGCACTCATGTGATCCTAATACAATTATAGTTTTGTACGAAAATTTCGTTTCGCTTAAAATTAATATTCGACTTTCGGCTATTCAAATGTAGATGTCGCCATCGGAGACGGAAATATTTTAAAAAATAATTTAGTTCCATCTTCGTGTATTTATTTTAGCGGGAAAGTGCTACGTAACTTTTGACACCTCATCGCACTCATGTGATCCTAATACAATTATAGTTTTGTACGAAAATTTCGTTTTGCGTATAATTAATATTCGACTTTCGGCTATTCAAATGTAGATGTCGCCATCGGAGACGGAAATATTTTAAAAAATAATTTAGTTCCATCTTCGTGTATTTATTTTAGCGGGAAAGTGCTACGTAACTTTTGACACCTCATCGCACTCATGTGATCCTAATACAATTATAGTTTTGTACGAAATTTTCGTTTTGCGTATAATTAATATTCGACTTTCGGCTATTCAAATGTAGATGTCGCCATCGGAGACGGAAATATTTTAAAAAATAATTTCGTTCCATCTTCGTGTATTTATTTTAGCGGGAAAGTGCTACGTAACTTTTGACACCTCATCGCACTCATGTGATCCTAATACAATTATAGTTTTGTACGAAAACTTCGTTTCGCGTATAATTAATATTCGACTTTCGGCTATTCAAATGTAGATGTCGCCACCTGGGACGGAAATATTTTGAAAAATAATTTAGTTCCATCTTCGTGTATTTATTTTAGCGGGAAAGTGCTACGTAACTTTTGACACCTCATCGCACTCATGTGATCCTAATACAATTATAGTTTTGTACGAAAATTTCGTTTCGCTTAAAATTAATATTCGACTTTCGGCTATTCAAATGTAGATGTCGCCATCGGAGACGGAAATATTTTATATAATAATTTAGTTCCATCTTCGTGTATTTATTTTAGCGGGAAAGTGCTACGTAACTTTTGACACCTCATCGCACTCATGTGATCCTAATACAATTATAGTTTTGTACGAAAATTTCGTTTCGCGTATAATTAATATTCGACTTTCGGCTATTCAAATGTAGATGTCGCCATCGGAGACGGAAATATTTTAAAAAATAATTTCGTTCCATCTTCGTGTATTTATTTTAGCGGGAAAGTGCTACGTAACTTTTGACACCTCATCGCACTCATGTGATCCTAATACAATTATAGTTTTGTACGAAAATTTTCGTTTCGCGTATAATTAATATTCGACTTTCGGCTATTCAAATGTAGATGTCGCCATCGGAGACGGAAATATTTTAAAAAATAATTTCGTTCCATCTTCGTGTATTTATTTTAGCGGGAAAGTGCTACGTACCTTTTCACACCTCATCGCACTCATGTGATCCTAATACAATTATAGTTTTGTACGAAATTTTCGTTTTGCGTATAATTAATATTCGACTTTCGGCTATTCAAATGTAGATGTCGCCATCGGAGACGGAAATATTTTAAAAATAATTTCGTTCCATCTTCGTGTATTTATTTTAGCGGGAAAGTGCTACGTACCTTTTCACACCTCATCGCACTCATGTGATCCTAATACAATTATAGTTTTGTACGAAAATTTTCGTTTTGCGTATAATTAATATTCGACTTTCGGCTATTCAAATGTAGATGTCGCCATCGGAGACGGAAATATTTTAAAAATAATTTCGTTCCATCTTCGTGTATTTATTTTAGCGGGAAAGTGCTACGTACCTTTTCACACCTCATCGCACTCATGTGATCCTAATACAATTATAGTTTTGTACGAAATTTTCGTTTTGCGTATAATTAATATTCGACTTTCGGCTATTCAAATGTAGATGTCGCCATCGGAGACGGAAATATTTTAAAAAATAATTTCGTTCCATCTTCGTGTATTTATTTTAGCGGGAAAGTGCTACGTACCTTTTCACACCTCATCGCACTCATGTGATCCTAATACAATTATAGTTTTGTACGAAATTTTCGTTTTGCGTATAATTAATATTCGACTTTCGGCTATTCAAATGTAGATGTCGCCATCGGAGACGGAAATATTTTAAAAAATAATTTCGTTCCATCTTCGTGTATTTATTTTAGCGGGAAAGTGCTACGTACCTTTTCACACCTCATCGCACTCATGTGATCCTAATACAATTATAGTTTTGTACGAAATTTTCGTTTTGCGTATAATTAATATTCGACTTTCGGCTATTCAAATGTAGATGTCGCCATCGGAGACGGAAATATTTTAAGAAATAATTTCGTTCCATCTTCGTGTATTTATTTTAGCGGGAAAGTGCTACGTACCTTTTCACACCTCATCGCACTCATGTGATCCTAATACAATTATAGTTTTGTACGAAATTTTCGTTTTGCGTATAATTAATATTCGACTTTCGGCTATTCAAATGTAGATGTCGCCATCGGAGACGGAAATATTTTAAAAAATAATTTCGTTCCATCTTCGTGTATTTATTTTAGCGGGAAAGTGCTACGTACCTTTTCACACCTCATCGCACTCATGTGATCCTAATACAATTATAGTTTTGTACGAAATTTTCGTTTTGCGTATAATTAATATTCGACTTTCGGCTATTCAAATGTAGATGTCGCCATCGGAGACGGAAATATTTTAAAAAATAATTTCGTTCCATCTTCGTGTATTTATTTTAGCGGGAAAGTGCTACGTACCTTTTCACACCTCATCGCACTCATGTGATCCTAATACAATTATAGTTTTGTACGAAATTTTCGTTTTGCGTATAATTAATATTCGACTTTCGGCTATTCAAATGTAGATGTCGCCATCGGAGACGGAAATATTTTAAGAATAATTTCGTTCCATCTTCGTGTATTTATTTTAGCGGGAAAGTGCTACGTACCTTTTCACACCTCATCGCACTCATGTGATCCTAATACAATTATAGTTTTGTACGAAATTTTCGTTTTGCGTATAATTAATATTCGACTTTCGGCTATTCAAATGTAGATGTCGCCATCGGAGACGGAAATATTTTAAAAATAATTTCGTTCCATCTTCGTGTATTTATTTTAGCGGGAAAGTGCTACGTACCTTTTCACACCTCATCGCACTCATGTGATCCTAATACAATTATAGTTTTGTACGAAATTTTCGTTTTGCGTATAATTAATATTCGACTTTCGGCTATTCAAATGTAGATGTCGCCATCGGAGACGGAAATATTTTAAAAAATAATTTCGTTCCATCTTCGTGTATTTATTTT
Organism: Dorcus hopei; assembly: GCA_033060865.1. Lineage (NCBI taxonomy): Eukaryota > Metazoa > Arthropoda > Insecta > Coleoptera > Lucanidae > Dorcus > Dorcus hopei. The sequence continues at coordinate 12,141,992 of CM065425.1, forward strand.
AGCGGGAAAGTGCTACGTACCTTTTCACACCTCATCGCACTCATGTGATCCTAATACAATTATAGTTTTGTACGAAATTTTCGTTTTGCGTATAATTAATATTCGACTTTCGGCTATTCAAATGTAGATGTCGCCATCGGAGACGGAAATATTTTAAAAAATAATTTCGTTCCATCTTCGTGTATTTATTTTAGCGGGAAAGTGCTACGTACCTTTTCACACCTCATCGCACTCATGTGATCCTAATACAATTATAGTTTTGTACGAAATTTTCGTTTTGCGTATAATTAATATTCGACTTTCGGCTATTCAAATGTAGATGTCGCCATCGGAGACGGAAATATTTTAAAAATAATTTCGTTCCATCTTCGTGTATTTATTTTAGCGGAAAGTGCTACGTACCTTTTCACACCTCATCGCACTCATGTGATCCTAATACAATTATAGTTTTGTACGAAATTTTCGTTTTGCGTATAATTAATATTCGACTTTCGGCTATTCAAATGTAGATGTCGCCATCGGAGACGGAAATATTTTAAAAAATAATTTCGTTCCATCTTCGTGTATTTATTTTAGCGGGAAAGTGCTACGTACCTTTTCACACCTCATCGCACTCATGTGATCCTAATACAATTATAGTTTTGTACGAAATTTTCGTTTTGCGTATAATTAATATTCGACTTTCGGCTATTCAAATGTAGATGTCGCCATCGGAGACGGAAATATTTTAAAAAATAATTTAGTTCCATCTTCGTGTATTTATTTTAGCGGGAAAGTGCTACGTAACTTTTGACACCTCATCGCACTCATGTGATCCTAATACAATTATAGTTTTGTACGAAAATTTCGTTTCGCTTAAAATTAATATTCGACTTTCGGCTATTCAAATGTAGATGTCGCCATCGGAGACGGAAATATTTTAAAAAATAATTTCGTTCCATCTTCGTGTATTTATTTTAGCGGGAAAGTGCTACGTACCTTTTCACACCTCATCGCACTCATGTGATCCTAATACAATTATAGTTTTGTACGAAATTTTCGTTTTGCGTATAATTAATATTCGACTTTCGGCTATTCAAATGTAGATGTCGCCATCGGAGACGGAAATATTTAAAAAATAATTTCGTTCCATCTTCGTGTATTTATTTTAGCGGGAAAGTGCTACGTAACTTTTGACACCTCATCGCACTCATGTGATCCTAATACAATTATAGTTTTGTACGAAAATTTCGTTTCGCTTAAAATTAATATTCGACTTTCGGCTATTCAAATGTAGATGTCGCCATCGGAGACGGAAATATTTTAAAATATAATTTCGTTCCATCTTCGTGTATTTATTTTAGCGGGAAAGTGCTACGTAACTTTTGACACCTCATCGCACTCATGTGATCCTAATACAATTATAGTTTTGTACGAAAATTTCGTTTCGCTTAAAATTAATATTCGACTTTCGGCTATTCAAATGTAGATGTCGCCATCGGAGACGGAAATATTTTAAAAATAATTTCGTTCCATCTTCGTGTATTTATTTTAGCGGGAAAGTGCTACGTACCTTTTCACACCTCATCGCACTCATGTGATCCTAATACAATTATAGTTTTGTACGAAATTTTCGTTTTGCGTATAATTAATATTCGACTTTCGGCTATTCAAATGTAGATGTCGCCATCGGAGACGGAAATATTTTAAAAAATAATTTCGTTCCATCTTCGTGTATTTATTTTAGCGGGAAAGTGCTACGTACCTTTTCACACCTCATCGCACTCATGTGATCCTAATACAATTATAGTTTTGTACGAAAATTTCGTTTTGCGTATAATTAATATTCGACTTTCGGCTATTCAAATGTAGATGTCGCCATCGGAGACGGAAATATTTTAAATAATAATTTCGTTCCATCTTCGTGTATTTATTTTAGCGGGAAAGTGCTACGTACCTTTTCACACCTCATCGCACTCATGTGATCCTAATACAATTATAGTTTTGTACGAAATTTTCGTTTTGCGTATAATTAATATTCGACTTTCGGCTATTCAAATGTAGATGTCGCCATCGGAGACGGAAATAATTTATAAAATAATTTCGTTCCATCTTCGTGTATTTATTTTAGCGGGAAAGTGCTACGTACCTTTTCACACCTCATCGCACTCATGTGATCCTAATACAATTATAGTTTTGTACGAAATTTTCGTTTTGCGTATAATTAATATTCGACTTTCGGCTATTCAAATGTAGATGTCGCCATCGGAGACGGAAATATTTTAAAAAATAATTTCGTTCCATCTTCGTGTATTTATTTTAGCGGGAAAGTGCTACGTACCTTTTCACACCTCATCGCACTCATGTGATCCTAATACAATTATAGTTTTGTACGAAATTTTCGTTTTGCGTATAATTAATATTCGACTTTCGGCTATTCAAATGTAGATGTCGCCATCGGAGACGGAAATATTTTAAAAAATAATTTAGTTCCATCTTCGTGTATTTATTTTAGCGGGAAAGTGCTACGTAACTTTTGACACCTCATCGCACTCATGTGATCCTAATACAATTATAGTTTTGTACGAAAATTTCGTTTCGCGTATAATTAATATTCTACTTTCGGCTATTCAAATGTAGATGTCGCCACCGGGGACGGAAACATTTTAAAAAATAATTTCGTTCCATCTTCGTGTATTTATTTTAGCGGGAAAGTGCTACGTAACTTTTGACACCTCATCGCACTCATGTGATCCTAATACAATTATAGTTTTGTACGAAAATTTCGTTTCGCGTATAATTAATATTCTACTTTCGGCTATTCAAATGTAGATGTCGCCACCGGGGACGGAAACATTTTAAAAAATAATTTCGTTCCATCTTCGTGTATTTATTTTAGCGGGAAAGTGCTACGTAACTTTTGACACCTCATCGCATTCATGTGATCCTAATACAATTATAGTTTTGTACGAAAATTTCGTTTCGCTTAAAATTAATATTCGACTTTCGGCTATTCAAATGTAGATGTCGCCACCGGGGACGGAAATATTTTAAAAAATAATTTCGATTCATCCTCGTCCTTTTGCCGGGAATCTGCTACGTAATTAATTTTCGACTTTCGGCTATTCAAATGTAGATGTCGCCACCTGGGACGGAAATATTTTAAAAAATAATTTAGTTCCATCTTCGTGTATTTATTTTAGCGGGAAAGTGCTACGTAACTTTTGACACCTCATCGCACTCATGTGATCCTAATACAATTATAGTTTTGTACGAAAATTTCGTTTCGCTTATAATTAATATTCGACTTTCGGCTATTCAAATGTATGTCGCCACCGGGGACGGAAATATTTTAAAAAATAATTTCGTTCCATCTTCGCGTATTTATTTTAGCGGGAAAGTGCTACGTAACTTTTGACACCTCATCGCACTCATGTGATCCTAATACAATTATAGTTTTGTACGAAAATTTCGTTTCGCTTATAATTAATATTCGACTTTCGGCTATTCAAATGTAGATGTCGCCACCGGGGACGGAAATATTTTAAAAAATAATTTCGTTCCATCTTCGCGTATTTATTTTAGCGGGAAAGTGCTACGTAACTTTTGACACCTCATCGCACTCATGTGATCCTAATACAATTATAGTTTTGTACGAAAATTTCGTTTCGCTTAAAATTAATTTTCGACTTTCGGCTATTCAAATGTAGATGTCGCCACCGGGGACGGAAATATTTTAAAAAATAATTTCGATTCATCCTCGTGTATTCATTTTGCCGGGAATCTGCTACGTACCTTTTCACACCTCATCGCACTCATGTGATCCTAATACAATTATAGTTTTGTACGAAAATTTCGTTTCGCTTATAATTAATATTCGCCTTTCGGCTATTCAAATGTAGATGTCGCCACCGGGGACGGAAATATTTTAAAAATAATTTCGTTCCATCTTCGCGTATTTATTTTAGCGGGAAAGTGCTACGTAACTTTTGACACCTCATCGCACTCATGTGATCCTAATACAATTATAGTTTTGTACGAAAATTTCGTTTCGCTTAAAATTAATTTTCGACTTTCGGCTATTCAAATGTAGATGTCGCCACCGGGGACGGAAATATTTTAAAAAATAATTTCGATTCATCCTCGTGTATTCATTTTGCCGGGAATCTGCTACGTACCTTTTCACACCTCATCGCACTCATGTGATCCTAATACAATTCTAGTTTTGTACGAAAATTTCGTTTCGCTTATAATTAATATTCGCCTTTCGGCTATTCCAATGTAGATGTCGCCACCGGGGACGGAAATATTTTAAAAAATAATTTCGTTCCATCTTCGCGTATTTATTTTAGCGGGAAAGTGCTACGTAACTTTTGACACCTCATCGCACTCATGTGATCCTAATACAATTATAGTTTTGTACGAAAATTTCGTTTCGCTTAAAATTAATTTTCGACTTTCGGCTATTCAAATGTAGATGTCGCCACCGGGGACGGAAATATTTTAAAAAATAATTTCGATTCATCCTCGTGTATTCATTTTGCCGGGAATCTGCTACGTACCTTTTCACACCTCATCGCACTCATGTGATCCTAATACAATTCTAGTTTTGTACGAAAATTTCGTTCCGCGTATAATTATTTTTCGACTTGCAACTTTACAAATGTGGATGTCGCCACCGGGGACGGAAATATTTTAGAAAATAATTTCGTTTCATCTTCGTGTATTTATTTTGGCGAGAAATTGTTACATACCTTCTGACACCTCATCGCACTCATGTGATCCTAATACAAAACTAGTTTTGTACGAAAGTTTCATTTCGCGTTCATTAATTTTTCGACTTTCTGCTACTCATGTATAGATGTTGCCACCAGGGCGGAAATATTTTAAAAGATAATTTCGTCTCATCTTCGTGTATTTATTTTGGCGGAAAACTGCTTCGTACCTTCTGACACCTAATCGCACTTATGTGTTATGTCCGCGACCCTCTAATGTCCTTGGTTCTGCGTTAAATACGGAAGGAAAGAACGATTTTGAATGTCTAGTGCACCGATTAGTAAACAAATAAAATATTTGCTTACGTACGGTGCTTTAATAATTCCGCTTAATTTACGCGTTTTGAACACGTGTGTTGGCAGAGCAAACCTTGCAGAAAATGGAACTATTAATTAAACCGTGGGATCTTGGGCGCATGGGGCGAGAATAAGAAGTTTGTTATTATTTAAAACTAAATATATTAAATACCTTACAACTACTTACACATAATGACGGGTTTCAACAATCTCACTAGTTCACTAACTAACAAAAAACTGACTAAAAACTGTTAGAACTCATTAAAAAAAGACTCTGCAAAAGACTCCGATAAAAGACTACCCGTTCTTCATGTAACATCTTTTTAAAACCTAGCTCCCTACTCAAAATGACTTAGTTATTGCAAGCCAAATAAACAAGTTTTCATTGTGTTACGGTTACTTAATTGCAAAATAACCCACTTCAATTGCAATACTTATTGTTTCTTTTATTATATCAAGGAAAGTGTAACAGTTTAATTTTGCAATTGTTTCCGTAACACTAATTTTTAATTTCCAAAACATCCGCGATAAAATATCCTAATTTTTAAATCAACTTAAATTTCTGAAAATATTCGACTTGCAACACATGTGATCCTAATACAATTCTAGTTTTGTAGGAAAATTTCATTTTGCTTATAATTAATTATTTTCGACTTTCGGCTACTCTTGTGTAGATGTCGCCACCGGGGACGGAAATATTTTAAAAAATCATTTCGTTTCATCTTCGTGTATTTATTTTGGCGGGAATCTGCTACGTACCTTCTGATACCTCATCGCACTCATGCACTGAGAAAAATAATTGTATGTAGTTAAAGAAACTGTTTCTTTCAATACTAGCAAAGATATATTTCTTTCGGGATAAAATATTTTCTTTGGGGATAAGAAACTATTTTCATGTGAATAAATAGCCTTTTTGACACAAATAAGATATTCAAGTGGCATTTGAACTAATCAAAGACACATGATTTTATTTCCATAGGTCACTTGATTAGAAAAGATATTGATCTATTGATCACCTGTTATAACATGGCGGACGCCTTTTAGCGGGAAACTAACTGTGAAGTTGGTAATCAGACCTGAAGTTAGGACTTTTCCCCTTGCCTCAGTACCCCCCTCGGATGGACGCCTCACTCTATCCTTGTCTACGTTGCTGCAAGGTCATCCTATAAAGCTTCACCCCTGTGGCGCGTACCTATACTAATTTTCGAAGCAGAACATCTAACCAGGTTTAATAAACGAACGCTTTTCCAAGAACCTGACTGCTCCGACCGAATTTCCGAAAACGCCTTAAGTTAATTTGAATCGATTCGCGTTCAAATAAGTTGTAAATGGATGTCGGCTTTTATTAAAACACCAATTGAAAAAGTTAATTTTACTGACATTGGCAGCATTCATTTTACTAATACTATGTGTTTTTTTAAAAATGCCATAAGGGGTGGCTGTGGAAAAGAAAATTCATGTCTTAGCTCCATTCATGTACTTGAAATTGTCAGTTTTGGCATGTGTTAGATGCCAAGCTACGACATGAGTTTTAATTTTCATGGCCAACCTTTATGGCATTTTTAAAAAAATACATTGTATTAGTAACACAGGACACAGGACTCATTGAGTTGGCAATCCTTTTTATGTTCCTATCCACAGATTTATCAAGTAGCCAGATTCCCTGTAGAAAAAGAGGAATTGATATTGACTTAAGAGTGAGATGATAAATACACCCATTTAAAAAGCAAAAGCACATCCTATGTCACGTGACATAGGCTTCTAGTGACATCCTTGTCGGATACATGAGCCAAAATTACTCACAGATATTCGCTATTTCACTCACATGCTGATATCAATCGAGAATGCAGGAAACATAAGGCACTGTCTATCTACCCTGTACCCATGGCCAGCTCCATTAACATTCACTGACGTGTATGTATGGCCGTTTCAATTCGCCTAAAATTCGGTTCCAGAAAGCATGCCGTGGAGTACACCCCTCAGCGCTCCCTATTAAAGATACTACAAAACTACTGACAGTAACTTAATGACAGCTGCAATTACTTAAAAACTCATAAGAGGCGCTGAGTGGAGTACCGTCAAAATTTTTAAAAGTCGAATTGAAACGGCCATATATAAACGTCAGTGAAGGTTAACCTTCATAAGGCCGGGCGAGGTACAGGTGTACCCCATACATACATTTTCTGTTACAACTTCAACAATATTTTTTTTTTAATTTTCTCTTTTCTGCTATCTTTAATTTATATATTTTTTATATAGTATCCAAAATATTAAAGCATTTGTTTTAAAATTGCTACAAGTTAAGGCCAGTTTACTTCATTGGGGTGCATTTGTGCCCCACCTAGCCTGTAACAGATACAAATTTTTTGATCACGTGAAAAACCGACCGGGGTACAAAGTGATATCAGACGCACAATTCTAACCTTTCACGTGGTTTATATTGGGTTTATAAAGTATTTTTTCTTGCTAGAATTACTGGTTGTCGCATGAAAAATTATTTACATATTTTTACAACTGTGAATCCCCTAATTGTTTGGGGTAAACCTGCCTGGGAATTCCATTCCCCAATTCGAGTCGAATTAGACATTGGCAAGAATAGCGAATTCGACTCAAAATGAGGAACGGAATACCACTCCTGATTTCCTACTGTGTGGAACAGTGTTGAACGAAAATTTGTGTGCAAAGTGAAGTGTAAAATTGTAAAGCACTTCGTGCTTCTTTCCTTCTAAGAATGATTTCGTTATCAAAATTTCGTAACGAAAATAAGCTTACCGATGATGAATTCTTGAGAATAATCGAATCAGACGATTTTTATGAATATTTTGAATATTTATGTTGCCTATAAAATTTACAATTGAAGCACCTTTTTGTCTGATGAAAACTATTATAAAATATATCATTATTTTTGAACGGACACTTGGAAAAATTGAGTTTAAAGTCGACATTTCGCTGTGTGTTTGACAGCTCCTTCTTATAATTTTCCTGAAGAAGGTGTCATACACAGAGCGAAACGTCGATTATAACATAAATTTTTCGAAGTGTCCATGCAAAATTTTTATATATTTTACATAAAATTTACACAGAACAAAAAAGAATCCGTGGGGTACAATTGTACCCCACTCGGCCTTTAATGTTAATTTTGAAGCCCGGCCTTATGAAGGTTAATGTAGCTGGCCATGCCTGTACCAGATCATTGTTCCTATCTTACTACAGAGGGCGTTCATAAAATTTTCATATTTCATCTGACATTTAAAAAACGCATGTTTTCTTTGGTGATTTGATTACACTGATTACGAAATACCAAATAACCTCATGTTTATTTTATTATAACTAATTATAACTTAAAAATTGTACAGAAATTACCAATGCCCATAATTATATAATTGAGACCAGGTTATTAAAAATCTCCTGAAGAAGAAATGACATTGAAGTTAGGAAGCGTACTGCTGTCAAACGTATGGAAAACTTCTAGAAATTCTTTACTAAAAAGTGCAACAGTATCGACCAGATTTGTAAGTTTTTATTTAAGCCACTTCACGAGTATATAATTTTCTTGAAGATGGCTACGGAAGTAGAAAAAGCTCAGAATGCCGTGCCAACCCAGAAGCAGACTATTTTCGACAAGATAATTTCTAAAGAAATTCCTGCCGATATTATCTACGAAGATGATAAGTGTTTGGCCTTTAATGACGTCAATCCCCAGGCCCCGACTCATTTCCTCGTGATTCCTAAGAAGAGAATTTCGATGTTAGATACAGCCGAGGAAGGCGATACTGAAGTATCCAGCTACACAGGCAGAGTTACGTAAATGAATGCAAAAATTAATTTTCAGCTTCTTGGAAGTCTTATGCTGGTCGCAAAGAAACTGGCCCAACAACGTCTGCCAAAGGGGTATCGCCTTGTCATTAATAATGGGCGTGAAGGTTGCCAGTCTGTTTATCATTTGCACATTCACATTTTAGGTGGACGACAGATGAAATGGCCTCCAGGATAATTTGGAAGATTAAATTGTAGACTTCAAAATTATAATGGTGCTTCTGAAGGGGTGTTTTGCAATAAATTGTTATTCCTGAATTGAGGGTTTATTTACGTTACGAATTGACAAATGTGAATCTCTTTTCTACAAATACCTTTGTTATTAACATGGAAAAGAAAACAAATTTATTTCAAGCCAAACTAAAAACTTACTTGAATATTGTGAAGTTTGTTCGCTTTATCAAAAGTGAATTTAAAGATGTTTAAGTTTGTGACTATTATATGAAAATACACAGTTGTTTTAAAAGGCTTTTCGTGACTTGAAATATGAAACAGTTTCTCATCTTGTTACATATTACACAAATTACATTTAATACTTTTGTACCAATTATGTTCCTTTTTATCAGTTAGGTACTATAGGAAAAGTTCTTTCAGCTGCAGCTCTAAAATAGGGAGAATTAAAACTAATGTTGCTGAAGCAGAAATATTTCTAAAGGCATAATTAACATAGTTAACACTTCATATTATTAATTTCAATATCAATTTTAATTCAAATCAAGTTGTATTTTCTTAAACTTGGTAATTTCACCAAAATCTAAAGAGACTAGTAACAAGTGTCTAAATAAAAATCTGGTCAAGTTGGCTGTGGCCGAGAATTTGTTCACTGCGTGCACGTCTCTTCTAAGTTTAATCGTCGAGCTGTCAAATCTAACGTCAAAATTTGTTGTTGAATTATTTCTTTATTAATAGTGATTTTGCTTTAAAATTGTTTATTTCAAAACGACTTTTTTATAAAATACTAAAAAATGCCTTTTTCAATTGAAGAAAAGTCCTTTAATCATTTATTACTTTACGGCGGTTTATTTCTTTGCTAAAAGTACGAAGCTATCCAAGACCATGGCCGGCTCCATTAACATTCACTGACGTGTATGTATGGCCGTTTCAATTTGACTTTTAAATATTTTGACGGTACTCCTCTCAGCGCCTCTTGTGAGTTTTTAAGTAACTGCAGTTGCCATTACGTTACTATCAGTAGTTCTGTAGTATCTTTAATAGGGAGCGCTGAGTGGAGTACTCCACGGCATGCTTTCCGGAACCGAATTTTAGGCGAATTGACACGGCCATACATAAAACGTCAGTGAATGTTAATGTTGCTGGCCATGCCAAGACATACAGACCTTGTTTGGAAATTTTTCCACAACCTACTTGACCAGTTTTTTATTTAGACACTCGTTAGATTTCTCGCATTCCTTACTTATTCCCCACAAAACGGCTCTAATTCAAAATTCTTCTTTTTTCCATTTATTAAATTTCTTGTTAACTTTCCTCATAAAAAGGGGTTGGCAACACTGAATCGTGCTCTAGCAGAGCTCTAGGATAAATTTTATTTATCAGCTTGGTGTTGTGTAGAAATAATTATTAATATCCTTCTGCTGTACGATTTTTTGAAAACAAGTCAGAGTTGGCTTTGGAATCTCCAAACATTTGTCTTTAATAAATTTACTTTATGAGAAGTATTATCCAGATCTGTTAACGAACAAATACCGGGTGGTCAACAGAATTTATTATAATTAAGAGAAGGCTGTGATGGTGCTATTTTATGCAGGGTGGTTGGACACATTGAGAAATGAATAATAAATTGACAATTGTTATATTTGAGGTTATGCTCGTCCTTTGTACGATCTTTAATAATATAGTAAACATTATTTTGCCAAAAGACAAATCGCTGCCTTGGAGTTATAGGGTTCTATGTTATGCATGATTGATATATAACGTAGAACCTTATAACTCTAGGGCAGCGAAATCCGTTTCTTGAGCAAGCAGGGTTACCAGCTCTTTAAAGCTAAAGTATAGAAGATTCTATTTAAAAAAATAGGAGAATATAGGAGAACATGGAAATGAGAAAATAAAAATATAATTCTTCCATAAATTCAAATAAATTACATAGGTAGGTACTATTTAAAAAACAACACAAATAACTATAATTAACAAAATAGGTAATGATGGAAGACTACAAGTACGATTACATTCATTGCTGCTACTGTTCCCGTTTTTGTCATCGGCACTTTCATCAATTTTCTTATTGTCATCATGATTAATGCAATTCATATCCATTTATACTCCCAACAGTGAAACAGTAAAATTTCAGTTTTTAACCGATCAACCGATGTGAATGTGATGCAGATGCAGCCATATTGCAGGCAACAATAGAAAACAAACAACACTCAACACTGTCTGTATGTTGGTCTGTATGATCTGTAGCCAGTGTAGCCACATCAAATGGCATCATGACTTAAATTTCCCTAAGAATAAAAAAAAACAGTTTCTTTTTGGAAGGAAAACGCAACAATTTATGACGACCATAAGAAAGTTTGTTCCATGAAAATATAGGAGATTTTCTCCTATATCTAATGCTTCATAGAAGGTAGGAGATTTTGTTAAAAAATAGGAGACTTCTATTAAAAATAGGAGAACCGGCAACCCTGTGAGCAAGCCAACGGAGAGATTTCTTTGGAAATTGCTTCAACATTCTGCACATCAACTGTTCGCTTTCTTTAACCACCACTACGAGTAATAGCCCCCGTTTCAGAAAATTTTGCAACACACAGATGAATTTGCTGCACTAACTGGAAAATTAATTAACTGTAATTAACTGGAAAATTAGAGAATACTTCCTGAAAATCTTTGGTGCAACCAGAGATCGAATAGCCCATGTTCCATTTTCTTGTTTTTGTGCATTTTTGAAATAACTTTCAATGAGAAAAACTTTATGTCGAATATCGAACATTTTTAAAAATAAATGTCACAATTTTGGTACTTAAAAATTTTAATTTTAGATAAATATCACAGCCTGCTCTAATTATAAATTCCGTTGATCACATGGTATTAAAATACCTATTCTTAAAACTGTGACCAAAATGCTTTCTAATGAACAAAAATCGTTTTTATTAGAAAGTTTAAATTTAAAAAGAAGGATGCAATTGTGTTTTGCAAGTAAAAAGTAACATTTCGAACATTTATTATATTAAAATAGATTGAAGGTTGAATTATTTCGACGTTTGTTTTAAAAGTAATTTTATCTAAGGCGTAAGTTTGCACATTTCATGGCCCAATCTGACCTGTTTTCCATAAATTATATGGTAGATAGTAAATAGCTGTTGCGGAATGAAAGACTGATAAAGTGATAAATAACATTTTAAACGCAAACCTTCAATCATTGTTGATCACAGTGTATTTTGGTGCAAATTTCTGATGTTTGGAGTTTTGGCATCTTGGCTCGTAGATGGCGCGGTTAGTCTAAAAATAGTAAGGTACTAAATCAACATACTTCGTATAGAGGTAACGCATTTAGTGATTTTTTATATCTATCCTTGTCGCACATTCCTCTCATCTAGGGATAAAAAACAGTTGGAAATATTATTTGAAGTGACGTTTGTTAAAGTTACTGTCAGTGTTAAGAAAATTGAGTTTAAATATCGCATCCCAATCTTTTATCGCATGACATTTAAAGATTCCGCCTTTTTCGTAAAAGAAACATTCTGCACTTCTCAAAATAACAATTTTTTGATTGGTAAATAACTAACTAGACATAACCTAATACACTTTTAAATTGAAACCAGTGACATTGCGGTAAACAGAATTCCCTAAAACTGTTGTCTTCCTTATTACACTTGCGACAATTATATTTGTTATTTTTGTTTCTCAATCCTCTCACGAGAGGAATGGGATTGCGTTACCTGTACGGAGTGTTGATTTATGCCCGATTTCTTCATCGCTTTATCTTGAGGTTAAATTTATCTGTCAGTTAGAATGTGAAACATAGGATGTGTACGGCTAACTGTACGTCACATTCCAACTGTTAGATAAATTAACCCCAGGTTAAATATGGTGAAGAAATCGGCCATTAGTACCTTAGATTTTCTATATCTAGCCTTGTCGCACATTCTTCTCACCTAGGGATAAAAAACAGTTGGAAATATTATTTGAAGTGACGTTTGTTAAAGTTACTGTCAGTTGTTAAGATAATTGAGTTTAAATATCGCATCCCAAACTTTTATCGCATGACATTTAATGATTCCGCCTTTCTCGTAAAAGAAAAACTCTGCACTTCTTAAAATAACAACTTTTTGATGGTAATAACTTAACTAGACATAACCTAATACACTTTTAAATTGAAGTCAGTGTCATTGCAGTAAACAAAATACTCTAAAACTGTTGTCTTCCTTATTGCACTTGCGACAATTGTATTTGTTATCTTTGTTTCTCAATCTTCTCCCGAGAGGAATGGGATTGCGTTACCTGTACGGAGTGTTGATTTAGTACCTTAAAAAATAGGAAAAATAGAATTTGTCGCGTCGCGAGATGTAACACAAAATGCGATCAATAATGAGAATTTGACTGTCCGTGCCGCTACTTTAATTATTTATTAATATGCCACCTTCGACTAATGGATTAGATTTACTTTAAATTACGAAATATGCTCTTAATGTAAAGCTGATTAGTTTGTACAGCAATAAAGTAAATAAACAAATATTTAAAAAAATCACTAGGATATGTCATGAACAGAAACTGAATGAATAAGGCGAACAAAATTCACCAAATTTCTCCAGAATTCCCCAAGGTCTAACTTCAGGTTATACAATTGACGTAACTCCGACCTAAAGTAGTTTTTTCAGCCTTTATTGACGACACTGTATTAATTTTCAGAACTTACTGTGATTTTTTCTACGTCAGAAATGGCTACAATTGATTGGCGATTTTTTTTATTTAAAATCAGACTGTGTCATTGGCTTTGGGAACCCGTTAAATGGGTTGCTACTAAATTTCACGAAAAAATGTTTAGTAATAAAAGATTCACGGCAAAATTAGCATTATGGAATATGCAATTAATTAATTTTTGTAAAAAAACTCAAAGCATCCCAAGCAAAAATAAATTAAAGACAATTTAAATTAATCTATTAAATGTGTTTACTTTTTTAAATTTTTTGATAGCAAGAATGAAAACTATTTGAACAATAAAATGACGCTAACTGTTTTCTCGAATGCAGGTTGGCGATCAGTTGTCTACGGATATGCGTGCCGTCAAATTCTTCGAGGAGTAAAGACTCGAATTCTACCCAAGTAAGTTCGATTGACTTGAATCTCGTAAACCAAGCTTCTGCTTTACCTGATAGACGTGCACTTGCAGCTTCCACCCAATTCCAAGTCCACTGAGGTCGTTTTGAAAGCTCAAATTGTTGACAAGATTCAAGAGGTCGTGAATTCCTTCCACGGTAATGGAAGCACAACTAGGTGTAGGCCCCACGCTATGGGCGCCAATTGTTACAATCGCGCACCTAGAATAAGATGTGCGAAAGAAGAAACAAGACTTTTTTTATTTTTTTGTCACTTGAATAATATAAATAATAACAAAACTTCTCGGTTCGTAACGACAACCGACAACGTCAGCCGCCTGCTCATAAAAAAAAGGAATTCGGAGCGTGCCGACAACTGACGTTGCGCTACTTACATCATGTATACAGGGTTATCCACATAAACCGTTCGTTAAAAGTTTTCAAGGTTGCAGTTCACGTAGATATTTGAAATTTAAGGAGCAAGGGTTTTCCGTAGAGATCTCTTTAAACAAAATAAAATTGTCTTTGTATCACTTCCGGTTGTACCGGAAGTCGCTATCAACTCGCTTGTTTTAAATGGAATGCTATATTTTTTATCACGTTTTTGAATTCTACATGTAAAAATATGTTAAATTGCAATACATTTCCCTATCTCTAAAATTCATCACTTTTGAGATATTTTGAATTTTCTTAGAAATTTGGATTCTGCAATCTGATTTTCAAAAAATTATAACACAGTTGTTATTGAAGCAATTTTATTTGTAATGGCTAATATTGTAGCTGGAGCTTTAAAGTTCTTAAAAATTCCATCAGCATAATCTATTAAGATGCAGGGTGTCTAAAACGCTCCACTCGAAGATATTCAAACACAAAAAAATATTTTTTTTCAACTGTACTAGCATTCCCTATACCTAACTTTAACAGTTTTTGAGTTATGAAATATTTTCGATTTAATTCAAAGAAAATTATAATTTTAATAGGTCAAATATTTTGAATTTTGTTAAGATAGCATGGAAATTATAACAATGATTACTGTTACTACAAATTTTGTAGTAAACCAAAGAAAATAGAATTTGGCAAGAGGAAATTCACAAATTTTAATTGTTCTTTAATCTCCTTCTTTTAGGACGCTTGTGATCTTATAAAACGAAAAAGTATGAATTTCATTACTTTAAATTGAAGAATAAAATAGCTGCTAGTTTGCAATTCCCTGGATTAGCGTGAAAGTATTTTAAAACCACTGTCTAGTTATCTTCGTTATTTGTTACTGGTCGTACATTTTATTTTTCCAAATTGTATAAAGTTAGGTTCAAACTTTCCAAACTGTCTTTTATTCATAGGAGACAAGAGGGGTACATTTTATTGAACACACATTTTCTGCTCTGAACAATTTTAGATCATTCTTCATGAATTTAAAAAATCAGCGTTTGAATAATTTTGATTTTGATTATCAACTTTTTTTGCTTTTGCTTAAAATTTGTAGTAACAGGAAACGTTAAATACAATTGTTGTTGTTTTCATAGCTATATCAACAAAATTAGAAATATTTAACCTAATAAATGTAAATTTTTATGTATTAAATCAAAAATATCTTATAACTAAAAAACTATTAAAGTTAGGTATAGGGAATGCTAGTACAGTTCGACGCAGCATTTAATTCCACATACGAAGGTGTATTAAAATATTGGTCGTTCCAATTGAAAAAAAGTATTTTTCTGTGTTTGAATATCTTCGAGTGGACACGGTGCGTTTTAGACACCCTGTAGCTTAATAGATTATGCTGATGGAATTTTTAAGAACCTTAAAGCTTCAACTACAATATCAGCTATTACAAATAAAATTGCTTCAATCATAGCTGTGTTATAATTTTTTGAAAATCAGATTGCAGAATCCAAATTTTTAAGAAAATTCAAAATATCTCAAAAATGATGCATTTTAGAGATAGGGAAATGTATTGCAACTTAACATATTTTTACAGGTAGAATTCAAGAACGTGATAAAAAATGTAGCATTCCATTTAAAATAAGCGAGTTGCTAGCTGGTACAAAGACAATTTTATTTTATTTAAAGAGATCTCTACGGAAAACCCTTGCTCCTTAAATTTCAAATATCTACGTGAACTGCAACCTTGAAAACTTTTAACGAACGGTTTATGTGGATAACCCTGTATAATGAGACCGGCCGGTAACAATCCACCATATATGAAATAATTAATTAAAGGGATATGTTAGAGTATTAATAATAATTATAGCGAAACGTAAAGTGTTTGTGCGCCATTTAGTGTCCGTTTAAAAGAGTTTGTGATACAATATAATAATAATAAAATAATAACAAATATTTGTGTTAGTGTTTATTTCACTTTAATTTAACATATAAAATATTATGTTTTCCCACAAATTAACAAATAAAAAAATAAAATCAATGTCTCAAAAATAATTTTTATTCAAAGAAAAATATGTGAAATACAATGATAATATCCTAATCTACTCTAATTATGAATAATAATACTATGAGATACTTTATGAATACATTATTGGTTTATTTATTTAAATATATACATTTCTAAAACAGAAATTCAAACTATCAATAATCTGGTGTATTTCTATGTCCTATCTTCTAACTTGATATCTGAAAACTGGATAAAAATACATATGTATAAATATGAGGAATGCTTATTTGAGAGTTTGAGAAAATTTACACTAAAAATGAAAAAAAAATGCATATTCAGTTTATTTAATTTTAATAGTCCTCAATTTTTAGTATTAATTTTCTGAGAAAAATTAAAGTTTTTACACTATTTTCTTAACTTTGTAGGGTGCCTATAAAAACGAGAAGTTTAATCTAAAAATATGTTATCGATATCGTTACATTACCCTTATTCATTTTGTAAATTAAATACGATTTCAAAAACGTGCAGTATAGTCAACAATAATAAATTCTATATTTATAAATAAATAATAA
The DNA here is from genome assembly GCA_033060865.1 of Dorcus hopei. NCBI lineage: Eukaryota > Metazoa > Arthropoda > Insecta > Coleoptera > Lucanidae > Dorcus > Dorcus hopei. The sequence goes on from CM065425.1 coordinate 12,159,093, forward strand.
ATTCTATATTTATTTTAAGTAATTCTGGGAAAAAGAGGCTCTACTTCTGTGTTAGTATTAAGGAATAAATGCTGGAATTTATTAAATAATGCCCACGTGGATTTACGTCTATGTCGTCCGGTGATAAAGTTTACCATTTCTATTGCTAACTTCACATCGGTATACATTTCGTGTATGTGCAGTGTGATTTTTAATGACTGAGGGTGATTTAAATTTACCGCCATACTGAATTGTTATTACGTTGCCAACATCCGGTTCTATCACTCATCTTTGTAATTTTTCTTCTAATATAAGAATAGTAATAGTAAAATAAAAAGAAGTAAAACATGCACCTGCGAAAACCAAACAAACAAAATAACGTGTCGACCCTAAAATTTAATATTTTTTGTTCATGGTAACCACAATTAAAACGAGAAATACACTAAAAACTATAGCGCCAAATTCAAAATATTCTCGGTCATGAATTTGAATCCAAAGTACAGGTAACACTTTTCCTGCCAATTTTAAATTGAATTTAGTAATTAAAATGTATTTAGTAAACATATGAAAATGAAAGACTACATAACGTTTGGAAACAATTATTTATTAATAAATCTCCAATGGGGAACTTTTTCTTAGACAAGAAGTATGTGCATGTCCAGATCTGATAGTGTAATTTTACTAATGTAATTAAGTATTGATGCCTTAATAAAGGAAAAAGCAATATCGACTTTACTAACAGATTTAATCGCTTCGGAGACATCGATGACAATATGTGGAAGAACATGAACATGAACATTTACGCTTACATCTACGTAATGTACTTACTGGGTAAATTAATCGGAATGGCACCCTATCAAGTAATTAAGCACAAGAAATCGTATTTTTGCAAAATCAACAAAAAATGCACGACCAACTTCATTGTAACTGCACGTAAGTTGCGGATATTTATCATATAACTGTGTAAATTGAAAAAATCTTTATAACGAGTGTTCTTTTTTAATTGGCATCGAAGTTGGTTGTGACAAGGTGTTTATTGTGAACCCACCACAATTTTGATTATTTGTTGTAAATTTGTTGACTGTTTTCATTGTTACAAAAGATCTCATTCTTATTGTCGTTTTTCTTCGTTTATTACAATAGATTACATTCTTGTGTTGTCCTATCGTATTGTTGAGTTCGAAACCTCGAAAGCAAGGTTAGGAATTGCCAGTTCAAACGTCAAATTAACAACTGTCATTACTGTGATGGTTCACAATGAAATTTTCGTGGCCAACTTCGACGCCAGATTTAAAAAGCACTCTTTATTACGAAGCAAACATTCATTTTTTGACGAGTCAAATTTATAATACAAAAAATGTTAAATTATTAAATAGCCTAAGCGTTTTCCCTATTAATGAACTAATTGGTTTACTTATTATACTTATTTTTATTTATTTATTTATCATTTGCTGTTTTGTAGTTGCATAATCTATATCTTAAAATTGACAATTACATACCCTTTTTAGTGGTTACCACCATTATGGTTACTCGTTACATCGTGATTGTTACCACAACATACGAAAATACAGAAACAAAGAAGAGTGATTTAGTGTTAGTATACATTTACGGATTCAAACTGATCAACTCTATATCGACGATAATAATTTTCGGTTTCAAGCAAAACCAATTCGTAACGACCTACAGAAAAATTTACGATTGCGATTTAAAACTTCAACATCTAGGAAAACACGTATCCTACCTAAAACACGTCTTGATCAGCATTTTTATATTTTTGTTGACTGTAACCTATGGTTACCTGGCCCATGATGTCCAGTTCGAGTCGGTACAAAAAGATTTATTTTTGGAAAAAGCGTCGACGTTCCTGCACGCTTCGATTCAAAGCCTGGCTCTGCAATATTTCGTCTTTTATATCATTATGGTGTACAAGAAGTTCAAAATTGTTAACAGCGAGCTAGCAAGTTTGGGTGAGACTTGCAGTACAATGAAGAATGAAGTACTTTTGAAAATCACTGCGGATATTTATGGAAATTTATGCTGTGGAATGCGTTCCCTCAACGAAGTATTCAGTGTAACGTTATTCTGCGAAATTATTTTCAACCTGAGTCAATCGTTACAGATAACATACATGATTTTGATCGACAACAATTCTAGCTATTACTTAATTTTCTGGATTGTTAGAAATATTATTGTACTGATCATAATAATATTTCCTCCAGCATTGGTCGCTTTAGAGGTAAGAGCTAATTTTCACTTCAATTTAACGTTTTTTATGCTTTTAATTTTAATATATTTTTTTATACAATTAATTTACTTTATTTAAAAAATGATGCAACTATAAAATTGCTTCGATGCAATAACTATAATGGTATTTCAGGTCAAACGTATTTCTAGACATCTGGGTGATATTGATGCAAGTTATTCCGACGAAAAAGTGGCGATAATCGTAAGTCGTAAAACTCTCGTAAATTCCGTTACGACCAATTTTATTTATAGAAAAACTCGTTTCTCCTGGAAATTCTACAAAACACCATCAACGTCAAATGTGTGTTCTTCGATATTTCGCTGTCCCAGTTATTTAACGTGAGATAACACGACGCAGTTTACAAAAACGTTATTTTTATTCCGAGTTTGTTTCAGCAAGTGACCGTTTGTATTTCCATTCTGCTATTTATCTATCAGGTGGTTGAATTAAAAATGTAAGAATAACACGCACCGAATAAGTAAATATGAATTCATGTTTGACTTTGCATTTTGCGGCTTTTTTATACAGGGTGTTTCATAATAGGTGAAAAAAAATGAAATCTCATGTACAGAATCTCGTTTTAAACTCAAAATCACGGAACTTGAGCTCTGCGTCATCAATCACCGAAGTTACAACCGACAATTATTTCCGTATCATTTCTAGCTTTCTAGCTTTAAAAAAAGAACGAAACAAAAATATGTTAACTATGGCAGCAGTATTCAGTTGAAATGAATTGAAGGAAAATAATAGTCACTATAAAAGAAAGCAATACAATACAATACATTAATCAATTGTAAAAAAGCAAAGAACTGTCCAGAATAAAATTCTAGTTAATCAAAATCCTAGTTAAAATAAAAACGAAACCCACTCAACTACAACGTAACAACTGAAAACAATTGAATTAATAAGACTCAATTCATAATAAAATTTAAAAAAAAGCAAAAGATAATCAGTAGGGAGCGGAGTTTCATATTTTGTTCGGTTTATTTCGAACGAGGCGGCAACGAACGTGTGTGCATCGTAGGTTCCTAAGTGTACATTTAGGTTCTTGCAGTTTGTGTCATTCAATTTAAGTAAAAATGGCCACTTGTTAACGTGATTTTACGACAAGTTTGTTTGAAAATTTTAATTATTACTTCACTTTTAGCACAAATTCATTTATTGTAGATTTGAGAATGATTTATTTATAACCGAAACATGTCATCAGCTTCGAGTTTCTTGTAACAACAACTTCAATATACACGTTTTACGTCGTTGTAGTTTTTGTGACCTTCTGGCATCTACGAGTCTAAATTAAGAATTTTTGACTTAAATAAAATTTTGTAATAATCAAGTTCAAGATCTACACCTACGTCGAAGTGTGTATAACACCAAATCAGGATGGTCAACGTAAGTAAGTGTTTTTAACTCTTGAGTGTACGTGTGGACTGAAGATGGCAGCGTAGCGAGCGAAATGCATATCTACAGATACAAAATAATTGTGGGAAGGGATCATTTCTCATTATTTCTAAAACCACTGTCTCCTTTACCATTCTTACACAGATAAAAATGCGGAGATAGATTTAACACCGTTTTTACTCTTTTTATTGTTCCCTCACGTCCATTTACACAAGTAGTTAAACGCAATGATGTTAAAATGTTAAGGAATAAAAGTAACTCCAAGAAGGAAATAAATTTCCTCTGCAAAAAATATAAAAGCATGTTAATTGTAATTCATGTGTTTGTTACAACCACTTTTTTGCAGAATTGAAGTAACATTAAAAGTGCGTTGACTCTAACTTTTGTTAACACAGTTTTGTTGTTGAAATGATATTTATCTCCTCAAATTTGTAACATCTTCATCGGTTTGGAAACATTTCAACACACAGTTATGTTAAATTTGCAAGCCAGAATCAAGGAACAAAATAAACGCGATAAATTTGTGCCATGTGCAGCACATTTGCTGAATTTAGTTGGCACCTGCGCTGCCGAGTGCTCTCCTATGGTTACTAAATTCTTTTTGTTTGTAGAAGAAGTATATAATTTCTTTTCAGCATCCACTTATAGGTGGGAAGTTATGAAAGCTTCTTTAATACGAAACAGAAGTGCCGATAGGCCAGAACAACTTGTGCCTAAAAACCTTTCAGCCACTAGATGGTCTGCTAGAGTCGATGCTTGCACTGCACTTTATATAGTTACGATGCTTTCAAAGAAGCGTTGAAACTTATTATAGATGATGCTACACAATCACCTAAAACAAAAGCCGAGAGAGAAGGCCTATTGCAGAAAATGTTGAATTTGGAGACTGGCATCGTGCTCTCTTTTTTGGAAAGATATTTTAATTCAGTTTCATAAGACAAGCCAATCTTTGCAAAAGCAGAGGATGGATACAGCTCTATGAATCTTTAATCAACTTTATACGAAAAATGAGGCAAAGTTTCGACAAATATGAAAAAGATGGTAAAGTATTAACCAAATGTAGTGATTACACTTTGGATCTAAAACGAAGGAAAAAAAGAAAATTATTATCAGGAGAAAGTCACTATGAAGACACTGTTTTTGATAGCAAGAGAGATATGAAAGTAAACATGTACTACATGGTTATAGACAAAATAAAATTAGAACTTGAAAAGCGAAAAAATGCTTACAATGAAATTAATGAATATTTCGGTTTTCTTACAAAATTAGTAAATACTGAAGACAATGCAATTAAGGAAAAATGTAAACAACTTCAAAGCATTTACACTGAAGATTTGGATGATAATTTTGAAACTGAATGCATACAATTTAAATATTTCATTAATAACGGAAAGGTTAACGCCAGGAAAAAAAACAATAAAAGAAGTAAATAACGGGTTAGCTGGCAAGGAAAGTAACTGTCGACGTACGTTTCGGTCTTATTAGACCTCATCAGGACAGTATAACCAAGGTGGAAGCTGTTGACACTTGTGTCCACGTACGTTTCGGTCTTATTAGACCTCATCAGGACAGTATAACCAAGGTGTAAGGTGTTGACACTTGTGTTGACACTAGTAGTAGAGCTGACTGAGTTACATCTTAGCTCGTTTGAATTTTTTTTCTATCTTATATAGAAGACCGAGTGCCGCGGCCTTCTCTACCGTCTATAGTATCTTATATACTATATAATAGTATCTTATATACTATAGACGGTAGAGAAGACCGCGGCACTCGGTGGACACGCTGTACATTTTTGAAAATAGAAAAAAAATCTCTACTTAACGGTGGCATTGCCTACTATGATTTCTATTTAAAAAAATATAACTTTATGTTATAACTCGAAAATTATATTAAATATCAAGAAACCAAGTACACCACTGAATTGTATTCAAAAAAGTGTCCTAATAATGTCAAAACAGATATGCGCGATTGACGAAAAGTCGAAAATGTCAATTTTTGCCTATAACTCGAAAACAAAAGATGATAGCCAATTTTTGTTTAGTCTATTGACTTTATCTCTAAAAAAGAGATCGAGACTTGGCCACTAGTTTTCTTCTATCTCTTATAGTTACAGAGATGCCCATAAGAGACATCGAAATTGATCCACCCTGTACATCATAGTATAGGCGCCAAATTGTTATTAGCCTAGGGCAGTGATGGCGAACCCATGACCCATCAATCGATATGTTTAAGCCGATTCCTTGTAAATATGTAATCGTCGCATCCTGTGTATAAGTATAACACGTCGAAAAATGATATACTTTTTAATGACTTAAAATACCTGACCCGCGGTCCATTACTACAAAATTTTTAACATAAATCTGACCCATTGGTAAAAAAAAGATTCGCCATCGCTGGCCTAGGGCGCACGTAGCCATGGGAAATAAACACTTTATTAAATTAATCATAGGATGTAAATACGGGCCAATGTATTTAAGGCAACAAATTGATATATGATGTGTTTTACCAATAAATGCAATTCTAAGAATGAGAATATATTTGTTTTTTAAGTATTTTTATAATGTTTTAATTTTGAAACCACATAAAAAGAAATTCCAAAAAAAGAGGGTTTCCAGTCATAGTTTTAATAAAATATCGGTTTTAGACACTGAAGGTTATTTTTTATACTTAATTTTGTCTGATAGTATCAATTCTACGAGAAATAGTTTAATAGTCTTCGAACTACTACAATTTTTCGTTTTTGAGAATTTAGATTTTTTGAATTTCCCGCCGAATTTTAAATGATCAACTAGAGTGGTTGTGTTGCTTTTTGATTTGATTGATGCACGCACTGACGCCAGTAAATTTTTTTTTCGCAAAAGTCAATAATACACATTTTTCCCATTCGGTAAACAAACTCTATGAATGGCACTGTATATCAAATTTTTAATGTATTAGAGATGGTCTACCGCAAGATTTGATATTGGATAACACAAGCAAGAAACAAGTAAGAAGGAATAAAAACTACAACGAAACTATAAGGTTTTTTTGGCGAGTAACCGGTTATGTGTGGTAAGGTGAAATAAGTAACCATTCCATTTTTGTGAGTTACCGGTAACTGTTGTTATGAGTCACATACGTTACTCCGGTTACTATTTTCCTAACCCGGTCAGAGAGTTGTGGAACATTGCTATCTCTCTCTTATTCAATAGTTTTGTCCTTTTGTCAACTGTTGCATCTGTCAATGCGTGTTAACTTCGAACACAGACTCAACTTTTTATTTATTTAAAATTATTTATTTCAGTATTTAAGATATCCGAAATTTCTAATAGGATTCTGCTTTACTCTGTAACTATTTCGTTTTGGCGACTCTTACTAACCGTGACGTTACCACATAACCGTGACGTCACTACCGCTAACCAACGCTATTGTAACCGGTTATTCGCCAAAAATACCTTTATAAAAGTAGAAAGTGGTCAGGAATAAACTATTTGAGTTGGCAATACAATTAAGAGCATTTTTTTTATTCGGCTATTTGCAACACTGCAACTGGATATACATATGCTTTGTTGGTTTGTTTGACGCAACCTGTATAGCGACAAGATTGTAGGTTATGTGAACAAAAATTAGCGTTTCCAATAAATTCCTACAAAAAAGAACTTAAACCAAACATGTATTCATGGAAGATGTTGATGAAGTTAAAACGTCAAATGAGACTTGTGAAGTGACGGCTATCAGCATTACTCTTTTATCTATGGCTATCAGCGCCAAGCAATCAAAAACAACCGGAAGTTACTCCAATTAAAAATAAAATTCATCACTGCCAACTCAAACAGTAATTCTTGATCACTTTGTATTTACTAACACTCCCAGTTTAAAGACAAGATTGAAAGCAATCGAAGAATAATTTTAAATGAGTATTTAGTATTTACCATGCTATGTGAAGTTGCTATTTGTACCTGTCGCAAATTTTCTTCTTTGGGAAAGAAAAGCAACGGACTTTATGGCCACACTAGAATAATTCACACTATAATTAAAATGCACGGCACTTATAGAAACACTTTAACTCGAGACAGTATTTAATATTATTTTAAATCAACACAAGTATTATCAAGTATCTACGCAAATTTAAATGAGGCGATAACAACGCCACAGTTTCTTAGGTTTCCCGCAAATGACGCTCGCGCCCCCAGCTTCTCTTCCACGAATCAAAAATACAGACGTCACAAAAAAAATCTGCAGTGCTACCAATGTTGCAGTCGACGTTATCAGTATTTGGGGTTTTTTGGTAATCGCGATCGCATTACTCGCTTCCATGAATTCCTAAAGAGAAGAGTCGTGGTGATTTGCTTCAGTTCACGCATTTTTTAATTTTTAAATATGCGAGTTTTCCGCTGAAAGCAGTTTTTACGTGTCAGAATTCACGCTGAGGATGCTTCAAAACGGAGGTTATGTTCCACACGACGATGATCTGTAAGTTTCATCCTATTATCTACTTTGCTCGTTTGAACGTTCGAAACTGTTTACTGTTTGTGTTTTGGTATTTCCAACGCGTTATGTAATTGCAGTTCTTAAATTAGTTTTTCCAAAATAAGGTTATGTCTTGCTAATTTGTGTGTTTACTTAGTGCTGTGTTGTATTGGGCATCAAATTTTAATTTATGCTTATAGATTAGAAGAGCTTGAGGATTACGATAGCTATGGAAAGACGCCACCCAGGACCAGGATTTTGCGAAAGAACAAGGAAAAAAAGCAGCGAGATAAGGAGTCTGCTGGGTATTTTCACTTTTATTACACTTTTATTTTTACTTGGAAATGTACTGATGTGATGTGATGTGATAACTGTTAGTGTTATGTTAATGAATCATTTATCACTTCTAATTAACATGAAGATATGATAACACACTTCTGATGTATCGCTCTCTAAAACACCCTCATTTCTCAGTACGTACAAAAAAAACTTTACATCTATAATGGTAGGATTTGAAGGAATTTGGATTTTTACTTTTGCCTATAATATAAGGCCTGTTCGATAACTCTACACTTTTTGCACCAACCGCACCTGAGAGAGTGCGATGTATATAATATAACATAAGTAGGAGTGAGAAAAATAGACTAAAGATGTTAAAAGTGTAGAAAGTGCAGAGCTATCGAACAGACCTATAAAATCGGGCTTTCCCATTTTTAGGTTTTAAATTAATTACGAGCAATAAAGAAGTTTTCAAAATTCCAAGAAGGCCAAATTTTCTGTTGGTAATTTTGAAGTACTTTTAGAGCCGTATTACACTGGTTAAATTTGATAACAATTTTGTTACAAAGTGAGAGAGATAAGCAACTACAGTGAATGCTGATTGGTTGAATTGGCACTTCTCACTCACTTCGTAACAAATTTTACACAAAAAATATTCATAGTGTATACGGCTTTTAGGCCTGGTTTTTCAATCACAAGTAAACTTTAACCTTTAGTTTATTACCATAAAAACAGTTGTATTTATAATAAACCAAAAGTTAAAATTAATTTTTGATTGAAAAAACGGACCTTATTAATAGGTAGCGAAAGTTAATGTTGCACAAAGAACGTGCCAGCATCTAATTCTGTCCAAGAGCCCCTGTTTATTAGTTAAATAAGATTCGGGCCAAGAAATTATATTTACAGTTTATGATGAAAAAAAATAAACATACTGCAATATTACAAAATAAATTGAAATTGAGTTATCCTGAAGAAGTTGCAAACAAACTAATTTAGGAAATGTTCGATGAAATATAATTACAAATTTTGTGATAATTTTTAGACGAACAAGAAAGTGATTCAATTAAAAAAAAGGTAATACAAACAATTTTAATTTTGACAATAAATTTCTCTTTTACATTTGCTTACTGATTTTTTTTTCACTATAAAATCTTATCTCAAATATTGATTGCATGTAATACAGCTGCTTAACATTGTGATAGTTTGGGTTGATTCTTAATCAAATTTAAAATGAATAATAATTTCATTATAGATTTTGCTGCTTCTTATCAAGCTGTCTTTTAATTTGGATTTTTTTGTAGAAATGTATGAAACAAAAAGTCTGACTTCGTCTATAACTATAATGTCAAAATTCAATTGTCAAATTATAACGCGTGATTTTTAAAATTTTTTTATCAACTCTTACCATGGAATTTGGACGGCATGTCGTAGCTTTACTGTAAAACAGCAAAAAGGACGGACTTTTCACTTAAGCTAAGACATGCCATCCAGATCTCATGGCAAGAGTTGATAAAAAATTTAAAAAATCATTCGATATAAAAACATATACGCCATGAAATTGAACCAATTAAAATAGACTCAACTCTTGACTAAATGATATAGTTTTTTTTTCTATCCAGTGATTTTTTTTACATTTTTTATCAACTCTTGCCATGAACTCTGGGCGGCATGTCTTAGCTTAGGTGAAAAGTAAGTCATTGCACTCCTTGATGCTGTTTTACAATAAAGCTAAGACATGACATCCAAATTCCATGGCAAGAGTTGATAACAAATTTTAAAAATCACTCGGTATAATACCTGTTAGTGTCAAAATTCCAGGATTTCTGTTGGAAGCCTGCTTTTATCCCTAAATGTAGAACAAAAATTTCCTAATATTCAGGTCAGGATTTAGGTAACAGGTACCAACATCAGAAACATTTGACAGGTATTATAGAAAAGAAAGCGGACACCTAATTGTCAACGCGAGAGGTCTCTGTTAATTGCAACATGGCCGATAAAAGGATGAACAACGTTGCAGTTGCATTAAACATGAAAGTTTGATTGGTGCTTGTTTTCTGATGTTTTCAATATTAAACCAATCCGTGAAATGTTGCTCACCTTTTTGATGGTATTAATATTAACCACCAGAGGTCGCCTACTTTGTTTGATTTCGCGAATACAGGTATTCTAATTCTGACAAATAATTATAGTCAACTATACAGACAAGAAGATTAGTCATGTGCTTAGTGATACCAATTTTATTTTAATTAAGAAAACTAATCTGTCTTCAATTGACAGTATAAATGTACAGTGGCGAGCACAGAAAACGAGTCACTTCTTAAAGCCAAAACGCCCAAAATCTAGCTACATGGTCGTACTTTTCAATTACAGAAAACGGTAACCACCGTTGAAATGTCATTATATGATCGATGACAACTTAAGTGCACTTGTTTGTATTAGGGAAGACATCGTGTACCCGGGTACCCGAATACTACCCGTATAATTGTTACCCGGGTATCATTTTTTATCGAAACGTTATTTGGGTACAGTTAGAATAATAGATGATACCCAGGTATCATGTCTTTATCCGAGTACTCGTTATTACCAATATTTCAGATTTGTCACCAGTGCTGCCAACTTTGTAATTTTAAATGAGACACCTAGTATTTTTTTATTTGTTTCAGTTGCTTAAATCATTATTAACATAATAACATATAACATGTGTAACATGTCCTATACCTAATGTTCACTGTTTTAGAAATATTTCAACATTTGTAAGTTCGTAACATTACAACGCGCACGTTTTTTTAAAAGCAAAGTTGGGGTTTGCTAAGAATTATGTAAATGTCAATTTTAAGTTAGTGTGAAAATTCTGACTTATAACAATTTGTTAGAGGTTTCCATACTTTCGTTCCACAGTGTATATGTATTAGCTCTGCAGGCCTAGAAGACCCACGGCTTGATGAATTGTCCGCTTCCATTCTTTACGATTCAAAGTTTGTTCCTTCCAGTTGTTGATTTTTATTCATTTCATATCCCTTCACTACTTCTTCCTTCCATCTAGATTTTGGTCTGCCTCTTCTTCTCGTACCTCCTACGCTACATTCCAAAGGCCTCCTTGAGATTCTGTTTGAAACCATCCTTCTTATATGTCCCAGCCACCATTGTGCCTTTGCAAAACCAATTATGTTTACTTCCCCCTATAGTTCTTTCAATTCTTTATTTGTTCTTCTTAGCCATCTTTCATTTATTTTCTTCCCTCTAAATATTTTTCTTAATAGCTTTCTTTCCCGTACACCCAAGATCTTTTTCTGTTACGCTTAAAATCCATGTTTCGCAAGTAAAAGTAACCACCGGACGAATGACAGATTTATAAATTCTTAATTTTAATTTCCTGGATATGTATTTACTAGTTAATATTGCACATAATGAATAGATACACCGATTTCCATTCATGATCCGTTGTTGAATTTCCACTTTACTTCCGGGAGTTCTATTAATCATGACATTCATGATCCCTAGGTAGGTACTTGATCATTTCTATTTCCTTGAAGATGTAGTCTCGCCCATCATTTGTCTTAACCCTTAATATTCCATCCTGTTTAAATGCTGTATCAGTCCATGACATGTATTTACTTTTGTCGCTATTTATTTCTAGGCCCGTCTTGTTAGCTGCGTCGTTCAATCTAATAACCACTTCTTGATGACGCTTTTGATACACTAAGCCAGATCTGTTAATATTAGCCTTCCCTATCACACTCTCTAAAGCATAGTTAAAAAGAACGGGCGAAAACTTGTCTTAACCCTTCATTCATCCTAAATGGCTCTCATAGTTCGTTGTTTACCCTTACGTTTAATGTTAGTTTAATCATTCGCATCAATTTCTCGCTCACCTTTATTTCCTTTAGTGCTTTATATAGGTACTTCCACCCTCTTAATTCGGTCATACGCCTGTTTAAAATCAATGAAAATTACATGTGTTTCCTTTTAATATTAATAACTTTCGGCTTGTATTTCTTGTAGTACAAATATTTGATCCACCATCGATCTACCCTTCTTGAAACCAGCTTGATATTCACCAATTTCTTTTTCAATATACTCCCCTAACTAGTTTTTAAGGTGAGAAGAGATCTTATACGCCACATTCAATATCCAAGATATCCCCCTGTAAGTTTCATACTTTGTTTTGACTCCTTTGGTATTCTTTCTTGTGTCCAGATTAATTTTTAATTAATTAATTTTTCCATATTTAAACAATTCCGCAGCTAGTTTATCATGTCCAGTACTTTTATTGTTTCTGAGCTTTTTTATTATATCTTCTATCTCTTTCAAGCTAGGCGGATCTTCGTCTTCTTGCTTATAACCCCCTTCCTCCAACTGATCTACTACTTCTAATACTGCTTCTTCAATTCCCTTCAGTAAATTATCAAAATAATCCTTCCATAATTCTAATATCTCTTTTTCTCCCCCTGCTCGTTCGATTACTTTTTCGTTCTTTCTTTAAACCCTGGTACAATTTTTCACTTCCTTATTTCTAAAGTTTTCTTCTAACTCTTCTATGCATTTTATGTTGAAATTTCTTTTCTTTTCCCTCAGCAACTTTTTGCATTTTTTCCTTTGCTCTATATAGTTCTCTTTTGTCTCCTGCGTTTCATCATTTAACATTTTCTGTCTTGCTCTTTTCCGTTGCTCAAGAACCCTTGTGCAGTCTGCATCAAATCATTTTCTTTCTTCTTTCCATTTTTTCTCTGTACACTTTCTTTCATGCCCGCACTTATTTTATTCCAGCTCAGCTCTATATACTCTGTCCGGCGATAGAATGAAAAATTTCCAATATCCTAAGATATTAAAATACCCTAGAATCGAGTAGCATCGAGTGAGCACATCATGCGCTTGCGGTTGGTATAAAAGCCCGCGAAGTAATACCATTGGTTAACGTTACCCGATTCTAGGGTATTTGAATAGAGTATACCTGGATACTTTTTATACCCTCTTAATTTTTCCTTGTACTTTTTTCTATTTTTTTTCCTTTTCCAGCCTATTTATTGTGCCTGACTCTTGTAACCTTTGTTTTTTATTATTTTTAATCTTAGGTATTAGTTGATGTATTAAAACGCCCAGCAAAAAGTGGTCCGAATCCGCATCCGGACCCCTGTATGTTTTGATGTTCTTTATGCATTTTTCTTCATCTTTTTCAATAAGTACATGATCTATTTGATTAGTACAGGTTTCATTTGGAGCTCTTCAGGTTCCTTTATGTATTTCCTTCCTTTGGAAATATGTACTCTTAATGACCATATTCTTTTCATTCGCAAACTCTTTCAATAATTGAGGAGGTGATTTTCAAAACGCAATATTGTTTAAAAGTGTTTTATCGAGGTAATGACGACAAACCTGTTGGGTGTGAAGTCAGGATTCATTTTTTTTTAAAGACTTTGCATAGTATTTAGTCTCTCTGTCAATAATAATCTCATTAGAAAAACCACATTTAGATATGTGCCTTCTGCAAAAAATCAAAAATTCACAACACAAAAACATTAAGATTCAAACCAAAACAAACGTTTGGCCTCCGAAAAATGTGATTGTGATTTGACCTATAGATCATTCCAACCTTACGGTGCAGTACAGCGCTTATGGGTGACATAGTTGCCAGATTGCCTACAAAAGGAAGAATAATAATTGATTACAAGAAGCTGGTAGCTTTGACATATGATTGAAAGTAAAATACTGTGAAAATGTAAACATTGCGTTGTTAATTAATTAGTAATTAATTAATTAGTAATTAATTAATAATTACCAATTAATAATTACCATATACTCCATTTGATTGTGTACTGCACCGTAAGGTTGGAATGACCTATAGTTCATTAGATTCAGTTTCGTTTTGCGAACGCACCATCATCTCTTAACTTTTTTTTCGAACTTTTGTTCAATACTGCGTTTTGAAGATCAACTCCTCAATTGTCCATTCGCTGTTTTATGTTTAAATTCTTTCCCTATTATAGGCTCGAACAACTCTTCTCTCCCAATGTTCGCATTCATGTCTCCTAAGATTATTTTTAAGTCGTATTTGGGATTTTTGTGCAATTGTATCTGCACTATATTTATTTTTTACACTTTTATTGAAATGATTTGTTTAATGTTTATTGAAGTTGCTATAGTTTGTTTGTTTGTTTTTTTTTATATAATACCTGTCAGTGTTAAAATTCTAGGGTTTCTGTTGGAAGCAGTGTTGCCAGTCCATGCTCCTTTTATACGTGTTTTTCCCTCAAATTGCAATTTTAAGCTATTTTTATGCGTTTTTGTCAAGATTTGCCTCAAAATTTAAGTAATTTTGTCTTCAGAAATTCTCTTTGTCTCAAAAAAATTCCCATTTTGTAATTTGAAGGCATAAAAATTACCACGAATTGGCGACGCTGGATGGAAGCCTGATTTTAACTCTAAATGTAGAAAAAAAAATTTAATTTCCTAACATTCAGGCCAACATCAGAAACATCTGACAAATTTATAGAAAAACCGTATATATAACCATAACTTAGAACATCCATTTAAAGCTGGACACTATCTAGAAAAAAATAGTGTCTCGTTTTCTATGCTCGCCACTGATTCAATTTGACATTTTTGTGAACATTATTTTTTCTTTGTGCTTTTGTATTAACAAAAACACAAAATTCTATTTGGAAAATTGACATTCAAATTCAATACCTATTTTAATTTGTAAAAAAATGTACATTTACAGTTTTGTTAGCTGCTTTAGTTAATTTATTATATTCTTAAAGCTTAAAAAATTCTGAGACTGTATGAATTTTATAATTTTATAAGGACAGGAAGGTTTTGTTATGATGTAAACATGTGTGTTTTTTTCTATGAATCACAGGTGGATTCTAATTTTTTTTTAAATTTCGTGTAACTCACTAAAAACTCAGGACTCTCCCAATTATACCAAGCTTGAAAGGTAATTTTCTGAAATTTTGATTAATTTTTATGCTTTCACTTTATGCATTTTTCTTTAAGTAGATATTGAAACGTATTTAATTTTATTTAACTCGTTAATAAACTCTCGCTTACAGCAAACAAAATGAAGTAAAAGAAAAAAAAACTATTACAACGCAATTTTTAAATCCTTGCTTACCAGTACTATTCCTTTTTGTTATTGAAATTTATGTCTGATACATAACTGGATACATCAAAATGTCACACACATATACTCCCGATATATTTTTTTTAATTTCCAACCTTGTTTTTTGATATTTTGGTTCCTTCAAGACGTTCAACGCTTCCGTAATTTGCATAAGCTTGAATCATTGCTTTCAAATTTGATTTGCTGCGAGATTAGATAAGATTAAGTTGTTTCTGGGAGTGCTATACGCAGGGCCTCCATTATTACCTGCATAACATGTGATTGTGCTAAGACACGACCAGGAACTTCTACATTGAGTGTTGTTTTGCGCTAAGGTGCCCGTTCATCATGGTAAAACCGTCGACGAAGATGCAGCGCAACAAGAACATTTCGAGGCGGAATACCATCAACGTCATCTTCGATGAGTTGATCGCCAAGGCCGAAAACTCAGACCAAACAGATCAAGGTAGAAATTCAAGTATTTATTTATTGACTTATTTACTAGGAAGTACATATATTTCCGCGATAAAAATAATGTAAGGCGTAAAAAGCGCAACGTAATTAACACATATCATTGACGTAGACGCGAACGGCGTCGTGTAAATTTTAATTTATGGTTTAGAGGTCTACACGAAAATATGTAAACATTTATAAAGTATTTTAAGCGGAATACTCATAACAAAATTTCCCAACATTTATAGTTTTTAATACGCATTCTTGCGTGTTGTTGTTCTTATCAGTTTATTTTCTTCTCTGTAGGTAAACGATCTGACAAACGCAATATGAAATTATTACGAGGTTCGGAAAGAGATCTCAAGCTGGATATAGCCACCGCGCAGAGCTTCGCGACTTCCGACAGTAAAGAAGTCGACGAAGTGCCTCCGATGACGCCCCAACCCAGCGTACAAGTGGAGGGTTGCAAGCACTTCAAGAGCTTGTGCTCGAGACGCGTGGCTTGCCCCCGTCGACAAGTCAGATCGGTTTCGGGCAATTTTGCGAACCCTGACATGTTGGAAATCGCAGAATGTCCACCGAGCAGGGTGGAATTCCACAAAACCCTCAGCATGTTGATTCGGATGGGTTGCGGCGGGGATAAGCAACTACCCGAACGCGGCACGCGAAGAAATGTAAGCGAATTAGAAGTGGAACTTCCTTTAGAATTCCATACATAAAAAAACTGGTTAAGAAAAACAAAGATAATTAAATTATTGATTACAAGTGTTACGCAAATTAAAGAAAACTGCTATTTTGAAAACTGATACAAATGCATTGCCACAGCTTTTGAATTTTTTAAATTCTAATAAACACTGGCATTTAATTGTAGATAAAAAAAGATTATGTAAAAAAAGACAGATATTAAACTATTAATAACGAACTTTTCTGAAAGTATTTGAAATTATCTTAGGAGAAAATTTCCAATTCAAAGCTTCAAGGAACGCGACTTTAGTAACTTTAAAAAATCATCCTGGAAGTGAATGATTTCAAAGAAGATTATAATACTTGTTGCGTTCCATTCTATTGTTTTATTATTTCCAGTTAATGATTAATGATTATTATATAATGTATTCATACGAAAACATTTACAACGGAATAAATCATATCACACTTAATCATTATTTGATAAAAATGTATCAAAATACAATCCTCCTACTTTTTACGGGGCGCATTGCGTGAATCAGCGCGTGCCTGCAAAAATGAATCACTGACTCTCATGTTGAACAGTAGACGTCATTCCGGGTAAATTTATTTAGGGAATTACCGATTGTGATAATGATTTGAAAAAAAATACTATCTTATTTCTAGTTAAGCAGAGAGGAACATTTGTGGCAGAATGAACTGAAAGACCTGATTTGGCTGGAGCTGCAAGCGTGGCATGCCGACAGGTCAGTGACCGATGAAGACAACTACCTCTGTATGGCTCGTGACTCAGTGGGAAGTCTTCTCAATGAGATCGTAATGTATCGATTCAGAAGGCACAAGAAACGCCTGTCGACTCACAGCAGCGACAGCGGCGTTATAGCTGACGATTGCCCCGGTTGTTTATCCATGTTCTGCCAATGGTGTAACGAAGCCCAAAATGAAGCACTGCGTGACGTGGAAGAGCTGCTATCACGACTGGAGGTGGCCGAATCACTGTTTCCATCGAGCAAAGCTTTCGGCGAAGTCCACCCTCTATACAACCACCCAGATTTCGTAGGACGAGTCAAAGCTATGTGCCTCTGGTATAATATGATGAAACATCAGAGGCTGAAATTGTCAATTCTGGCAAGGCTCTTGGGCAACAAGGATTACCATTGGCCTTTGTCGGCTTACTATGACGGATCTTCTGCTGATTCTACTAGTCCGTCAGACAGCAACAGCTCAAATTCGTCTAACGATTACTTGATAGACAAGACCCAATTCGATGGCTACCTGACTTCTATCCCTTTTCTAGTCAACACAAATGAAAGCAAGACATCGCCCTACAGGAAGTACATAGAGAACGTTTTGAAAACCAAAGGCTTAAGCAAGAGCATGCATTTCTTGGACAAACTTCATGAGAATAATTTGAAGAAAGTTCAAATTACACTCGAGAAGCCTGAAGATAATACTATATTTAATAAAGTAAGTAATTAATATATTTGTAATGTACATTATATTCTTTGAATTCTACTAGATTCCTAACGATTCCCAAGAGGAAGAACTCAGACGGTATGGTTCGTGGAGTCCGGAGGCTCAATCATTGAGCCTACCGTCGTACAAAGCGATCTTCCTCTTTCTTGCCTGCATCCCGATGAAGGTTACACACGAATTCATTTTAATGCGACTGGAACAGAAGCCTAATAATCCGTCTCCGCTGAGTGTAAGACAGCTGATGCGGGAGCTCAAGGAAGGCCTCAAGATCACAACTAAGCAACGCGAAAGGATTATTTGTTATTTTCATACGGCCCTGAGGGATAGCGGCGAAACTAAAAACCAGTACGTGACGAGCATAGACAAGTTCGACGAGAGTCTTCTCCAGTTATTCGGCGACTACCTCGAATACCTGGGGCAATGGGCGCTCCTGCAACACGACAACTTTCAGAAGAACCTGCTCGAAGAGGAGTGGAACTTTATATGCGAAATAGTCCCGAACATCATAGGCGGGTGGAACATGGCAGTTAAGAAGTTGTGCACGGTCCTCTGCACTCTTTTGAAGTTGATCGGGGACAGACTGGAGGAACGGATTGACGAACTCAGTCAAGAAATGCCTAAAGAAGACGACGTAAACAGAAAGTAATGTAATAGGATTGTTGTATTTATTATTATTGTATTGGACTTTTACAGGCAAGTACTGTTCGGCGTCTGTCGTGAACTCCAATTGCTTTTCAAGGAAGAAAGGGAAATGAGTATCAAAACGCTCGCATTTTCAAAGACTGTGATAAAAGGAAAAGAGAGGGGAATTAGTACGGAATGTGTAGATGAATTCAAGGTAGGCAATTATGAATTCATTTGTAATCAAAAGGATGACTCATTAATCACTTAAAAAAAAAGTTTCACTTGCTCATTTTGGTTTTAGTCAGCAATATTGCATTTGAAGTGCACTATACCCAATGCAATAGAAAGAGTACAAAATATATGTGATAAGGCTCCTTTAGAAAGTTTGGACGACATGGAGAAAGCCTCCTTTGTTTCAAGATGCCGAGAAATTCTGTTGCAGGGATATCGTTTCGGCTTTGAGGTATGACACAATTTTGTAGGGAGAAAATCTGAAATTATCGACAAATTTTTACAGTTTTACAGAGAAATGTCCGACTTTGTGCCGAAAGAGGGTCGAGAGAAACTGGCCAGAAGCATGGTGCAGTTCGCGAAGCTGTGGATGAAATTCGCAAGAGAGCGTTGCGAACGCGGCAGGGGAAAGCGACCCAGATGGGCCTATCAAGGACTCGAATTTCTGTTGACCGTGTGTGAGCCCCAACACACGAAGTACCTGAGCGAAAGTGAATTCGAAGAGTTGAAAGTTAACATGGACGCATGCATCTCTCACGTGATCGGAACCACCGGGCCACCTACACCTGATTCTGGATATTTAACGGGGTCACCAAAGTTGAGTGTCGATTTGGGCAGGGTTTTTCCTCGTTCTCGCGGTTCTTCACCCAGCCCCAGACCAACTTACAAGAGTCAAAGATCAAATAGCAGAAAAGCTAGCGTTGATCAATCATCTCCAATTGGAGATCAAATCGAATCACCGGTACTCTCTAGGTAGATTTCATAACCAGAGTTCGTTGCCATAGTTACGCAATACGAGGATCAATAAAAAGTGCCCATTCATTGCGTAGCCATGGCAACACTCCGAAATGTCCGAAGTCTGATTATAACTGAAATGTTTATATTTTAGAAAAATCGACAGCCTTCACGAAAGTATAGTCAAAATAAAGTTACAACCAACTCTGCGATCAGATCGTTTGCTCGACGCAGTCTCACAGCTAGACGCTGAAATAGATAACAGATTGATGGAGGAGGAACTAATTGGAAGAGTGATCTTGAAAGATCCTGTTGGGAAGACGCACTTCCGAAGGAGACAAGTCACCTTCTCATGGCAGAGAGGCATCAAAATTGGCCAGGGTCGATTCGGCAAGGTCTACACAGCTGTTAACAATAACACCGGCGAGATGTTAGCTGTGAAAGAAATTGCGCTGCAGCACAACGACGTGTACACGATTAGGAAAGTCGCTGAAGAATTGAAAATTTTGGAAGGGATCAGCCACAAGAATGTGATTAAATATTATGGACTCGAAGTGCACAAAGTAAATACAACTTCCATTTGACGAAACAACAAGTATTTTGTTTGTTTTGTTACAGGAAGAGATGCTGATCTTTATGGAGTTTTGTCCGGAAGGTACTCTGGAAAGCCTCATAGCCGGAACGGAAAATGGTTTGCCCGAAGAATTAATTCGGCAATACACTTATCAGTTGATATGTGGCGTGGCCGTCTTACATGAGCACGGAATCGTGCACAGAGACATAAAAACCGCGAATATATTTTTAGCTGAAGACGGCAATTGCTTGAAAATAGGCGATTTTGGGTGTGCCGTCAAAATTAAATCAAATTATACAATGCCAGGTGAATTGCAAGGATTCGTCGGTACACAAGGTAGATTTTTCTCGTTTATATTTGATCGATATAGAGTTTGGTGATTCTTTTTTTATTTGCAGCATATATGGCACCTGAAATGTTTATGAGAACCGCCACTGAAGGTCACGGACGAGCTGCAGATATTTGGTCAGTAGGATGTGTTGTAGTTGAAATGGCATCTGGGAAGGTAAGTTATAGTTTTGGACTTGTGTGGAGGAAGAAGCTTAAAATATGTTTTTTGGTTTAGCGACCCTGGGCGGAATTCGACTCAAATTACCAAATCATGTTTAGAGTGGGCATGGGAGAGAGACCGGAAGCTCCCGATACCCTAATAGCCGAAGGCCACGACTTCTTGGACCAGTGCCTGAAGCACAATCCAAAAGAAAGGGAGACCGCGGCAGAGTTACTTAACCATAATTTCGTTAAAGGATGTGATTCTATACCTGTTTAATCTTTTGTTATGCACGGTTGTGTTTGTTTTATTTTCTTAAATAATATCAAGACTGATTTATTTGTAATTTGATTTTAAACATTGTAGTTGATTTTTTTTATTTCATTGTGATAGACGATCAGATTTTATCTCACTATCTTGTAGATTTTAATTTAAAGAGTACTGAACCGATAGTATTAAAATGGTGACGGAAATTTTAATTAATTTTGTGAGTCCTATGTTCACAAATGGGCGAACCTTAGGAGCAGATTTTACCGAAATTGCCACTGCACGAATGTTTCTGTTAAACAGCGAAATATATTTTATATAACTGTAAGATTTCTATTTCTTGACCTAACACCTTTTGAGTATTATAAAAAAATTATTATATATACTTTAAAGAGACTGATGGCGGATTTCACAAACGTTACTTAAATTTAATCATCCGTTAAAAGTAAACGTTGCCTGTGGTTGAAGGTATAGGAATGATTATTCTTAATCGATGATTAAAATTAAGTAACGTTTGTGAAATCCAGCGTGATAGTGGGTTTCATAAAAGTCGATTAAATTTAATCATTGATTAAGTAACATGTGTTTTTTTAAAAATGCCATAAAGGTTGGCCATGAAAATTAAAACTCATGTCGTAGCTTGGCATCTAACACATGCCAAATCTGAAAATTTAAAGTAAATGAATGGAGCTAAGACATGAATTTTCTTTTCCACAGCCACCCCTTATGGCATTTTTAAAAAAACACATAGTATAATCATTCCTATACCTTCAGCACATGTAACCATAGCAACGTTTACTTTCAACGCTTGATTAAATTTAAGTAACGTTTGTGAAATCCACCATACGGTTCCAAGCAAATCAAATTTAAAAGGCATTCAGTGGTGTGGGGCTTTTCCTTTGCTTAAGCCAGTTGTATGTCGGGAGATAATTTGAATAACCATTCCACTTTCTAAGGTTCCAAATATGACCAAATGCCAATCAAATCTAGTGATGTAGGAAAACTCACCCATTTTTGTTTTGTGCTATGACATCAAAACAAACCCAACAGTTGTCTCACAAGTTGACTTAAGAAGTTTTTTTAAAAAAGTCACAAATTATGCACAATATACCAGTTCTAGGCCTAACCACTTACACAAGACAAGTGCAAAGCTTATACAAGCGGGCCCTGCGTAACCTAGAATCTTGGTATCATCGCAAAGACGTCTACAGATACCGTGCGACCTTACTGCGAGCTCGTTTTGATAAGAACCGTTGCATCAAAGATCCATCCTTAGGCAAGAAGCTGTTACAAGAAGGTGAGGCAGAACTTTGGTACTACAAGCACTATGACGTTAGGAAGTTTTCGGGGCAAGCACCTAATGGGGTTGATTACGAAAGAGTTGTGCGACCTCCAGATTGGGTGCTTGACCACTGGCACGACTTGGAGAAGGCCCAGTATCCTGAATATTTTGCACGCAGAGAGAAGCGTAAAAAAGAATATGTGAAGTTATGGGAAGAGCTGTATGCAAATCCCAAATTTTGATTTAGTCTGTTTAATAATTATTCACTATTTATGTATGATTAGAAACACAGCAGCAATCTTATCAAATTTTTATAATTTAATTGCAGTCTTTACCTTATTACAGCTGTGCTCGCTTACATAATTCAGCAATTCCGTCTCCGTGAAATAAAACTGAGAACCGTTCGTTAGGTCATTCAATTCGAACAAAGGGGGGTCCTGCACTGCTTTACTTCCAATCGCGACAATGTAAGGGTAACCCGTCCTCTTCGATTCTAGAAATCGTTTCCCAATCGTCGTATGTGATCGATCATCTAATAAAACGTCGTTTTTAAATAGGGGCAGAGAGTCTACTGCATGGTACAATTTTTCTATTAAATGTGAAGTGTGGAGCTCTTCTTTACTTCCTGCCTAAAATAGAAATAATCTCTTAGCAAAATTATACAATAATGTAATTAAAAAAATTAAAGCAAACAAGCAAGGTGGCTACAACAGGAGTTTCAGTTGCAATTTTTTTGTAATACTACAAAAAATTTGTTTTATTTAACGAGCAACAAACCTTTGGAGGAATTATAACCATTTTATACGGCGCAAAAATGGTGGGCCAACGAATTTCAAACTCGTGTGACAAAACCTCAACTGCTGCCGCTAAGATACGTGTAAGGCCCAGACCGAAGCAACCCATTTGTAAGAGAGATGGTTTACCGTTTGGTGCTAGGAAATTGGCTTGCAATGGTTTAGAATACTTCTCACCCAACAGAAAAGTGTGGCCTACCTAAATAAGTAAAAATCAAGTAACTTCTTAGATTTGTATTAAATTTAATACCTCTATGCCCGGTTTAATACTGATTGTGTCTGAATTTGCACAATGAGGGCATTTCTCACTGCCGGACACCTCGAGATTACCAGAGTAATTACATTTATTACACAATAATATTTTATCTTCTCCTATGTCCGAAATGTAATGATATTCATGAGATAAGGATCCGCCAATATTTCCAGTAGTACCAAAGACTAAATTCAGAAAGGTACTATGAAGAAATTTCCATTAAAATAATTGCATATTCAATTAAACGAAGGAAAAGTTGTATCACTGATGCTAGTATTCATAGAACTTCGTTGAGGCTTCCTTCAATAAAGGACCCCTTAGAATGGGTTTTGTAATAATGTAACTGCCTTCCTTTCTACAATTCCATTCTAAATGGTTCCTCATTGAAGGAAGCACCATGAATACGCACGTTGTAATACGTAATTAACCATATCAAATTTTTCACAATTATAAAATTGTTGCTGGTTTTCTAGAGTTATGTAAAATAAATAAATTGACTGCGTCGTTGAAAATTCTTTTACTGAAACTTTGATTCATAAAATTTATTACCTTTAATAAATTCTATCCCGATTTTCTCAAAAATGTTCTCATACACTTGAGAAACTATTTCATACGTCTCCTTTGCTTTCTCTTCATCGATATCAAATGTGTAAAGATCTTTCATAAGAAACTGCCTGCTCCTGATCAAGCCGAAGCGCGGCTTCATTTCATCCCGATATTTATTTGTAATCTGATACAATTTGATTGGAAAGTGTTTGTATGACAAGGGTGAAACGGACGATAGTAAATCGGTGATTGCTTCCTCGTGTGTCTGCAAGCACAAAAAAAATTAAACTTAGAGCTAACATTCTTCTCACGCAGACTTCTTTACCTACAGGGCTTAGTATGTAAGCGCTGTTGTGACGATCCTGCAACTGAAATAGCTCTGGCGTTGCTTCGTCTAGCCTACCTAAACTTACAACTTTCTTTTACGAATTATGTATGAAACTAGATAGATCATTACCTGATTTTTCCCATAATTTTGCACTCGTTAACGTGGGAAGTATTAGTTTTTGGGCGTCGATTGCTTGCATCTGTGTATCCACTAGCTTCGTCAGTTTATCCAATGCTCGTACCCCCAATGGCAAAAGGTGATAATTTCCAGGGCAGGCCTGCCTAATTACACCTAATTCCAACATTAACTGAAACGATTTTCGTGTACATTCAATTGGAAAAAAATAATACACCTTACCCTTTGACTTTTTGAGGTTATGTCGGAGTTTTTTAGTACAGCATTTTTTGGAATGACATTAATCGGCTTAAACAGTTTACTTACTCTGTTCATCTTTTAAGTAAAATCACATAAGTAATAAAACTGTTGAAAGAAATTTAAATTATTTTTGTTAGGTTAGTTTACGGACGCAGTCAGGGTTGCCAAATTTATAATAGGCAATGTTGCCAACCTGCTCACAAAGTGTCACCTAAAGGCGCCAATTTTTTCTAAGGATAAAAAAAAGTGAAATAAATACTAGTGTTACCCAGTACACTCTTTTCCAAATTAATTCGCCCGATTCGCAGTAAAAACAGGGCAAAAAAGAATCTTATTAAAATACTTCTTAAGACAAGAAAAAACAAATCAAAAACGAAAAACAAAAACCAAAACGGAAATGAAAAAATGAAAACAAAAGTAAAAAAAATAAGAAATGAAAATGAAGTAAATAAAAATCTGGCGCGGTCATACGGGGGGGATCGCTTCAATCGCCTTCCTCCCCTTCCAAAAAAGTTATATACATATATTTAACCCGAAATCTAACCTAGGTACGTGTATAAAAATTTTCTTTATTGTTGCAAATCAGTAGGGGCATTTAACAAACAAATCGATTGATTACAATCAGATTGAATCGATTTAAATCGATTCATGAAAACACTGAACGATGGCGTGACCGGTATAACCTTATTTTCTATAATATTTGGTAGGTATTTAACTATTCAACAATAGCAATATCATAATATTAGTAGTGCGGTTAAGTTATTTCTCTAATAAATCCTTGAAATAAACAATAGACTGTTATAAACAACGCGCACATATGATACAAACCGTAACGCCATATTTAATCGCAGTTGAATAGCAAAATTTCTACGATGGATAATTTCACGTTCGATGTTGAATCGATTCAGATGCGTTGAACGCTAAACCGTATACAATCATAAATCGATTGTATCCTTTGAATGCCCCTAATTTTAAAAACAAATCGATTTTTATTCAAGTGTATTTTTACGATTACATTTGTTTATAATTTTTTAACTCTAACGAAAGGAAATCGCCCCACCCCACCTCCCTCCACCAATCCCAAGGAGAAGAACGGCGCTCGCTAGAAATGAAAGCAAATTGAAAGGAAAAATAAATTGAAAAAAAGAAATGAGAAGAGCAGAGAGAATGAAACGAGGAACAAATTTAAACGAAAAAAAAAATCAAATGAAAGATCAAAGGGAAAAGAAAAACTAAAAATAAAGGGAACATTAGAAAAAAATGAAAACAAAAAGCAAATATTAAATGAAAAGATAGGCAAGTGAAGAACAAGGAGAAAATGAAAATGAAAAAATCATATAAAGGACTAAAGACAAATTAAAAACTCGATTGAAAGGAAATATTTGAATAAAAAACTAAAACCAAAAATGAACTGAAAAAGTGAAAAACAAAATTTAAAATAGAAAATAAAGCAAATTAAGGTAAAAGTAAATATCGTATAGAAAAGGAAAACAAAAAACAACTGAAAAAGAAACAAAGAGGAAGCAAATAAAAAACGAAAAGAAAAGCGAATGAAAGGCAAATGTTTTTCAATTTCCAACGCTCATGTACAGGGTGGATCAATTTCGATGTCTCTTATGGACAACTCTGTAACTATAAGAGATAGACAAAAACTAATGGCCAAGTCTCGATCTCTTTTTTAGAGATAAAGTCAATAGTGTAAACAAAAATTGTCTATCTTCTTTTGTTTTCGAGTTATAAGCCAAAATTGAGATTTTCGACTTTTCGTCAACCAGTCATATCTCGTTTATTTTTGCAGATATTAAAAAACTGTTTTGACATTATTAGGACACTTTTTGGAATACAATTCAGTGGTATAGTTGGCTTTTTGATATTTAATTAAATTTTCGAATTATAGCATAAAGTTATATTTTTTTAAATGGAAATCATAGTTGGCAATGTCATCATTAAATAGAGATTTTTTTTCTGTTTTCAAAAATATATACTTTGTTGGGTTTATTTCTTACAGTTAATAGAATAAAACGCCTTTTTTATTATTTTTGGGTGCATTCTTTTCTTAGGAGGCTAGTTTCAACAAAAGCCGACAATTTTCTTTTGTTTTTATTAAATATTAACAAAGATTTGAAGATTGGGTGGCACAAGAGTGAGAGGTATTGCGATAAACATAAGAGATAGAAAGCTAGCACCGATAGAGCTGGATTGGGTTGCAACATGAGTTGGCTGTGTATTTTTGCGCGGCAGTGTTGAAATTGTGATTTATTTTGGTATTATTTCCTGGGTTTTAAGTTATTTATTGTGATATATCAAGAGTTGTGTTTATTATCTACTTACATTTCAATATTCTTTAACTTTTTCTGCAATAATTTCTTATTTTTAAGATGTTTTAATTTATACATATAATTTAGTTCATTATCCCATGAAATGCATATTTGATCGAAAAAAATGCGTTTTAAACTTAAATATTAAATGAAGTTACATAATTTCGAATTTCACCCAAACCACATGGTATCGGTATTGTTGTAGTCTTTGTGACTCTTAGAGGATGCTCGTTCTATCTTTCTTTCTCTTTATGCGGTTGCAACTGTCAAAATATTTGAACAAGAGTTGATATTTAATAAAAACAAACAAAAAAATTGTCGGCCTTTGTTCAAACCAGCCTACTAAGAATAGAATACACCCAAGAATAATAAAAAAGGCGTTTTATTCTATTAATTGTGAGAAATAAAACCAACAAAGTATATATTTTTGAAAACAGAAAAAAAATCTCTATTTAATGGTGACATTGCCTACTACGATTTTCATTTAAAAAAATATAACTTTATGTTATAACTCGAAAATTTAAGTAAATATCAAAAAATCAACTACACCTCTGAATTGTATTCAAAAAAGTGTCCTAATAATGTCAAAACAGTTTTTTAATATCTGTAAAAATAAACGAGATACGCGCGATTGACGAAAAGTCGAAAATGTCAATTTTTGCCTATAACTCGAAAACAAAAGAAGATAGCCAATTTTTGTTTAGTCTATTGACTTTATCTCTAAAAAAGAGATCGAGACTTGGCCACTAGTTTTTTTCTAACTCTTATAGTTACAGAGTTACATTGTTCCTTTATTGAAAGTAAATATTACTATATACTATTATTATCACAAGGAGAAAATTAAAGATCAAAGGCAAATATACAACCAAAAGAGAATTAGGGAAAAAAACAAATAAAAATAAAAATCAAAAATTGAAGTAAAAAAATAAAAAACTTTCAACCAATATTTAAAATATCATAAACAAAGGAGTGATTTCAAATTTTTGGTTGGTGTTGTACTTTTGTTTCCATGCATGATTAGAGATAACATTTTATTCAATGTTCATTCAAATACAAGTGGAATTTCGTCCAATCTGGCAACCCTGCAGAAGTAAATAACATTCATACGAGGGCGGGTTAAAAAGTACACGTGCGCAATCAGTGTTGCCAACAATCGGGAACGCATTTCTATTAGGCGGCTGAAAAAAATTACTAAAATATCCTACTCCGACCCTTAGTTATGAATCGATAATAAATCAAAAATAGTAACTCTCTGCCCTTATAAACTTTATTATTAAAGAGTCAAATTGCCAGCAACGTAGCAGAAAGAGAAAATTGATTTCCTAAAACCCATATTCTCTTCAATTGATTGTTACGGCATATTGAAACGTCATAATGTGGTTGCCAGTTTATCTGTCAATTCATTTCTCTTCAATTATTGTTAGATACCAATTGAAATGAGTTGGTACTTACAGAATACACGTGACTGTTGATAGAGAAGAACTCAAATTTTATGCTTTGCGAACGTGGTTAATTGTTTTATGACAGGTGTCACTACTAAATGACAGAATCAATTGAAACAATTATTTTTTTTTTAGGCGGACTATTAATCTAGAGTTGCTTGGTTCAAAATTATTTTTAATTATTTTGAATTATTTTTTAATTAATTTCAATTTCATTAAATTGGCAACATTGGGTATAATTTTACACAGGTTTTATTGATAAAAGGAACTCGATTTTGGGTCGCCGAGTGGCTTAGCGGTCTAGCCTAGCCAACTTGGAAAGTCGTGTCGCTCGGCGGCGTGGGTTCGTATCCCACCATTGGCCATGGATGTTTGTGCAGTCTAAGGAATTAATGGGCGCGTTTAGCGAACGTAGCAGCTGAGAAGCAACAATATGCTTTGCTTAGTGTGCTTACAAGTAGCAGAAACGATTCTCTAAACCGCAAATCCGCTGTTTCTGACTGACAAATGTACGGCCATTTTGTTACCTACCATTATTTATTATTTTATTCAGTATTACTTGGTCTTTCAGAAATAATACTGTTTTTGGAGGAGCTTGTGCCATGTTTATAAATTATAACTAATATTTTAGATTAGAAAATATTCAATTTTTAGTCAAGGCCACTTATGCAGCACATTTAGCTTCAAAGGCAGCGATGTTTTAGAACGCTGACTAAATCTCTAAGCTGCTGACTGACAATGCAGTACAGCGTAATCGCTTAGCGAATGCAGCACTGCAGTGTTGCCAGTATATAAATTTTTTAATCACCAGACAGCTAACCCAAAAAGCACCAGATCGACTTGAAAAATCACCAGCAGAAAAAACGAAATCACATTTATAGCGTTTTCGATTGACTGTACTAGTGCGCACTCGGAGTATCTTCATCTCGTTTTATTACATGAGGTTAAAAGAAGATGCACATACACTGAGTGCAACCGGTGCAGTTGATTCGAAAACACTATTAGTTACTCATTACAAATGTGAATAACTATTATTACCATAATAAACTACGTTATGTTTTTTAATAATGTTTGCCTGAATTCTCATCTTATGATTGAAGTTGTATTTAAATAAAGTCGTGATTAAAATAAGCAAGAAACACGATATAGGCCCCTAGCAAGCTACCTGGTGGCGCCGCCTGGTGGAGGTTGCGACATAAATTGTAGGACGCGACTTGAAACGTTATATCCATTTATATCATTTCGAAGAAGATTTGAATGTGCTTGCTGGTATTTTCTCGATTTGTTTTAAAGTATGGAAGGTAAAGATCGTCCTCATAACGTAACTGATACGACCGTTTTCCCTACCTTTTCCTACATAAACTTACAGCTAGTGGCGCTCGTGCCGCCGTTTGCTACCCGCCTATAGCTTTATTATGTGGTAGAGTAAAAATTATGGTTATTGCCCGTTGTTTTTTTCTATAATACCTGTCAAATGTTTCTGATTACCTGAATGTTAGGAAATTCCAAAATTTCTATTCTACATTTAGGGATAAAAGCAGGGTTCCAACAGAAACCCTGAAATTTTGACACTAACAGGTATTAAAAAAAAAACTACGAGAGTTATTAATCTCGGAAACATTACCCATGGTGGCAGTGGCTAACTACTAGCAAAAATCACCAGATTTTCTAAAAAATCACCAGAGCACCAGTTTCTTTATAAAATCACCAGATCTAGTGCAAAATCACCAGTACTGGCAACTCTGTGCAGCAGTGGTAGCAACTCAACATGTTTCGTTCGCTAAACGCGCCCATGATTTAGACCCAGCTTGAAAAATATGTCGTAATTGTCTGGAATGGCTAATGTCCGAAAGACAAGCAGCATTGCTGCGCAAAGCAAAAAGAAGGAGAAGAGCTACTTTTTTCAAAAACAAAAAGAGTGATTTGAAGGGATAACATTAGCTAATAACAAGGATGTAAAATTATGCAGGATTATAAAGAGTATTATTTCAAATTTGGTTTTCAGCTGCTACATTTATTGGATCTCCCCTGTACATAATAGATCACTGACACCCTAGGTAACTCTTAGAAACAAAAAGTTACTAGCGGAACATAAAATTATAGCTGAAATCACGCTAAAAGAACAATTCTCACAATGTGAGTTCTAAATTTAATAGTTTCCAATTCAAATTGTAATTTAATATCGATATACGTAAACGTAGAGATCACATTAATGCAAGATACTAAACTTTGAAACTGTAATTATGTTGGTATTCATGCAAGGTTAAAGTCATCTGACCAATTGACAAAAGTCATATGATAGCTTCTCTGGTAGTATTTGAGTGCAAAGTTGAGTGTTAGTTTTACATTAGAAGAAAAATGGGTGCAGCAGCTTTACCATTCATAATTTTCACGGTTTTCTGGGGTGGAATAGGCATCATCCTGCCTTTCATAGTTCCGAAAGGGCCAAACAGAGGGTAAGAAACATCAAATTTTATCCTTTTGGGATACACTTAAAATCATCCGCCCCATTTCAGAATTGTCCAAGTGGTTTTGATGTTAACAGCGGCGACTTGCTGGTTATTGTAAGTATACAACAAAATTGAAATAAATATGCATTTAAAGTGGACGCCCGTAGAAGCTTTTCTTTTAAATTTAAAGTAAAGTTTAAACGACACTTCATGGTTAGCTAACTTTGCTAATAATTTAAATGTTTTGTCCTTGACCAATGAATCAAATAATAAATTGAATTTTTATAGCTGGTTATGCTGCTACATGGCCCAAATGAATCCTCTGATAGGTCCCAAGTTGGATGCTCACACGATCATGTTGGTGGCCCGAGAATGGGTAATGTGTTTATTAAATTTGTTATGAACAAATTTTAAGGATTTGTTTTTAGGGAAACGAAATCATCAAGACACCCGTTCATTAGAATTCGTCTTGCGGGCTGGCATGTGAGGTTTCATGTGCTTCAAATTTCCACTTCATTTTAGAGTAAACTCTTAGTGTTAATTGTACATATTTGTTTTCAGGTTAATAAGGTTGTAATAAATAGATGTAATAATATTATGTGTATACAAAAACTAAAGTAAGCGAAAGTGTTAAGAAATTAATTGTAATTTGAAATTTTTATGTAACTTTCTCTAAGATAGTTATCAATTTGACAGTGAAAGACATATTTAATTAAAAGCCTTTCTTGTTACGTTACAAAGTAATTGGGTTTATATATTTCTAAAAAGTACAATTCGGAAATTTTAGTATAGATTACAAATTGACTATTTCTAATTATTTTAGATCAGGTTCAAATTTCCATCCATATATTCAGATTTCCATCCAACACAAATTAATAAATATAATCTTATATTTAACCACATATTACAGTGCAACAGGGCACGAGCATCTGACAGTTCTGAGTAGGCGCAAACTTAGGAAGAAATTGTTTAATACTGTCAATGTGCTGTCAATTCAAAGAAAAAAAATTGTAGAGCAAAATTCATAACAATTAACAACATGACTGTGATGTTACATAAATCTTTAAACATTTTTGCGCCAAGAGCGCAACACCATCTGAAATTTATCTTGCGCACGATGCAAACTTCTGCACCTTTAAAGAGCGCTTACACCTTGGTCCATTCCCCGAACGCAAAATTAAACAAGGCAATAGTAGATAGATTCATGTGTTTGCCTTTACCCGACTGCCTCATGATGGTCAAGTACGTTTGGATCGACGGCACGGGTGATAATTTGCGCAGTAAAACCAGAACCTTAGATTACTTCCCCGATTCACATAAAGAAGTGCCCAATTGGGATTTTGATGGACGTGCGACGTACCAAGCGAACGACAAAAGCTCAGACGTTAACCTGATTCCTGTTAGAATGTATCACGATCCGTTTAGGAGAGGCAAAAATAAGCTTGTACTGTGTGAAACTTATAAACCAGATGGTAAACCTACGAGTACTAATTTCAGAGCGAAGTGCTCGGAAAGCATGAGTAAAATCTGTGAACATGAGGACATGTGGGGTTTCGAACAAGAATTTCAACTCATGGACGTGGATGGAAGACCGTTTGGTTGGCCTGTGTTGCATGGCGAACCAAAACGTACTCAAAATCATTTCTGTGGAGTCGGTGCTACGAAGGTGTACGGACGAGAAATCATTGAGGCCCACTACAGAGCATGTGTGTACGCTGGGATTCAAATGGGGGGTTTGAACGCCGATGTCGTTTTAGGCCAATGGGAATACCTAGTGGGGCCTTCCTGTGGAATTAAAGCCGCCGATGATTTGTGGATGTCGCGTTTTATACTGGAGCGTGTAGCGGAGGATTTTGGAGTAGCGATATCTCGAGCTCCAAAGCTTTTGCCTGATTGGAAAGGCGCTGCCTGCCACGTCAATTTTTCCACTAAGGCCATGCGTGAAGATAATGGCATAGCAAAAATTAAAGAAGCTGCCCAAAAGCTTGCCGCAAGACACAAAGATCATTTAGCAGTATACGATTCTTGTTGCGGTGAAGAAAATAAAAAGCGCCTGACTGGATGTGATGAGACAAGTAAGGCTGATGAGTTTTCTGTGGGCAGTGAGAGAAATGCCAGCGTGCGAATATCACCGGAAGTTGAGATGAAGAAAAAGGGTCATTTGGAAGATAGAAGGCCAGGAGCAAATACAGATCCATACAGGGTGTGCGAAATGATCCTGCAAACTTGTCTAATATGTAATACGTAAAGTGAATAACGTCTGTACACATTTATTTCTAATAAAAAGGAAATTGAAAACAAAATATTCGTTTTGTTTTTGTTCTTTTAAATTAAAAAGCTAAAAAATTATTATTTTACTCTTTCCTTTTACATTAGTGCAAAGATTAAAATTCTTAATGTGGAACATTTAAAATAAATTGGAGCTTACTTGAAGACAATGGCATAGGTATATTTATTTATTTACAATAAAAATAGTAACTAAAATTTAATCCAAATGTCAATGCTTCCAAAACTTTATCAGGTTTTTATTTATTTTTTTTTTTAAGAAAAATAATTAGAAGATAATATCTATTTCTATTTAATTTCCTCTAATAAATAATTGTGAAATACAAAAACATTAATGATGTTAAAGCTAAATATTTTTTAAACGTAATTATTACCTATTAGTGTTTGTGCGCTTTTAGTGTCCGTTTAAAAGATTTTGTGATGTAATTATTTTAGTACAGTTTAGTCACAAATAGCAACAAATACTGCTGTCCCATGATCTATCACGCACGAGATTGCGGCCAGAATATGCTCGGGGGCCCCATTGCAATCCAGCCGACTTGCCGCCAAATTTTTGTTAGTACAGTTAACTTATGCAATGTCAAAAAAAATAGAAAAAATCTGCAATTTATTAAAAATTCCTGACAGTGTTGCCGGATTGTATTATATGATTATGGCTGAGTTTTTCAGTCCCAGTTTAACTTTAAACTTCTGTTTATTCCCATGGTAGGAATTATAAAAGCAATTGTTCCTATGGAAGTAAACAGGAGTTTAAAGTTAAACTAGGACTGAGAAACCCAGGAAACAAGGACTGTAAAACTACAACTACGTGGACGTAATACACTCATCAAAATGGTCTAGGGGACAAACGTAAGAAGTATGCTTGCGTACATTAATCAAAATTTTGTGCGAATATACAGCTGAATTCAAAAAAATAGGGAAATGTCAAAATAAATCGACACGTTTTTTTCAACATTTTCTGAAGGTAAGTTCGGCTTGGCTAGCAGGAGAGGATAGAGAGTAGAGCGTGGAGTGAAGTCACGTGATTAAAGAGTAATGTGACGTAACGGCTGTTACCCGAACGGAAAAGAGTCGACGGGTAGCGATGGTGACATATTTAACCTGCAAAATATGGAAACTGTCATACATGCATACTTCGATCAACATAATTTTTATTCTTGTTTTAGTAAATCATGGAAATTTTTTTGAACAAAGAATAATTTAATTTTAGTCAATTTCTTAGATCACGTGTATCCTAGACCACGACTTGTAGACAGGTTAGGTTTATGTGAGTTTTGCCGCGAATGTCGTTTGCGCATGACAGCTCTGCGAGCACCATCTCGCCAGGAGGAGTTCGTAGAGTTAACTCTATTTACTCTGCTCTTGTAAGAGTTGAACGACTTAGAGTTTATAATGTTCACTCCATTGGTCCTACTCGAACGGATTTAGAGTGGAAAGAGCAAATAGTGTCAAAAGAGTAACCAAGTCGAACTCACCCATAGTGTGAAAATGGATTTATTAAAAATAGGTTAGAATTATTTGACGGTATGTCAGTTCATAGGTAAATAGGTTAATTTTTTTTAAAGATACGTATGTATTGTCAAGTAGACAATTAACTGACAAATAGAACCAAATTTACAACTGGAAAAGAATCATTTCCCGTTTTTTTTTAATTCAGCTGTAGCTAACAGAGCTCTAATGTGGCGCTCATTCCTTTATACGCAATCAAAGCGCCTGTGCATTCGGTACTATTTTTTGGAGACTTCACTTATGACACTCTTACAGACGATTTACAATAGTTAATCGTGTTAAAGGGTTGTAAGGACGTTATTACAGTTTTTTTAACACAAATTCTTTAATCGGATACTAAAAATGCGCACTATCACTTAGCGCAATTTCAATACCTGTTTAAAGAATTTAATAATAATAATAATATAATAATAATATAATAATAATAATAATAATTGTGATACAGTTTTCATCGGACAAGAACCTGCTTTAGCTTTTTTTAATTATTTTTTCTCCTGCTTTTGATAATTTTAATCAAACTTTATGCCCAGTTGCATTATAGAGTTTTTTCTTTTCTCCATCCCAACTAGGAAACAGTGAAGAAAGAAAATTATGGGAGAATTTTACTTGTTGACAAGCAGCACAATTTACATGCTCAGATTTGCGCAGTAAGGCTCTAAAAAAATTGACATGTACAGTAGCGGACAATAAAATCCGGGCAAAAATTAGACAAGCCGTTCGTATTTAGACAAATTTGGTAAATCAGGCTTTTATTGAGGTTATATTTCTGTCAAAATTTATATTAAACGTCAGAATTACTAGTGACATTTTGTATAATACGTATTAAGCGTCAAAAGTGAGGTTTACATTGTACAAATGGTATGCCCGGATTTTATTGTCCGCTACTGTACTGTGATTGTACATATTAAAATATTAGGTGAACTAAATTGCATTTTAACGTAGCGGTTCTTGACTTTCTATTGGTTTTTTAAGTACCTTCTAGAGTAACACTTGAGGCCTTTGTCCGGCCCTAACTGAAAGGTTAAAAAATGACCAGCTGACAAATTTTCCTAGAAGGAACACTACAGGTATCGGATACCTGCTGCTTTCCTTCTAGGAAAATTTGTACTATCCGAATCTGTTATAAAGAATGGGGGTTCCTATTTAAGATTTGAAAGTTACCTTCCGCTCCACGCCCACGGGTGGAGGAGTTGGTTTAATTTTAGCACCAATCAATTTCCCCCGCGGAATAATTAACTTTCTAATTGGGACATTTTTTCCATAAGATGCTTTTTTCTACAGATATTTGACAATTCACTAATTAAATGGCTCACCCAGTGTAGTTACTTGGTAGTTACATATTTACTTCGTAAACAAGTAAGAAATGCAACTTTGTTTTCTGAGAGTTTCTTGGAAATGTGCGTGATCCTGTATCTTTTAAGCTGCGCTCGTTTATTCAACTTCGTTCACTTTTCGCACTTTTGTCTCACTTTTACTCGTATCAAAACAGCTTCGCTCTCACTCTAGTTTTTATCCCATCACTGCACCGCGTGAATAACAGAACTTAGCCACACTTAGCTAAAAGTTCCGAAAACATGTGGTTAACATCGGACCGGTTCCTTTCAAAGCTTTCTTCGTCTTTATTTGTTAAGTCTGCATTAAATTATTATAAACCCTAAAAGTAGGAAAATAAAATTCACAGTAAATATGCGTTCGTTGTTCATTAGTTTATTTCTTTGTTTTTAAACTTGAGTCATTATTATAACATGAGATTTTTTAAGAATTTTAAAATTAAAATTGAAAATTTTTATTTTGGCGGATCCCCCTTTTCACAAGTGAAGTTCAATTAAATGATGCACATCATCCGTTATCTTCGAGAGCTAATCGCGTGAAACAGTCTAACGACCCGATGTTTGACGGTTGTGTACAATCTTGTTGTGTATGACAAGTGTGACAAGTCGAAGCCGAAAGCCAAATGTCACTTTACGAACCGCCACTTCTGAAAGTTAACTTTCGAACCGTTTTAATATCGTAAATTCTGTTATGTTAGGTGTACGTAAAGAAAAATGAAAATAATTTAAAACTTTCAAAATTTTTTGACAATTTTTGCGCACGCGCAGTGCCCGTGCACTTTCAATTCACAGCGGTTTTCCGCACGAAGTTGTAAACACCATAAAAACTTGCAAAAACGGCTGTGGCAAAAATTAACGAAGACGTTGCTGTTGTTGTTGATAGATAGACATATTTAAAAACCGTTAAATTTGTCAGGTGAGTAAAGCACTGTAATCTGCGAAATTAACACTGTGCTTAATCATTTCTTATGTAAAACAGAAAACCAAAAATTCGATGAATTCGCTCGAACTTGAAATCGTCCCGTTACAACCGAGTAGTTTGACAATGAAAGTCGAAAATGACATTTTCAAAATAATACAAGTCAACGCCGATTTGATACAATCAATTGAAACATCGATTACTGATTTCAAAAAGTGGCAAGAACATGCGAGCTTCAAGAGTAACGGCAACAGAGAAATCAAGATGAGAAATAACGGTGGGTTTGGAAACTTTCCCTACAAAAAAAACGATTAAGGTTTAACAAATGAAGATTAATTAACTTGGTAATTCACAGCTTAAGAATATATACGTGATTTTTAGTGAAACTTCCAAAGAAAACTAATCTGACTATGGAGAGGGGCGTTGAGCATAATTCTAAATCAAGAGAATGTTATGATGTTTCTGAGATTTACAAATTTCCTGTACGTATGAGAAACTTTTTTAACTTTTAATTGCAGAAGTATGTTTCAGAATTTTAGAACGTTGCACATGTCGCCATCTATTAACGAACTTTATACAAATATCACTGCGGGAAGCTTTGGTTCTATAATCTCGTCACTTCAGTGTAACTCAGAACAGTTTTCAAGTTTCCAACTGAATCACAAATTTGTAAATAGTTTTTATAAATCCCAGTTATTTATGCGGAGGTTAAGTAACCCTTTAACATTGTCGAACGTG
This sequence comes from Dorcus hopei, assembly GCA_033060865.1. NCBI lineage: Eukaryota > Metazoa > Arthropoda > Insecta > Coleoptera > Lucanidae > Dorcus > Dorcus hopei. The sequence continues at coordinate 12,196,647 of CM065425.1, forward strand.
AGCGTAACTCCTGTTTTATTTAAAAAAATTTTCAGCCTCGATAATTCGTGCGTCCGAAGTACTAGAAACTGGTTTTGCAACATAGAGGCTCTCCAACAAAATATTACGGCTCTGTTATGTAAAGCTAATATCTGTGTGGATATATCCAGTACGAATTCAATTGGTGCTAATTTAATGGGTCCTCCCGCGATCAAAGATGTGGCTGACGCCCAGAACGAAAGTAAATCCGAAGAACCCGCAGTAAATGGCAGGATTTGTACAGTCAATTGCCATGGCGATCTGAAAATCACTCTGAAAAACGACTGTGATACAAAAAATAGTTTAAATTTTACGATCACCAAAGCCAGCACAAGTACAAAGGAAACTCAAACTTCAAAGAGTATAAGAAATGCAGCAAACACAGGCAGTATTTTACGAAATGAAACTGCTTTTAAGAATAACTACAAAAGCCACCTGTCTACGGTGATTGAAATTAAAAATTCCGAAAATAAATTAGTACTTGCTAATAAAGACCAATCCAGAATAAACATGTCGTTCAAAATTAATGAAACTACCTCTGCGATGATTAAAACTGTAGATTCTGAGGATAAATTAGTACATACTAATAAAGATCAATCCAGAATCAAAATGTCATTTAAAATTAATGAAACTACGTCTGCGATGATTAAAACTATAGATTCTGAGGATAAATTAGTGCATGCTAATAAAGATCAATCGAGCGTAATGCCATTCCCAATTAATGAAAAAAATGGAACTACCTTTACAGTGATTAAAATTGTAGATTCTGAGGATAAATTAGCACCTGCCAGTAAAGATCAATCCAGACTAATAATGCCATCCAAAATTAATGAAACTACCCCTACAATTTTTTATTCTGAAAATAAATTAGCACTTGCTAATAAAGACCAATCCAGAATAATAATGCCATCCAAAACTAATGAAAAAAATGAAGCTACCCCTACAGTGATTGAAATTGAAGACTCTGAGAATAAATTAGCACTTGCTGATAAAGATCAATCGAGAATAACGAGGCAATCCAAAATTAATGAAAAAACTGAAACTCTCACCGCCAACAAAAAGAGACCTGCTCCGGATTTTGATACACATAAGACAGGTGAAGTAAAAAAGCAGAAAATAGATGAATCGCAGAGTAAATCCGCCACGACGTTTGAAACTGAAAAAAATTTTAAACTGGGGCCGGAAGAACATCGTGACAATACTGATCCAAACTGGCAGGCTTATAGAGTAAACAATATTTCGGACGCCTTAAATTTCATGATGAATCAGTGGCATGTTTCTTGCATGTCCGATCCACACGTAGATCTGACTGCAAGATTCAATAATTCAGAGCAAGCTTCCAGAAAACAAAAACCAAGTCAGCAACTCACTGTTTCATGCACTAGCTTATTCGATAAGAAAATAGACAGAGTCGATAACAACCTACATGTCATCAATAAAAAAATTCATGATCTGTATGAGGAGTATAACAATTACAATTGTAATTATCGTGCACAGTGCAGAATAAACAGTTTGATACAGCGATACACCAAAGAACAAGAACTGCTTGAGAACGAGTACGCAAATCTTTGTGATGTTAGACACGAGGTAGCTCAATTTTATAAGTTTTATAACGCCCAGTTTATTACACAGTACCAAAAAAACGAAAACGATTGCCAAAGAAATGCTATTCTGAGGTATGATAAATTTTATAACTAGTACAGTTAACTCTTTAAAATATTAACTAAGAATTAAATTTCATTTTTTGTTATTAAGAATTCATTTTGAGTTTATTTGTTACAGAAATTTTTGTTCTACTTTTCTTGGTGTACAACGAAAAAGCAGCACCGTTAAATTAGGCCAAATCTAACTCGAATGCTTGGTATATTACACACAGAAATTAGCAATTACAAGTTGATAAATGTTATTACATTAAATTGTTAGTGTTTTGTTCTATTAAAAATGAGTATTAAAAATTTTGTCAAACCATTTTATTTAATCATGTGTTTACAAAAATTAAAGAAATGATTCACCTGTTGTTAACCAAATATTCTTGATTTGTGTCGCTCTTCTGAGTACAAAATTCCAATCATCTTGCCAAGCATATATTTTTTTAAAGCTGACTAAAGACTTGGCTCTCGGAGATGATTTTGAAATAACGGTGTCGACATCTTTATGATTTACTATGTCATGTAAATCAGAATCTTTACAGGTGAATATAAGCTGGGGAGATAATGATTTACTTAATAATGAATATCTCTTCGAATTTTTATCATCGGCCACAATTATAACTGCGTTTCCCAAAAATAAAGCACCGGTTACCGCTTTTATAAAAGCCCCCTCCTCATCAAATGCTCTCAAAGCAACAATGCCCAAAGGTTCATGATGTGTACTTAAAAAGTACTTCTTCTCATAAACAACAGAAGAGCCTGGACGGGACAGTTTTCTAAAGCTTTCATAAATGCCTTCAATCCACAGCTCAGGATTTAGTTCAGATCTAAAATAAAAATAATAAATGTCCAACTTTCTTATTTACATCAAAATTTTATATGAATAGAAAAGCTAATTTTAATTTCACAGTCGTGGCTAATAATACCAATATAATACTTACTTCCAGTGCCCTTTATTATTATCTATTTCCAGTGCCCAATCTGATAATTTTTGAATTCTAGAACACTTTGATAGTTTGCCCCACGTTTGTTGTGCCTTCTTTGCAGCTGCTACCAAATCATTTACAACAGAGCTAAAAAAAAAGTGTGCATTGTCACTGAAACCAACATCTAACTGATGTATGTATACAAATTTGAACTTGAAAGTAAATAAAAGACTCGAAAGTAAATACATGTGTCTGTGACACTTTTAAGTTAATTTTCTAGAACATTGTTTCAATCTGCTTATTCTTATCAGTGCAGTAACATCTGAGCAATAAAAATGATTATTATTACCTTGTTTGTTTCCCTGCATTAGGTGTTATGGTAGGAAAGTTATCGATACACTCATAAAGTCCTGCAGCATAAAGTTTAATGCAATCTTTTTTTGGGAACTATAACTCGCTTTGCCTAAACTTGACGTTACATATTTAATAATGAGATAGTGAAACGTTGAGAAACTGCCCGATTTTTAAACTGATCGTGAAAAATTATGAAATTGTTGTAGTTACAATTACAGCCTTGCTAGAGTGCAATTTTTTGTCCTAATTTGCCAATAGAGTGACTGAAGAATTTGTATTTTTGAAGTATTGCAAATAAACTAGTATCAGATCCCATTATTATAAGCTCTTACCTTCTGGTCCTCCAAAATAACCTAAACCACTACCTTTTCTGGGCTTAAAAGACACATCAGCTTTAACAATTCCATGACAATTGACCCATACAGTTCCTACCTGCCAACGAAAGGAGAAAAAATGTACATCTGATTGAAAATAATAAATAGAATTAACAAAAGATTTCCATAAAATTCTATTTAAAGTTGAAAGTGCAGTGAGATTTTAAAATGTAAATAATTTCCTTATACGTAAACCAATAAAAAAAAAAAAATACGTACGTCTACTTTCTGCGCAACTTCATTCACAAGATCGATATTCTGACTCCAGACAGAAACAGCCAGCCCTTGTCTGCCATTACTTGCTAAGGACACTGCCTCATTTGCAGTCCTGAATGGCAGCACTGTTGCACTAGGAATATCATTCATATTTTCAATGATAACATTGTTACGATACACTCGGCCTCCAACAAATACAGTCGGCTTGAAACCACCACCATCTTCTTGCGAGAATTGATGAACCTCGATGCCTTGAGATCGTGCAGTGTCTATCATTTGTTGCAATTTTTGCACTGCATCATCTGAAGTGGGGCAGGAAATATCAACCGGTTGTTCATAACCATTGCCTATGCGTAGCTTGTTGAGTTTGTCTATGAAAGTGTCGACGAAATTTTGGAAAATGTCTTCCTGAACGATGATGGTATCAACAGACCAAGGCAACTAAAATTTATTATTAACTTGTAGAAAAATAAAATATAAACTATGCAAAATACTGCAAATGCAATCCTTGTAAGAATAACAAGCAGAGTTAAGTTCAATGTCAGGACAACACCGGAAGGTCTTCAAAAAGGAAAATAGATTAACAGAAGCATGTAAAGGCACAGTTAGACAAGGATGATCCAAAATAAAAATTGAAAATCATGAAAAATTCTCCAGACGTTTTCATCTTTGTATATTTCAAGTAATGATTACGATTCCTTTAATAATAAAAGAAATCCCCATAGTAAGGGTTGAATTTGCAACATTCTACCTAATGTAAGAAGTACTTATAAACCTCACCAGTCCTTGATATTCCCACACTGCGTTTATAATAGATGTACAGGCAGAATCTATGTCGGCATTATTAAAAATGATAGCAGAAGTTTTTAAATTGACAACTGAAATAAACTCATTAGTCTGATTTATAAAAGTGTGCAGGTAAATACTCACTTGCAACAATTTTATTATCATCATCTATCTGCAAGTTGCTGAAGTTACTGGAATATACATTATCAAAAATATAAACTGCACCTATTGGTAGTGACAAGATGCTATTCGGATGTACGTGTCCAGGTATAAGTACAATTGCTTCCACTGGAATTCTGTTAAGAAACAATAGTTACTTCCTTTCAGTTGTCTCATGAATTTTTACCTTACCCTGAATTTACAGCCAATTGCTTTAGTAATGATGCACACACACTAATTTTTGGGCCAGTTTGTAATATAAGAGTAGAACTTGTTGCTAAAGACAGCGCAAGCGTGTAACCCAATGCAGCTAAACTGTTGCCATCAGAAATAATTGCTGCCACTAGGCCTAAAAAAAATTAATGTAACTTTATTTACAATTATGTTAAAGAATACACACCGCTTTGATTTTTTGAATTTTCAAACTTAAAGGACCAGTTTGAATAATACCGTAAATACTGCGTGACATATTTTATACCGTGCTTTTTAGTATCTTTAGGTAAAATTCCTCTCATCAACAATTCAACCTGGCAAATTAATTCTGTATTTGCCTCAATTTCTGCAGCAAATCTAAAACCATTTACAAGAAAAATCTATTTCGCTTGCAAATGTTGCATACTTACTTATTTATAATTCTTATCTTTTCAATAGCTCTGACATTAGCCCATGTTCCATTTATTTTTCTGCCCATGATGGAAGCAACAGCAATATCTTTGTCTTCGGGGGTATAAATTGTTACTGACATATTCTCATTAAATAAATCGTTAATTACCATTGAAGTTCCACTCGGATTTTCACCGACTTCTTCACACATGCAGACGTAGTCTTTTTGTCTCAACCAAACCTAGAAATGAGTCGTATCAATTTAATCAAGATTTATAGTGTTTTCAATTCATTCAACACTAGTTTGCGCTCAAGAATATGAAAAGGAGATAGTTTTTAGTGAATTCCATTTGAAAGTTCTATTATTATACTATACTTACTTTAGCCAAGTCGGTGTTCTGTACTTGTTTGTTATAGTCCATTGAGTTGAAAATTTCTTTCACTTGGGTGCTTTTCACTTCTAACCTACTGTCGGTCATTCTGTACACGCTGAAAAGCTGAATTTATTTAATAATTTGACCATACATATGAAATAGAAGGTTCTTTTTATACCTGTGTTTACTTAGGACAAAGTTATTTGTACAGATCTCGACACTATCATCACACCATTATCTCGAGAGCGTGGCCATGACCTGTGATACACCATAAAACACTGAACTAAAAAAATATATTTTCAAAGAGATTTTGAATGGGCAAGTCTAGATTCGAATTTACCAGTAGACGCAAACTTGAGGCCCATATATAAAAAGGGGCCCCAGACACTTGAGCAGTTCCCTGAGGAGTAATAAATTATATTCGGTTTTTGCATTGGTGTTGCATCTAAATCTGTTAAAATCTTAATTCTTGAGATGTCTTTTGATTGTAAGCGATTATAAGGTCATTAAGTAATAATTAGAAATGCATTAAAAAAATTCGTAAGACCTGCCAACTGGAATATCGACAATTACAGTTTTCTATAACTATGTCTATAACTGCTATAACACATCAATATTTACAGTTTTCTATGGCCTGTTCGCGTGGTCTGTTCCTACATCACTCTTTGCAAAGACTACTTGACCGTTTCGAAACCGTCAGAATCAGTTGCCCACCGAAATAATAATCGGTTTTGACAACTTTATCAAGCGTAAAACTTTCATGAGTCCATGCTTTTGACAGTTTCGAAACCGTCAGAAGGTGATGTAGGAACAGACCTACTGTACACTCTTCATATTTAGTTTCTTCCTTTTGCTTTCTTCTCAGCTTTGTATCATCAGTCGTATCGTATCAGTTTGTTTTCGTATTTACAAGTCTCCAATAATCCAAAAAAATTATTCAAAATCTACTTGATAATTCTTATTTTCCAAAAATAGGAATAACTAAACAAAAAAGACATTTATTAATTAAGTTACTAATTTTGAAGCTAATATCCACTACATTTTGCAGAAAATCGTAATTAAATGGGTATGAAAACTTAGGTTATGTTTATTATAATCACACATTTACAGTTGGTTCTTGTCCGATGAAATTTGTATCACAAAATCTTTTAAGCGGACACTAAATCGCGCACTATAACACTTTACGTTTCACCGTCGTTCGAAGCTGTCGAACGACGGTGAAACGTAAAGTGTTATAGTGCGCGATTTAGTGTCCGCTTAAAAGACTTTGTGATATAATCACACAGTTTAAAAATTTTGTTACAAGTCAGTTTTGATTGCAATGAATTCTTCGAGCATCCTCTGGAGTTGTTTCAGCCCTATTTGAGGTCTCTTTAGCAGAAGCGCAGCTTGAAAACTGCTGAAGAGGCCCCAAATAGGGCCGAAACAGGTGTAATATGTATTTAGAAAAGTGACTTTTTGGTCAGTTGAAATTAGTCCGAATAAGGGTCGGTTTATCGATGCAAGGTTAAATTTATCTTTCAGTTTGTTACCAATGGCAACGTATACTTTCATAATTGTTGCCATTGGTAACAAACTGAAAGATAAATTTAACCTTGCGTCAATAAACCGATCCTAATGGCGGATTTCACAAACGTTACTTAAATTTAATCATCCGTTAAAAGTAAACTTTGCCATGGTTACATGTGTTGAAGGTATAGGAATGATTATTCTTAATCGATGATTAAAGTTAAGTGACGTTTGTGAAATCCAGCCTGTAAGTTGCTTTACTTTATTTTAATATTCAGTGATCAAGACAGTGCTGAAAGTTTGATATAACTTGAATTTGGTTACCGAATCTTTTGAGAATATTTTGAATCTGAACAAATGAAGAATTCTCAAACTGCACAGACAGATTTATCTTGAAGAATACTTTAAAAAACCCAAATGGAATTTTGCTGTAAAATAATTAGGGAAGCTAGTATTTGAACACCGGTAAATTAACATGAGATTTCCTATGTTCCGTTCATCGATGCAGCATCCTGTATAATTTAGTGTAAAATTGTACATAATCTGAAAGCCTGTTAGTATGATCTACTAATGTAGGCTAGAAATTGACATCATAGCTTTTTGTTACTACGACATGAGTTTTAATTTTCATGGCCAACCTTTATAGCATTTAAAAAAAAATACACCGTATAAAGTCACTTTATATAAAGTCACTGTAGAACAGAAATTGCCCAAAATTACAAAAACCCCTAGAATTGCTGGAAATAGGAAAATTCAGGTTTTTAAAATAATTTCCAACTTCCGAAAATGTGATCTTTTTAAATTTTTTATTATTTCAAATACATAGTTTGTTTTTCCTTTTGCTTCTCAGTTCTTCGTGTTTTTTTATTTATTTAATATTTTATTGACAAAGTTTATTAGGTTTCTGAACTGCTCAGCAAAATGAATAATTTTTTTTGAGACCGTAGAACCAGAGAAGCTTTCGATTCTTATTACTTCAATGTGATTCTTTTTTAACATTTTTAATCATTTTAAATCCGTTCGCCAAACAATCTTTAGTCTTTTATTTTTCCTTTTGTTTGTCAGTTCTTTGATTTTTTAAATTTTTTATTGAAAAAGTTTAGTACGTTTTTTTTGTGAGACTGTAGAAAAGAAGCTTCGATTTTTGTTACTTTAGATGATTTTTTTTTTCAATTACTAATCATTTCAAATCCGTTCGCGAAATAATCAACAGTCTTTTGCTTTTTCACTTACTTCTCGATCCTAGTTCCGGTTTTTGGTTTGAAATTGCCGAAAATTCAATTTAAAAAATTTAGTGAATTAAAAAATTGTTTCCTCAATTTTTTTTATTTACCTTCAAATGGCATTGACACTTTTTTTTATTATCGATAGACTTTCATTTTCCTTTTGCTTCTAAGAAGTTTATTAGTTCTAATGGGTCCCGAAAATTCAAGAATCCGCTATAAATATAAAAAAGAAAATATGTAATTGTAAATCACGAAAGTGCATGCAGCTTTAGATTAAATTGGTTACTTATCGAAAATATTATTGTCAAAATAGCCCAAAGTTGTCACCTATCGCAAAGTGAAAAAAATTGGAGCAAATAAAGAATATACAGGCTGTTACAAATTCGAGGCTCACCATTGGGATCTCGGAAACGGTAAGAGATACGAAGTCGGTTAAATTGGGGCAAAGTTGCGTATTTTGATGCTCAGTAATAATCCGTTCTGGAAAATCTTCTACGATTTGTAGTTTTTGAAATATTCCCAAAAGACCGAAAAACGAAATTTTCTTTTTTATTTTTTTCTGAAGTTATTATTGCAGGGATCTTATCAAAATTAACACGTTCTACAGGCACTTTTTTAAGCTCTTTACGATGATATTATTAGATTTTACTTAAAACGTTTCGTCTCGTTCTGATCATCATCAACTTCATTTTTTCTTATGGGCGCTACATTGGGTTTTAATACCATTGAATAGATCTATTTTTTCTGATGCTTTTCCATATATCACACATCCCTATTTAATAATTTGAAACAGCTGGAAATGCAAGAAATTGTTGAAAATAACACTGCAACGAAAAACATGGTATGCAATGAAAACAAAAACCAAAAAAAGTTTGATACACCTTCGACGTTTTATTTCGTTTATCATAAAAACAGATTTTTGAAAAAAATTTAGATCTAAAAATGAATGTTATGAATCCGAGAAAGACGTAAATTTAAAAGTTTATTGTGGTCTTAACAACAACAATTCAGTAATAACGAGCGAAATTTCCTTCCAACAATATCCAGAAAGACAACTACAAAACAATAGTTGATTAGATTTGTAATTAAATTATACATTATTATTATTATTAAAAAGCTAGAAAATATCAAATTAAATTATGCGCATGTCTTTAGAAAACTCGTATCTTAAAAGATGTTACTGCTCGAGGAAACTTGTAGTGTCATATTTTTAAACATTTTATAAATAACTATGAATTACCTCTTCTAATAGTCCTTCGAGTTTTATGAAAATATCCATAAAGTGCAATGTTTCTATCTAACTTAATAATATTGTTCTGTGTGGATGGCATCTTTCTGGGTATTATTGGAAGCAAATTTATCTTGCTATTACTAAATTGTTGTTAGCACAATACATTTTTAAATTTACAAGAATGAGAGATTTTTAAAGACATAATTTCTTGTAATGCTTTCTTGCTTTAATCATAAAAAATGTATAATTTAATTACGAAAGTAATCGAAAATAATTACGAAAGTAGGGCGTCATCGTCATTGTTGGAAGTAAATTTCTCTTGCTATTACTAAATTGTTGCTGTCAGCACAATACGTTTTAAAAGTCTACGTCTTTCTTGGATTCACATCCTTCATTTTCATATCTAAAATTTTTTCAAAAATCTGTTTTTAAACGAAATAAAACTCCGAAGGTGTTATTTTCAACAATTTCTTGCATTTCCAGCTGTTTCAAATTATTAAATAGGGATGTGTGATATATGGAAAAGCATCAGAAAAAATAGATCTATTCATTGGTATTAAAACCCAATGTAGCGCCCATAAGAAAAAATGAAGTTGATGATGATCAGAACGAGACGAAACGTTTTAAGTAAAATCTAATAATATCATCGTAAAGAGCTTAAAAAAGTGCCTGTAGAACGTGTTAATTTTGATAAGATCCCTGCAATAATAACTTCAGAAAAAAATAAAAAAGAAAATTTCGTTTTTCGGTCTTTTGGGAATATTTCAAAAACTACAAATCGTAGAAGATTTTCCAGAACGGATTATTACTGAGCATCAAAATACGCAACTTTGCCCCAATTTAACCGACTTCGTATCTCTTACCGTTTCCGAGATCCCAATGGTGAGCCTCGAATTTGTAACAGCCTGTATAAGTAGCCCAATTTACGATAAATCGCGCCATCTGGCACCCTGAATTATCATTTATTTGTCAATTATTTCGACGACTTGATTTTATACATGAACATGGCCTACTCATTCGAGAAAGATTTTCTTGAATTATTTCGTTATTTTGTAAGCAGATTTAAGAAATTTTAGCATCGCTGTAAAGAAAAAAAATCTCTACCGAAGGAATTACAAAAATTACAATATTACTACTTTAAAAAAAGTACGTGTTGCCTGCGCATGCGAGAGGCGTGCTTTTTGAGTGTGTGATTGTGTGTGTGGAGGTGTGGACTGTATTTTGTAACTCTTCGCTTATTTTTGTTGATAAATAAGCTTGCTTTATTCTTTATAAGTCTTTCATTCACTTAGTTACACGAAACAAACTTAAACATAAGAAAAATACAAATTTTGTAACGGAGCACGTGAACACGTAAAACAGAAACTGACATGGTTCTTTCGTCATGCGCGAACGCGAACATTCGGATTCGGACCTGCGTGAAATTTATTGATCAATGACAAGATCGCATCCATTCGGCTTGTTTCGTAATGATTCGCGCGCGCTCGAACATTCTCATTCAAAATTAAATAAACTTCTCTGAACAGTACGGTCGCACAAATATTTTGACAATAAGCAGCGCAATTTTTTTTTTATTAAGGCCGCTTTACAGTTCGCAATTATTTATTGTCGGCAATGAAAATTGCAGCGATTTGTATTGCACGCATGCGCAGTGTTGTATTTTCATACAAAATGCAAATACAGCATGAAAATTAGAGATTGTTTGCCAATTTAACCGAATTTCTATCTTTAAAATTAAAAAAATGTGCAATGATGAACGGTTCAAATTGAACACCCTATACAGAGGCGTAGATAAGGCCATTGGAGCTCCCTCCGAAATTTTTCTAAAATATAATGTTCTGCGTATTCATACAAAAGAAGTTTTTCATATTCTCTGTTCACAAATTAAAAGACCACTGGCGATGTTGCCTTGTGAAAAATACAACCGACAACATTGTCCTAGTTAGAAATTTGGTAACATTTGACGAGTGCTTCTTTCATTTTGGCATTTTAAATATTTTTCTGCTTTCGAGGCATTGAAATGGCTTGTTAAAATGAATATAAATGTAAACAATATAATAATAAAATTGATTTGACAAATTACTTTGACATGAAACTTCAAATACCTTGCCAACTTTGCTATTTTGATAATGTTTTATAGGGGACTTATGTTTTATACCAACATAATGCAGCAGGTGGTGGTTTTTAAATTTGTGAACAACGCATATGACATTTAAAGTCCCTAGATAGATATAGTCCGACAATACATAGTTTAGGACCAAATTTTAAAAACTAGCCCAAACATGGCGTCTGTGTTACGTGACACAAACAGACTCGTTTATTTGAGTTGAATAAACAAATATTTGTCATGGAGACGAAGGAGTTTTAGATTTCTTGCCAGTTGATAAATGTCAGCTCCATAGAACACGTCAGCTCCCAAAAGAAATTAGAAATGCGAAATAAATCATATTAAAAACACCATAATAAATAAGCCATATTAATCTAAAGACGTTGAAGATATGATTATTAAAACCATTTTGCTTAAAATTTTGAATTTCGATAGAAAAAAATGGAGTAGTTTTTGCAGGTAACGGAAATATTGCAGTTTTGAGTTATGACACTCTTACTAGCCGATGTGCTTGCTCGAAACTCGAAGGTGCTCGTCCGTGCCCCTTGGTGCTCCTGGTTTGTTCATTTGTGGTTTGTGACGGTCATTGGATTTTGTTTATTTTTATCGATTTACAATGGTTAATCGTGTTAAAGGGTTGTAAGGACGTTATTACAGTTTATTATGGGAGAATTTTACTAGTCGACAAACAGTATAGTTTACAGCTGAAATCAATAAAAACGGGAAATGTCAAAAAAAGATTGGCACATTTTTTCAATATTTTCATAGTGTGAAAATCTTTATTAAAAATAGGTTAGAATTATTTGACGCTATGTCAATTTATAAATAAATAGGTTACATCTTTCTGAAAGGTATGGATTGTCAAGTCCCTCCTGTCAAGTAGACAATTAATTGACAAATGCAACCAAATTTACAATTGAAGGCATTATTCCAAAAACCAGACAAGTCCAAAATATCTGGTTTACAAGTTGTCGCTATTTTATGTAGGTTAAGACAATGGCTGTCTAGTGGTATAATTTGTTTCGCTATGAAGCAGACATGTCCGACGATTTTGCACGGAGAAATATGTTCGATTCTATAAAAACAAGGCAAACCCCACTTGTTTCCTGCAAAAGCCAGACAATCATCATTTTTGGACTTGTCTGGTTTTTGGAATAATGCCTTCAATTGGAAAAATTTCATTTCCCGTTTTTTTTTTAATTCAGCTGTACATGCTCAGACTTGCGCAGTAAGCAAGCAGTAAGGCTCTAAAAAAAATTGACATTTACGTTTATTTTGCGTTGTCATGAAAATCAACCAAAATTTTCATTTTAAAATTCCCGCGCATAATGGGCCAGAAAATGGCTTCCCTATTGCCGTACTTTATAATATCTAGGGGCTTTAATGACATTAGTTTTTGTTCACTGTTTTACATTTCATAAATAAAATGTTAAATAGAATCCGAACTCGTCAGCTTTATTGTTCGCCCCCCCACCCGCGAAACAAGTTTCTATCTACGCCACTGACCCTATACATTAATTAGTGAACGGATTGCTTGAATTACCCCGTATAGGCAGTGTATGACTGATTTTATGGTTGATAGAAAACGAGGGTAAATATCAACACCGGGTATTTTTGAAAGTTTGGCAGAAAAAGAATCCGGATACAACATGAAACAAATCTAAAAGAATGGCAGATTTATTTTTCTTTTTTCTGTGTTCATTTTCAAATGAAAATTAATTTCATAAATTTTCAAAAATTACTGAAAGTTAGTACACGGCACTGATTTTGAATTTTTACTAATTTTTCCATATTTTGACAATTGTGACAGTTTACCTTAAGGTGTTGACATTAGTTTTTTTTTGTTTCAAATTTTATAATTAAAACCGTAACGACAAGTTCTTCTAAAATTATTATGTTTTTGTTCTTAATAATTTAGTTAAACAAATTTCCTTATTCACCAGTGCCGCCGGGATCGGGGTAGAATAATACAAAAAAATTACACATTAAATTTGTCTTTGAGCAAAAACAATGTGTTCAATCATGTACCCAGTACATGTAAATACCAAGGTTCTGTTTTCAGCTACACTTCTAAAAACACCCTGTATAGACAATAAATTTGCATGATACTTAAAAAAATAATGTAGATATTTTTGCGAAAATTAATTTTTGTTCTTTAAAAACGGGGGTATTTTGTTCTAAAATATTAATTTGTCCTATACGTATATTATTTATTAATATATTTGTTAAGATGGTAATCCTATAGCGCCAATCGTTATTTTGTGACCAACGAATTTACATGTTAAGTGGCAATAATGCTAAATACGATTCACCGTTGCCATCTGTTAAAAGCTGAATGAAAAGCTGAGGGAGCGTCGCCTTGTCTGGCCTAGCTGGCCTGGCGACAGCTTGTCTGGCGTGACCGCTGGCGCTGTTGCCAAACGAGTTCATCACGTTATCTTCTCAAGGTTTCGCCGTTATTAATCGCCCAGTTTATCTAGTTTATCGACGTTAACGGCTATAAATAATCACAGTGGTGCGTGCAAAGGTTTCTTTAGCAGCAGCCAAATTGGATTTGAAATTTTCTAGAAGGAGGTTGTAAGTCTGGCAATGCCGGAACCAAACTTGTTTCATAAACGGATGTCGGCGCCTCCCATGTGAACAATTAAGCGCAGACGTACGGAGGACGGTAAAAGAGTTTAACAAAACAAGAAACGAAGAAAAACAGTGATATAAAGTGGACGTGATTGTTAATGTGCGTTTCGATGCCAATACGTGAGAATACAGTTTAGTCAGCGGGAGTGGGGGCTTTCTGTGAATCGTGACGAAAATGGTTGCTACATAGCTCGCAGATAAAATTCTACGGCGTTGTTTGAGGTGATTTTCGTAGTGAATAGTTTGTTTCGCGTACCCGAATGGCACACGGTTTGAATTCGGTGTTGAAGAGAGCGCCAGCCGCGCTTTCTTCCAAGAATGACGGTGGTAAGACGGGAATAGGTTCGAGGCGGATTTTTCCTCCGCATTTCAAATTGCAAGTGCTTGATTCGTATCGCAACGACACCGATTGCAAGGGCAATCAACGGGCGACGGCCCGGAAATACGGCATACACCGTCGCCAGATACAGAAGTGGTTGCAGGTGGAAAATAATCTGCGTAACAGCGTGGGCAAGAGTAAATCGGGCGAGTGTGTGGCAAATCCCGAGCAGGCGAGAAAATGCGTGACCGAGTTAGCCTTGAGGACGGCCGGCCTCAGACAGCGAGACGACTTGTGTGCGGATGCGTGTTCTCAAAGCGCGGACGTGCGAGTTCCAGCTGTTACTCCGGACGCGTATTCTGAGATGCTGTGGCCGGACAACAAGGACGCGTTACACCAAGCATTGGTAAGCGCGCACAATTTCGTAACTTAATCGAATCGCATAGCTGAGCATTTCACTAAACGCACTTTATAATAATAACATTTCTTTAAAGGTTCCGTAAAATCAAAGGGCACTTGGTAATTATATCCAGTGTCTAAAAAAAGCTTGAGAATGTGCGGGTTTGTCTGTGATTAACTCACATTTCATAAAACAATTTAAAATTTGGCAACACTTTGGCTCTTTTTAATAAATTTTTTTAAACGTCTCATCTGAATATGACATTTTTATTACTTGTTGTGTATTCTACGAGTACCTAATTTAGTTTTCATATTACGGAACGATGTTGATTAATGATTAGCGTCCATACAAATAGAATCTATTGTATCGAGTATTTTTAGTCCTGGGCGGCTGGGCAATTCAATCGAATCGATTCAGTTCGATTGTATGGAATCGATTCATTTAAAAAATCGATTCATTTTTTTTTTGTTAAATGCATCTATTATTTCCGCATATGTTTTGATCTTGTTAACATTTTTGCAAAGTAAAAGTATAATTTATTGTTAGTTAAAAAAAGTCATCAACCGCTACTTCATCAACGCCATCTACGACATTTTTAAATGAAAATGTGGACAAGAAAAAAGAAAACTGACGTGTCCGAGGATATTTGTCGAAAATGCGCATTTCCAAGACTCTAGACGTTTCTAACGCACTGGATGTAATGAAGAAATGCTTAAAAGCATTTTTATGTTTCCTCATTATTTTAAGTTGGCAAGTTGACGTTGAAATATCTAATAATATTTTGAACGGACTTAAATTAAATTGTTAATAGTCAAAAGTGTTTCTTTAATATTTTGATTGTTTGTTTTATTTAGCGGACTTTCCCTATCCTGATAATTTTAGCGTTTTGTGTTATTGTCAGTGGTATACAGATGGCGCTGCTATGTTGACAGCTTTCTGAATCGATAAGTGAATCGATTTACATAAAAATTGAATCGATCCGATTATTTCGATGCAATCACTAGAGAAGCATCGAATCGATTCTGAACATCCGCATTATATGCAGATTTTAAAACGAACGTCTTGATTAACTTATAATGTAATTTCAAAACGAAGCTCATTTTTAATATGTACAGGGTGGATCAATTTCGATGTCTCTTATGGGCATCTCTTTAACTATAAGAGATAGAAAAAAACTAATGGCCAAGTCTCGATCTCTTTTTTAGAGATAAAGTCAATAGACTAAACAAAAATTGGCTCTCTTCTTTTGTTTTCGAGTTATAGGCAAAAATTGACATTTTCGACTTTTCGTCAATCGCGCATATCTCGTTTATTTTTACAGATATCAAAAAACTGTTTTGACATTATTAAGGCACTTTTTGGAATACAATTCAGTGGTGTAGTTGGTTTCTTGATATTTAATAAAATTTTCGAGTTATAACATAAAGTTATATTTTTTTAAATGGAAATCATAGTAGGCAATGCCACATTTAAATAGAGATTTTTTTTCTGTTTTCAAAAATATATACTTTGTTGGGTTTATTTGTTATAGTTAATAGAATAAAACGCCTTTTTTATTATTCTTGGGTGTATTCTATTCTTAGTAGGCTGGTTTGAACAAAGGCCGACAATTTTTTTATTTGTTTTTATTAAATATCAACTCCTGTTCAAATATTTTGACAGTTGCAACCGCATAAAGAGAAAGAAAGATAGAATGGGCATCCTCTAAGAGTCACAAAGATTACAACAATACTGATACCATGTGGTTTGGGTTAAATTCGAAATTATGTAACTTAATTTAATATTTAAGTTTAAAACGCATTTTTTTCGATTAAATATGCATTTCAGGGGATAATGAACTAAATTATATGTAAAAATTAAAAACATCTTAAAAATAAGAAATTATTGCAGAAAAAGTTAAAGAATATTGAAATGTAAGTAGATAATAAACACAACTCTTGATATATCAGAATGAATAACTTAAAACCCAGAAAATAATATCAAAATAAAATCACAATTTAAATACTGCCGCACTAAAATATGCAGCTAACTCATGTTGTAATCCAAACCAGCTCTATCGGCGCTAGCTTTCTATCTCTTATGTTCATCGCAATACCTCTCACTCTTGTGCTACCCAATCATCAAATCTTTGTCAATATTTAATAAAAACAAAAGAAAATTGTCGGCTTTTGTTGAAACTAGCCTATTAAAAAAAGAATACGCCAAAAATAATAAAAAAGGCGTTTTATTCTATTAACTGTAAGAAATAAACCCAACAAAGTATATATTTTTGAAAACAGAAAAAAAATCTCTATTTAATGATGACATTGTTTACTATGATTTCCATTTAAAAAAATATAACTTTATGCTATAACTCGAAAATTTTATTAAATATCAAACAACCAACTACACCACTGAATTATATTCCAAAAAGTGTCATAATAATGTCAAAACAGTTTTTTAATATCTGCAAAAATAAATGAGATATGACTGATTGACGAAAAGTCGAAAATCTGAATTTTGGCTTATAACTCGAAAACAAAAGAAGATAGCCAATTTTTGTTTAGTCTACTGACTTTATCTTTAAAAAAGACATCGAGACTTGGCCATTAGTTTTTTTCTATCTCTTATAGTTACAGAGATGCCCATAAGAGACATCGAAATTGATCCAGCCTGTACATACAGTAGCGGACAATAAAATCCGGGCACGTCATTTGCACAATGTAAACGTAACTTTAATATTTTTGACGTTTAATACATACTGTGCTGGCCTCTCCAACAGTATCTATGCGCTTCTTGTGAGTAAATGAAGGAGAGGCTCATTGAAACTTGTGTGGAAGTGAAATAGAGATATTACAATGTTGCGTGCGAAGGTAGGAATGCCGGCGGCTGGAGCGTGGCCCGTGTTATCAATCGGCAACGTCGATTGATGTAGCTATTTCGTTTACTCATGCGGTTTCTACTATTCTATCCTTCACTTACTCACGTAAAACGCATAGATAGTGTTGGTCAGGCCAACTGTGTATACACAAATGTCACCAGTAATTCTACAAATTTTATTTATTTTGACAGAAATAAAACCTCAATAACAGCTGAAATTAAAAAAAAAGGGAAATGAAATTTTTCCAATTATAAAAGTTGCGTTCGAAAATTATACGTCGGATGCATCTGGAGCGTATGATCTCATCCTTCTCAATCACGATTTTTAATCTTTTTTGTATCTCGCTCATCCGTTTAAAAAAATCTTGTGTTTATAGTATTTCCATGACAACAGGCAATCTTTCACATCCCACATTTAAGTAGGGTGTGAAAAGATCGTCTGTTGTCATGGAAATAATATAAATACAAGATTTTTTAAACGGATGAGCGAGATACAAAATAGATTAAAAATCGTGAGTGAGAAAGATGAGATCATACGCTTCAGATACATCCGACGTATAATTTTCGAACGCAGCAATTGTTGGTTGCGTTTGTTAATTAATTGTCTACTTGACAATACATACTTTTCAAAAAAATGTAACCTATTTATTTATAAACAGATAGCGTTTTCCAATGGCTGCACTAGTACTAGTGCACACTCATAGAGTTTTAGATTGACCGCACTAGTGCGCACTCAGAATATCTTCCTCTCGTGTTATTACCTGAGGTTAAAAGAAGATGCAGATACACTGAGGTCCGGTTCTTTGATCCAGTTTAACTTTAATCTTCAGTTTATTCCCATTGTTCCTATAGGAATAAACTGAAGATTAAAGTTAAACTGTGATCGAAAAACTGGGCCTTAGTGCAACCGGTGTAAGTGAATCGAAAACGCTTCATCTCTTATTATTACATGAGAGTAAAATGAGATAAAAATATAACGACTATGCACCAGTGCAGTGAGTGGAAGACGCTATGACATAGCGTCAAATAATTCTAACCTATTTCTAAATAAAGTTATTTTCACACTATGAAAATATGTATTTGAAAAAAGTGCCAATTTTTTTTGACATTTCCCGTTTTTATTGATTTTAGCCGTATATGTTTTAGATATTTAAATGAAGAAATTGTTTAAGAATTTTGTGTATTAACGAAAAACAAAGTACCAATAGAAGTTTGAATTGTTTGTACGTTAGCTTGAAAGCTTCTTCACGGTAAATAACGAGGAATCAACAAGATTGTACCTCTAGTTATCCATTGAAAACAAAAGTAGGTAACGCAGATAGAATTGTACAGGTGCTGTGATTTTCGCAGAAACTGTCAATATAGAAAATTTAGGTTATATGAAGGAATGTATTTAAAATATTCTCTCAAGAGTGAAGATATTAAGTTCAAAATATCTTTCTGCATCATCCACTCCCACCAAAAATGTGAATTTCATATGAAAACCGAAACACGTTTTTTTTGTATGGATACTAAATAACGTGCGTTCATAAAAAATCCGTTTTCGAGAAAACTCTGAACTTGCAACTTGCTTTTATTTAGCTTAGTACGTATGTTGCAACCTTGAATAACTGTCAGCTGTCAACAGCGTCAACTGTCAAAGTCTTTGTTTGGATCTTCGAGGTATTTGTAATAAAATAAATGTTTTATTTCATTAATTGCGTTTTATTATCAATTTTGTAGAAAATCGTAATTAAATGGATATAAAAAGTTAGGTTATGTTTATAATAATCGTATGGTAATGACGTGACTTTGCAAAATTTGCATTTGACATAAGCCTACTTGATAACAGTTTTTTTGAACGCACTTTTGAAGTAGAAGTTTTGTGGAACGCTTGGTGATATACATAGTTTGTTTTTAAACTAGAAGGAGTAACAGTTGTCGGCCTGCCATAGAAACATTCAAATAACCAGTTTTAGCAGCAGATCTGCTTACAAGTTTAAAACTGATTAAAATTGTCACATAAATTATGAAAGATGTTAATTTTTAGGTTGAAATTGAAGGCTTGTGTAAAACCGGCTGTCAAACAGCCAATAACCTTGCGAGATTTTGGCGGGCAAGTTTCAAACTACTCCTCCCAGTTTAAAAACAAAGTAAAAAACTTTTTATTGTCATTTCAACCAATACAGTAATTTTTGTCACTATGCATAAACGATATTATAGTTTTTTTTCAATTTATCCTGTCAACATACAGTGAAACGTCGACAATTCAGTTTTAAAAGTTGTGCTATAAAAACGATTACATAATAAATCTGTATTAATTTATTATTAGGTACATTGACTTTTATTTACGTAAATAAATGGATAAATGAAAGTACACAGCTCTGCAACTACCAGCAGGACTGATTTTTTAACTTTCGTTATTCAAATATGTAATTTGTGACAAATATAACTAAAGCACGGATTTAGATGCTCTTTTAGGTTATTAGTTATCACTCCACATCGCGTACTTTCTGTAGAATTCACATCAATCAATTTCAATGTTCTTAATGATATGAAAACTTATTAGGTATAATTAAAGACCACTGTCAAACTCTGCAAAACGTAAAAATAAAAACTTTATAAGCCATGGCAAATATGGACAATAATAAGAAATCATGATAAGCTGGTGTATTACCAAGTGCCTTGCTATTTGAAAGTTATCTTGTATAGCTTTTTTGAATGTATTAAAATTTGCACGCCTCTGATTTATAAAGGGATACATGCATACACAACTATGTATTCCAGTGGAACACCTGGCGAGTGTATTCTGAGTCACATAATTCACATAACTTTCTTGTTTACCAAGTACAATAAAATTGTCTGGGCAATTATAATTCCTTAACACCACGACTAGGGCTGTCCAGACTTTTAATTTCTACCAATTTATTTCCTCAACATCAGAGGGTTTTACCTAAGGCCATCCAAATCAGACTCATTGAATCAAAATTATTTGTACGGAATCTTGTAGGTACATTTATTTTATATTTACTTATTCACACTCATTGAATATAAATGACTTATTTAAGGCAAGCTGCCTACTAGCCTACTTCTGGTATCAAAAACCTAAAACTGGTCGCTCTCTGTTTCTTGCCCAACTTTTGGCGTAAATCTGGTACATTTTTTGAAATAATTTTATTTTTTCTTTTAGCAAGCACAGGCAGTTTCCGTGCCATTAGACTTCACGACGCATTCCCGGAGTCATGCCAGCCCTGTAGCCGCCAGTCCCGTGCCTGCCACCTGCGACCCCGCCATGCCCATGGACCTCTCACTCAAGACACTCACATCGGTGCCCCCAAGCGACAATCGTGCACCTGTGTATCGGTCCCTTTCCCCCCCGGCATCCAATTCTTTAATTCGTATTTCTCCGCCACACGTCGTTTCCCCAACCAACATTACAGTAGCCGACGTGTGGGATCTGTCGACGAAGAGCCAGAAGCGTAAATACGAAGAGTCTCTGCATTCCCCCGATTTAATTTCGACCGCGCCAAAACCCGTCAAACTATTCAAACCGTATCTGGATGACCTTCATGAGAATTCGAACAGCAGCGAGGATTTCCACTCGAAAACTTCGGAAACTCCATGCTGCAGCAGTTATGCTTTCTCTGGCTTCGGCTGTGAGCAACTTTGCTGCAATAACAACGTCGTCTGCGATGTAAAAGCTGAATACACTTACACCTTGCATGAGCTTCAACCTCGGAACTCCATTGGCTATTACTATCCAGTAACGAATTCCAACCCCTGCTATGTATACCCAGGAAGCGACTGTGAGAGCCTCTACTATTCCTATGAAGATCCCGCCCTTTTTCAGTCTACCCATTTGAAACAAAGGCAAAGCTACAGCCTCGAGTTTAAGCTCAGCGCCATCGAGTGCTATTACCAGGACGAGTTTTGTCGAGGCAATCAGCGAGCCGTGGCTTCCAAGTACAACATCCACAGGAGACAAGTGCAGAAGTGGCTGAAGCAGGAGGATGAACTGCGCCAAAGAAACGAAACCATTAAACAGATTCACGCGGTAAGTTAATTACCGCGCACACCTAAACTACCTAAAGAATCTTCTAAAACGCAATAACCGTGGCATATTTGTAATATTGTATTTATACATATCTTCGAATAGCCTCATTAGTTGGTAAGTGCATACCTATACATATTAATAAATTTTATGTAAAGCCTTATGAATTTTATACCAAGATATTCGTAATTGGGGAAGCAAAAACTCTGACGCTGTGGAGCATCAATATTAAGGGGAAAGAAACGCAAGCAAAATTTGGAGATCTTCAGTTAAAAAAAAATGTACAGTCGTAGCCATTAAAATCGTTAGCCCTGGATGTTAACCTCGCCCTTATTGGAAAAAACGGCTAGCGTCTCCCCAATCATTTTGCCGTCAAGGGTTACGCGTCCCTAAGAATCGTAACGATTTACTTGGCCACGAGTGTACATATCATAATTAAACTCATCTCAATTTCAAGTTTTGTGCATTGATCTGGGTTGCATAGTTCTTTGTAAAATGCTTTTATTAAAAAAGTGTAGTATTAGAATAACATAATAAAAGTACTTTTTGCTGGTTTTCAAAGAATACTTAGATGTTATAAAAAAGTTACCACGTGTAATGACCTCAGTGACTTCAGAAGAAATTTTTTTCTGTTGTTTCGTTTGCTTTAAATTTATTTTACTCAGGGCTGTAAATTTACATTGTAATACAATGGCTTTGAACCGCTAAAAATATCGCAAATTCTAAAACTGGCAGATTAGTTTGAAACTTGAAAGTTTTTATTTTATTTTTAACATCCACAGCACAAAACTTCAATTCCCCAAGCGAATAATTTGTTAGGTATACATTATACAAATGTACATTTATTATATTATATTCGGGTGCTCTCGTTATTAGGCATATAAGTGAGAAATTTGCTCAGTATCCTTACAATTATCGTGCCTTGAAGTTAGACGTGCCAAAAGTTTAAAAAAAAATAGGCAGCTGTTAAGCAGGCCGTACACTAAGCGACTTGTGACGATTAGGTTCGTATTTATTCGAAATTTTACTTTACTTAAAGTGAATTTATCGACACACTTCGCCCTGTGTAATTCTGTTAGATTACAATCGTCTTCCAAATGCCATATTACATACATGTATTTTATATTTGGCGAGTTGTTTGAAAACGACCATGTTCGTTGAAGCAATTTTGTGATTGTTAAATTTATTATACATATATAATTTTTGAGAGAGGATGAAAGAAGAAAACGTGTAAATAAGGTGACCTTATTAATGTAGGTTGTGAAACATGTATTTTTAGTAATATCTATGTACATAGCGCACTAAATCTTATATCTAAATATAGATGAACATTTTATAGAAATTGTAATATTTTATATGACACTTTATAGATGATATTAATAAAAGTCGTTCTAATGATTAGAAATGTGTTTTCTGTTTTTAAAACTTAATCAAACGTATCCGAAATATATGAAAAGAAATTAAGACCCATGCCTTCATTTATGCTTAGTTGTGAATGGAGCAGTAAAGAATGGAACACACTCACCTATAATCAAGTAAGTATTGTATTTCTTCAATATTTTTTTAAGTATGAGTAATAAATTAAGAAATGAGCCACTCAGCAGAAGATTAACAACAAAAAAGAGAAAAACGAACAATTAAGATGCTAATGGAATGATAAATAGAGCACATCAGATCAGATTAAGAAAGAATAAATGTGAATGCAAGCTTAAGGACGTGGCATCATGAATGAAAATTTTCACGTTATTTAATAACATTTAAATGGCAAACCAATTAACTCTGTGAACAATGATTTTTTTATACCTTGATAAAAAAATGGAGTATTTTATTCTATACATTTAAAGTCACTATATACCATATGTTTCATTTTGAATTGGAAATGAAGTTCAATGAAACAGATGTCTTGACTCCACCCCTTTCCAAGTTTTAATGAAACAATCGGTAATTCTTTTTAATATGTATGAACTATGAACCACCTAATATTAAGATTTCTGTATTGCAGTAGAAATATAATTGATTTTATTTATTGAATTATTAAATATTTACCCTCAACTATCTTTAAGCTATTACAGATTTTTGAGGCCCTTATACATTAATGCAAAATAGCAACATACTTTCGCTCGTTTCTTGAAAACAATTCATAACGTTTAGTTTCATATTTTGTGCACTTAATTCTCGATGCACTCGAACATACTCATTAGCATTGAATCTAGTGACAAATGCTTGCAAAGTTTTATTAGCATACAAATCGCTTTTATACTTTTAACAATATTTGTAAAAATATGCACTTAACAATATAAAAAAAAAAAAAAAACAGAAATGTTCTCTATGTTAATATCTACATGAATATTACGCGCTGTCACTGCTGTAAAGATCATTTTCTGGTCGGTAATCTTCATCATCCTCATCATCAAGATCCAAGTCGTCTAAGTCTTGGAATAAAGACTCATCGACTTTTACACTGTCTCCTAAAAGAGGATAAGAGCTTTATGTATTTGTCTTTCATAATAATCAATGTTGCAAATCCATTAATTAAAAACCACATTATAATATTACCTTCATCTAGGAACTTAAGGTCAGACTCGTTCATTGTCTTGTCTCTCATAAACAATTCTCTGCCCGTTAGTTTTTTACCATCTCTTTCATTGGCTTCCCGTTTCTTTGCGATCCCCGTGATTTCTTCGAATTGCGTCTTCCATCGCAAGAACGTTTCCACTGTGACACGAGTGCCATCAAAACGTTTCTACATGCAATACACAAGTACACTTTATAAGATATTAATTTTGTTAAAGGCACTGTAGTTCTAACCTGCTCTGCTTCTTCATCTTCTTTTTGTTTCCTCTGCTTTTCTTCTTCTCTTTCCTTATTTATTTCGTCCCACTTGACACTAATCCATTCTTGCGCTGATGATACTAACGTAAAAATCATTACCATGCCTATGTTTTCTTTGATCTGCAAGAGTAAGCGCACAAAGTAAGTGACACTGGTGGTCGGATTTACTTCTACGTACTTGTTCATTTAAATAATTCAATAACTTATCTTCGTATCCATCGCTGAAATTTTCTGGCTCTTCGATTTCGATTAGGGGCGCCTCGTCTGGGTACTTCTGTGTGTAAGTGAACGTGAGCTTACAGCACAACCCAGCATCCGAGTCTGGTTCGTAGCCCTCTGATTTAATCGGTACGGTGAATTTGTGACGGGGTTCTGTCGATATTACTGCAAAAATAACGAGGCAGGTTGAGCGATGTTTTGAGGTTAGATCACATGTTCGCATTTCTTGCCACCGTACTTACTGCTGAGGTCACCGTAATAAATTGATTCTAGTGCTTCGATTTCGTTGTTTTGCTCTTCTTTGTAATCCATTCTAATTCCTATAAGTAATATTGCTTTTTTTAAAATTTTAATCTTAAATAACCTGTCAAAATGACAGCATTAAATACCGGTTGCTCTCATCTAGAAAGTAGTTCGAATGCAAACAGCTGTGTATTTCTGGTTGTCTATCCGCCAGGTGTTATTTGTAAAAGTACAGTAGGATTCGATTAATATTGATAATCGTGGGGAAAAAATTATAAAGCTTTTGTCAGTTATAAAGTTCAATTTTTTTATTTTTATGCTGTTGACATATCTTATTAAATATGTCAGTCTTGTATATACACTCATCGAAAACACATATTGGCCGTTTACCTATTTTCACAGTCACTAGTCACTAGTAACGACATCGTTAAATAACGACAATCGTTAAGTGATCTATTTTGACTAATTAGTTCTTAGATACAACGGATTTCTATGTGCTTATTGCTCCAGATATGTCACTTAACGATTGTCGTTATGAGTTAGATAATAGGTAAGGGGGTAAAGTATGAGAGGAAAAAGTCTTTTAAATGAATTCAATTAATCTAAAATTTGTAATTTAATTTTAAGTAGGTACATAGAAGAAGTTAAGAGGGGACGTTTCTTTGGGAGAAACATAACACAAGAACGTCACAATAATTTGTTTCTATTTTATATAAATTGAGCAAAACACTTGATATTGTTTAACAAATAATTTGCGGCATCGTCAGGAGTACTGAAGAAAACTAAAATTAATAAAGTTCTATGTATATACAGGGTTTTTAAAAACGTACGAGTCCCACGTGATCACCCAAATTAGGCAACCAAACTTACGCGTATGGTAATACTTAATAAAGTACTCTAAGGCCCGGTTTATTCACTTTCAGTTAACTTTAACTTCCGATTTCTTGCCAAAGTAACAATTGTACAAGTAAATTGTTGCTGTGGGAATAAACTGAAGGTTAAAGTTAAATGAAAGTAATAAACCAGGTCCAACCACAATAATATGATAATCAATGGCGATTTAATTTTGACTTGATTTAACCCTACAAATTAAACATAAAAGCAATAAACGTAACCTTAAATAATATTACAAACTTATGTAATTTGATAAAACAATAAATAAAATTTGCAATACTGGAACGTCGTGATTACAAACATATAAATTGTGCACGCACCTCTATGTTCAATTTATAGCGTTTTCGACTGACTGCACTAGTGACTAGTGTGCACTCAGAATATCTTCCTCTCGTTTTATTACATGAAGTTAAAGCAAGATGCAAATATGTACTCTGATAGCGTTTTCGATTGGCCGCACTAATGCACACTCTTCATCTCGTGTTATTATGTGAGGTTAAAAGAAGATGCAAATATACTAAGTGCAACCGGTGCATGTGAATCGAAAACGCTATGAGTGCAACCAGTGCAGGATATGGATTATTGCAACAGAACATATCATATTCGATTGAATTTGAATCCAAACGAATCGTGAAAATAGGAAGATTGAAAACGAAAAGGGGATTACCGATCTGGATTGAAATTTCACAAAGAGGGGGGGATTGATCCATTTGCAAGAGAACATCCATATTTGAATCCAAACACATAATATAGCGAACGAAAGCAGTTAATATCGTACAGTGTCGCCAATCTGCGGGAAACAAATTTTCCTAGAAACGTACATAGTTAATTTGGACACGTTTTTGAAAACCCAGTACATAACATACACCAATAAAATAATTAAATAACGATATAAGTGATTAATTATGGAGGGATTAGCAAGTAGTATGGATGATACATAATAGATCTATCTAGTCTATCATTTTGTTACTACTGCATTTATGCTTTATTTTGTTGTTTTTATTATTTTTTTAATATTCATTCCGCATCGCGGATCTCATGACAATATCAAACAGGTCCAGTGTTGCCAACAATGGACGTTCCCCCTACATGTTAGTTGAAAACCCCACTAAATTGAAACCAAATATCCCTAATTTCTTTTTCCAAAGTACTTTAGAAATCAAACTCAAAACTCACGAATGAGTGTAAAGGTCAAAAGAGAACACATAAATTTATACAAAAAAACATACTGTTATAAAATATAAAAAGGAATCTGTGAATACGTTTAGAATTACAATTAGGTACTTTAGTTAGTTCATAATAGTCCGTTTACTTGAGCTGAGTTCGTTTATTCACACGTTGCAGGGATGGAGTAAAATTAGAGTGAGAGTGAATAAGTTTTAATACATGTAAGAGTGAGACAAAAGTGCAAAAAGAGTAAATAGAGTGAACGAACGGAGTTGAATAAACGAACGCAGCTTTGACATCCGCACTGTCAAAGTGACAGTGTCTTGGTATCACTGCACACTTGTCTCATTTCCTATTTTATTTATCAGTATTTTTAAATTTCTTCATAATAATTAATACATTTTAGACAGGTGCTGTTAATTTTGAGAACAAACAAATATTTTCTAACGTTAATTATACGCCATTCCATATCTAATCTGGCTTTTATCCGCTGACATGTTAGTAACTAAATGTACAAAGTACATTCAAAACCATAAATTTTTTCCAAATTTTGACACTGACAGTGCGGATGTCAAATAAATGGTCTATATAACATTTTTCCTTAGTACACATTTATGTCATGCTGTAATGGAAACAAATCCTTTGAAATAACAGTCAACTGTTTCAATTCGCCTAAAATTCGGTTCGAGAAAGCATGCCGTGGAGTACTCCCCTCAGCGCTCCCTATTAAAGATACTACAAAACTACTGACAGTAACTTAATGACAACTGCAATTACTTAAAAACTCACAAGAGGCGCTGAGTGGAGTACTGTCAAAATGTTTAAAAGTCGAATTGAAACGGCCATACATACACGTCAGTGAATGTTAATGTAGCTGGCCATGATTTTTAAATTCGATTTTCCCTTCCCCCTGAAAATTTCTTTTAATAAATGTTTACCCCTAAATTTAGGGGGAAATCCCTAACGCTGGTATGAAATTAAAACCGATCAATTAAAAAAAAATTAATGGTATAATATACAGCAAGGAATTACACGCAATTTTTGTGTCAAGCCTAGAACTATGAGGCCGAGGCTGTAACAGAGAGTGTATTTTTTTGACGCCATACAAATCCCAAGCTCTAGAAGGCTGGTTATTCTTGCTGTGACTGCGATCGACTTACCAGGTGGCTTTGGCATTCGCTTCACAAACTGGCGAAACGTAGAAAATTCAGTTTGATGAAGCCGGTATGAATTCGACACACCTCTCACATAGAGCCCATATGCATCAGGAGGGGGTTCGAATGCACATCTACAGTTATTTTAGATCAATATTTTCTCGATTTAATTCAACAACTTCTTTAGGTGTTCCTAATTTAATTTTCTCCGACCAGAACAAGTTACTACCGTCATTTTTTTTCATTTTGTAAATGATCTATCTAGTCGAAAGGTTCTTTTAAGTTTTTTTTTTCTTTTTGTTTGTTTCTGTTTCTTCTTCATCTTCCGTCTATTTTTTTCTTTTGGATTGAAAATATTGAGACGAGTTGAATTGATGATGACTAGTTCAAGACCTTTTTAGTTTTATGTTTGTTTGATGCCCTTGCCTAAGGAAATTTAATTTTCTTTTATCTTCTGAGTTATAATTTGATGTAAAGGTAGGGGGCGTGCAATTAAGAAAATCACTGTCGTTCTTGGCGCGGGTTAAATTAACACACACAAATTCACCCCTCGGTGGTAAATTATTTTCAAAGATCGGAATAACGCAGAGTAATTTCATATTAGCAAGGTATGGGCGAGCCTGCGCGTTGTCAAGCTCAAGATTGCGCGTTCGCTGAAAGCGGAAAGCAGGCGAGAGCTTTTCCTGCTGAATTTACCCCGAAATCAAAATCAATAGAAGCCGCGAGCTCTTGAGACGAAGTCGTCGTATGTTTGTGGCGGGATAGCTTTAATATTCATATGATCATCGAATATAATTTACAAAGTGTTTCGTTGAAGTTTACAGGTTCGCGCACGTTGCGATTTTTATTCCGATAGGCATAAAAGCGAAAAAATAATGAACGTGTTATAGCATGTGAGTGGCGAGCTTTTGGATTTTAAACCGAGAAAATGCATCTGCATTTTGAGAGGACTATAAATGCGAAGAGTGATTGCTCTATACTGTCACTCACCTGGATGGGAAAAGTGCCAGATGAATTACCAGAAGTAAGAAAATTATTTTTTCTTTTTATTTTACTTTTTCAGCAGAATATAATTATAAACTTTTCCATCAACATGTAATCGCTTAAGGGAAATACGATTCGTGCGCACAGAAATATAATTTAATATACATTTACCTTTCAAAAAGTATTAATAGTATATTAATATAAAAAAAATGCTTTTATTCATTTGGAAATCCCTCAATTAATGTGCAAGGGTCCTACCTACATAAAAGTACAATGTTAAAATAATTTAATCAAAAGAGTTATTCTGCTCTTTCAATAAAACTAGAACACCCTGTATTATACTAAGTTAAGAATTTTAAATGTAAATTCATATTATCCATAATTTAAATTTTTTAAATGTATTATACAGGCGTACACTTTAGAATTATATTATTATTTTTTATGAACATTTTTGATGAAGAGAAAAGGAGTATTCAAATAATTTGCATTGACATTGTACCTACATAAAGAGTTGAATAAAGTAAAATAATTGTACTTATATCAAAATTAACTAAAATAGTATTTTGGATTGAATTAAGATTAACATACCATATTCATTTGAGTTAGGAAAAATTTATTTCCTACATCTGCGTTTACAACCTCCCCGACTGATTATAATTACAAATTTTATGATAATTTTCAACAAACAAAAAGTTCTTTAATCACAGGGTAGTTATAATATTCTCCTTGGTAAAGCGAAATTCAAATATGTAGTTATTTATATTATTAATGGGATAGAAACACTGTTAGTGTGAAGATTGCAGGTCTGTAATCACAAGAGCTTCTACAGTGTGTTCAGAAATGATCGAAAGGAGTTTGAATTTCCCGCCCTCTAGAGTTTATTTTTAAAAGTTACTAAGGTTACTAAGTTAAGTTACTAAATTCTGTACTGTTTTACCATGGGGCACATGGAATAACTTATATATTTATTATTTTGTCATTTCTACATGTTTATATGGCTCTTTCTCTCGTTTACCAATGAAAAATATACGTCGCTAAAAACCTTTTTTGATAAGTATAATAGTAAAACAGAGAAATCAAAATGTAAACAACAACAGCACGCTATTGACGAAATTTAGGTCGAATTGATCATAGGAACACCAGCAGGAACACCAACACTGTAAGATGAAAATTACTAATACGACAGCGCGCTAAATTCAAAAACGCTTTTCAATCATTTCTGAACACATTGTATAATATGCTCTAGTACACGTATAATATGTAAAATTTTATTTACAACTGCTCAAAAATGAAAAGAACCAGTAACCAGTAACCAGTAAAATTCGTTGTTATAAACAACGCTGCGACGTTTTTGCAATAGATTTTATGAAAATAGTGCAGTCGCGTAATAATGAGTGATTTATAAATAGAAAGCCTGATTTTATGCCCGTTTTGGACGCTCACATTTCTTGTATAAATTTGTTACAAAGTGAGAGAGATAAGCAACCATAGCGAATGTTGATTGGTTGAATTGGCACTTCTCACTCACTTCGTAACAAATTTATTACAAGAAATATGACCGTCTAAAACGAAATTGATGAAGCTGCTGCAAATGCAAAAAGTGAGGCAAAAGAGAAGACATTATGGACTTTTTACATTACACAACTAGTGGTGTAATAATGTAATAAGTTTCATTATTCAATTGAAATAGTATCAGATGAATGGTGTAATGAGGCCTTTATCGAGCAGTTGTAAATAAAATTAATTTTGGGAAATCCATATCCTTTATAAGTACAAGACGATCGAAATTGATTGTCCTGATTCTACACTGCTTTCCACGAGCTCGATATCGATATTTATATACAATTATTAAAATGAAGTTAGCAACATAGGGAGATCTGGGGGAATTACTAGGTATCCCAAGATTGTGTTGACAGTTCATTGCCGCTCATTCAGGAAAAATGGTTTTTTTCCTACACTACAAGAAAATTCAATTTTATCGCCTCATCAGAGAGGAGAAAGCAAACGTTTCCACGGCTAGCCCGGCAAAATGAACATAAATGCCTAGCCGAGAAAATAATTTACGAAGCTTTACCACTAGGTGGCGCAACAATAATTTCTGAAATGCATTCTCATCGACATCAAAAAATTAACAAACGTAAGTTTTTTTTATTTAATTCCACTGGTATTTGGTTTTAAAAAGGATTAAAATTATCAAGAAAAAAAAATCAACTCGGCAGCGGCGGGATTCGAACCCATGCCTCCGAAGAGACTGGTGTATAAAGCGGGAAACACATTGAGGCGGTGGCGATGAAAACCGTTCACGTGTATGCGACAAGATAGATCTGCCAATGAATTTACGTAACTTTACCGTGATCGCTCGCATGTGAACCTTTGTGACCGCCACCGCAACCGCCTCAATGTGTTTCCCGCTTTAAAACCAGCGCCTTGACCGCTCGGCCACGCTAGCACATACAACACCGTATTTTAAAGCATCTATAATAATTTTAATAGTAAATCAATTTTAATATTTTTACTTCAAGAAAAAGAACGTTTGTGTGATATTAACAAAATTAATTATAATGTTGTGTAGGAAAAAAAATAATGTGTAAACCATGGCGGTAAAGTAGTTTTCCAGGTCTCTCCCTTCTCTCGACCTGGAAAACAAGCACTTTACCGCCTCGGTCTACAATATACTATTATTTCATTGTAATAACAATCTGATTAAACAATAATTATGTTCTTTATTAATAGGTTAGGTTTGGATGTAAGTTTCATGAATGTTCTATGCACGTATGCACACACTGCTTTTCGTTCTAACCTTCATGTGATAGATGTAAATATTGATATCAAGCTCACGGAAAGTAGTATAGGATCAGGGCAATCAATTTCGATCTCCCTGTACACTGAATTGAAAAGAACCTTGCGTGAGAAAATAGATTTTTTCCAATCACAATGTTTTTGATTTGATCATGTGGAAAAGGTACCTACTTTATTCCCAGCTTATTACAGGAAGATATAAATTCGGCTAAATTAGCAAAGATTCAGTTCAATTTTCATACTTCTGACTTTTTAATTAAAAAGAAAACAATTGAACTGCTATGTTGTATTTTTTGAAAATAGCAAACGTAGTATTTTTTGAAATCCATTCGGTAGAGTTTTTTTCTCTTTACAGTGACACCAAAATATAAAATAATATGAGTTAGCAATGGCGATCCGTTCAAATTGATACTCTGGTTCAAACTGATACACAGCCTGTCCCAGAAATACATATGAAGCTTCAGGTATTTCTTTTCTACAACCCATAAGGGTAATAAAATTGCGAGAAATTAATTCTCCAAGTTTGATAGTTTCATTATACGAGGCAAAATACGAGACAAAAAGAAATTTGGCAACGTTGCTTATGTATGTATGTATGTATGTATGTATGTATGTATGTATGTAGTTAAGTAGATTTATAGAAGAGCTTTAGACAAAATCAATTTCAAATATCTATAGTTTATTTTTTAATAAAGAGGAGTGCTTCAACAGGCACGTGCAAAACAGTGGTCCACTGACTGGCTAGACGTACGCCAGTTTTACACAAGGCAATACAAAAGTAATCTAAAAATACGATAAATAAATACAGTAAACTCTCGATATAGCGAACATATAGTGAACTATCCACTGCAGTGAACACAAAAATATTTACATTAACCTCCGAATAGTGAACAAAGTGTGCCTCACTAGAGTGAATTGCACAAACCCGAAAGCGTGAAGACGCGTTTACATCTGTTTAATCCACAGTTTAGCTTTAGCAATGGTTCATATACGTATGGCAGTGATTCTAAAAGAAATTTGCAAGTGAATACGTATAAAGTAAAGTACGAGTATGTATTTTATTTTGTGTGACTAATAGCGAATTCCAATCGCTGCATTGGTGCACACTCAGCGTATTCTCATCTCATTTTAACCTCATATAATAATGAAGATACACTAAGGCCCGGTCTTTCCATCTCCCAGTTAAAGTTATCCGTTGAATAACTTGATTTTTATGAATGGTTGATTGATTTTTATGAATTGTTTCCATGGTAGTCATCCGTCAGTTAGTTTATCAAGAGGTGGAAAGACCAGATCTAAGTGTACACCAGTGTAGCGATTGGAATTTGCTATAAGTTGAATATGTAGATACCTATAGCGTTAAATGTTTAGTTGTTAATGTAATAAACACACTATAAGTACACTGTTGTGTGTTTTTACCTGCACTCTAAACAGTGTACAACCTCGGTGGAGTGACAAAGTCTTTCATCAATTAGTTCACTGTATCGAGACTCTACTGTAGTTAAATCATGTAACTATAACAGGTTTACAATATAAGCAAAAATTTTTATAAATAATTAATTTCTTTGTGATTGTGTCGCTTGATGACACTCCTCTTTACTACATTTATAAAAAAAAAACTATAGTTGTAAGTGCACCGTCTTAATTAAATATTTATTTTGCTGTGCTCTGTTTTGCTGCTTTTAACAGCAACTCAAAAAGCAACCGTGGGACGTTGAAATGTGTTTTAATTTTATGTATCGTTAATGATAGAGACTTGCTAATTTATATTCCGCTTGCTGCACAATTTTCTGCGCTAAACTTGAAGGGGTTCGTACAAAAAAAAGTACGTTACTATTTGCAGCTTTAGAATCAGCAAATACAAAGTAATACTTTCACCTGAAGCTTTATTCTGCATTTCTGGAACATCCTGTATGTATACTTACTAAACATTAATCGTTTTAATTAAAAGTTGTCTTAATTAGCAAAAGGCAGTGGCGCACCCGGAAATTTGTCTCTGAAGGGGCTTTAAAATAATAATTGTAAGAACATACAAGGTTATATTAAATAATAAAGATACGTAATAGGAGTACGAATTTATACCGAACTAACCTTACAAAACAAAATTAAGCCGATGTGCTCCATTTTTTGCAAAACTGAAATTATATTAATAAATTCTAATACCACATAGCTGGTTCTGGAGGGAGCTTCAGCCCCCTTAGCCCCCCTGAGGGTGTGCTACTGGCAAAAGAACTTCATACACTTGCTAAGTTAAGTGGAAAACAAGTTAAATTTTCGTTTCTTTTTCCACACATTGCCATTCCTGGCTTTGTGATGCAAAATTTCTCGCAGGGGAATCCTGAAAACAGGCAACAATAAGTAAGCAAGCAATTTTCTTTTTCGGTAAAACAACCGACCGCCGTAAATTTAGCATTGCGACCATTTGTGTTTCTGCGCTTATTTTTACGACTTCCAAACATGCGAGCCCCGAATAATTCTCGCAGCAAGTATAAATTATGCGCTTGCATAAACACGCTAATAGTGCTCCCGGTTATTTTGAAATGTCGAACGCATTCAATTTGATATGTTGACGTAATGAAGCCCGTGTTAAAACAATAAACGTTTCTTCGTCAACAATTCTATGTAAATTCCTGGTATTAAAGCACACACACTGACCTTTGATAACTAAATATGGGTATTAATGAATATAAAGCGAACGGAAACGAAACGATAACTAAATATGGGTATTGCACACTAATAACAATGAATATACAACGAATGTGATTCATTTTATTTGCTTATCATTAATTTAAATTTTCCTGATCTGCTATTTTTCATTTTTCACTTATTTACCATCATTGATTTTCCTTATACTTATTCATATATTTTGTTTGTTATATTTTGCTTTTATTTTTTTATTAATATAACTAATAAAACTCTTTTTTTAAATGAATTTTTATATTTTACGAAAAAGACTTCTTTTTTTGTTCCTTTCCTTACAAATTATTATACATTTTATAAATTGATTCTGATTCGATGTGTAATTCAGAGAATATTGTACGAAAATATTTCATTTACCTATCGGAATAGTAAAAAGGGGTCGTTGACACGACTCACGAGGGTAAACGTATAGCTGATAATTACCCACGCGTGCCTCCCTCACGGCTCAGGATAAATCCTTATGCTTACCAGGATACAAATACAAATACTGCCGTTCCGAATAAAGTATCTGTGTGTACTAATAACCACAAGTCTATTAAAAACTCGTAAGAACCTCGGGATACCGA
Organism: Dorcus hopei; assembly: GCA_033060865.1. Taxonomy (NCBI): domain Eukaryota; kingdom Metazoa; phylum Arthropoda; class Insecta; order Coleoptera; family Lucanidae; genus Dorcus; species Dorcus hopei. The sequence goes on from CM065425.1 coordinate 12,231,979, forward strand.
CGCAGCTGTCACGTGCCGGTAATTTATTCGATGTTTCCACCCTTTTGTGTGCTCCCTCGCATTTCTTCCCCCGATTACGCAAACAACGGGGTCCCAGTGCAAACCCAAATCCACACGCTTTAGACTTATGCTCGTCGGATTGTAGGTTGACGGTGATATATTGCAAAGCATAAATACTGTCACCTATAACAGAATCCTTACAAGTTTCTTTCCTTACGTATTATTTGTATTTCACTATAACTTTTAATTAAGTATTATTATTTATTATCTTTTACTCTTAAGTTGTCCTCATTTTTCGGTGTACACACTGTATACCATGAAAGATAAATTTCACCAGGCATTTCCCAATTCGATTTAAACGGATGCAGAAGCGTTATTCTGAATCAATAAAATTTAATAAAAATCGATAGTAAAGAAAAATCTTATTTGTTGCAAACTTTTTGAAAGACACTCTGTATATACTCACTGAACAATAATAAAAAGTGAGTAAATAAAAATCAGATTAGAGTAGGCGGTGCAAAGAAAATGTATGTCTGTGATTAACTGAATTAATTAATCTAATACATTCATGAACTATCAGATCAGCATAACGCCGCGTTAGTAACAGACATACTTTTTCCTTGCACCGCCGACTCTAATCTGATTTTTAGTTGCTCACAGGTTACAATGAACAATACTAGAATAACCCCCTCTTGTACCCACAGTCGAAAGCAAAAAAAAATAGTAGACAGAAACAGTTTCCTGTAATTGTTCTTTCTCATTTCTTCATTTATAAAAGGCATTTTAAATGTTTTTACAAAAGTTTTAAGCTTGTCCAATTTGAATGTTTTCCAATTTTTAAATATCATCATTTTGGGAAAGAGCACATTACAGGAAACTGTTTTTTAAATGCTACTATCATTACTAATGCTTGTGTCTAACAGAATCCAGCCTTTGACGTTGACGTTGACGTTAGACGACAGCGCTGCATACAGCGACTGCATAAAGCGGCTGCAGAAATTGCAGCCAAAAATTTTTCGCTGACTACTGTTAAAGCGCTTTGAGGTTATATTTTTAAATACGTTTTGTACCAGAGTATCGCAGGTCTTTTATATGTGCAGGTACTGAAAATTAGTTACAGCTAATCATTTTATTTCTGGTAAAGTTGCTATTTTTTGAAATCCGCATTTATTGTAACTTCAGATTAATCTGAGAAGGTTAGAGTGACGTCAGCGTTCACTTAAACCGTCTAATACGTTTGCAGCAAGTCATTTGGCGCTTGAAGTCACATTGCTGAAACGCTGAATCCTGTTAGACACAAGCATTTTTTGCTTTGGACTGATGCAAGAATTTCGAAATTTCGATGTTGTATTAGATTAAGCCAAGGGGGGAAGATTCGGCATGGGAAAATGCAATTATATTTGACGGAAGTTACCACTTTGCTTTGACGGAAGTTACCACTTTGCGGTAAGTCAGTTTCTGCAATATGGCTACTGGTTGACATCCGTAGTGACAAAATGGGCTCATTCAGGGACGCTCAGCGGCTTAGCTAAGCTGTAATTTAGTCAGCGTTTTCTAAGTGTCAGCACATAGTGATTCCCTGAACGAAGTTCTGAATGGCAGCTGTTTCACATGCTTGACTTACTATATGGGCGAGTTGAATAAACAGTCAGTCCCGTCAATCTGCACAAAATCGTCAAGTCAACGGTCAGAATAAACTACCTTGACCAATCATCGACTGGAAAAATTAAATACTGACTCAACCGGTAAATTTAAATTATGTTCCCACCATTTTTTTTGATAGCGCTGAGGAACTCAGCCTACAATTTATGCGCTGAGTAATATCTCAGCAGCTTTCTTTCAGCGGCCTGTCAGCTTGTCCATTCAGGGAAACTGCTTACTTAGCCTCTCAGCCGCTGAGCGTCTTTGAATGCGCCCAATGATTGCTGGATTTTGTCATAGAAATCCAGTGTATTGGCGTTTTTCATCTCCGCTAGATGCCGCTGTATATGACCACTTCTCCGCCATTTTTGTGTTAAAAAAGTAGGGATACATAGAGTGTGTTCGTAAACTCTCTTGGATATTCCTGAGTAAAATTCTTTCTCTCTCATATAAACGATTTTGTATATTTTGCTTTTCATTTTATTCACTCCTAGCGTTACCCGAGGAGATTTTACGAACCCAGCCCTAGTTTTTTTTGCGATTTTTACACTGCGGTACGGAACACATTACAATTGAAGGCATTATTCCAAAAACCAGACAAGTCCAAAATATCTAGTTTACAAGTTGTCGCTTTTTTATATACTTTAAGACATTGCCTGCGTTCAGCCTGGCAAAAAGCTACGTAGCGCTTTGCGTGCGCCACGTAGCGTGACGTCATATATGTGTTCAAGCCGAAGCTAAACTTCTGCTAAGGGAGAGCGATAAACCTAGCGGCCACCATGTTTTAAATCGCTTTACGGAATGAAACAAAGAATCCGTTCAGCTAGTTTTCAATTAGCTAATACGCTACAAATTAGCGCTCCGCTACGTAGCAATAGCGAAATGTAAGCGCTATCTTTGGCGGAACGCAGCCAATGGCTATCTAGTGGTATAATTTGTTTCGCTATGAAACAGACATGTCCGACGATTTTGCACAGAGAAATATGTGCGATTCTATAAAAATAAGACAAATTCCACTTGTTTCCTGCAAAAGCCAGATAATTATCATTTTAGAACTTGTCTGGTTTTTGGAATAATGCCTTCAATTTATAATTACGAAGCCATATTATCCATTCACTCTTTTTCCTCGTCAGAGTAGGCGAGTTAGGGTGACATTTTTGTTGGTATCACAATGAAATATGTTGAGTTCGGAAATTCACACGGTGCAAGCTCCGAGTGAAAAGTAGAGTGGGAGCGCAGCTGTTTCGATATATGTAAAAGTGAGACAAAAGTGCTCGAGGAGTGAATAGAGTAAACGCGGAGGAATTACCAAACCCAGCAATAGACGTCAGATGAAACGGTTATGTTTATTTTTAATTTTATGGTTATGATTTTAGTACACTGAAGGAGACATAGTTGCCAGCTCGACTGTAATGCATAGGAGTAAAACAAACAGATCGAAACAGACTCCTTCGTATTTGGCAACATAGTCAGAGCAGTGGTGTGGAATTGTCATAATATTTTTTCGTGTCAGATTCTGGCATCTATCAAAATTCATGGCAGCAACTTAACGAAACGAGAACACGGCCTGCTCTGACGAGGAAACCGACTACCGAGTGAACGGATATTAAGCGTAAATAAAACACTTTTTCACTGATTTGACTCCCTTCTTAACAGCTTGCAGCTACGACCAGGGTTGTTCCTGAGGATTTTGTTTTGTACTGAAATCGGAGTGAGAATTGTACTGATTTCGCACCAAATTGCACTGACGCGGGAAATTTAAATATTGTCATGCAAAAATCCTTTGTTTAAAACAGCAATCAAATTTTTTAAGTAGGATAAACTTAAAAAGGCATACAATTGTGTGGTAATACCATTAATTTTTTTATTAGCTACCGAAATACATATTTAAAAAAACCAACAAAATAATAATTATTCTTTCACTTTAACTTTCTGACGGTTTCGAAACCGGCAAAAGCATGCACTCATCAAAGTTTTACACTTGATAAAGTTGTCAAAATCGATCATTATTTCGGTGGGCAACTGATTATGACGGTTTCCAAACGGTCACAAAGTGATGTTGGAACAGAGCTAACAAAACACTGCGTTAAATGTGAAAATCGAAATCGCCGAATTCTGGAAGGCTTCGGTAGTTCATCGACTAATCGATGCAATCGAAATATAAATATATAAATGTACTGAAAATTGTATCAAATGTACTGTTGTACTGAAAAATTGGTCATTGTACTGATTTCAGTTTAAATGTACTGGCAAGAACAACCCTGGCTACAACTGTCACGACACACGTGTTTTTTCATGACCATCTCGCAGTTTCCGCATAATTCCGCCCGCGGCGACTCTTTCGTTCAAAGACGCGAATAGAATACAATTGACATTTCTCGAATTTTATTTAGTTAAATTTAACATAGTAAGGGCCGATATATCAATTACAAGTTAACTTTAAGTATCAGTTTATTCCCATAGTAACAATTATGAAAATAATTATTTCTAAGGCAATATACTAAAGGTTAAAGTTAACTTGTGATGAAAAACTGCACCATAGGCCTAGTATTTCATTTAGAGTTTAACTTTAAGCTTCGTTTTATTTCTAAGGAAACAATTGTCTTTACAATCATAACTATGGGAATAAAACGAAGCCTAAAGTTAAACTCTGAATGAAATACTGGGCCTAAGTGTATTATAAACAATGATGAACTGTTGGTTTATGGACGTCCCAGAATTTTGTAAAACACTTGTGTGTGGCTGTGACTTACCGAGACCATATTTAGTGACCAGATTGGACGACAAACTAATGTTAGTGTGACTTTCTCCTGATATTCTTAACTCGTTGGATTAAATTATATACAGTGAGAGTTTTTTAACGTAGAACATACATAAGTGCTATTGATTTTTTTAAAATCGAACGTAGGCCGAAAGGTACGTAATAACCATGGATATGGTTAGCATTAAATGTCATTATTTTTCTTTCACACATTTGACAATGCAATTTGACATTATATTCAACGAATGAAAGGATGCAAATCTACAACTGGTATCGAGCAGGATCCAGTTTAAGGCAATTAACAATTTTTATGACCGTTTGGAATATGTTCTCAAACTTCCAGAAAACGGATTAATGATTATTTTTATCTATTTCGGAAAAAGAGGTTCAGTGCTAGACAAACAAGTACGAATGGTATCCATAGTGACGAAGCCCACATACATATTAAGCCTATGTTCGATTTTAAAAAACTCACCTTCAATATTATAGCAAGGATGCATATAATATGTTCTACGCTAAAAAATGCTCACTGTATATGAGTGTGTCTGCATTTAGATTCAGGGCCACCTTATCCATAAGGCGCTTTAGGCAGAGTGTCTAGGGCTTACGAGAATTTTTGGGGTTTACGAAAAAACTTGGAATTAGGAAGCAAAATATAAATTTCATACAAAACAAACCTTAACGCGGTCCTGTTTGCATAATCGTAAGTCGAAAGAAAATTACAATTTACCAACGAGGAAGTAATTAACGGGAGGTAGTGGGAGAATGCAGTTACATTTGACGGAAGTTACTACTTTACGGTAGTTCAGTTTCTACAATATGGCGATTAGTTGACATCCGTTGTCGTAAAATAGTTGTCGGATTTTGTGATTCTATCTGAGTTTAGAACGAATTTCTATGCTTTATTTATTTATTTTGAAATTGTCGATCGTCTTTTGCTTTCTTAACTGAAATGTCTTTTGTTCTTCTATTCTTCATTGGAAGTTCAATCTACCGATCTCTTTCTTTGTATTTGTAATCTTCCTCTATTCTTTACAAATAATAATAAATTATTATTATTGTTGTTATTGGTGTTGTTTCTTGAACGTGCTGATCGACTTTTACAATTTTTTTAATGAAATTTGGATATTTTTTTTTATATTTTTTGATATTCAAATTTTTCCCTTTCTCAATTTTTCACTCGTCTGTTTTATCGCCTTTTGTTTTTATTCCAAAAGTGTTTTAACATATCAGGCTTTTCATTTGTTTGTTTTTTGTTTTTAATTTAGAAAGGATAATGTCTAAACTTTTCTGAAATTTTCATAAATTTCTTCTTTTCTTTCAATTTTCATTCAACTTATTTGCTAATCGTCTTTCATTTTGTTTTTGTTTAATTATAAAATTATTGATCAATCGCTTAGGGCGCGACATCTTATAGTTTAGAACTCAATCAATTTTTTGGAAAAATTATAACTTTTGCCATTATGTTGGCAACACAAATAACGATAACAAATGAATAGCTTTGTTCCTACACAGTTCTAAATCAGTTCGGAACTGTACTGTTCCTGCGCTCTTACTAAAAATGCTGTGTATTCAGCAAGAGCGCATGAGCAGTACAGTTCCGAACTGATTTAGTACTGTGTCGGAACAAAGCTAATGTTACCTTACCGATAACACTGGAAATTTATCGTAAGGTAAAGTGGTCAATTTACCGATTCACAACACTACTTCGGTTAAAAAGTGAATGAGTTTTATGTTACGTTATGTTATGGAATTTTTCGATGTTCAGTGGCACAGCAAGCGTAATGTAAGTTCCTTCCTTAAGATGTTATGATAGAACTCCAGTGCATAGAAAACAATTGACATTTCTAGGATCTTATTTTGTTAAATTTAGTGTAGTAGATGTATGTATCGCATGATAATTTTTTTATCAACTCTTGCCATGGAATTTACACGGTGTGTCGTAACTTTACTGTAAATCAGCATAAAGGAGTGCAATGACGTACTTTTCACTTAAGCTAAGACATGCCGTCCAGATCTCATGGCAAGAGTTGATAAAAAATTAAAAAAATCTCTCGGTATTACAAACAATGGTGAACTGTGTGGTTTGGGGTTGTTCCAGAATTTTGTAAAAGGCTTGTGTGCGCGCCTATGACATACAGCGGCCATATTTAGTTACCGTTTTCGAAATACTATTCATTTAGTTACCACTTTGGACATACTAGGTCTGTTCCATTCGTCAGAATTTCGAGTTCTGAACCGTTCAAAATCGTACTGAGCATGAGCAGTGCACAAAATTGGATATAAATTTCATACTGCGTATGATTTAAACGGTTCAAAACTTAAAATTCTGTCAAATGGAACATACCTAACATGTATTTAGTTACTACTTTGGACACACTATTTATTGAGTTACCACTTTGGACATATTATTTATTTAGTTACCACTTTGGACATACTATTTATTTAGTTACCACTTTGGATATAAATGTGATTTATAAGAACAGCGTCTATAATAATCTAATTTGTGAAAAGTAATTTGGTTGAAGAGGCGGTAAAATTGAGATGAAAATATTTTCTTCAGAGCCGCGAACGAAATTACGAATTAATTAGGAAGGTAGAACACCGCCTACTTGATATTACGCGACCTACTTAATTAAACAATTAATTAAAGTTCATCAGAATATGACTCTGCGACGTGATGGCGATCAATTCGACATGAAAGCACGCGAAGGAGGCGGCAGAAACGACGGTACACAACATTGGCAGTTAATTACTTCGGTAAATGGGTGTCGGAGATGTTACGTGTTGCGGAAATTGCGAACGAATTACGGCAAATGAGCAGCGCGAGCAATCGCGGAATATTGGGCCGGGAAAATTCGGTTATTTAATGATTTATTTTCCTGGGAAATCATGTCGCAGGTCCAAACGGCAGCCGGGCTAATAGGGTTGTTGATTTTGCAGCGAAATTAGATTTCCTCTGCAAAATCGAAACGCGAACAGAAACTTTTTCATTTTAACTAAGGCAATTTCCCTAAACCAATTAACTGTCTGGAAATCGAAAATAATTTTTGTTATTTCAAAAATTAATCAAACATATTCAGTTTTTTTTGTAATAACTAACGGGCGGAAATATTATATTTTTCAATTGCGTGCGATGGGAGAAGTGCATACCATTTCCATTACCTCCAAATTAGTTATTTTTTACTCGCATGCGAACGACTCGAAGCAATGCACTTTGCAAGCACTTGGAAAATATAAATTCTACCTCTCTATAGTAATAATAATATCAAAATGATGCTTCAAAGATAATTGAATTGAAATAAACTAATTAAAATTATTTAAAAAATGAATCAAACATTACTTTAGGGCAATAAACTTAAACATCTTCGTGTCATCTTAAATAAAACTAATCAATTTGTCAAGTACCTATTAAGTCGTAAGTTACAGTTGTATAAAACCCCTATTCGAATCTTCGTATGTTCCCCTTGAGCCTTGTTATCAGTTTTCGCCCTTAACTCACTAATAGGACGAGGAGATACTTACTCCCGAAAAACATGGGGGTTGTGATGATTTAATCGGGCGTGTATAGCAATTTATTAGCTTCGGAATCCCATTGCTGAATCGGAACGGATTCGCTCGCCGGTAATTGGATGTTGACTTGGCTTTACAATTGAATAAAAAAAAAGGGATTGAGATGACCTCGTGTTATTAATAGAAATAAAATCGATACTTTAATGACAATAAAACGCGGTAGGTATTACCCACGAACAAAATATTAATCGTGAGGGTGAGGTAATGAAAAATTAAAATAAAGATTAAAGGAAATGCTTCGCTAATTATTATCAAATCGAAGATTTCGTGAATCCCCCAAATACACCTAATATTTTTATTTTCAGGACGAAGGATGGAAATTGAACAGGACGAACTACTACCAAGAAGGCTGGTTAGCAACGGGCAACGTAAGGGGTATTGTGGGTGTTACGTTCACGACGAGCCATTGCAAGAAAAACGTCGATTTTCCTTTAAGAACGAATTATAATTTGAGAGGGCATCGATCGGAGGTGGGTTGTACTAATCATGTTCCCACTCGTTTATGTAAATAAAACACCGTTGACATTCATCATTTGCGATGGTCCTATAAATACATAAGTAGGAAAGGTATTTTAAGAAGGGCAAGCGCAAGGAAGGGAAAACAATTTAAAATAAATAAAAGAATACATATATTTTGACATGACCTATATTGTTGTTATACAGTCTAAAAGGTTTTAATATACTACTACTACTACATTTAACGAAAATGATTAAGTACATACAGACTGTTTCATTGAATATTGAAAAAAGGAGGAAACCCAACAGAAAAGACTACAGTTTAAATAAGGGCGTTGTTGCTAAGTATTTAAATTAAATAGGCACTAAATTTTGGGTCTATTTAATTTAAAAAAATTCATAAATTGTGTACGTTACAGGTGATTATGGTAAAGTGGAACGAACCTTATCAAAAATTGGCGTCCTGCGATAGCTCAGGTATAATATTCGTTTGGATCAAATACGAAGGGCGATGGTCAATCGAATTGATCAACGATCGAAATACGTTGGTGACCCATTTCTCTTGGTCGCATGACGGCCGAATGGCTCTCATCTGCTATCAGGTGAGCGCAGCAAAAAATTGGTTGAAGAGAATCAACTAAATTTAGTACTCGATTAAAGGATGGATTCGTTTTGGTTGGATCTGTGGCGGGCCAAAGATATTGGTCGTCGATGCTGGATTTAGAAGCGACCATAACTTGTGGTATATGGACGCCGGACGACCAGCAAGTTTACTTCGGCACCACTTCCGGACAAATAATAGTGATGGACGTCCACGGGGCCATGGTATCACAAGTGCAACTTAGTTCGGATGTTGGTATATCCTCGATGGCCTGGTCGTGCGAGAAGTTCAAGATGGAAGAGGGCGACGACAGCGACCCAGGGGTAACAAACGCAGGTGAGCCGGATAATATAATCCACCCCCCCTTAAAGAAAAGGTAATGCCACTTGGACATTACAGCCGAGCGAAAATTCGTGCTTGCCGTTAGTCTTCAGAATGGGTACATTTTCCTTTTGAAAACGTTCGATGATGTGTCGCCTATTCAAATCGATACGGGACTTCAAGGTCCTGTCTGCATGGAATGGAGTAACTCCAGGGAACTATTGGCAATCGCCGGTGTTACTCTGGAAAGTCGAAGTATAAGTTCGCAAACTGAAACTACAAGCATGCTGAAATTTTACAACGAAAAGGGTGTATTGTTGTATTCCACTGTGATTCCGTTCACTCAAGTAAGTACCTACAGGGGAAATTAACTAGATTCTTTTCTTTCGTAACTTTTTGCAGGCACCCATATCAGCTTTGACTTGGGGTCACAACGACAAGCGTCTCTTTCTAGCAACAGGTACACAGATTCATATAGCGTGGATATCGAGGCGAATAGCAACCCTACAACTTTTATGCAGGCTAAAAATTCACGGCACCATCCATCACGAATCTCGGTTATCCGCTTTGCCTCTTCCGCCCAGATTACGAAACCTTATCGGAAACTTATTTGCTCAAACTATAAGGGTAAGTAGTAACCGTACCATAAATAGCTTAAAATCGTCAATTTACTACAAAATCTCTCATCTTTACTCGTCACACTTTAACCAGCCCCGATTTCTAATTTATGAACCATCAGAAAAAGCACTAAATCCCCTAACAAAATTATATAATTTTATTTTCCACCAAGTGATTCAACCATGAAATTGTGAAGCACCGAGATAAATCTCAACTACTAGATTGTGAACTGGTGCTTTTTCTGGTGGTTCAAAAATTACTAATTGGGGATGGTTAAAGTGTAGATGAGTAAAATGGGTGGTTTTGTAGTAAAATTGTGGTCCAAAACCACAAAAAATAGCAAAGTAATGAAGCCAAAAAACCAACACCTCTTTCTTTTAGTGTTGCGTGCCGGAGCCGAGCGCCCTTCGAGATTTCGTATCGCGCCCCCCCGTTGGTTCAGTCAGATTGCACTGCACGATGATACGCCACGATGAAGATAACAACCATATATCTTCAGGAACGTGCTACACTTTATATTTAGAATATTTAGGTGGACTAGTGCCTTTGCTGAAGGGGAAAAGGACGAGCAAGATTCGGCCGGAATTCGTTATCTTCGATCCACAAGTCGAAGGTTACTTTAACTTTTTAATCTCATTTGATACTTGAGACTTTAAAACAACGTCTTCAATTTAACGTTTTAAAACATCCACTTTTATTTACAGAACGATTACTCCAAACGTTTTTATTACTTTTGCAGAATTTAATTTAAATTTTCAATGGTCCCCCGATTCAAAAAGTTCAGGTTCGTCCAGTCAATCAACGAGCGGTGGTAATTTGGCCAGCGACTCTTCGGATAGCGATCGCGAAGAGGGGTGCACCAGTTCGCCTCGAATGCAACGAAGAAGAAAAAAGAGAAACAAGTCGCAGCAATCGCACACGCCACACTCTGAAAAGCATTCGGGTCAAAGTTCAGGCGATGCGGAAACGGAAGATCTATCTTACGTGGACACGCTCCCTGAGGTAAGAAAAGAAACAACCTCGTTCCCTTGAGCCCCCCCCCCTAAAAATCGACGTATTTCAGCACGTCCGCTTGGTCGAAGTAACATCGAACATTTGGGGAACTAAGTTCAAAATACACGGACTGGTAAACTCGGTCCCTGCGAATCTGGGGCAAGTGACGTACAAGACGTCTTTGCTTCACCTTCAACCTCGCCAAATGACTTTGGTTATGACGGAATTAAGAGATGACTTTCCGGTCGTACCCGACCCCAATTTCAATCCAAATTTATTCTCGGAAGACGAAGAAGACGTAAGTCAACCGGAAGAGAAAGCGCGTTTGCAAAGAGCCTCTCTAGACAACAGTCCACCGATAGCACCCATGTCTCCCAGAGGGAATAGATTTAATAGACCGAAATCAAATCAGTATCTAACCCCGGAATCTAACTCCAGGAACGTCCCTGTCTTGGCGAAAGCCGAGTCGTACGAAGATGAGTTTCCGTACGTGGAACTCACCGAGGTAGTTAGTTTCTGCGATCCAATCCGTCCTCATGCTTCAACGGCACCTGTAAATAACCCGCCGAGAACTACCAGTTCTAGTTTCGTGGGGCAGTTCAGCAGGAGCTGCTCGACGAACGCCACAGGTCAAAGACATGCCATATCGCCTTTGTGTTGTGAGGGATCCGTTCCTGCGCTTCAATCGCCGAAAAACGCGGTGGCCCCCAGCGATATTATTTTCGACCGGCCACCAGCACAAACATTAATTTCTTATTCCACCAGCGATTACTCGAATACACCCAACAACATCCAGCAAGTGAAGTCCAATATAATTAACGAGCATAACAGAAACGGCATCGCGCTGACTTTAAACTTAAACAGCGATCAGCAAAAGCCGATTGTCATGAGGAAATTAGATGTGACGATAGAGAATTACAACAAGTTGTGTAATGGCAGTGATTTCAATGCAAGCAATACAATGAACACTAGAAATAACATGACCGATACGTGTAAAAGAAAAGATAAGATCAGGCTCAGTCCAAACAGCCAAGTTGGTGTTGTAAATGGTAACCAAGTAGGCGCAGGAAAGGAGATTTTATTTATTGATGATGAGCAACAAGCAGCGGCTGCTGCTGCCGTTGCCACAGCCGGACCATCCACCAGTATGAAACCCCCTAGTTCCGTTCGAATTCCCGATTCGATGATACGCAGTTGTAGCGTTGGATATCTTGATCTGGTTGATGCCCAAATGGTCCCCAACGACGTTTCTCTCTTGATGCTTCGCAAGGACGCTCCGAAACGCTTAGTTCTCGTCAACAGGAAACACAAACAGAGAAGGGGAAACAGGCGGCAGGCACACGAAAAAGATTCCGGCAACCTCAAATCCCCCAAATTAAAAAACTGTGGAAAATCGAAGAGTTTGGATTCCACCGATATATTTCCGTGCGCCGAGAGCAGCTTGAAGAGTGTGGATAAGAAGGAGGTCATACCAGAGAATAAACCGCACGTTGTAAACCACGAGTCTAACAACGAGAGTAAAAAGGAGACTTCCAGGCTTAGTATTTTTGGTGCACGGTCACCACTGGCGAAGCGGAAAGTTCCAGAAAACGAAAAGCCAGCGAACGTACCCGCTGAGAAAGCAAAAACGCGAAGCAGAAGTAAACAGAAGAAACAACCAGTGGAAACCACTAGTAGCATGAACAATGCAAAAGCCAGTGTTTCCTTGCACACGCATGCCTTGGCCACCTTGGAAAATTTATTGACGAGATTGAGAGAGGATGACAACAAACGAACCCCTCCGGCATCACCGCGACTACCTCGAAGCTCACCGGCTTCTCCTGCGCTTAGCAAAAAAGGTAAACGAGATGAATTCATGAATTCCCTTCCTCAAGAGTGATCTTCCCTTTTTAGGAAAACGACCGCAATCAGCCTCCCCAATTAGGAAACACATACTATCATCTCCACTGCTGGGAAGAAAGAATCGTAAAAATAAAACGTTGGAAAGTTCAGACGACGAATGCACCGCTTCCGGCGACGAAGTCTTCAACGGAACCAACTACAGAGATTTGGAAACGTTCCAAAAAGCCCAGCTGAGGCAAAAGGTAAACCACATCAATCAAAATGCGCTGCGCTCCACGAAGGGAAACGTGTATTTAGTTGCAGTTAAAACGTGGAAAGATCGAACCCAACGGCAACAACTGCAACAGTCATCCGGTCCAACAAAGACGAGAATTCGTCATGCATAACAAAGCCCCAATGTGGAACGAAAACAGTCAGGTGTACCAGTTGGATTTTGGTGGAAGGGTCACGCAGGAGTCAGCCAAGAATTTCCAAATTGAGTTCCGAGGAAAACAGGTGAGTCGCCTCCTCCCGTCCCCCTAAAACGGCTAAACGTCCTAAATTTTCTTTTACAGGTGATGCAATTTGGACGTATCGACGGTAACGCGTACACCCTCGATTTTCAGTACCCTTTCTCGGCCCTCCAAGCGTTCGCCGTCGCTTTAGCAAATGTTACGCAACGACTCAAGTAATACAAAGTTACATATCCAAAATTAATATCTAGTGCCGCAAGTGCAGGGAAAAGAACATTGCAAACGGTGCCAACCTCAGCATCTAGTTTAAAGAAAAAAAAACTTGTTTCTCGCAAGACAAACACTACAAAAAACAAAACGAAACATTTTAATGAAATGTCCATTTTATATGCATGTAGGTACATCTTATTTTGATAATATGGTTTGTGAGCACGTAGGCACTTTTTAGGCTGTTGCAAATAATTATTTTTGCTCGTGACGTGCAGAAGTAATGGAAGATATATTTAAACGATTAAATTAAAAATCTAATGAGGAGGAATGTGGAGTAAATTTGCCCCGATTCTTGTTGCGTTCGAAAACTAACTACATCCTCCAGGCGTGTATCACATCTTTCTTACTCACGGTTTTTAACGTATTTTGCATCTCGCTCGTATTTCAAGAGGACTTGTATTTACATTACAACGGACGTCACCTTTAATTAGGGTATGAAAAGTGTGTTCGTTGTCATGGGGATAATGTAAACACAAGACTTCTTCAAACAGTTGAGCGAGATGCAAAATAAGTTAAAAATCGTGAGTGAGAAAGATGCGCGATACACGCCCAAGATGCGCTGGAAGGGCAATTCTGGAACGCAGCCTTTTATACAGGGTGTCAGGGACTCTAGTGCAATAACTTCACAGGGTGTTAGCTTAGGTCAAAATAATTAAAAAATGTTGTATGACATGGTGTTCTAAATGTAACCGTTTTCGAGAGAATTTCAAAAAAAGAAAGTGCGAGCATCCTAAGTACATAATAGGTTTGTTCGTTTGTCTACACCAGTGCACACCCTGTGCCCTAGTGCAGAAAAATGCGTTCGTTTGTCACAGTGCAAGTGCACTGATCGCGTTCGTTTGTCCAGTGCAATCTGTTCCAAGTTACTCTAGACTGCACTTTCTTGCTCGGTGTTTAATGTGCGAACAAGAAAGTGCAGTATATCCTAACCTGAAAAATCTCACTTCTAATGGCCGATGTTTATCCTAAGGTTATCTGTCAGTTGGAATGTGACGTACAGTTGAATGTACACATTCTAACTGACAGATAAATTAAATTTAGGTCTTGATATACAAATAACCATTAATATAAAAATAGTTCACACAAAAAATATTATAAGTACTCACTTTCGCGTGATTTTAAAATGGTTAACAGGATCATCATCTCTCACCGTACAGTTATAATTATAAGGTCCGTTCCATTCGTCAGGATTCCGAATTCTGAACCGTTCAAAATCTTACTGAGCATGAGCAGTACACAAAATTGGATATAAATTTCAACTGCACATGATCTGAACGGTTCAGAGCTTAAAATTCTGTCAAATTCGTTTTTGTAGGATCCATTATTTTATGCTCTTACTTGGATGAAAGCAAGGTTAATTGCACTGATCATCTGTCACGCATGTTTAAATTGCGTTCGTTTGTCTCTAAAGTTTTTTCTGCACGAAACTACACTGCACATCACGTGACGTTGTGCCATACTACACCTAACTGTTTTCAGTGTAACTTCGTGCAGTACAAACGAACAAACCTAATGTTTGCATTGGGAACGAACCAAAGCCCGACATTTTTTAATGCTTTTATTACTATAAATTGCCGCGCATGCAGCTTGTCACGGTCAATATCACCTGTCATAAAAAAATCGTGTTTTGTGTTCGTTTGTAAACATTTCGTAACAATCGGTTGGGTTAAGAGATGTCGAAGTACATTTAGGTGTTAGGTCCAAAGAAACGACTCATTTCACTTTTTTCATTTGATTTTTTTTCTATCCGCTTCAGAAGTCGAAGAAAATCTTAATAAATTTGACTTCATGTTAGTGTAGTTCTTCACTGATTACAGTTGTCGTCTGATAATTATAATGAGTGTACAGTCGGTTTAATTTGCTTAATGTTTGGTTGCGTGCGTTTTTAGGAAACTCATACTCCATATTGTCGCGTTAAAGAAATTTGTGGGTATAAATATGGTAATAAACTACGCAAGTGTCTTTTATTTAAATTTAATTTAATTTAATCTTATTTAGTCTTTTTAAATTATACTTGATCTATCCTGAATTACTTAACGTTAATCACTTAACTTTAAAGTTTATGGTTCTAAATTTAATTACTTAACTTTACTTAGGGGAGGGTCTGGCTCGTAGAGTCACTCGCTTGGCTTTTCCCACGCACTTCTAATTTACTAATCACTATCCGACACTTAATTAATACTACCTTCACTGCTTAATTACCACACTTTCATAGCTACATTTTTACTGCTTGACTATCTATCTTCTTGACTCTCGATGCTCTTTATTATCTATCTATGCTACCTGCGGGTTGGTCTCTTATCTTTTATACATTTCTAAATCTACGTCACAATCGGTTCTTTTGTCCTGGTGGCTGGGGTTCGGTCCAAGGTACAAAGTTCTCAAGGTGTCAGCATCAATTAACCCTTGCCAAATTTGTTTCTTACAAACGTTCTAATTGCCTCAATCTTAATGGGCACATGTAAATATACACGCTTACATTCCGCAGAGCTTGCATAATGAAATGGGAGCATGCGTAACGCGGCTGTCTTACTAATTGTCAATGGGTGCTGGTCCTGCATAATTTTGAAATGCACACAAATGCAATAATTACGAAACGAATTTTAATTTACTTATTTTCCCAGATAATGACATCGTGACAATATCAAACTCGTTAAAGTTTATATTTTTCATAACCTTCAATTAATGGCGTCGGTATTTCCTCTGCTATTTTAATGTAGTAAGAAAAATAATCCAACGCAGTTGTGAAATCAGATCACTTCACACTTTTCACTTGATTGTTCTTTTCTATTCGCTTCAGAACACGAAAGAAATCTTAATAAATTCGGTTAATAAATGGCGTTTCAAACAACATTGGTTTTGTTTTAATCTGATACCTAGTTTCAATTTAAAAAAAAAACAATCAAAGTCAAAAATATGAAGTGGGTCGATTTCTTTGCAAGTAAGTGTAGTTCGTCATTGAAGACAGTTGACGTCTGATAATTATCGTGTGTGTACATACAGTTTAATTTGTTTAATGTTTAGTTACGTAGTTTTTAGGAAACTCATACTCCATTTCAATCGCGTTGAATTTTATACTTTTCATAAAATTCAATCAATGCCGACAGTGTTTCCTTTGCGGTTGTAAAATCAGATCACTTCACACTTTTGACTTGATAGTAAATTGAGATATATAAAAAAAGATAAATTGAACTTTGTGTTAAAGATTATTAAATGGTCTTTCAAGCAACATAGGTTTTGTTTTAACCTGATATCTAATTTCAATAAAAACAAAACAATCAAAGTCAGTGGCGTAGATAGAAACTTGTTTCGGGGGGGGGGGGGAACAAAAAATCTAACGAGTACGGACTACTTAACATTTTATTTATGAAATGTAAAACGGCGAACAAAAAACAACGTCATATGAAAAACTTTAGTATGAAATACGCAGAACATAATATTTTAGAACAATTTTGAGGGGGGTTCGCCCCCCTTATATACACCTCTGATCAATGTCGAAAATGTGAAGTGGTCAATTTCTTTGCATGAAAGTAAAATTGAAAGCCAGTTCACCTCTGATAATTATTGTGTGCGTATAAACAGTTTAATTTGTTTAATGTTTAGTGACGTGCGTTTTTAGCAAACTCATACTCCATTGCAATCTCTTTAAAGCTTACATGTAGAGTTCATTTCATAAAACTCAATCAATGACAACGTCATCAGTACTTCCTTTGCTATTAAAGTAGTAAAAAAAATATGTGTTGCTGCGTTCAATTTAATCTTGAGATTAAAATTATAAAAGAAGATAAAGTTAAAGCCTTGCTGAAACAATTGTCTACTTCAACAAATTAGATCGATTTGTTATTTTATGATAATTATTTAAAATATTAAATTTTTGTTGCGTTGTTGAAACACTGACCTATTGCCCCGATCATGTAACAAGACATCTTTACTGCCTACGTATAAATATTAGGCAAGGTCAATGGAATTACGTTGCCATCAAGTTTCCAGAAAATGTTTTTCTTCATAACTCGAAAACGGTTAGAATTAGGACACCGAATTTATAACATTTTTTCATTGTTTTGATCCAAGCTATCACCGTGTGAAATTATTGCAGTCGAGTCCCAGACACCCTGTATAGACTGCTGATAATTTAAAGAAAAATCACATTTTGGCACCAAAAACTTAAGATCAATTATCATTATGAAACGTTTGAAATTAAATTACATTTAAAAAAAAACATTACTTTGCAAGGTTTAAATTATTTTTTACTGTTGTTTATTTAGTGATTGATCCTTGTTCAGTGAAAAAAATAAAGTAAAATAGTCTCCTAAGCAGCACAAAAGGACAACATATTTTACCCCTATACACGAAGGAAAAATAATGCCATAAAATCAGAGTTCTTAATTAATTACGTCTTAGTTTCAAATTTATCTTCCATTGTATCTGCAATTTGTTTTCATATTGTTGTTAAATATAATTCTGAGATGACATACATTACAGTTGGAAATCATATTGACGTGTTGATGTTCTTTTTCCATCATAATTTCTTTGCAATAAATTTCATAATTTAGACCAACAAATTTATTTGTATTTTCTTCATTTCGTTTGTTCTTGGTTTTCGTTTTTTCAATTTATTTAGATTTACTGAAATAACAAGTAGATAAATCGAGCAAATAATAAACGTAATAAATTGTAATCTAAGCACCTCAGAATACTTAATGTACAGGTGGTTCACAGCTTTGTGGGATAAAATAATAATAATAGTAAAAAAATAGTACAATTTTCTGTTATGTTTATATTAATTTTTCATTAACTACTTTTATGTCCTACTTAATTACATACGTATATCATACGTGAGCAGTCTTGTGGCTTGGAGAATGAATCATATGCATGACAATAGCAAAGGTTTAGTAATATCCTGTATATCCTGTATAAGTTAATGTATAATTTTTTTTCTATACCATTCTACATTATTATCAGACTTCGGACATTTCGCACCGTTGCCATGGCTACGCAATGAATGGGCACTTTTCATTGATCCTCGTAATCCGAAGTCTGATTATTATACCCTGTGATCAACAATAATTGAATGTGCCGCTCTACCATATTTTTTTAATTATCAGCACGGCGCGCGGCGTTACGTAGAAATAATTATTGATATCCCTATAGATAGTAAATAGCTGTTGCGGAATGAAAGATTGATAACATTTCAGAAATATTTCAGATGCAGACCATCAACCATTGTTGATCACGGTGTATATTAGGTAATTAATATTTATTTCATGAAATTGTGAATCGCTTTCAGTTTCCCTTAAAAATTATGTATTTCTATCCACTTCGATTTGCGTTGCTATCAACTTACGAAAAAGAAAACCATAATAATAATACCCACTGCCTATTTGCTTATTTTGTTTTCGTTACTAGCTCTAAGTGTGTTAAATCTTTGAGAAAATATTCGAATTGAGAACGTTTCATTTCACTGAATGAATATTTTTGCTTTACGTGTATAGATTTGCTAATAGTATAACGCACACTTATGCTTACGAAAATGGGTTTCCCTGAAACATCGCCTGTATTGTTCCCACATACATGTGTATATTTTTTTAAAATAATACGTAATATCTACAAAGAATCCATCAAATTATCGCTAGATACTAAACCGTCCGTACTTTAAGTAGATTTCAAGTATGAACGTACGATATCCTTTGTCAAATCAAATCAAACAACGTTTATTGTGCATTACACCCAGTACAACATTTCACAAAAATTTTTAACAGACGGTTAATATAGTGTTTATAACAAAACAAACAGAAATAGATTAATTATTTTAAATTATAGTCTCTGTAACAAATAATTATTTTTTTTTATCTTAACAAAATCTTTGAAGCTACAAATCAAACGACGAAAAAAATAGCAGTTAACAATTTTTGGTGATGCTGCAGATCACAATGAAACAAAATGTCAATGTCAATTGTTAGTAGAAAATAGTTATGAATCATTGAATTTGTGAAATATTCACGATAGGCATTAATAAAAAAAAAGTTAATCGGACAAAACCCTTGTTTCAGCTGATTGTGAGAGGTTTAGAATCTACTTAAAAAAATTACCCAGTCCCCAATCTACTAAACTTTCTGAAATATTGTAATTAGAGTATTTGTTTCTCTCTTTAAATTACGTACATCAAAAAAAAAATCTCTGCCTTCGAATTTCTAACTTTCGCAGAAAGTACTTGTTGAAATTACTTCGTTCGTCAGATTGTACGTGGTGCGTTTATTGCTTTTATTAAATACTGTTATTTGTTGACGTGCATAACTTTGTGTGTGTTTTTGTTTTAATCGAACACAAATGGAATGTTAATTGGTTTGTTAAAAATGTAATAAATTCCTTTACCACTGTAATTAATGTTCGTGTTATTATATTTGTATACTACATATTATATAAATGTGCTATGTGCAGAAATACAGTGCTTTTTACTTAGTTCTTATTTCACTTTCTAAACACCAACAAGAAACTTATTCATCGCAAATAAAAAAATAGATAAGTGTCATGAATCGCCCCATATACTGTTTACATACTGATTGTTTCACTGAAACTTGAAAACAGGCGGAGACAAGACAGAACAATGTTATGAAATAGACGTTGTTTGCCAGCAAACCTATGCCAGCTTTTTGCTTGCAAGCTGAAAAATTAAGACGTGTGCATAAGAAATGTATATACCTACTTGTACAGGGTGGATCAATTTCGATGCCTCTTATGGGCATCTCTGTAACTATAAGAAATAGAAAAAAAACCAGTGGCCAAGTCTCGATCTCTTTTTTAGAGATAAAGACTAAACAAAAATTGGCTATCTTCTTTTGTTTTCGAGTTATAGGCAAAAATTGACATTTTCGACTTTTCGTCAATCGCGCATATCTCGTTTATTTTTACAGATATTAAAAAACTGTTTTGACATTATTGGGACACTTTTTTGAATACAATTTAGTGGTGTAGTTGATTTCTTGATGAGAGTTTTTTTCTATCTCTTATAGTTACAGAGATGCCCATAAGAGACATCGAAATTGATCCATCCTGTACATTTTCAACTTAAAATGAAATAAGCGGTATGTGAAGATTATTAATATTCAAAATAAATTGAATAGAAGGAATTTAAATTGAAAGAAAAACAAAAACAAAAGTAAATACAGAGAACGTAAAGAAAATGTACAGTCAGAATTAAAAGTAATGTCTCCCAAATAAAAGTTAAATTGTGCTGACCACTATAATGAGTAGGCGGACAAACGGACAAGCATGCGTCGAATTCTTGTCGATATTTACTTGTCTTGGGTAAAACCACGCATTTACATTTTATTGGGGAGATATTTAATTTTAATTCTAACAAAACCTACCTGTACAGGGTTACAGTTAATTAAAGATCCGCCATGGGAATCACGTAAATTATAAGACGCTTAAATTACAAAAAAAGTTGCAGAATTTTGGGGTCTATAAATATTTGTAAAAAATTCATTTTTGAAATATCTTCAAAAAACTGAAATATGCCTCTCACATCATAAACTTAATTTAAATTTTTTATTTTTATATATGTACATTCGTTCATTTCTTAATTAAGAGTTCTCATTTCCATTGATAGTTATTCGTTTTCTTTGTTGCATAAATTTTTAATATAATGCCGGTTTTACACAGTCAAAGAAATTGATTGATTTATTTGCAAATTTATTCATGAAGAAATCGTTGAATTTATTACAAATGTCACTTTGTATTACACAGTCTAACTTTTTATTGTCGTCTTTCAGTTAATCCCAACTGCAAAGCTGGTTCTAATTTGGCAATTTATTCATGAATTTATTGTCGTCGATTTATTTACGACGATTTTATGTATTACACGCATGACTAAATTCAAGGACAAAAAATCCATCAATTTCTTTGACTGTGTAGAACGGGCATAACAGTTATAAATATTTAAAAAGTTTTATTTGAAATACTTTCAATTTGGATTTGGAGAAAGCCAAGGATATCACAGTAAGTAAAGGAAAGGTTAATTTATTAAAAGATATATTTTGAATTTCAGAGAAGTATTTGACAAATACACTTGACATTCGAAAAAAAGCTGTCACAAACGTCATTTAACTTTAATCATCGATATAATCATTCCTATACCCTCAACACATGTAACCATGGTAACGTTTACTTTTAACGGATGATTAAATTTAAGTAACGTTTGTGAAATCCGCTATGAATCAATTAATGAATGGTTATTTAAAAACGATTTGCAAGGATCGTGTGGTTAAGGCATTTAGGGCCGTTTTCATAATAGAACTTTAAATTTAAAGCGACTTTAACCTATAAAAACACATTAGTTTTCCTATGCTTAAAGTGACTTTAAATTAAAGTCTCCTTTAGTACTATTATGAAAACAGCCCTTAGGGCCGTTTTCATAATAGAGCTAAAGAAGACTTTAATTTAATGTCACTTTAAGAATAAGAAAACTAATGCGTTTTTATAGGTTAAAGGGCCGTTTTCATAATAGAGCTAAAGGAGACTTTAATTTAAAGTCACTTTAAGCATAGGAAAACTAATGTATTTTTATAGGTTAAAGTCACTTTAAATTTAAAGTTCTATTATGAAAACGGCCCTGTCACTTTAAATTTAATGTTCTATTATGAAAATGGCCCTAAAATCCATTGAACAAATTTTTATAAAACAATTTTTTTTTAATTTCAATCAAAGAATATTTTGGCGACGATTTGCAAGGATCAAGGTATTTAAACCGATAGAAGGAAACCATAAATTTAATTAGAAAATATTCAATTAATGAATAAAGTGTGGACGATTCGCATAGATCGTAAACAATTTATTTAAATCTATTGATATTTTCAAAAATACACATACACTAAGAAAAAAAAAAGATTAGACTTTCTTAATTAAAAGAATCTACAATCCTGTGACAAGCCATATCAAGCCAAATTATATAAAATAAAAAAGTAAATATTTCAAAATTACTGAAGTGGAATATTTATATACAATACAGTAAAAACAAAACACTACACAATAAAAATTGGCTTCCAACGTGGGGTCACCAGTGTAAAAACAGTAGATATAAAAAATGACGCCCAACGTGGGCCACAACTGTAAAACCACACTATGTGATACGACGCATTACTAAGAAATATAATCAGAAGATTTTTAATCTATAGTAGACGGACAATTACAAATATTAAAAATTTTAGTTCTTATTTATTACTACCATATGTCCAAATAAATTTTTGATAAAGGTAGGCCATGGAAGACAAAACGTTTGCCCCAGATTACTACAGCAATTTATTAATTTACTTGACGATTTATGAATTGACAACTTGCTGTCCAATTACAATTACTGAAACCCTTTCCTACTAAATTATAATTTATTATTTACATTAAATTGTTGTCTAGTTCTTGAGTAGTTAAGTAATATCGAAGTTTAATTTACACTTTTACATGTCGCTAATCTCAAAAATTATTTGATGTTGTAGGTTACGACATACGTTTACACTTCCATGGCCTACCTATATCAAAAATTTATTTGGACGCATGGTACCATTAAATTAACAGAGATCTTATTAAATTATATTTACATAAAAAATGTTATTTTCTGAAAATAGTTCTTAGAAATTTAATATTTTGTTTTAATACAAAAGCGTAAGTGTGTCATATCGTCGCATTCACATTTTATTTTTGTATCACATGGTAATCAGTGATCAATATATAGAGTAGGCGTTGGAGTTTAAATGCACGTCTTGGATAACAACTTAATAATACTAATTGTCAATCATTTGTGACATAAATAACACGCCGGAAATGTTGTTCAACCTTATAGGCGTTTGATTTTAAGATCGAAGCGCTACCGTGGACAAATCTGAACCTCTGTAAGCTACACGGAATTTTTGTAATGCACGTGTTTAAGTGCGTACTAATACAAATACACAAGTTGATTTAATGTGAATGTCACATATAACACAATCCTGATACATCATACACTCAGGATCGACGCCAAAACACGATTTGTTGTGTAGCATACAAGGGTTTGTTCAGTTGACACCAGGTGGCGAACGCTTAGCTGCAAACTCCAAGTCACGTGGGGTTCAAGAGAAAAGTATTTTGATGTAAGCAGTGGTCATTTTACGCATCTGCTTTAATTTTTTAAAAGTAAAATGTTTTTCTTGCTTTGAATGTCTTAATTTCCAAATAAGGAACAATTGTTCCTTATACCTATACTGTGGCTAGGTTCAAATAGAAACGTCAAAAGTGACAGAAGGAACGCTCGATGAACTAAATGCACACATGCATGTTTGTTTGCATCATGGCCTTCTAAATCAAAAGCGAGTTCTAACTGGCCTGGGCGTTTTGAAAAATTTACATTAAATTTTTGTGCTTGAGAAAACGCCAAAAGTCGACACTTTGGCGCTGGTTATGGGGCACTGACAGCAATGAGTGAAGTGCACTGTCATTAGTGTCAATCAAAGTGAGTTCACGCAAAATTAATTAATATTGTAATTACCGTAATACAAGATAATTTATGTGGTATTAATTTTATAGATTCATGCACAAATCATTTGATCTCATCGGAGTGAAGTACGCTTGCGCAATAAGGAAAGACTGGCACTTTAAAAAGCTTTTGTGTTATGAATAGGTAATTACAAGTTACATAAAAGAGTTTCGACTTTCGATAATGTAAAACGTGTTAAAAAAGGCGTTGATAATTACGCACAATGAGAAAAAAAAACTTTATTATACATGTTGTAATTACCACAGAAATTCTGAGTATATGCAGCTTTATATGCAGGTAAGATTTTCATCTAAAACCGTAATAATTTAATGCTATCTTAAGTTGTCGAAATTGAACATAAATATTCCACCTTATTCCAACGTAAATAATATCCAGTATGCTCAAATTTTTACAGCAATAACATTAAATGTTCTTACACGAACTCATCTACCATTCACATGTGACAGAACTGTCAAGATTTTAGGTTAAGAAAGCGCCCTGTAAGCAGTGCTTGGCGGAGCACGCCTGAACTGCACTTTTGCGCAGGCCAGATAGAACTCGCTTTTCATTTAGAAGGCCATGGTTTGCATCGTCAACTCTAATTCATTTTTCATTTGATCACTTCTTATTATATGTATAAAGATAGCGCCCATAAGAGAAAAAACAATTGATATAGCGTTTTCAATTGACCGAATTACCGAATTTCGTGACTCTCTACCTTAATACAGTCTTTCTCTATTGCTTTTCCCCTTTTATCAAATGTATTTCCTAATTTGTCAAATGACTTTCCATTCCGTTCAAAGTACAGTAGGCCTGCGGATTGGAAAGTCATTTGACAAATTCGGAAACATAATTGACAAAAAGGGAAAACCAAAAGAAAAAGACTGTAAATAAACAAAATATTCAAGATTTTCGAAATTGAAAAATTTCAATTTTTTTTAAAAGACATTTCAGGAATGAATGAAGACAGAAGAGATTATTATTATTATTATTATTATTATTATTATTATTATTATTTTTCTTTTTTACAAATTTTTGTTGACAACCAAAGTAGCACAACTTTTTGTGTAATTTAACCGTCTTTACATTTCTTACAGTTTACGAGATCCGATATGGTGTCCTTTATTTAGTTGTAACCTGTATACATAGAATCTTTAAGAGAAAAATGGATTTCCAAGGGTGTTTATACCATTGAGTTGTGAATTGAAAATAAATTTCTTGGAAACAGCTCGACTGTATAAAAAGTATAATAAATATTAATATAATAAATAATATATAAATAAACGACAATCAATTTTCGTTCTATGAAATACATCATCGATGGTAATTTTTTAACTAGTAGAATTATAGCCTGCTCATCTTTAATCAGTTGCAAATTCATTAATAGAAAGAATTTTTTTCATATTTAACTTTTTTTAATTTTAAAAATTTGTATGTTCTAGAAATTTAAATATGGCGCGCTTTTCCTGATGCTTGATTGGTAGATTAATAAAATTGAGCTTATTTTCCTATAAGAACGATAGATGTCACCAGCATGAAATTCGAAACGTTCGAAACTTACCTATCGGCTATTGGCCGTCGTTCATGTAAACATTTTTTTTTCTTAAGAACTAATAACATAACCACACCATGGTTGGCATTACCATTAAAACCTAGTGAAAAAAAATGTGTTCTTCACCTTGACGGTAACATAAGTTTCGTTTGTGAAAATGTACTCATTATGGTTGTACATTACGTTCATTTTCCGACCGATAATCAAATGGTTCCTGCGTAAAACGACCGGGCTTTGTGAACTGCAACGTGTTTGTTACGGGGAAATAAGCGGGGCTCCGAGAATAAGAGCCGTGGAAAGGTCTCTGAGTCTATCGCGTTCCCCACAAATAAAA
The DNA here is from genome assembly GCA_033060865.1 of Dorcus hopei. NCBI lineage: Eukaryota > Metazoa > Arthropoda > Insecta > Coleoptera > Lucanidae > Dorcus > Dorcus hopei. The sequence goes on from CM065425.1 coordinate 12,257,894, forward strand.
CAGCTAGTGATTAATTTGAACAACTTAAGTGATAACCGGCGGATCACTGGGGCCAACGAACGCGAGATCTTGCGCGGAGCAGTTAACACGATCTTATTGGTCAAGCAAATAAACCCGAAGATTCATTTTCAGTTCGTCAAAAGCTTCAGCAAATGCGTCGAACAGATTTGGGGTTACCGTCAGTTAGTGGCCGACGTCGAGGTTCTCAGGAGAATACCCTACGACGCCGATAACATCGAACACGAGCACAAACTATTCGAATTGTGGGAGAAACTAATGCCCAACGAATCTCTAGAATCGAGGATTACGAAGCAATGGCAAGACATCGGATTCCAAGGTGACGACCCGAAGACCGACTTCCGAGGCATGGGGTTACTGGGACTGGAAAATTTGCTGTTCTTCGCGACCGAGTACAAAGGTGCCGCGTTACATGTGCTTGCCCATTCACATCATCCGGTGTACGGGTATGCTTTCGCAATAGTCGGGATAAATTTGACTTCGATGGCTTGGAACTTATTAAAAAGCGGCGAAGCCAAAACATATGTTTATAATGTCTCGAAGAGTTTACCCAACATACATCTCTTTCATCAGTTTTATAGTTACTTGTTTTATGAGTTCGACCGTTACTGGATCGAATGCAAGCCTAAAAATATCATGGAATTTTCAAACATACGAGAACGATTCGAGCATAACATCAAGCTTAGTTTACAAGATCCCGCCTCGGTTTTTCGAATTAATATATCTGTTGATACGGTTTAACATGAAGTAGATAAAAAAATTTTAATTGTATTTGAAACGGCCATTTTTTTTTATAAATGTGAATGTGATATGCTTTAAGCACCAAAGGTCATACAGGGTAATTAAATCTTTAAAATTGTAAAAGGGATGGTTTAATTAGAAAGAATTTTTACCATACTTTTTCAATTTAACCAAATCTTTTACTTTTACGATTTATAAACTCTGTAATGAGCTTGTAATTTAGCAGCAGTCACAATGATGATCTTTATTCTTTTAAATGGGCAATATATCTGAATCTTTGCTTTACAACAGATACGAATTAGGCATTGGTTTTATACAACTTTTCTTTCATTTAACCGAATCTCTATCTCTTATGGTTTAGGAGTTATCGCTTCAGTGCACTCATTTTGAATAAGACACTTATTTTTGTAGTTACCCCATTTACTGGAACCCTATGATCTTTCTCATGACTGGATGGCAATATTGCTTGCTAGATCCATCAACCCCCCAAATAATATTTGAATCTCAAATATTGTCACTTGCTTGCCACAATTTAGTGCCACACATTTTGTGTGACCTTCATAACGTACCAACATATTTTAAATATTTTTTTGGAGCTCTGTATTTAGGTTTGTTCTGCACTTACTACACTTTTAACTCCTTTACTCTACTTTTCTCACTCCTACTTACGTTGTATTATATACATCTCACTCTCTCAGGAGCGATTGGTGTAAAAAGTGTAGAAAAGTGCAGAACAAGTTAACAGACTTTTTGCTTGAAAATATTCAGCATTCTAATATGAAGATGTTTTCATAACTTCACAAAAAAAATGTAGTTAATTGAATGAATCTATTATTAGTTAATGTAAAGTGTGGTGCAGTAATATGTAACAATAATTTTTAAGTCATTAAGGATAAATGTAGTAATGAGTCCTTATTTGGAGAATACGTTTTTAAAACCCTATTTTTGTGCATTATTCACTTTTAATAAAAAAAAACGAATCATACTAAACATTTTATTATTTTTAGTATTTTCACTAAAATTTAAATAAAAAAATATTTATATGACGAACACCTGAAACTTCTCAGCCAGAACATTGCTAACATTTAATTAATAATAAAGAATGAAGCTTAATTAAATCTAGCTTAAAATAAACATGACATTTAAATTATTATTTTTTATTGCAAATAAGTACTTAGGTAAAAATAGTATGGATGTTTATGTGATAAGAGCTCATTCCATGATATTATTTAAAAAGAGGAATATGTAAGAAAGGCACAATTTTGTAATTAATATTAGCATTAACACATTAGTTCTTTGAGACGTGGGCCTTAATTTATATGAATTATATTTAAAAAAAAAATAAATGCATTAGTAAAGTTCTTGTTTCAACGTATCACTGTGTTTACTTTTCCTTTTTCTGCTTTGGTTTTTCTTGAGGTTTAGGTTCAACTGCTACTCGCCTCTTGCTTAATAGAGAAACAATGATTCCTACACAAAATGTTCCTAAACCTACCAACCACAACCAGGAATTTTCTTTCAAGTAATTCGCTATGTAAGAAGTTAGGTCATCACTGAAAAACACAATGGTTAATGCAAAAATAAATTCACGGACAAACACAATACATAATAAAAAGTGAACAACAAAAATCAGATTAGAGTAGGCGGCAAGAAAATGTATCTTGTGATTAATTGAATTAATAAACCGTCTTTATTTAATCACAGACATACTTTTCTTTGCAACGCCTACTCTAATCTGATTTTTTTTTGCTCACCATTTATACAATGTATTTTTTTAAAAATGCCATAAAAGTTGGCCATGAAAATTAAAACTCATGTCGTAGCTTGGCATCTAACACATGCCAAATCTGAAAATTTAAAGTAAATGAATGGAGCTAAGACATGAATTTTCTTTTCCACAGCCACCCCTTATGGCATTTTTAAAAAAACACACGTTATGTACTTACAATGGACTTTTAGGAAGTGGAACTCTTTCTGGAGTAACATTCTTATACCAGTCTTGAGCAAATGACACAAAAGATGCCACATCATATTTCTGAATTTCGTATCGGTACATTTTTCCTTGTTTAAACCTGCAAGACAGGTTTGTAAGAAACATATATGGGACGTTCAGTTAGAAATTTACAATATAAATGCTGGCACGTAGAAAACATCAAAACGACGTGCCGTTTTTGCACCGGTAGTTCCACGATTGATCCTCGCTACATTCAGTCTCGATTTTAATTTGGCACCAACAGCTTCTAATCTAGCTTGAAGCCTTTGACAATCTATACAATCATTGTTATAGCTGTAAAAAATATATTAAATTGAGAAAAATAAAAAAAATAATACACTTTTGTAAGAGACTAATCAAGATCAACTTTTCTTCTAATGAACTTTAATTAATTAAAAATGAGAGTCAAAACAATAACATTGCATGTTGCATTTAGGTTTTTTTTATAAGCACTTACAACATGATAAACCAATCACCAGTAGTCGCTCCTGTCGCTGCCTGAGTTAAATGCTCAAATGTATCATCCGTAAGCTCTTTCACGATCGGTTCCTTATTGTCTGTTAATGTGTGCAAAATAACCTCATCGTTTACAGGACCTAAAAGTCTTTGCTTAGGTGTATCTGACGATATATAAATTGTTCAACTTGCCATCGTATAAGAGTGGGACCCCATGCCTGAAAAATACAAGCGCCGGTTCTTTTGTGGGACTATAAAGTCTGGTCATCTGGCTGTTCACTGCTTTCACGACCCACGCGCTTAAGTTGTCGACTAGGTCTTCTCTTAGGCTGAGCAATTCATTCTCCAAGTTATCACATGATTCACAATCTCTTTTCGCTATACCACATTATAGTGTATTATTTATTAAGAAATAATTTTTTGAATAAACGATACTTACAAAAGAGTACTACAACGTACTTTTCTGTTCTGATTAGGCTTAATAATTCATCATCGTTGACTAATTCTAATGCGGCTTTAGTATTCGAGATTGAGGTTAAGGTGACAATCGCTATTAAAAGTATTTTGTAATGCATGTTATTTTAGTGTATTAGAAAGGAATTTTATTTTTATCTTGTGTAATTACGAAGTTAAATTAATATAATTCAACGTTTAACAGCAAGCAAGTAGTCCGGTTCCTGCTTTTGACGTGATCGGATAGGCTTTTAATCTTAGTGCACTTATTTAACTTATATTAGTGCTTCATAATATTTGGTTTACTAAATCGTTCAAAATAATAATCTAATAAGTGACCAGAGACAAGTGAGTAAACTATTTAATTCCGTTTTGCTTGCTTCTTGCATCCCTGCTTGCTTGCTCCATAGTTAACCTAACTTAGTACACGCTGCTGTTTTCGTTTTTGTTAATAAGGTAGATAGTATGATCCATCGCCGGGGACAGTCTCCGGCGGTAGGTATGGAGGATGTCTCTTATTTAACCCCTGTTTTCGTTTCACCAAGCACTCACCAAAAATTACAAGAAGCCATTAATAAATCAACTCAAGATAATGATATGGATATGGAATCTATAATTTCTATCAATGTAATAAATAACTGTTCATCCTCTCCTCGGCCTCCAGTACGGAGCAGTAAAATCAATTTTATGATAGTAAATCCCCTGGCCCCTTTGTAGTATACGTATAATATCAAGACACGGTGTCATCGAAGGCATTGGATCTATCCACCCTATGACCATTGGGAAGATTTTATCTGAAGGGCAACGTAATAGGTATTAAAATATTTTGAGTAAGGGCAGAAATCGTTTGGGAATAACATTCAGCTGCTGCAAGAGTGCAAATAATTTTCTTAACAACAATATTCTCACAAAACATAACCTACATGCCTTCATCCCCAACCACTTGGTGTCATGCCAAGGATTATCAGATCGACACATAAATCTTATCTGAAGAAACGATTCTTAAAAACTTACAATCCTTTCAAAGTTTTGCAAGTTAGCGCTTAAAAGAAAAGCAAACAGAGAAAGAGACTCCTAGTGAATCACCAGAGGTGAATTTATCGGAGGAATATGTACCAACCAATTCCGTGGTAGTCACATTTGAAGGGACCATATTACCTAAAAAATATATTTATACTACACTCCAGTTGAGGTAAGCATATATGAATTTCCTGTTACGCAATGCTTCCGTTTAAACTATGGTCATACCTCCAAGCAATGCAAAGGTAAGGAGAGGTGTCGAATTGCGGTGAACAACATAAGCATACTGATTGTACCATAACAAAATTAGTTTGTGCTAATTGTAAAGGTGAACACAGGGCCACGGATAGGGCCTGTTCACAATATATCAAACAAAAAAATTAAAGAACTAATGGCATATCAAAACTTATCGTGACAGGATGCTGCTAGTCTACTAAAGGAGCCCAATAGAAATTTAATCAATAAACCTCAAGAATTCCTCGCCTTTGATAGATCAACAATAGATGAAACTCCACAAGTGCCTCCGGAACGTTAGACAATATGCCCAGGTCGCTGCTAGTACACTCCCGGTCCTGAGACCATCAGAATCAAGATATATTTCACGTCTAGAGGCATCTCCCAAACGTAAGAAGGTTATTCCGACAAATGGATTCAATATTGAAGAACATAAAGCAACTTGATGTACCAAAATGGAAACTTTTGTCTTCATCATCCCCAGTATTTGCATTTAAACAGTATCCCTTGGTAATAGCCAATTACATGGATTTAATCCTATACCTAAAAAATAACGTGCTGGATCAGTTAAACAAGTTAAAATCCAATTTAAAAGATTCGCTGAAAAATAGTCCATTTATGCCTCCGATATTACAAATGGTAGATTCTCTGACCCAGCTTTTTGGCGACTGCTGCCCAAGATAATCCCAATGTTCTTCTGTCAACAATGCTTAACATACTTCAATGGAACATCCGCTCACCGCAGCAATAGAGAAGATTTATAGTTTATTCTAAGTCATCAGAAAATTCATATATCGCGTGTCTACAGGAAACCTGGTTGAAGCCAGATCAGCTTTGTTACATAAAAGGCTATGAGATTATAAGACAAGACAGATTGGACGGTAAGGAGGATGTTTGGTTCTTATTCAGAAGATATCCCATTCGATGTCATGGAATACACTAATAACAATGAACTCCTTCAAATAGTCCTTTGTGAAACTGGAAAATATATCAATAGGATCCATATATATCGCACCAAACTGCAATACTTTACAATGAGATTGCCAATATACTTGAAACTTGAAGGACCTTATCTGCTATGCGGGATTTTAATGCACTTCATTACAGTTGGGGTTGTTTACCAATAACAATAACCGAGGCAATATGTTAGCCTCAATTATAGAGAATTTTTCACTAAACATTTTGAACGATGGTTCACCTACTGTTTTGAAACCCTGGTCGACGAGGTAATGCACTGACCTCTCAATATGCTCACTGGAAGTACAGCCCAAAAAGCATTTGGCAACTAGGAGAGGATTGTCACGGCAGCGATCATTTCCATTTTCATTAATCTCCCATCACCCTCAGACCCATACTAACAGGACTAAGAGAACTAAATATAACATAAAACCGGAGATTGGATTAATTTCAAAGCTACAATTAAACATAATCTATCTTCGTTACCGGACAATGTGAATAACCCAGACATGTTAATTCTGACATAATTACCTCCGCAGCTGACAAGTGGTTATCCAAAGGGATCAACAATAAGAATGGGACTGATCTCCCATCTGGTGGAATAAACAATGTACTTCTGCGTAGGAGAGAGAAAACATATATAAGAGAATACAAACTTAATAAAACTTTAGATAATTATCTGAGGCCAAAAAAATGTGCGGAAGTAAAGAGGTTTCTAAAACAGAAGAAAAGGGATAGTTTTAAAGAGTTCTGTAATCTCCATAAACCCCTGACACGCCTATATCCTGCATTTGGGAAAGATCAGACAATTCCGAGGTATTTATAGGCAAAGTTCAAACCGAAAGACCCTGTCAGTCGAATGGATCGAATCATTTCTCTGCATGATAACTCCAGACTCGGTTGAGCCTCCCACAAATCTTAATCAGAATTTCGTAGTCAATAATTTCCTATCGGCCCCATTTACTATGGAAGAAATTGAAAGCACCTTGCAGTCTTTCAAGGCATCGACCCTGGTCCTGATAACATTCATTTTAAAATGATTTCCAATTCTACCCTGGAATGCAAAGGGTATTCTTTCCTTAATTTTAATAACTTTTGGCTGGCCAGAAAATACCTAGTGAGTGGAAAGTAGCTAGGATAGTTCCGATTCTGAAACCAGAAAACCGATTGGTAATCACTTCATCGTACCGTCCTATTTGCCTCTTCTTGCCTTCTAAAAACTCTAGAAACTATAATCAAAAACAGAGTAGAGTGGTGGTTAGAAAACAACGGTTTATTTCCTAAGAGCCAAATAGGCTTCAGGAAAGGGTACTCGTGTAGAGATGGTGTCATGCATTTAATAATGGAAATTTACAAAGCCTTTTGGAGAAAGAAAATATTTGGTGGCGTCTTTTGTGGACATAAAATCGGCGTATGATAACGTTAACTGGGATATCCTCCATGATCGATTACAGAATATTGGTATTCCTATGACCTATGCAATCTTATAATGAATATCGTTAGAAAGCGTTCGTTCTTTATAAGCTGCGAAGGCAAGATTATTGGCCCAAGAATTTCCTCTAAGGGTCTCCCTCAGGGATCGGCTCTAGCCCTCTACTATTTAATATATACACCCAAACACTTGAAGTTGAAATCCCTGACCACACAAACATTTTGCAATATGCCGACGACATAGTTATGTTTAGTTCGTGTAATCATATAGAGAATGCTATTCAACATGCAAATGATTCATTGGCAAGACTTAATGGATGGATTGAAACTAGTGCCCTGGAACTTTCCACTAAAACTCATATTACAATATTTGCGAGGAGAAGGATACCTGGAAATCTTCAGAATTTGGTCATAAACAACCAAGTGGTTCCATTCACCAATGAAGTCAAATTCTTAGGGTAGTATTAGATCGCAGATTAACCTTCAAACAGGAAGTAGCTAAAGTTATGAAAAAATGTTGCGCCAATATAAGAATTCTACAACTCTCTCAGAAGAACTTGGTGGGGGGCCATCCTGAACTCCTTCTGTTGCTATATAGATCTTTGGTGAGATCTCATTGAATACTCCTGCATTCTGATTTTTCCGCTTCGCAAGACTACAGTAGAAAACTTAATAAAAATTCAGTATCAAGCCCTTAGGATATGTCTGGGAGCTATGAGGTCGTCCCTCAACTCAGGCTCTTTTGGTTGAGGGTGGTGGACCCACCTCTGAACTTCGTACTAAATTGCTAGCTGCAAATATCTGTTAAAACTTATGAATATTAGCAATAACCCTTTACTGGACAAAATCTCAGAGTTAAGTAGAATAGCTTAGAAATTATACCCTCTGGAGGAGATTTCTGCCCTATAATTGTACAATCTTATAACGAATTAATTGAATTACAAAACCAAAATTCAATCAACTGATAAACTACCCTGCTATCAATTTAGATTTGAAATACAATATAGAATGGTCCAAGTAGAGACAACATTCGGGAAAAAGTATGGTTTAGATTTACTCGATTGTATATACCGAAAAAGTGTTCCAAGTAGTAACTAGAGCACGTTGGCCTCAACATGCTAGATCTTCACAGATGCTTCCGTGAATCATAATCCCAAAAGGGTTGGTATAGGTGTTTATATGCATAACAATATTTGCATAATGAAGAACCTTTTGCCTGAATCCAACATATGCCGAGCAGAAGCATGCGCCTCATTGAGGCATTAAAGCTAGTTGAAACACAAATTATTAAGCATGTACTTATATGCTCCGACCTCAGAGTGCTCTGATGGCTCTTAAATGCAATACACTGGCAAAACTGACTTCATTTATCTCGAACTTATGATAGATATTTTAAACTGCGGGATGCTTGGTTTTGACATTACATTTCCTGTGGATTCCTCTCACAGGGGATTGTTGGAAACGAGGTGGCGGACATTTGTGCCAAAAAAGCATGTCATTGAATTGAGGAAGGATTTTAACTCTACTTTCTAGAGACTTTCTTCCTGGAGTTAAGGAAGGAGTTCGAGAAGAATGGCAATGGAAATGGGGAGAATTGCAAGAGCAAAGGGAAAGGTATTCTTTAACATATGCCCTAATATTCCCAGAGAACCGTGGTTCTCGAATCTAGGCATTTCTAGATATTTAGCTCAACCGCGATTAGAATTAGATTTAACCACTGTCTGTCATTTGCTCATCTAAATAGAATCAAAATATTCGACTCTCCCAATTGCGAATGTGGTGAATTTGGTGACATTAACCATATTATTTTTAATTGTCCTAACAATAAAAGAAGAAACTGTGACATCCTCTGCAATAAACTAATAAGTATGGGCATACAAGCCCCATTTAATATTATGTGCCTTGTAGAAAACCGAATAGAAGTATTCTTGAAACTTGGTCAGTTTTTTAACTGCTTCTAATATAAAATTATAGCTATAGCTATTAGTTTTCGAAATTTGTGCATGGCTAAACTCGCAAAAATTTTTTTTTTTTTTTTTGCTAGAGATGCTAACGAAGATTTGGACCGTTTGACTGTTTACCCATCTTTCTTTTACAGCCTTTTGTGTAACCTTCCGTGGCCTGTTTCTGTGGCGCTGCAATGCCCCCTGTAGCTAGAAGAGTCTCTCCTTTCCCTTAAATCCCATTATGTTCAACAATTAGACAATTAGAAATATTACTATGATATAGCAGCAAGCAGGAGATACATTAATAAAATAATCAAAATAAGAAAAATACTTATTCATGAAAAGTATAATTCAGTGGTTTTGTTAATAATATCATAAGTGATTGTGCGTCTGGCTGAAATGGTTATGCCGTAAGCCATTAAAAAACCAAGAAAGAAGAAGAAGAAGAACAGCAAGCAAAACAGTTCGAATCACCAACATTCACCATCCGTTGTTTGACAATCAATGTGACCAATATAATTATAAATTAAATAAAAAAATGTCACCGGCCACATCATCTCATTTGTCACCAACGCAACGTAGGAATAACCGTGGCTAACATAAAATCAGCCTAATTTTTTTAAAACTTTGTAAACAGAGTTACATTCTATTTTTTATAGAAAAAACTCACTTCCCAATTCTTTCTAACTTAAGGGCCTACCAGATGCTAATGGCAAATTGAATTTATTTATTTATAACGTAAATAATGTACCTACAAGTTTTAAAAATGTACAATATTTAAAAGGAAAGTAAAATATGTAGTATGTATCAGTCTAATAAAGAATTAAAAATTTCACTTTATTTTAATTTTCAAGTTTTTAACTTTAATTTGCTATGTTCTTTTTCTTTTGAAATTTGGAAAATAAAGACCCATTATTATTATTATTTATTATTAAAGTTTTATTAAGTAAGTAACAAGTTTTCTTATGTGAATATCAATACACTATGAAATACACTTTAATTAATTCATGAAACATTACTTTTATCACATTTATATTATTATATTGAAACTTGAAAGCATTTAGTGATACATCGAATTGGACAACTTATAGTTAGCCATCTTTTGAATAGGACGCTGGAGCGGATGAGATAAAAGCTTCGCTACAGCATGATGTAGTTCCATGGAACTTCTAGATACTGGAAAGAAGTATGCGAATCCTTTGTTATCCAAGTCTTGTAATTTCTTAAAAATCATACCGCACTTATTACTAGCATCAGGCGTTTCATGCGTCATCAGTACATCGAACGTGAAGTAGGGCGAGTCCAAGAGGTTGCTTATTTCGTCGGTCATCTCGATCTGAGGCATCGTAAAAGAGCGTCCGTACGTGAATATTGTTCGGACGATGAAAGGCGGTGGTATTATTAAGTTGCCTTTTACACTTGGAATGCTGATCTTGGTGTTGATTATATCAAAAACCGTATTCATGTTAAAAATATCTTCCGTCTCACATTCTTCAATGTCGTCGAATTTTTCGATTATGCCGTTGATGTCGCTGGTGAAATCGTGCAGCCATGTAGCAGAATTCTCATTTAACACCATAAACGCGTATTCGTGCTTCGAATCAAAAGTGCTCTTGTTACTCATGAGAAATAATAACGCCTGTTTCAACATGGATAGTGGCTCGAATTTATAGTCCCCGTTCAATTCGAAGTTAGTAAAAATTTCATCTCTGGCTCTATCTAACACTAATATTATTTTCTCTGGCACGTTATAAGGCGGTAGCAATTGTTGTGGCATTTTAAATTTACTTATACATTCTTCCTTGATTTTTTCTTCGTCGTTATCGTTAGCTGATGTTAGGGTCAGTTCCTTTACAGATGTGCATATCTCACTGCCTTCACTCGAATCACCATTCTCTTGCAACGAGCTGCTGTTGGTGCTACTTGTTGCTTTTGCCGAAGATTGTTTCTTGCTTTCGGTTTTCAATGAGAGAGTCTTTGTTTCAAGCTTCTTAGGTGTTCGCTCACGTTCATTGTCTTCTGTATCTACGGAGGTGCGCATCTTGTTTTCCAACGATTGCCTCGTCTCGCTTTGTTTGCTGCTTGCTTCTGGTGTGCCTTGATTACTATTCCCATCGGTTAGTGTTATAGGTATTACACGTTCGACGGCTTTCCTATTAGCACGAGACTTCCTCAAAGTATTTGATTCACCTGACATCATTAAATCTTTCTTCAGCTTTTGAAATTTATCTTTTGAGGTTATTTAAAGTGTCAGTGCAGTCAGTGCTGCCAACCCGTTAGACTTCGAATTCCCTTTTGAGAGGTTAAAAAGTACCTTTTCTAAGGAGAAATTCCCTTTTCAAATTAAAAAATGATCTTATTTTAACTTTGAAAGATTGCAGTGAGAAATACAGTACAGTAAATAACTGATCAATTTCTCACTATTATTCATTCACGTTCTTTTTGCATTCAGAGTAGGCCGTGTTAGGGTGACATTTTTGTTGGCACCTTCAAGTGAATATGTTCCATTTTAATATGATGGTTATATTTCTGAAAACTGACGCCAAAAAACTTGATGATTTTGAGCATTCTGACTTACGGCCGGTATTACCAACGTTTTAAGGAGACCTTAAATTTAATTCGTGTTTAGAATGTGATTGATATATACAAACCAAGCAGAAATGTGACAATGTAAACACGACTTAAATTTAAGGTCTCCTTAAAACGTTGGTAATACCGGCCGTTAGTCTTGCAAAGTCACAAGTAATTATTTGTTTTAATGCTATTATTTTACTTTCTTCATGCCATCGTAGAGTATAAGAAGCATTATAGTCGATGGGACTGACGTTAAAGTGTCAGAAATTTACATTTGTCACATTTTGAATTCTATCAAAATACATGCACGTAACCTAACGAAAAAAAACATGGCCTACTAGAATGCAGATAATAGTTTCTTGAGCAATAAATTAAATGGTATGAAACCAACATAAAGCAAATTTTGTATGCATAACACGCACACCGCACATACCACACACACAGAACCATCAACCAGCATAAAATGAACGGTCAATGGTCAAATTGACATCTGATCTGACCAATCAGCGATTTGAATTTTGAATGTAACCGAAACAAGAACAAAGAAGGAGAACTAAGCAACTGCAGTGGAAGGAAAGAGAGAGTTATAAATACTCTGCGGAACGACGACTTCCACTATCGTCTATGAAACACACCAAGTCTGTATGCTGTGCTAAATTCAACTTAAAACGACGCACTAGTCTTGCTTAATTACGCACGATCCTGGCCAAGCATCGGAGCTACACGATAGTGGAAGGCGTCGTGCCGCAGACTAGTTATAAATGTTAATACAGGGAAATCACAAATGATTTCAATCCACGTGATCCCGCTGTATAGGTAGGCAACACACTGGACTCTGTTGGTAACAATGCAGTGTTGTATGTTAAATCGTTCGAGATTGGGCGCATTCAGCAGACCCGAAAGTTGTGCAACTGTTGACCAAATTTCTGCTGAATGCGACCTCTCACAAGTCGATGAGTTGGAGCGGTCGCCATTTTTTGTAGCGTAACTTCTCCGCTACCTGCCTGGAACATGTTATGATGAGTGAACTTCATTCAGCAGAAATGAGTGCTCAGTTTCAACTGTTGGAGCGGGAACTGTTACTGATATGTTCTGCTGAATCAGCCCAATGTAATGCTTGCGATTGGCGAAGGCATCGTAATTTATATCACCATCTGGGAATGCTTAGTTAAAGTGGTTAAACACAACAAAACACCTACAGTTACGAAAGTCAATGACAAATCCACGCTAATTTGAAACAGTAACCTCACTTCTTTCAGTGTTGCCACTTCTAGAAAACAAAACCTAATTTAAATTGGTCACGTGGGTTGAAGTAATTTATGATTTCCCTGTATTTAAGTTGAGTATTTTATTAGATGATACCGATGATACTTCTCAACTCACAGATAAAACTGTTGTTGTTTTAAAGACTGAATTATTGAAAAATACCTTTTTTTGAGCAAAATTACCTTTTTTCCTTTTCATTAAAAAATACCTGCCAAAAGGGAAAAATACCTGCAGCCAACATTTCTGACAGACCATAGTTTGTTTTTAAACTAGGAGGAGTAACAGTTGTCGGCTTGTTCTAAATAGATTGACAATTGACAATGTAATAACATGTGTTTTTTTAAAAATGCCATAAAGGTTGGCCATGAAAATTAAAACTCATGTCGTAGCTTGGCATCTAACATATGCCAAATCCGAAAATTTAAAGTAAATGAATGGAGCTAAGACATGAATTTTCTTTTCCACAGCCACCCCTTATGGCATTTTTTAAAAAACACATAGTATTATATAAATCAGAAATTAATTTGGCTTGCTGGTTGGTTAGCAACAGATTTCCTTACAAGTTTAAAAGTAAAACTGAATGAAATTGACACGAATTATGAAAGGTGTTAATTTTTGGTTTTAAATTGAAGGCTTGTGTAAAACCGGCTGTCAAGTAGCCAATAACTTTACGAGTTGCTGGCGGGCAAAATTCAAATTACTCCTCCTTTCCTAGCTTGGAAACAAACTATAAAAATTTCTTAATGGCTGTCAAAATTATTTTTCATTATCCGTTAACAAATTATTTTCCATTAATAGAATTTCATATTTATGAGGGCAAAATAGTTATAAAAAATGGCTATACGTAAATTAGAAATTAAAATTATGTACAACGTCGCGTCGGCCTAATTTCAAAATCTCTGTAAGTCACGTAAAGGTCATTTTACAGGGGAGCATAAAAACCATCTCATTTTCCAATAAACTGCCGACTTACGAGTTTTGATTAAAGTCTTACAGTTTTAACATACTGTAGACTTGAATCACCTTAACAATAAAATTCTCATAACTCAATTTGGTCCATTTTCGGACTTACGAGGTTTTGAAATTAGGCCGACGACAAGTTATCTTAATTTAAAAAAAAGAGGACAGGACGCTTTCTAATGCTGCCATCTATTAATGTCGATGAGAATTACGAAGCAAATGTAGAACATTCAAATTCATTTCGAGAGTTCGAAGGCAGCATTTCTGTATTACGTACGGAATTTTTAAAACTACGAAAGTACTATTCATTTCTTCAGGAAGATGCTGTCAATCGATACAGCGAAACGTTGAAAAGTTTGCGATTTCCTTTCATCTGTCAAATTTAGTTTAATTAAAACACGCTTAGTTGACTTTTATTGAGAATGATATATTTTTTTGATTGCCCGATTATTTTTATTTTGCGTAAAGTTTTCTTTTTTCATTTTTATATTTATATGGTTTGTTTTCAAACTAGGAGGAGTAGGTAACAGTTGTCGGTCTGTTGCATGGCCAGCTACATTGACATTCACTGACGTGTATGTATGGCCGTTTCAATTTGACTTTTAAAAATTTGACGGGTACTCCACTCGCCTCTTGTGAGTTTTTAAGTAATTGCAGTTGTCATTACGTTACTACCAGTAGTTCTGTAGTATCTTTAATAGGGAGCGCTGAGGGGAGTACTCCACGGCATGCTTTCTAGGAACCGAATTTTAAGCGAATTGAAACGGCCATACATACACGTCAGTGAATGTTAATGGAGCTGGCCATGGTCTGTTGTAGATAGACTGACACTGTAATACTTAAATCAGAAATTAATTTGGCTTGCTTAGGAGAGGTTTACAGATTTTTCAAATATTCAGTTTTAGCAGCAGATTTGCTTACTAATTTAAAACTGACTGAAATTTCACATGAATTATGAAAGATATCAATTTTTAGGTTTAAATTGAAGTCTTGTGTAAAACCGGCTGTCAAACAGTCATATTGTGCGCGTTCAACGAACAGCTGCTGCTGACTTGCTTACTTAGCAATCGTTTGTGATTGGCTATTACCCTAATGTGAACCAATCACAACCGATTGCTGAGTAAGCAACTTAGCAGCTGCTGTCCGTTGAACGCGCACAATAATTTGGTAGATTTTGGCGGGCAAAATTGAAATTACTCCTAATTACAGATCATTTTTTTATTAAATGCCGATCGTATAAACCTGAGTTAAGTAAATATACGACCAAATGACGTGACAGTACAAAGGCCGCAAAGCTGTTTCACGAAAGATAGAAGGAGATACTATATAAAAGTTCTTTGACTTATCGATCGATTGGAAAAATGAACTGTACTTTAAAAATAAAGTACATATAGTGCTGATGAATGTAGTTATTTTGTTTCCACTGGTATATTGGTGCTTAAAAGTAACCGGACGGCCGGCGTGATCGCTTGGCACTGTGTAAATTTACCACAAGGGTTAAATTCGAACGATTTTATTGCTTTTCATTCGAATACTTTTAAGCACGAGTCTACATTACATTTGCATTGCTAATTTAATGTTTTTATTTATATAAATTTTGACATTAAGTTTCAGTTCATTTCGCATTAGTTTTCGTTGAAACCGTAGACGTTTCGTTCTCAATCACATGAAACATGTTCAAGGCTGCTGTTGTTGATTTTTCATTATTTTTTAAAATTATTTCCAGCACCACACGTAAGAAATAATAATGGTCGCAGATTAATAGATTTTTACATTTTCAACAACTTAATAGAAACAAATACCTTCTATGAGCACAAAGACGCACACAAATATACAAGAGAAATAATAAACAGATAAGAAAGATCAATAATTGATTACGTTATTATTAGTAAGAAGTATAGAAAGGAAATAAAGGGCACAGGAGTAAGAAGAGGACGCGAAATTTATTCCGACCATTACTTGGTACTATCAAAAATAGAAATATGTAATTAAAAAAAAAAAGAAACAAGAAGAGGATAAACCTAAAAGAAAAAAGAAAAGTAATGCAATAAGAGAAGTAATTAGAACATATAAATTAAGAGAAGAAGAGATAGCCAAAGTATACAAGGAGAAATTAGAGTCAGAAATGAATAAAATCAGTGAAAGCTTAAACAACATCCCATTAGAAGACATGAGGAGAATAATTAAAGATTCCATAATAAAAACAACAAAAGAAACTTGTGGATATATCAGAATAGACAGATCCAAAAAACAAACAAGATGGTGGAATGAGAAAATTCAGAAAGAAGTAAAGTCGAAAAAACAAAAATGGAAGATATATCTTAGTGAAAGGAATAATGAAAACTACCGGCTGTTTCAAATTGGGTGTGCACTGAAGGGATCTCCTAAACCATGAGAGTTACAGATTCGGTTAAATGGAAGAAAAGTTGCACCAGTCATTGCTTAATTCGTATCCATTAACAAAATCAATTTTCTCTTAATTGTTCTTGAAGTATTGGTGAAAATGTAAAAATATCGATTTTCTTTTTTCCTCTGTAACTCCCTTATTAAAAATAATTTAGAAATTCTGTCTTAACTTTCTACAGGTACTTTTGGATTCTACTTTAAATAGGGGCAGTAGAATTGTGGTCACACGTTTCGTCTCTCCGCGACCATCCTCAGTTTACATTTTTAAATATAACGTATACCTTTTCATTATCGTATTTGTTGCCATTTTTTCTCCTGATTGTAATGGTATGTCACACTTAATTGTTGATATTAATTTGAAGCTTAAATAATACAGATTTTTATATGAAAATTTTATTTAATACATAATTTCAAAATATTTAGTTCATTTTCTTAGGTATAGTGTAAATTTCAATGAATTATTTAATATCTGTCTCTTTAGTTATCGTATAATAAATTCTTTTAACGGACACTGATAGTGCACATTTGTAGTATCCGTTAAAAGAATTTGTTATCTGAATAGTTGTTGACGAGGCTAATTTTACAAACAAGGGAATATTTAATGGAAATGTACATAGATATTGGTCCAGGGAGAATCAAAAAATATTTCAACAAGTGTGACCACAGATACAATTCAGCTTAAATGTTTGGTGTGGTATTTGGCATAATAGAATTAATGGTCCGATCATTTACGAAAATTATGTAACAGCTGAACGTTACATCGATTTTTAAGGACAGCATTGGAAAACATTTTAGATTACATTCCTCTAAATCATATTATGGAATTGTAATTTCAAAATGATGGAGCACCAGCACATAATGCTGAAATAACAACAAATTATTTGAATCAAACTTTTCCTGATAGGTACAAATGGACCTGTCGCGTGGCCTCTAAGATCACCAAATATTAGCCCTTTGATTTCTTGTTGATTGATTGATTGATTTTATTGATTTTTCCTCTTCCGACATTTGAATGTTAGTTATTAATATTTAGTAAGTAAAAAAAGTACTAAGGAATAAATTTACTTATTAAATAAATCATGACGAAACTGTATCAAGCTTTTTTTATCATATTGTAACTTTACTTGAAAAAAGTATTAATTGTTATACATCACTGCAATCAGCAGAAAAAATGCTATCGAATAGAATAATTAAAAGATATACGTTGTATTTAAAAAATCGAAACTGAAGATGGTCGTGGACAGACGAAACGTTTGACTTCAATTCTGCCACCTCTATTCGAAGCAGAATAAGAAAGTGCCTGTAGAAAGTTAAATCAGAATTTCAAAATTATTTATAATACGAGAGATACAGAGGAAAAAAGAAAATCGACATTTTTACATTTTGATCAATATCTCAAGAAAAAATAAGAAAAAATTTATTCTGTGAATGAATACGAATTAGGCATTGATTTGTGCAACTTTTCTTCCATTTAACCAAATTTGTATCTCTTACGGTTTAGAAGATCCCTTCAGTGCACACTCAATTTGAAACAGCCGGTATAACAAGTACAAAGAACAGAGATCAAAAGTCAAAGAAATGGTGAAAAGAAAGAAGCAACATAACAAGGGTAGAAATTATTCTACTGAATATTAAAAACGTTAAGAAAAGGCAAATAAAACAGAAGTATGTACATAAGAACATTTGGAAGAGGAGGAGGAAATAATGAGAAGGTGGAAAGAGTATTTCGAAGAAATGCTTAATATACAACAAACAAACACGGAAGTAGAACAGGAAGAAAATAAGGAGACAGCAGACAACATTGAGCTAATAGAAAATGAAGTGATTACCCAAGAAGAAATAAGGGAAGCCATTAAGATGCTGAAAAGAGGCAAAGCGGCAGGTCATGATGGGATAACAACGGAAATGGTAAAAAACATGGATAAAAACGGGATAGAAATTTTAGAAAAACTATTTAATAAAGTCTGGAATGAACAAAGAATACCTAAAGACTGGGAAGTGGGAATAATACTACCGCTACACAAAAATGGAGACAACAGAGAGTGTAGGAACTATAGGGGAATAACCCTGCTCAGTATTATGTTGAAAATGTACGAGCGAATTTTGGAGGATAGGTTAAAAATAACAATCGAAAAACAACAATTCAATAGAACGAAGGGAAACAAAAGGCAAAAAAACAAGAAAGATTGGGCAAGATTTATTCATAAGTAGAGACTTATTTATAACTGAATTGTTATTATGTTACACCCGCCGCGCCGCTGCCTGTTAGAGAAGGTGCAATATAAATTGAAAATAATTCAGATATTTGACCTCACGAGTTTAAAATCATTAACAGACAGTGCAGGTTTATTTCCTACGATTCTTTAGACCTAATGTTTATGTAAATTATTGATTATTAACTACGAACTTTGGATGAACGTTCTGTCACCTAGTAAATCTTCGCAATTCATAACATGTCGCGATGTTCCAAAGGAAACTTTTTAAAAATGATGTTTACCTTTCTCATAACGTGCGAAGGAGACTAAAGGGTTTATAGGGGAGATCAAAGCTTTTTTCATAATAAACTTTTACAAAAGCTCAGTAATTAGAAAAATTACAACAAGTTAAAGTCAAATTATTTAACAAACAATGTTTAGTTAAAGCATTAATAAGAAATTAGTAACATAAAAATATAGATATTTAAAATTGGTCCTTGTCCGATGAAAATTGTATCACAAAATCTTTTAAACGGATACTAAATAGCGCACTTCTGACGAAGCTATCGAACGACGGCGAAACGTTAAGTGTTTGTGCGCTATTTAAAAGATTTTGTGATATAAAAATATAGGTATTTTTTCAGCGGTATTGAAGAAGTGATCGTAAATTTAAAGGAAATTTAAACTTTCTTGTTGTTGGGTTTTGAACAGAAGCGAATTAAGAAAAAAAGCTTTATTTTGATCTCCCCCATCTGTCCTTTCAATTTCCTCCATACGTTCTTGTATGCAAGCTAATAAAATAACTCAAAAATGAGTGTGTAAAGTTGTCCCAGATTTTTTTGGTGGGCATAGTATTATCCAAATTTCAACTCTTTTGCATATAATCACTTTTGACGTCAACGGTCGGAATTTAATCATAAAAAAAGAATATTAATTAATGCATTGGTAATGATTGTTTACACCCAAGAAATTCGTCAGGTCATGTTTTGTCACTCTTTAAAAATATTTCCATCTGGAAAGCCAATTTCTATTACATACAATACAATAAAATATTACACTCTCTCTGCACATTCAATTATGATTATTTATTGCACCGAAAGATCACATAAAGCTTTCTTTTTTTTTAGATTTAATTGTTAATTTGATTTTTACGAATAAATATAATGGTTATTTGTATACTAAGGCCACGAAATCATTCTTTAACATGCCGAGAGAAAAAATGTCGCTGAGGCCACTTGCGGCCGAGGCAGGACAATCTCGAGGACGTTAAAGGATTTCACGGGCAAGATATACCTACACAACATTTTTTGGGCAACCGTATAAAATCTTCAATTTTTGGAATTGGAAAAAACTTTTAATTTTCGTTGTAAATAGAATGACGGCTTTCTATAGAAATAAGATAAGTTTTGTTAATTCAATGTGTGGAAATGTGCCCTTTAGTTAATGATTACTTCGCGTGTGGTTGCCCAAAAAATTAATTTACAGGTCATTAATTCATGGAAATTTCGGAAATATTACGATCGCTTAATAATTGCTGAGGTCAATGAATAACTATGTGTAATATTGTTGTTGAAAACGCGTTAATGATCTTCATTTGAATTCTATTCTTATGAAATTTTGCATAAATGCATGAGAAAGGGCATCGGACGTAATACAATGTTATAAATATCAGGTCGGCCTACAGAATGATAGAAGAACATAAACCATGAAACCAGACGGTTTGAATGTTGGTGATAAAAAATGCAACATCGGATTTATGTTGGCGCATCCGTCCCCAGGAGAAGAAATCGTTGTGTCAGGTAAGTACCTACATAATTAAACAAATTCCAAATATTTGTTATTAAACCATCGGTTTCAGGCCTCGCCGGCAAATTTCCAAGTTCCGATGATACGCGTCAGTTTCGAGATAATTTATTTAACAAAGTCGATTTGGTGTCAGAAGATGAAAGAAGACTGACGTCATTTCATGATGATTTACCTCAAAGATCTGGAAAAGTCAACGATTCAGATAAATTGGATGCAGGATGTTTCGGTGAGATTTTGCATAATTTGTTAACTCCTCTCAATTTACAGTGTTATTTCATCAGAAGTAAAGGAGAATTAAAGAGAATAATTATACATTTAAAAAATTAAGAAATTAGAATCGATTTCTAAACAAAAAATATTTTATCCAAATAAAAAACATGATGAAATTAGAATCTCACGAAAATGAAAAAGTAAAAAAACAATCAACAAACTTATATGTCATATTTTTGGTCAGTAGAATTTCTCATTAATGAAAGTACTTCTTAAAGCAAACGAAAATTATGAAAGGTGTAAGCACCTAAACTTCAAATGACGGAAATATTGAATCGTTTGCTTTTCTATAACGTGTTTCGATACTTGAAAGAAATTTTTAAATATCTTCTAAAAGTTCCAACTTTAGTAAGTAAATGAATTGTAAAAAAAATTATAAATGTGCTTTTACGAATGAAGTACAATTTTACAATGTGGTTATTGCCAAAAAATATTTTTTGACCACTTGACCGCTTGCGTCTTTCTTTAAGAAAGAATCTAAAGAAATTGTTACAATGTCTTCTGCCACCAACTATTTGACAACAATCTGTTGTGAATGATTTTCAAAAACATTTCTTGCAACTACATACTACTTATTACTTATGTATGTACATCGTTTTGTTTATTTTTGATCAGGTATAAAATCATGCGAAGCCCATTGTATGGACCCCATGGTTCGTTTAATATTAGAGCAAGCTGTAGAAACGATTATCGATGCAGGAATCAATCCGAATGCCCTAGCAGGAACTAATACAGGTGTCTTCATCGGTATATCTTGGTCAGACACTGAAAAGGAGATTCTTTTTCAGAATAAATTTTTCAAAGGCGAAACAGTCCTTGGGTAAAAAGCACTATTTACACATCCCAATTTCCTACATAAATAAATAAATGTTTTAGGTGTGCCGCAAATCAAGCAGCTCAGAGAATCAGTTACCACCTGCAATTAAACGGACCTTCTTTCATTTGCGATACTGCATGCAGCAGTTCAGGTTACGCCTTGGAACTAGCTTATAGGAACATAAGAATGGGAAAATGCGACCAGGCAATCGTGGGTGGGGTAAACTTGTGCCTATTTGGAAACATGACCTTGCAATTCGTACGGTAAAATTTTTGAATCTTGAAACATTTCGATGTATCACCCTTGGATTAAATAGTTTAGGAATGTTAAGCCCTACCGGTTTTTCGAGGGTTTTCGATGAGGATGCCGACGGTTATGTTAGGGCAGACACCGCTTGTACGATATTGTTGCAAAAAGCAAAAGACGCTAAGAGAATATACTGCAAAATAATGCATGCCAAAGTCAACAGCGATGGTTACAAATCCGAAGGGATTACTTTCCCATCAAAAACCTCTCAAAGTCAGTTCTTGGATGAATTTTACGAGGAGTGTGGCATATCTCCATCGACGATAAATTTCGTGGAAGCTCACGGAACAGGTTTGTAAAATTTGCTAACTAAAAAATTTGTGAAACTGAACGGAAAGTTTGTTCTAGGTACGAAAGTTGGCGATCCGGAGGAAGTATTTGCTATTGCGTCTGTATTCTGCAAGAATCGGCCCGAACCCTTACTGATAGGATCAGTAAAATCGAATATGGGGCACAGCGAACCTGCATCTGGATTGTGTTCCCTTGCAAAAGTAAAGTTCTGCTTTAGTTTAACTCTCCAATTTAAATTTGCACGAGTTACTTTGAATTTAGATAATATTTGGGATGGAAACTGGTTTTATCCCTCCCAACATAAACTTGAATACACCTAAGCACGATATAACTGCACTACATGACGGCCGAATTCAAGTCGTAACAGAAAAGACACCTTGGAAAAACGATCAACAACTAACTGGTATGTCTGTCTTTGAATTAATTTTACCCCTACAAAAAGAATTCTTGGAATTCTCTTCAAAAACTTTTACGATTCCTGATGAATGACATTTACAGTTCTAATCTAAAAGTCTTAAATCGTCTAATCTGGTTCAATAATATCATTTCGTAAGTGTAAGAAACAAAATCATTTAACATTTTTAGCTTTGAATAATTTTGGTTTTGGCGGAGCCAATTGTCATATCTTGGTGGCATCCAATGATAATTTAAAAGTTAACGATGGCCAACCCGTTGATAATTTGCCACGATTAATCTGCGCCAGTGGAAGAACAAAAGAAGCCGTAGGTAACTTCTTTGATGTCATCAAGGACAAGAAATTGGATGTCGAGTACGTTCGATTGGTGCATGAGATTTTTTGGTGAGTTTTAAATTATATTGAACAATAAATAAAAATTAATCACCTTAAAGACACTTTACAAAAACTAAGATGATTGTTTTGCGTTTAATTTAATTTCAGTAATGATTTGCCGAACGAAATTTTTCGGGGCTTTTCAATCGCCAATAAAAATGGCGAGCTGAAACGATCGATAAAAGTCCGTTCGAAAACAGAACGGATTTGTTTGATGTTTAATGGTTTTGATGACGAGAAATGGTTGAAAGCTCGAAAAGAACTGACAAACTTACCTGTTTTTGAAAAAACCATGGAAAGGTGGGTTTCTAAAAACAATATGTTTTAAATATAACACGTACCAATCATTTTGAGCCTTATTGTTACCCGGACTCGGTAGCAATTTGGCGCCCAACGTGGGGCCAATTATTTAAAACCAATTTATTAAGCCAAATAAATTTTCGTTGTAGAATTCAAAATTCGCTGGATAGATTAAACAAACAAAGAGTTTTCGAATCGGAACCCAATCAAAAAAATGGAAATAACTTGGAGAATTTATTCGGAATCGTTGCAACGCAAATCGGTCTACTTGAAATTATTAGGAAGATTGGCGTCGAGCCTGATTACTTTATGGGAAACGATCTGGGAGAGTTAGTTTGCGCTTATTGCGATGGATTACTAAGCTTGGAGCAAGTCTTAACGGCAACCTACCACATAGGCACATCAAAATTCAGTCTTGAGAAATACAATAGGGATGAACCAGGTGCTACCTTAAATTCAAATGATTCGAATTCTTAACTTTATCATACACGAATCATTTCAGATTTCACTTCCATGATGAAAATCGGTAAGGATTTATCTACGATAATCGGCTTTGGACAATTTAAGGCAACCAAATGGATTCGAAACTACACATCATACAAATTAACTTTATTGGATGCATTATTAAGTCCCTTCAAGGGGCAAGATACTTCGGAGGCTTTCTCGAAGAAAACTCTCATTGTACATTTCGATAGTAAAATGCCGGCATTCGATAATTCGTTGTGTTTAATTGATTTCGGTGCCAACGATTCCATCTTAAGTCTTCTGACGAATTTAGGAAGGTAATTTATAAATCGACAATTTCATGGATTGATGATGATTAACTGAAATAATACTTTAGTTTGTATGAAAATGGAGTGAATCTTAACTTGGCGAACTTATACCCGGAAGTCAAGTGGCCCGTAAGTAAAGGGACACCCATGATATCTCCACTTATTAAATGGGATTATGATAATGAATGGTATGTCATCAATGGTAATCAAGAGCGTTTTAATACCAATACGGGTGTTTATGTTGTTAACACAAAGTATAATGATTGGGCTTACGTGAAAGGGCATGTAATTGATGGTGAGTTAAGTCACATTAGTCAGAGATATTTCTACATTTGTTATATTCTAGGTAGCGTTCTCTTTCCTGCAGCTGGATATTTATATCTAGTTTGGAGCTTTGTTTCCGATAAAGTATTTTTGCCTTTAGAAAATTTTAACGTCGCTTTCGAAAATGTCAGATTTTTACGTGCGTCGAATATATCACGCCAGAGCCAGGTTTCGTATAGAATTTCAGTGAAGTCAAATGGAGAATTTGAGGTAAACTTAAACTACAACGTATCGTTTATTAACTTACCAATTTATTGTCTAATCATATTTTGAAAAATATAACAACAATGAAATCATTTTTAATAATACATAGTTTAAATGTTGTGGACTCACTGTACGAATCCTTTAGTACTAGATTTTTTACTTAGGTTATCGAAAAAGACGTTCTCCTCGTAACTGGATATGTATATCAATTAGAAAGAATCAACGAAACCTTTACAAACATTGACGATTTGGACGTTAAAGATGATAAAAATAGTATACCATTACTCACTAAAGACATTTACAAGGAATTGAAATTACGCGGTTATAATTACACGTACGTAAATCGTGGATGTCTGTAACTATGTTACAATTAATTGTTCCTTCCAGAGATTCATTTCGAGGTATTGTATCGTGTAACAATCAGGTAACTAAAGGCACTCTAAAATGGGAAGATAATTGGGTGACTCTCATCGATTGCCTGCTACAAATAAATATACTTCAGAGGGACACTAGAAATTTGTATGTGCCAACGGGAATAGGAAAATTGCTCGTTAATACAAAGAAGCACGAAAGTTATGTCACCGATGAAGGGACGGTGGATGTTTACTGCAGAAAAGAAGCAAACATAACTACGTAATCACTTCAATATTCAAAAAGTTTCAATTTGAAATCGTATTTTTGTAGTTGTGGGGGAGTAGAAATGGTAGGACTTTCCGTTAGCCAAATTTCTAAGAGGAAAACATTAGCCGAGGCCGTACTAGAATCGTATGAGTTTGTTCCGAATGAAGGTGTACTGCAACTTGAAGAGTGCATCCGAGTTAATACTCAAATTATCCTGGAAAATATTCAAGAAGCGAGTTTCAAAATGGTTGAAGTCCTTAACGGCAAAGTTAAAGACAAAGAGCCACTCTGCCGCATAATTCAAAGAGTGTTGTCAGATCAACCACTTATACAACCAGAAATAAAGTTGTTATCAAATGAACCGCTGGAGCTACCAGGAGTTGTCACCGAAAGCACTCCCTTAAGTAGCATTAGAGATTGCCTGCTGATAGTAGCAGTCGATTTATTAACAGATACTATTGTAAGTTTATAACTACTTTAATCCATTTGATTATGATTTCTCTCTTTTAGATGTTAACGCAGGCGTTGAATGCAGTACGTGAAAATGGATACATCATAACTAGGCAGAACAAGACGTTTCAATTCGATAAAAAACCTGCAAATTTAGAATTGATAACATTTTACGAAACAGAACATGAAATTATCATACTCTTAAAGAAATATAAGTATCAAGAACCGAAAGTCCTAAACATTACCGATCCGCTACAAGATTTAAGCTGGGTGCCAAAACTGCAACAGCTTCGAGAAACGAATGACGAAATCGTTATTGTTTCACAAAATATCGACTATAACGGCATTCTGGGATTTGTCAACTGTTTACGTCGAGAATCCGGAGGAAGCAAAATCAGATGTGCTTTGCTGAAGGACGATATTACAACATTTGATCTTAAGAAGGAATTTTATGAAAGACAAATCAAGAAAGGAATGGCTATAAATGTCTGCAAAGATGGTAAATGGGGAACTTATCGCCATTTGTTACTTAAATCGCGTGAAGAGACAACCGCGGAAGCTGCTTTTGTTAATATAATTACTCCAGGAGACTTCTCAGGTCTAAAGTGGATCCAAGGACCTCTAACAGTAAACAATATGACAGCAAAACCTGAAATGTTCGTTCACGTAAGTAGTACTGCTATGTACAATAAAAAATAAGTTGGTGGTACCAATTGTTTAATAGTCATATCCAATCGCTGTTAGAATTTTAGTTCGATGACATTCTTTTGAGTTGATCTAAAAAGTCTTTATCTGAGCAATTTTTTCATTGATCTTACTTGAAGTCAAAATTACTTCTTCAGGTTTACTACTCAGCATTAAACTTCAGAGATATAATGATGGCATCTGGAAGAATGTCCAACGAAAATGCTACGAAGTCTCGACTCCAGACAGAAGGCATCCAAGGTTTAGAATTCGCCGGAAGAGATTTGAGGTGGTTTTAATGTCTCGGATAATTTTGTTCGTTAATTGTTTTTGTTTCTTTCAGTGGTAAAAGAGTGTTTGGTTTAGCAACAGGAGGAGGACTCTCTTCGCTTTTGATCACAGATCCTATTAAGTTATGGGAAATACCCGATGAATGGACTATGGCCGAAGCTGTCACGATTCCTGTCGTTTATGCTACTGTGTTATACGCCTTCGTTACAGTAAGTGGTCTAGCAATAAATTAAAGAATATTGCCGACACTTCATACTTATTTTAGAGGTCTGTTTTAGACAATCCTTTTTTACGAATTCTTCACTAGTCATCATCCTATACGCTAAAATTATTAGAATGATTTCTCTGTGTAGTAATTCATTCCCTTTTTGTATATTGGGAAAATTCTTCCAAGTTGTTAACGTTAATTTTTTTTTCTATCAATATTTTATTCATTATTTTTGGAAGCTTTCCTATTTTTATCATTTTAACTCCTATCCGTTCCTGGTACTTGGTATGAATTTAAAGAAATGGATTTCAAAGATCATATTTCAATTAAATATTCACGTAGGTTGCTGGCATAAGAAGAGGTCAAACTGTACTGATTCACAGTGGTAGTGGAGGTGTCGGGCAAGCTGCCATTAATGTTGCGCTCCATTACGGTTGCAAAATTTTCATAACTGTTGGTACCGAAGAAAAGAAGTCCTTCATCCTGAAACACTTTCCGCAGATAAAGGAACAACACATCGGAAATTCTAGGGACACCACTTTCGAACAAATGATTTTAAATAGCACAAACGGGCTCGGCGTTGACATTGTGTTGAATTCCCTTACGGAAGAGAAATTGCACGCAACGGTTCGGTGCATAGCAAACGGCGGGTACTATCTTGAAATCGGAAAAGCTGATTTGATAAGTAATAACGAGTTAAGCATGAAGCTGTTCGAGAGGGGAATAAAAGCAACAGGAGTAATGCTGGATTTGGTGTGGCTTTTTCCCGAAGAGATGAAAAAGATTTCCGAACTTATGACGAAGCATATCAGATCTGGTGCTATAAAACCATTACATAAAGTCATCTACAGCAGCGAAAATATCGAGGCAGCTTATAGATTTGTGGGAGCAGGGAAACATATAGGAAAAGTAGTCATTGAGATTAGGCCAGAGGAACATGATAAGAGCATTTGCCTAAAAACTAAAGAGTTGTTTAAGTGTAAACCAGTATTTTATTGTAATCCCGAGAGTAGCTACGTAATAATCGGTGGATTAGGTGGCGTAGGTTTGGAATTGGCCGATTGGTTAATAGTAAAGGGTTGCAGGAAATTAATTTTGGTTTCGAGGCATGGCCTAAAAACCGGATATCAAGCTTTAAGAATCAGGTACATATTTCAATTTTACTTTTTTCCATACCGTAGTTATTTTTTTAATAAATTTAATATTTGGTCATCAATTATTTTTATCGATCTGTAAAAAAGTTATCTGTATGCTACGGTTTTCCAGGTTTTCGAAAGAAATTAAAACTCATAATTGTTTAATATATATTTACTCCAACTTAGATTTTGGGAAAAATACGCATCAGTAATTCAGGTATCTACCGAAGATGTGACCACTAGCGACGGATGCACTGAATTATTAAAAGCAGCAAACGAAATTGGTCCTGTTGATGGCATTTTCAATTTAGCTGTCGACCTTAAAGATGCTCTATTTGAAAATCAGAACGTTGAAACTTTCATGGCTTCTCTAAAACCCAAAGCTATCGCCACGCATTACCTAGACGATATTTCCCGACAGCTTTGCCCTCATCTGAGGTACGCTATGCTTTAATCATATTCAAGCATAATAATATAAATGTTTATTAGGTATTTCGTTGTGTTTTCGTCCGTATCTGCCGGACGAGGCAATCAGGGTCAAACGAACTATGGTTTATCGAATTCCATAATGGAAAATATTTGTGAGAAAAGACGAAGTGACGGTTTTCCAGCCCTGGTCGTTCAATGGGGAGCCATAGGAGATGTAACACTAAAAAGATCTAACATGTAATATTTTTATGAACATTTAAATTTTCCAGGTTGGGTTAGTTGCTGACATGAATGAATTGAACAGGGACGTTGTCATAGGAGGCACCCTACCGCAAAGAATTTCTAACTGCCTAGAGGTTTTAGATAGGTTTTTATGCCAGGATAAAGTTGTCATATCCAGTATGGTTGTTGCAGAGAAAACGATTGGCGGCAATACTGAAGAAATTATTTGTAACATTTTAGGTGTGCGCTTTTTGTCTTCTTTATACAATCCCCTCCGTTCATAATGGTTTATAATCATGCTTCTAATGCCTGTTTTACACGGTCATATTTTTGTATCAAATTTGTTACGAAGTGAGTGAGAAGTGCCAATTCAACCAATCACATTCACTGTGGTAGCTTATCTCTCTCACTTTGTCACAAATGTGTACAAAAAATATGACCGTCTAAAACAGGCATTATATAGATATATTTTATATAAAACTAGGCAAACAACAACTCTTACCCGTGAGACTATAGTAATTTAAAATTTCAGGTATAAAAAATGTGGAAACCGTAAATCAAAGTTCAACGTTTCCCGATTTGGGTATGGACTCCATAACGGGGCTTGAAATAAAGCAAGTAATAGAAAGACAGTATGATATTACATTAACACAGCAAGAATTGAAAAGTATGACATTTTTAAGGTAAAACA
Source organism: Dorcus hopei (assembly GCA_033060865.1). Classification (NCBI taxonomy): domain Eukaryota; kingdom Metazoa; phylum Arthropoda; class Insecta; order Coleoptera; family Lucanidae; genus Dorcus; species Dorcus hopei. The sequence continues at coordinate 12,287,157 of CM065425.1, forward strand.
ATTTAATTTACTTTAATATCATTTTTTTAATTGAAAATTCTATTTTTATTTGAATAGATTAAAGGAGCTGTCTCAGAATAAAAATGTTCAAAGTGTCCCGGTGGTCCCAGAATCTGACTGGTTAAATGTCCTTTTGAGATACATGAACCAAGTAGATCTTTCTGACACGCCGTCATTACAACTGAATGGTTACGAGGAAAACAACCAGAAGCTTCCTGAAGTATCATTTTTACCTGGAGTAGAGGGAATGTGTACTGCGTTTCAACCGCTAATTCCTAAACTAAAATGTCGCGCTAATATATGCCAATTTTTATCCACATATCCTAATCATAGTATACAATCAATAGCCAAGGAAGTAATGAAGGTAAAGTACTGCAACGGAAACTTCTGCTGAAACCAAAAGTAACTCACTGCTTTTAGTACGTCGAACGAAATAATTCCACTTTCACTTTAGTGGCATACTCATTCGGATGTTTGGTTGCTTTGGAAGTAATCGCTCTCCTGGAAGCAGAAGGGTGTGTAGGAAGAGCCATATTCATAGATGGATCTGTGCAGCAGGTCAAAACAATGGTGAATATGGCCCTCCCTCTACAAAACGAAGAAGATGCTGAAACAAATTTACTTCTGAAAATACTTCAAAGTACGTCGTTCAAGTTTACGAAAGAATTCGAAGTAAGTCTTCGGTTATTAAATTTCCTTTTATGTTGACTAAATTTCTGAAATTTTAGGCGGAACTTGCGTCACGAAAATCGATCGACGAGAAAATTAACTACGTTACCTCAAACAGTCCCAATAAAACCTTCTCCCCGGAGTACTTACGGGACTCCTTTTATGTCATATCAAACCGAATCAAAGCGGTGCGTGATTATGAATGTACGTTTGAAAAGTTGAAGTCCAGGGTGAAGTTGTTAAGGCCCACAATTGCGTTATGTCCTGCCGACGACACTGCTTTCTTCGATTTATTCGAAAACCCAGTAGAAGTGAAAGCGTTCGACGGTGATCATGAAAGCATTTTGAGGAGTAATGATGTTGTGAATGAAATCAATAATTTCATAGTACATACACAATAGTATAGTTGAATTATATAATGAGAGATGTGTAAATTTTCAATATAAAAAATAATGAATAATTTTTCCTAACAATAAGTCACACTTTTAATACCTAATATAAATACAGAATAAAATTCGAACGCTGTTTAAAAAATTATGATAACTGTGTTGAAGTATTGATTGCTGTAGTTAAAGTAAGTGCCGTTGAAATGAAAAATTGTCACACACAGATAGGTTCACTGAGGCCCGGTTTTTCGATCACAGTTTAACTTTAAACCTCATTTTATTTCCATTGCTGCTATAGGGATAAACCGAAGATTAAAGTTAAACTGTGATCGAAAAACCGAGCCTGAGACTAATATATTTGTGCTAAGAAGTTGATATTGTTTAATATTCATATAAAAAAGGATCACTTTCTTATTGTGAATAGAATGTCGAGAATGTAAATTATGTTTACCAAACATTAATATACAATAATTTAATTAGAATGACGCATTATTCAATAATTCAGTTCATAAAAACGAATGTATGCAAATTGTTTCATTAAAACGTGAAAAAGACTATTTATTAAATTATACTCAGCAACACAATGCAAAGTTAGTAAAAATTATAAACTAATTTTATACTCTTTAAACAAACAGTGATGCATATTCATACTTTGATGTATGCGTTATAAAAAAATATGTACGTGAAAAATGACGCAAATTTCACGAGGCCAAAGAAATCAAATATACATAATTGAATTATAAAGCCGCGACATTCGCAACGTAGTTGCCAAATTGATAAATGTGAATAATTGTTAGTTTAACAAAGTTTTAAAGTAATGGGCGTTCATTAAAGAAACGGATTAAGAAGGTCATGGTTTTCTCTTTCTAACATGAACGTAGGGCCCGCCGTGTAAATTAGTTCAAACAATTTGATGCGAATTCTCTTTCGCCGCACGCGGCTCGAAGGACCAAAATGAATATTCGTAAACAGAAGGATATTTAACGTTAATCTATAATAAATTAATTCGTTTTTTAATAAAATTGGACTGTATTTATATTGTTTACATAACAACGGGAAGAATATGTTTTTCTACGCCCACAGGATACAAAATTTAATATCACACCAACAATTGCTTCGTCAAAATTTGGCCACTGTCACTGTTAAGTTGGTGCATGTGTTCAAGAATCACATCTAGGCTGCGTCCGACTCGTGGTTAAAGTAGTCAAGCCATGGGCGGACCAAATTTTGCATCTGTCGGACGGCCGAATACGCAAGGTTGTCAGTCACATGTCAGTCATATCATCACGTATAGATGTAGTACGTATGTGTCACAGACAGTAGACAGTATGCAGCAAATTTCAAATTTGTCGCGGGTGGCGAATTTTAAACATCGTCCTGCAGAAATTAGCGTTTTGGAGGTTGGCAACACTGCCACGACTGGTCGGACGTGGGTCGGACGTGGGTCGGACCACGGTCGGACGTCGGACCGTCAACTAGACATATAACGACAACAGTGGTTGCGTTTTAAAATGTGACCACATCGCCCACGGTCTGACACTCGCGTCTACTAACACGAATATCACTTTGGCTCCATGGCTCCCGCATGCGCAGTTACGTCAAAATTGTTTTTTAATATGTATAATAAGTTAAATGTTTAATAATATTCATTTTTTCCATATTTACAGTTGGTTCTTGTCCGATGAAATTTGTATCACAAAATCTTCTAAGCGGACACTAATACGCGATTTAGTGTCCGATTAGAAGATTTTGTGATACAAATTCATTTTTTCCAAAGCAGCTTTACACAGTTTTTCACATTTTCTACTTTTTCTTTTCGTCGAAAATAAACGTCGCTGTTTATCAATTATATTGTTATGTGGTGTACTTTTGCTGCTTGTGCACAGAGAAAAATGAATAAGAGTATTTACTACAATTGTAGAACAATATGCTATAATTTGCGTCTAAAATAGCTCCAGTGATAATTTATAGAAAAAAATTCTTCACATTTGGGCAGAACTATTAAGTTGTACATTTTCATATCCTCTTCTGCACTTTTTGACAGTACAGTAATTCAAAATGCGACAAAAATGGTACAAAATGCGACAATAATGTTAATATATTACGCATAACTTAAGAATAATAATAATAATAATCAGTTTATTAAGCACGAAAATAAATAAATACAATTATTTCTATAATAGAGAACTTAAAAATATTTTTATGACTGACATACAAAGTACATATTACAAATTTGTAACTAAATTTAAAAAATTGTAACATATGCAACAAATTGTAAATACTACTACTATAGCCTATAGCCTAATAACACAAGATTTTGTTAATTTTTAAGAAATTATTTTTCTTAGTATGGGTATTGTGTTTTCATTCTTGTTACTTTACTTTAGGAGCAGTGTTGGTTTTAACGGGGCGGTAATATTTTTAAATGCCTCTAGTTGTTCAAACGTTGTCATTTTTTCTATCAGTTGAAGGTGAATTATTTTTAATTTTTCTTTTTCAATGTTTAGCTGTTCCTTGCTCTTGTCTGTCATGTCAGGTTAAAATTTGAATAAGTCGTTCGCGATGCAAGAAAATTACATTACTGATTCTGGATTCACTTAAGTGAAATCAACACGAGGGGGAAAAATGGGAAGAAAAATTCAAAAAATCATTTTCTTGAGTATTGTCATTCTTGTTTCTATCTATTATTAAAACATTTTCTTCATCTGTACAAATATAAAAGTTAAGTCAATAATTAAATAAATTAAATAAATAACTTACTAAATACGGTAATAAAACAACCATTGCAATAACACTTAGGTACTACGATTAGGAAATACAATCCCCGTTATTTATTTAATTATCGACTTAACTTTTTCATTAGGATTAGGAAATACAATCCTCGAGATTGTATTACATAGCAAAATAATTGATAAACAGTGACGTTTATTTTCGACGAAACGAAAGAGTAGAAAATGTGAAAAACTGTGTAAACCTACTTCGGAAAAATGAATATCATTGGAATTAAATTCTTAAACATTTAACTTATTATACATATTAAAAAACAATTTTGACGTATTAAATTATTTTTCTAAAATAAGATGTCTTTTGATTTATTGATCGTTTTCATTTTAAATTTCCCGCTTTCGCTTACCTAACTGCGCATGTGGGAGCCATGGAGCCAAAGTGATATTCGTGTCAGCAGACGCGAGTCGGTCTGATCAGGAGTCTGAGAATGAATCGGACGAATTCGACCGTGGTCGGTCTTGTTTAACAATGAGTCGGACGCAACCTTAAAAATGTGATCGCGTTGTCCCCAGTTTGACCGGGGGCCCAATTCTTGAAATCATTCGACATCATGTCGTATGCGACATGACGTCAAAATGACACAATTCTCGAACGATGTGTATGGTTTTGTATGAGAGTCTACGTCATTTTGACGTCATGTTGCATACGACATTTGTCGAATGATTTCAAGAATTGGGCCCCAGGGGTCGAATTCTTGAAATCACTCGACAAATGTCGTATGCGACATGACGTCAAAATGACGTAGACTCTCATACAAAACTATACAAATCGTTCGAGAATTACGTCATTTTGACGTCATGTCGCATACGACATGATGTCGAATGATTTCAAGAATTGGGCCCCAGGAGCCTTATTCTCAACTCGTTCGAAAAGATTTACATGCGAAAATGACGTGAAAATGACGTGAAAATGACGTATTTTCCGTACGATTTGTATTGTATAGTTTTGTACGAGAGTCTACGTCATTTTGACGTCATTTTCGCATGCGAATCTTTTCGAACGAGTTGAGAATAGGGCCCCAGGAGTCTGAGCATTAATCGGACGAATTCAACCGTGGTCGGTCTTGTTTAACAACGAGTCGGACGCAGCCCTAAATTCAATGACAAGTCAGTGGTTCAGGCGTATAAACATAACCTCATTGATGGTTAAATTCGTTGGACATACCTTCAATGTTGCCAGGTTGCAGGGAAAATCCTGTTTTGCGGAGAAAAATCGAACAAAAAGGAATGCAGGGAATATCTTCAGAAAAGAGGGGCATTTACTCAATCGAAACATCATAGCAAAGATTTTAAAGTTGCAGGTATATGCTGCAGCCGTGAATAAGGAGATGAACCAATTCAATCACCAATTATGGTTCATTGGTTACTCGTTTCCTAGATAACGTGCGACCTTGCGAGCATAGCATTAGGCTAGGCGCATATTTAGACGCGTGTGGCGCGTATGACGCGACCTGACCCGTGCGGCATGACGCGAGCGCGCCCCACGCGTAGTCTGATGATGCGCAAATTGAGACACAGTTTCAGCGTGGTCCTCGCGCAGTATTTATGTGTGAAATGAATTTTTCGCAAAGAAAACTCGTATAACTCAGGATGTTTTCTTACCACCTCTATCAATTTCTCTTCCAACAACATCATAAAACAGAAATCCCAGTATCAATAGAAACAATAACAGAACACGCGACACGTGTGGCGCGAAATCTGTGTCTCTGCCACTGCGTCACGCGTCTCGCAGCCGACGCGATTAGCGCTGCGTAGCGTCGCGTCTCCAATTTGCGGTGTCCCATTTAATTATCTATGTTACAAACACGCGCGCTGCGCTGTGTCGCGCTGCACGCGCCAGACGCGTCTCAATATGCTCCTAGCCTTAGAGTGGAAACCATGTGACAAGCTAAGACTGACAAGTGACAAATTATAAAAATTAAACAATAACACAATTTTTGCCTATTTTGAAACCCCTAGAACAAAAATTTTGCAATGAAAAGATATAAAGGACATAAAAAGGGAAATTAAGTTACAAAAAGGAAAAATTCAACATTTTATTAGTGAATTTTTGTGGTAGACACCTGGCAACACTGGATACGTTCACAATAACAAAACATATGTACAAGCGGCCTACTTGACCCGATTTTTTTTATGAACGATCATTACTTATTTGATTTGAAACATAAAACATTTACAGGGAATAAAAAGAGAATAGATATGAAAATGAAGTGATCAATCGGAAAATTAGAGACGGAAACAAGTGGCCAATGATAGAAGCTAGAGAGAGAAACTCGTTTTCGATTCATTTCTAAACGGCCACACCGGGCCACTATTCGTGTCTACATTGGGCCCGTTCAGACGACCACAGCAGCTGAGTTGCTGGGTCAGCAAGTTTCCTGAACCGACACGCTAAGTTTCAGCAGCTGTCACTTCTACACAGCGGAATTTATTTACGCTGAGTTGCTCAGCGCTGAACGTTGATTGGTGGAGGTAACAAACATAACCTTAGCAAGATCTTGTATCATGGGCAGCAGATCATTTAAATGTAACCCATCGTCGCGTAATAATTCTCAGAACAAAATATTTTCTGCCATTGTATTTAAATTCATAAAACATCCAAACACGAGGTTCAATAAATTTTAAACTTTTGAAATGACACAAAAAATTGCTGAGAAGTAGCAGTCCGTTCAGAGATACATGATCGCTGACTTTCATCATGCTGAGCGCTGACTTGCAGCACCTGTGTTACCTGAACGGGCCCATTCTTTTGAGAAGTCCTTTGTAGAGAGAATAAAGACATGAAGTGACAGTTTTGGAAGATTAATGGTGGAATAGACAGCTGGTCAATAAAATAAACTAAATATTCAAGAATAACGAACTTCCTTGATTTTTTTTGTTAATTAAATACACAGGCACATAAATAAGAATTAAGAGTATCTTCGTATACCTAGATTATTTACATGATTTCACAAGTTTTCAATTTCTCATATTTATGAGTGCGTCTTATTGTATGGTAAGTATGTAGGTATATACTCGGTAAGTACATACATAGCCGCGAATAATTTCTTGATTATCAAAGAATTGTATCTAACTTGTATTTCATTAAAAATAGGAAGGTTGTTGTCATAATTTTGACTATTGGGAATAATCTTTTAAAAATTTAATTTATTTTCGACACTTTTTTGGTAGAAAAATAATATGTTTATCTGAAATATTTTAATTTCTTTTATTTATAATTTGAAGATTGGGTATACATTTTGAATTAATTTAGTTTGCCCCAATAATGGGGGTCGCCGGTGCCTGTAGATATAGTAGGCTGACCATAATTCTTTGGAAGAAAAACGGGACGGGGGTAATATTGTTTAAACAGAATATTTCCTTTAGAATACAAAATTGTGTGTATATTATACACCCTGTTCAGAAATTAGGGACCTTCGGTGGTCGTAGCGTTGTTCCTTGCATGATTCTAAGAAGAAAATCTTAATACAAAAACTTTGCCCGAGCCCTCCTGTTTATATGTGAGGTCATCAAAGTTGAAGGTATGAGGAATGAAAAATGCGTTTTAAGTGCATTCAACCCACCAAAATTTGTTCAAATTATAATTTTGTTATCCTTGCTTTTTGTCCTAATTTTAAGCTGTTTTAACATGTCTTCAACGAATTAAAACTAATAAAGTCAATAAAATAAAAGTAAGATAAAAAACATTTTTGTATTAAGATTTTCTTCTTAGAATCAACAGCTCTACGACCTCTGGGGCCCCTAATTTCTGTATTCAATTTGAACCATTCACCATTGTTCACTTTTTGTTTTTAAAGGTAGAAATTCGGTTAAATTAGCAAAGATTCTCTAATTTTCATGCAGATTCTGAATTTCTAACCAAAAAAGGAATTGCACTGCTAGTTGTCAAAATATTTGAACGATTGTATTTTTTTAATAGCAATATAACCGTAAAGATTTTCCTTCTTTTTACAGCGATACCAAAATTTCTTAAAGTTGTTTAGAAAATAACGAAACAATTTTTTTAAAAATCATTTTCAAATGAGTAGGTCATGTTCATGTATAAAATCAAGTTGTCTAAATAATTAACAAATGATATCTATCTAATGAACACATAAACAACAAATAACCGAAAGAGAGCATCATCTGATACCAAAATTTCTTGAATTTGTTTACAAAATAATAATATTGCGTGAAAACGTTATAGTCCCTGACTCTATGTACTATGATAATTTTTTTAATCGTGTTGGATAATAAAGTAATAATCATTGAGCGGTTTCATCAACGCGTTTTCTTTTTTCAAAAAACGGGACAAACCTGGAATATTTGCAAAAGAAATGGGACGATTAATACATACGAAAAATACGGGACTGTCCCGGTGAAAACGGGACGAATGGTCAGCCTAAAGGCTGTTTTACATTATACTTTTTTCGTCTAGAAACTTTGACAAGTTCAATACTAGAACTAACTTGAATGTAAATCAGAAAAAAGTCATCCAAGTTTTCATACTAGAAACGTCTAGAAACTTATTTCCAAACTAGTTCTCAACCTATTTTTCGTCAAAGTTTACAAACTTGCGCATAAGTACACGTCGCAGTATTACCTACACCCTAAAAGATAAACATAACTGTGATTGAAAATATAACCTCAAAGCACCTCCGCAATAACCAGTCCTGACTCCAAATTCTAGGTTTCTTATTTTGTTTTTGCAAATAATACATTTGCAGAATTTTTGAAATTTTCTGAAATCTGGTTTGGTTTCTTTTATAAAAATTCATTTTTGAGCATTTAACTTCTCTTTAATTTTGTATGTTGGCAGTTTTGTTCCACGTTTGAACTTTCCCCACTACGACGCCAGCGATCAGTTTATGAACTAATATTTAAAACAACCTTGAATTTAGATACTAGATTCTAGTATTCGAACTTGTTCAAGTTCTAGACGAAAAAAGTATAATGTAAAACAGCCTTAAGATATAGCGAATTGACGAATTTGGATATCTACGATGTATACTGCTTACCAAAAGTAATTGACCGAAAAGCAATAAAACTGTGCGAAAGTCAAACTTATTGAAGCATAAACATCAATTTTGGTGCTTTAATACTTTTGGCATTCGGAATAGAAGATACGGGGTCAAGGTTACTAAAAAGACAGGTTGCCTGGTAACTTTCAACGTCACTGCAACGTCACTCAGTAGGCCCATTTAATGCATATACACAAATAGATGGCCTACTGAATGACGCGTCACTCCACGACTTACCAGGCAACCTTCTCTCTTTAGTAACCTTGATACGGGGTCATATTTATTGATGTCAATACCTGATACCAAGACCAACATTTCACGTACATTCACCATTGATTTTGAAGGATTTTCTGCCAATCTTGTGGAGTGTGGAGGGAGGTGGAAAGTAAACTGGCGGTCAAAAAAAGTGACCCATCACATTGAAGTTTCATGACATTTTGATTATAACATTTTGATTATAGGTTTGTTCGATAGCTCTGCACTTTTCTACACTTTCTGTACCAACCGCTCCTGAGAGAGTGCGATGTACAGGGTGGATCAATTTCGATGTCTCTTATGGGCATCTCTGTAAGTATAAGAGATAGAAAAAAACTAATGGCCAAGTCTCGATCTCTTTTTTAGAGATAAAGTCAGTAGAGTAAACAAAAATTGGCTGTCTTCTTTTGTTTTCGAGTTATAGGCAAAAATTGACATTTTCGACTTTTCATCAATCGCGCATATCTCCTTTATTTTTACAGATATTAAAAAGTTGTTTTGACATTATTAGGACACATTTTTGAATACAATTCATTGGTGTAGTTGGTTTCTTGATATTTAATTACATTTTCGAGTTATAGCATAAAGTTATATTTTTTTAAATGGAAATCATAGTAGGCAATGTCATCATTAAATAGAGATTTTTTTTTCTGTTTTCAAAAATATATACTTTGTTGGGTTTATTTCTTACAGTTAATAGAATAAAATGCCTTTTTTATTATTTTTGGTGCATTCTTTTCTTAGTAGGCTAGTTTCAATAAAAGCTGACAATTTTCTTTTGTTTTTATTAAATATTAACAAAGATTTGATGATTGGGTAGCAAAAGAGTGAGAGGTATTGCGATGAACATAAGAGATACAAAGCTAGCGCCGATAGAGCTGGGTTGGGTTACAACATGAGTTGGCTGCGTATTTTAGCGCGCCAGTGCGTAAATTGTGATTTTATTTTGACATTATTTTCTGGGTTTTAAGTTATTTATTGTGATATATCAAGAGTTGTGTTTATTATCTACTTACATTTCAATATTCTTTAACTTTTTCTGCAATAATTTCTTATTTTTAAGATGTTTTTAATTTATACATATAATTTAGTTCATTATCCCATGAAATGCATATTTGATCGAAAAAAATGCGTTTTAAACTTAAATATGAAATGAAGTTCCATAATTTCGAATTTGACCCAAACCACATGGTATCGGTATTGTTGTAATCTTTGTGACTCTTAGAGGATGCTCGTTCTATCTTTCTTTCTCTTTATGCGGCTGCAACTGTTAAAATATTTGGACAAGAGTTGATATTTAATAAAAACAAACAAAATAATTGTCGGTCTTTGTTGAAACCAGCCTACTAAGAATAGAATGCACCCAAGAATAATAAAAAAGGCGTTTTATTCTATTAATTGTAACAAATAAACCCAACAAAGTATATATTTTTGAAAACAGAAAAAAAATCTCTATTTAATGGTGGCATTACCTACTATGATTTCCATTTAAAAAAATATAACTTTATGTTACAACTCGATAATTTAATTAAATATCAAGAAACCAACTACACCACTGAATTGTATTCAAAAAAGTGTCCTAATAATGTCAAAACAGTTTTTTAATATCTGTAAAAATAAGCGAGATATGTGCGATTGACGAAAAGTCGAAAATGTCAATTTTTGCCTATAACTCGAAAACAAAAGAAGATAGCCAATTTTTGTTTAGTCTATTGACTTTATCTCTAAAAAAGAGATCGAGACTTGGCCACTAGTTTTTTTCTATCTCTTATAGTTACAGAGATGCCCATAAGAGACATCGAAATTGATCCACCCTGTACATAATATAACATAAGTAGGAGTGAGAAAAATAGAGTAAAGGTGTTAAAAGTGTAGAAAGTGCAGAGCTATCGAATAGACCTTACATAGTGTGCACCAGCCCTGCAGTTTTGGAGGTTATATTAAATGTCGTGTTACATTTCTATTATTGTCTTCCCTTCACCTTCGACATTAGTGGCACATTGCACTTCATTTAAGTAGACCATTATTCAAAGCAGCAAATTAAATATGACACAATATGACAGCTCCAGTGATTTAATACTTTGACAGATCGAAAGCCTATTTACAATACAAAAAAAGCATGGGTCACTTTTTTTGACCGCAAGTTTACATTTCCCTACGTCCAAAGAAGTTGACACATAACAGATTCCTTTTACGATATCTGAATAACTGAATAAAAAATGTACGCCACAGCCTGTTGGAAACACATTAGTAAAAGTGCCTTCAAAATTTGATTCATTTTCTTCAAAATTACTAAAACTTAAACACCCCTTAAAATACGAACCAATAATTTTCATACCACACTTTATCTACACCTGGCCTATGAAAAGTTTTAAAACTGTAATTATTTGTTCAATAACGTTATTCTTTTCAATATAAATCATTTACTTTGTCACAAGTTTGTTTTGATTAATTCGCAAAAATTTACATTTGTGTGTCAAGTGCCAAATAAACGTCAATTTTGGTAACTAGCGCCAAAACAGGCAAAATTTGCTTTAAATAAAAAGATTGCACAGGCCGAATATGGGCCAGTTGTACAAAGGAGGTTTAAACTGACGCTCAACTGAACCAGGTTCAAAGTGAACAAAATCGCATCAAATTTTATTTATGAATGCATTAATTGCCATATGTCATTAAGATCCTATGCGAATTTGTTTACTTTGAACCTGGTTCAGTTGAGCGTCAGTTTAAACCTACTTTGTACAACTGGCCCGTCTCGTGAAATCTAGTAGGTTGGGTCCTAAACAATTGACGAGCTTCTTGGAAAAACCTCACGTCCATTTTTGCCGAAATCGCCATTTCACTGCCATCTTCGCTTATAACTATAGAGCTATCAATTCCTATACTGAGATTCTGTAAACATCTCATAGGAACCGGAATATAACTTAGCAAAATATGTGGGTTTCTGTAAAAATCTCACATGTCCTGGACATATGATGTTTTTGCTAGAATTCGAGCGGACATGTGAGGTTTTTACAGAAATCCACAGATTTTGCTAAGTTATATTCCGGTTCCTATGAGATGTTTACAGAATCTCAGTATACGAATTGATAGCTCTAGAATTATAAGCGAAGATGACAGTGAAACGGTGATTTCGGGAAAAATGGACATGTGAGGTTTTTCTAAGAAGCTCGTCAATTGCATCTATTTCAATCACATGTATGCACTTTGCTAAGTGCAACTTTGCAACAACTCATTTTATATTAAAAACCACTTTCATTGCTTATGAAAAAAAAAACATTTTTTTAAAAGTTATATTAATCTACCTTTTAAGTTAATGTTCGTTTTAGTAAAAAATGCGAGTTTACAAGAAAGTTAAAAGTAAAGCCTTTGTAGCTTGAAATTTTAGAAATCATTCCAGTTCACTATAGTGTCAGGTGACAGTGACCGCCTTAAACAAATTCAATCACGCTCTCCCATGAATTAATAAAGTTACTTGATGTTTGCGAGAAAAAAATATAAACTCACCGGTCTGCAACCCTTCCGCAATCTGAAGTGGAACTAAAAAAAAATCAAAGTTGACTTGAAATAATTTCTAATTTAATTATATTTTTCCGGCAAATTTTATAGCGTATGGAAGCGAAATTCACAGTGTATTAAAACTATTTTAAATGCACTGCCACTTCTTTAAAATTTGTCCAGAAAATTTGTTTGGAAAATGTTCAGCAAAAAAAAAAACTAATTACTCCTAACATAGACTCTTTTTAACCTCATCTCATCGATAGTGACACGTTTTGATTTTTGAAGTGTCCATTAAAGATTAAAAAGAAATTGTTACAAAAAAAAACTAAATTAAACAAAAAAAAATTGACACTTACCCTACCTGATTCGCAGCGTACAAATCTATTTCTTACATCCACTCTGCTACAGTAATCGAGGGAGAAGTCACCAACCACTTTCACTAAGCCACCACTTTCACTGAAAAGAAAATTATTGTTTAATAAAAACTGTACTATGTATAAACCTAAGGACTTTTGTGGTCGACTCGAAAGTGTCTTCGAAGTTGATCAGTAAGGCGTCATTAAAATATTCTTACCTAATTAAATAATCACTTTAAAATACAAAAATTAGTTACACTGTAACACCTCGCACTTAAAACAGAAAATGGCCCGACAATCGACGCGTTACTGCGGGCAAAGCTTACTGTTTGTTTTTGCTGCAAGCAAAGACCAATGAGCTTTTGAATTTTTCTGCGAAAAAAAAGGTAGCAAACTCATCGTCACCACTCATCAGGAATGCGTTTTTGTCAATCACATACCGCAAAAAAACGCGTGTACGAGTAAGTTTATGTGATCCTGAATTCTATGTATTTGATTTCGAAGTAAACAAACTATTTCATTTAATTCTCTTAGGCAGCAGAAAAACTGTTTAAATAAATAAATTTTAAGTTAATAGATTAGGCAAATCCGTGATGTATAAAATAAAAAAAGTGTGATTCACATTAGAAAAATATTTTCAATGGATATAAAGATTTTCTTATAATAAATTAAACCCCTCTTTATTATTTTATTTATTAACCGATACAAAACATTTAAAAATCGGTCTTATAACTCTTATATGGATTTTTATGTAAACAGTTTTGCAGTAGCGCTTTATACAGGCTGTCCCATAATTTTATCGACAAACTGAGAAGGGTTATTTATAGAAGACGCTAAATAAATTTCGAAATGGTTGAAATCTTCTACGGTAAAGTTAAGGACAAGCCACTCTGCCATATAATTCAAAGAGTGTTGTCGGATCAACCACTTATACAACCAGAAACAAAATTGTTATCAAATGAACCGTTGAAGCTATACGGAGTTGTCATCGACGGCACTCCTTTAGTAATTGCCTCTTGATGGTAGCAATCGATTTGTTAACAGACACGGTTGTAAGTGTACACCGATCACGTGACTACTTTAATCTGTTTGATTATGGTTTTCCTCGTTTAGATGTTATCGCAGGCGTTGAATGCAGTACGTGAAAATGGATACATCATAACTAGGCAGAACAAAGCGTTTCAATTCGATAAAAAACCTGCAAATTTAGAATTGATAACATTTTACGAAACAGAACATGAAATTATCATACTCTTAAAGAAATATAAGTATCAAGAACCGAAAGTCCTAAATATTACCGATTCGCTACAAGATTTAAGCTGAGTGCCAAAATTGCAACAGCTTCGAGAAACGAATGACGAAATCGTTATTGTTTCACAAAATATCGACTATAACGGCATTCTGGGATTTGTCAACTGTTTACGTCGAGAATCCGGAGGAAGTAAAATCAGATGTGCCTTGCTGAAGGACGATATTACAACATTTGATCTTAAGAAGGAATTTTATGAATGACGAATGAAGAAAGGAATGGCTATCAATGTCTGCAAAGATAGTAAATGCGAAACTTATCGTCATTTATTACTTAAATCGCGTAATGAGACAACCGCAGAAGCTGCTTTTATTAATATAGTTACTCCAGGAGACTTCTCAGGTCTAAAGTGGATCCAAGGACTTCTAACAGTAAACAATATGACAGCAAAAACTGAAATGTTCGTTCACGTAAGTAGAATTACTATGTACAATAAAAAATGGGTTGGTGGTACCAATTGTTTAATAGTCATATCCAATCGCCATTAGAGTTTTAGTTCGATGACATTTTTTTGAGTTGATATAGAAAGTCTTTATCTGAGCAATTTTTTTCATTGATCTTACTTGAAGTCAAAATTACTTCTTCAGGTTTACTACTCAGCATTAAACTTCAGAGATATAATGATGGCATCTGGAAGAATGTCCAACAAAAATGCTACGAAGTCTCGAATCCAGACAGAAGGCATCCAAGGTTTAGAATTCGCCGGAAGAGATTTGAGGTGGTTTAAATGTTTCAGATAATTTTGTTCGTTAATTGTTTTTGTTTCTTTCAGTGGTAAAAGAGTGTTTGGTTTAGCACCAGGAGAAGCACTCTCTTCGCTTTTGGTCGCAGATCTTATTAAGTTATGGCCGGAAAATACCCGATGAATGGACTATGGCCGAAGCTGACACTATTGTTGTCGTTTATACGTCTTCGTTAAAGTAAGTGGTTTAGCAATAAATTAAAGAGTATTGCCGACACTTCATACTTATTTTAGAGGTCTGTTTTAGACAATCCTTTTTTACGAATTCTTCGCTTCATCCTATACGCTAAAATTATTAGAACGATTTCTCTGTGCGGTAATTGCAACCATATTCGTTCTCTTTTTGTATATTGGGAAAATTCTCCCAAGTTTTTAACATTAATTTTTATTCTCTATCAATATTTTATTCATTATTATCTTTGGAAGCTCTCCTATTTTTAATCGTTACGTTTTTAACTTAACTCCTATCCGTTCCTGGTACTTGGTATGAATATAAAAAAATTGATTTCAAAGATCATGTTTCAATTAAATATTCACGTAGGTTGCTGGCATAAGAAGAGGTCAAACTGTACTGATTCATAGTGGTAGTGGAGGTGTCGGGCAAGCTGCCATTAACGTTGCGCTCCATTACGGTTGCAAAATTTTCATAACTGTTGGTACCGAAGAAAAGAAGTCCTTCATCCTGAAATACTTTCCGCAGATAAAGGAACAACACATCGGAAATTCTAGGGACACCACTTTCGAACAAATTATTTTAAATAGCACAAACGGGCTTGGCCTTGACATTGTGTTGAATTCCCTTACAGAAGAGAAATTGCAGGCAACGCAACGGTTCGATGCATAGCAAAGGGTGGGTGCTATCTGGAAGTCGGAAAAGCTGAATTGATAAGTAATAATGAGTTAAGCATGAAGCTGTTCGAGAGGGGAAAAAGCAACAGGAGTAATGCTAGATTTGGTGTGGCTTTTTGATGAAGAGATGAAAAATATTTCCGAACTTATGACAAAGCATAACAGATCTGGTCCTATAAAACCATTACATAAAGTTATCTGCGGCAGCGAAAATATCGAGGCAGCTTATAGATTTGTGGAAGCAGGAAAACATATAGGAAAAGTAGTCATTAAGATTAGACCAGAGAAACATAATAAGAGTATTTGCCTGAAGACTAACCAGTTGTTTAAGTGCAAACCAGCATTTTATTGTAATCCCGAGAATAGCTACGTAATAATCAATGGATTAGGTGACGTAGGTTTGGAATTGGCCGATTGGTTAATAGTAAAGGGTTGCAAGAAATTAATTTTGGTTTCGAGACATGGCCTAAAAACCGGATACCAAGCTTTAAGAATCAGGTACATATTTCAATTTTACTCTTTTCTAGAAAATCAGCAATATTGCACTGCAGCATTTCTAGACGTGAGTCAGGCTTTTGACAAAGTCTGGCACCCAGGTTTTCTGTGCAAATTAAAAAAAATTCTTCCAGATGAATACTTCCCATTCCTACGTACTTACAAGTACGTCAATTCGAAATGGTAGTAAATGAAGCGACCTCAGAATAACTGCCAATAACATCTGGTGTGCCGCAGGGCAGGATTTTAGGGCCGCTACTTTACGTTTTGTACACCTACGAATTACCAACTACCGGGACAACAACCATAGGAACTTTTGCGGATGATACAGCTATAATAGCAGTTCACGATGATCCCAATGCTGCTTTTGCCAACCTGGAACATCATTTAAACTTACTTGGGATGTGGCTAAAGAAATGGAAAATCAATATTAAAAAAAAAAAAAACAAATCTACACATATAAAATTTACGCTTAGAAAAGGAATCTGCCCATCGGTTAGTATCAATCAAACCAACCTACCGTACAGCAATAACTTAAAATACCTAGGACTAACACTTGATAACAAATTAAACTGGAAGACACACATAAAAAAGAAAAGAATGCATTTGGACTTAAAAACTAAAGAAATAAATTGGCTCATATGTTAGATATTTTATTTTTAAGCAAAAATATAACGCCTTTTTAATTTAAGAATTCAACTTTTGCCTGCAATGCGAGTTTTATTTACGTTCACCTAGACGGTTTAAGATGCAGGGGTCCTCTTGAGTTTATATAAACAATAAACAATTTCGGGCAGCACAGGTTTGCTTTGGAGATCGAGGCAGTTGAGTTTATGATACGTAATCGATAGGCGCATTAATAAATAAGAGTTTGCGGTGTTAATTAATATGATAGAAAGGTGCGGAAAATAATTAATTAATACACGCGCTTAAAGTTGGCCAACTTGCAACTTGTAACTTGCGCTTGCAACGCGCAACTCGCGTTAATTGTATAGTACGCGTATTATATTCCTGGCGTGTGTATACAGGGTGTGTTCGGAAAGTATTGTGCGCTACGTTGGTAGAAGCAGGAAGGCGGTACCTAGAGATAACTTATTAATTGTAGCTAATGCATGATATGTAGAGAATTAGCTTAAAGTATTTCCTGCATGGTGTATGAATGAAGCGATTTCCCCGGGTGAGGCTCGGTTGTCGTGGCAGGTGCTGCATCACCTGACCGTTGGCCAATAGGTCGACTGGGGTAACCACGGTGGCGTAGGGATTGTGACGTCACTTGCATGATTAGTGGTTACTTCGTAAGGGAAATCGTACTAACAAGGTGGAAAGCGCTACCGAGAGTGAACGACGTACTGTTTACGGTCCCATGGTGACCCCTTAGGGGATTGGGAGCCCTAAGGTTATTAAATTGTCACCATCCCTACGTGCCAGGTGGAGGGGACGTAACTTGGTGGAATGCCACGTTGACGTTGATTTGTGCCACCTGGCGGAAGAGTGGATTGGTGGTAGAGAATCCGCGGGTCGGATATGACAAAGACGTAGGGTAAAGTATGTTTGCGTGTTATTGAGGCTATCTGTGCTGCATGTGGTTTGTGTTTCTGGAAATAACATTTCAGAGCAATAGTTTATGAAAGAGCAACAGATATGATACTGAAGGCCCAAGGTTGGACATCATCAGGAGCGATGATGGATGCTGAGGTGTGAATTGACCAAGGGGTTGAGCAGGTGCAGACCGTTGGGGCCAAGCTCCCCGGTGAGTAAATAACTGTTGTCTCTTGCAAATGATTGTAAACACATGTTATTGTTGCGTGAACGCACCATGTCAATGGGAGGTGATGGTAGCGAACGGTACCCGCTAGCCAAAGGAAATGGTGAACGTTTTGATTACTTAAATTTATGTATATGCATTACCACATTTTAATAATACTGAAAAAAAAAATAGAAAATAAGATTTTAATTTACAAAACAGTTTTAAGACCAACGGGACCTACGGGATTGAACTGTGGGGCTGTACTAGCAATCATCCAAAGAGCACAATCCAAAGTACTACGAATGATAGCAGATGCACCCTGGTACGTCTCAAATCATACCTTACATACTGATCTTAAAATACCATACGTCAACGAAATCACTAGAGAAAACAACACCAAACACCACAACAAACTAGAAGGCCATCCTAATCCGCTCATGCAACCATTACTAGACATTTCTAATTACCGAAGACTTAGAAAATGCTGGCCAATAGATCTAAGAGAAAATTGAGGGAACTTCACTGGGAGCAACCTCTTCACGTCAATAATATTATACAGTGTTCGCCAAAAAATCGGCATCAAATGGGAAATTTTATTTCCGATTTTTCGCAAAAACTTTTTATGCCAATAATTTGTGCTCGTCTGAAAACCTATTTAGCCCCTATTAGATATACCGAGTGATTTTTATTTAGTTAGAAAATAGCGTTTTTCGAAATTGCCAAAATCCTAAAATTGTTATTTCTTGGAAATTAATCAATATTCCAACGATATTTTTTTACTGTGTATTAGTTTCAGCTTACTAAACAATCTCAAGGCCAGAAAATAACGTTTTTTTTCTTTAACTTCCGCAAAAATTGATTGTAATTGGAAAAAAAAATAGAGGAAGGTATTTATTGCTTTAGATATTTTATTATTTACCGAAAAGTAATATTTGTATACATATTTGCAACGTGTTTGATGCAATATGCTTTTGAAGAGAAATATTTTTTAATGATAATTATTAACAGGTGTTGGAATGTCTTCTAAAAACTCAAATCTACTCCTATTAATTAATTCCTGTCACAAAAACCTGCTAAATGTTTTTTTACAACGACCTAAATGAGGAGAGTTTTTCCTTATGTAGTTTACGTGGTCAAGCCAATTAGGAGGCAGAAGTATGAGACGGCTATGAATTGTTTTAGTGCCAGATAAAGTTATGTAATGTTTTTCATGTTTCACAATTCTCAACACAAAAACCCAAAAATTATTGTGAAACATGAAAAAAATTATATAATTTTATTTGACTCTAAAACAATCCATATATTCGTGTCTATAAAATATCTAACTATCTAGGCCTTTAGTAACAATATAACAAAACTACCATTCTTTCATTTTATCATATTAAAAAAAAGTTAATGATTCAGCTTCTACATCATTATGATATTTTCTTTCCATTACGTTGTAAAATAAAACGCAAGTATTTGAATTGCTTCAAACAATGAGGTTTTCTTCTTTACCTTGCATTAAAATCTATGTGCCTCGTAACACAGTCTCATGTTAAGCTCAAGGCTGAATAAAAGGGAAAAGTTTTACACTAAACATTTAAAAGAATTTATGTATTTTTATTGTTTGTATTGCGCTGAATGATGTGATTGTTTCTGTTGATGAGGAAATCTTAAAAAAAAGAGCTGCATTTTTAAGAATATTTATGGCTACATGTTCTACAATAATAACAAATAAATAAAATACTAGCAAAAAATATTTTGTTGTCACAACTCGTTTTTTGGAACACTTTCGTTTCGTCCTTTCGGTTGATCATTCCGTGGGTGTGCAACCGACTTCATCGGTGCTAACAATTACAGATATAAAAATAGACGCTTCTGACAACATTTATAGTTACAATATTTTACAAGTGTAAAATAAATAAAATTCTTTAGGCTCGAGGGCGTGACTCGTTCGTCATTTGATGATAGACGTGGTCTTTTCCGGTCTATCATCGCAGATATCGGGTTCAGGATCACTGTCTTCGTTATTTTCGAGCATCCCGACGTTTGATGACATATGGTTGCATCTCCTCCACTTAGCTCTACGATTTTGAAACCAGGTTTTAACCTGGGAACAAAAGATATTTTTTTAAATAAATATAACAAATCAATAAATACAATGGACTACCTGTCTGTCTGTGAGTTTTAAAGAATCTGCTAATATCCTCCTGTCCTCTGGACTAAGGTATTTATGAGAATTGAATCTCTTCTCTAAGGCGTCCGTCTGAGACGCCGTGAATCGGACTTGACCTCCTTTTCGCTTCGAATAATGTGCATAAGGAAGTGGTAGGACCACAGGAAGCGTTGAAGGATACATCGGCCAGTAACGACCTCTAGAATAAACGCTAGAGAAGGCACTGACTGAAACAAAAAAGAATATATTGAATTATATTCAACATTTGAGAAAACATAAATTAATATGTACATACATATACGTAAGTAAAGAAAGAGCAACACTATTTTATGAAGCACTTTAGATTTCTAGGAATACCTAAATATTTAAAAAAATACAAGTAAATGTGTATGTCAAATTCGAAACTAAGTTGGTTCTTTGCATGTGTCTTGATTCGTACGCAGGCAATAAATCTGAAGTGAAATGATGTAATTTTTTTGTTACCAACTAGTGCCATTAACACAGCCTAATCAGATTACAGATTTATTTAATCTCTCAGAATTTACAGAAAAAAAAGTGTGATGGTACTGCGAAATGTTACGTGCATTTGTACAAGTACGCCTAAAATACATTCATCATAATTCCAGAAAGTTTCCTAATAGTTAAGTCATGTGACACACGTTGTTTTTATCGCAGAAATTTTCAGGTGTCCGATTTTTTTCCGCTACGTCACTAATGTGCGATGATTTACTGCGTTATTTTGACAGATTACCGCAATTAATTTCTTAAGAAAACAAAAACACCTTCGATGGGACCTCGATAAGATTCATATCGATCGTATAATTCCCAAATTTTTCTGCTGCGTTGCAAAATAAAACCTCAATACTTAACGAACTTGAAGTAAACAGAACAGAAACACGCTGTATAAAAAAATAATTAGAAACTGTTTCGGTTAGGTGGTATTGAAATTGCGCAACGAAATAGTTTAAACTTTTCGTATTTTAAACGCCCTCGTGTTATTATATTGATAACGATCGAATTATGGCGATATAATTTTATAAACGGATGAGATACGAGATAATAACGTCTGAGGGGTTTATCGATGAAATCTCGTTCGAATTAAAATTTGGATTAAGGTAGTTGAGAAAACCAGTTTAAACTGACTGTGTCTAAAAATGAAACAAGTGTATAGATGTCGGGACAGTTGCGCCTTTGCACATTTTTTAGATTTCATAATTTATGCTGTGTTTGCAATTACACAGATATTGTTGTAAATAGGCACGTGACTTTGTATCATATTATTTATAAACATAATGACGTAATTAAAAGTCCTGTTTACACGTAATACTTTGAATATAAAAATTATTTATTTATCCAAGGGCACAGCTGGTGTAAAGTCTTCTAAACCCCGGTTAACTTTTATATTGAAAACTTTGGCCATTAATAAACTCTATTATCGTTTCATGAGGTATTTGCCCTAATTCCTTTGTAATGCCGAATTTCGGGGTAAATTCGATAAGAGAGATTGGCCTCATAATGCACAGTAAATATGCAAACATCTGGATTTCTATTATCTTTTAATAAAACGCCCAATACGCGCTACTTTAGTAGAAAATGGCAGATCATTAAAAATAAATTGGATACATTTTTGCTTTCTTTTTGGACACGTATTTTTGACTAAGAAGTTTTACTTACTGTTCGATCTAGACAATCAGAGATAAATGACCGATTTTACAACTCAGCAAATATTTAAAACGTTAGCTTATTACACGTCCATTTACTGCCGATCAATCACCACAGTAAGAGGTTTAAAATTCTAGGATATCTTGGCCTTTAATCTCTTGATTGCCTTGGTAAGAAATAGCATGTCGTCATCAATTGTAATACATCATGTTTAATTACCTATCTGAAATGACAGTAAAGACCTAATGAATAAGAAAATTTTTCCATTGAGTTGTTAATTCGCCAGATTACAATTTTTAATTAAATTGAGATTTCTTTTTTAATTTTTTCTTCTTCATTTAGGCATCTACATATTTTCTTCTAGCCAATGCTTATATTTTACAGTTTCCCAATAGAATCTGTTAAATGAATATCAGTTATGTTATCAATGAAACAGCTTATCCCCGAAATAATGAATCATTAATAAGTATTCCTCAAACTTACAGATTATCAAACTAGTCACATGATTGTAATATAAAACTACATAAGCTATAGAAATTTGAAAAAACGTGACAAACAAGTCTGCAATCGATGTTCCTCGGCCTTTAAGCTTACTTGTATTTGATTATAGCCTATATAATCTTTCGAAATGTAAATCCTGGCGTAAGTCGCCTTGGCTTAAGTCGTCACCATTTCGTATTAAGTAATAGCGAAGCGTAACCGATTAGAGTTGAGTGCAACACACCAACCGGTGTTCGGAAATCTATTTTGTGTACATTCCTGATAAGTCGTATATATTGCAATTGACCGAAAAGGCGGGGGCTAATCCCGCATTATTAGCTCCCGTATGGGAAATTCGAGCTCTCGGTGTTTGCCGAGGATTAAATAATCGATTAATCAGATGTATAAGCTGTTTTGACGTGTTTATCAGGAATTATTGATTGTAATATTAGTGCTATTTGATCGATCAGAAGTATTAATGGGCATTGTAGATGCGAGATTAAAATCTAATTTATTTCGTATTGATCCGATGCAAGATTATCTTCTTACGCACGGCGCGTTTTAAGACGCATGCTTTTTTATTTACAAATTTTATCTTGCTTAATGCCCGTACCTACGACGAAACGTGATACACGCTCGTTGATAAAAGGTCTGCTGGAAAATACCTAAATAAATTGTTCTTTTCTTACTCATGCAGATAAAGATAAACATTTATTTGAAGTAGATAATAAAAATTTATATATTTTTAGCGAAAAACGTGTATTTTTTATTTGAGTTAATCCAAAATGTTAACTAATATATTCGTAGTTGAGTTATTTTCATAAGAGAAGAGCTCTGCGTCATAAATAAAACGCGCCTGGTGTTGCATCATCAATTCATCAGACTTAAGAATCGTAACTCCGTCCTTTTTTCTCATTCACCGTTAACAAAGAAATAATACCGAAATAATTGTCGGTTGTAACTTCGGCGATTGATTACGCAGAGCTCAAGTTCAGTGATTTTCATATTAACTAGGTAATACACAAGACTATAAAGGAAGGTAAAGTATAAGTAATAAAAAAAAAATGGAAGGCACAACGTGACTCTCGCAAATAAAATGTTAGTCAAATAAACGTTTCGAAAATGAGATTCCTAAGAAATAGAAAGAACAGAATTAGAAACGAAATATTCAAGCAGATACAGGAAAGACAACTTGTAGGATAATTGGGTCACATAAATAGACTGCTAGGAGAAAAATGTATTAAACAAAACCGTAGACAAGTAAAGAAGAGGATGACAAAAAAAAGAATAACGCCAGGAAAAGCGAAAAAGCAACAGAGAAAAAGAAAGAAGTACAGAAGGTAATACATAAATAATTTACAAATTAAGGCCTGCTCTGCACTATACATCTACGAGCATATAATAATAATAATAATACTAATTACGAAAGAATAAGAAAAGAAACCGAGATACATTTGTGCAAAAATTGTCAATCATGTTCCTAACAGTCGCGACATCTTGTGGCCAATTTTTGAACTAGGACAGGTCGGTGAGGTTGTGGTTGTGGAGTTCTCGAGCTACTCTTCTGCTGAAAATGTCCCAAATAGGGATGAAACAGTTGTCCAAGGAACCTATTGCAATCAAAATCGACTTGCAAAAAGTTTCGAAAGTTCCTAACAGTGCAGGTAATAAATTATTACACACAAGTTCCTAACAGAGTAATAAATTATACTCAAAATGCTTCTGTAGCCTTAATGGGTTTTTTTGTTCACATATTATTACTATTATATCGGGCTTTAGGGGTTAAGTGTAAGTGTCACATCTTGTTTAGTAGAGTTTTAAATAGTTTAAGATTTAACTTGTGCTGTATCCTGTAGGTGCAGACAGTGTAACTTATAATGATTGAGGATTCTTTGAATTTGGCGCCGTAGTTTTAAATTTCAGAGTCTTCTTCTTCTTCTGTTTTGTTTTGTTTGGCCGAACATAACCTTTTTATGCTTATTGTACCCAGTCACTTAGTGATCCAATTTTAAATTTCAGAGTCGACACGTTTTTGTGTTTGTTTTTTGGTGTCTTATTTCTTTTTATTTCTATTATGTCAGAAGAAAAATGACAGAGGCGAGTGACAGAACCGAGTGACAGAAACTTTGCCAACTTAATAACAATTTACACATCCTCAGTCATTAAAAATCACCCTATAGATCATCGACGGCATGAAAAAATTATTATTATTAATAGAATGCCTTTTTTTTAGATTATGCTATTTTTCTTTTTACTGAGATGTTATTGTCAGTTATATTAATCATAATCATAATCATAATCATAATCATAATCATAATCATAATCTTTATTTCTCCATAAACCAAAGGTGTAGGATTGTCAGTTACAATATTACATGGACAAAAACAAATACAATAAAATGTAGAATAATAAATCGTGTAAAAAAAATAAAAATAAATTGAGAATGAATATCGTATTAGCATAGTCTTATTCGGAATACTTGAAATTTAAATATTCTTCTACGGAATAGAACACTTTTTCGGAAAGGAAGTTTTTTAACCAACGGAGTATTTTCTGGCTTGATAATTTTTTGACTTCTTCTGGCAGTTTGTTATAAATTTTAAAAGCTAAATAATTGACACCGTGTTGCGACTTAGTGATCCTATGGAAGGGAATAACAATATTATCCTTTCTTCTTGTTTCGTATGAATGAAATCTGCATTTGTGTGGTATTTTTCAGGATGCTCAATTACGTAGTTGACGCAGGTAAGTATGTAAATACTGAATATGGTAAGTATTTTACTGTTGTAGAAGAGAGGCTTGCAGCTTGTTTGTTGATCATAAATACCGTGGATGATCCTAATTGCTTTTTTTTGTAGGACAAAGATTCGTTTTGCTTCAGCTGAATTACCCCAAACCAGAATTCCATAAGACAGCAGGGTGTGAAAATTTGAATAATACACAGTCTTTAAAGTTTCATAAGTAGTGCAGGTAAAGAGCTATCTGAGGCAGTATAAGACACTTGATAATTTACGGTTGAGATGATCTACGTGAGTATTCCATATGAAATTATTTTCAAAATATACTCCCAAAAATTTGGTGTTATTTTTTTGTTGCCCAGACGTCTTAGTTGAGAACGTTAATAGATTAGTTTTTTCGGCATTTATTTTAAGTTTATTGGCGCTAAACCATTTTTCAGCGATTGTTAAGGTCTCTTTCATTTGTTGATGTAGTTCATGTCTATCTGTACCCGTTATTAAAAACGATGTATCATCGGCATAGAGGTAAGTTTCAGCTCTCGGAATATTGCTAGGAAGGTCATTAATGTATATTATAAACAATAAAGGACCAAGGACTGAACCTTGTGGTACTCCGCATTTTAAAAATTGTTTCCGAGAAAGAGTTCCTTGCCACTCGACTTGCTGTATTCTGTTCTTTAAGTAAGATTGAAAAAATTCTAATGGTTTACTTCTAATGCCATAATAATACAATTTTTGGAGAAGGATGTCATGGTCCACGGTGTCGAAAGCTTTGCTCAGGTCACAGAAGGCCTTTGTACTTCATTTCCAGAGTCGAATGCTGTTGAGATTGTTTCAACCATTTCCACCATAGCCGATACTGTTGATTTGTTGTCTACGTAACCATGTTGTCTCTGTGTTAGTAAATCGCGTGATTTCAGAAATTTTACTAATCTTTCTTTCACTGCAGTTTCTATTATTTTTTAGAAAACACTGGTAAAATTGATATAGGTCGGTAATTATTACAAGAATCCTTATCTCCGGCTTTATAGATTGGCACCACTCTTCCACATTTAAGAACATCTGGAAAGATACCGTCTTTTATACATTGATTTATAAGCTCCGAAAGTTGTCCTGCTATTTCTTGTACGCAGTATTTTACAGTCGAGGTGGAAAGACCATATATGTCGGGTGTTGCTTTGCTTTTCATGTCGTTGATGATCCTCCTGATTTCAGTTTCATCTACTGGAGACAGATTAAATGATGTGGAATTATTGATATTTTGGTTTCGAAGGTAATCTGCATATTGGTTTGTAGAATCCATTTTAATATTTGTTTGTGAACCAATATTTACGAAATATTGATTTAGTTCCTCGGCTGTTAGTGAGTTCTTAATACCGTTCTTTTCTATTATTTTACCTGTTTCTTTATTAACTATTCTCCACATCGCCTTTTGTTTGTTACTTGATTTCTTTATGTAGTTACTATAGTGTTGTTTTTTTGCTTGATCTATTGTAAATCTATACTTCTTCTGGAAATTTTATACGCCGCTTCCTGAATCTTTATCTCGTATCACCATTCTTATTGTGTTTAAAGCGTCAAGGACATTTTTCATCTTTTCCAAATCATCGCTGTACCATATGTCACTATCAGTATTATTAATTATTATATCTTTTTCAGGAAAACTTCTATCGTGTATGAGTTTGAAATGATTTACAAAAGTGGTAAAATTATTATCGACGTTCGTAGATGTTAAATATTGCTCCCAGTGAGTTTCTTGCAAGGCATTTTTAAATCGGTAAGTACTTTTCTCATTTTAATCCTAACTCTACTTTCTGCTTTTCAGGTTTCTTTGAGCAAATTCTGGCACTGAGGATTTGAGCTAGATGATCGGATATATGTGGATTCACAGTATTTACCTCATAGAGTTTATTAGGTAGATCACAAAATATGTTGTCAATGCAACTAGAAGTGAACTGCGTGATTCTCGATGGTTCAACTGTTGTCATTTTTAAATTAAATGTTCTGAATAAATTGAGTAGATCATTTTTCTCCCGATAGTTATTTTGAAAGTTGACATTAAAGTCTCCTGCTACAAACATGAAGGCTTTTTATGGTTTTCTGTAGTATATGTTAAAGTCTGAAGTAACTGTTGTAAAAAATATGTTGTAATCACTATTTGAGGTCTGTATAATGTTATTATAATGTAATTCAATTTTAACAGTTTGATTCCAATTATTTCTATGTGTCGCTCTTCCGAGAACTTTTTTATCTCTGTTATTTCTTCAAATATTATATTGTCTCGTGTCAAAATTAGAACGCCGCCATGTATTGCAAACTTTCTACAGAAAATGCTACCTACGTTATATTTTGGGATATTGCATATTTCGGATTTTAACCAATGTTCTGTCAAACACGCAATATCGATCATCTCCTTGCTTAGAAAATTTTCTAAAATATTTTCTTTATTGCTTATTGATTGGATATTGAGATTTAATATTTTCAAGTGATTTTCTATTTGTTGAGTTTCTTGAGTTGTCTGTAATTGCTAGATATTGTTTACTTTGTTCCGCTGTGTATTTAACATTCTTTTGTAGCACGGACAGTTGTTGTCCCACGGTGTGTGGTTTTCGTCTAATTTTAAATTCAGCTTTTTATTAGCCACTATACAATTCACACATTTCATAAGCATTTCCTTACATTCTGCTGTTTGATGCGGAGTAGGGATTTTATTTAATCATGAAGCGAGCCATGGTTTGTGATTGTATTTATTCAGAGTTTCAGTTTAAAAATTCTTTTTGGTGTCAAATTGTTATTGCATGTTTTCGATTTGAATTTGTTTGTACGCATCATCATTTGCTTTCATTTCATTTTCTGTTTTTTCTTCTTTGATACAGTACTTTTAATTTAGTTCTAATATTTGCTATATTTACATTGATAATTAATTACTCATGATTATTATTGAAACTACTTAGTTTTGGTCAATCTGTTTTCTTTTCTCTTAGATCATAGCTGTTATTCTTTATTCTTTGTTGAATTGACTTGAATTGAAAATCAAATTAAATTTAAACTTAGTGATTAAGTAATTCGGAGGCTATAAAATATTAAGCTGATTTATTAGAGGGGGGATAACACTATTCAAATAAACTTATGTTTATTCTGTTCAGACGATTCTGTACTACCTCAATTCTTTTCCCAACCCGGACACTCCTGTAAGTGTACCTTGCTACCGCCGTGGCTTCCTACATTAATAAAGGACGAAGTCCTTTATCCGGCTGGTCGCGTTCTTAATTCAAGGCCATTTCTCTATTCTGAAGAGGGTGCCACAGTAAAACGACCTGTTACTATCTTCAGAGAAGTGATTGGCACAAACCAGGGCGTAATCTGTTTAAGTGTAGTATTTTGGGATGACAAGAATGCAATACGTTTACGAATTATTATTTGAATTGACATAAACTGTACAAAACTCGAATTCAAATGTAACATTTGCCATGGTAACTATGGCAACGGCGGCAGTTCAATGCAAAATTGTGCAGAGGGAGCCACACTAACGAAAACTTTAACGGAATCCCTTTTTTTCAAACGCGACCGGCCGGATAAAGGACAGGTCCTTTATTAATTTTGAAATTGGCGTAAAATATACAAAATTCTAATTCAAATGTAACACTTGACATGGTAACTATGCCAACGGCGGCAGTTTAATGCAAACTTGTACAGAGGGAGTTACACTAACGAAAACTTTCACGGAATCGCTTTTTTCATAAAGATCTGGGCCTTAACCTAGGCCGGTTAAAGACTGGCCTTTTATTAATCTAGACGGCCGTGGCTTCTGCTATCCGAGTTTACTAGTCAAACTCTAGATGGCGACATCTACTGGCGGACGCAAACAATTTTTCTTAAGGAAAAATTCAAAAATCTGTCCGCAATGTTAAGTTTTTGTTTTGAAAACGTTTCGCAAATTGTAGCAAAGTTTACTTTAGCCTCCTCGTCGGCTTTAATACTCTTGAACTTATCGGATTAAGATAGTTTCAGATTTGTACTTTCAAAAACTCTGCGTTCAATAAATTAATCACTCGGAGTGATAAAGAAAAGTCGTTAAGCCCTTTGAGCAATAACAATTACGAAACGATTAACAACCGGGCGAGTACGTTTTCGGTTTCGTCCCAGTTTGTGCCCAATTCGAACCGAATGCAACAACGGTATTTTAAATTGCGTGTTTGCATTTCGCTTAAAGATAATCGGCGGGTCTTAAAGGATTTGGGCAGATCTAGCTTAGCGTTTCAAAAATTATTCCCGGAGCAAATAAGGCATTTTTGTATTAAAAAAAAATTTCCAATCGGCGCCGCACACAAACGCACAATGGATATAAATAAATCTAAGATAAAAATTGAATTAATTCTTGTCCTCCGAGAGGATAACGTAAGACTATCTCGTACATATTTATGTTTACAAATATTCACTGGGCAGAAATGACATCACTCGTTTGTAGCTTTGTAGATAATTAAAATTACACACCCAATTTGCGTTATTATCTCAAGAAAAACAAACAAATAAACTTAGTTTCAGTTAAATGGTGTGATACTTAAACGTCGTTGCAAAACTGATATTTCATATCAGTGTAAACACTATGTAGGTATATAAAAAAGAGTTTCAAATATCACCTCGACTTATCAACTTGTAAATATTAGTAAAAGTACAGTATCATCTTGTTTTAATAACATATAAATGATTCAATTGCCTTTTGTGTCGAGTGGTACAATAAACGTGATACAAGATGATATTATGAATCACTTCGTGTTTTATTCATTAATAGGAACAAACACGTCAAATATTTAAAGCTACTTTCATTTAAAAAAAATGAAATAAAAATTCTGATTACAAGTTCCGGTAGCACATCGCAGTTAATTAATATTCTGCACAAAGACGACCATAGGAAGACCGCATGTCTGTTTCCTTTTGCGGTTTTTCGCTTTGTCGTAAATCCGCAAATTATCGTAAATTAGTGTTATAGCATTTAGCGAGAGCACGTCCAATATGACGATTAGAAGACCGCAAAGAATTTCCAAACGAGTTTACCTATTCTTTTCTTTTTTTTAATTACATAAATCGGAGAGTAATTCGACGAAAAACCAAAAACCGTAAGGAGGAAACAGATTATTATTAAGGAGGAAACAGATTATTATTATTTTTTTAAGATACGTGCCTAATCTATTAAAGTAGTGGTTCTGAAATTTTCTTTAGTAAAGTCCCCTTATAATTTTTTAAAAAACATTTCGTTGTATAGGCCATAATTAACATTATTAAATAATTTGCCTTAAAAAAATTAAAACGAAAAGACAGTTAAAAGACAATTCAGCATTAAAAAAATTCTTGATCTCTCTGTATGTACAGTAATTTTTAATTATCTGGTATTACGAAATTGGCAACGCCTCTGCATTGGGCCCGTTCAGATAACACAGCTGCTGCAAGTCAGGGCTCAGCATGATGAAAGTCAGCGGTCACGTATCTCTGTACGGACTGCTACTTCTCAGCAATTTTTTGTGTCATTTCAAAAGTTTAAAATTTATTGAACCTCGTTTCTGAACATTTTATGAATTGAAATTTATTAATTTAAATACAATGGCAGAAAATATTTTGTTGTGTGAATTATTATGCGACAATTGGCTAGATTTGAATGGTCTGCGGCCCATAATACAAGATCTTGCTAAGGTTATGTTTGTTTATACTTACCTCCACCAATGAACGCTCAGCGCTGAGCAAGTCAGCGTAAATAAATTCCGCTGTGTAGAAATGACAGCTGCTGGAACTTAGCGTGTCCGTTCAGGAAATTTGCTGACCCAGCAACTCAGCTGCTGTGGTCGTCTGAACGGGCCCATTGTTTCTTTTTAATCGTTAGAGTCCCCAGTATTGGGAACTGGCGTCGAAAGAGTCTCCCCCTAGTGTAAACTATTGATGCGGGGATTGTAAAACCATGTAAAACTGACATAATAGAAATTATAGTAGTTTTGCCCAAGTTTTGCCTTGTTTGGTGTTATTTGTCGGTTAATAACAATTAACAATTAACAATTATTGCCCGTATAACCACACAACCATGAACAACTTATCCCCTCAACACGGCCATACATATTTGTTTTTAAACCCAGCGCCATCTAGATCATTTGCTAGTTCCCAATACATATTTTATATTGTCTGTTCGAAAATAAGACGTATTGAATGACGAGAGATCCTGCATGCCGTTACTAGCTAAGCTTTTAGGTTATTGAAAATCCGTGTCAGCTAGTATAAATAATTTTATTGAATTATACACGACCGGTTTCGCCCAGTGGGGCATTATCAAGTGTAGCTAGTTCTGACGTTCCATTGCGGGTAGCAGACAATAAGTATTTCAAATTAAAACTGTTTTAATTTGCAATACTTGTTGGCTGCTACCCGATTTACAAAATTTAGACGTGAAAATAACGAAACACCTAAAGTCCCGAATGTCCCTACTTTGGAAGAATTTTTCTCAGATGATGACGAACCACTGATCACTTTGCAACATCAAAATAGAATTCAACATCAAGTAGTTATTCATGAAGCTGAAATAATGTGGCATTCGGCTCAAAATTTGTGTGATCTACTTCCGCTGCAGATTTACCCAAACCATCTAGTCCTTTGGAACCACCAGGACGTTTTACACATCCAGACCGACCATCTTGTACCACCGTAAATTTACTTGGAAATTCTAGGTTAATCAGAGTAGTTATTCGTAAAGCTGAAATAATGTGGCATTCGGCTCAAAATTTGTGTGATCTACTTCCGCTGCAGATTTACCCAAACCATCTAGTCCTTTGGAACCACCAGGACGTTTTACACATCCAGACCGACCATCTTGTACCACCGTAAATTTACCTGGAAAGTCTAGGTTAATCAGATCACCTAGGCCTTTCACTTCTAGACAAGCAGATATGGCTAAAAAAAACAAACAACAACAGACATCTTTTTGGCAAATTAGACCATTACCAAAGTGCAACAGACCTGTGTCAACTCGTCCCAGGAAGCGACAGATATCTTCAGTTATAACTTCCACTTCAATGAAACATATCCTTTTGAGGACAAGAAAAACGAAGAGCAACAGAAGGCAAGAACGAAAGGTAAAGATAACTAAGAGAGTCAAATTCGGCAAAAAGAACTGTTTGCGAGAAAAGAAGAAAGAGGAAAAAGTTGTGTGTCCTGGATGTCTAGAGGAATTTAGGGACCCACCTATAGAAGATTGGATCCAATGTGCTTATTGCAGGGTTTGGTGGCACGAAATGTGTACAAACTATGCGCAAGGGCGATTTACATGTGATTTATGGATATAGTCATCTTACCCCAATTGGTTAGTCATCTTACCCTATGTGCGGGGTATGATGACGAAAATGCACTTTTTGTAAGTGCAAATTATAGCTCCTCTATTTCAAATAGTAGCGACAACCTTTGATCTTGCCGCTGGAGCAAAAACACATTGGTGTCTCCGAATTCCCTAGATCGTTGACGTGAAGCTGTCATCTGTTATTCTGTGTCTGTTATTTGTGGTGTAGTGTTAGAAGGGCTGTAGTGGTGTTCGCAAAGTGTGTGACTTAATAATGCCAGGGTGTTGCGTGAACGATTGTAAGAATAGTGCCAGAAAAGGATTTACATTATTTAGAGTGCCGCGATACAATAAAAGACAAAGTGTGTGGCCCAATCAGATCCACCGTGATGATCTACAACACGTGCAAAATGCTAATAACTTGAGATTTTGTGAGGTAAGTAGTACTTTCATCAGATTTCAAACACTTTAAAACATAAACGGTAGGTACATTTCTCAGTCACAGTTTCATTCAGTTCGCAGTTCATTTCCCGCCGTTGCTTATATCGTACAGCAACTTTTGTCGTTGTCAGGTTCCGAGCAGGTTTGCTCCACGATGTCGCTACTACTATAGTGCAAATAATGGGTATACTAATCAAGGAATAGCTTTATAGATATACTAAGTCTTACTTAAAAAATTGAAATCTTTATGAAAATACGCCAACAAAAACAAAGACTACTTTTATTTTTTGAGCAGTGTATATTAAAAACTACGGCGCCAAATTCAAACTGTCCTCAATCATTACAACACTTTGTAAACTTTCTGCAAAGTATTGTTGTTAATTAAGTATTTAAAAAAAAATGTAAAATTGGTACCTGAAAGATCTTTAAGAAGATACCAGCCGATTCTATCACTCACCTTTATCATTTTTCTTCTGATATAATAATAAACAGTAAGCAAAGAATGAAAAATGCGTCTGCCAATAAAATAACGTGTTGTCTCTGAATGTAACACAGAATCAGTGTTGCCAACCTATAGAACTGAAATATCCCTTTTTATAGATGAAAATCACTGTCTACATTGAAAGTTATTTATCGAAGCAAACACCAAAGTAATAAATGAAACAAAAAAACTGTCCATCAAATTAAAAAAAAATCATTTCTTCATTTGCAACACTGCAACCGGATATACATATTTTTTTTTGTCGGTTTATTTGACATAACCTGAACAGCAACAAGACTATGTAGGTTATGTGCATAAAAAATTCAGTTTTAATTTGAATTTGAAAGGTCAAATGACCCTTGTAAAGTGACGGTTGTCAGTGTCAAGCCGTCAACGACAGCCAGTTGTACCATTTAAAAATAAAATTTAGCACTCCCAACTCAAACAGTGATTCTTGTATTCTTGACCACTTTGTATTATTTAATTACAAAGTACTCCAAAAGCGTGCCCGCCTCTAATAATTGGTAACACTGGTAATATGAAACAAATGTCACAATGAAGAAAAATGTTCCCAAAATTGATTTTTTTATAGAACAGGCGCGCTGAAGACACGACGGAAACTGTTTTACCGATAATCCTATATTTTCTCTTCTTTAAACTAAAATAACAAAGACAGATCTGATGATTGTCTGATTGGCAGGGAAAAAAATAATTATAATACTCCCTTTTGGATACAAAAAAATCTGCAAAAAGGGTTAACTCTGCACTGAATAATCATGTCAAAATTGTTCATCGCAGCCACTTTTAAAACGTCACTATAGCGCCAAATTCAAAGTATCCTCAATTAATAAAAATCACATCGTAAAATACAATATTGCAAACTGTAATACTGGGTGTTTTTTAATTTTTTTATCAACTCTTGTCATGGCATATGGCATTTGAACGGCATGGCATGTCTTAGCTTTACTATAAAACACCATCAAGGAGTGCAATGACGTACTTTTCACTCAAGCTAAGACATTCCATCCATCCATTTCATGGCAAGAGTTGATAAAAAAATTTAAGAAAATCACTCGGTACTATATTGATCACTACAAAAAAAATTTAAATAAAAATATGAACAATGGTCTTTTTTAAAGTAAAAATCAATAAGAAATTAATTTTATAACATTGACAGGTAACTGGCGTTTTTCTAGAATTTGTTAATACCTACTTCCCATATTCTTTCCGCAACTATTGTTCGTTTGTCTTTCGTTTTCGTTTGGTACAATAATGGACACCTTAAAGAGAACGCTCAAAATTATTAAATTTACTTCTTGTTACATCACTGCATTTAAAAGTGTCTTGCACACACAGTATCTCTTTTCGGTTCATTTTATATATGAGATCATTCGAGTACCTAATTTAGTTTTTGATTTTCATTCTTCATCGCTACAGTTCCCAACATTTTCAAAACAGCTTCTAGGAATTTCTTTCAGCTTAACCGTCGTGTATTTTGAACTCGTTTTTCAATTTCGATTTGGATTTTGGATGCACCTGTTTGAGGCCAAAAACTGGTGTGTCCTCCACTTTTTGGCTCACGTTCCTTTATTGATCGGAATATGGTCCAATATAATATTATGATCTCCAATCCAAAAGCATTAACAATTTATTTAAAATGCAAGGCATCCATAAAAAGTTTTAAATTAATTAGTGTTAATGTGATAAGTGCGGTCTGCGTAAGAATACCACCAAAACGAGATATTGTTGGAAATTCCTAGTACTGAAACAACATACTCACAACGTTTCTCTCAAATAGATATTTAAACGGAAAAAATTGGGCACGTTTTGAATCGTTTATAAAATTTGTCAACTCATTAAAAAAAAAAACCACTTATTAGATGATCACGATGTACAGTCGTGGACAGTTGAGAGAGAACGCTCCTCGGAAATTTGCATAGAGATAAGGGCGACTTTGGCACAGTTTGTTTTCTTTTTACTGTCCACGATCGTACAAACGAGGGTTGTTGCTATTGCAACAAGTGAGAAGTGATTCTGAGCAATAGTTTCTACCATTGATTCTGAGAAAAAATGTGTTTGTCGAATCCCTGAAATTTTTTAAATAATCCAGTGACGTCGTGATGATCGGATGTCATTTTATCAATTAGGGCGAGTAATCCTCACGTGACATGTCCCTAATCCTAGGTATATATGGCAGTCATGATGCAAAGTCCACAACGATAATTTTGTTACAATAGTTTTACTTGAAGGTACCTATATTTAAGTATACTCCAAATTAATTCTATCTAATAATAATAATAATAATGATCCCCCCCCCACACATAATGATTCCCTTGTTACAGTTTTCAGTATTTAAAACGCAATTAATTTGTACAATACAAAAAAAAATAAATATTGTGTTAAGTTTGTTAAACAAATTCAAAACGGGCATTTTGTAGTTAAATTATAATTACCGCTGCGTTTGTTAATAAACCAACAATTCACACTGATTTAAAAACTATAATTTTCCTGTAAAAGAATATAACATGTGTCTAACAATTATTGTAGCCCTGGGCGGCTGTGGAGTCAAACATTTTTAACTAATTATTGTTTCAAATGGCAATAAAACATTAAATACGTAAAGAAACATTAATTTGTTGTTTAACACTCAATATTTGAGACGTCAATTCAACGATACGAAGTAAAAATCGACATTTATGTTTGATTCCACAGCCACCCAGGACTACAATAATTGTTGGACACATGTTATAACGTGTGTTACAAATTATTTCAGCCGAAGACGTAAAAGCATGTCATAGTGACATTTTGTTTGATATGTCACTTTTCATATTCACATTTCAGTTTTCATTTTTAAATGATTTTATTTTTGAATGTATTTATTGAAATCAATGATTTTATTTAAAAAAATAACGATTAATAATTATTATTATCCATATGTACATATTTATATATTGTTGTAAC
Organism: Dorcus hopei; assembly: GCA_033060865.1. Lineage (NCBI taxonomy): Eukaryota > Metazoa > Arthropoda > Insecta > Coleoptera > Lucanidae > Dorcus > Dorcus hopei. The sequence continues at coordinate 12,323,485 of CM065425.1, forward strand.
TGCGAAATCACTTGAGAGCACACTCAAGTATTTATTGACATTTTATCGGCAATATAATTGTTAATTAACCGCGATATGACATCGTTTACTTAACTCTAGAGTGCTCATACATACTCAAAGGCCAATGTCAAATTTGCTCACCTTTGTCGACATAAGGATCCAAGTGGTTGTAGGGCAGGTACATTTTATCACAATAATTCGAATAAAATTTGGCACTGGCATAGTCACTCATGGTTCTATAATAAGGATAGCCTCTGCTTAACAAAGTCTGTTGCAAGATGCTGTTGCTCTCCTGCGGCAGATTGTACCAGGGGTCGGACTTCGCCTCGCAAGGTGATTTTGGGGATTCACAGGAAAACTCGCACTTTCCCGGGGGTGGCGACCCCCGCTTCTTCAAGATATCGTCGATCCGAAAAGACATTTTTAAAATAAATTAGATTAAATGGAGTTCGCCGATTTTGAGCACTGTACGCGCGGAGTCGAAATTTTTGCGATGCGTTTCCGTCGAGCAATAATAATTTATATGGTTCGGAGATAGTGATTGAGGTCGGGATTTTCAAAGGGCTTTGGATTGGTCGCGCCTTATCAAGTTGTAGCGACGATTGTTTCCGCTTGTTTTTCTGATTAGATACAGGCCCTCTCATCGCCTATTTTTTTTTCCTTACGGTGTTTAATAGGTACTTACGTTTACGAGAATCATTATTATCTTTATTGATGTTTACTTTTTGTTAATAGACGCTCGAATAATCTTGTGAGTGTTTGTGTTTGAACAGATTAATTTATTTTATCAAAGAGATCGTCAAGTTTTGATGACAAGAAAATTCTGAGAAAAATTAACTAAAAGCGTTTTATAGTAAAAGCTACAGGCTTACGTTATTCCTTAAACATAAATAAACGTATCTCGAAATTCAGAAAATAATAATAAAAGAAAAGAAAAACAAAACAAATGTATATACTGAATGTTTCATTTTTAGTTGAAAACGTATGTGTTCACTTGTTTCAAATCCCTTAAAAGGCGCCCAATAAAGTATAGCAAAGCCGTTTTATATCCTTCACTTTATAACCTAGCTGTCCCGGCCTTTTTTCAAGTTTTAATGAAACAGTCTGAACATCGAAAATGTGAAAGATTAATGCAGCTGTCAGCTGTACTGTAACAGATGAGTTAATACTACAAAAACGAAAACTATTTTTTTTTAGATAAATAATTGTAAGAATGACATATCATGATATCGAAAGACAACTTGAAAAGAATGCACCTGTGTGATAAATGCAACAAATCAAGCTGAAGAAGAGATCAAAGAAAATGTAGAATAGTGGAGTTGGATAAAAGCAATGGCGAATTTGTTTATAACTATAAGAGACTAAATAGAACGCTTTTATATGCGTTAGTAACATTAACGATTTAGAAAATAAACTCCACGTAATTTACATCTTTATTTATTTTGGCTTCTGAACTTCTTGTAGACTTGTACAATCAAACAGTATGAGCGAAAATGGTTAAAGACAGTTTGAATTTCCCGGGCTCCTATCTAGTGATTTTTACTCTTTGTGTGTGGCCTTCATGAAAAACTATGATAACCAAAATGTAACGTGCGTTCAATAAAAAAACGGTCAAGTAGGCTGTAATTTTTGTAAAAAGTTTAATAAATTAGTAATAAACATTTATTTTTGCAATGTCTCTTTTGAGTTGGAGTAATGTTAGAAGAAGACATTCAAAAATAAACGTTTATTACTAATTTACAAAATATTTTACAAAAATTAAAGCGTGTTATAGCCTACTTGACCGTTTTTTTTATTGAACGCACGATATTTACCTATTATTGAAATAATTACTATTACACACTTGAAATGTCATTACGTTAATTATAACTTATTACTCTATTATTGGTAGGAAAATAAAATTGAATCATTATTATATTAATTTCGTTACCCGCATTTTTTGCGTTCCAGTGTGCGCCGATATATTTCACCAAAAAATTGAATGGCGGGAAATTTAAATTGTCCTCCAGTGTTATCAACGTGTAAAAAGCAGAAATCCCTCAAGGTTTTTCAAAAATCCCTTTTCAACATAGAAAATCCCTCATTTATACAGGGTGTCCCAACAGTGTATTCTCGGGCAATATCTCAATAACAACTGAAGGTACAAAAAAATGTTCAACACAATTTCTTTTTTAATTTTAGAGATCCATAACATAAAATTATTTTCGTCTATACAGAGTGAATCAAAACATTGGTGCCGGACACAACTTTTTTATTTCAAATGGCATATCCTATACATATATGACAAAATATAGGGGTAGAATTTAAAAAAAATACGAAATAACAAAACGTTTAAAATAATATAAACAAAAGACTATCGATTTTACAGCACAATTCAATAGATTAATAAATTTAAAATAGTAAACCGCCCCGTAAAAACAAACGAACAGAAAACTGTTGGCATGTGTTAACTGATGACGTTGTTGAATGTCTTACTTACAACCCTTACAACAAGGCTATGTTCATAAAACACTCTAGAGTTACTCTCGGCTAATATTACAGTCTCCTTTGACTATATATATACCGGCTGTTTCAAATTGGGTGTGCACTGATGGGATCTCCTAAACCATGAGAGTTACAGATTCGGTTAAATGGAAGAAAAGTTGCACCAGTCATTGCTTAATTCATATCCATTAACAGAATCAATTTTCTCTTAATTGTTCTTGAAGTATTGGTGAAAATGTAAAAATATCAATTTTCTTTTTTCCTATGTAACTCCCTTATTAAAAATAATTTAGAAATTCTGTCTTAACTTTCTACAGGCACTTTTGGATTCTACTTTAAATAGGGGCAGTAGAATTGTGGTCACACGTTTCGTCTCTCCGCGACCATCCTCAGTTTACATTTTTTAAATATAACGTATACCTTTTTATTATCGTATTTGTTGCCATTTTTTCTCCTGATTGTAATGGTATATCACACTTAATTGTTGATATTAATTTGAAGCTTAAATAATACAGATTTTTATATGAAAATTTTATTTAATACATAATTTCAAATATTTAGTTCACTTTCTAAGGTATAGTGTAAATTTCAATGAATTATTTAATATCTGTCTCTTTAGTTATTGTATAATAAATTCTTTTAACGGACACTGATAGTGCACATTTGTAGTATCCGTTAAAAGAATTTGTTATACGAGATAGTTGTTGACGAGGCTAATTTTACAAGCAAGGGAATATTTAATAGAAATGTACATAGATATTGGTCCAGGGAGAATCAAAAAAGATTTCAACAAGTGTGACCACAGATACAATTCAGCTTAAATGTTTGGTTTGGTAATAGAATTAATGGTCCGATCATTTACGAAAATCATGTAACAGCTGAACGTTACATCGATATTATAAGGACAGCATTGGAAAACATTTTAGATTACATTCCTCTAAATCATATTATGGAATTGTATTTCAAAATGATGGAGCACCAGCACATAATGCTGAAATAACAACAAATTATTTGAATCAAACTTTTCCTGATAGGTACAAATGGACCTGTCGCGTGGCCTCTAAGATCACCAAATATTAGCCCTTTGATTTCTTGTTGATTGATTGATTGATTTTATTGATTTTTCCTCTTCCGACATTTGAATGTTAGTTATTAATATTTAGTAAGTAAAAAAAGTACTAAGGAATAAATTTACTTATTAAATAAATCATGACGAAACTGTATCAAGCTCTTCTTTATCATATTTTAACTTTACTTGAAAAAAGTATTAATTGTTATACATCACTGCAATCAGCAGAAAAAATGCTATCGAATAGAATAATTAAAAGGTATACGTTGTATTTAAAAAATCGAAACTGAAGATGGTCGTGGAGAGACGAAACGTTTAACTTCAATTCTGCCACCTCTATTCGAAGCAGAATAAGAAAGTGCCTGTAGAAAGTTAAATCAGAATTTCAAAATTATTTATAATACGAGAGATACAGAGGAAAAAAGAAAATCGACATTTTTACATTTTGATCAATATCTCAAGAAGAAATAAGAAAAAATTTATTCTGTGAATGAATACGAATTAGGCATTGATTTGTGCAACTTTTCTTCCATTTAAACAAATTTGTATCTCTTACGGTTTAGAAGATCCCTTCAGTGCACACTCAATTTGAAACAGCCGGTATATATATATATATATATACATCTGGACTGCTAGCAGTTTTGAAAATGTGTCTCCAACAGGAGCGACATGAAGTTGCCTGGTGGCGACTTTGGAAACTACATCAGGGATGCAAAATTACTGTAAATACGGTTTTCTTGCACTTTAAGTGCAACTGGAACTGTGGAACGCTTTCGGTTACGTTTTACATCCCTGATACCACATACAATCAGTGTTGTAACAGATACATTTTTCAAAGTATCTAGATTCAGATACAGATACTTACCCTAATTTGTAACTCGTTACAGTTACATATACTTCTTTTTTAAAAGTAACTAGATCCAGATACAGATATAGTATAAATGTATCTAGATACCTTTCAGATACTTTTAGATACATACATAAATGTGTTACATAATAATAAAAATAATAATTTCAATTAAAAAAAAACTGACAAAGCAACAAAGTTTGAAACTGATAAATGTCAAACAGAAAGAACAATTATCGTTTTATGACATTAACAAAATTACACTGAAGAGTAGTATATACAAGACATCAAATCTAACATCAGACAAGTTCACAAGTTCAAAGTAGATTACGTTGCATATATTCTTCAACTAAATATGGCTCCAAAGTTTAATAGTAGTCAATATAATATGTATTTCCGTGCGAAAACTTCTACTGCTGGTTAAGCTACGTACTCAGTTAAGCAGATAGCTTTTGCGGCTCTCGTGCAGCATTTGTGATTGGCTCATTCAAAATTATAGCTAATCACAAATGCTGCACGCTTGTTATAATTTTGAATGAGCCAATCACAAATGCTGTACGAGAACCGTAAAACACTATGTATTCGCTTAGCTGAGTAGGTAGTTTTACTGATTTATCCGTTGTGGAAGTTTATTATAAAAAGATATAAAGATTTTTCCATTAACGTTTAGCCTGTATATTGGAAAACTGTACTTTTAGTTTCTTGTAACATAATGTGAGATGGCATTTTTAGTTTTATTTAAAAGATGTATCTGTTTATCTAAATACTCAGATACATACATAAATGTAACTAAATACAGTTACAGATACCAAGTACTACAATGTAATTAGTTGCAGATACAGATACACTGAAAGTATCTAGATACTGTATCTAAATACTTGTAACTAGATATGTTACAACACTGCATACAATGCAACTTGAAAGTTCGAAATTTTGACACTGGTTGTCAGAATAGGTTGGGGGATGATCTGTGGTTGGGGGCGTCATTCGTCTTAGTTGTTTAATAATTATTAGTGTTGTTAAATTACTGGTAATTTATTTTTAATGTAACCTTACCGGTAATGTTACCGTAATATTACCAACTACATTTTTTAACTAAAAATTAGATATACCTATACTTAATTAGAATTAATTTAATATTTATATCATATCATATCTTTTCTCTTGTTAAAAAAATTGATTTTTCAATTTCTTTTGTTATTTCATATTATTTTCACTGAATAATTTTTAAATTTTATACATAGTATCTAATTTATGTAGTTTAAAATTTTAAGAAAAAAGGCATTTCTTTGTCCATTAAAATTTATCGCAGATTGCATTTTTTAAAGTTTTTTTTATTTTGTGTTATTCATATTTTTCACTTCTGACGAAGCTGTCGAACGACTGCGAAACGTTAAGTGTATAGTGCGCGATTTAGTGTCCGCTTAAAAGATTTTGTGATATAAGTGTTTTTCATAGGTCAAAACATCGCCCCCTTAGAATAAAAGCAGACATGTTTTTGGAAAATTTTATTTTCATTTTTGAAATATTTCAGGTAGATCGTTTTAAAAAAATCACCCTGTATTATAGGTATCTTCAAAAAATAAATCCAAATCATACTTTCACTGTTTAGCATTTTTTCTTTTTTTAGTTTCTGATAACACCTGCTAAAATAGTCAAAACTAATCAAATATGTAAACAAAAATCATTTTAAAGTATAAAGTATTTATTATTTTATTTAGTAGTTAATGTTATTCCTAAATAATAAAAATATTAAAAATAGAGTGCCTTAAAAGAGTGTGGCCATACGTGAAGTCGATTTCTAGTGGTCGCGAGCGATTTTCGACTTTATATACCAAGGTCGGTAGCCATGTTTGTTCTAAATGTGCTCCTGCGAGAGGTTATTCAAAATTAACTTAAATTGTGACGATTTCTACAGTGCTAACTTGATTATTCAGGTGAGTACTTTTTGATATTATATGCGTTGTTGAGATTATTGTTAATTTTGGCATTTTTTAAACGGAAATAATTACATAACTACAATCTTGACTAATACTAATACGTAGACCTCGGTTATAATGGCCTCGGTTATAGCGATCCACCGCTTATAGCGAACTACATTACAAGTCCCGTCACTTTTCACTATATTTGTGGCATTATCGCTTATTACGAACTTCGGATATAACGAACCGATTTTGATGGTACCTTGAGGTTCGCTATAGCTAAATAAAAATGTACTATAAATATACCTAAAAATAAAGCTGATATGTTTTTCGTTATTTAAATGCAGTAAAAGTAATCACCACTTGCAAAAAATAACAAGCAACCATAAACGGATTGACCACTACTTAATTTTGAACTTGCCTCCTTAATTTAGAACAAACGTGGTGCCTGTATGGCCACACTCTCATTCTAGGCATTCTAATAAAAACATAAAAAGTAAGCCTTAGATTAGATATTATTGATAGTTTATTGTATTAGTTAAATTGCAATTTACAAGTTTACAACTCAACCATTTGGAAAAATGACAGCTTTTTCTATTATATTGGCAACAGAAGTAACATTCAAAAATTATCGGTAACAAATGAATGTTACCTTACCGGTAACATTGGAAATTTACCGTAAGGTAACGTAAAATTTACTGACTCATAATACTATTAAATATAGACTACATTGGCCAATGTAAATGATATCATAAGAAAGCACACGTCAAACCTTCGTGTTGGCACGAAATTGAATGTAAATGTAGCCTCTGTAAGCTACCTTCGTCAGATTTGTTGCTTTTTTTAAATTGGGGTATTGTGCTATTTAATGGAATGAAATGACACTACTTTGTTGCGAATTGTGATGCAATTGCTTATAATAAAAATAATAAAACAAGTTCCGATGAAAAAGAATCGTTTTACGTGTAAATACTAAGTACTAGTTTCGTATTTTGTAATACTCATCAGGCAACACGGTGGCACGGTTAATTTTGGCGCAATCATGCTATAATGTAAATTACAAATGAGTTTATGTATTTTCATATTTTATTTCTCAACTATGAATCATAAAAAACTAAATCAGGCGTGGTTTCCATAGCAACAAACACATTTTCTACACTCTACTTAAAAGTGGGACGTAAAAAGTGCGCCCGTTGTCATGGTAATAATATAAACACAAGACTTCTTGCAACAGATGAACGAGATGCAAAATAAGCAAACAGTAAGTCGGCTTTCACATCAAAGTAGCATGCTACGTGCTACTTGCATCCTGGATGCACGCTGCATGCCACTAATTTTAGAACCTATGTAAACAATTGATAATATTCACACCGGTGTAGCGTAGCATTCATGCGATCTGCCACTTGCGACGTGCAGCTTAGCTTATAGGACAAGTTCTATATTTTGCTACGCTGCTTCTCAGAAGAGACAGCGGTTTCGTCTTAAATTAAAACATTGTCAAGCTAAGTGAGGGTTCTTGACAACATGTTGACACCAAACCATCAGGAACCACAATGTTGTGGTTCTTGCTGCTTTTTCATCATTTCATACACGTGCTACAAACAGCATGGAGGTCTTTAACAATTACTCCTTCTCTTTCTTTTTCTCCTCATAACAACCACCGCTGCAATTAACGCCATAGCTTCATCTCCGGATGACATCTTGATTATAATAACTCGCAAGACACTGCCAATTCGCGAATCGCATAGCTTGCTGTGCTACCTTGATGTGAACGCAAAATTCTAAGATGCGCTGCGCGACACGCTACTTCTCAAAAGATGCAAGAAGCATGCAGCTTGCTACTTTGGTGTGAAAGCCGACTAATGCCCGATTTCTTCATCGCCTTATCTTGGACTAATGCCCGATTTCTTCATCGCCTTATCTTGAAGTTAAATTTATCTGACAGTTAGAATGTGACACATAGTATGTATACGGCCAACTGTACGTCACATTCTAACTGTTAGATAAATTAACCTTAGGTTAAACATGGTGAAGAAATCGGCCATAAGAGAGATACGATTACATGCCTAATGGCCAATTTCTTCACCATGTTTAACCTAAAGTTAATTTATCTAATAGTTGGAATGTGACGTACATTTGGCCCTACATATAATATGTGTCACATTCTAACTGTCAGATAAATATAACCTCAAGATAAGGCGATGAAGAAATCGGGCATAAGGGACCCTAAGGTGCAATCGAAGATATACTCCGTTTACTCAAGCAAAAGTTGCACGTTATCATTCATTATTTTTGTAAATACAACACATGTTAGTGATTTATTGACATATTTTGTTTTGTGTTTTATACATGAAAGCGCCTGAATTTTGCAACCCTACATACAATATTAATTTTATTTTGAAGATCCCATGTAAACATATTAAGGTATGGCGTCTTCATTATTTCGGTAGTTTTATAACAAAAGGTGTCATATACAAAATATGAAGTTTCACAGGAGAGACCAAAGAAAGTTTTAATATGCAAAATAACTTTTTATTTTGAACTTGTAATATTATATTGACATGTAAGATTACAATCACATTGTGGCAAATAGAGCTGTGATCTTTTAAACCACTATAGATCTTCTTGCCACGAAAAAATTTACACAAAAAACGTATTTCGGCCAAAAAGCTCACATAGAACCTCTTGCCATAAATTCACCGATTTGATGATGTGCACCTTTTGAAAGATTGAACGAACTATATATTTTATGAATGCAACCCAACGCTCTGCCAACGCAAGTCATTTTTTGTTTCCCTCCAGAAATGGCTATGAGTAAAAACCTTGGCTCAATGAATGGTGGTTTCTCAATATAACCAATCGTTGATATAACCCATAATATAACCCCCATCGCCGTCAATACCTAGTAAATCACCCTCGTAGAAACAAATTAAAAGAAGATTATCGGCAAGTTTCAACAAATGGGGTTGTTGTTTTGTCTTACAATAACGCAATAAATAAGTTTTAAAAACAAACACAAGAAAATTTCTTTGTTGGAAAAGAAATCCTTAATAATCCATAATAATTTGAAAAAACCCTTAAGTTGGCAACACTGCACGTAGGTGGCGCGGCGATCGCTGATGCTAATGGATGCATTTCTCCAATAACGTTTTCGATTGATTGTGCACTCAGAGTATCTTCATCTCGTGTTATCATATGAGGTTAAAGCAAGATGCAAATTCTCTGAGAGCATCCAGTGCAAGTGAATCGAAAACACCTTTACAAAAAAAAAAAAAAACTGAAAGGCGGGAAATTTAAACTGTCCTAATCATTTTCGCTCATAGGTACAGTAGCGGACAATAAAATCTGGACAAGCCATTGTGCAAATGGCTCAAAACTCACTTTAATATTTTTTGACGTTTAATACATGTCATTAGTAATTCTGACGTTTAATTCAAAATTTTATTTATTTATTTTGACAGAAATATAATCTCAATAAAAGCCTGATTTACCAAATTTGTCGAAATATGCACATGTCAAATTCTTGCCCGGATTTTATTGTCCGCTACTGTACATACATATTATACAAGAGCCCATAGTAAATCGTCACGCCTTAAAATTAACCCATTCTACTTTTGAAATGTTGCTATGATAAAAATACGTTGTTTGTAATTTGACTGATGGGTTGCCTACTCCAAAATCTTAAGATAGGCACCCATATAATGCAATATACTTGGTAGGAAAAAACGCCATCTCCAATCATTTGTTTCATCATCAAACCTTTCTTCTGCAAATATTCCATTACTCTCTTTTTTCTGAGTGTTAGCAGAACTCAAATTTTCTCAAAGAAAAGATAAAGAATATTTCTTTTTTTTTAAATCAATTTCTAATAAAACTCGAGATATAAAGAAAAAATTTATTTACAAAGGATGAATTATATCTGTATATATATAAACAAAGTTATTATTTGTTAACATTTGGTATAGATATTAATTTAGTTTTTAAAATAGTAAATCTAAACAACATTTATAATAATAATAAATGAGGAAACCTACAATATTTTCTTCAGTCACTTTTAGAAATGCCCCGAACGCATAAATTATCCGGCTAAACGATATTCACAGAAAATATACACTTAATTTCACGAATGTAAAACACACTCTCCATCGACAGAGAAATGTCACTTTGGCTTAAATACAAGAAAAAAAGGAAAATAAGCAACGCGGTGACCGATCATCGTCGAATAATTGTCTTTTTTGTTGTTTGTTGGAAAAAATATTGTAGAACACGAACAACTTTTTGCATTCATCTCAACGAATGCTTAAAAAAAAATTTGAATGGTTTGTTAGTAAACTTAACTGAAAGTTTGTCTAACTAAAATAAAGAAAGCAAGGTTAAATAATATGGGTTTAAAGTATCTTACCTAAGCTTGTTCACATGAGCAATAACTCGACATATTCAATCACGACAATCGACAATTATTAGGGGGTAGGAAATCACAATGGAATGATCTGTATTGAATATGAGATTGAAAATGAGATAAGACATGGACACAGATCACTAGATATAATAACTGTGTGCTTTACGTTTGACACTGCAAGAATGAAAATGTGCAAAACTAAATTCTGGCAAGACATTGTGAGCACAAATACATTAAAATCAGGAATTCCAGAATTTAATTATCATAACCATTTAAGTTATATACAAAATAAAGGAATATTGCATATTGAATAATAAATTTTTAATACACGAAAAGACTACAATAAAAAAAAATTAACTTAATTGGCTGTAAGGCTACAACAACATTAAAGTTCCGTTTCCATCAACATTAAAATATTACTTTTCATTAAGATGCTTTGCTGAATTCATTGCCAACTTACTGCGCAATGAATTATTAAAAGCTCAATGACAAACTGTTAAAAAATACGGCAATAAAATTCGTAAAATGTGTGCCAATAAATAATCGAATAAATATCTCTGAGTATTAACGACGTAACTTTTATTTCTTATGCAATCAATTTTTTGTTTCACAGGAAATCTGTACGCCCAAATACTATTATTGCTTTGGTCATAAGGTAATTGTTTCTTGTGATTGAATAAGAAATAAACGCTTAGCGCTGAGTATTCTTCAACTGCTTATTTCGATGCAGTCGAGCGGTGATTACACAAATGTTGTGTCACAAGTGAACTTCTGCGAAATGCGTTTTGAAGTTTAGTTGAACTTCATATCTCAGTACATAATAATATGCAACTTTAGTAAACAATGACTATAAATTGAACAGCTTTTATGAACAAGATAATATATAGATGTCTTTGTCCAATGGTAGCCAGAATGCAGACATTGATTGTTTACCTACACAGGATTCGTGGTCGTATAGAACTTTGTTATTTTAATTGAAAGAACTTCAGAATGCTTAACAAATTAAATTACATGATACACTGCATTACTACATCTTTTAAATTATGTTGTAATATCTCAGTACTTTTTAGTGGAGACTTAAACTTATTGTACTTGTAAGAAACAAAAATAAAAGAATACTTGAAAAGTATTTTTTTAAATCTTATTCTCAGTCTACAATTGGACCAACACGCCGTATAATAAACCAAAGAAAGTTGTAGAATCCTTTATCCAAAACAAATCCCTAGTTTATGTTTTAGGATTTAAAAACTTCAATCTAAAATAAAAGTAATAAATAAACAACATTTAAACACGTATTAGAGTTTACTGACATATTCACTAATGTAGGGTACTTGATATTTTAGAACAGTTTTGTTGGATTACAACTTTCTCTCGATTCATCAGTGCTTCTTAAGAAATATTTTTGATTTGTTTGAGATATAAATCAACAGGTACATAAAACATAACTTTGCTGACGAGTTAATAAATTTAACAAATCAACTAGGATTTAGAAATAGTTACCCTGACCAAAATAGTACACTTGAAACGTGGAATCACATATTAGTAATAGTGAACAATGACGAACTTGATTAGTCAACGAAGCACACTGTATCACTCGAGTGTAAAAAGATAAGAAAATAATGTACAGAAGAAAGAGTTCTTTAGGTGTGTCGCTATCACACAATTTATTTATACACAAAAATAGAATAACTTTTATCTTTGTAGCGGTAAAGTAGAGCACATAGCTTATATACACTAATTACACCATAATAGGTGCATCCTCACATTCATCCATAATTTTTACACTAACATCCGACGATGACTGCCTCTTGAGCTTCTGAGGTAATGATTGTCTGGACTCGCCACCCGAAATAGATCTTATAATAGGACCCCTGGGTTTCTTCTGTTCTCCCATGCTGGATATATCGTCTAAACTTCCATCTCCATCAGTTGATAGCATGTCATCATCAGACGTATGACTCAACGTCGGTAAAGTCGAAGTTAAATGTTCCTTCTCCTTTTGAATTTCTTGTATGTGATCTTCGAGCAAATTCTCTTCATCTTCGACGTTAGGTTGAGACAATTCTGAAGGAAGCAATTCCTCAGGACTGAATACTTTGGAACGTCTCAATGAAGTCAGTCTTTTAGTGGCAGCTTGTCTCGCGGTGTCGAGAGTATCGATGTCATCCAAAGTGCTCCTAACTTTCCGCAACTGTTCCGTTATAATAGTCTCTATACACTGGGTCTGACTACCAATATCGTGCAAACTATCCTGAGCTGGCACTTCCTTATTAGTCCGCAATATACACGGCGCGAAAACAATAGCAAGAGAAGCGGCACTCATCCGGTTGACTTCTTCATGTAACGCAACGCGTGCCAAATGAAATACCAAGCGTTCCATCAAGTCGAAATTTGGTTTTGGTAACTTCTTCAAAATGTCGTACAACGTTGATACCCTATCCTGCTGATCTACCATATTAGCAGCGGTTATGAAATTCTCGTAACACTCGAACGTGAGCAAAGGCTCGGGCATTTCACGTAAGAACGATTTCAACACCGAAGTCAACACGTTTATCTGGTAATTATCAAAATTAACTTCATCGGGATTCTCCTCCATTTTACCCTTGAGTTCTCGCACTTTCGAACTCACCCCCGACTTACGATATATACCTTCAATGTACAGCCCACGCATTTCAATCGCAGCCAACAATCGTTCAATAACTACAGGTATATTACTCTCATCCGACAACAATGCTGCGAGGGGAACGCCGAATAATTTATGCTGATTTTCTTGTCCGCTTAGATCTGCATCCTTCGTGCAAGTTCCACATTTTAAATGACACTTTTTATGGCATGTCAGTTTGCAAGACTGACAAACTAAGCCCCGTTCGATGGGCCACATGAAAAACGAACTGCAGATTTCACAGGCGGTTGGAATGTTGATAATAGTCAATAAGAACGTATGGCCAGCGTGCTTAAATAGATCCTCTGCTTTGCGCTTTTTGTCTTTCTTTCGTTTTATTTTACTTGGCTTTTCGGCTTCCGGTCTGGACGACATGAACTCGTCCATGAATCCCCTGAATGCATTGACGCCCATCGTAACAGGAAAATCTTTGTCCTTTTGCTCTCTTTGACATACGGTCTCCATCGCCTGCATAAAATTCATAATCAAATCTTTGTATTTTATGCTGTAAGCCTCGCTGTTCCTATTCGCTGCACTGTAAACCTGCACTAGATTATCTTTGAATTCGCGAAGCGCTTGCTTGAAGAGACGGTCAACTTCACTTGGTTTGCCTTTCTCGCTTTCCATTTTACAAATCTTACTCGTTATGAAATGCTGCATCGATTGTAATTCTCTCGTGTCTGATATTATTTGGTCTGTCCTATCTGTAAATTCTGAAGTTTTCGTTAAGCTGAACTTAGTGGCAGCAGTTTGTTTATTGAGATCGTAAGGTGCCTTGGAATGCTTGCGATATTTTCTCCGATTTGGTTTACTACTGTCTGAACTTGCCGATGGCTTAGTAACGCATGGCATTTTTAGTACGCTCTTGTTTTGTATACATTTCGTATGGAAAGCCTTTTTACAGACTGAGCACTTGTGGCCTGGGCTTATAAACGCTTCGATTTCATCATTGCAAAACGCACACAAGCCTTCCTTCATTTTGTCTTTAGGGAATCTATGTCCGGCCATCGTAAAATTGGTATTATTGTTGTTCCACTTTATGTCATCGCCAGACGATAACTTCGGTGATGAAGGGCCTTCAGGGTGTTCAGTGACGAGACTAGTTTTCGTGGCTGGGTCACTATTTCTGCGTCGTAAATCGAGAGTGCCAAAACCTGATCTCTGTCGCTTAGGTGTATGCGATTGTTTGCTCCATTCCACTTCATTCTGCAATATTTTCGAAGAAGAATCTGTGTCTTTTTGGTATGATTTTTGACTTGCGTCAGAAAGCACTGTGAACGATTCGTCGATTGTACCCAGAGGAAGGGTTTTATCCAGAGAAATGCTGTCCGTAACTTCCTCCCCTAAACTGCGCACATTGCTTCGCTTAACTTGCTTTCTAACGTTTCGCAGAGGAACCTTCGGTTTGCCCAACAGAATCTCTTCCGCTTTATTCGACGATCGGTCGAAAGCTGAATAAATGTCACTCTTTTCTTCCCGATTTGATCTCCTCACCGGCGGAAAACTCATCAAACCATCTACGACGACCCCTCTAGCTTCACCGGCATATTTCTCTCGCTTCAAGTAAGCATGCGGACGTTGTTGCAAGGGAGCGCTTTTTAATAGCATGTTTTTTGATAGGCTATTTCTGGGACTCATTTTTTGCCAGATTTCAGGCTCGGAGAAGTTTTCGTACTTGCGCTCTTCGATTATCGGTGGAGCCGACTGGGAAGCACCACGCACCGTTGAATTCGATTCCGAACTGAGTTGTGAATCGAAACTTTTCTGAGAACCGAAAGAGTCACAACTTCCCTTAAGTTTGATTTTGTAATCGCCTTCGGGAGATGATACAATGTGTCTCTTTGATAACGGGTCCAGTATGATACCTTCATGTTTTATATCCTCTAATCTGTAAAGTACAAACAATAGTATTTTAATTTTATACATACATATTTAAGTTAACTTAAAACATTATTGATTATTACTAAAATAATAATTAATTAATTAATTTATGCGCAGTAATCTTACTCAAATGATTTTATGAAAAATCTATAAGTATTGTGCAAATTATTTATTGTCAATCTTTATATTTAAAAAAAAAATAATGCATTTTATTTCAAATTCAAAATTATTTTTTCGCCATTTTGCTTTTGCTAGGAACCAAATCATATTACAATGTTTTTATTAACTCTTCAATTAATATTCCAAATCCAAAGGTATTTCTTAATATATTTGGTAATTTTAAAAAGTTAGAAATAAATAAAGTCATTTTTAAAACAGACTTTCAATTTCACGAAGAAAAAAAAAATAACGTTATTTCGATTTATTCCTTTTTCAAAATATATTTCGACATTAGCCAATAAAAAAATTAATTAGTCTTCTGACGTTATCATATTTGCAATAGTAAACGAACTGTTAAATTATTTTCAATACAGCAATCAATTTTTATTTTAGAAAAACCAATTTTATTTAAGCGTAAATTCCAAACATAAAAGAAGTGTTTTGTTAATTTATTAAATGTCTGTATAAAGTGCGATTGTATAATTAGCAAAAAAATGGCAGACTGTAAACGATACAGTGCCAACTATTGGAGGTGTTCTAAATATCCTTATCCGTAACCCCCCAAATTTGGAAATGGCGGACGTTCAAGTAACCAGGATGACTACCGTGCGGCGCAGCCGCCTGCGGCATCGGTAGAGAGCCCTTGGTTACTGGATCGACCACGTGACGCCACCTACTGAGCAGATCTGCCTAGATCCAAACTAAAGCGATCAATGTTCAGTTGTGCCATCACAGACACACACCTCCGACTGTTACAACCTACAAACGGCTATTTACACACAGCGCGCGACCGAAGTATTGATAGCATTAAGCGTCGCTTAATTTTATATTTCACACGAATTATAGAACTTTTCAGAAAAAAAATTCTACAGTTTTGCACAGCATACCTTCAATATACTATTTAAAATGTAATTGAATTAATTATGTAACGTATTCTCTTCTAAAAATTACATGCACGTTGCGAACGCTAACCAGAGCGCCGCGCAAACAAAGATAGTTAAATGAGCCTTCCCGTTGACAGAGTGAGAAGAGAAATGCTATTTACGTCCTACAGAAATTATTATTTATGACCTGTTATACACAGATTAAAAAATTATATTATATTCTGAAATAGATGTAAATATCTGGGTTAGATAGTTTCAATTTTAATGAATGATTGATTAATGATTAAATACAAACTTTTACAGCACTTTCTAATTGACTTCCTGCTGTATTGATTTATACTCAACAAACAAGAAACCACATTAATTACGGTAATTAATTTTGACACTTAAATTCCAAAAGCATTTTTGGATAATACTTTTTAGAACAGTTAATTACCCCAATTCTGTAACTCATAACAACATTGCTAAGTTAACAATATTGTTAAGTGAGATATTTTGACCAATCAGTACATAGAAATCCGTTGTATCTAAGCCCTGATTGGTCAAAATATCTCACTTAACAATATTGTTAACTTAGCAATGTTGTTATGAGTTACAGAATTGGGGTGAATGAACAGTTAATGAACATCATTTAATAGTGCACAAAAAACAATGAATTTTGCAATTTTTTTAAACCCAATTTTAAATGTTACTGTCTGCAACTTACTGAATGTGATGTGGATATACTAAAGGTGAATTTGCAGATGGTACGCTTGGTAACGACTGCGTTGACCGCAACGACAGTTTACTCTGAGATATATCCGACCCTCCATCTTCCAAAATACCACTACTCCTAGAAAACAACTTTGAGTAACCAACAGCCCTATGCATTTTTTTTTTACTTACTCATCTGAATCTCTTAACCGCTTGTCTTTCTCAGGACAAAGGCGGTCGATTTCCAATTCCTCTCGGCTGGATTCTTTACTTGAGAAGGCCTCATCCACGCTTCCTATACTGCCTGTACTGCCTACGTTCAACCTTAACGACATTTTCGTGCAAACCTTTAAGAATGAAAAATAATACATTTTCGAAAAACGTCGAGTCTCTTTAGTTTCCCACCTGTTTTCCTATTGCTTGATTCTTGAGCTCAACATATTTATTCCTCGCTTTGAAGCCTCGACAATGCGCTTGAAATATAATTATACCCGTCTGTAGCTTTTGCAGCCACGATCTCACTCTGTAGCCGCGCCAAGCTTTCTGTATTTTTAACACGGCAGCGACAGATCTCACGTACTTTTGAACCAAGTACATTCTGCAATACGACTGCAACACAACGACGGCGTTTCTAATCCTTAAGAAGCGACGTCGTTCTAAACAAGCTCGGAACCACCTTTGGAGGGTGACTATACTAGCCATTATTTGCTGGTGCAGTTTACAATCGAGTTTGTATTTCTCTGATTCACGTAAGAATATTTTGTTGCTACCCAGCTGGTAGTTATCTCGATTTAAATTCAGCGTGTATAAGAAATTTCTTACATCCGTTTGAGAACTCAGCAAACGTTTCGGCAGAAGTATTCGATATAGTTGTATGAATTCGTCGTAAGTAAGTCGAACGTTAAAACCTGCTTGCCTGATTCGAACAGTTTCCAGCATTCCTGTATACCTCAGTTGCCTTTGTACCGTCTCGTTATCGAATTCATTCGGTATCTTGTTGCCGTTCGATTTGATGCAACGTATGAAGAATGGATTCGCCTGGTTGAGAGTGTCCATGAGAGAATGCAACGATTGTTGAAATTGGGCAGTCACAGTCAACGGTTGCTTGCGAGCCTTGCCCGGCTGACCCTGACTCGCAGCAGTCAAGCCCGTACGGCCGGCCAAAGTCTTCACCGACTGGAGATTTTTCAGTCCTTTTTTCGCTCGCTCTCTCGGTCGGAATGATTTGTTTTTCCTGCATAAAACACAGTGTTTATTACAAAAACACTACTTAAAAAAGAGAGCACCATTTTTCTTATATAACAAGCAAACAAACATGCAATATTATGAAGAAGAAGAAAATAGATACATTTAATATTACAGTAATAAAGGAAGAATAAAATTTCACGTGCTTAATAAGAAATTTTCAGATTTTATGAAATACCTACCATAATATTTATTACTTTGGGTAAAGCAGAAATAATATGCTATAATTTCGACATGATTATATATTGCAAAAAAAATTCCAAATAGCCTAATGATTTCTGCGAAATCCTATATCTTTATTATTATTGTTTAATTACTTTGCTTTTAAATATAATTCATTAGAACATTCACAGTAGAAATTATTAAACAAGATTGACATGCAAATTAACAATGACTTGTAATTTAATATCAGAAATGATTCCCCTAATCCTAAATGTTTGGTCAAAAGCACAAAATAACCATTTCCTTCACCAAATGCTCCAAGTACCACCACCGCAAGTAGAAAATTATTAGAAATGGGTGGTACATACATAACAATTTGATTAGCCCTTTGCATAACACGTGCCTCATTTGGACAAAGGACTCGTTCTAGTACAGCAGAATTGGGATTACTTGAAGACAACTCTTTGCGCCTTCTATCATCATCGTTGCTTTTACCACTGGCAGTGCCACTCGTGGTGCCCTTTGTACGCTGATAGAACTGGGGCCAAGACAGGCGATTGTGATTATTAACAACCGCTTCCGATTCACTGTTTCTTCCGGATCGATTAAACGGTGCAATGTTTGACTTGCTGCAGAACAACACGACCTCATTTATTTCGGAAGAACGTTTTTATGTACAATCAAGTTTTGATCAGGTCCCAATATTGCTGCCACAAGACGTTTAAAAAAAATGCCATGCTATTATTATTATTACACAGGACACTCATGCACATCGTAAAATAAATAAATAGCATATCTCGTCGAAAATATGTTCACTAAATTCAAACTAAAAGGAGATTAGAAACTATAACAAATAATTCTCTTTTTGAGTAATTTTTTTCAAGAGAAAAGAAGTGAAATGTTAAAATTGATTTATATTTTGCAACTGATTGACATAATACTGGTAAAAATGCATTTAATAAATTGATAACAAACAGGCATTTTCTACCTATTTCACTACAACATATCAAATAATCACATCGAACATTTAAAAAAGCAATGCATGATCAGCTAGAACGAAAATCTGTAACCCTGTATTGATCTAAAACTAAATAAAAATTATCATAAAAAGAAATAAACATTTTTTACTGCAAACTGTCGTAATCGTCGACGATTTCAAAAGAAAATCAATGAGCAGCGGGGATTTAGAGAAAATAATAACCGTCAGCACTTACGCTATTCTGTTAACGGTAAGGTTCACTGCTGATACAGTCACTAGATGGCTAAACATGAAAGAAAGCTGTTAAATATTCGTCGACATTTTATCACATACAGATGTTTTATTTAAGAGCTTTTTGTATTTCAAAAAGATTGTATTAAAAACTATTAGCAAATTCTTTTTTAATACCAGCGAAAGCAGTAACAAATCAAAAAAGAATTGAACAACAATAGAAATAATGAAAAATTCCATAGAAAAGCTGTAAAAAAATATGGTGTTCACATATCGTAAGTATGTCAAATAAAACACAAAATCCCAATAAGGCACAAGTGGTCTACTTTACCTTATTATATTTTCGTTGGGGATATGATTACGACTGTACCGCTGTTGAATGTTATTTTTGTTGCCGTCGACTCTTCCTTGCCTGTGTTTACGTCCAGCTTCGTGGAAGGCAAAGTACGCTCTGAAAAACGCTCTGACGATGGCCCACCTAAACACTGCGACGGGATCAGCTCCAACTAACTCTCGTACGAACGCCATGGAGCTATTCTTCAAGACTCCCACAATATCTTGCCTCATTAAATCCAAATTCTTTTCTCGCATATCGGATACTTGATATTTTACCTTGCCGGCGTAGTGTACTACAATGAAAGCGCCCTCTCTTTTTTGTGGTTTCTGGTAGAACTTATTTTCTTTATGTACTGAGTTGAACTTTTGCAAAAGAGTTTCATTCGTTGCTCCTGGAAAACTAAGAGACAAAATTATTAAATTTTAAATAAATTTATCAAATTTTGATTGTATCATTTATAAGAAAATCTAATAACCCAGCTTGAAAATAATTGGTCTCTAATATTTTCTATTATAATTAATAAGTATTTATTGGAGGGAAATCAATTACAATCCATTTTCATGTCATTTTTTAAATTATAAATAAGTATGACTTACTTGCATTGGTCATCCAATAGACATAACAATCCATTCAGTTTTCCTTCTATTAACTGTAAACATCCTGTGTTATCCATAAAATCAATATTTGTCCAACGAATTCCTTCTTTCCTGTATTCCTCTTGCTCATATTTAAAAACGTGTTGGTTAAAATAATATTGCAAATGTTCATTAGCGTAATTTATACATAACTGTTCGAAACTATTACACAAACCAAAGTCTTCAAACCCGAAGATGTCGAGGACCCCTATGGAGTTCCCTTGATGTTCTCGCAGCGTATCCTTCTTTGATAAGAGAGCGTGGTTTACTTGTAGTACGATCCAGTCAAACAAAGCGCCGTACAAACACTTGGCCATGGCATCGCGGCTGGCGACAGCTTCGGGTAAACGGTAATTTATCACAAGTGTTTCACCTGAAGCCTTAGCTCGTTTGCAAGTGAGTGCCTGCAGGAGAGTTTCTTGTTTTACCCTAAGGAGCTCAGAGATTAAGGACACGACTTCGGGGTTTTTTACACCGACGGCTTCGTCGTGATGGTATGCGGATTTCCTGGGCTGGAACTCGACGTTACCTAGCAGAAGCACGGCCGACAAAACCGAGAATAATCTTCTTTGCTTTTCTGTTGTGAAACCAACCATTTCCATCGACTGTTTCAGCCTGGAAAATTCATAATTTTCATCAACATTATCTAAAGTCGAGCAGCCACTTCTATTAAGGTAGTTATAATGCTCGGGTGATTTTAAGTGAAGCAGTTGCTTTTCTTGTTCGTTAGCACCCTCCAGTAGATAATAAAACACGTGGTAATTTCGTTCGTTTCGTCCTTGCGTG
Organism: Dorcus hopei; assembly: GCA_033060865.1. Taxonomy (NCBI): domain Eukaryota; kingdom Metazoa; phylum Arthropoda; class Insecta; order Coleoptera; family Lucanidae; genus Dorcus; species Dorcus hopei. The sequence goes on from CM065425.1 coordinate 12,344,860, forward strand.
CAAATTCTCGACTTTTCTAATAAATACTTCTGCACAACAGCTCCGTGTACCATACCGTTTTCTTTATAGTTCACCTGAATGAACTTTCCAAATCTGCTTGAATTATTATTATGAGCCGTTTTCGCATTTCCAAATGCTTCGAGTACAGGTCCTGCACTTAATATGGTCTGTTCTACTCCGCTACCGTGAGAACCTTTCTGGCTCAGGGCTGTTAAGTGATGCAGTAAAAAATTTGTGCTCTCCGTCTTACCAGATCCACTTTCGCCGCTTATGACGATGCACTGATTTTCTCGGTCTTTCAACATGCAGTGGTATGCAGTATCAGCAACGGCGAATATGTGCGGGGGCAAATTGGGGCCCAGTCTTCGATTTTGATACAACTTAACATACTTAGGATTATATATAGGATAAAATTTGAAAGGATTAACGGCGATAAGTATGGAACCAACGTAAGTGTAAATGTGGCCCGCGATGAATCTTGCTCTCAGATTGTCGAGGAGAGTTTGTTCATTTAAGTCGGGTAACTGGCACAGATCTGGGTATTCACGGTCCTTTGGCTGGTACAAGAAACGATGGAAGTAATCCTTTATTAATTGGGGATCCATTACGAAACTATCTCTCCATACGTAATCATTAACTTTTTCTCGCAAGTAAAATCGATAGCTCGATTGATCCGTTCTACCCTTTGGCCAAAGCATCATCAACTGAACAGGACTTTCACTCGTACCCAAACTGCGTTCTTTGCATTCTTGACCAAAGGCATCTCCGATGACTTCTGCCAACTCGTAATTACCTCGCGGGCTTTCGTTTAGCGACAGCCTTTCTACAATGCACGATACTATTTCTTCAGCTGTTGTCTGCTTACTTGCTTCGACCGAGAGTGCCTCGTAATAGGCGGAGAGGGCCCCCACATACACTTGTACAATGTAACGATTGTTATCGTTGGACATCGTGAATTGATTGTGTAATCAAATGATTCGGCAAGACTTATTCATGAGAGTCGCAGTCAATAGCATAGGCATCACCGTCGCTTCGTTGCACTTCCACATTTTAACGTTTAAAACATTCACATCATGCCATAATCATTCTTGGTTTTCGTGGTTTTAATTGGTAATTTGATTATCTGTAGCTGACATGATTTACTGCATACCTAGAAAAAGAAATTTTAAAATGACAGTTTCCATGATAAAGACTGATTGAATACATCAAGTCAAAATACTCGTTTTAATCCTATGCAAAGTGAAATTGACGTTATTTTTAAACAACCACTGGCGTTTTCGTTTGCTTAATAAAGAGGAAAACGTCAGATTTGGGTCACATGTTGTTTCATTTGCAGTGTCAAAGCATCAACAATTACACTATTCCGCGTTTTTTTTGCGAAAACATCAACTCCCAAGCCAATACAAGTACTCGGCGAACTTTTAATTGAACTAATTAACTCGATATTCTCATGCAACTCGATGATAACTTCATCGCGCATTGGGAAGTTCAATTTTATGGATATGCACACCCATAAACAGCCGATCATTTACAATATCCTGCACCCGCACATGCGACATTTCCGTAAGTATTTCTCGTACATCTACATACCTTAAGCGCAAATATCGCAATCTATTGATAAAATGGAATGAAGGATGATTAGGAATGACACAATCTTATTTTATAGTTGATATGGACAAACGACCATCAGCCACCATCTTTGTTTAATATTCGACAAAAGGCGGCTCTGATATCAAGGACAAGTCACGTGACTCGAGCGCCATGTATGAATCACGAAGTGAATCAACCGGAAGAAGAAAATTTTCTTTTTTGCATTAAAGATGCAATTTTATAACATTTGCATTTCATACGGATAACATTTAAACGTTATTATTTGCACAAAGACTTTTTAATGCATGAAAACGCAAGCAATATTAAAATTAATTATTCTTGGCTATGCAACCAATCATACACGTCTGTATCTAAATTGACTAAATTCATGCACGTTATTATTTTGACAGTTCAAAGAAGCAAGAAAATTTTTGATTTTTTAATTATGGAATTAAAAGGGATGTTTAAAACAACCACTTGCTGCATCAAGTCACTGCCAGCAGTAAACAATACTGGAGGTGAGTTATTTATTATTATAACTTTTGGATAATCCTGTTTCATAAGTAGCTTTCCTTTTGCCATAATTCTCAGATATGTTCACCTCAGTTCACCTTCTCATATAGCTCCTTTTAGCTTGAATTGGGATTTCTACCTCTCCCCTTCCACCTGGAACATTACCTTTTAAATCAATTCAGTATATCAAGTGCTCACTTGAGAAGGGGAATCTTTACATACTTGTGAATTGTATCGGAATTAGAATAATTTTAAAAACCATTTACTTGTTAATGTATACATTATACATAGGATGTCTGTAAGTCCAGCTTTCAATGAAAAGCTTGCTTTTGCATGATTATTGTTCGATTATCTTATGTGGACAGAATGCTAGATATTGCACTGGGTGATTCGGTCCTTGCACATAAAAGAGTAATGGCCATTTGCACCAAACACTTAAGCTGAAGTTAAATTTAAGTGGTACTTATAATTTTGATTTTGAAAATACTAACATTTTATATTACGAGTCTAATATTTTCAAAAGACGTTTTATTGAAATGTGTAAAATAAAAATGTCGTCGAATTCTATTAATAAACGTACTGATTTTGCAAATTTAAACGATACATTTTGTAGTTTTCTCGATTCCTTAAATAGAACATAGATCTGTCAATTTTTTAACATTTGTAATTTTCAAATTATTTTTAGATTAAAAAATAAATATAATATACATAAAAAAAAAAAATCAAGTTACTTTTTCAGTTTCCGTTGACAACCTTGTTTATTTTGACAACATAATTTTCACTTCTGACGAAGCAGTCGAACGACTGCGAAACGTAAAGTGTATATTTGCGCGATTTAGTGTCCGCTTAGAAGATTTTGTGATACAAATGACATTTTAAGGTTACACAGCACTGTGTAAGTCATATTCTAAGTGACTGTTAAAGTTAAGCTCAGCTTAAATGTTTGGTGCAAACGGCCATAAGAGTTAAGCCAATGTAATTATAAAAACCTATTGCAGGTATGTTTAATTGAAAATAATTTGAATTTGACTGACATGATGTTTTATAACTATAACAACTGTATTTACAGTTGATTCGTCCGATGAAATTTGTATCACAAAATCTTTTAAGCGGACACTAAATCGCGCACTATACACTTAACGTTTCGCAGTCGTCTGACGAAGCTGTCGAACGACTGCGAAACGTTAAGTGTATAGTGCGCGATTTAGTGTCCGCTTAAAAGATTTTGAGATATAACAACTGTAATCATTAGATGATAATAACTAAAGTAATTGTGATAGTGATGAGACGGCAATGTGTGGAGGATCTAAATGAAACGATTATGTATACACCGCAGTTGCTTAATGTAGCTGGTCATGACAAACCTCTCACTTTCTCACACAATTAAATTATTTTGGCAATTAATTGTTTTTGTTGGGTCCATACAATTACAATTGATTAATTGTGATTGACGAGTTTCTACAATTATAATTAATCATGTGTAATTGTTTGGTCCTTACAATTACAACTGATGAATTGTTAATTATGAGTTTTTTTTTTCAAGTGGAGTCAATTAACAATTAATTATTCTTAAAAATAGTTTCTGTTTGATTATTGAATCATTTCTTAAATGTAGATTTTGTTTGGTTACATACTACAATACATATTATCTATGTAAGTAAATTAAAATGCTGAATAGTTTATGTTCAGTATGAATGAAGCAGAATACCATTATAGTTTTGTTGAACATAAATTTGACTATACAGGGTATCCCAAGTTGAGTGGCCTATTAAAAGTTTTCGGGGAAGGGAATATACAAAAATTCTGAAAATTAGTACACTGCCCTAAGTGAAAGCGATCTTTTAGATTAAAATATTTTCACTTTTATATCACTTCCGATTATACCGGAAGTCGCCGTTAACTTTCTTATTTTAAATGGAATGCAATACTTTGTATTACAAATTCTGATTCTACACATTATTCTAAATAAAGAATGTTAAGGCTTCCATATACCTAAATGTAACCGATTTTGAGATATCTTCAAATTTATTTTAAAAATTGTTTTGGTGACCTTTCATTTAAAACAATGAATTTACTCCAATTTCAAATTTAAAGAGTGAAAGGTATAGGGAATGCTAATACCAATCGATATAGAATTTGATTCTGTATCTTATGATTTAAAAATACACAGGGTGTTCCATTTAAGAAAATTGAGTTTTGGGCAGTTAAACATAATGACATTGGACACCATATTGTAACCAGCCTGTGAATTTTTTTGGGATAACTACGATATGATTTGAAAGCCTGAAGATTGTACTTTTAAACGATATGCAACTTGAACGTTGAGATTTGAAAGTGTCATAGATACAATTTTTTAAAGGGAAGGTTACCCAAACTTTTTTTTAAAGAAATGTAAAGGTATCTCAAAATCCGTTACATTTAGGCATAGAGAAGTCTTAATATTTTTTATTTAGAATAATGTGCAGAATCAGAATTTGTAATGTAACATTCCATTTAAAATAAGAAAGTTAATAGCGATTTCCGGTATAACCGGAAGTAATGTAAGAGTGAAAATATTTTACGCGGAAAGATCACTAATGTCTTAGGGCAGTGTACCAACTTTCAGAATTTTTGTATATTTCCTTCCCTATAATATTTTAATAGGCCACTCTATTTGGGAGACCCTGTATAGTACATTTTATAAGACAATAAAAAAGTTTATATTTTATGCAGAATGTCTGAAGAGAAACCTATATATTGTTACTGTAAATTTTTTCATGTATTTATACTTAAATTTAATCATCCCTTAGAAATCATTGTTGCTATAGTTTTAACAAATGTACTGTTGACTTCAAAAAAATCGAATACACTTAATTTTCTCTGGTATAATTCGTTCGTGTCAGAGTCACTGTTGATAGCAATCTGACAGCAGTTAACTGAAAGTGACAAAGTTCTAATTCCTTCTAAATAAGAGGAAGTTGGTCAACACAGACTGTATTCAAACATTATAATTTGCTAAAAGCAAATATTTAAAGGTATTAGAAATTTCATTTTTCTAAATGCTCTGAAATTCTAGTTTTAAAATTCTCATTCTTATTGTCAAATGTAACCTGTTTAAAAAATAAGATTTCTGATTTGAAAGAGACAGATTTACATTGTATGATTTTGGATCTTTGACTTTCTCAATCAACTGTATCCACAGAGTTAATCATTAGTTAAATTTAATCAACATAAGGTGAATTCGACCCTAACAGTAAGCCCTGCGTCAAAAATATTCACCTACCTCTCTTTAGCTTTGGTAAAGAAAGGGATAGTTAATAAGTTACTCAGTGGTAGATTATTTTTGTAGAAGAATAATAATAAATAAATAGAAATTATTCATTTTTAAATAAAATTTTTGATATTTAAATTCTAATAATTTTATTTTGAAAAACAACTATACCAGCTATGCGAATATTTATAACGTTATGACGCAGGGCTCGTATAATTGTATAAAAATAAAACAGTGTCTGATACTTTTCATCAATTAAAATCCAATAAACATTAATTCAAAGATCATATCACATTAAAATGAATCAATGATTAGAATTTTTTGAAAAATTGTCATTAAAAATATTTAATTGTAATTGACAATAATTAAGGCCTGATCTTTTCAACTCCAGTTAACTTTATTTAACGGTTAATTCCCACAGTAACTATTGTGATCACAATCGTTACTATGGGAATTAATCGCCAGATAATGTTAACCGGAGATGAGAAGATCAGGCCTAAATTGTAATTAAATTTAATTGTGATCTACAACTTAAGGCCCCCATGGAGTCATATCTAACACTATAGTAAAATAGTACATTCGTAGAATCCGTTTTACAGACGTATTATTATAGTTGAAAAAATGCTTGCAACCTAGAAATGTTCGTTTTTGTAAATTATAGTGCGGAGACATTTTCTTTTTTTTTTAAATGTAAGTAGTTTTTTTTTAATTGTTTTTGTGATAAACTAAGAATCCATTTGTCTCGATAACAAAACAAAATTATTCAATGAAATTTATATCAAAATATAGGTTAGCTTAATATCTAATGCGGAGACATTTTTTTTAAAGTAAAACTTTACGTTTAAATTAAATTAGCAATTAAAAGGTCCGGTAACACTTCGAAAAAACGAATGAATTAGGCAACTTTATGTACAGTGTTGGCATGATTTATAACCGTGTACCTGAACCCCAGCGGTAATCCTGTGGCCTTCTTGGAAAATTCTCTCGAAGCTATTAAATATGGAGCTTCACCAATTCCTTAATTTGTTGCAGTAGTTGCGTAAAACATGACTACGACATTCTATTTTTTCAATAAAAATGTTAGGACCGTAAGGTTTAGTTAGCATCACGAATTTTTCTATATACGCTACTGTCACCGTCGTCTATAATTTTGCCGTATACAGGGTGCCCGGATTTCGTTGGGACAACATGGGTAACCTTTTTATTCGAAGATATAGAGAGATGGTTAAATTAGTAAAAAGGTGCGGGTTCAAGAGCTCACTGAGAATACATTTTCAAATTTTACTTGTCATGGCCAACTTGGTTAAAATAAAAAAAAACAAAATTTCATAATTTCGATCATTTGTCGCAACTTTTTTGTTACTTAGGATATTTAGATGCGGTTTGAATTAATTTGTATGGTAATTCAAATATTTTTATTGGCAAAACAAAACCAAACTAATTTCATAATAAGAAGTAACGTTAAATTCTTAACTGATTTCCACTTTATTTGTTAATACATATATTTATGTATAATAATTTAACGTTATTTATTATTATTGAAATGGATTTTCATCAAGTAACAGTCAACTCAATTAATTATTTCAAACTAATTTAACCATCTCTCTATCTCTTCAAATACAAAAGTTATCCACGTTGTCCCTGCGAAATCCGGGCACTCTGTATTAAACTATGCATTGCCATTTGATAATTGAAATCTCTCCAAGGCCCAGTATTTCATTCGGAGTTTAAGCTTCGTTTTATTTCTACGGAAACAATTGTCTTTACAATTATTACTATGGGAATAAAACGAAGCTTAAAGTTAAACTCCGAATGAAATACTGGGCCTAAGACAATATGACTTTCCATAGAAATTGAACTTTTGGTCCAATTTTTAAAACGCGTGTGTTGCATTTTTTTTTCCTTGTCTTATGTTTTTGACAAATTGAACAAAGTTTACTTTTAACACCAATATAAAGAATTTTCTTAGATCTTGCGCCAATTATACAACCAACCCCAGATAATGCATTACAATTACTTTTATATGACTTTTTACTCCAAACTCCATCCACTACTACTGAGATTACTGGTATACCATACTTATATCAACGTCTCCCGCTTCCACAGCTAAACGATATTCTTCTTTACCTGCCGCAATTATTCCCTGCATTGCTAATTCTTTCGTGTTATACAGGCTGTTTCAAATTCGACCCTCACCATTGGGATCTCGCTTATTTGAAGAGATAGACGGTAGGTTTAAATTTGGCAAAGTTGCTAAATTTTATGAGCATTAATAATCCGCAGAGAAATAACTTCTATGTTAACTTTTATTCGAAATAATTGTAAAAAATCAAAAATTGTCATTTTCTTATTTTTCCTCTATCTTCTTTATTTGAAGAGGTATCAAAAAAATAAAAGTACTTTCTTGAGACACTTTTGAATTCTCTACACACTGATGAATACCATTTTGCTATAACACGTTTCGTCAAATTGATATCATCATCAAGTTCATTTTTTCTTATGGGCGCCATATTGAAATTTGGTCGCAAAATAATCTACTCTTTCTGCTGATTATGCCAATATAGCACATGTTATCAAAATTCTTTAAAATAAGGTCAAAATTAAAATTTATTTTTTTGAGACAAGAAAATTGGCAATTAATGGAAGCCTGGGTTTGGATTCAAATCAAGAACAGTATAATCTGTCATATTAATACATACTTGTTGCTAAATATTAACATAATAACAATAGCCTAATATTTAGAATTGAAGAAAAACGTGCCTTGTATTCGTGCCACACACGAAAACAGCAAGTGAATTTTATTTTGAACATTCGAAGAGCTGCAATAAGTTTAAGCAAACTAATGCAATTATGTACAAATTAATGTGGAAATTGGTTTGAACATTTAATGTAAATATCTTATTTTGAGAGCCTCTATGTATTTATGTCATTATTATTTCTTCAATTTAGTTCTACATTTTTGTTACTGTAAAGAGTAGGTACGTATTCTAGTAAATGATTCCTGCTCTTCAATATTTTTGTCTAATTGTAAAAGTATTATTCTAAGCTGTTTGTTCTCCGAGTAGGTTCGAAAGTACCTACAGTTCACTTGCTGTTTTGCTTTTTTGTTATAGGAATAAAACACACGTAACACACATATTCTGTTTCTCTTATCTTATTGCTGTGCCGGTAATATTTATTAAACTAGTGCCTACATCAAAGAAACTGCTTTTAATTTGACTCCAAAGTTATCTTCTGTTAACCACAAAATTACCTTCTGTTAGCTACAACAATTCCTATATTATATCAAATATTCTTAATTCTGACATTATTTTAAATAATTTTGATAACATGTACTATATTGCCGTAATCTGTAGGAAGAGTAGATTCTTTTGGGACCAAATTTCATTATGGCGCCCATAAGAAAAAATGAATTTGATGATGATACCAATTTGACGAAACGTGTTACAGTAAAATGGTATTCATCAGTATGTAGAGAATTCAAAAGTGTCTTAAGAAAGTACTTTTATTTTTTTGATATCTCTTCAAATGAAGAAGATAGAGGAAAAATAAGAAAATGACAATTTTTCATTTTTTTCAATTATTTCGAATAAGAGTTAACATAGAAATTATTTCTCTGCGGATTATTAATGCTCATAAAATTTAGCAACTTTGCCAAATTTAAACCTACCGTCTATCTCTTCAAATAAGCGAGATCCCAATGGTGAGGGTCGAATTTGAAACAGCCTGTATATAATTTGATTTTGATTAGCTACATAAGTTTTCTCTGGCATCGTCGGGATATCTAAACCCGCACAAAAATCTTTTAATTCAAAGTATCCCGTTCCAGCTCCGATGGCACCGCACACTGCTGCTTTATTGACTCCTAAACCTAAATCCTTCTTTTCCACACTCCCACATTTATAATAAAATCTACTTTTCAATCCAAATAGCCTTTCATTAATAATTTCCACGTTAAAGAAGGACATCCAAAACCTTCATGTAGAATTGATTTGAGTTAGGGGTTATTCACGCAAACCGTTCAATAAAAGTTTTCAAAAAGAAGAAGTTTAGATAGAAATTTGAAATTTACGGAGGAGAGATACTTTGAAACGATCTTTCCAAATAAAATAAAATTGACTTCCAGTCACTCCGGTTATACCGGAAGTCCCTATCAACTCACTTATTTTAAATGAGATGCTGGATTTTTTATCACGTTTTTGAATATTCTATACGTAAAAATATGTAAATTTGTAATACATTTCCCTATTTCTAGATTGCGTCATTTTTGAAATATTTTGAGTTTCGTTAGAATCTAGATTCTGCAATATGATTTTCAAAAAATCATATCACAGCTATTATTGAAGCAATTTTATTTGTAACAGTTAATGTTGTAGCTGAGGCTTTAAGGTTTTTAAAAAATTCATAAACATAACCTATTAAGCTGCAGGGTGTCTAAAATATACCACTCCACTAGAAGACATTCAAACACAGAAAAATACACCATCGTAATGTAGAATTAAATGCTGTGTTGAACTGTATTAGCATTCCCTATACGGCTATACCTAACTTTAACAGTTTTTGAGTTATGAAACATTTTTATTTAATTCATAAAAAATTACAATTCTAATAGATCAAATATTTTTAATTTTGTTAATATAGCATGAAGATGATAACAGCTTGCATTTACTATTTATTGTTACTACAAATTTTGTAGTAGAGCAAAGAAAATAGAGTTTCGCAAATGTAAATTCGGAAATTTTAATTGTTCTTTGATCATCCTTTTTTTGGAATGCTTGTAATCTTATAAAAGGTTAAAGAATGAATTTCATTAGTCATTACACTGAATGGAAGAAAATAGCCGCTAGTTTGCAGCTCTCCGGGTTAGCGTAAAAGTGTTTTAAAACCATTGCCTAATTATCTTCGTTATTTGTTACTGAAGTTCGTTTCGTTTTCATACATCTTTTCAAGTTCCAAAAAGTTAGATTCATACCTTCCAAACTTTGTTTTTTTCATATGAGACAAGAGGGAATATATTTCATTGAACACACATTCTCTTCTCTCAACAATTTTAGATCATTCTTCATGAAATTAGAATAGATTTAAAATATCAACGTTTGAATAATTTTTATTTTGATTCTCACCTTTTTTTTGCTTAGAGGCCTAACGTATATACCCACCCCAAGTCGAATTTGATTGACAGCTGTCATGGCTTTCGTAGATCTTTGTGTGCAGGGATGTATAGGCAACCAATTTCACATCCAAATATATATTTTTTTTACTCTAGAAGGGCCTTAAGGCACCCTAGGAGCGTTAGCGCATCTAGCGTCGTACTTCAGAACTACTCGATGTGAGTCAAATCAACTGCAATCATGAGCACACAAGAAGAAAGGCCGAGTTTGAAAACGTTATGTAAAAAAAATTAACTGTAGACCGAAATTTCAAGTTTCTTTAATTCATAACTACTAAATAGTCTAATGTTGGATTTCATAGGTACCTTCAGCACATGTAACCATAGCAACGTTTACAACGAATTCACATTGTAAAATGCAGTTGATGTCAATTGTAATTAAATTTAATTGTACTTAATCAACTACCTATTTTTTTAAATCGATTGATTAATTACATAATTGAAATTTTAATGGATTAATGCCCTATACTAGTATGCATCTCTCCTCTTATTGACGAGAGAAGTTTGAAGGTATTTGAAGTTTTATTATTTTTTAGGGAGGAATTCAGCACCATAAAATCGTAAGTTGTGAAAGATAAATTATTATCACTTTCATCGTGAAACTGAGCGGGTCCAAAATGGAGGGTCCATCATCATTAATAGTTCTTCTTGGAAATCAACAGGATGTTTACTTCGTTGATAAAAGGTATCAGAATTTCATACTTATAACAGGTGATCAATATCTTTTCTAATCAAGTGAGCTATGAAAATAAAATCATGTGTCTTTGTTTGGTTCATTATTTCAAATGCCGCTTGAATTACATACACGGTCGCTGATATGTATGGAAACGGTCGATTATTTCTTAAAGTAAGATAGCTAGCGAAAAATGTTAAGTACAAAAGTTGTAGGGCTTTTTGCAATCTATTACACTAAACAATAATTAAGTATACATGATCAGTCAAAAAGTCATAGGAAAACAAAGTTACTTTTTTTTTTAAATGGAACACCCTATAATTTAACTTGAAGGCTTCCGCGGCCATCGTCCATGTTTGAATTGGCTTCCGGTTGGAACCGCGTCACGTTGACTTCTTCTACTGCCGACGTTTCGTTCTCCATTGCAGAAGAACTTCCTCAGGGCTGCTGCTGCTGGTGGTGTTGCTGCTGCTGAATTTCTCGTGGGTCGTTGAGACTCAACGACCCACGAAAAATTCTAAAAACAATTGTATAGCACACCACATACCTAAACTTAACCGTTTTTGAGATATCGAGTTACTAATATCTAAACGAAACTTTTCCTGGTAAAGGAATTGGATGTAGGGCTGCAATTGAATGGCCAGCTAGGTCTCCCAATATGACACCACTTGATTTTTTCTATGGGGTCACCTTACAAAATAGAATTTCAAAGAAAAGAGTTGTTTATTAAAACATGTGGGGCGTTGTTATGGAGTTAAAAAATTTCTAAGGTAACTCGATATCTCGAAAACGGTTAAGTTTAGGTATGTGGTGTGTTATACAATTGTTTTTAGAATTTTGAGAAGAACTGAAATATCGCGTAATATACAGGCTGTTCCATTAAAAAAAGTAACTTTGTATTCCTATGACTTTTTGACTGATCGTGTATACTTAATTTTTATTTAGTGTAATAGATTTTAAAAAGCCCTAAAACTTTTATATTTAACATTTTTCGCTAGCTATCTTACTTTAAGAAATAATCGACCGTTTCCATACATATCGGCGAACCTGTATATTTATATTGCGTTCCTATACAAAACGATAGGAATGCAATAAAAATAATTCAAATGGCATTTGAAATAATGAACCAAACAAAGACATAATTTTTTCCATAGGTGACTTGATTAGAAAAGATATTGATCACGCGTTATGTACAGTAGCGGACAATAAAATCCGGGCAAGCCATTTGCATAATGTAAACCTCACTTTAATATTTTTGACGTTTAATGCATGCCACTAGTAATTCTGACGTTTAATTCAAATTTTGTTTATTATTTTGACAGAAATAGAGAGTGTACATTAACGATTGAAGGGTGTTTGAATTTCCCGCCCATTAGATTATTTGTAAAAGTTGGTACTGCATACTATTCTGTTTTACCATGGGCGGCACATAAAATTATATATTATTAAAACAATTTATTAGTGATTAGAAATTATTTTACGTTTATTAATTACATACATTGATATGGAGAATATAAAAAGTAAAGCAGATATAAAATAAAATTATAACATCTGTTCAAAATGTCCCCCATTTGAATCCAAACACAAATTTACTCTTCTTTTCATGTTTTCGAAAACTTTGTGTCGTGTTTCTGGAGTGATGCTGTTGACAGCCTCTGTAATAGCATTTTGTAATTCTTCTAACGTATGGAGACGTTCTGAAAACACTTTATTTTTAAAAAAACCGAACATGAAGAAATCAAGTGGGGTTAAGTCTGGTGACCGAGGAGGCCATCTGTCCCTACTTATTAACCTATCCCCAAAGAACTGTTGCAAATGATTCAACGTTGTCAGTGCAATGTGGGCTGTAGCTCCATCCTGTTGAAAGTAACCCCGTTGTAATTCATCGTCATGAAGTTCTTCAATGAAAGGATTTAAAATTGTTTCTTGATATGCAAGTGCATTAATATTGTGTTGAAAAAAAATAGGTCCAATGATCCTCCTTCTTGACATTGCCAACCACACACCGATCTTCTGAGGATGTAATGAAGTCTCTTCAAAAAATATGAGGGTTTTCTGCACACCATATTCTACGGTTTTGCGAATTTACATAACCGCTGAGATGAAACCATGCTTCATCACTGAAGAAAGTTATGTCTAAGATATCGTCATTATTTAAGAACTCATTGAACCATTGGCAATATTGCACTTGACGAGGCAAATCAAGAGGTAGCAACTCATGAGTTACAGTTATCTTATATGGATGTAAATGTAGAACCTTCTTGCAAGCCTTTTGACATGTACCAAGTGATAAATTCGTTTGAGCCGATAAACACCGTAAAGACTTCTTCGGACTTACATCCATTCTTTGATGAATATCTGCGATGACTTCTTCGGTGAGAACAGTGGGCCGGCCTGTAGATTTTCCTTTAGAAACACTGCCTGTTTCACGAAATCTCTGAATTATACGGCGGATGTGTTGCATAAAAGAATCATATATGTGAATACCACTTCAGGGAACTGTTCTTGAAATTGTTGGTGACAACTTTGATAAGAATAATTCCACACATTTTGTTCATTGCGTATCCCCGACCGAAAATAGGCCTCAACAATAAATTTATTGTGCAGGTCCGTGAAAACCATCGCTAACCTAAAACGTTTGTGTGTATTTTTATTTCCTGTTATATGGCTGTACTTACCAATGAAAAATGTCTGACAGCAAAAGTGGAAATAAAAATAACCTTTTCGTTAATACTAACTCAATAATAATAAAATAAGGAAATCAAAACGTAAACAATACAACACACGCACGCTACTGACGAAATTCAACATATCCAGCATAAATACCAATCTTCTAAGACGAAAATTACTAATTCGACAACGCGCCAAATTCAAACGCCTTTCAATCATTAATGTACACTCTGCCTCAATAAAAGCCTGATTTACTAAATTTGTCGATATATGTCAAATTCTTGCCCGGATTTTATTGTCCGCTTCTGTACTTACTGGGTTTTCAAAAACGTTTTAAGTCCCAAGTGACCAAATGAACTACCTTTCTAGGAAAATCTGTTTTCCGCATATTGGCAACACTGTAAAATATTTTCTTGTCACTAAATTGAATATAAGCGTGCGTGCGTGGTTCATTATGCTTGTAATCACGACGTTCCAATGTTATAAATTTTATTTGTTGTTTTTAGTAGTCATATACCTATTACGCAGTATATTATAGTAGTACTATTTTTCTCGCGTTTCATGCGAAAATTAGATTTTATTAATGTTTAATAGAAGTGTCACATTAATAACAAACTGTCACAATTGATGGGCATTGAAAATATAAAACAAAAGTAGTTAATACGTTGTTATGCTGTAGTGTTGCTATTTTAAATGTAGCAATGTTGTTACTTACTGCATGAAATGCGGGAAAATAAAATAAATTACATAGAGATGTGGACGTAAGTTTATAATATTATTATTTAAGGTTACGTTTATTGCTTTTATGTTTAAGTTGAAGAGTTAGAAAGTGAAGAGAATAGTAATTTGTATCACTAGGACAGAAACTGTCATTTTGCAAGTGCGAGCAATTGAGAGCACTTGCAAAGCAGTTTCGGGCCGTGTGATACACACAATTTTTTGGTCCGACCTATTTTAAATTGTTTCAAAAGTTCAAAAATAAAAAACTAAATAGTTTGCGCTAGGGAAGTTACATGTATTCAGGTTGGCAACACAATGTCCAAACGATTTTGAATTTGAAATTAAAAATTGTTATGTTTTATTCTTGTTAAAACTAATGTTACAAAAATGTATTGTATCAAAAACAACTGATATTATCAAACATTCTTCTTATCAACGAAAACAGATTCTAAGCGGTCTGTGATTGTACCGTCCTAGATTATTTTATTAATAGACATATCATTCCTCCTCTCTTAAATGTTCAAGTTCCGGGAACATATCGGACTGGTGGACGCCGATAGCGACGTGAACGTCTTATAGTCTGTTCTGATGAGTCTGATGACGAACTAGGAGGTTCAGTTACAACTGTGGGAATGGCTTCAGTGGTTTCTTGTTGTAATGCATAACTGCTGCTGTCGGTATCAAATTTCTTCTGTTGTTTAACCACGGATGCTTCTCGTAGAATGGTAGCAAGATTGTAAGAATCCTCGTCGTTGTTCTCCGAGTTAGGGACAGTACCGTCATTTGTGCCTTTGCGCAACTGATTTTGATGTCGTCGATGTGTTCCGTTTCTGGCGGTGCTGACGAGGTACATCATCTTACCAATTTTTTGAATGATGCGACCTTTAACCCATATATGTGAATTGTTTGTATACAGTTTCACATAAATCGGATCATTGATTTTAAATTTTGTGGTCCAAATACCAGGCAAGGGTTTGTAGTCAGGTGCTTCCAGCATGATTGAAAGTTTTGTACGGTAACTACGACCATGCAGAAGCTCTGCAGGTGACTTACCAGTTTGTGGATTTGGTGTCGTGCGATAAGTATACAGTAGTTTTCATATGCTGCTTTCTTTGTAGTATTTCCTCCCATATTTTTCTTCATTGCCGTTTTAAATGTCCTGACAAAACGTTCAGCTTCGCCGTTTGAAGCGGGGTGAAAAGGTGCAGTTGTGATATGTGTGATGCTATTCGTTTCGCAAAAATTTCTTGAATGTTTTCGAAGTAAATTGTGTTCCATTATCCGATACGATTGTTTCCGGTAGCCCCTCTAGGAGAAAATGTTTCGAAGAGCTTCAATTGTGGTTTGTGTCGTAATATCAGGAACAATTACAATGAATGGAAATTTTGAATAAGCGTCGATTATTATTAAATAGTAGTCACCTTTGAAAGGTCCTGCGTAATCAATATGCAGGCGTTGCCATGGATGTGTAGGAATAGGCCAACTTTCATATGTGCGAGTGGGATTTGTTGCATTATGTTGGCATGGATTACAGTCTTTGATGAGTTTTCCCACATCTTTTTTCGATTTTCGGCCACCAACAATGTCGTCGAGCAAGTTGCTTCATTCGAATAATTCCCCAGTGACCATCGTGAAGAAGTTTAGCACCTTCGGGCGTAATAATTCTGGAATGATGATGCGAGTGTGATCTGTGAACCAAACAAGTGCTCCAGCTTTGAGACTGATTGTGTCCCGCCGAAGAAAAAATGGTTTTAAATCGTCATGTTCCGATGGTAGCTTTTCTGGCCAACCATGTTCAACATAGTGTGTTACTGCACTGAGAATCTGATCCTGGTCTGTTGCATTTGCAATGCGCTCTAGATCGATTGGAAAATCAGTTTCTTCCGCAATATTTTCTAAGAACATACATGCTGTTTGTTCTTTATCAAATGAAGTGTCTGGACCAGATGGTAGCCGTGATAGTGCATCAGCGTTTGCATGCTTGTCAGTTGATCGATAACGTATCGTATACCGATAAGCCATAAGGAAAATAGCCCAGCGAGCAAGACGCTGAAGTGATGTTGCAGGTAATTTCTTATCTGGGTGAAAAATCGATACCAACGGTTTTGTGATCCGTAATAAGCTCAAAATTGCGGCCGTAAAGGTATTCATGAAATTTCTTTATACCAAAAATGATGCCCAGAGCTTCTTTTTCAATTTGACTGTAAGCTAATTCATGCTTGTTCATCGTTTTGGATGCAAATGCGATTGGATGTTCTTGTCCATATTCATCACGATGCGAGTACAGCACAAATACCGTATGAAGATGCATCAGTTGCTAGTATGAGCGGCGAGTTTGGCTTGTAGTGTACTAGTGTGGTGGCACCAATAATGTGTTGCTTCAGCTTTTCAAATGCTTTTTCTTGAACAGGTTCCCATGAAAACTTGGTGTTCTTCTTACGAAGTATGTTGAGTGGACCAGCGATTTGAAAAGTTTGGGATAAACTTACTGTAGTAATTTACTTTCCCCAGAAATGATTGCAGTTCGCTGAGATCCTTTGGTTTAGGAAGATTCTTTATTGCTCTAATTCCAGATTCGGATGGACGAATACCTTGTGAGCTAATTATGTTTCCAAGATACTCGACTTCGGTTTTAAAAATCACATTTTGATAAGTGCGTAGACCATTTGTTTCCATTCGGGTGAATAATTCATTCTGTGTTTCTTGATGTTCTGCTTTGGTTGCACCAGTGTCGATATTATCATGAAGGTAGGTTGCAGAGCCGCGTTGTCCAGTTGTGAGCTGTTCAATGAACAGTTGAAAAATTGCAGGTGCACTCGCAATGCCAAATGGAAGTCTCTCATACTGGTAGAGTCCATGAGGGTGTATTGACCACGGTGAGCTGTTTTGACTGTTCATCAAGTTCAAGCTGTAAATATGCGTCAGCCAAATCAATTTTTGAGAACTGTTGCCCATTTTGAAGTTTGTGGAATAAATCTTCAACACGCGGAATCGGAAATTGTTCAATTTCAAGTTAATGGATTAACTGTTATTTTTATAATCTCCACAGATTCGAACTTTTCCATTTGTTTTTGGTACCACAACAATAGGTGCGGCCCATTCGCTAAATCGTACAGGTGTAATGATGCCAGCAGCTTCGAGTCGTTGGAGCTCTTCTTTAACTTTATCTTTAAGTATGAACGGAATTGGTCTCGTCTTGAAGAATTTTGGCACTGCGTTTGATTTTAGACGAAATGAAGCTTTGAATGAGTTGCATTGGCCCAATTCTTCTTTGAAAAGTTGTGAATGCTGCTTGCAAAGTTCATTGATGACCGTTGCGTTAACTGAAGATTCTGGAGATACTACAGATGTAGATGATACGTGGTGTACAAGTTCCAGTGCATTAATTAATTCGGGATCATGCGTGTCTCGTTGCGAAATGCTGTAACCAAAAGCTCTGAACCAATCAAGACCAAAAATATTCACTGTATCGTGTGAATCTACTACAAAGATTCAGAAGTTTCCGGGTTTGACCCAATCTGTGCTTTGCATATGAAATATCCTTTGATTGGAATGTTTGAGTTGCAATAACCTTTAATTTGAGTGCTTGCGGGTTTGAGCGGTGGAGAACCAATTGCTTCAAAGCCAGTAAGTCCAATTATAGATGCAGAATGCTCCATTATCCATTAGAAACTTGAGTTTGACACCATTGACTGTTGGAAACACGTTGTAAGCTGGTCCCGTATCCTCGATTGACATTCGTTCATTTATCGGCAATTCATGAATATGTTTTACCTGGTGCGATGTTCGAGATGATTTGAAATTCTTGCTTGTATTCTTCAACTCATGTGTTTTCCGTCGAAATTTTTCGTTTTATTGGCATTAGACATGCACACGGATGCGATGTGTCCACGTTTGTTGCATTTGTTGCAAGTAGCATTACGAAATCGACATTCGGAACGCTTGTGTTGGTAATTGCAGTGCGGACATGAAGGCAATTTTGAAATATAGGGTTGCTGTGTTCTGGCTCCTTTGTTGTTCGATCGAGATGAGTCTGAGGTGAGATTAGGATTTTTACGACTTTTTACGACAAGAATATTCGCTTGACATCTGATTTACTTCAACTTGGGTATTGTCTCCTACAATCGTCTGATTTGCAGCGAGTAGCTTCAAAAATTTGTGCTTGACGTAGAACAGTTTCTAATGTAGGAGATTCCGTTTGTAATGCAGCAGTTCGGACTTGAGGATGAGGTATGTAAAATAATCATGTCGCGAATTTGTTCGTCAATCAGTTCATTTTGACATTGTGAACAATTAAATTGACATTCACGAGCTAGACCTCGAGTTCGGCGACCCATTCTGCATAGGGACTGGTCCTTTGACATTAGCGTCTTGCGAAATTTGACTCGAGCGGTCATTGGATGCGTTTTTCTTTAAAATGTTCAGTTAGAGCTGCAGTAAGTACAGTAAAGGTTTGTTTGCTGATGTCAGATGAGCCAAATAATTTTTGTAAAAGTATAAAAGTTTCGTCGCCGACCCATGATAAAAATATGCTCGTCTGCTTTCTTCTGATAACACATGATGAGCTTCGAAATGCTGCATGAGTCTTGAGTAATATGTTCGCCAATCTTCTTTAGGATTAAACGTTTGAAAAGTGGGTACATTCAACGACGTTTGTATGAAAGTAGAGTCACCTCCTTCTAAATTGGAGTTTTGCCTTCCTGTGAGCATTTGGATTAATTCGCGATGCTGTTGATCACGTTGTGCCCGTTCTTCTCTCATCGATGCGAGTAGTGCTTTTACTAAATCATCCGTAGCCATTCTTATTAAAAATTAGTTTTTAGATCGAAATTCCTTACGAGACTGCGCCAAAAATGTTATGTTTTATTCTTGTTAAAACTAATGTTACAAAAATGTATTGTATCAAAAACAACTGATATTATCAAACATTCTTCTTATCAACGAAAACAGATTCTAAGCGGTCTGTGATTGTACCGTCCTAGATTATTTTATTAATAGACATATCAAAAATCAAGTTACCTACAGTTTTTTGACATTGAATAAAAACCAAATATTATTCAAGTAAATTTTATTGTTTATACATATTTAAATAAGTGCAATGGATACTCCAGCACACATTACTCAGGCTGCCGAACGTGCAATTAATTCTTTATTACCTGAGAAATCTTTCAGCAGTTGTAAAGGAATTACCAATATTGCCAACATTATTTTGGTAATTTTTTTGATGGCCTAGTACGTCAATGGGGCTGTTTCCGGACGATTTTGACGAATGCAACATCAATGTTTCTGGCCGGAGGACCAAAAAATTAATTCTATCACGCCACTGATAAATGTAAGTTTGGTTGCCTAATTCTAGAGATCACGTGGGATTCGGACATTGTTGAAAATCCTATAATATACAGCAATAGACATGACTTAAAAATATTGGATCCAATTATCCTAAAAAATTTGGAGTACACAATGCTATGAAAAATTGAAATCAATTAGTATAATGCAGCATAGTCCAAATTTTTGAGGATGCGGTACTGTTTCAATTAACTGATATGAAATGTAACTGCTTTATATTTTCTATTTTAAAAATTAGACTAAACTTCAAAAGAATCTCATATCCAAAACTTGAATAGATTTATTGAGAATTCTCTATTCTCTGAAGCAGGCCCATGTAAGATACTGCTCCTCTGAAATCTTTATACAGACCTCGACACAGAATTGATTATCAAATAAATAAAAAAATAAAAGTAATGTACAGTGATGCATTTTATTTAGAGGTACAATATTTGTTTCAAATTTATTTCTATGAAAGCAACAAGCTGCCGAATTTTGTTCATTATATGTAGTGAGTTTGTACTATTTCTTATCTCGTTTATTTTGATTCCGAACGTCTTCTGAAATTCAACGCACTTTCAAATTTGAAATCTGATTTTTTTACACTTTTAAAACTTTCCATAACGCAACGTAAAAAAAAATTACACATGAATTTCGCTGCGTAAGATTGTTGCTAAAAATAAAGGGCACTTGTTGATCAAACACATGAAATCACAATGAGATTAGATATATTTAAAAAATGTGGCTATTTTGGACCGCATTGTTGTGATGGAAAAATTTCGGGAGGTTGACGTAACCGCGCTTTTTTTAGCATAATAAAAGAATTGGCAAACTGTAAGTTCAAGGATCGGCATATTTCAAAAGTCGAAAAAATATAGTCCGGTGACAGAAATCGTGCAAATCATGGTTTACGGATTACGTTATTTGCTCTTTGACCAGTCTTCCACATGAAATGCAGTTGAATCGCAATTATGGGCTATTGAGTAAATAATTTTTTTTAAGGACGCGAATCAACCGATTCAATGATGATGAAAGACATATTTATTTTTAACAAAACAAAAACTAATTTGCTTTTAATTATGTAATTTATTATTTAGAAACTGCGTAAGAAATTACGCGTAATAAGGCCAATACATGTTCCAGCTTGTCAGTCGATTTAGCAATTTTTTTTTTAATAACTAAATAGTTTGTTAAATTTACAAATCACAACAAAAGTTCCGTTGTTAACTACTAGATGGCGTGTAATTTTTACGAAAGTGCATTTCCTTCAATGACAACCTCTACATATTTATTGCAATTTCTAGCAAATTTGAGCCTAATCTTGTTGGTTTCGTTGAACTAATTCACGTTGCGAATTTACATTAAAATTATATTTGCAATTAAAAAATGGAATAAATTTGGAGGCATTCCACGAAAAAAAAAAAAAACGCAACTTTGATTTATATTTCGAGGACGCCATATTCAATTGCTTTCATGCAAATTGCGTTCAAAATATCTGCGACCTCTGTAATTCGATATTTTCTCTAAGATGCAGAATTATGGAGATTGGTTTGCAGAAACAAATTTTCAGTAATTTCTCGACAAATTTTTTAATAGGTCATTTATTTATAGAACTATATTTTTTGAAGGGGTAATGGGCGTAATATGACTCGAAAACTAGCCACACCAAACATTTGATGCGACCCATCATTTCGGACTAAAAATTGTATTTCTTTTCCTCTTTCTCGTTTTTTTTTCCTAACTTCAAAATTGAAATTTTAAAAATAACTGTCGTTCTACTGTTTTCTATACCGGGTGTTTCAGTGAAGATGCACCAAACTCGGTATGTTGGTAGATATCGTGAAAAGAAATAAAAGTTTCCTATAATATTTTTTTTTTAAATGAATAAGTTTTGAGATAATCGAAGGGAAAGGAGAATCGTATATTTTTAAAACGTACAATAGATGAGAGCGGCCCGAATTCTTAACCTACCTTAACGTTCGGTTTTTTACTTTATTACCCCATAAACTGTCGCGCCTCAGATGATATGATGAAACACATTTAGTTCGTTCACTCCGTTCGTTCACTAACGTTGTAGTGGCGAGTAATTAGTTGGTGTAGTTTATGCTTTTAATTTTTAAGTTTATTATGTAAGTGTGTGTGTGGGTGTGTTGGTGGTGCGATGGGCAATTACACATTTCGAGAATACGCAGATTATTCGAACACATGTTGTAAGGTAATTGCCATTTGCGTAATTCGCCCGCTTCCGAAATTGTTTCTTCCTCATGTGATCAAGTTCAGTCTGATAGGCAAATAATTTAACAGACCGGCGTGGCGGAAGCAATAATTCTATTCAACAATTCCAATTTATTAATTGTACATAATTGTAGTAATTATTGGATATAGAAACAAATAAAAACGTTACAAGCGTTAATTATTTATCGTACATTATTAAGACTCGGCAAATTTGATGTAATTACGGTTTGCATAAATGTTAGTGCGATGAAAACGCACGCTTTTTTCAAAGTGTTCGTCTTTAACACGTCTTGCGGTCAAGGCCAAACTTAAAAAAGCCTCTCATAAATTTTTTCGTTTACGATAGTTATTTACTGTCTTCTTGCAGGCGCGTGCCATTCATAAAACAATTTAAATCACTCGTCTTGTTTCACGGCTGCAGAAATTTAAATCGCTACGGTATTTCTAAAAACATCGGCTCCAAATTATGCAAATTTCAAGTTGCACCGATTAAAAAATTTTATTAAGATATTTTGTTTGAAATAATGTCAGAAACGTGTCCCTTAAGTTTGGTGCATCTTCAATGAAACACCCTGTAGAAATTTAACGCAAACTTTTTTTTTATTTTGTCCGAGAACTCATGGCGTGTATGCCGCTCTTAACGAAGTGTAACAAATTTGTTTTGGTATTAGAAAACGTGTGGGTTATCAACGTATATAAACGGGTGCTCACTTCGTAATGAATCAGATTTGAAATTCGTCAAGTGACAATTTTCTTTTTAATTTTAATTTTACGCCATCGGGTATGTGCGCCCGCAAAATCTATAAATACATATTTTTTTGCTGGCCGATAAGGTTTACTGAACACTTGTAGAAAACCAATTAGGCCGTCGCAGGAGTCACGAGACAGACAGACAGTGTGATGAGAAATTAATTGCATTGAAAAGTGGACGTCAATCGGTGGAAAAGTTGTTTATACATTGCGGCGCGAAGGTCGTCACTTCCACATTCAAAAACGTTCTGTGCATGGAAACGGTAGACCTTCATTGAATGCAACTTGTTGCATAGAGGCGCGGTGCAGTGTGCATTGACTTCGCATATAATTAAAAGTTATAAAGTGGCACGTTATTGTTTTTGTTAGAAAAAGAGAAAAAATCGCGTTTGCTACGTGAGTATTCGTCGAATTTATTTGTTTTGAATTGCATGAGATGCATAAGGATGCAATTCATTTGTGATGTCCTCATCAACAGTCTATAGATAAGTGCTAATCAGTAAAATACTGCTTTTGCACAATTTGTATTCGTGCATTATATTTGAAACTATTAAGTGTTTCGGAAAGTTCCACTCCAAAAAAAAACTTCATCTACAATGAAATCGTAGGTGTTAAGACAAGTAATGTCTGTAACTGACGCGTTTCGTTTTTAAAATACGAAAGAATGTATTTGCTCATAGTATATTTTTTTAATGATAAACTCAAAATAATTGTACAAAGAACAAAGCATCTCAATGTCACAGTCTCAATTGTGTTGACCATCGTGTGATTCGCTGATGTCTTTGATTTATTGGACTCAATTGATGTATTAATTTTAGCAAACGAATTTAATTTTAGGTGGTGAAGATGCTGTCGAAATTCAGATGTGTCCTTCGCCAAGCTCCGAAAACGGAAAGATGCATTAGAAGAACTTTATCCACCAAAGATGTCCTGGACAGAGAGGCCAAGTACACAGCTCATAATTACCACCCCTTGCCCGTGGCTTTGTCTAAAGGAGAAGGTACACGTCTCTAACTAAATTTTCATCGATCTGTGAATTTTTTAGTTTTTGGCCCACAGGTGTGTACGTATGGGACGTGGAGGGAAAGCGCTATTTCGACTTCCTCAGCGGCTATTCGGCGAATAATTTCGGCCACTGTCATCCCAAGATCATAGAAGCGATGAGGAAGCAGGTCGGGGTTTTGCATCACACGTCTAGGGCCTTCTATAATGATATTCTTTGGGAATACGGCGAACTCGTTACCAAAATGTTCGGATACGACAAGGTCCTTCCGATGAACACAGGTTTGTGAACATTGCAAAACCATTACTTGTAATTGGTCTTAATTGACTTGTTTATTTGAGTCTCTCTTTAGATATATTTTATTGTGTTATATAAATATAAAAGAAGTCTAAATAACCAATTATTGGTCTTTTTCTTAGATGACCTCTGATGATCACGTTATTACTCTTAAGTCGCCTAAAGGAACTTGAGGCAATTAAGAAATAATCAATTCTTTGTGTTTTTCAGTTTATCTTTTGATATTTTTATGACCTGTTGCACCAAACACTTAACCTGAGCTTAAATTTAAGTGGTGTTTATAATGTGAGGTTTACTTGAGCTTAAGTGTTTCATGCAACTGGCCGTTAACGTCTTATTCCATTTAATTATCTTTTTTTTTTTGTTTACGCAGGAGTTGAAGCAGATGATACGGCGTGCAAACTCTCTAGAAAATGGGCGTACAAGAAGAAGGAAATTCCGAAAAACGAGGCCAAAATCGTCTTTTGCAGCGAGAATTTCTGGGGCAGATCTTTGGCGGCAATTTCCGCTTCGACCGACCCTCTAAGCTTCGAAGGGTACGGCCCCTACATGCCCGGATTTAGTTGTGTTCCTTACAACGATCTCAAAGCGTTAAATGTACGAACTTTTGTTTCTGGCGACGCAGTTTTAAGTTGCGTTCTTACAGAAAGCGCTGCAAGATCCTTTGGTTTGCGCCTTTATGGTGGAGCCAATTCAAGGAGAGGCTGGCGTCGTTGTGCCCGATGAAGGATACTTAAAGGGTGTTCGGGAAATCTGCACGAAATACAATGTACTCTGGATCGCCGATGAAGTCCAGACTGGATTGGGAAGGACAGGCAAAAGGATCGCAGTAGATCATGAACAAGTCAAACCCGACATTCTGGTCCTGGGAAAGTCGTTGGGGGGCGGGATCTACCCCGTCTCAGCATGTCTTGCTAATGACGACATAATGTTAGTCATCGAGCCAGGTATGTTTAAAGTGTACAACGTCATTACCAACAATTGAAATCATTTTGATATACCGAATTTGTTTGTACCCCATGTGACCAAGTTCTGCCTGATAGTTAGGCATCTAACAATACATGCTATTATTAAATATGATCATAGACGTTTTGTTGTCAGTATAATTTCTCTATCCAATTATTTATGATAGCAATCATAATAATAGTTTACTCATTCCCTGCCAATCTAAAAAAATATATTCAAAGTAACTCACAAGTACACTGCATGATTGTTTTTCGAGGTATTTTATTCAGGCATTGTATTATGTAATTTTAGGAACACACGGTTCAACGTTCGGAGGGAATCCCCTGGGATCGAAAGTGGCGATAACAGCGTTGCACGTTCTGGAAGAAGAAAAACTAGCTGAAAATGCGAAAATAATGGGTGAACTTTTTCGAAGTGGATTGCAACCCCTAGTGGACGAAAAGATCGTAACCGAAGTGCGTGGTAAAGGCCTCATGAACGCAGCCGTCATTAACAGAAGTAAATATTCAATTAAAACACACGTTCAAATTCTTTGTATTTAACTTAAAACTTATGTTCCAGATTATGCTCAAGCCTGGAACATCTGCTTGAAATTGAAGGATAACGGAATAATTGCGAAAAATACCCACGAGGACATAATACGATTTACGCCACCGTTGGTCATAAATGCAAAACAGTTGACTGAATCGCTTGACATAATCACTAATACCATAAGAAGCTGCAAGAAGTAACTTTCCTTTTTCAACAGGAGCTGCTACTTAATTTCTCATATTGTAAATAGTTTTATTTTAGTTAATTATTATTTATACACAAACAGAAAAATATTAAACACTTTTTATACAACGGTAAATATTGAAGTTACCGGCAATTTATTGTTTAAAGACATCAGAGTTAGTTTGTAAGCTACGAGTACATTTTTACTTTTGCACTGCGTCTAATCACAACACAAGAGTTGCTTTTAACATTTTAGTTTACTGGCATATCAATTGTGTTGGCAGCATTATAACTTTGAAATTAAATTGAAAGTTGTATTTACAAAACCGGTTTTATTAATCTGTGCCGGTATTACCAAAAAAACTGGTTGAACTATAATTTATGATAAATGAATGTCCTATCTGAGTATTTTTACTCTATGAGGAAACTAGTCCTGCCATCTATTCATGAACATATAAACTTAATGTTTCCGAACTATTACAGATTCCTGTAAAAGATAGAAAACTGTAATACTAATTAGTGTTAAGTAATAAATTTAGTACTTTGTTCGAAGATGTCAGCACTAAGGAAAAATCAAGATTTTACAAAATTTGCATGAAACGTATCAAAAAATTCGCGTAGGATAGAGTATTATGTATGTATCTATGTACAGCCTCAATCAAAAGTAATGAAACTTTGAAAATCGAAACACTGTAGTCAGAATGCAACGATGCCGAATTAGAGAGAGCGCAACGTGTTGTGGGGTTCCGAAAGACTTCGGAAGCATTCGTTTGCCATAAGGTTTCATCTCACTCGGTATCTTCTCTCTCTGACTACAGCGTTTCGGTTTTGAGCGTTTCATTACTTTTGATTGAGATTGTACTTAAAAAAATATATCGAATAGAATTAACGTTGAAGATTTTACATATATGAGATAGAATAAAACTCACTGAAAAATTCGTTTGGGACAGAATAAAACGAAAATTTCATGTGAAATATAGCCAAATATATTTAAAAAATCGTGTGGGATAGAAGTAAGCACGTTGAAAAATTTATGTGAGATAGAGTAAAACACATGGAAAAAATCATATGAGACAGCATGATGAAAAATTTATATGGGATGGAGCGAAACGTGTTGAAAAGTTAACGAGGGATAGAATCAAACGTGTTAAAAAATGTATACGAGACGGAATTAAACATATGAAAAAATCATGTGGGATAGCATAAACAAAAATTTATTCGAGATGTAGCGAAATGTGTTGAAAAATCCATTTGGAATAGAATAAAACGAGTTGAAAAATTCATGTGGAATATAGTGAAATGTGTTGATAAAATCGTGTGGGATAGAATTAAACATGTTGGAAAATTCATAAGGGATAGAGCGAAACGTGTTGACAAATTCTTGTGGGATGGAATTACACGTGTTGAAAAATTAATGCGAGACAAGGAAAAAATCATGTGGGATAGCATAATGAAAAATTTATACGGGATGGAGCGAAACGTGTAGAAAAATTCATTTGGAATAAAACGTGTTAAAAAATTCATGTGGAATATAGCGAAACGTGTTGATAAAATCGTGTGGGATAGAATCAAACATGTTGAAAAATTCATAACGGATAGAGCGAAACATGTTGACAAATTCTTGTGGGATGGAATTAAGCGTGTTGAAAAATTTATGTGAGACAGAGTTAAGCACATGGAAAAAATCATGTGGAATAGCATAATGAAAAATTTATTCGGGATGGAGCGAAACGTGTTGAAAAATTCATATGAGTTATAGCGAAATGTGTTGATAAAATCGTGTGGGATAGACTTAAATATGTTGAAAAATTCATAAGGGATAGAGCGAAACGTGTTGACAAATTCTTGTGGGATGGAATTAAGCGTGTTGAAAAATTTATGCGAGATAGAGTTAAACACATGGAAAAAAATCATATGGGATGGCATGACGAAAAATTCATACGGGATGGAGCGAAACGTATAAAAAAATTTGGGTGGAATAGAATTAAACATGTTGAAAAATTAATGCGAAATAGAGCGAAACACTTGCAAAAAAAAGTCGTGTAGAATATCAAGAAATATGACGAAAAATACATGTGGGATAGAGGAAACGTGCTGAAAAGAATACTTGGAGCGGAATTAAACGTGTTGAAAATTTTATGTGGGATACAATAAAGCGCACTGAAAAATTCGTTTGGGATAGAATAAAACGTGACGAAGACGCATAGAAAAAATCACTCGGATTAGCAAGGGGCATGACGAAAAATTAATGTGGGATAATAACCTAGCCTCTGATTAGGTATTCTAATCTCTAGTCGGGTTTCCTAGCCTCTACACATAAGGAATACGGACACCTCGAGAGAGGCTAAATTTCGATCAAAGAGCAAATATATTCAGATAGGACATCGAAGCCAAGTTCTTCAAAGAATAATATGCACTCAGATAGGACAATGAAGCCAACTTAGTCACAGATCAAATAGAGTCAGATAGGACACTGAAGCCAATTCTGGTCACAGATTAAGCACAATCAGATATACACTAAAGTCTTAGTGTTTTTAGGTTATGACCAGGGAGTCTAAAATAAAATCAGTTTTTTTATGCGCGTTAGACGACCAAGCGGAGACGGCATATCTTTTCCGCGAGCTTCGATGCAGTAACGCATTGTTCGGCTCCGTGACTCGCAGCGTCGTCGAGCTCGCCCACTGTTATCTATGCATCGTATACTGGTTACGACCCCACTCTTTCCAAGCGTACGCTCGTGATAAATCAAACTGATTCAACTCTCAAGTTATGACTAAATTAATTTCACTCAGATAAGACACTGAAGCCAATTGAGTCATAGATTATGATTAAGCAGATAGGACACTGAAGCCAGTTTGTTACTAATGAGCACTTGGCGAACGAAATAGGTGCTCGTTGGGGCGCATACGACGTCCGCCTGCAGTGCTTCACATAAGGCAAGAGCGAAACGTGTTGACGAATGCTTGTGGGATGGAATTTGACGTGTTGAAAAATTTATGCGAGACAAAGTTAAGGACATGGAAAAAATCATGTGGAATAGCATAATGAAAAATTTATACGGGATGGAGCGAAACGTGTTGAGAAATTCATTTGGAATAGAATAAGACGTGATGAAAAATTCATGTGGAATATAGCGAAATGTGTTGATAAAATTGTGTGGGATAGAATTAAACGTGTTGAAAAATTTATGCGAGATAGACTTAAGCACATGGTAAAAATCATATGGGATGGCATGACGAAAAATTCATACGGGATGGAGCGAAACGTATAAAAAAATTCATGTGGGATAGAATTAAACATGTTGAAAAATTAATGTGAAATAGAGTGAAACATCGCATAGAATATCAAGAGCACGACGAAAAATTAATGTGGGATAGTGTCGTAGCCTCTATTAGCCTCTAGTATTCTAGTCTCTAGTCGGGTTTCCTCACGGGGTTTCCTAGCCTCTATACATAAGGAATACGGGCACATCGAGAGAGGCTAAATTTCGATCAAGGAGCAAATATATCCAGATAGGACACTGAAGCCAAATTCTTCAAAGACTAATATACACTCAAATAGGACAATGAAGCCAACTTAGTCACAGATTAAATACAGTCAAATAGGACACTGAAGCCAATTCTGATCACAGATTAAGCACAATCAGATATACACTAAAGTCTTAGCGCTTTTAGGTTATGACTAGATTAATTTCACTGAAGCGAGTTGAGTCATAGATTATAATTAAGCAGATAGGACACTGAAGCCAGTTACTAATGAGCATCGAGCGAACGAAATAGAGGCTCGCTGGGGCGCATACGAATGGATTGTACCAGGCGCGCGTTAATTTTGGCGAAATAATTTTTAATTTTCAGCCAATATTTCAATTTTGTTAGATTTTTGAATCTTATAGCGTTTTCGATTGACTGCTCCGAGCAACTCCAGATCAAAATGCACATGCGCATATAGAGCGAGCACTTGCGGTGGCGTATTCGAATTGCTCTTTTAGGGATCAAAAATTGGCGGATTCGATTAAACTGGATGGCACGTAAAGTAACTGTGGAACGGATCAAACACCGTTCAACGGAGCACATTTAATCCGATCAAGTGCAACTCTGTTATGAACTGATCTGGAAAGGTGTTGCACTAGAGCGGATTAGGATCGATTTCATCCGAAAACGCCATTAGTACCAGGATCACATAAGAGCGAGGAGGTGTCGGATGAGATGTATCAGACGCGGGAAAATTCCGGCGAAATTTTACTGCGATTTTCGAATCTTCCTACCAGGATCACATAAACGCGAAGAGGTGTCGGATGAGATGTATCAGGAGCGGGAAAATTCCGGTGAAAGTTTACTGCAATTTTTGAATCTTCATACCAGCATCACATACGTGCAAGGATGTGTCGGATGAGATATATCAGGCGCGGGAAAATCCGGAGGTATTCTTGAATCTTATTACCAGGATCACATAAACACGAGAAGGTGTCGGATGAGATGTATCAGGCGCGGGAAAATTCATGCGAAATTTTAAAACACTTTTAAATTAGTTTTTAATTGACTTGAAATATATTGACCTTCTCTACACAAGTAGATACTTATATAACAAATATAAACAAAAATTAAATGTAAAGCCGTTTATTGGCGTACAAAACTGTTTCAAAATCGAATGGTGCTGTTTCAAAACTGTTTTAATGTTGACGTCATTAATGATGATCCCGCTAAAATAACTTTCCTATACGGTTTCAAAACACAATCGGTTTGCAGGTCATGAGTAGCACTTAACTTGTTACTTTTAATCCTCACTAAACCTTGAAATAATTTCAAAAAATAATTTCACAGCGTTTTGAAATGTATGCAGCCATTTCAAAACATGACGTTTCAACGCTAAAAAATGTACATTTCGAAACATACGAATTAATTTGAAAATAGTGCACCGCCAAAAAACGGCTTTATTTTTAAAATATTTCCGTCCCTGGTGGCGACATCTACATTTGAATAGCCGAAAGTGGAAAAATAATTATACCCGAAACGAAATTTTCGTACAAAACTATAATTGTATTAGGATCACATGAGTGCGATGAGGTGTCAGAAGGTACGCAGCACTTTCCCGCCAAAATAAGTACACGAAGATGAAACGAATTTATTTTTTATAATATTTCCGTCCCCGGTGGCGACATCTACATTTGAATAGACGAAAGTCGAAAAATAATTGTACGCGAAACGTAATTTTCGTACAAAACTAGAATTGCATTAGGATCACATGAGTGCGATGAGGTGTCAAAAGGTACGTAGCACTTTCCCGCCAAAATAAATACACGAAGATGTAACGAAATTATTTTTTAAAATATTTCCGTCCCCGGTGGCGACATCTACATTTGAATAGACGAAAGACGAAAAATAATTATACGCGAAACGTAATTTTCCAACAAAACTAGAATTGTAGTAGGATCACATGAGGGCGATGAGGTGTCAAAAGGTACGTAGCACCTTCCCGCCAAAATAAATACACGAAGATGTATCGAAATTATTTTATAAAATATTTCCGTCCCCGGTGGCGACATCTACATTTGAATAGACGAAGGTCGAAAAATAATTATACGCGAAACGTAATTTTCGTACAAAACTAGAATTGCATTAGGATCACATGAGTGCGATGAGGTGTCAAAAGGTACGTAGCACTTTCCCGCCAAAATAAATACACGAAGATGTAACGAAATTATTTTTTAAAATATTTCCGTCCCCGGTGGCGACATCTACATTTGAATAGACGAAGGTCGAAAAATAATTATACGCGAAACGTAATTTTCGTACAAAACCAGAATTGTAGTAGGATCACATGAGGGCGATGAGGTGTCAGAAGGTACGTAGCACTTTCCCGCCAAAATAAATACACGAAGACGTATCGAAATTATTTTTTAAAATATTTCCGTCCCCGGTGGCGACATCTACATTTGAATAGACGAAAGTCGAAAAATAATTATAAACGAAACGTAATTTTCGTACAAAACTAGAATTGTATTAGGATCACATGAGTGCGATGAGATGTCAGAAGGTACGTAGCACTTTCCCGCCAAAATAAATACACGAAGATGTATCGAAATTATTTTTTAAAATATTTCCGTCCCCGGTAGCGACATCTACATTTGAATAGACGAAGGTCGAAAAATAATTATACGCGAAACGTAATTTTCCAACAAAACTAGAATTGTAGTAGGATCACATGAGGGCGATGAGGTGTCAAAAGGTACGTAGCACCTTCCCGTCAAAATAAATACACGAAGATGTAACGAAATTATTTTTATAAATATTTCCGTCCCCGGTGGCGACATCTACATTTGAATAGACGAAGGTCGAAAAATAATTATACGCGAAACGTAATTTTCGTACAAAACTAGAATTGTAGTAGGATCACATGAGGGCGATGAGGTGTCAGAAGGTACGTAGCACTTTCCCGCCAAAATAAATACACGAAGACGTATCGAAATTATTTTTTAAAATATTTCCGTCCCCGGTGGCGACATCTACATTTGAATAGACGAAGGTCGAAAAATAATTATACGCGAAACGTAATTTTCGTACAAAACTAGAATTGTAGTAGGATCACATGAGGGCGATGAGGTGTCAGAAGGTACGTAGCACTTTCCCGCCAAAATAAATACACGAAGACGTATCGAAATTATTTTTTAAAATATTTCCGTCCCCGGTGGCGACATCTACATTTGAATAGACGAAGGTCGAAAAATAATTATACGCGAAACGTAATTTTCGTACAAAACTAGAATTGCATTAGGATCACATGAGTGCGATGAGGTGTCAAAAGGTACGTAGCACTTTCCCACCAAAATAAATACACGAAGATGTATCGAAATTATTTTTTAAAATATTTCCGTCCCCGGTAGCGACATCTACATTTGAATAGACGAAGGTCGAAAAATAATTATACGCGAAACGTAATTTTCCAACAAAACTAGAATTGTAGTAGGATCACATGAGGGCGATGAGGTGTCAAAAGGTACGTAGCACCTTCCCGTCAAAATAAATACACGAAGATGTAACGAAATTATTTTATAAAATATTTCCGTCCCCGGTGGCGACATCTACATTTGAATAGACGAAGGTCGAAAAATAATTATACGCGAAACGTAATTTTCGTACAAAACTAGAATTGTAGTAGGATCACATGAGGGCGATGAGGTGTCAGAAGGTACGTAGCACTTTCCCGCCAAAATAAATACACGAAGACGTATCGAAATTATTTTTTAAAATATTTCCGTCCCCGGTGGCGACATCTACATTTGAATAGACGAAGGTCGAAAAATAATTATACGCGAAACGTAATTTTCGTACAAAACTAGAATTGTAGTAGGATCACATGAGGGCGATGAGGTGTCAGAAGGTACGTAGCACTTTCCCGCCAAAATAAATACACGAAGACGTATCGAAATTATTTTTTAAAATATTTCCGTCCCCGGTGGCGACATCTACATTTGAATAGACGAAAGTCGAAAAATAATTATACGCGAAACGTAATTTTCGTACAAAACTAGAATTGTATTAGGATCACATGAGTGCGATGAGATGTCAGAAGGTACGTAGCACTTTCCCGCCAAAATAAATACACGAAGATGTATCGAAATTATTTTTTAAAATATTTCCGTCCCCGGTAGCGACATCTACATTTGAATAGACGAAGGTCGAAAAATAATTATACGCGAAACGTAATTTTCCAACAAAACTAGAATTGTAGTAGGATCACATGAGGGCGATGAGGTGTCAAAAGGTACGTAGCACCTTCCCGTCAAAATAAATACACGAAGATGTAACGAAATTATCTTATAAAATATTTCCGTCCCCGGTGGCGACATCTACATTTGAATAGACGAAGGTCGAAAAATAATTATACGCGAAACGTAATTTTCGTACAAAACTAGAATTGTAGTAGGATCACATGAGGGCGATGAGGTGTCAGAAGGTACGTAGCACTTTCCCGCCAAAATAAATACACGAAGACGTATCGAAATTATTTTTTAAAATATTTCCGTCCCCGGTGGCGACATCTACATTTGAATAGACGAAGGTCGAAAAATAATTATACGCGAAACGTAATTTTCGTACAAAACTAGAATTGTAGTAGGATCACATGAGGGCGATGAGGTGTCAGAAGGTACGTAGCACTTTCCCGCCAAAATAAATACACGAAGACGTATCGAAATTATTTTTTAAAATATTTCCGTCCCCGGTGGCGACATCTACATTTGAATAGACGAAAGTCGAAAAATAATTATACGCGAAACGTAATTTTCGTACAAAACTAGAATTGTATTAGGATCACATGAGTGCGATGAGATGTCAGAAGGTACGTAGCACTTTCCCGCCAAAATAAATACACGAAGATGTATCGAAATTATTTTTTAAAATATTTCCGTCCCCGGTAGCGACATCTGCATTTGAATAGACGAAGGTCGAAAAATAATTATACGCGAAACGTAATTTTCCAACAAAACTAGAATTGTAGTAGGATCACATGAGGGCGATGAGGTGTCAAAAGGTACGTAGCACCTTCCCGCCAAAATAAATACACGAAGATGTATCGAAATTATTTTATAAAATATTTCCGTCCCCGGTGGCGACATCTACATTTGAATAGACGAAGGTCGAAAAATAATTATACGCGAAACGTAATTTTCGTACAAAACTAGAATTGCATTAGGATCACATGAGTGCGATGAGGTGTCAAAAGGTACGTAGCACTTTCCCACCAAAATAAATACACGAAGATGTATCGAAATTATTTTTTAAAATATTTCCGTCCCCGGTGGCGACATCTACATTTGAATAGACGAAGGTCGAAAAATAATTATACGCGAAACGTAATTTTCGTACAAAACTAGAATTGTAGTAGGATCACATGAGGGCGATGAGGTGTCAGAAGGTACGTAGCACTTTCCCGCCAAAATAAATACACGAAGACGTATCGAAATTATTTTTTAAAATATTTCCGTCCCCGGTGGCGACATCTACATTTGAATAGACGAAGGTCGAAAAATAATTATACGCGAAACGTAATTTTCGTACAAAACTAGAATTGTAGTAGGATCACATGAGGGCGATGAGGTGTCAGAAGGTACGTAGCACTTTCCCGCCAAAATAAATACACGAAGACGTATCGAAATTATTTTTTAAAATATTTCCGTCCCCGGTGGCGACATCTACATTTGAATAGACGAAAGTCGAAAAATAATTATACGCGAAACGTAATTTTCGTACAAAACTAGAATTGTATTAGGATCACATGAGTGCGATGAGATGTCAGAAGGTACGTAGCACTTTCCCGCCAAAATAAATACACGAAGATGTATCGAAATTATTTTTTAAAATATTTCCGTCCCCGGTAGCGACATCTGCATTTGAATAGACGAAGGTCGAAAAATAATTATACGCGAAACGTAATTTTCCAACAAAACTAGAATTGTAGTAGGATCACATGAGGGCGATGAGGTGTCAGAAGGTACGTAGCACTTTCCCGCCAAAATAAATACACGAAGACGTATCGAAATTATTTTTTAAAATATTTCCGTCCCCGGTGGCGATATCTACATTTGAATAGACGAAGGTCGAAAAATAATTATACGCGAAACGTAATTTTCGTACAAAACTAGAATTGTAGTAGGATCACATGAGGGCGATGAGGTGTCAGAAGGTACGTAGCACTTTCCCGCCAAAATAAATACACGAAGACGTATCGAAATTATTTTTTAAAATATTTCCGTCCCCGGTGGCGACATCTACATTTGAATAGACGAAAGTCGAAAAATAATTATACGCGAAACGTAATTTTCGTACAAAACTAGAATTGTATTAGGATCACATGAGTGCGATGAGATGTCAGAAGGTACGTAGCACTTTCCCGCCAAAATAAATACACGAAGATGTATCGAAATTATTTTTTAAAATATTTCCGTCCCCGGTAGCGACATCTGCATTTGAATAGACGAAGGTCGAAAAATAATTATACGCGAAACGTAATTTTCCAACAAAACTAGAATTGTAGTAGGATCACATGAGGGCGATGAGGTGTCAAAAGGTACGTAGCACCTTCCCGCCAAAATAAATACACGAAGATGTATCGAAATTATTTTATAAAATATTTCCGTCCCCGGTGGCGACATCTACATTTGAATAGACGAAGGTCGAAAAATAATTATACGCGAAACGTAATTTTCGTACAAAACTAGAATTGCATTAGGATCACATGAGTGCGATGAGGTGTCAAAAGGTACGTAGCACTTTCCCACCAAAATAAATACACGAAGATGTATCGAAATTATTTTTTAAAATATTTCCGTCCCCGGTGGCGACATCTACATTTGAATAGACGAAGGTCGAAAGATAATTATACGCGAAACGTAATTTTCGTACAAAACTAGAATTGTAGTAGGATCACATGAGGGCGATGAGGTGTCAAAAGGTACGTAGCACCTTCCCGCCAAAATAAATACACGAAGATGTAACGAAATTATTTTATAAAATATTTCCGTCCCCGGTGGCGACATCTACATTTGAATAGACGAAAGTCGAAAAATAATTATACGCGAAACGTAATTTTCGTACAAAACTAGAATTGTATTAGGATCACATGAGTGCGATGAGATGTCAGAAGGTACGTAGCACTTTCCCGCCAGAATAAGTACACGAAGATGAAACGAATTTATTTTTTATAACATTTCCGTCCCCGGTGGCGACATCTACATTTGAATAGACGAAAGACGAAAAATAATTATACGCGAAACGTAATTTTCGTACAAAACTAGAATTGTAGTAGGATCACATGAGGGCGATGAGGTGTCAAAAGGTACGTAGCACCTTCCCGTCAAAATAAATACACGAAGATGTAACGAAATTATTTTATAAAATATTTCCGTCCCCGGTGGCGACATCTACATTTGAATAGACGAAAGACGAAAAATAATTGTACGCGAAACGTAATTTTCGTACAAAACTAGAATTGTAGTAGGATCACATGAGGGCGATGAGGTGTCAAAAGGTACGTAGCACCTTCCCGTCAAAATAAATACACGAAGATGTAACGAAATTATTTTATAAAATATTTCCGTCCCCGGTGGCGACATCTACATTTGAATAGACGAAAGTCGAAAAATAATTATACGCGAAACGTAATTTTCGTACAAAACTAGAATTGTATTAGGATCACATGAGTGCGATGAGATGTCAGAAGGTACGTAGCACTTTCCCGCCAAAATAAATACACGAAGATGAAACGAATTTATTTTTTATAATATTTCCGTCCCCGGTGGCGACATCTACATTTGAATAGACGAAAGTCGAAAAATAATTGTACGCGAAACGTAATTTTCGTACAAAACTAGAATTGTAGTAGGATCACATGAGGGCGATGAGGTGTCAAAAGGTACGTAGCACCATCCCGTCAAAATAAATACACGAAGATGTAACGAAATTATTTTATAAAATATTTCCGTCCCCGGTGGCGACATCTACATTTGAATAGACGAAAGTCGAAAAATAATTATACGCGAAACGTAATTTTCGTACAAAACTAGAATTGTATTAGGATCACATGAGTGCGATGAGATGTCAGAAGGTACGTAGCACTTTCCCGCCAAAATAAATACACGAAGATGGAACGAAATTATTTTTTAAAATATTTCCGTTCCCGGTGGCGACATCTACATTTGAATAGCCGAAAGTCGAATATTAATTATACGCGAAACGAAATTTTCGTACAAAACTATAATTGTATTAGGATCACATGAGTGCGATGAGGTGTCAAAAGTTGCGTAGCACTTTCCCGCTAAAATAAATACACGAAGATGGAACGAAATTATTTTTTAAAATATTTCCGTTCCCGGTGGCGACATCTACATTTGAATAGCCGAAAGTCGAATATTAATTATACGCGAAACGAAATTTTCGTACAAAACTATAGTTGTATTAGGATCACATGAGTGCGATGAGGTGTCAAAAGTTACGTAGCACTTTCCCGCTAAAATAAATACACGAAGATGGAACGAAATTATTTTTCCGTCCCCGGTGACGACATCTACATTTGAATAGCCGAAAGTCGAATATTTATTATACGCAAAACGAAAATTTCGTACAAAACTCTAATTGTATTAGGATCACATGAGTGCGATGAGGTGTGAAAAGGTACGTAGCTGATTCCCGCCAAAATGAATACACGAGGATGAATCGAAATTATTTTTTAAAATATTTCCGTCCCCGGTGGCGACATCTACATTTGAATAGCCGAAAGTCGAATATTAATTATACGCGAAACGAAATTTTCGTACAAAACTATAGTTGTATTAGGATCACATGAGTGCGATGAGGTGTCAAAAGTTACGTAGCACTTTCCCGCTAAAATAAATACACGAAGATGGAACGAAATTATTTTTCCGTCCCCGGTGACGACATCTACATTTGAATAGCCGAAAGTCGAATATTAATTATACGCAAAACGAAAATTTCGTACAAAACTATAATTGTATTAGGATCACATGAGTGCGATGAGGTGTGAAAAGGTACGTAGCAGATTCCCGCCAAAATGAATACACGAGGATGAATCGAAATTATTTTTTAAAATATTTCCGTCCCCGGTGGCGACATCTACATTTGAATAGCCGAAAGTCGAATATTAATTATACGCAAAACGAAATTTTCGTACAAAACTATAATTGTATTAGGATCACATGAGTGCGATGAGGTGTCACAAGTTACGTAGCACTTTCCCGCTAAAATAAATACACGAAGATGGAACGAAACTATTTTTTAAAATATTTCCGTTCCCGGTGGCGACATCTACATTTGAATAGCCGAAAGTCGAATATTAATTATACGCAAAACGAAAATTTCGTACAAAACTATAATTGTATTAGGATCACATGAGTGCGATGAGGTGTCACAAGTTACGTAGCACTTTCCCGCTAAAATAAATACACGAAGATGGAACGAAATTATTTTTTAAAATATTTCCGTCCCCGGTGACGACATCTACATTTGAATAGCCGAAAGTCGAATATTAATTATACGCAAAACGAAAATTTCGTACAAAACTATAATTGTATTAGGATCACATGAGTGCGATGAGGTGTGAAAAGGTACGTAGCAGATTCCCGCCAAAATGAATACACGAGGATGAATCGAAATTATTTTTTAAAATATTTCCGTCCCCGGTGGCGACATCTACATTTGAATAGCCGAAAGTCGAATATTAATTATACGCGAAACGAAATTTTCGTACAAAACTATAGTTGTATTAGGATCACATGAGTGCGATGAGGTGTCAAAAGTTACGTAGCACTTTCCCGCTAAAATAAATACACGAAGATGGAACGAAATTATTTTTTAAAATGTTTCCGTCCCCGGTGACGACATCTACATTTGAATAGCCGAAAGTCGAATATTAATTATACGCAAAACGAAAATTTCGTACAAAACGATAATTGTATTAGGATCACATGAGTGCGATGAGGTGTCACAAGTTACGTAGCACTTTCCCGCTAAAATAAATACACGAAGATGGAACTAAATTATTTTTTAAAATATTTCCGTTCCCGGTGGCGACATCTACATTTGAATAGCCGAAAGTCGAATATTAATTATACGCAAAACGAAAATTTCGTACAAAACTATAATTGTATTAGGATCACATGAGTGCGATGAGGTGTCACAAGTTACGTAGCACTTTCCCGCTAAAATAAATACACGAAGATGGAACGAAATTATTTTTTAAAATATTTCCGTCCCCGGTGACGACATCTACATTTGAATAGCCGAAAGTCGAATATTAATTATACGCAAAACGAAAATTTCGTACAAAACTATAATTGTATTAGGATCACATGAGTGCGATGAGGTGTGAAAAGGTACGTAGCAGATTCCCGCCAAAATGAATACACGAGGATGAATCGAAATTATTTTTTAAAATATTTCCGTCCCCGGTGGCGACATCTACATTTGAATAGCCGAAAGTCGAATATTAATTATACGCGAAACGAAATTTTCGTACAAAACTATAGTTGTATTAGGATCACATGAGTGCGATGAGGTGTCAAAAGTTACGTAGCACTTTCCCGCTAAAATAAATACACGAAGATGGAACGAAATTATTTTTTAAAATATTTCCGTTCCCGGTGGCGACATCTACATTTGAATAGCCGAAAGTCGAATATTAATTATACGCAAAACGAAAATTTCGTACAAAACTATAATTGTATTAGGATCACATGAGTGCGATGAGGTGTCACAAGTTACGTAGCACTTTCCCGCTAAAATAAATACACGAAGATGGAACTAAATTATTTTTTAAAATATCTCCGTCTCCGATGGCGACATCTACATTTGAATAGCCGAAAGTCGAATATTAATTATACGCAAAACGAAAATTTCGTACAAAACTATAATTGTATTAGGATCACATGAGTGCGATGAGGTGTGAAAAGGTACGTAGCAGATTCCCGCCAAAATGAATACACGAGGATGAATCGAAATTATTTTTTAAAATATTTCCGTCCCCGGTGGCGACATCTACATTTGAATAGCCGAAAGTCGAATATTAATTATACGCGAAACGAAATTTTCGTACAAAACTATAGTTGTATTAGGATCACATGAGTGCGATGAGGTGTCAAAAGTTACGTAGCACTTTCCCGCTAAAATAAATACACGAAGATGGAACGAAATTATTTTTTAAAATGTTTCCGTCCCCGGTGACGACATCTACATTTGAATAGCCGAAAGTCGAATATTAATTATACGCAAAACGAAAATTTCGTACAAAACTATAATTGTATTAGGATCACATGAGTGCGATGAGGTGTCACAAGTTACGTAGCACTTTCCCGCTAAAACAAATACACGAAGATGGAACGAAATTATTTTTTAAAATATTTCCGTTCCCGGTGGCGACATCTACATTTGAATAGCCGAAAGTCGAATATTAATTATACGCAAAACGAAAATTTCGTACAAAACTATAATTGTATTAGGATCACATGAGTGCGATGAGGTGTGAAAAGGTACGTAGCAGATTCCCGCCAAAATGAATACACGAGGATGAATCGAAATTATTTTTTAAAATATTTCCGTCCCCGGTGGCGACATCTACATTTGAATAGCCGAAAGTCGAATATTAATTATACGCGAAACAAAATTTTCGTACAAAACTATAGTTGTATTAGGATCACATGAGTGCGATGAGGTGTCAAAAGTTACGTAGCACTTTCCCGCTAAAATAAATACACGAAGATGGAACGAAATTATTTTTCCGTCCCCGGTGACGACATCTACATTTGAATAGCCGAAAGTCGAATATTAATTATACGCAAAACGAAAATTTCGTACAAAACTATAATTGTATTAGGATCACATGAGTGCGATGAGGTGTCACAAGTTACGTAGCACTTTCCCGCTAAAATAAATACACGAAGATGGAACGAAATTATTTTTTAAAATATTTCCGTTCCCGGTGGCGACATCTACATTTGAATAGCCGAAAGTCGAATATTAATTATACGCGAAACGAAATTTTCGTACAAAACTATAGTTGTATTAGGATCA
Source organism: Dorcus hopei (assembly GCA_033060865.1). NCBI lineage: Eukaryota > Metazoa > Arthropoda > Insecta > Coleoptera > Lucanidae > Dorcus > Dorcus hopei. The sequence continues at coordinate 12,386,314 of CM065425.1, forward strand.
CATGAGTGCGATGAGGTGTCAAAAGTTACGTAGCACTTTCCCGCTAAAATAAATACACGAAGATGGAACGAAATTATTTTTTAAAATATTTCCGTTCCCGGTGGCGACATCTACATTTGAATAGCCGAAAGTCGAATATTAATTATACGCAAAACGAAAATTTCGTACAAAACTATAATTGTATTAGGATCACATGAGTGCGATGAGGTGTCACAAGTTACGTAGCACTTTCCCGCTAAAATAAATACACGAAGATGGAACTAAATTATTTTTTAAAATATCTCCGTCTCCGATGGCGACATCTACATTTGAATAGCCGAAAGTCGAATATTAATTATACGCAAAACGAAAATTTCGTACAAAACTATAATTGTATTAGGATCACATGAGTGCGATGAGGTGTGAAAAGGTACGTAGCAGATTCCCGCCAAAATGAATACACGAGGATGAATCGAAATTATTTTTTAAAATATTTCCGTCCCCGGTGGCGACATCTACATTTGAATAGCCGAAAGTCGAATATTAATTATACGCGAAACGAAATTTTCGTACAAAACTATAGTTGTATTAGGATCACATGAGTGCGATGAGGTGTCAAAAGTTACGTAGCACTTTCCCGCTAAAATAAATACACGAAGATGGAACGAAATTATTTTTTAAAATGTTTCCGTCCCCGGTGACGACATCTACATTTGAATAGCCGAAAGTCGAATATTAATTATACGCAAAACGAAAATTTCGTACAAAACTATAATTGTATTAGGATCACATGAGTGCGATGAGGTGTCACAAGTTACGTAGCACTTTCCCGCTAAAACAAATACACGAAGATGGAACGAAATTATTTTTTAAAATATTTCCGTTCCCGGTGGCGACATCTACATTTGAATAGCCGAAAGTCGAATATTAATTATACGCAAAACGAAATTTTCGTACAAAACTATAATTGTATTAGGATCACATGAGTGCGATGAGGTGTGAAAAGGTACGTAGCACTTTCCCGCTAAAATAAATACACGAAGATGGAACTAAATTATTTTTTAAAATATTTCCGTCTCCGATGGCGACATCTACATTTGAATAGCCGAAAGTCGAATATTAATTATACGCAAAACGAAAATTTCGTACAAAACTATAGTTGTATTAGGATCACATGAGTGCGATGAGGTGTCACAAGCTACGTAGCACTTTCCCGCTAAAGTAAATACACGAAGATGGAACGAAATTATTTTTTAAAATGTTTCCGTCCCCGGTGACGACATCTACATTTGAATAGCCGAAAGTCGAATATTAATTATACGCAAAACGAAATTTTCGTACAAAACTATAATTGTATTAGGATCACATGAGTGCGATGAGGTGTCAAAAGGTACGTAGCACTTTCCCGCTAAAATAAATACACGAAGATGGAACTAAATTATTTTTTAAAATATTTCCGTCTCCGATGGCGACATCTACATTTGAATAGCCGAAAGTCGAATATTAATTATACGCAAAACGAAAATTTCGTACAAAACTATAGTTGTATTAGGATCACATGAGTGCGATGAGGTGTCACAAGCTACGTAGCACTTTCCCGCTAAAGTAAATACACGAAGATGGAACGAAATTATTTTTTAAAATGTTTCCGTCCCCGGTGACGACATCTACATTTGAATAGCCGAAAGTCGAATATTAATTATACGCAAAACGAAATTTTCGTACAAAACTATAATTGTATTAGGATCACATGAGTGCGATGAGGTGTCAAAAGTTACGTAGCACTTTCCCGCTAAAATAAATACACGAAGATGGAACGAAATTATTTTTTAAAATATTTCCGTTCCCGGTGGCGACATCTACATTTGAATAGCCGAAAGTCGAATATTAATTATACGCGAAACGAAATTTTCGTACAAAACTATAATTGTATTAGGATCACATGAGTGCGATGAGGTGTCACAAGCTACGTAGCACTTTCCCGCTAAAGTAAATACACGAAGATGGAACGAAATTATTTTTTAAAATATTTCCGTTCCCGGTGGCGACATCTACATTTGAATAGCCGAAAGTCGAATATTAATTATACGCAAAACGAAAATTTCGTACAAAACTATAGTTGTATTAGGATCACATGAGTGCGATGAGGTGTCAAAAGTTACGTAGCACTTTCCCGCTAAAGTAAATACACGAAGATGGAACGAAATTATTTTTAAAAATATTTCCGTCCCCGGTGGCGACATCTACATTTGAATAGCCGAAAGTCGAATATTAATTATACGCAAAACGAAAATTTCGTACAAAACTATAATTGTATTAGGATCACATGAGTGCGATGAGGTGTCAAAAGTTACGTAGCACTTTCCCGCTAAAATAAATACACGAAGATGGAACGAAATTATTTTTTAAAATATTTCCGTCTCCGGTGGCGACATCTACATTTGAATAGCCGAAAGTCGAATATTAATTATACGTGAAACGAAATTTTCGTACAAAACTATAATTGTATTAGGATCACATGAGTGCGATGAGGTGTCAAAAGTTACGTAGCACTTTCCCGCTAAAATAAATACACGAAGATGGAACGAAATTATTTTTTAAAATGTTTCCGTCCCCGGTGACGACATCTACATTTGAATAGCCGAAAGTCGAATATTAATTATACGCAAAACGAAAATTTCGTACAAAACTATAATTGTATTAGGATCACATGAGTGCGATGAGGTGTCAAAAGTTACGTAGCACTTTCCCGCTAAAATAAATACACGAAGATGGAACGAAATTATTTTTTAAAATATTTCCGTCCCCGGTGGCGACATCTACATTTGAATAGCCGAAAGTCGAATATTAATTATACGCAAAACGAAAATTTCGTACAAAACTATAATTGTATTAGGATCACATGAGTGCGATGAGGTGTCAAAAGTTACGTAGCACTTTCCCGCTAAAATAAATACACGAAGATGGAACGAAATTATTTTTAAAAATATTTCCGTCCCCGGTGGCGACATCTACATTTGAATAGCCGAAAGTCGAATATTAATTATACGCGAAACGAAATTTTCGTACAAAACTATAATTGTATTAGGATCACATGAGTGCGATGAGGTGTCAAAAGTTACGTAGCACTTTCCCGCTAAAATAAATACACGAAGATGGAACGAAATTATTTTTAAAAATATTTCCGTCCCCGGTGGCGACATCTACATTTGAATAGCCGAAAGTCGAATATTAATTATACGCAAAACGAAAATTTTCGTACAAAACTATAATTGTATTAGGATCACATGAGTGCGATGAGGTGTCAAAAGTTACGTAGCACTTTCCCGCTAAAGTAAATACACGAAGATGGAACGAAATTATTTTTAAAAATATTTCCGTCCCCGGTGGCGACATCTACATTTGAATAGCCGAAAGTCGAATATTAATTATACGCGAAACGAAATTTTCGTACAAAACTATAATTGTATTAGGATCACATGAGTGCGATGAGGTGTCAAAAGTTACGTAGCACTTTCCCGCTAAAATAAATACACGAAGATGGAACGAAATTATTTTTTAAAATATTTCCGTCCCCGGTGGCGACATCTACATTTGAATAGCCGAAAGTCGAATATTAATTATACGCGAAACGAAATTTTCGTACAAAACTATAATTGTATTAGGATCACATGAGTGCGATGAGGTGTCAAAAGTTACGTAGCACTTTCCCGCTAAAATAAATACACGAAGATGGAACGAAATTATTTTTAAAAATATTTCCGTCCCCGGTGGCGACATCTACATTTGAATAGCCGAAAGTCGAATATTAATTATACGCGAAACGAAATTTTCGTACAAAACTATAATTGTATTAGGATCACATGAGTGCGATGAGGTGTCAAAAGTTACGTAGCACTTTCCCGCTAAAATAAATACACGAAGATGGAACGAAATTATTTTTTAAAATATTTCCGTCCCCGGTGGCGACATCTACATTTGAATAGCCGAAAGTCGAATATTAATTATACGCAAAACGAAAATTTCGTACAAAACTATAGTTGTATTAGGATCACATGAGTGCGATGAGGTGTCAAAAGTTACGTAGCACTTTCCCGCTAAAGTAAATACACGAAGATGGAACGAAATTATTTTTTAAAATATTTCCGTCCCCGGTGGCGACATCTACATTTGAATAGCCGAAAGTCGAATATTAATTATACGCGAAACGAAATTTTCGTACAAAACTATAGTTGTATTAGGATCACATGAGTGCGATGAGGTGTCAAAAGTTACGTAGCACTTTCCCGCTAAAATAAATACACGAAGATGGAACGAAATTATTTTTTAAAATATTTCCGTCTCCGGTGGCGACATCTACATTTGAATAGCCGAAAGTCGAATATTAATTATACGCAAAACGAAAATTTCGTACAAAACTATAATTGTATTAGGATCACATGAGTGCGATGAGGTGTCAAAAGTTACGTAGCACTTTCCCGCTAAAATAAATACACGAAGATGAAACGAATTTATTTTTAAAAATATTTCCGTCCCCGGTGGCGACATCTACATTTGAATAGCCGAAAGTCGAATATTAATTATACGCAAAACGAAAATTTCGTACAAAACTATAATTGTATTAGGATCACATGAGTGCGATGAGGTGTCACAAGTTACGTAGCACTTTCCCGCTAAAGTAAATACACGAAGATGGAACGAAATTATTTTTAAAAATATTTCCGTCCCCGGTGGCGACATCTACATTTGAATAGCCGAAAGTCGAATATTAATTATACGCAAAACGAAAATTTCGTACAAAACTATAATTGTATTAGGATCACATGAGTGCGATGAGGTGTCACAAGTTACGTAGCACTTTCCCGCTAAAATAAATACACGAAGATGGAACGAAATTATTTTTTAAAATATTTCCGTCCCCGGTGGCGACATCTACATTTGAATAGCCGAAAGTCGAATATTAATTATACGCGAAACGAAATTTTCGTACAAAACTAGAATTGTATTAGGATCACATGAGTGCGATGAGATGTCAGAAGGTACGTAGCACTTTCCCGTCAAAATAAATACACGAAGTTGTAACGAAATTATTTTTTAAAATATTTCCGTCCCTGGTGGCGACATCTACATTTGAATAGACGAATGTCGAAAAATAATTATACGCGAAACGTAATTTTCGTACAAAACTAGAATTGCATTAGGATCACATGAGTGCGATGAGGTGTCAAAAGGTACGTAGCACTTTCCCGCCAAAATAAATACACGAATATGTAACGAAATTATTTTTTAAAATATTTCCGTCCCCGGTGGCGACATCTACATTTGAATAGCCGACAGTCGAATATTAATTATACGCGAAACGAAATTTTCGTACAAAACTATAGTTGTATTAGGATCACATGAGTGCGATGAGGTGTCAAAAGTTACGTAGCACTTTCCCGCTAAAGTAAATACACGAAGATGGAACGAAATTATTTTTAAAAATATTTCCGTCCCCGGTGGCGACATCTACATTTGAATAGCCGAAAGTCGAATATTAATTATACGCAAAACGAAAATTTCGTACAAAACTATAATTGTATTAGGATCACATGAGTGCGATGAGGTGTCACAAGTTACGTAGCACTTTCCCGCTAAAGTAAATACACGAAGATGGAACGAAATTATTTTTAAAAATATTTCCGTCCCCGGTGGCGACATCTACATTTGAATAGCCGAAAGTCGAATATTAATTATACGCAAAACGAAAATTTCGTACAAAACTATAATTGTATTAGGATCACATGAGTGCGATGAGGTGTCACAAGTTACGTAGCACTTTCCCGCTAAAATAAATACACGAAGATGGAACGAAATTATTTTTTAAAATATTTCCGTCCCCGGTGGCGACATCTACATTTGAATAGCCGAAAGTCGAATATTAATTATACGCGAAACGAAATTTTCGTACAAAACTATAATTGTATTAGGATCACATGAGTGCGATGAGGTGTCAAAAGTTACGTAGCACTTTCCCGCTAAAGTAAATACACGAAGATGGAACGAAATTATTTTTTAAAATATTTCCGTCCCCGGTGGCGACATCTACATTTGAATAGCCGAAAGTCGAATATTAATTATACGCAAAACGAAAATTTCGTACAAAACTATAATTGTATTAGGATCACATGAGTGCGATGAGGTGTCACAAGTTACGTAGCACTTTCCCGCTAAAATAAATACACGAAGATGGAACGAAATTATTTTTTAAAATATTTCCGTCCCCGGTGGCGACATCTACATTTGAATAGCCGAAAGTCGAATATTAATTATACGCGAAACGAAATTTTCGTACAAAACTATAGTGCGATGAGATGTCAGAAGGTACGTAGCACTTTCCCGTCAAAATAAATACACGAAGTTGTAACGAAATTATTTTTTAAAATATTTCCGTCCCTGGTGGCGACATCTACATTTGAATAGACGAATGTCGAAAAATAATTATACGCGAAACGTAATTTTCGTACAAAACTAGAATTGCATTAGGATCACATGAGTGCGATGAGGTGTCAAAAGGTACGTAGCACTTTCCCGCCAAAATAAATACACGAATATGTAACGAAATTATTTTTTAAAATATTTCCGTCCCCGGTGGCGACATCTACATTTGAATAGACGAAAGTCGAAAAATAATTGTACGCGAAACGTAATTTTCGTACAAAACTAGAATTGTAGTAGGATCACATGAGTGCGATGAGGTGTCAAAAGGTACGTAGCACTTTCCCGCCAAAATAAATACACGAAGATGTAACGAAATTATTTTTTAAAATATTTCCGTCCCCGGTGGCGACATCTACATTTGAATAGACGAAGGTCGAAAAATAATTATACGCGAAACGTAATTTTCCAACAAAACTAGAATTGTAGTAGGATCACATGAGTGCGATGAGGTGTCAAAAGGTACGTAGCACTTTCCCGCCAAAGTAAATACACGAAGATGTAACGAAATTATTTTTTAAAATATTTCCGTCCCTGGTGGCGACATCTACATTTGAATAGACGAAGGTCGAAAAATAATTATATGGGGAAACGTAATTTTCGTACAAAAGTAGAGTTGTAGTAGGATCACATGAGTGCGATGAGGTGTCAAAAGGTACGTAGCACTTTCCCGCCAAAATAAATACACGAAGATGTAACGAAATTATTTTTTAAAATATTTCCGTCCCTGGTGGCGACATCTACATTTGAATAGACGAAAGTCGAAAAATAATTGTACGCGAAACGTAATTTTCGTACAAAACTAGAATTGTATTCGGATCACATGAGGGCGATGAGGTGTCAAAAGGTACGTAGCACCTTCCCGCCAAAATAAATACACGAAGATGTAACGAAATTATTTTATAAAATATTTCCGTCCCCGGTGGCGACATCTACATTTGAATAGACGAAAGTCGAAAAATAATTATACAAGAAACGTAATTTTCGTACAAAACTAGAATTGTATTAGGATCACATGAGGGCGATGAGGTGTCAAAAGGTACGTAGCACTTTCCCGCCAAAATAAATACACGAAGTTGTAACGAAATTATTTTTTAAAATATTTCCGTCCCTGGTGGCGACATCTACATTTGAATAGACGAATGTCGAAAAATAATTGTACGCGAAACGTAATTTTCGTACAAAACTAGAATTGTATTAGGATCACATGAGGGCGATGAGGTGTCAAAAGGTACGTAGCACTTTCCCGCCAAAATAAATACACGAAGATGTAACGAAATTATTTTTTGAAATATTTCCGTCCCCGGTGGCGACATTTACATTTGAATAGACGAAAGTCGAAAAATAATTATACGCGAAACGTAATTTTCGTACAAAACTAGAATTGTATTAGGATCACATGAGGGCCATGAGGTGTCAAAAGGTACGTAGCACCTTCCCGCCAAAATAAATACACGAAGATGTAACGAAATTATTTTTTAAAATATTTCCGTCCCCGATGGCGACATCTACATTTGAATAGACGAAAGTCGAAAAATAATTGTACGCGAAACGTAATTTTCGTACAAAACTAGAATTGTAGTAGAATCACATGAGTGCGATGAGGTGTCAAGAGGTACGTAGCACTTTCCCGCCAAAATAAATACACGAAGATGTAACGAAATTATTTTTTGAAATATTTCCGTCACCGGTGGCGACATTTACATTTGAATAGACGAAAGTCGAAAAATAATTATACGCGAAAAGTAATTTTCGTACAAAACTAGAATTGTATTAGGATCACATGAGTGCGATGAGATGTCAGAAGGTACGTAGCACTTTCCCGCCAAAATAAGTACACGAAGATGAAACGAATTTATTTTTTATAATATTTCCTTCCCCGGTGGCGACATCTACATTTGAATAGACGAACGTCGAATAATAATTATACGCGAAACGTAATTTTCGTACAAAACTAGAATTGTATTAGGATCACATGAGTGCGATGAGATGTCAGAAGTTACGAAGCACTTTCCCGCCAAAATAAATACACAAAGATGAGACGAATTTATTTTTAAATATATTTCCGTTCCCGGTGGCGACATCTACATTTGAATACCCGAAAGTCGAAAAATAATTATACGCGAAACGAAATTTTCGTACAAAACTACAATTGTGTTAGGATCACATAAGTGCGATGAGGTGTCAAAAGCAGATTCCCGCCAAAATAAATACACGAAGATGAAAGGAAATTATTATTTTAAAGTTTAATAAAAATTGATGGTACAGGAATCTGTAAGGTTGATAGATTTCAGGAATCTTTAAGTGCGTTACAGGAATCTGCAAGAATAATGGATTACAGGAATCTGTAACTATGTTTGAATTACAGAAGTCTGTACACAGTACAAATCATTCGTCTTCTGGTTATTAAATGCAATGCTAATTAGTGAATTTATTAATTGAATAATTCGCAATACTATGTTGCGTACTTGTAGAGACTTCAGATGCGTTTAATATATTCTTAGATTAGTTTTATTCTCAAACCACTCAAACTGATTCCGTCATAGATAAGACGGAAGCAGATAGGACGCTGAAATCAGTTTTGTGGCTACTTCGATTTTACTCAATACTTGAATCTTACTACCAGGCTCACATAAGTGCGAGGAGATGTAAGATGAAATGTATCAGGCGCGGGAAAATTCCGGTCACGTTTTACTCCGACTATTTTGTTCTGCATAAAAAAGTGAAGGGGCCAACATAGAACTGAAGCTTAGGAATCCTTACATGTGTATGCAGTATCTTTATCCTTTGCTTGGATCGGATTCATTCGATTATCAATGCATATCCATTGGTCGATCATAAGGATCGGATTGTAAGAGATGAAAGTTGACGAACTTCTTACGATCCTTACGATTCCGATTGGGTTATAAATTAAACACAAGAAACCGTATCTTTCAACTTTGTTGCGATTACGACTAAAATTGTGATTGCAATTAAAATCGAGTTATAAATCGGCGTTTAAGGTACCAGTTTCTGCAGATAAAAAGAAATATTATGATTTCGTGGTAGAAAGAACTCGATGTCATTTCCGGAATTGCCATACGGACCAAAATCCTAAAAAACATAATTATTGTTTAATTGTTTTCTCTTTTCATTTCAGAAAGCGGAATTTATTTTATCATATGGTAAAGTTTGTGACCATGAGCCGGTAAACTAGCTAATTTCAGGTCATGTATTTATCTGTCACCTGTCAAATCAAATTGGTTTTTGGGTTGTCGGCGTGTGTATAGTTGTGAACAGCGTCGATTGATTATTTTACCTATTATTGTAGAAAAACACGAGCAAATTCGTTTTAGGATGGTTACATTAGACGAAACTCAGGTGCTCTTCGCAATTTTGACGTTCCTCTGGCTGGAATACCTATGGGAACTCTACTTGGCCGTACGGCAGGTAAATAAGCAGTGTGTATAAATAAAATATAATGAAAGGCGCTTCCTTTTGCAGTATAACGTGTGCAAGAAAACAATACACGTTCCAGATGAACTCCAAAGTGTTATGACCAAAGATACTTTCAATAAGGCCAGGTTTTACTCCATGGACAAGAACAAGTTTGGCATCGTCAAAGACACATTTACCATAATCTTGTCGACGCTGCTCATTTACTTCGAAATATTTGCAAAGGTGTGGGCCTATGCTGAGGCGATAAATCCTTGGCAAGGCGAAGTTTCTGTAAGCTGCATCTGGCTGTTCCTTCTGACGACTGCTTCAACGATTATAGACCTACCTCTGACTGTGTACTATACTTTTATTCTGGAGGAGAAATACGGCTTCAACAAACAGACTATGCGGTTCTTTGTGGTAGACAAGATCAAGATGTATGTGTTAAGCCAAGTCCTCACCTTGCCGATTTCTGCTCTGACCGTAGTTATTGTGAAGTACGGAGGTGCTTGGTTCTTTGTGTGGCTGTGGATTGTTGTGGGGGTTATAGTCATGATCCTGCTAACGATTTACCCCTCGGTGATTGCCCCTCTTTTCGACAAGTACACTCCTTTGCCAGAGAGTGAGCTGCGCACCCAAATTGAGCAGCTAGCATCAGAGTTGAAGTTTCCACTGGCACAGCTGTATGTGGTGGAGGGATCAAAACGTTCTGCACACAGCAACGCGTACTTCTACGGACTGTTCAAAAGTAAACGGATAGTTCTATTTGATACTTTGTTAAAGAATCCCGACAGTGGAGGTTGTAAGAATGACGAAATCTTGGCGGTGCTGTCACATGAGCTCGGCCACTGGAGCCACGGACACGTCATTAAGAACTTGATCATCATGCAGGTTAATCTCTTCTTGATGTTCGCTGCATTTTCTTACATGTTCCGCTATCCACCGTTGTATAAAGCCGTCGGCTTTCAAACCGGCGTCCAGCCGGTCTTGGTAGGTTTAATCGTTGTGTTGCAATATGTGATGATGCCCTACAATGCCCTGTTGGCGTTCCTGCTCACGTGTCTCTCGAGGACCTTTGAGTTCCAGGCAGATGAATTCGCTGTCAAATTGAACCGTGCGGAAGCACTGAAGCGCGCACTCGTCCAACTCAACAAAGATAACCTGGGTTTCCCCGTTTACGACCCGCTCTACTCTGCCTGGCATCACTCGCATCCACCTCTTTTAGAACGAATTGCAGTGCTCAAGTCCAAAGATACCTGAACATTGTTATTGTTGTTATTGTAATTGTCCCCGTGCTCCTAAATAAACCGTTTGTATGTGATGTTTGTTTCCTCAATGTTCCCTCGAGGAACTATACCTGTTATAATGGTGTTTTTTTTTTTTTTTAGATGCAATATTAAAGATATTCTGCCTCTAAACGATATTTTCTTAGGACCTGTGTTAACAGGTTTTTTTTTTTGGTCAGCTCTAGCATAAGGGTCGAATTTTGAAGATCCTTCCTTTAACATAGAAGTCAAACTGAGTATAAAAATTACCTGAACTAAAACCAACCTGTAGTTTCTTTTTTACGAACGGTTTATCAGGATATAGAAAGGTACTACCCTAAAATCAGTTTGAAAATAACGTAAACAAATTTTCCTTTATTAATAGAACGGTAATTATATTTTAATATAACGTTTGCGGCTACTCGCAGCTTAACAAGGTTAAAGAAAACGTTTCACAATGAAGAAAACAAGTTATAACGAACAGGTTTCCATTTTTATAAACAGATTGAAAAATATAACGGAACGTATGGTGATGGCGCGCTCGATAATACGAAAATTCAACGACAACCCTATTTTCATAGCGCCATTCGTTTAGCTTAGTGATACACAAAGTTCATAAGAAAGACGAAGATAGCGGAAAGAAATCACTAACCGTACGTTACTAAGGATAATCATTCTATCTACTACGTACAATTTTACATCACGTCTCTATTTAAGGTAGGGGAAAAAGTAGGTAGTACATTTGGCATTATTAATTTAAATAGGAAGACAAAATCAATTGCTCATGAAGAAAAGTAACGTGCGACGTAACAATTGGAAAAAAGCGAGAGTCACATTCCCTGGTATAATACCGTCTAATTCAAAACAGTGCAGCACATAAAAAAAGACTAGGGAATGTATTGCACTAAATGAGGTTAATTATGCAATGCACAGCTTATTGTCTTCCAAATATTTAATTAATTATTTAAATAAATCATTGGAGATGAACGAAAAAAGCATTTAAAAGTACTTATACATATGTACACTAGCTACATGATTCTTATCGGATTTAATTATTTTATATACACAGGATGTTTATTAGGACTAAAAAAAAGTGACTCCTCACTAAACTCCTAAATCCACTACTCAATTAGATGCTCGTCTTAGAATATTCATACACTCATATATACGTTTATATATTTATAAAAAATGCAAACGCTATGTATTTATAGCTTCTGTAGTTTTTTTTAAACTGCTGCTGCATATTTGTTAAAGTTATGTCATTACATTAACATGTAAATTTATCACCTACACAAATCACTCATTGTTTACGTCTTAGAGAGTTAATACAGCTTGGTAGTTTCGCTTACGCGGTCGGATGTATCTCGGTGAAACGAAATAAAAGAAGAAAAAATGACGAGATGAAGTTATTATAGCAAGCGCGGTGACACGAAAATTAAAGGGGGGGCTTAAGAGAAAGACCGCATCGACTACCCCAGGCGGAATAGTATATCACATTTTGCGCGCGCAGTAAGTACAAGAGTCTTCAAGGTATTTGGTAAAGAGACGCCTTTACCAAGTACCCGTCGACTTGCAGACGCCCGTTTGGAATTAAAACGTCTGCATGAATTCACAACTGATACCATTTTTTATCTTTGTACTTGAGCATGAGATCGTGCGCCGACGAAGAGAAGTTTTCTGCTTCGCTGCGCATCCTCTCGGCGCGTTCCTCCAGCTGGTTCAGCTTCTCCCCACGCTCAACCATAGCCTTATGCGCTCGGCTTATTTCATTAGACGAGCTTGTCACTCTCGCGTTCATTTCTTGCAAACTACCAGGAATATGCTTGGCTGTCGCCCTGTTTGCTTTGCCGCTTGCCTCTCCAACTACACAAGAAACCACAAACAGGAGACGTGCGATTTCAAAAACGGCAAGTACTCACAAAGCTCTTCGCGATCCAGCGATCTAATCCCGCCGCCGAACAGGCCCTTGAAGAAACCCTCTTTCGGAGGTTCCGGCATGTCGAGGGGCAGGAACAATTCGCCCATCATCTCCGTTAAATTCGAGCTGTGTGAAATTTCTTTTAATTAGAAGGCCATCACTTCTCAGCAAGTACTCACCAGAATTCGGTGCACAGCGTGAACTTTTGCAGTTCGGATGGAGAACACAGATACAGTCCGTGTCCTCGATTACTGAAGCAGAACGTCCGGGCGATCCTGCAGAACAGAAACGCATTTTACTTCCACAATGAATCGCATCATTTGACAATCCGAGAGATATCTTTTTTTTAACATTATGCAGCTTTCGGGTCGAAAAAGAAAGTAACTCACAATTGGTACTACTGTACACACGTTGAAAGTTGCATATAGCTGCGTTCTTTTTGCCACAAGTCTTACTTCAGATCACATAAACGTCATTTCCGTTTAAACGAACAAGTAAGTTTGAATGGATATTTCAACCTAGCGACTAATGGGAGTGCTCGATTGGCAAAGTGGGAGGTAGAGATCTCAATTCAAACTTACTTGTTCGTGCTAACGGAAATGACGTTTATGTGATCTGAGGTGAGATTTGTGGTAAAAGGAAAGCATCTTATATCTAAAGGGTTTTTCATTTTGTTTTTCAAATAAAACACCGATGTCGTGAGAAATTTTAGATTATTTTTACTTGTATAAAGTACAATTAATGCCATTATTGATGGAACCACAACATCATTCAAATGTCCTCTACGGAAGCGCTGACAGGAATGAATTCGTTTAAATATGGTTTAAACCAAGTTTCCATGAGTGAATTTTTTTGGCCTGGATTGGATGCTCTGGACTAGGACGACATGTGGTTGCAACAAGACGGTGCCACTTGCCACAATGCCAATCAAACAATTGACTTATTGAAAGAGAAGTTTGGTGAAATCCATTATTTCCAGAAACGGACCAGTCAGTTATTCTCCTCGCTCGTGCGATTTAACACCCCTAGACTTCTTTCTGTGGGGTTATGTTAAGTCGTTAGTTTACACCAACAAACCAGCAACATTACACGATTTGCAGACCAACATTAAAGGTGTCATTGCTGATATTCGACTCAATTTAGATGAAACTTGAGTTAAACGGATTCCTTCCTGTCAGCGCTTCCGTGGAGGACATTTGAATGATATTGTGGTTACATCAATAATGGCCTTAACTGTACTTTACACCGAAGTAAAAATAATCTTAAATTTCTCACGACATCGGTGTTTTATTTTAAAAACAAAATGCGTCGCTCTTAATGAAAAACCCTTTATAAGAAGGTAACTTGTTTGTTTCGTAATAGTCAGTTCGTCATATCAGTAAAGATCGGAATCACATATTTTGACATCATCAAAATGAGCTAACCATGAAAAGCGCGATGATACTGCAAAAAAAATTGTCTGAAACGCAAAATCGCTCATCTTTCCCACGCCCTCGTAAATAAAATAACGTCCTAACCAAGAAATACCAAGCAGCCAATTGGCCTGCACTATTGTACCTCCTCGATGTGTTTAGGTGCAGAATTTAAGCAACAACGCCAAAGATGTGTCACTTGTCATTAACACTTCAGCCTTAACACGGTGTAGACGTGCTTTTGCATAGAGTTTTGCATTTACGAATTAGTGTTTGGAAATTTATAAATAATTACGGCGTTTGGTGGAGTCTAGTGCACCTGTTTAAATAAAGTGTTGTATTTCACTTGTGAAGAAAGAGCCCGCACAGACTCGTTGATGACATATTATCTTGACAGTAATTCAGCTTTCTTTTTATGTCGATGCTTCTATTGTTGGTTAAAATTTTGCTGGCAATTTTCGTTTAAATTAAAACACGGATCCAAGCAGCCCCTGCTTTACAGTGCCGGATTAAAGAATTTGCCGCTTTACGCACGCTAAAATTGCCGCCCCGAAATGAAGAAACTAAAATTAAAATTTGCCTTTACTTGGCTTTGTCAAAAAATAATTATCAAGTTCGCTTTTTCTCTGAAAGTAATTTACACTGAGCACCACTCAACCTTTTTCGATCGTCACTCATAATTAAAAATTAAAATTTTTACTCTAATTTTTGGACGCAACAATTTGTTTCAACAAACTACTTACAAAAGCAAAGATAATTAAAACGTAGCTGTACAACACCTTTTTGAACACATCTGTACATCCCTTGGCGCGATTAGTTATTTACATACTACGCTACTGGCGCAATAGATGGCGTTAAGTGTCCTGTTTTACCCTGGTTCTTCCAACTTTGTTATTATAAATGAAAAAGCAAGAACCCTCTTTCTTTACATGAGCTAAAAGCTTTTGAGAAATGGAAATAAGAAAACATCAAATTGTCTTCTAAAGTTTGGAAGACAATTTGCCGCTGAGAAAAATTTTTGCCGTCCTGTCATGTTAAATTAATAGTCTCAGATTTTGCCGCCTCCAGAAATCTGCCGCTGTACGCACGTGCGTATTTTGCGTATAGGGTAATCCGGCACTGCTGCTTTATGGACTCCTCCAAGAGGATGAACGCATCTCTAGGGCGACAGGCGTGAGTTAGTTCAAATTCTTGCGCACTTAATGAATTAATGAAGTGTACATTGTACGCTTATTTTATTTTAAATTGTAAAGTCTGGGGCCCAAAAATGCTAGGACGATCCTGTTTGACTTGTATTAAGCACTAACTCACTTCTAGTTTATTTAATGTCCGACTTGACTATTATAGCAAAATAATGAATCAACTTTAAGTCATGTAAGGATAAACTAAGGCTGCGTTAAGCCAGGATTAAAATTAATCCTGGCTTAAACCTTTTATACAACGCAGCCTAAGGCCCAGTATTTCATTCGGAGTTTAACTTTAAGTTTCGTTTTATTCCCATAGTAATAATTGTAAGGACAATTGTTTCCGTAGAAATAAAACGAAGCTTAAAGTTAAACTCTTGAATGAAATATTAGGCCTTATGGCCGTATGCACCGAACGAATTAACTCAGCTTAACTTTAAGCGTCACTTAGAATGTGACTTACACAATGTTATGAAACTTCAAATGTCACAATATAAACGTCACTCAAATTTAAACTCGATTAAAGTGTTTGGTGCATGTGGTCCTAAGTCCCAGTTGTACAATGCCAGTTTAAATTTAAGCTGCAGCTTAAACTCATAACGATTATTTCAATAGTTGTTGTTAAGGGTTTAAGCTTTTGCTTAATGTTAAGCTGGAACTGTACAACTGGGCCTTAGAGTCCGTTTTAAAAGATTTAAAAATCACATTGATTACTTGCATTGTCTTCCCTCCGTGCAAATATAAAAAAATAAGTAGGTATTCGGTGTTATAATAATTACATTAAGAAAATAGAGATAAATATAAAAATATATCCCAAATCATTTTGGTCTTTCGTCAAGGGTAACGCATTGTCTAAAAATGTACCTTCTTCAATTAACACCATAAAAAATGGTGATCTAGATGTGACACAAACAGATGAAATATGTGAAACTTTAAGAAATTATTTTGCTTCGGTATGTGAAACTTCTTCGTTAAGTACTATACCCCCGGTCAGTATTGATACGTTTTGGTGTCCTTCAAATTTCCCATAACGAAGTGTTACAAGCCTTGGAAAAAATTGATACCAACAAGTCCTGCGGTCCTGATGGTATCACTCCAGCATTTGTAAAGAATTGCAGGTAGGTCTTAGCTTATCCTTTATCTTTAATATTTAATAACTCTCTGAGTTCAGGTACCTATATTTCCCTCTAATTGAAAAATTGCTTTTTAACACCTCTTTACAAATCTGGAGATAAATCTTTAGCTCAAAATTAAGCACCTTTGGTAAGGTGTCTGAATCGTTGGTGAACGCTAAATTATATACTCATTTACAACCATAGTTGACTGAAAACCAACATGGCTTTGTAAAGAATAAATCTACAGCAACAAATCCATTATGCTTCGTAAATGCTGTAGTGGGCAGCTTTGACAAATATAATCAGCTCGCTGTAATTTACATGGATTTAACAAAGCGTTAGATAAAGTTAACCACGAGATACTTTTGAAAAAGTTAGAATTTTACGGAGTCTGTGGAATGTTACTTAAATGGTTGAGCTTTTATTTGCATGAAAGATTACAACGAGTAGTCCTCAATGAAACTTTAGTTTCATCTGGTGTTCCTCAAGGATCTCACTTCGAGCCTACTCTATTTTTAGCATTCATTATTAGGTCTGTTTGTTATCCTGAACTGGTGTACACCAATGCATACTTTTTCACAAAATACGCTTTAATGCAACCTTCAACGTTTGTGTGGTATGTCAGTATAGATGTGTATGATTTGTATTGAGACATTATCAAAGAATTTAGGCTTCATTAAAGCATATTTCGTAAAAAAAAGTGTGCACTAGTGTACACCAGTGCAGGATAACAAACAGACCTAATGATTTCAGCACCAAACTAACTTGCCAGCATTTATTTTATGCAGATGATTTGAAACTGTATCATAACATCACCAAACCTGTTGATGCTAAAGTTCTGCAGCATAATTTAAATATTATTAGAGACTGGTGTCAACAAAATAAGCTTGCGCTTAATATAAACAAATGTTTTTGCACGCAAACAAACAGTTTAAACAAACATATTTATCATAATGATTATTTTATTTGCAATAGAATGTTAGATAAAGTGAATACCATCAGTGATTTAGGAGTCCTATTTGTTACCGAGCTGTCTTTTAATTTTTATATTGATAAAATCATTTCTAAAGCGAATACTCCTGCTTGGTTTTATTTTGCGAATCACGAAACAATTTTCCAAAACTCACTTTGAAATTACTATTTAGTACTTATGTCCCTCCCACCTTGAATATGCTTCCGTCGTGTCGTATGGTCTCCATTCTATGCTATCCATATTAATAGAATAGAATCCACCCAGAGAAGATTTACAAGAGTTATTTGCTACCGTCATAAATTACAATTAAATAACTACGAAGACCGTTGTACTTACTTTAATCTGTGTAGTTTGGAAAATCGTAGAAAAGTTTCAGACTTAACTTACTTCTATACTTCTATTTGCTAGATCAAATTTCTATAAATGTACCTCACGAGAGATATAAGAAAAGTATCCATTTTTAGATTACCTATAACGCCCTTGGTACCTTAATAACTATTACATACTTATATTATTGTTTTACAGGAGTCAAATGTAAACAGCCGAAAATCCTAAACTGTAAATCCTTAAATTAATTAAAATAAGAATCGAAACGCCTTTAGCTATATTCACAAAAGAATTTTAATGTAATTTTTGGAAAAAGTTCACAAGAGACTGTACCTTTGCATTAATATGAAGAAACAACTGCTCATATTTATGGAATAATTTCAATACGTCATTTACACCCACGTCGTCCGGTGATAACTAATAAAGTTTTTCAACGATTTTTATCGCTGAAAACCTACTGGTAACTTCACATCGGTGAATAATGTCGTACTAAGATAGCCAAGCCTAGTTATAAACATGTTCCTGAGGTACTTAATACTCATAGGATGTTTTCTCTCAGCAACGATTTACCTCGTCTACAATTTTACTGACGTCGTCGTCGGATATTTTAATTATGAGAACGTAACGGAAAATGAAAATGAAGCCAACAGCACTGTAAGTACCATTGCTAACATAAAAGAAAACTAGGACAAGCTGTGCAAAACTGCTACCGACCATAAATGTAAAATTATTTGAAAGTGTCTCTTTCAGTCATGCTTAAGGTAACGTTTCAATAGTTTTGTAATTCTTTTTGTTGTTATGGTTTATTATCATTAAAGTTTGACATGACATAAATATTAATTACTGACCTGACAATAAACTAGATTCAATAGGGGCATTCAACGGACATAATCGATTCACAATCGATTGCATACGGTTTAGCGTTCAACGCATCTCAATCGATACAACATCGATCATGAAATTGTCCATCGTAAAAATTTTACGATTCAACTGCGATTACATATGGCGTTACGGTTTGTGTCATGTGTGCGAGTTGTTTATAACAGTGCATTGTTTATTTCAAGGATTTATTTGAGAAATAACTTAACCGCACTGATAATATTGTGATATTGCTATCGTTGAAAAGTTAAAAACCAAATGTTATAGAAAATAGGGTTATACGCGGCCGTTCAGTGTTTTCATGAATCGAGTTAAATCGATTGTAATCAATCGATTTGTTTGTTGAATGCCCCTAATATAATAAAATAATGGAAATGCATGACTACTGGGTTTAGAAGTTGTCCTAGTTTTTTCATGATTACGATAATACTGAAGATGCACGTTGGCCGTTGGGTATACGAAGAAAAACGTTTTTATTTAGGAGCAGTGTTCGAATCAGCGGATTATTACAGTGCACGACTTGGGTAACATCGGCAACCTCATTTGGGAATACATATCTCTGTATGCCGTCTCAAAGTTGTACGCCGAAAAAGCAAATTTCAAGCCCTGCATCAAAGAAGTCATGAAGAAAAAACTGGAGAACCTTTTTGAGAGGTAGGTACCCAAACTCGGCAGATCACATCAACGAGCAAAAGTATTCCTTATTTTTTAGTTTGAGCATACCAGGAAGGACAATAACATACAACGACACGGTAAATGCGACCATGTTGCCCAGCGACGTACCCACGAGGCCCGGATTCATGATCAACGGCTGTCGCAATTTATTGATAAATAATTCTTCGGTGCGCTATGAAGAAGTCCTGCAACTCGGCGTGGAAGACTTAAAGAAGGAACTAAGGTATTATATGAATCCCCTTAGCTCTCAAGGAGATCTCAAAGTTTTAAACTCAGATTTAAGAAAAAATACGTGCAAGAAGCGATGAACACCCTGCGAAGTATCCAGGCTTCTTTCAAAATGAAAGGAAAAAATGTTACTTTCGTCGGGATGCACTACAGGGGCACCGATTACATAGCTCATTTAAACCAGTTCCACCCCAAAACATTCAAGGTACGCCTTCTTAAACGGAGTTGGCCACTTTGAATATAAGTAATACTTTTTAGTATTTCAGGGCCCACCCGATTATAAATTTTACGTGGGCGGAATGAATTACTTTAAGACTCGCTACAAGGAAGTTATTTTCGTGCTCACCACAACCGATGGTGACTGGCTCAAGACAAACAAGCCCTTTCTAAAGAAAACCGGCAACGTCGCGATCAATCCGTATAAAAAATCGGCCGCCAAAGACTTGGTCTTGCTTTCGCATTGCAACCATACGATTATAAACTATGGAACGTTCGGGACGACTGCCGCCTTGCTCAATGAGGGTACGACGATCGTTTATGACTTGGGGGTTCCCCTGAACCACAGGGGGCAGACCGTGGCGACGGGGATCGCGACGATCTTAGAAAATTGGCTGGTGTTTGGGTTCGATGGTAGGAACGTGACTGACGTTAAATTGAATTAAAGCTGTTTTTTGGCGATGCACTATTTTGAAGTTTGCATTTTTTTAACGTTGAAGCAATGGACATCAGGAACAAAATGTTTTTAAAACAGATGTATTGCAAAACGCTATTTGGAATTAGTTCAACGTGGAGTGGGGGTTAAAAGTAACATGCATTTTATGAAGACCTGTTGTACAATTTCGACTTCGCAAAGGAAGCCGTCAATAAAGAACTTTATGACACCTTTGTGGACGCGTTGCCGTTAACAAAAACAGTGCGGTGCTTTCAGTCAATCCCAATAAAAGAAAACAATTTACGGTTCTAAATATGATAGAAAAAGATAGATCAAAGATGAATACCATTGGGTATAATTTCTCGATTTTGCAACGTAATTGGCTAACAATATAAACGGAACCCTTGTTTCAATTTCCTTTTCCATTGCACGCGAGAGGGTATACATTAGTTAACGTGGACTCGATAAGAGGCATTTATGATCTCTTTGTAAAAATACTGCTATACCTTCTAATACTTGAAAAGCAGCGTCTTTATAAAATACATGTTACTATAAGTGCTACTTATAACCGATGGTATTTTGAAACGCTTTAGCGGGATCATCATTAATGACGTCAAAAATAAGACAGTTTTGAAACAGCATCCACGGTTTTTAAAACAGTTTTGTACGCCAAAAAAACAGCTTAAGTTTTCAAAACTCGAGTGTTAGGTATTTTTGATAAATTATTTATAATAATATATTGTTAATTATTAAAATAAATTAAGCAATTTTCGATACGCGTAGAAATGACCGTCGCATTACGCCTGCTTCTCGAACTCCATTGATTTATCGGCATTTATCAAAATGAAGGAACTGGAAGTGCATATCTTTTACTGCCGGAAGTCATCGCAAAACGTTGATAAAGTATAAAGCACTATTCACAAGCTCGTTGCTTGCTACTCTCTTCTGCGGTTTCTTAACAGTGCGTCAAATGGAAAATTTGGGTAATTTCATTTGGAAGTAACTACATGTCTATGCTGGCAAGTAACCATTAAGATAGGGTAAAGTAAATAATCCTATCGATAAAGAACCCTTAACGCGTGAGAACGGCTAACTGACGCCCATGTGCCCACGGTCGAATTGACTGATACTTCCCTGAAGAGTAGGCAACTTAAATAACTCTGAAGACCTATTTGGACAGGGCCAGGGAAAACGATGGCAGCACGTCTCGAAGGGGGCGTGACGTTTTACTTTTCAAAATGACCCTTCCCTTTTTTTATGTTTATTGTTATTCATCATCAAAACTGTTTATTTAAATGAATCGCTTTAAAAGAAACGCTGAAAAAAGAGATGTCCTCTGCTGTTGAGTCTATCATATCAGGTAGGAGATCATATTCTGTATGTCTGTCTTGATTTGTCGTCTTAAACGCCGACTGGAAAGTTTTCTTTTGTTACGATTCGTTTTCGCTTTAATTTTGTTTTGTTTGTTTAATTTAATGGTCTATTTGATAACTCTAAAGTTCTGTTTTGGCTTCACTGATCGCTCTATTCTGAATTCAAACTCTAAGGGCTACCTTTTTGTTTCCTTTCTCGTGCGTGTAGATTGGTTAATTTCGGTTTTGGAACAAAAGGAAACATGTTGGCGTTTGTTTGTTTGTCGATTCGAAAATAAAAATTACTATTAAAATCGCCATCTTGGTGATCGTGACATTCCTGAGTCTAGGCCATTTTCGTTTGCTGTAGAAGCTAATTTATGTGATTCGTGTCGAATTCGACCACCTAGCGGTCAATAGGGATTTTACACACTCAAGAAAGTCGATTGGAATATCGCCAAGGCTTCGTAGCAGATAAAACTCACGTCACGAACTCCAACTTCAATCACACAATCAAACGGATGTGTCACAAGTTTTAATAGGCCCTTATTTTTAAACAAGGGGTAAGTCTTCTGATTCAACTTTGAATTTGTCAAACTTATCGTCACGTTTCTTTCTTTAGCACGTTGTACGGGGCAGTTTCACGTTGTACGGGGCAGTTTCACGTCATACGGAGCAGTTTCACGTTATGCGAGGCAAATGGTAGCAGGAGATAGGCAGTAAACAGAAAAGCCGTACGATAGTTATCTAGTTTTACTACCATCAAACACCGCGAAAGTTCGGACGTGCATGTAGGATCAAAGCCCTCTCTCGATCAGACGACCGAACTTAACGCCGTGCGGTATCGTACACTTTTCATTCCTTACTTCGCTTAATCTTCCATTTTGCTGCATAATGAGCAGTTAAGGGGCTTGAAAATTTTGTAATTGTATATGTATTTCAAGTCACGGTTCCTTAAGAACATGTCATAATTTGCATAAAGAAAATTAATAACCGCCTCCTACTATCAAACTGACAGGTGCTTATAACTTGTAAATCACCTTTGTAAACCAAATAGGATATCCTTGCCGTGTTACACTTGCTCTGTGAATTTTATTTTATTTCGATCTAAAGTGATTAACGTACATTTACGTAAATTTCACTTAAAACGATCAATAAACTGAATGTCGTGAATTTTTATACTTTTCTTTTAGATTTCGTTATATACAGGATGACTGATAATAATATTTTTTTTTAAACACGGAATTTCAAACTTGAGGGTTACTCATATGCTACATTCACATGTGTAGCGGTAACACGTATTACTTATACCTGGAATAATTATAACGCTAGGTGGCGCCCCTTTCTTAATTAACAACTAGATAACGAAGCTACCGACGATCCTATTGTGTAGCCCACTCCCATCTCCACTGAGCTGGGCACAATTTCAGGTAGGTTGATCACCAACGTAAAGGAGTTTCCCCAATTTTCGCAATCTATTCAAGGTCGACTATTTTGATATAGTTAGGTAGGTAGCACTTAGCTTTAATTAAGTAGCACTTTTCGATAAATTTTGTGTTTAATTCACTTGCACGACTTTAGAGCCCGAAAAAAACCTTCCTCTGGATTCTTAATAATATAATTAGTCATGTACTCCTATACATTTTATGGCCACAATAAGAAGCTTCTTGTCTCTCACCCCCATCGACCCTTCCCATACAATAAATCATTATGAAACGAGTATCTTTCGACCACAAAACAAAAGTCGTAGCACTAGAATCCACCCCGTAGCGACTAGCCAGCTCTAGCAAGAGGGTGCTTCCCCTCCTAAAAATTTGTTACCGCTCTGTTACACCGATCAGGCACAGATAAGTTTGAGTGGTAGCAAGAGAGAGTGCGTCGCTCACATAATGACCTCGAAATATGTGATTCCGATTTCTAATTTTATCAGTGACTACATTTTGACCATTACTGTTACAATTGACCGCAGAGTAATGATCATTAGAGAACGAATGAAAATATACAACAGTTCAGGGAGTTAAGGATACAACCCACCGCGCTCCCGATTGAATACCCTGAATTGTAGATTTTTGTTTACTCTTTAATGATCAGTCAATACTACTTGCTGTCGTCTCCTTGAATTATAAAATTCCTAGGAGACTTCAATGCAGAAAAAAGAAACAGAAATGTTGACGTGTCTTAAGCAAAAAAAAAAAAAAAACATCTCTCGGAAATAGGTTCGACTAATAAATAAGTCTGACTCATGCCGAGTGTGTACACTATCCTATCGCAATCACAACATTTTGAAAGCATGCATCGGAATGCAGTGCGCCTGAAAGTGTGCCGTGAAGCCAATTGGAACAATATCGTGATGAGAAGTGCTACAGTAAGAAAGTATACCTGCGTTTTCGAATGAATTTTTTTATTTTGTTCGCACAATTTCTAAACTGCATTTTCCTCACACCTAAATCCTACTCGTCTAAATGTGATAAATGAAAAGCGGCGCTCCGAACTGCATCTACCACGTGTAAGTAACTATCTAAGAATTTTGAGAATCGAAAGCAACATAGTCGGCGGTCGCTGATAATATGGTAGTGTGTGAACTGTAAGGTGTCGTGTGTCACTTACTGGTCTGTATCCTCGTTAACTATGAGTTGTTGTCCCCAAATGGATAACATTGGGTCTACTATGCCTTTGTTAGATTGTGTCTGGAAACTAGTACAGCAAGGTAGATTAGAAGCAGACTAGGGCATAAAAAAAGTACGGGGATCAAAGGACACTCATATGACCGTGATAATCTCTCTTCTGGATTAAGTGTTTTAAAGGCGTCGTCAATTCAAAACACTTAATTGCTAAGGTCCCTATGTACAAAGTGGAGCTGCGGAATTGGTTTCGGATTCAACCAATCTTCCGTTGCTCGTCGGGTCAAATATTTAACGTACATGCAAAAGTTAACAAGAGTATGAGTGTAAAATGGAAACCAAGACTAGAGTGCCACAGAGCTGTGCCATTAAGTAGGAATACCATCACGGCGTGAATCAATCGAGCTCCTTACCTAAGTTCAGACAGCGGCAGGAAGTCGATGTCTATCAGAGGACGTAAGCTGGGTAAAGTGTAGGCCATCAGATGTCCGTTGGAGACGTAACACACCAGGCAGACACTATCTGAAATCACTCTTTCGGTTAACACGTCCTCATCAATTTTCGCCTCACCTGCCTTTCAGTGATATTATCTCTGCTTTCACTACGAAGTCCGTTTCTGCCACCTGCTGGCGATAGACGCAAGTTTGCGAAGGCAACGCCACAACCCTAGCTTGCTTCTCGCTGGCGATCACTACGAATTGTCTGTCTCCGAACGCATCCCCTCTATTTTGATTGTCCCCCAAAGTCGGGCTCATTCGATTTTGGGTTTTCGTGGGTGTTTCTGGAAAAGCCACGCGATGCTTATCTCAAAAGTAGGCGTCGAAACCTCTACTCACTGTCTTTTTTCTCGCGGTTCTCATCCTTCCACGATTCGAAAGTGTACGGTATTAACGCCCCGTTACAGTCCAAGAACGACATGCAGATGATTCCGCCCTTCAACCGAAAGACAGTCACACCCACGAGCGACACCACTACGGGTTGTGATGACCTACTGTCCGGATCCGGCGGACTAATCAAAATAGTGAGGACAGATCCCAGACTCGTGCCCACCCACAAAGTAGGCAACAAACTGTTGGGTTCTGCAAGGACCTTACAGTTTATACTTGCGCGGGAAACTTGAGGCGGAGAACTCACCCGATCTTCGTGCGTACGTATCGGCAAAAGCTAGGCACTGAATAGCCTCGGAGGTGATGTTCTCCAGCGAGCTCATCGAGCTGGAGCGCGATCTTGAAAACGAGCTGTCCAACTTATCTACGCGACCCATAAACACATGAAATTATTAGCTACGTCTTACGCCGAGTGCCATCGCTAATAAAATACAATGCACTACTGCATGCGCAAGAAGCGAGAATGTCAGAACTAATCTAAACCGTAAATTTTGCTTATATCGGGGAGAAAAGAACTTTTCTGCACGACAAATTTTGAAGTAACGGTTAGAGTATTTTATGAATTTATTAAAAGACGTTGGAGCTGAGTGTTTTAACGAAATTAAGAGGGAAAATAACGTATTCCGTTGTGTTACCCAAGGGAAATTTGATGTGTGCATCCTGAAGAATCGTAACGAAATAATTTAAACGTAACCTTTTACCTGCTACCAAAAATAATTCAAGCAAAGACAATCGGACAATACTATCCTCAAAAGGCAGAAGGAAGGAAGGCCACGAACTTTACCAATGATGTTTGAATTGGCTTCCGGTTGGAACCGCGTCACGACTTCTTCTACTACCGACGTTTCAGTCTCAACGCCTAACGAGAAGCAGCAGCAACAGCAGCAGCAGCCCTGAGGAAGTTCTTCTGCAATGAAGAACGAAACGTCGGCAGTAGAAGAAGTCAACGTGACGCGGTTCCAACCGGAAGCCAATTCAAACATGGACGACGGCCGCGGAAGCCTTCAAGTTAAATTTACCAATGATGTGGAAGTGATTACGTCGGTGTGATAACCATACTGAGCGATTCTGGAAGATAAAGGCAGGGGCAAAAGACTCTGAGGATGAAAGTGCAAAAAAAAGGAGTTAAATATTGGGACCCTCTCTCTGGTCCTTTTTCATGGTAGGGCGATGTATAAATATTTAATCGTGCTTGTGGACGCTCAAATCAAGTTTGGTGGCAGGTGAAAAGTGACGCGTAATAATTAGTTACTTATACAAAGGTTTAAATAATCACATTCGTTTACCACAAATAAACCTACCAGTTTTTTCTTTATTTCTTGGAACACTTCACAAAAATCCGGCTAGAAGGACCAATAAAATGTCCAAATTGCCGTTACGCACCTATCAAATCGATTGTATATGATGATGGAAACTTCAGAATACACACAATTCACAATCGAGATTTTCGGTTTTTAAATAGTTTTGTTACACTACGTGCAAATGCATAAGCCAACAACTGAATTATTCTGGAGTAACATCCGGTAACACGTTACTTGCACGTCCCAGACAAGGGGCAAACATAACATGTTACAGGTTCACACCAACCATGCAAAAGCTCTTTAGCAATAGCAGTAATTACTGTCGTCGTAACAAATTATCTCGTAATTCTTTTGAACTAAATTCAAAAAAAGGATTTCTATAAACGCATGCGAAGTTTTCTCCTCGTTCTGGCACAGAACACAGAATGAGGAAGTCATACAATTAAATGAAATAACATTAAGGCAAACAAGAAACGATATGCAACCAATGGAAAGAGGAAAATGAAGTACTCAATTTAGTTTTGACAAAGATCCAAGTACATACTAGTTGCATACTATTTCTGGTTACGTACAGCATGCGAACAACACGCAACCTTGCTTGCAGATTTCTGTTGGACGTAAAGTAAGGTAACGAAAGATCTAAAGAAAAACAACGAAATCGTAACTGTCTTTTGTTTTCCTAAACGTGCAAATTAGAGCTCAAAATACATAAATCATATTCGAAGCAACAAAAAAATCTCGTCTCGTTTTTTTTTACGGCACGGTCCGACGTCTTAATTTGATGCAACATCTGTGGTCAAAACTGCGTGTGGAAAAGAATTCGAACGATTTCGAAAAAATCACATTTAACACCGACAAAGCAGTAGTGAAATAGCTTGGACAGTTCAGCTTAGAAAAAAAGTAAATAAATAAAGGAAATGAAAACAGTTAAGAACACAGATTTACTAAGATTAAAAGTTCGAATAAAGACAAAGCAAAGTTTTGGATAGTACATGTCACCACCATTGAGTAAGTAAGTACATGCCAGTTCAGATTATTTATATGAATATATGTAATATAAGTAAGAACACCACAACTAAACACACGAAGAACTGAAGGCAAAAAGGAACAAAACATACTTTCTAACGAGTGCTGTATTTTATCGTCATCATCAGTTACGTTGTTTAGAGTGAAGTGAAAAATACGTCTACTGTGAAACAAGTGAACAAACTACTGTGAGAGAAATCAAAGACCTACGGCAATACTACCAAAATACTTTTCAATTTGCTCTCGTATGCGTACTGCTATTGCTTAAATCTAGACTATTCAGAAACAACAATCTTTGTTTAAAATAAAAAGACCGATCAATTCAACTAAACCAAAGAAATTAGCGTGTTAATTAAAGAAAAATTAGTCGAAAGTTATATTTTTTTTTAGGTATTTGCTGCGTTTCCTCGATGAATACAAACGAGACGCAACCAAAATGTCTCTACTTGCTCAGTTCTAAAGTGATCTCAGATGAGCTATATTGTTCAGAAAACTTAAGGGTCATGCCAACAATTTAGACAAGAGCAGGAGACAGGAAATCCACCTTGAAGATGTAGTACAACTCAGGTTATCACAAATAAACTTCCGTTCAATACGTGTCCACATTACCAAGGGGGTCATCACTGGAAAGAAACTCTTCTCCTCCTATCTCTTCTTTTCTCTGATACGACCGTTTTAAATCTTTCGAATCAAATTTTTATGCTTACATGAAATGAAAAACAAAACAACTTGATGATAACTAAAAAATAATTTTGAATTATAGAATGTAAAACGAAATAATTTAATGGTAATCAATAAATAATGTTGAATTATTCTCAGTACGTCACATCAGACCTTCAACATCCAAATTATTTGAAACTCGAATTTAATTTAAACACTTTTGGTTGCGTCTGGTTCGAAATCGACGCAGAAAGAGAAAAAAAAGGAAAGAAAGAGAACAAACGATTAAAGGAACCCGTTCTACTCGAGTGGCGAGTTAGTGATGTGTATCTGGTAAGCTTGGTGACTGTACTACCAAAACTGCAATATTGGCGAGCGACCAGCAGCTGTTGGCGCTGGCCGGTGGGCACGCTGGTTACAGAGGAATGGCCGGCACAATCCTCTGAGTAGCTAGCCGTGGACAGGCACTTGTGAAGTTTGCGAGTACCTTGCGATCTAGATCGGCGCGGCGGGTCTGGGCGTACTCGGCCAGTGCTCGATGTGGGACACGCCATCGTCGGGTTGCATACGCCATTTATCTACCCAAACCCAGCACTTACACTGAGGCTACCAACTATAACACACTATGAGACCGCCACCGTCAAGCCTGCCCGCATAAGCGAAGTCGGCAAGCAAACTTGGCAGTTGGCGGCAATGATGATGATATGATGATGATGATGATGACCATGGTAAAATAATGAGCATGAAAGCGCGCGAGTGTATCTAGACGAGTACAAGCAGCACATCCCGCTCTAGAGGTTGGTGTGAGCTAAGCGCTACGGATCGGGGACTAATCTAGACTAGTTGTCCTACCCAATAATTCCCCGATTAGGGCCTTTAGGCAACTGCCGTCCTCGTCCTTCAAAACAAACCAAAGCCACTGTCAACAAAGTCACAAACCCACCAATGCCCGCTGAAATAAAGCGTCATTTATCATATAAAGGTGATACGTAAACGAACATACGAGTGGTCAACCAAACAAGTAAAGCAAACAAATTAGCAAATAAGCCAACGGAAACACAAACTGGTCTCATGTGGTGGCAAGTAGAGGTAATCATATTTACCATTCCCTAAATCTACGCTCCTCAGAAATCTATCGTTTTCTATTAATACGAGAATACTCCTATCACTACCGTATTCCTACTACTCAGGCAAAACCTATACGAAAAAACGGGGTCTTGGACGGAACGTGGTAAAAGGGGCGTTAAACAGAGTTAAGACTTACTGAAACGCCTCATGAGGTTGCCGGCGAAGGAGGGCTCCTTTTCTTGCCTGTTGTTTCTGAGGTCGCGCAGGTGCTGCAGTTCCCTTTTCTGAAATTTAATGTTGGGCACGGACAACAATCGTTGATCTCGCTTGTCCGGTTTTTTATTTCGAGGCGGCCGAATCGGATACCCGTTCTCGTCAACCAATTGCAAGTTGTCCGGCCGGTTAGCAAAGCCCACCCGCTTGTTCGAAGCGGAAGCGGACAAGTCGTAGGTCCCCAACGAGCCGACGGGAAAGGGATGATCATCATCGGGCATCGAATCTAGATCGGGCGAGGATTCATGCTCACCAGGAGATTTTGCGGAGAGTGTTAAGTCGACGATGCTGTCGTTGTAAACGACAGTGTTTTCGTCCGACTCGGGGGACGACTTCTCGGCATCGGGCGAGAGTTCCGAATAAAAGATCGAGTTTCTTTTGTCTCTCGACGCCGTCGCGTCGACATTCGAGAACGTGTTTTTAATTTTCAGATCGACTTTCGACAGTTGCCTTTTCAAATTGAAACCCTTCCACGTCGAGGACTTCCGTCGAGTCGCCGCCTGTGGTATGGGCACGGCACGCTCTTCCTCCAGAGCTTCGCACGCGGGTTCGACAGGAGTGGGGCAGGGGCAGGACAGGGGGGACTCCGGGGAACGTCCCATCTACACGCATGCACAGGCCCGGGTAACAGAAAGCAGAGGGCGTTCATTAGCAAATCATGGTAATCAGCAACATAGGAGAAACTGTCTGGTGCTACCTGCTTGTGTGCACTACTCAAGAAAGGGAAATATTAATGGCGCCTCTGATAGATACGCGCAAGAATTCCAATTAGTACAGAAACTTACTACTGCGGGTTAATGACCTCATTTCTATAATCGATCAAAAATAAAGTAAATGAAACAAGATTCGCATATGTGTTCATGCCTGTGAAAATCTCGTGAAAATTATGTACACACATCTTGAGGACACTTAACTGACGTACGCAGTTTCAAGTACTGACCTGATCTATGCTGGGGCTGCGCGGATGACGCTCGTCCCTATCCATCGGCGGCAATGTATCTCCGATCGCGTTGGTCTTCTTCGGACTTCGAGGCGCTCGAGAGTAAGGATCCTGAGTTCCGTACAGGTCCGGACTGCCCACGTTCAGAAGGCAAACCTTCTGCTCTATATCTATTATCACAATGCCAGCTTCGTTACCGTACGCCATTCTGCATACACACAAACACTCGAGATTAATTCCAAGAAATAATGGCGCAAGCTCACTCACAATCCGTAAGAACTGTTCAACGTCAACGCCGTTATATGACTAGGGGATTCCCCGTTATTGTTGGGTGTAAGGCAAACTAATTGTGCTTGAAAGCCGGGCTGCTTCTTCTGGATTCCGCTTCGTACCTTCAACAAGGACGATTCCTGTAAGAAACGGATCGTTTAAATTTGTCGCATTGCGCCACTGCAACGCCCACACCTTTTTATTGTCACAATCTAACGTATCGGATCCCGCGCTTCCCGAAAATTGACAGTCGGGTGAGTATTCGCCCTCGTCTGGTATTTCGTACACGATGGGGATTTCCAGCACCTGAAAACCAAGCGCGCGCCGCCAATATACGTACGTCGGCTAAAGCAGAACACTAACCGGTATTTCGTCGCTGGTTTCATTCTTCTTGTACGCGAACAGGATGACGTGACTCGATGAACCTGCGACGCAAAGCTTCCTCGATTCTGGACAAAGCGAAATGAGTTGAATGGCGAACGGTTCTTCATCGCCATCCAGAGACTTCACCTTCGGTTTCTCAAACACTTTGGCGGTCTTCAACTTATACAGTACCTGCAGCGTGCCTGCGCTGGCGTCCCAGAACTTGATGCTTCCGTCCGAGTGCCTGCAAGTTATAACTTGAAGGTCCCGTTCAACAGAGTTACAACTTAAAAAATCCCTGAAAAGACAAAGCTAAAGCAATTGCGGAAGCAAACGTACCCCGTCATAATTATCTCGCTGTAACTACAAGAATGCGCAGACCACGAACCGCCACTGATAGGCCACTCTTTCTCAGAGAAGCCCGACCGCTTGGCGGCTCCTGCGCGGCCAACGGAATAGAAAGCCGGAATTAGATCCGCCGGACAGTCGGCCAGATAACTGCAGCAAGTAACCGGAGACTCATGAATGTCCATGGGATAAGGGTTCTCTAAGCACGGGAATCCCGACGTTTGAAGATCCATCACGACCAAGTCATTCTGCAGTAGTGCTATTATTGCGTACGGTTCCTGCAATTCTGCAACAGGAGCGAAACTTGCACATCCCATCCGCAGTTGAAAAAAATACCGACCGTTTGTATACGGAGATTCGCACAGGGTAATAAAATCGATGACGTTGTGTTCCATTTCTAAGACGGTGGTGGTTTTGCTATGTACAACGGTAATACTAGGAGTTCTGCAGGCTTGGTCGTAGGGCATGCCGCCAGAAAATATCACATAAGCTTCCCTAGAATCAAATCCGATTAGAAGCTCTCGCCGAAATACGAGCAGAAGGGATGCGAAACTCACCCGGATCTAGACGATTTCCACTCAACTTTCGTTATAGGTTTGCACTGTTCCAACTTTCCATCCTTATTGACTTTGGCTGCAAAAAGTGTAAATATTTTGCAACAAAAACAAAAAATGAATGACAACGTAGCTAAACAAGTTGCGAAACGGCAAACATCCCATTTCGATCAATAGTATCCCCATAAGAAGTTTCGAAGTAATTCGAATTCCGTACAACACTTTCTTTGTAAAGCAGACGCTTACCGTGAGGTTGGGAAACGTGAATTGGCTTGGTCGTTTGCTTGACGCTCCACGTCGTCAACGAGCCATCGGTATGCGAGCACATGAATTGTTTGCCCTCGTGATGCCAAGCGATGGAACGAAGAGGCTCCGTCGTTTGGCATCTCATATCCGCTGACTTACTTTTCAGATCCCACAGTACCACCTGGCCACTTTCGTAACCTATTAACAACTGAACATAAATATGTCTTACTTCGATGCTTATTCATAGATATTCTGAAAAAACATCAACACTTCTATCCGATTCTATCCAATATTACAAAGAAAAACTGGAAGGCATGACTTACTTTACTGGCATCCAGGGGATTATCGCTTAAATGTACAACAGGTCCCGGATGCGTTTTCCTCGAGCTGTAACGGACAGCAAATGAATTTATACACTCCCTGTAATCGCGGATGCCTTACACTTCTATCGCTTTGTTCCAATTAATGACGTATCCGCTCAGCACGAAACTCTCTATGTGAACCACGTGGATGTTTCCCTTTTCGGTTCCAACGTAAAGCCACTTGGATTGCAACGGTAGGTGCATACAAATAATCCTAAAGATGATGCGGAGCTAATGACTGCGTTACTTGTTGATCAAACTTACTTTTCCCGCTGGAACTTCAAACTCTGTACGACTTGAGGTACTTTCTGACGAAAATTCCACAGGTGGAGCATGTCGTCGGCTGTGGCCGAGATGAGGGCGCCTTCATTGACTAGAAACTGTAATTGCATGACGGCGGAGCTACTCGGAGGACCGTCCATGTCGTGCCGGATGTGCACGTCCACCCCCGGCTGTCCCAGTCTAAATGGGGCTCATCAAGGAAAATTGATGACATTCTCGTTAGTAATCAATCAAGATTGTTGGCGCGAGTACTTTTGAACCACGTGCATCAACACCACGTTGTCAACAATCAGATACTATCTAGTGATCAGTTTCACTTTTACTTGCGGCAGTCTGTGACGCGGGAGTAGAATAAAATAAAAATGCTGTGAGTGTCATATAAATCAATGAATGGCGCAACAAGAAGAAAAAAGAGCGGCACATTTATAAAGTGGGATTGCGCGCGATGTAAGTCCGGGATTTAGACACAGCCGCTATTACTCCGGAAACAATTTGTACGAAATATGAGCTGCTTTAACGGATTTGTTTTGGACGACGACTCCGTGTATCGAGAAACAGGGCGGTCTGGTTTAGAAGCTTTCCGCACGTGTTTGACCGGAAACAGTAAAACCAGGCTGAAGGAGAAGCTGTTAAATTGATCACGTTTTCTTTTCGCGCCCCAAATCTCCAAGAAATATTCACGTAAAATTTCTTGATTAAATTGTCTTTCTCCGAGCATTGCGAGAATTTTCTGAAGGGGAAAAACATCGACTTGTAAGGGGCGTACGTACAAAAGAAGCTCGAACCTCGTAAATCAATCTTCCGCCCTCGCAAGATTATATCAGGTCGTTTTAACCGACGGCGGCGCGCACTTGGCGGTGTAAAACGCGAGGTAGTAATCTGTCGCTTGCAGGGGATCATCTTTAAGGGTTTCACGTCAAACTAGATTGACGGATGCTTCGCTTTACAAATACGACGATCTTGTCTTAGAAAAAAAAATTCCATTGCATATGATAATAGGAATTGCGTTTAAAACTTGAAATTAGATTTTAATAAGAGAAGAAATATGAACCGTAGATTTAGTTCCTCCCAAACTGTTAGTTCCATTAAGCAACAAGTGCTCCTCAAAAGACTCGTCGATCAGCAGCGCTACTTTCAACCTTTCCCATGGGACCTCGATAATCCTAAGCTCTGTTTTGAACTTCGTCCGCCAAGCTATGTCTTCTCCCTTTCTTTTACTTGTTAGTGGTGTACAGCGTTGAATATGTGGCAGTTGGATAAACCAGCAAGTGGCATCTTGCGTTCAGTTATGATCTTTTCCAACATCCGCAAACCACACAACGCAGTATTTTTCAAAAAGACACATTAAAATATTTTTTAATAAACCCAAGTACTCTTTATAAAAAAAAACATTCCGCTTTATACGTTCAGTACACGAGCTCGTTCATCTCGTCGTAATTAAAGTTTTGTTTTAATATGCGACATAGTTTTGTGTTGGAAACCGTCTCCTCCAGACAAATAGAAATTTCATTACCCAAGTTAATTAAAAGAGGACGTTCCTCGAAATATAGTAAAAGAAAAGGAAAAAGAAACCTCAGTTTTTAATTGACTTGAAAACCTCCGTCGCCATCCATTCGACGTATTACGGCAATTTTTATTACGAGACTTCCCAACAAAACGACGACAAAAGTCCAGAAATACATAAATATCTCTGGAAGTCGGCGAAAGTTAGCGTCAGATAAGTTCGGATGGTCATAAGATGGACTTGGCAAGAGGAAATCTGCTCCTCTCGAACCCGCAAGGACATTCGAAAGCAATAAATCTCGCCCGCCGATTCTAATTTATTTTCAGACAATGATTGATTTATTGTCCTCTTTAAACATACAGGCCGCCGAGAAGCTGCGCTTTTTCACCACCGCACATTTTTCAAAAGCTCTCCAACGTCGATGGCTACTCGAATCAGATCCTCTCTTGTGACTCAATCCTTATCACCACCAAGTGTCATCACGTTCAGTTGAGTACCGAAATAGACAACGCCATAAAGAAAATCATTTGTCTAACACCAAAATCAACTTAAGACAAAAGTTCTTTTTTAAATAAACTACGAATAGACTAAAGCTCTGAATTAAACCAAACTCGCTTGCTCATCGACAGAGGGAAACACTACACGTGTAATACCTTTGTGCCCAGTACAAACAACGAGCCCTCAAATATGTATTTATTATACAACATAATGCATATTCATCGTGTCGGCGGTGTCGTGTCGCTTCGGGGTTTACTACCGCATGTATAATATTCAGGGACACCCCCGAGCGGCAGAAATTCGCAATTAATTCCACGAGTTCCACAACGGAACAAACTATGCTGGAGTTATATAATTTCCATCCGAATAAGTTTAAAACCCTCACCGAACAGGTAATTAACCAATAAGCCTTTTTAATTATATTATGATTGTCCTTATCTTACCGACTAATTCACAAGAAAGATGAACCGAGGTGATTTGTAGACAGCTAAAAAGGATACATCCTGAGAGATCCACACTTCGAACCAATGGCGAGCAGTTTCTGCACGGAATCGTAGGCCATGGCGGTTGGTTGAAATGGAAATCCATGGCGAAAAGTCTAGAAGAGAATAATTAAGAAATAAAGAAAAGAAAAGTTCATCGAGTTATGAACGAAAGTCAGGTGACAGAGCGACATAAGTTCATTGTTTTCACCTAATTGTACAAATGGTAATAAAGCAATTCATTATTTATCAAACAATGTATATTATATAATTCCCGCTACCACATAATACTGAATGTTATCGCGTTGATACGGCTTCTATATTTCAGTATAGGAACGCTACTCTCCTTATACAACTAATGGCCGATTTCTTCACCATATTTAACTTAAGGTTAATTTATCTAACAGTTGGAATGTGATGTACAGTTGGCCGTACACATAATATGTATCACATTCTAACTGACAGATAAATTTAACCTCAAGATAAGGCGATGAAGCAATCGGGCATAAGGAGTATTAATTTGATTTGACTTGATGAAGTTACAGTTTAGAAATCATTTGACGAGTTGGCGGCGGCATCTTAGCAACATCATGGGCACTTATTCTTAACAATCGTAAACTTCCAAGACCAGTCTATCCTTAGAAATGTGTGAGGAGTTTTACTTGAGGGTTTAGTCACAGTGCCTAGTGCCTAGACCGCTCATATTGTACATTATTCATACCCATGAGGAGTTCCTCCTTATACCCACATGAATATTTCTTCTCTTATGATTATCCGTAATGATTTATGAGTATTTCGTTTCGCCAAAAAATTAATCTGCCACCTCCTCTGGCGGGAGCAACCTTCATAAATATCCCAAATCCGCCGTGTTCGTTGAAAACATCCGAAAGAACTATAAATTCCAGGATAATTCGATTAAGCTTAATATATGCGATGGGGTGCGCACCTGAGCCGGCGAACAAATAATTATTAAAGCAAAGTTAATTAGCACGTTCTTTTTTGTCCAATGTTTCGCAGGTGATCATACACCGCAAGCTTTACGATAATGCGAAACACATACGCCTCATGGAAAATTATTTGCAATTATTGTCAAAAAAATTTTAAAAAATCAGAAATTACGTAGCGAATATACAATATTTCATGAATTCTTACATTACCATTATCACAGAGTGAAACTGTTTCATTATTAACGGCATGGAATTTACTTATACAGTGTGTCACCTTTCCTGAGAAAGTGAGAAGTCATTTTATATAGAACAACGTTATAGGTAAATAACTATCTATTTACAAAAAGGAAATATAATAAAATATTTTAATAAGAGGCAACAGATTGACGCTGAAAATATATACACGTAATTACCACTTTTCCAGTTGGTGCACATGTACACAAGGCCACAAGCCAGCGTGTAACATTTTCACTAAATAAAGTATTATTCGAACTTTGTTATCACTTGTCCATTATCTTTATTATCGATTGTACCATCGCAGTCGATCTACACAGAACGATTTCTAAAGATAGATGACACTCTGTGTGTACAGTTCAAGTCAAGTTTTTCTTAAGGTTAAAAAAGTCTAATATAGTACATCTGCGAAGAAAATCAAACGGAAATCAGCGCAGCATAAAATAGATAAAGCAAGAAGAAAGGAAATGAAATGTCTACTCGCGAGAGCATCTTTATTGTCATCGTAATGGACCGAAAAATGGCATCGACAAACTCGTGCGTATATACACTTGTTGACTAAAACCGTGCGACGCCAGAAGGCCGGATCGATGCGTCTTTTATATGACGTCGACGTCATTAACTCGTAAAGCAAAGGCTACATCCGATTATGGGGTCGAGATTACCACCGAAAGAAAAAAGAAAAGCGCAAGCGAATGGAAATTGGTATTTTTATAATTCGACTTCTGAAATCGATTTCTTACGTATGCAAACAACGTGCTTTGTGTATGGGACATGAACGAAGTGTATATACAAAGCACAAAGGAGAATCATTTGAGACCTGCTCGGGTTAATCCCCAGAGATGGTACTTGGAATACCTAGGAGCCTGTTAAGGATTAATTCCGAACCGCCCTTTTTATATGTAAGTTACGCTTTACTGGAACCTTGAGGTCATAGAATTCCTGCACGAGAAATGTAGTTCAAGGGCAAGAAAGAGCGATGGACGCGCAAGTCAAGGGCATCTAAGGTAGGAAGTGTTGACATTCTACTCTTTAAGTGACATAGCACTTTACGCACCCTACATCTAAGTCGCCCGTGTCAACTAAAATATTTCAAATTTGCTTTTTCTTCGAAATATCTTATTGTTAGTCAATTCGTCAATTCATATAGTAGGCAGTGGAAGAGGAAACACGATTTCTGCAGGTATCCTTATTACCTACATAAGTCCAGCAAAACAATAGCGTGTAACGTACGTCGGAGATTTGTTGACAAATTAATGATTAAAAGGTATGAAGTATAGGTACATGACATGGAATCGAATTTATGGTGTGTTTACCACAGTGACAAAACTATCGATTATGAAGCACCGGCTTTAACTCGTGTCGTCTGGTTGACTGTCACAAAAGATGATGGAGTATACACGTCAACCGATTGTTACCTTCTCTTGAGGACGGACTATAAACGAAATCTTTGGCCATATTCCAACTTATCTACCTAACATCCTTCCTGTTGAAATTTACATCGGCTTTCGATGATCTCTTCCACGAAGAATAAACCATCTATTACGTGTTATCTGCGTATTTTGAGAATGTGATCGTCCATGATTCGCTGATTTTCAGAGCCAGAAGAAATCAGTTTCCGACAAAAGAAAAATAATGACCCGCCGCGCCGCGCCGGTGAAATAAATCTTACACAAAGAAAAAAAACAATTAAATACGATGAAAATGACGAACAAAAAAACAAAATGCGGTTGACGACACGCGGCTGACCAGAAAGCAAAAGAAGAAATTACAAAAACAGTCAACGATATTTTATTTATTTATTTATTCAAACTGAAATCCTTTTACCGTTAGGTGTCGGATTATAACCAATTACAATGCAAAATAATGTACCTAATAAGACGTAATAAAACTTAACTTTGACTTTTCTTGATTATTTTATTCCATGCTTTTCTATCTCTTGTCAGGTTCTTTATTTCTCTCCACTGTACTTCCCTGGTTTCCGCTGCTTTCTGTTTCTGTTCACTCCATTTCATTCTTGGTCTACTTACTTTGTTCTTTCCATCTCCTTGCTTCATATACTCTTTTAGCTATCCTCGTGTCATCCATTCGGAGTTCCAAGTTGTCTTTCTTCTATCACTGTTTCACTTTCAGTTGTTGCGTTATACTTTCGTTTCTCACTCTGTCCATTTTTGTGATTCCTTTAATTTTCCTTAGAAATCTCATCTCCATTGCCGTGATTTTACTCTAATTTTTTCTGTTGATCGTCCAAGATTCGCTGTCATAGATTAAAGGTCTTACCACTTTTTTATATACTTCCGATTTTATTTGATCCGGGATTTCTCTTTTCATAAGGAACGTGTTTTTTACTGTATTGTATATTTTTCCCACCTTTCCTATTCTTTCCATTACTTCTCTGTCTATTTCCCCTTTGTTTTCTATTGTTGTACCCAAATATTTAAAATTTGTTCCATGTTCTAGTTTTTGCCCTTCTATATTGATATTGTGGTGTGAGTCCTTCCTTGAAATAATCATAGTTTTTGTCTTTTCTATGTTTATTTCCATATTTATTTTCCTGAGCTCGTATTAGTAAATATTAACATTTTTTTTTGTAATTTTTCCGCTGATTCTGCTATTAACGATATTTGAAAAAATAATTCGACAAAAGAAAAGCGAACAAATGAACATAAAACCATTAAGCATAAAAAGATCCAAAATCAAAAGAAATCTAAATGATTAGATGAACTTTAAAATTTTTAAAAATTAAACATTAAACTTTTTCGTTGTTCGTTCATGTTGTTGATTGTTTCAATACTCTTTTGTCTCTTCGTTCGGATTTTCTCGGACCTTTCTTTGCTCATTGTTGTTCCAATATTGCTTTAAGAACATTGTTTCAAAGTCCTCGAATGTTGCCAGTTCGTCGAAAATCATGTTAAACCATGTTTCCGCGTCGTCTTTGAGACAATTCCTGGTTATTAATATTTTTCTCCGATCCTCTCTTATGTCATTGATGCATTCTTTTATGTTTTGCAAAAATGCAACTCGAGTCACTCATCTCCACAAAATTTT
The DNA here is from genome assembly GCA_033060865.1 of Dorcus hopei. Taxonomy (NCBI): domain Eukaryota; kingdom Metazoa; phylum Arthropoda; class Insecta; order Coleoptera; family Lucanidae; genus Dorcus; species Dorcus hopei. Next base: position 12,426,081 of record CM065425.1, read on the forward strand.
GGAAGAGATTCCTTGTTATAAAAATTACCAGGATGCTCTACTGGAACATACTATCCTTTATTTTCTTTTCATAATTTGTTTTTTAATTTTCTATCTCCTCCAATTGTTCTTGTGTACATTCTTGCACATATCTTTTTATATCTTATCTGTCCTGTAGTCTTTCTTCTATTATATAGTCTATTTTTTATCTAATTTATTGTCAATAGCTGATAATCTTTCATCAACTTTTATTATCGTTTCCATTGTCTTATTTTTGTTGCTATATCCATCATTTTTTCGTTGATGTTCTTTTTCATATCAACTCTTTGCATTAATTCTTTGTCGTTCAAATAAATTTAAAGTTTCAGTTTTATTTTGATCTATTTTATGGTGTAATATTTCTATTTGACCTTTTGTCTTTTCATATTGATTTTTTATTTCTTTTATACTTTCTTTAATTTTTATATTATCTGCTTTCGTTTCTCTTCTATTTTCTTCCAATTTTTTCTCCATTTTATTATTCACCTTGTAACGCGCCCGTTTTAAAAAAAACCTTGTTTGTTTACTTTTACTTACAAGTAAATACCTAATAAAACTGCCCAAACAAACACAACTTAAATTTATTGCCAAAATAAATAACTGGCCCGGCCGTATACCCGGAGGAATTCCGAAAGGTCACACAGCTGGTTAGTACTACTGTCTGTTATACGAATCCTCTGCCTGCTACCTGACTACTGGCGCCCTAAAGGTTATGCTACTGACCTAGATTCTGTTTACAGTTGAATGACCCTTCGGAATGAAACGAATGATAATATTTAATTACGGCTCGTGATCGCTATTAATCTAGATCTGCGTCGTGATAACCCGTTCTTCTTGGTGGATCGGTAACTAAATCGTAAGAACAAAGGAGTTAATGACGTTAAATAAAAAACGAAATTAGGTTTAATTAATTATTTATTGAAAAAAAAAGGTAAAAACTCCTTGTACCAGCTACTGCGGGGCCTGGTATAATGAGCGTAAAGACCTTGCGTTGAAATCAAATACAAAGAAACAAAAATTATGATTCTCAGAAAGTACAGTATAACCCGCTTAATAGATTTCACTTTCGGATATCGGCGCGATCTACTTTCTTTCGATTCACACCGTTGGTGGTTTAACGTCTACACAGATATTTGTTGGAGAGCTCTGTTCCTTAATTAGATTAACAATTAATTGAATTTCAATTTAGCTCGAGCCTTGGTACTAGTGTTCGTCACTTCAGATCTTACTTTAAGACTTGTTCTGTTTAATAAACCAACGCACAGTGTGACACAGTGGTCCTACAGTGTACTTAATTAATGGAGTTAATTAATGAATTAATCAGATGTTTTGAGGAAGTATGTGATACAAAATGCCGCCCTCGGCGATCAATTTGCAGGACAATCGATAGCACCAGTTTTTCAGGGACTCCTTTTGGAGGTGGTGAAATAACCCTAACACTGGCTAAACTAATTAATTAAGTTCGTTGGGTAGGGGACTTCCCAGCTACTTCCAATCGCCTTGAGAGAGTGGCTCTTGGCTCCTTTTTTCAAATCTCTCTCTTCGTTGTTTTTTCGTCGGCTAAACCCATCTAACTAAATTATTGCGCAAGAACCCAGATTGACTGTTTTTCGACACTACACTATGGGTGTTTATGGCCATTTCACTCTCTCGGCAAATCACTTCTAATTAACCTGCAAATCTTTCGGTAAAGACCACAATTCGGTACACACACATACAGGGTGAGAGAGAAACTTTGTTAAGAAAATGGCTATGAATATGTAGTTCAAATTGTTCGGCCTCGTAATTTCACAAAATTTGTAACGACAATTAATTGGCCTTGATTTCTGTTTATATCGTGCTGGCGCACTTGGTTTCAGCGGCAGATATAATTGCCTCACACCAGTGATGGAGATTGGCGACTTCCCTGTACAAATCGAAAACAACCGTTAGCGTGTTTCCAACTTGCCGGAGAAAATCCCCAAGGGTAGAATTATTTCTAAGAGTACACTGTATGGAATTCCCAGGTAGATGAGGGGAATGGTTAATTGCTGCTGGTTGTTTAAATCACAGAACTGGCCTAATAATTAAAGAAACAATGACCAACAAATTTTTCTAAGGTGAATGTCACTAGTGAGTTTTAATACTCGCTTCAATATAAATAAAAATAGTTTGATTAAAGTTATCTAAATGCTATGGTAATATGAACTTTACTGACTCTTTAGTCACTAATTAATGCAAATCAAATTATCCCTACGCAATTGTTACCACCAAAGGTGCGATGAAGAAATACAAATAAATGTCAATTACCTAAACACGTGTAATCCGTGTGACACCCGCGCACTTCTCACTCAGATTTAAACACTCGCGTCGCGACGCTCACGTGTTTGGTTTTTTTTTAATTGCCCTTTCTTAACACACTGTATTTTAACCGTACCGAAATAAATGATTTATCTAGAAAAATGAGTAAATGACTGCAAGCGCTACAAAAAAAACCCTAAGTCAGAATTTAAAATATTCGACTGCTCGTTCGCGAGATTGGAACGTTTCTCCCCGTTTTTCGCGTCCGTCCTTTCCTAGTAATAAAAATTAAAAAAAAAAAAAACCCGGACTTATTAAGATCAATTTTTGAAATTACTTCGACCAATGACCATCGCTGCTTCGAATTTCAAACTACACCTATTCCAAATGCCCAGAATGTATCAAAAGACACCCCATTAGCTTATCATGAACACTCACTGTCGTCTTTCGCAAATGAAGCACTCCTAACTTTAACTTTACAAGTGTACAAGCTGACATTTTTTGAGAAGTATCTGGTGCCTGCTTGAAAGAAACCAGACTAAAGCGAATGCTTCACTCGCAATGTAATTTGATATCTTTACCCAAATTGAACATCTATCGGCAATTTTAACGCGACAAAATGTATACAAAAGCTAAGCAAAACAATCTAAAACATCAAGTAAATTTGTTTTATGATGTCTGTGCAGCTATAGTGCATTTGAATGGCGCCTGCGATTATTGAATTTTTGCAGAGCTCCCTGGGTTGTAAACCAGCCCCTTGAGACAGGACAGGGCGTCGGGCTTAATTACCCCAGCGTGCAGTTTTCGAACACGTGTTCGTTATTTGAAATGAAACATGCAGCAATCGATTTTGTTTTGAAAACAAATTCCGCGTACACTTCAACCTCTTCTAATTTATTTTCCGTCTTCGTATTATTTTCTTTCGCTTCAGTTCTAACTTCTTCCAATTTTGTGTTATTTCTCTTTATCTCTTGCATCAACATTGCAAACATAAATCTTACATCTTGCCCCTTTTGTGTCATTTCTGTGGACTCTGTTTGTGTCGGGTCTGCTACATCATCTTCCTCTATTATTCTTTCTCTTTCTTCTTCATGAGTAACATCTATAATGTCCTCATCTTCTGTTACTTCTGCTATTTCCTCTTTTTCTTCTGATTTCTCTATTGCTCTCCTCTCAGCAACATCGCTGTCTCTTCTTTGTCGTTTTTTTTTTCTTTTAGTCTTGGGTCCATTTTATTGTTTTTATTTTCTGGCTTTTCTTAAATTAATTATGCCTCTCTGCCACACTTGTTCGTGTGCAATAAATAATTTAAATAAATGCTTCACACGTTGTTGAGCATCAAATTAATAAATAATATTAATTTGAACAATAGCCTCCGACGTTGGACATCAATTAATAAATTTCTTTACATATTGGGCCTGGTTTTGCCACACGTCGTTGGGTCAAATATAAATGAATGCATCACACGTTGGGCACTAATTAATAATGCTGTTATTGGGTCTCGTTTTGTCGTTTTGCCACACGGCGCCATTTAATTATTTCAAAACAAAATAAAGATTTAAATAAAAAGAGTAAGGCTCGTATTCATAAACAAAACTTAGGCTATGAGCTCGATAATAATTGGCTAGTAATTCATGATCTGTACGCATTTCAACGTGTTGCGGACGCACAACCTATATGGGTTTAAGTACAGTTTATCAATTACTTTCCATAAAAGAAATCTTTGCAATACATAAATAGATATTCGCAATGTTTTAGTGAACGCATAGCATAAGTTTAGTTTATGAATACGGACCAAAGACTAAAGTTAAATAAGTCAACGATTATTTTTAAAACATGGGGTATATGTATTGATATATGTCTGAATATATCTCTTCCACGAAGGATAAACCATCTATTACGTGTTATCTGCGTATTTTGAGAATGTGACCGTTCATGATTCACTGATTTTCACAGCCAGAAGAAATCAGTTTCCGGACATAGCCGCGTGTGTCTTATGATAGCTAGTGATACACTATCAGTACGGCACACGCTGAGCTCCGTCAAGAAACCACGTACACCGTTGCATCAATAAAGAATTGGTATATGAATTATGATTTTCATTGTACAGGAAGTTATTTTCCTTACAGTTAAAATGCGCAAGAGCAAATAACAGTTTTACGATAAATATCGGAGCAAATACCGTCACATTAAATTCTGATTTTTAAATGATGGTTTGTGATTAAATACTACACAAAAAAAGTGATCATTCCTGCATCTAAACCATTTTAAGATTACTGCATATTTTACTGTTTAATGTCATTCATTTGAAGCCGATTATAACGATGGTTTCGGATCGATGTGTTAAGTTAACGTAAAAGCCGAGTTATTAATAATAAATGTGTTCAACCGAAACTCATTTGTCAGGGACCACATGGAACAACTTTTTCCGGAATTACGAAAGCTAAAGGTCTGCGAACATAATCCGGCTGGTATAATGTTCCGAAATTTTTAATCGCAAGCCTAACCCTGTGCGTCAGCAATAATAGATTTAATTAAATTTCGCAACACGTAATTGGCTTCGGAGCGCTGAAACTCGAATTACTCAAAGTTGATGAGAGCTCTAACTGAATGTGACCGAATGTATAACAGCAACAAATTTAAACAGACCTTTTCGAAATGAAACTCCATTATTAACAGCTGTCGATATTTAATATCGACGCTGCGGAATTATTATGCTCCGGATTTTTTTTTCTTTACAAAATGCTCTATTAACGAAACAATCCAAATAACATTTGTTGTTAAGATTACAATAACCACATGATATAAGCAGAGTGACGATAACTGACGCACTAGTTAGAAGTCGGCGATGAAACAAAAGGAAAAGGAAGACCCAGGACGTTGTTGAAAATAAGTAAAAGGTTATACCATGACAAGATGAATTCTTGTACTTAGAGTTAGAACAGATACACTCGGTGATTACTGATTAGATTATACTCCTACTATATAGTTTGGGATGGGTTGTAAAAGGTGAAATTTCGAAGGAAATTAAAGACAAAACGTGCAATTAAAAAGATTGTTGCTATGATGAACGGAACAACAGACGGATAATTTCACCACGCTTGTATAGAGTGCACGGTAATTAACCTTTCGCTTAAAGTGCCCAGGCTAGATAAAACGAGCACGGTAGGTCAAACAAGTAATGGAATTAGCATAAAGATCACCCCTTCAATTGTATCATACAGCCAGGAATTTGTGGTGGTGACGGAACATAAAAATGTCTCGCGGATAAAATTTACGCACCATGTAGGTATAACTTATTTAATATTGGACGTTCGGCCGTCTCCCGTAACCGTGCGGATAAACTAGAAAATATGTACATCAAATTCACAAGGGAGCACCCGAAGCAAGAACAAATGAACGCCGTGGCTTTCGGCAATAAATCATTAGAAAACTGTTTCCAGGTTTTTAAAAATATGATTTATACGCAAGCTATATTAAAGTGGCTTCACATCGCGCGCAATCGGAATTAGAAAAGAATACACCTTCCAAAAATTTTAGACGATAGTACCACTGCGAACTATGAGGTCGATAGATCTTACAATAGTTAATTAAACGATGTGTTTCTTGCTTTACCTTCAAAAGAATAACTTCCGGGTATTTCGAGTTCCTTCTGTATTCACCACCCTCGTGAAAAACGCTCACGCATAATACGTAAGTATTTTAAAACGCGAGCGCCTCTTATCAGCCGTGCCGCAATTTACCCTGCGTACTTTTGAAGAGAAAAATAAACCGAAACCCGTAAATTTCTAAAACACCCCCGGCAGCACACGTTTTCGTCGCGCCATAATCATATAATTCTGTGAGAATTCGTGGGGTAAGCGCGAAACACATTCGCTAATGCCGGGGGGTCGTTGTAAAATTTTATTTTGCGCTGACGAAACGACATACATAACAAAGAATAATAAAAGTTGTGCGAGACTTGGTAATAACATGCGTTGAAAAACTCACACGTTTGGAGTTGGAGTTGATGGTCGGTGCTCTGGTAATAACCAGTGGCAACTGACATTTTAAAGTTAAATTAATTCTGTTGCGGAGCTAATTCTCTCTCCTGTTTAAGTTATTGTTTGTTTACTAAAAACTGCGACTTTTAGGTAAAATCGTTGCTCTCTGCTCGACATAAAATGGTCTTCTCTGTAGACACAATTTTTTCGTAATTGAAAGTTACTATCGCAACGGAACAAAGAGGTTAATGTATTGTAGAAACATTAGCGAGGTTTCGTGAGAATGGTACCTTCGTAATCGAAATTGGTAGACAACCAATCTCTCACTGCAACAAGTAAATCTCTCTCTAGGTACTCACATCATACAATTTTAAGGAAAGATGCCCACTTATACCCCCATCGTTTAACAGAAGTTAACCTCAATTTACTTCGCTTATTTCGTTATTTTTGTTTCTACGTAAGTAATAAGTTTCTTTGCTATCTCAAGTCTTTGCCAACTCCAAACGTGGCAGTTTTTGAACGCACTTTAAGTTCACAGAACCGCGTAGAATAAATTCGTCGAGGCGGGGCCGGCCTTCCAAATGCCGGGGCCCGGGTGCAGTAAGGATTGTGGGGCCCTTCTTTTAAGGACACTGTGATGGTGTAAGAAACCGGAATTCTGTACGAAAATTTAGAAAATTAGAAAATAAATTTTGCAATCATGAAATTGAAACGTATGAGTCTGAATTAGAACAAAGCGATCAAGTTAAAACAAAACTTGTAATTTTGCGCAATGAGTTGAAACTCTAACAATCAGTCCCTATGGTTAGAGTAGACCAACAATTCGAAGAATATACTACGAGCTGCGAACCTTGAGAAACATGATGTGAGTGTACTAAGAAAAAAAAACAAACGGAATAGAGAAATGGGACGCCCTTTACCGCTAAATACATTTTCATTCGGAAGCTATGCGCGAGATGGAAATATTTCGAATTTAACTGTTACTAGTGATGTCATTTTACCCCTCTTAGAGACGCCAGCTAGATTACATAAACAATGTAATCTGTGTTTAAATATCATTACGATTTCTCTGGTTTCTTGATAAATAAATAAATTTTCTCTTTAGTTTTATTTATATACGGTAGGAAAGATTAAATTTTTTCTGCGAGCGTTTTTTTTTGTTTGGTAAGTCGTAAACTAAATCTCGAAATTAAAATTGTCCCAAATTTTGTATTATTGAATGAATGAATTCAGCTTCAACGATCGAAAGCCGAAGCCTAGAGAAACATCAGAAAGTAACAAACGCTTTAAATGTATAGAAAACCGTTTCTTCTCTCGTCGAATTACTTTTTGATTTTATTGTGTATATTTTTATTATTGTACTTTAATATTTGAATCTCTTTCTCACTCTCGCCTTATAGTATCTAGAGGAGAAAAGTGTCTCGAGAAGTCCTTATGAAATTAATTACATTGAACGTTTAGGTTTCTTTAATCTGCTTTCTTTGATTGTTTATTTTCAATTCCATCCGTCAGTACAATGATATGGAGTACTGGGGCCCCTGAGTAGTCCGGGCCCCGGGTGCTTTGCACCCCCCTTGTGGCCGGCCCTGCGTCGAGGCGACTTTGTGGCATTTGTGTCATGAAGTTAGAACAAATGTATGATACGAATAAAGTCACAACAAAAGTTACATATCAAAATTTATACAAATTAAACGGTTGATTAAAATTATCGTAGCTTTTAATCGAAGAGGTTAGAACCGTAAGGATCTAAGTGCAAATTTTTCGTGAACTGACGTAAGTAGTAATTAATATTAATTAATTTGATGGCGTAATGAAACAATTTGTTACGTTCAAATTCCATGCTCTAATATATTTTTTTTTTAGCAAGTTTTGAAATTAAAAACAGTTACATTTGAATTTTAAAATGCTTGTTATTCTAATTTCAATTTAAAGTCGTTAGTTCGATCAAGGCTATTGTATCGCATCGTTTTTCTGGGGTTGTTTGTCTCGTTTTTCCAACGTGTCCTGGTCCGGGCCGAAGTTAATTCGGCGAGATTTTATTCACTTTAAAACGTGTTTCCGTCTGAAATTGTTGATAGCAGAATCTTCAAATTGCTGGTTTTGATTTTATTTTCGATTCTATGGTATTTGGGTGAACTTGGATGAGTTTTTTTTGGTGACCATTTAATCGATACAAGTTGTGGATTTTAAGCCAGATAATTTATCGAAGCACGTAATTTCCGAGCACGTGTAACTTCTTCGGAAGGATCGTGAAGTTTTGCTTCATCAAATATTTCCGGCGAAGAGAACCAGACAAACAGGTATATCATAATTTAATTTTTTTTCAATTTAACTTCAAATTGTAAATTTTCCTTTTTTTTATAATACCGTTACTTATTGCTGCGGGGTTTTCTAGGTTCTTTTTTTCTTGAGTTTGAAGTTCATCTTCCTTTTGTTGTTGCTGTTTGCAAATTATGGTATTTGCTATTTGGCCCGAATTTTTCTTGGAAATCGATATACATTGAGGACGTCAGGATTGACCACGGAATTCGGGAGGAAACGGTCTGTAGCAGATAAGTTTTTCTATTGACTCTAATTTGTTTTGAAACCTGAAGCAATTAATACTGTGTTGTTAAACCAATCAACAAGTGCCATCAATTATTTTTTTTTTGTAACTTCTTAATTTGTTTGTTTTTTTTGTTTACTAAGAAAAGAAATATTGCCGCTGTGTCTATGAATAACTTCTATTTTTCTTTGTCTTACTTTATTATTATCTGAAAAGTATTCTAATAGTCATATTAAATGATCTAAGAATTGCGATACATGTAAGCCGCCCAGATCTGAACGGTACCGAAAATTTATTCTGGAAATATCTTAACGTGTTATAAATTGTTTTCAAAGAACTGTAGTGATTAGAAAATTTGCCTAATGCAGCGAACATTTTTAATTGTTCTAATTGTTTCTATATTTACATTATTATTAAATTATACAAACATTCAAATATTGGCGTTGATAGTTTTTTTTGTTGTTTGTCTCTAAACTCTGAGGAAGAACAAAAGATCCCCACTCCCTTCTCCACTTAGTGGCCGGAGCAGTGTAATGTTCTGTTGTAAACTTTGGAAATTACACTATAATTTTTTTATTAACGAGTAAGTCTGTGTTCTTCGAAATTTACCGTAATAAATTGCACCATGTAGTCAACATATAGTGCCATTTATAAACTGTCAAATATACGTAGCTCTATATTGTAACATGGAAGTTAGAACATCGCCAATGCTTGGCAAAAATCTAAGAAAAATAGAGCTAATATAAACAAATTACATAAGGTGGTTTAACTCTGAAAGGATTCGCTAGCATGAGTCACCGAACATTCCAGTTAAATGATGAATCATCACCCACAGTTGCATAAGCTCTCCTGTTCGAGCTTTCTAAACTGAACCCTATAAAAACTAATACTATAATACTAAACTGTACCCTACAAACACTTGGTAATTTCATTTGTAAGAAGAGGAAAGTTTTCTCCTGTTGTAACTTAGTGTAGTGTAAACCATGTAAGTTCTAGTCTTTTACTTTTAATAAATGTCTTATTTAAGCTGGCTACGTCCCTTATTTTTGTTATTTAAATTATATCGTAACTATAAGAATAATTTACATCAATGTTTTAGCTCCAAAAGGGTATGAGTGTTAGTTGAACCATTATGGCCCAGTATTTCATTCGGAGTTTAGCTTTAAGCTTCGTTTTATTCCCATAGTAATAACTGTAAGGAAAATTGTTTCCGTAGAAATAAAACGAAGCTTAAAGTTAAACTCTGAATACTAGGTACACTTAGATCTTTATGGTTTCGATCCTTTCAATTATTGTAAACCGTTCTGATTGTGACGAGATATACAAACAGGACAAAATAATTCATATCGGCTTGTAACAACGTGATCGTATCTTTATAATGACTATCGGATCGCTTTTAAAATCTCCCCCCCGAAGAAGGATGATGCATTAAAAACAATCGCGCAAAAAAAACAAGGCGTTAATAATTAGCACAGCGCCATTGCGGTCACGCAACTACCCCTACAGCGCGTTTAATTCCATTTATTAGCCGAGCCCAAATTAAACTATACACATGTTTCGCCCGAAATAACCCCGGAATGAATGATTCAGAGAGGTGCTCCGGAACGGCGAAATTTTCAGCGCCTTAATAATTGAACGGGGCTCTCGGTGAGGTTCGAGGAATAAGTAATAAGGCCAAAGAGGGCGGCCGTGAAATTTTAAATACTCGCGACCGTCTCGTTTGCGGCGCTTTGATCGCGTTGTTATCCTTTGTTCACCAACTTTCGGCGGCTCGTGAAATCCAGATGTAAAGTGATTGTGGCTCGACTTGTTTGGATTTTTATCGAAGGATCGCACAGGCTTGCGTTCAACGAAAATTAATTCCAAATTAAGCTATTACGTAAATTGAAATGGGGACTCATTTCACAAACTACAATGCACTAACTACACGAACTGTATTATAGGGTGCGCCGTTTATGAAACAAAGTTATTTATTTGTATGTATGGAAGATACAAAAACATGGTTTTATATATTGTATTAGGAGATCATGAAATATGACTACAAATAGCTCGTAATATAAAGAAAAGTTGTAGTGTCTCGAGTTCCCACGTTACGCCGTTAAACGCGGCACCCTGTATATTATATTCCAATATGTACGATCGATTTCGGTTATATTTTTAATATTTTTAAGAGTGATGGGTACTCGTTGATGTGAAACCGGAGAGCAAAGTTTATTTCTTAAGTGCCGAACGAAAATTCAGTTCTTCGCATCAAAGCAGCGCGATCTGCTGAAACCTAATAATAAGCGTAAGACGTGGGGAAATAAAACGCAGAGCTTTTATCATCGTCGTGTTTACAGAAAAAGAAATAAAAGGACGTGAATAAGCGTCGCTTTAACGTCCGGAGAGATTCGCCTATAAATTCATTTACATTGTTTCGGATTACGCGGAACAAAAGGAAGTTCTTTTCGGTTTTGATATGGCGCGAGTTTCACTTCATTAGCCCAGATAATTTTTTTTATTTCTGTGGGAATAAACCAAAGATAGAATTAACCAGTGATCAAAGTACCTTAGGATGGTAGTTTAACCCCCTGCGTGGGCTGTTGCTGTTTCATTGTGTCATTTTTTACGAAGGCGGCAAATAATTACGGAGGATTTCGCCCTTTGGCCGTAAAAAGAGAAGTTTTATGTTGGGCCCTCTGCGTTTTAGTGACGACATAAATCCTCCCAGCGCACACATGCTGCCCGCGTTCGGCAACGTTCTTTGTCCTCCTTTCGCATAAATACCCACCCGTACATCTCCTTCGAATCTACACACATCCTTTACGTAAATCCTACCCCAAAATGTTACACTATTGATGAGCCTTGAGAGGCCATCGCTTGCACGAAAACAGGATGTGAAGGGTAGAGCCTTAAAAATCCTTAATAACAACGGAAAATACGACTTTATTTTGAAAATTATTTGAATAACTTCGGCAATTAGCCACAATAACTGAGATTGTAGATACTTCATCTAAATTGACCAATTTGCTTGGATAAAATCGAGAAATTCCAGGCACGTGCTTCTCTATGTCTCAGATTTGTCTGCAAACAAGAACCCGGTTTATTGGATTTTTCTTGTGCAACTTTAATGCTCGTAATTCAATTTGCCAGGACTGAAGGTCACAGGGAAACATGGTCAATTCCACTGTGACTGACCAACGACGATGAGCTTTCAGCAAAAAAAAAAGGACGCACATGTAACGAGTTTGCTTCGGAACTTCCGACTTTGATCCTTTCTATTATTTAAAACAGCCAAGTGAACTTTAGGTCTTTGTAATTTATCGAAACGTCGCGTCGTATACCACCGGTATTATTGAGGTTTGTTGGGGGCCAATTACAAAGATTACTATTAGCCAATGCGAAAATACGTTTCTACTAACAATATACGTAAATGAAATCCTGATTGCAATAATGTTAGTAAAAGGAGTACTAACTCGATGTTACGAGAACAATAGGCGAAGGCCGCTTTCGCCCGCGCGCTTTAAAAAGAGGAAAAAACGCAGACCATCAACAAAAAAGCAAATGTAGGCCGAAGCTTTTCATACCGGCAACAAACGAACCAGAGCAAATATTTAGCTTTGAAAAAGCTGAGACACAGTTGAAGTTGCGGTCCCGGTCGATACAAACGCGCCTGCTCCTTCCTTGCGCTTTCGAGCGGGATTAGCATCGGTTACGTCGTTGGTGCTGCAGTCCAGGATGGTTATTGTTAATAAGTTTTGTAACATCAAAGTATATCAAGTATTCCACATGTCGTTCCAATCACCAGAACCAGCGTTTTCCTTTTTAACAAGAACTTACACATTAACGCAAGCGCAAACGGACGGACGCATGCATAAAACATATTTAAACATTTCAGTAAATTTCCAGTTAACGCTTTCATCCCATCCGGTGGTTAATTGAAACTGCACCGGACACCGGCGTTTATTCATTACACGGCCGGATTTAATTCCAACGTGCAAAGTTTCAATCAACAGAAACGATGGTACGGTAGACATATTTCGAGATAATTCCGTTGATGTTGTTATTAATGAACCATTTTCAGTTGCGGCTTATACCCGCGCCGCGCCGGGTACATGTTTACGCTAAACCATGGGGGTCAAACCCAGATGAACGATATGTAGTCTTAGTAAAGCCCGCCAATTCTAAAAGATGACGCTGTAGCAACCGCGATAAATTGAAAAATAGGTTATATTTTAACAAATTTACAGATATCTACTTTATGAATTGAGAGAAATAATTTCGAAAACCCGAGCTGATTGACAGCGACGTAAAAGTACTTAAGAATAGGCTTAAGAAACAACGTTGTGTATTTATTTGCAGTTTAAGGTCATTTCTGTGTTTTGTGGGAGACCTTAGAAGAAGTTACTGTGAATAAATTTTATTTTTGTAAGAATCATTTGAAAAGCGAAAAATTTTGTGCGTAGTTATAAGCATTAAAAATACAGACTTGTATTTGTGTGTAATAGAAGGTTGTACCAAGTTCATACAGGTAAGAGTGGAATATTTCGAAAGAATACTAAGTTATATCGTGAGTTTTTTATCTCTCTGAACATACATATTGTAAATATTCCTATGTTGAGTTTAAAAGAAAACATGTCAATACATTACAGGATATTTTTTTTAAACTGAACATAGTAATATTTACATGTTCAAAGTAAAAAAAAAAACTCATGGCATATGTATTTGAAGTTTAAACTTTTTAACATAGTTTGTAATAATTGTTTTCGGACAATTTTTAATTAATTTGAAATATGTAGGTATTACCTATGTTGTTGTGCTGCATGTACAGTCTATGCAAGTTATTTGGAGTATTTTAAAAGTTTTCCATAAAGTAATTATTACAAATTTGTTTAAATACTAGAAATTAGTTTGTTAGGAACTTTTTAGAAAGATGAGCCGAAGAAAGTGTGCAGTTGTGAATTTTGGTGACGCAATATTACCTATGCATGGTTTCCCAAAACCAAAAAAATATGAAACGTTTCCAAATGTGGTTAAGGGCTACAGGTGACATTGAATTACAGGAAAAGGGTCCTGAAGAAGTGTATATAACAAACAGAATTTGCCACAAACATTTTGAAAATAAATTCTATGGACCGAATAATAAGTTATCGATGGATGCTTACCCAACTTTGAATCTACCTGGTAAGTGATTATAAATTCTAAGGCATGATAAGCAGATTCTACGTATGACATATTAGGTCTGTTCCAACCACGCTTTGTGACCGTTCAAGAAACCGTCACAAGTATGCACTCATCAAAGTTTTACATTCGACAAAGTTGTCAACATCGATCATTATTTCGGTGGGCAACTGATTATGACGGTTTCTTGAACGGTCAGAAAGCGTGGTTGGAACAGAGCTTATATTAATAAATTAATAATACCTACAGAACCCATAAATATTTTAGCAATATACCTGCACCAGTTGAAAGTGTTTAGGAAAATATTGATTTACCAACTAACATATCTGATGCAATCATGATTATTGACTTACTTCTTGAAATACCGCCGTATATTCATTTTTGGACAGCTGAAAATACTTCACCAAGAAAACGAATTACGCCTTTTAAACTATCAAGAAACGAATTAAGTAAAGATTGTTAGTAGTTCATGTATTATAAATAATTTATAGTGTTGTGTTTTAGGAATGCTACAAAATGAAATGCTGCCTATGGAGGCTAACGATATGCCATCTATATCACAAGGTGAGTTATATATTCTCAGATAATGATGTAATCATGCTTTATCATATCAGTTTGATTATACATAGTTTGTCTGCATATTCTGAAATTATTCTTATATTAGTTCCCAAGTCATTGTGTTATTCCCTAAAAAAATTCCAAAGCTGAAACTAGTTAGGTATTAGATCACAACACTTTCCTTCAGAACTGAAAAAAAACTATAATCAAAGAAATCAGCAAAAGTTTCCATTGCAATGTTGAAAAAGATGTGTTATTTACAGGAATTCCTAGTACCACAACAGGACATTCTTATATTCAGTGGCAACCACCTCAATTAGCTTTGATGACTGCCACTTCTTCATTAAGATTTAAGATGTAAGTGTTCAGTTCAGTTATGTTATGTATTACTTGTATACAAAATCAATGGATTTTATAGGTGAAACTTCAACATCCAAAGCGTAACATTTTCGAGTTAAATGAAATAAAGAAATTTATTTGGATCCCTATGTCCACAAATGTTCAGTACTTAAAAGTTGAAAGGAAATATGTCAGGCCGGCGCTACCGGCAGTGCAATCGCACAGGGCGGCAAACTTTTTAAATAGCAGCAAATTGGGAAATTTTGGCAAACCTATTTGTATCACCGACAAACTCAATATTGCTCTAATGTAAGGTTTACCTGTGGTTGAATTACCAATTTAAACAATTTATATGCTTCCTTTATATTTTAGTTTACTTGTCTTTTGTCTATTTATTATTTCCATAACGGACGAGTTGTAAATACACTGAGAAAAAGAATCTTCACATGAAAATAATATTTTATCCCGAAGGAAACATATCTTTGGTACTATTGGAAAAACAGTTTCTTTAAATTAAAAGCATATTCATTAACTACGAAGAATTATTTTTCTCAGTGTGTATGATATCTAAGCAATACTTTTAGTATTATTATGTGAAATATTTTACTTTAAGTGGTGTACATTGAATTGCAAAATATAATAAATCCTCTCCTTGAATATCCAATTCTTGCAATATAAGCACAGTTTGAGCCTGTCATACATAGATAGTTAGTATATAATTAAATTAGTTAGCTTTTGGTTATAATCAAATGTAGCTATTCATTTCACACTTAAAGGTAGTTGAAATATAGCTATTTTTGATTTTAACTAGCTGGCTAATAGCGAATAAAATGGCTACATGCTACTACGCTTTTATTTAAAATTCCCGCGATTTTTTAGTTTTAGTACCCGCCAAAATTAAGAGATGGCGCAAGCTATTTTAGCAACAGTTACTAGTATAGGGATTTGCGTTCTCTTTATGTTGTGTTCTGTGCGCTAAACTGAACGTTTTCAATTCTGTAACCAAGCAACTAGATACATACAGATTTGTGTACCTATTTGTTCACTGATTCAGTCCCAGCGCGCAGCGGTTGCAAAAGCGACGAGACTTTTTAAGTGAAGCAAAAAAAGAAGAGAGTGAGTCTCCAGAGAAGACTTGGATCCTCGTTTCTCTGACTTGATTTCTCTGAACTTTGCCAAAATTCCGCACACGTATAGTTTGTCCAGTATGAATGTTGATGCCACTATGCGCCAAGTACCAAGTAAGATCATTGGCCACCGCATAAGAAGCAGAAGTAATATTAAGTGGCATTGATATTGGTGGTTACGTTTATTAGTTACTTTTATATTAACTAATCTAACGCTGGATACACTTATACTAGAAAAGCCTTATTAATGAGTTTGGTCCATGATGATGTAGCAGATATCTGCTTGCTTAACTTGGAGAACAAACAACACTGACCTCGCTGCGTAGTCAGTCGATCTCCTCCCCGGCATTCAAATTTACCAACCCTTAAATTAGTAAACACTTAGTAGATGGTAGACCGAACTATTTTCGTAAAGGGTTGCGCCAGAAAGCGAATCCGCAACATAAATATTTAATCTGGGTCTAAATCTCCCGCACTTGTATCCAGACGAACTTTGAATTACCATTTACTATGACTTTATTCGACTTGGCACTTAAAATGTTAGGGTATTTTTTGAATAAGGGACGTAGTCAGATCATATAAGGCATTTATTAAATTTAATATAAAAAGACTTTACGAAAATAAGAGCTTTCGGACGCTCGGGTAATAATCTCTTCTAATTTGTAAAATGTAGGGTTTTTATACGATTGAAGTAAACGAACAATTCCGACGAGTGACGAAGGAGAATGTAAAGTAAACCAAGGTTTTCGGCGTCACTCGGATGCATGATTGTTTATCTTAACTTGAGCAATTAATATAATAATTCAATTTACATTCTTCTTGTCACAATATTGTTGGACTGGTGTAGAAGAAGCCACACGATACAATGATCAAGCACTTATTATTTATTCGTATGTATCTACGACAATCTTTATAAACTATCGCGAACATTTTGGTAAAATCAATCTATTGTGACGGACGAGACAAAGCAGGTTCGGAGAGGCGGCACGATGTCATCGCCAGGGCTCTGATCATCGCCAGTACGACGCCAGATTCTTCGAAGAAGAATCTACCACATTCGAGTTGACACCAGAATGTCTGCGGAGAGATATAAAACTCACCCCGTCGGACGGTGAAGTCAGTCACAATTTTCCGTGAACAAGATTGACCCCGCGCCGTGTAAGCAAATATTATTCGGTATAAGTTATTTAGCGATATAAATTAGTTGTAAGTAGTTTTAGTGTTAGTGTTTGTTCAATAGTTAATAATATGTGTTCAACTCGTTATTAAATATTCTTTTATTTAAGACTGAATGTTTTTAATTTATACGTTTTAATAAAAACGTTACAATTGGTGTCAAGTGTGCGGTTTGCGTCTAAATAAATAAAAAATAAATCTAAACTAATTATGAAATAAATTAATAAAACATGGCGAAAAAACGAGTTACGTTAAAAGAACTCAAAATTAGTGGACTTAAAAATGAATTAGAAGAACGCGAATTGGAAGAAATCGATTTTGCAACAGAGACTACATCAAGCATTACTAGAAGCAGGGGAGGATTCGGAAGCCTTTCTTTTTGAAATCTCGGGCGGTCCTGCAGATTTAAGTAAAATATTAAGCTTGAAAATAAATTGATAGAACAATCGAAAACTCTGGAAGATAAATTTCGAGTATAAACTGGAAATTTGAAAGACGATCTAGGTAAATTAATGGAATATTCTAGAAACACGGAAGAAAATTAGAAGAGAAGCTTGAAAATAAATTAATACGACAGTCGAAAAATCTGGAGAGTAAATTTCAAGAACAATCAGGAAATTTCGAAGTTAAATTAATAGAACAATCTGAATATAATAAAATAGAAGAACAATTGGCAGCAGCATTAAATCAGCAGGATTAATAAAATAAAGACACTCGGAGAAGTTCAGGGAGAACGAGAAAGAAATCTCTATTACTTAGTAACGAAGCAAGTGTCCCACGGAAACCTGAGTACCATTCCATGCGGAAAACTTTATGGAACCTGAGAGATCATCTGCTAGCGGATAAGGTGAACAAGTTAGCCATCCCAAAATTAGGTTGTGGTCTAGATGGGCTAAATTGGAGAGTGATCCGGAGTATGTTAGAAGTCATCTTTGATGGAAATGGGATCGAAGTTCTAGTCTGCAGTTACAGTCCAAGAACCTTTGCCAAGAACGACAAGACCGTCGACTGTTTCTTCTTCTTGACCACAGGTTGCAAAATGGGTTCAACTTGTCGCTTCCGTCACGATCTATCAGGAATGACTCCAATACGTTCCGGGACGAAACGTCTTTAAGGAGGAGGCAGTGTGACGGACGAGACAAAGCGGGTTCGGAGAGGCGGCATGATGTCATCGCCAGAGCTATGGCCATCGCTAGTACGATGCCATCTACTACCACATTCAAGTTGACACCAGAATGTCTGCGGAGAGATATAAAACTCGCCCCGTCGGATGGTGGAGTTAGTCACAATTTTCCGTGAACAAGATTAACGCTGCGCAGTGTAAACAAATATTATTTGACATAAATTATTTATGGCGGATTTCACCAACGTTACTTAAATTTATTCATTAAAGTAAACGTTACCATGATTACATGTGTTGAAGGTATAGGAATAATAATTCTTATTCGATGATTAAAGTTAAGTGACATTGGTGAAATCCAGCATTAGTGATATAAATTAGTTGTAGGTAGTTTTAGTGTTAGTGTTTGTTTAATAGTTAATAATATTTGTTCAACTCGTTATTAAATATTCTTTTATTTAAGACTGAATGTTTTTAATTTATACTTTTTGATAAAAACGTTACACTATTTTAGGTTTTCGGAAACTCTAGTCTGGATGTCTATTGGACCACGACGGACTCACATACCATCGCAGGCAGGTTTTTCTAGTACCGATGTGGTTTGTGGTGAAGCTTTTTTTGGAGGGGGAGACCAGCACAATACGTAGAAATCTAATATCATAGTCGCTTTTTATCACAAATGTATCTCACGGTATTCTTTAGAGAAGCACAAATACAGGCTTCTTCAATGAAGATGCACCTAACTCGGTATGTCGATAGATATCGACAAAAGAAATAAAAGTTTCGTATAAGTTTTATTTAACGAATAGATTTTGAGAAAACCGAAGGAAAAGGAGAATCGTATATTTTTAAAACGTGCTGTAGATGAGGTCGAACGGAATCCTTAACCTGCCTTAACTTTCGTCAAAAGAATCGGTTTATCGTTTTCTTGCCTCATAAAATGTCGCCTCAGATGATGTGATGAAACACATTTAGTCTGTTCTGGTTATTGAATGATTTTTAGATTTTAATAAAGAGTAACGTTGGAAGCGAAGCATAATTTGCATCAATTTGGTGTAGTTTGTATGTTGTCATACGTGTTTGCGATGGGTGATTTTACGTTTCAAGAATACGCAGACATGCATATTTTATATGAAGAATGCCGAAGAAAGGCGCGATTAGCAGCATGTCTCTATGCGGAAAGGTTTCCCGATCATCAACTAAATCCGCATTATCTAACACAGGCATATTTTATATGAAGAATGCCGAAGAAAGGCGCGATTAGCAGCACGTCTCTATGCGGAAAGGTTTCCCGATCATCAACGAAATCGGCATTATCTAACGTTTATCAGAATAGCTCAAGATGCACGCTAAATGCACAATCTTTCCTTGTCACCTTTAACACGTCTTTCGGTCAAGGGCAAAATTAAAAGCCGCTTATAAATTCTTTCGTTTACGATAGATATTTATTGCCTTGTAGCTGTGTGGCTTTCATAAAACAATTTAAATCGGTCGTCTTGTTTCATGGCGGCAGAAATTTAAATTGCTAAAAACATCGACTCAAAATAATGTAAACTTCAACTTGCTCCGATTGTAAAATTGTATGAAGATATTTTGTTCCAAATAATGTCATGTTAGTGACAAGTTTGGTGCATCATCATTGAAACATCCTGTATTGACTCCGA
This sequence comes from Dorcus hopei, assembly GCA_033060865.1. NCBI lineage: Eukaryota > Metazoa > Arthropoda > Insecta > Coleoptera > Lucanidae > Dorcus > Dorcus hopei. The sequence continues at coordinate 12,446,051 of CM065425.1, forward strand.
GATCTTTTTATTTCAATCAACTTCCAATCTCTTTAAATCTGTGCGTTAAGATTTGCAAATTTACTTACCAGGTAAACAAGTAAGTACTTGATAACACCGACGTGGGTACTAGTTTATCTTTAATAAACAAATTATTAAAATAATCTTTTGTACTGTTGTATTTTGCTCGTTTGAAATTCTGAAGTAATTAGAAATGCTATGCTTTCCAAGTTTTGTATTCTCATACAAGCTTAAGAGATAACACGGTTAGGAATGGAAGCGAAGATATACGGTAATTATCCAACAAACCACCACGAGAGTAGATAAGTGGCTATGTATGGCAAAACTATTTTTGAATTCAACCCTCTACGACTGGGCTGAATTAACTTTTAAAGTAACAAGAAGAAGAGTCCGGCTCATCCGCCAAATTTGTTTGCGTTTTAATTTTATTTAAACCGATTTTGCTCTGCTGATTATATTATTGATTGAACTCAGTTAGCAGTACATACACATTTTTCAAACTGAAATTACATATCAAGTTCAAACGCCGATTTTCCAGTAGTGCCGTTTCTGAAAGTTGAATTTATAAAAGAGATAAATGGTTACTGTCACATTTAATTTTCAAACCGGGCATTTTGCTGAAAATTCATTCGTTCAGTTTTCATCTGCTCCATTTCGACAATACGCTTCGAAACAAAATGAAGCCGTTCGATTAAATATTAGTTGGTTGGTTTCGTTTCATCTGCAACATCAAAAGATGCCGATAATTAATTTCAAATGCGCAAACAAATCCGAGTCAATTAATAATTTATAAACTAGGGCGCGCGGAAAGCATTGTTCTAATTCAGGACCTTCAGGCGCCGACGATTTACGTCAAATTAACCAATATTTCACGTCGTCGATCTTCGAGCCGGACGAATTTGAAACTAATGAATTTAATTAAACGCGACATGCACTGAAATATTCGAATGTAAACTGCAAATATTGCATTTATCAAACACTAATGAAACCGCTTCGATCGAGCGCACACTTTGATCGTGTGCAAGGCTACACCGAATCCCGGCGCTTATCAGAGCTTCCGATTTAACGATGCGCAAAATAAAGAGCGAGCAACGATGTTGCCTTTATGTATGTAGAATAACGTGCAAACGAATATTGGTTTATCAACTATTGAGTTAGTTAATTATTTGTTAGTCACTTAATTCGTTATTTAATCAGTTAGTTAGCAAATTAATCTGATGGATGTCTAAATAACTACAGATTTTAATTGGTTTTGTAAGGTTAGTCATTGAAACAGGTGGTACCAGTTACTCCCGTCGCGAACCCGCGCTCGCTTGAAAAGACCGCGCATTACGTTGGGTCCACTAATGCTATGTGGTGTTCAACTAACCAACTTTAGCATACATTTGATGTAGCCTATTGGTTTTTAATCAATTGCCTTTGTTGATCCAAGAGGGTTTTCGAGTATGATTCACGTTACTCTCGCCTGCGATTACATCACTCCTTAAATTCGTCGGCTTCAAGATGTATGTGTGTAATTGAGTTTAAACGTCTCGTGTTCTACGTACATCATTCGAATTCATCCTTCGTTCCTGCCATGCACATTGCAGGCGCTAATCTTTGCTTCGCTTCGGGTTAAATTATATGCATTTAGTTGAGTTTCAGAATATTTAATTGGATTAAGCATATTTTGCGCCACGGTTACGCTCACAAAAGGAAAAGGACGATGTTTGCGAATTCGACAAATATTACCAACGGTGAAAATGATGCTTTACACTGCCTACAATAATTTCAAGGTAGAAACTAGTCATATCGCGGGTCTAACTGACAGACCGACTTACAGGCAGACGTCCGTTTGTCAGTTTAAGTCAGCAAAGATAAATGAAGGGTTGTCGGGATTCGCATCGTAACGCGACCACCATTCCTCTCATCCCAACCGAAGCACTATATCATAGGAACCAGCGGGCTTACTGGCTCTAGATTGTAAAGTTTACGACACCCGTCAGCACTGCACGTATTCACCGACGGTTTATGGAGTACGGTGCATGATTTATTTCGGCGACGCTCATTATATACACAGAAAACAGTGCTAATGACTCTCAAGCTCAGGTTACTTAGTTGTAGAGACGCCTTAAGTATTCCCAAAATTCCTATAAGAAAAATTTATTTGAATGCAAATTGTTGTGAGACCAAGAAGACGCTTATTTCGGTTTAAATTTATGTTTCCATATGTTACTCATTACAGGCCGAAGGGGCAATCAACTAAGAAATACATTATTAGAAAACTATCCCATTTCAGTTAAGTTTATATGTCAATATTTCACACTATTTATTTGTGCAGGAACGTCGTAGAGCGAGGATGCGATGCGATGCGATCTTTATTATAAAGTTTGTTTCTTTTGTTAGGTTTGATGTGTCGCTCGTTCAGGTCTCGCGACCAACCCCAATGCCATTATTCTGATTATGTAAATACACTCATTAAGTATGAAACTATATGTGTTCCTTCTCGAGCTAAATTAAGAGAGATTACTTTTTCACTTCTGACGAACAACACGTATCGTCTAACGAAAACATTGCAAATTACCGTACGCGTACATACTAATTACATTACTTTTAATAAAAAGTTAATTAGTAGTAATCGTGTTTCACTTTAATCTCGGTCGCAAAATTACAACAAAATTATGCATGAACGTGTTTGACTTCAAATATAATTTGGAATCCTTCTCTGCAAAAGGATTAGGGTCGAGGTAGTTTATGAATCGAACCTGTTCGATAAAGCGGAGCTTTCGAGCTATAAATTCATAACGAGATAAGAGAGGAAGACGGAGAAATTACAACACCTCAATTAGAATCGATTACTTATGTAATTTATGAAGTAGCTATTGGTTCCTCCACCTCTTTCTTTTAGCTAGATGATTTGTTGAGTAATAGCAAGCTAATTCAGGATCTTTTTCTGATACTTACAACAACGATTAAAGTCTTTCGCAGAGGGCACAGCGGAAGCGAGATCATAGGGGCAGGCTCTTATCTCGCCACTGAAGCGGAATTACCGGAAGTTTTCGACCGTAGATGGAGCGGCGGATAAATTCGGCCTCTCTTGAGCGGCAATTAAATTTTAATAACGCCGCCGCTCGACCTTCCTTAATGATATTTTCCAGCGCTCCGTAATACGCGTAGGTATTTTAAGGGCTCGTGACCGTGAGGCGTTAAGTCCAAGCCGCACGAAACTTTTTGATTGCATCGAGTCAATTTTGGGAGGTCGTATCTATTACAGATAATTTTCAAGCAGTTCCGAATAAATGTTTTTTTTTGTTTAATTTAATTAAATAGAGTGTAGGGCATGACTTGGGAAATCGATAAACGATTGAGCTCAAAGCCAGAACAAGTTCCGGATATAGCTTGAACCAGATTAGAATCAAAATTTAATCACTTTAATTCTTGGTTGACTTTAATAGGGGAGAGTGAGATTACCAAGGCCCGGTTGCACAATTCCAACTTAACTTAAAGCAGAGGCTTAAACCCATAACAATGATTATTGTTGGGTTTAAGCTTTGGCATAAAGTTAGTTGGAATTATATTATGTGATGTATACAACCCACTATAATCTTAAAAAGTTGAATAACTAATACAATCACATTCTCTAGTTGTTGTCGTTGTATAATTTATCAAGTTAGAATTTAAGAAAGTTTACGCATTCTCATTGTATCCGTAAAACACGAGCATGATTGTTTATTTTGTCTTATGGTTTAGTAATATGATACGGGGTACGTCTCAGGCAGAGGGATGTGTAAAAGATAGCAGTCAACCTCCGGGCGGGCTTTGAGTGGTAAACGTGTTCGTAAGTTACGTTAATTAAATTAGGCAGACGGGCTCGCGAGTGTTGTTTATGACTTGCAATGACATACGATGAAGGAGTTGTGCAAGAATTGAGGCTTGCTGATGATAGATGATACTCTGAGGTAGAGTAAGGTGCCATTCTCGCGGTGTCCGCCGATGGCTTGGACATATGGCAATAGATTGGGTATTCTGTCATAAGGGTGATCGCTCTGTATTCGCCGATAATCGGAGAGAGTAGGGGATCACTCTACCTGTACACGGCATTTGACCTTATCCGCCAACTGCAGAGTCGTGAGTAGTAAATGTCGGAGACACAGCTGACCAGGTGAATTGCCTTGTGCTTTCAAGAACGGTCATGACTTGGTGTTGACTGGGCTTAGGCCGGTGTAGCTAACACTGTAGGAGACAGTAGCACCAATGATTTTGAGAACGTACGCTCAGAAGGCAAGGTATGCTAATATCCACCTGGGGTTCGTCCTTATGCATGCGAAGTACGAAGATGGACATTCGAGGACACCTTCTCCGTGAGTTCGCATCCCAGCAGGGAGGTTTCGCATCTAGATTCGCCGCTGGAGTTGGCGGGGCGGGGAAAGGGCCCCGGTGAGTAAAATGTTCCACATTATTGAGTAGATGCTCGTAATTGGTTATTTGTAATTTTGCATGACATCCTTATCGAATCGGAAAGCGAAGCCCAGATGTTAAGACGTTTACCCTCAGCTCCGCAGTGGTCGAGAAAGTGAAAAAGAAAGCAGGGAAAGAAAGATCTAACCGAAGGGTGAGTGAACGTTTATTGTAGCTCCGTCCTCTGACATTGTTATTAGTCGAAAATGTTTAACACAAAAAAAAAACTACTCCTACATAGTGGTTCATGAAACGGTTCATAATTTTAATTGGAACGCTTTTTTCACACAAGGCAAGTACATATTAGTGTAAACAATTTTCTAACGTATTGGAATTAACCTTAAGTTTACATAGAGTCACAACCTAAGGGCACAAATGTCCTCCTTTCTTCCTACAGGCACTTTTAAAACAAATAATAAGCGACATTTACATAAGAACAATCAGTAATTTGTTGTACGTGATACCATCGAAGCGGCCCGGCTAGATTTGCACAAAAGACGGCCGTAAACTTTCAACAAAGCAACGTAATTTAATATTCACTTTGATGCGGAGAAGGACGTAATGGAAATAATTCCATCATCGTCAAAGTACTGCCACGCGTTCACAATTCCTTCCGCATAATTTGTATATAATTGTTTCCGGGTTGTAATGAAACTGTAATCATCGAAGGCTTTCGCTAAACTAGTTAAAAAAAAAATCAAATCAACCCCGCCCAAATATGCAATTGCGCCCGGAATTTCGTTCCGCCCGTAATTTTTGTCCGGAATCCTCCTACCGAGCAAATATTGAAGTTATGAAATTTTAAAAGAGCGCTCGCGAAATTTTATAACGCTCTCAAGTTTTTACTGCCGCGAAAGTTGCTCCAAGGTATAAAATTCCTCGACGTGATTTACCATCAATTTGTAGAAGAAATTTCCATTCGGGTATTCGGAAGTAGGGTTATTGTATGATGACGAAAGACCTAAGCTAAGAGGTATAGCCCAAAGAACTTCTCATGTTAACTTGCTACTGGTTGGACGTCGTTGATAAATAGAGATACATGGACGTCCACAATATACGATGCAAGTTCGGAAGAGAGGATTACGCGGATCCGTTCTGCCCGCAGCTTGGACGTAATCAGCTTTACCTGAATACTGCACGCCAGTTTCCGCCGTGTACCGTACCTATCATGTAAATATCGTGGGTTTGTATACTCGGTATACCCATTTTCCGGAAGCGTCTGCCAACGTAAATAAAATCCGGAGTTTGGTTTTATTTGCACGGCAACGAATGCACGTTCGTATCCAGAGCCTGTCGGTCTGAGTAAAGAAAGAAAGGTGCTGTTTACAAAGCATGCGATATAAAGTGGTTTTTTCTACGTACATACATAATAATATTCCTCGATGAACTCGATGTTAACGTACGTATAAAATAAACGAATCGCCGGATTTACTTTTTTTAATTTACTTCGGCCATCGGCAAACGTGTTCCGGTCAGTGGTTACACGAGAGCCAAATCCCAGGACGTTTCGTTACGGGCGTACAGAAATTATTGACTTTTCCCCCCTAGTGCGAATCGCGGATCGCGCATCGAAATTGAACAAATGTTTAATCCTCCGTCAAGCGTGAAACGCTTCAGACTTCAATAACATATAAAAACACAAACATTTACACAATAATAATTTCATCATAACAACATATACAGTCTGTAAGCGCAGAAACTTGGTCATACATTGCAAAGTATTTAAGTAGGCGATGTTTGTTAAACGCGTGAGCGTGGGGAGATGATACTATTACGTATGTACACAGTCGCACAGTTGTAAATTTATTGCGGAATGTTCAAGTTAAAAACTACATTGGCTTTCGCAACCATGCTCTTGACATCGACCTTCGTCTGCCAGCTGAAGTTGGCAAGCACGTGCACCACCAACGAAGTTATCAGTCGAGGTTCGCCCAAGCAATCGATCGATGCGAAAAAACATAACGTTTATAATGGGTAGATAACTTTCAAGGGCAGATAAAAATTTAATTGAGCTACCCAAAGCATATTCTCCTTCGCATTATTTAAAAAGAGTCATTATTAAGAAATTTGGAGAACTTCTAAAGTGCGACCATTAAAAAAATCCACATGTTTTTTCAGATGGTATTCATAATTTCGATTTATTCAAAACGTCTCTGCAACGTGTACGTTATTTTCCACAACGCATATCTGTTGCCCTCATTATTTTATGCTTCATTTTATAATAACTGATACTTTGCTATACCATCTGATTTAGGTTACTCCTACCCAGCAATATACATACATATACTTTCCGGTTAAATTCAAAGGTTCTACCACCTAGCGAATTAATTTTCATACATAATATTAGAGGAAATTAAAATGGTAATTAGAAAATAATCCCGACGGCATTACAAATTTAATTATTTTCGGAATAATTATTGCGGTCTCATAACGTATGCAAATGACAGTCGTCTAGAGGCGCAACCTCGACATCGTTCAAGTTCGCCCATCCCTGAGATTCCCGCTTAATGTAAATATTTTACGGAAATAACGTCCGTCATTTTGAAATTACATTCGCCGAGCAAATACTAGTAATTCCGTGTGGGCGCTCGTCGTATTTGCTCGCGCTTCAAAGGAGACGATTTCGACGAGAAAGCGAAATAGTCGACCGTTTGTTCGTTTTAATTAAAGAACCACCTAAAAACACCACACAGAGAGATTCGAACTTTATTATAGAGAGAATGCAGTGCAGATTTTAGCTCCCGCCGTTTACCCGCGCTCGATTGGACTGAACTGAATATCACGCAGTTCAGAAGTAGTACTTATGAAAGTAGGTACTTTGATTAGATTTTCATAAGGTATCAAATTTTCAGTACTTTTCTCATACACAAAGGAGAGAACTTCTGCTGGAGACGTCGTAATAAATCCCACCGTGCAAATAAACGTGTGCCGACCCTGACTTGCGTATGCATTTATTCATAACCGCCCTGTAAAGCCCGACCCTATCGCGGCCTTCCGAAATTATTTCCATACGCACGGCACAGCTGACAAAAGGAATATTTAATGGCGAGATTTTACTTTCGCAGCTCCTCCGGATGTATTCAGGTGCCTATAAATAATAAAGTTTCGCCTAAATTATTCATGCGACTCGCATTTATGGTAATAAGACTTGAAGTTATATTCAGGTTTACTTGCGTATGCTTGGCTGGATTAAACAGTAGCAACACCGAATTACAGGAATTATATACCAGTGACGATGATCATCATCAGAATAATTCTGCACACTGCAACTTCGTTTGGGTTAAAAAGAGCAAGAAGAGGAATTTGTAAAAGTGCGAAACGTTCGTTTTAATTACCTCAAGTGGTTGGAATACGAAAGGCGTTCACGAAATTAAATTTAATAGGGCGCAGAATGGAAGAAGCGGATAAGTAATGTGGCATCCGAGCGTAATAACATGATGCCTCAACCAGACAATGCATCTCCTGCCATACATCACAGTTTCACAGTTAACGATCTGCTTTCCCTAATACTCCTTGAAATATGCTTACATCCCTTACCATTAACTTTCTCGCGACGAAATAATCTGCTGAAAAGAGAAGCAACAATGGAAGCGGTTTCTGATCCCTAAAAACCTTGCCTGGCAGGATTCAAACTTCAAAATCTACGAAGAACAATAATTGTTACGGTTAAATAACTTTTTGCTTGAGATAGAACGAAGCAAATAATGAAATCAAATATACCTGTTGCACCCCTGCACCAGTCACATGAGAGAATCCGGATCTTCCGAGCGTGGTTGGGGGACGTTTCAATCAGTTGATTAGATTACCATGAACGAACGAAAACACCCCCCTCCCTGTCGACACGCAACGAATCGTATTAACGTTTTATATTCCGAAGAAAGGGAAATTCCAACCCCACCGGGCGCCTCTGTTATTATTATATTGATTTGTTTCGATGGATTTTGACCGAATGCGGAAGATGTTTTATTCATCCGCGCAGGAGAAAAAGGAAGCGTCTTAGGCGAGCGATTCTCGCAACGGCGGGTGAACTTGAAGAAAAACGTTCTCTATGACGAAAAGTTTCTCCCGACCTATGGAAGGCGACCATTTTTATTCTCCTGAATTATTGATTTCGTACGTCTAACCTAGAAACTATTTTAGCCGACTTTACTCTCATTCTGTTCCACCGAAAGTGCTTCTTGTCGATGTCGACCATTCTCGCGTGAAATTAATTTCGTTGGCCTTTCGACCAAATAATCTAGTGACGTAGAGCTGAACAACTGAATCGATTATATGTAAATACCTTTTCAGTCACACATTTTTTTTTATTTAGGCGATCCAATTGGTCAATTCTTTATCTGCATTACTAAATTATTTTGCACGTTCTTTGACCTTGAATCCAATGAATTCACAATGTCGTACTAATTCATAAGGAAAATATTTTCAAAATGCAAAAAGTACATTCGGGATGACGAACGTCAAACATTGTTTCGATTCGAGGAGTGAAATACTTTGTCACGGAACGAATACATAAAGTTTAATAACGCGAAATGTAGTTGTTGAACGTAAAATTTATTCGCAGTTTTATTATTCAGGATAATTTAACGGCGGCAATATTCGCTTTCCCTCCCATTCGGCTCCATCCCGTTTTCGTTATTTCTCAAATTTATTCAAGACCTAATATGAAATTGATCGTAATTTGACTAACTCACGCAAAAAAAGTAACACATAGCTGACATCGCAGTTTCTAGTTCATGGGGTGTTGCAAGCAATATACGAGCCTACACGGTTTTATTCAGCTACTTAATGGCAAAATTTCACATTTGGCAAGCAACGTTGGCAGAAGTGGCGCAAGCTGTTGCTTGCTTTCTCAACGGAATCCGGACAGAGTTTATGTTGAATACAACATGGAACAAGCGCATGGCCTATCGCCAGTAATAACTAGAATGCCCCATTATCATATGCCTCACAGCTTGTGAAGGGTCATTAGCGTTACATGCCACATACTGCCGCAGTGGAATTGCGCCTTAAGGTGCTGTTTCCCAAAAACAGAATCAATCCAAAACTGCTTCTCACTTTTTGCTTATGCTTTAGTTACGAAATGTAAATGGCATATACAACCAAAAACAGTAAGCACGCAATCAACCAATCACAATAAAAACAACAGGCAATATACGTCATTGTGACTGTGAGGAACGACCGAATAATTTCCCGGCGCCAGTCCAATCAGGAAAACGTGAAAATATTTTCGCGAAGGTGAAAACAAGAAGGGGAACGCTAAAAATCAATCACTTTACTTCTGTGGGTAACATTACGTGCAGCAAATAAGGTCGGAAAAATCGAGGAAATTCCGGTCTTAGCTCACGCCGCTGATAATACCCCGTAAAGATCTTGTTCTCAACGTTATCCGAAGGAATAGGGGTGCTGAAATCCCGTGAACGAAACACACATCAATTTCATCATCCCCTTTAGTTTATTAGGTCTGCCTTTGCGAATTAATACGCCAAAGAAAACTACTTCAAATTCAAATTTCACCTTGGAATACAAAGCGAGACAGAGGAAAAGAGGATTGTTAAAGCTTTTACCAAATCTTATCTGAAGCGAAACCTCCACCGTGAAGATTCAAGCATGCTCTAGTTTTGTGAAAAGCAAATCAATATTACGAAAAACACGAACGAATCGCAGGTTTTCTTATCTCTTTTTTCACACCGGTGCGGTATACCGGAGCAAACCAAAAACTGTAACGAACGTGTATTCATACGTGCATGCCACATCAGCTAAACACAGCCAAAAACAACACATTAACATCGATAACTCACGTTTTCAATTTGCATATATTACGAAGATTTACCTTCGGTTCGCAAGGGGTTGTTAATTCGTAATTTCTTTGGGTACAACACGAAACATCCCGAATTAGTTATTTTGGTCAAATGAGGCGAGATTTTCATTGCATTTTGAAGACCATGTGCAGATCATTTCGTAAGTCCAGGTTGGACTTACGATGCCATTTGCTTATTCAGTGGCACTGATGCTACCTTCAGGCTTGCTTAGATGAATTCGTTCGTGGTACTGGAAACTTCTATAAGAAGTCGTAAATCTGTTCAATTTATGGCAATGGAAAACTCGACTTCCTGCGCATGGAAAACTCGACCTCCTACCAGAGGTACTACCATCAAAAGTTCTCATATTATTCATCCAAGCGAAAACTCAACAATTCCCTGCTAAGCAAGTTTCCCAATTAACTAAAACTAAACGTAAACATTAAACCTAATATTCGCCTTTAGCATCACCTCTGACATTTCCCCTTTCTCTTTTCCGGTGATACAGACCGTGCTCGGCATCGTTACAGTTTTAAAGTTCAACCCGAATCAATTTTACAATTTGCTACGAATTACATAAACCGGATACGTGTGCGGGCACGCGAGACAATTTATTTGTGTTGCTCGAACTGTCCAAAAAGTTTTAACCGAGTTAAAGTACGTTCCGAACTGAGAAAGGCATTTCAAAAGTTTCGGGGGCGGAATTGCCCCTTATTTCAGCGAGATAGTTTTTCGGCCAAGCGGAAAGCTGACTTGTAACTTCTGACGTGGACTATGTCTAGCGTTTTCTTTAGCGAATACGGAACGTTGCGAAATTTAACAACAAAACAAAAGCTTCCATTAAATATTTAAATCATTCCGCCGGCTAATTTTAACCCTTGGGATTACGTCGACGAGCGTGTAAGTAATGTCGACACGGCACGCATGCAGCTTTAATGAAAACTGCATGTAATTGTTTCTAATTATGAAAAGGGGGTTTCCTTTCGATACGGTCAGATTTAATTAGGGGCTGTTTTAGTATTCGTCGCCGAGTCTGGATTTTGCGTAGACAGATTAAATTTGAAATAAATTCAAAACTGTACAACATTCCGCTAGACTTGGAGGTTTCATGAATAAAATGAGACATTCAATTTACGTGAAAATGTCACCGTGATACATAATACTCCTAAGGCCTCAGAGCGAATGCGAAATGAATGACCGACAGAAAATATGAGTCAGTATTCCATACGTAATGTGGTTTCGCCGTCACCACAGGGGACCTTCACATGAAATTTTGTCTCTCACTTATTTCTCAATAACCCTATATAATTAGCGGTGATTATCAAACTTTGGATATTTCGGGTGTTGCCATGGTTACGCAATATGAGGACCATTGCGTAGCCACGGCAACGCCCGAAATGTCCGAAGGCTGGTGATTATAAAAGTCAGCTACTTAGCAACTCTTATTTCGGACCGTTGTATGCAGGCATCCCAATCGGTATTCGCATCTGGCCTGTATCAAAGGGAAAGGTATCCCTTTGAGCTGTTCGTCATAGACTACTCGCTTCACAAGAACGCTGAAACGGATGCTTACTTCAAAGTCTACAAAGGGATCTAATTTTTGTTCAATTTGTAAACTTGCCCTTACTGCATCACATCAGTAATTTTATTCCCTGCTTTGTTTCAGATGAATGAACATAAACGAAATAACGATTCCTTACATCCAAATAAAGACACGAAAACGTCCAAACTTGATCATGTTATTCCGGCTTCAATGAATTTGATTATCATATTAATTGTAAAGTCAGCTCGAAGCATTGTTGCTGTACATGTACAGAACAACAAACATGGAGAGGATGGATATTAGTCCAGACAAGCTTCCTTTGTTTCCGGTAACCCATCAAATGATGCTTCTACTTTGAGAAACACAAAATAAACACAGAAACTTCTTTGCCAAGCAGTCTGCAGGCCACAAACTATTTTCGAAAAGACAGTAATAAAACATTCGAAAAATACTATGTACTTGCATATTCTGCAAACAAAGTTTCGAGGATATAGGTTTACGAGTGCGTACCAGGCTTCAAAGCAATAGCCTGATGGTATTGCGAGACGTTTGTTCTCTGTGGTGCTATGTTCAGCACGCTAGACACATTCTGAATACGAAACACGACAAGAGGATAATGTTATTTAGGGGTAACGTGCTGCTGACGTTGCGATACAACACCCGTTTACCGTGTTTACCACGCAATGAACTCCTTGTTATGTAAACCAACTGCTGTGCAGATATACTGGGAGATTACAAGTACAACTAATTAAGAGCAAACCGCCAACAATTCAAGCAGAAGGAGAAGAGCGAAGCACTAACGAAAATTACGAGAAAGAAAAATAAGAGATAGCAATCACGTCCACAATCACCAGTCGACTGATAATGGCCGTGATCTCTAAAATGTTATTTCGTAGAGAAATGGGGAAAGTTCAAAATAAATATAACTAACCTTTTCTATTTAGACATCTCGCATTATATCAACAGCTAAATTTTAAATCCAATCAACAACATACCTAACACTGAAAAGTCATCCGTAATAAGCTCTTAAATTTAATCTTGTTGATCTTTACTTGCCGGCTACCTTCAGCCCGTTAAAATGCGAAGAGCTGAGTAAGGGAGATTAAGTGAGAATTATCACTTTTCCAAGCGGGGCTTCGGTTATTTATCGTTGGAATCAATCCGGATAAGCGATTCGTTTGCCAAATTAAATGAGTCGTGAGTCGGTGGAATTGAAAAACGACCCGTCGAATTAATCCCGTTCGCCGAAGAAAAAAATTATCTCAGAAGTAATCTTATTACTGCCGAAATAGACTTCGAGATAACAAAAACTTTAACTGTTATTACAGCCTGGAAATTAGGCCACCAGAAAAACAGAGAGGATTCGATATCATCGGCTGTTCAACATTCGTGTCGTAGGGATCCAATTGTAAAAACAGAGAAAGGATCCAATTGTAAAAACAAAGAAAGGATCCAATTATAAAAGCAGAAGTGATTTAAATCATTTTATTCCCACCGCAAGTGCGGAAACTAATATAGCGCAAGAAAAGGCTCAAACATGTCCTCGGGAATTACATTATTCAAAGGGGTAAAGGGTTACTTTGCTGCAAAGAACAGAGTCATCGTTTGGGAAAAACACCTCGTTTTTTGAATTGTTTATCACAACCGTCGGTGATTGAACCCGTTAAAGCATTAGCATGTAATTACGTCGGACGGACATCGAGGCGCCGACGTCGTTCACAACGCGACGCTTCATAAAACAAGTCTGTGCGAACATCTAGAAATGTGCCACTCAGAGTAATGAAATTTTTTTGCGCGAAATGGGAAAAACAGAACACTTAATCGCCGGAAGACCTTCCGAATGTCCAAAGGACGAAAAAATCTTTGATAAGCACCGGTCCTCTTTTTTACTTAAAAACTAATCACCCCGTGGTTAATAGGCGGCAATTATCGTTTAGTTCGTGTAGGTTGTCCGCAATTAATTTTTGTTCGGTCTTTCCTCCCGGCGAACTAATTTCTGTACCGTCTAATTTAATACCCTTTAAGAGGTAGCAAGTTCTGGAGCCTCTTACCTACGAAAACTAATTTACGTGCATTCGAAATACGCCCTCGTAAGTGGATTAGCGCCGCGGGGAATTTGTGTATACCCAAACTTTAATAAAGCAATTACACTTCACTGGAGTGAAACTGGAAACACAAAGTATGTTTTGTCCTGGAAGCTAAGGATAAATTAAGAGAAAAATGTTTTCTTTTACTGCTTATCCAATCCCCGAAATGATTCATTCCCTTCAACATTTTATGTATGTAGTTGTAACGCCTGTGGATATCTTTTTTTATCGACTTGTCTTCCCCATGTTTCAACAATAAAAAGAAAATATAGCAAGTCTATAAATTGACAGGAGCCCCGGATATCACGTACATCTACAAAATCAAACTAATATCGAAAAGCGCACGGTCTCATCTAGGCCAGTACAGAAGTAAATCATACCCTGTGACGTTTAATGGGGCGGCTTCGGCTAACGAGCTTGCCCTGGGCTTTGCCTTTGTGAACCGAGCACGTTTGGAGCTAATAGTGGTTCGATTTGGGAATATGTTTAAACGAGCGGCGATCGGAATGGTTCTACTTGAATTTGAAATGTTAATGTCCGATCCTGTAGAGGCCAGATAAGAGGCAAACTGCTTATACAGCTGATCAGAGAAAATGTCTACCATTAAATCATTTCCATTGAAAAACCAGAAGAATATTCATTAAACTTATATTATGATAGAGGAGTATAGGTAAATATATCGTCGGGTTACTGCAAAATACAAGCTAACTCCATTTGTTGTCAATTCGGAGTTAAGTACTCTATTAGATTAAAAAGTGCTCAAAAAACACACTTACAACATTTTTAAAACCATATAAATCCAAACAAAATGTTAAGGTGGGAGGAACAAGTGGCCGAAATAATCCAACTCGATTTTAAACTGCAATTTAAACCGTCAAAGGACGACTTCTCAAACAGATTTATGTAATATAGTGATTTGCACAATAGTCAATACAAAGAAAGAAATGTATCATAGTAACTCATTAAAGATAGCTGTGGCGGTACGCAACGTGCGAGCTGACCTCAATCTATTGCTGTCTTTGTCATGAACACACTTATGATTCATCTTTGTCTTGCCCATAATTAATGCTATGTTGCAGAAATCGATTGACAATTTGTGTACTTCTACATAACTAAAGAATTCATGCAGGATAAAGTATTAATCGGTTTAGACATGTTCACGTTTGGCTTCTGTTCGATTTACAGTAAAATCATTGACTTTCTTTGAGTAAGAAGAAGGAAACATGCACGACTTATGTAAAGTGAATGGGGTTAACCGGGCCAGGGCTTTACAACGCTTGACCTTTACACGTTTATAGCAAGTTTGTTGATATTATTAAGTTTTTAATATTTTCTTACAGAAAATACCATTATTATGTGCAATAACTACGATTACACAATATAAAAAAGAGTAAATGAAGACTTGCTGATTCTTAAATAAAGAAAAATCTTTCTGAAAAATATGCATTAAAGTCCCCCAGCAAAATAGGGTTATAGAACTGTAGCTATTATTTCCTATTTATGTTGTACTTTAACTTTTTGGAGGTAACTGGGTACCACCTAACGCTCTCTCCTAGGTCTACACATAATTTTGAGTTCGAATTTATTGCCGTCTTGTGGGTGCTACCAACCATGAAAGTGAAGTGGCCACAAAATTAGAAATGTTGCATTCTCGAACTATTCTGCAAGTTTTCATTTACACCGTGGTTCCATTTACACCAACTTTTTTGTACAACACAAAAATCGTATAAATTTCAACGTTTCGCTGTCGTTTGATAGCTTCGTCAGGTGCTGTGGTGACATTGAGGTTTGGTTTTGCTTTTCAGTCTTTTCTTACACGATAACAGATGTTACATGCCTGACGTTGATAAATCTATTATTTGTTCTTATTGTTAGTAACGCCATCTTTGAGTCAATCGAAGATTCCAGAATTTTCCCGGTGCGCCCTAGGTGGTGTTGGAAGTTACTATGTAGAATTTTCGTTGCTTTTTCCACACTGTTCAGGGGGTTATTCTCGAACTGAGGAGAAGTGATCGCCCCCAAAAACGTCGTCAAGATGGCACATTTCTCGAAAAGTTTGTATTGGTTCATACGAGAGTCTACGTCATTTCGACGTCACTCCCACGAGACGAACCCTCTCCCTCGTTTCGATAATAACGCCCAGTTTCATAAAACGTAGTTAACCACTCGATCAAGTTAATTGTGTGATTAAGCAATATCATTGGTGGAAATTTAAACTTTCCTCCAATGATATTGCTTAGTCACACAATTAACTTGATCGAGGGATTAACTACGTTTTATGAAACTGGGCCTAAGGTTCCTGGAAGGAGTGAACTAAAGGGTTTACCAATACGGGTTAGAGACAATTTTATTGGAATAAAACTCTAAATATTCAAGAAAAATCGGAAATGTTTATTAAATATGAAAATATGAAACATCTCAATTATGTGTGAAACACAATGTCGGCCAAATGACCACCGCTCCTTTGGCAGGCCACAATCCGCTTGATGAAACCTCCCCCATGACATTTTCGCACGTCTCTTGGATGTGCATTGCCCATCGCGTTCATGTGATTTGACGCCACTCGATTTTTTTTGAAGGGATATGTGAAGGGAAAGGTTTACACTACCCATCCACAGAATATTCAACAACTCAAACTCGAAATTCAACTTGTCATCGGCGAAATTCCGAGAGACATGTGCGGAAAGACATCAAGCGGATTGTGGCCTGCCAAAGGAGCCGCGGTGGTCATTTGGCCGACATTGTGTTTCACACAAAATTGAGATGTTTCATATTTTCATATTTAATAAATATTTCCGAATTTCCTTGAATATTTAGAGTTTTACTCCAATAAAATTGTCTATAACCCGTATTGGTAAATCCTATATTATAGGTACAAGCGAGGATGGGTGCGTTATTTGAATTAGTTATTATTCCGGAAGTGATAAGTGTGAATATAGCGATTAATAGAACGTTTAAGTTATAGAGGTGTTATTTTTATTGTATTTAACTGGCATTAAACTGTTTTTAAATTAAACGACAATGACTTGAATTCTCATCTTATGATTAAAGTCGTATTTAACTAAAGTCATGATTAAAATAAACAAGAAATGATATGGCTCTATGTCAATGTAATGTGTAAGAGGGTGACGGAGGGCGTCGCCATGGGAAATAAACACGTTATTAAATTAAACATGAGGTAAGAATACGGCCCAATGTATTTGCGAACCCCTACAGAAAAAATCAAATTTACTTTTATGTTGTCCGTTAACAAGTTAAAAAGAAATTGTGAGTAGATATACTATGGCAGTTCCAAGTTCTAAGCCATTTTCATATGGAGATTCGACATAGATGATTCAAACTCGCATGCTTGGTTGCCGCTGATAAGCAGTTTATAAATAACAGGTAAAAAACAACTAACAGGTAGCAGTTTTCTAATAATAGGTAAAAAACAGGTAGCAGTTTCACATGACAATTAAAAACAGGTAGCAGTTTTTTACCTGTTATTTATAAACGGTTATAAGCGCATATCAAATATCATGATAGGCAACCATACATACGAGTTTGATACATCCGTGTAAAATGGCTTAAAACCGCCATAGTAAATCTAGTTCAGCTTTTTAATTTGTTGGGATGGAAGTATTCAAGTTGATAAATGAAAATGCAAATTGTCCGGGCAATAAAATTCCTCTCCTTCTTTTTGGATTTCATCGCGAATATTAAATTTTTGTCGTTCGTAAGTCGTAAATAACATAAATAACTCGAGCACTGATAAACGCGAAAAAGTGTCATCGTCATCGTTATGTAACTGGGGCGAGGAATGAGCTCTTATAAAGGATAAACGATGAGGATGACATTAAGCATGAAACAATAAGCACACGATATTTTGATGAAAGACCAAAAATATACTCCCCAAATATACAAAAATAATAATAAAAACAAACTAAAGGACAGAGCAACAGGTATTCACATCATATCACACGTATATTCTCGAAAAAAGGTCAAAATGTAATTAATCCTCTGTTTTATAGATTACACATCATGATGCCATCGAATGACGTAACCGAAACGTACACAAATATTCACAAGCAACAGACAAGTAATGTAAATGCAATTTGAACAATTCCAAGAAAAAACCTGCACGATTATCGCGCTGTTCGTTGCACGTAAATAAGAATGCATCTTTTTTGATCGTTTTGATGAAAAAGAAGGGAGGGAGAGATACGTATCTAATTATAATCGTTATTGGCGATGGGAGGTGCGTTTAGGAGTGAAAACAATTATTATTGCGATAATTACAGAGTTATCTGCGTTACGTCCTGCGCCGTTTAAACAGTGTAGATAGCGAAATATCGATAGCAGAACTATCGGATAAACCAGAGTCGGAATAAGTCGCGCCAATGATTAATTCAGTGATTAAAACATCGAGTGATCAAGAAAAAAATTGGTCAACGCATTTTTCAATCTCATCTTTAATTAAAGAGAAACGTCAACTGTTTACAGAATGTATGTTTAAGTTACACAAACGTTGCTTAATTGAAACACAAAACAAACACACATTAATTAAATTTTGACAGACGTCAAATAATTTGTTAGAATGTCAAAGGCGACTCCACTGGGCGACTTTTCATTTGATTGCAAGCTTAAGTTGTTTAAGGCTAGACCTTCAATGAAAGAACATTTATGAAAAACGTCAAATTCAAATCTGTTGGAGATGATAGTCAGAATGTTAACGGAAAACTGTAAAATACTCACATGTTTGTTCAACCAAACAAACTTCTACCTTTGAAAAAAAGATGTGAGTCGCTGTCACAGAGAGTTAAGTTTCGACAACTGTCAAATCATTTTTGGTTGTCCTTAAATATTAATCAACGACGACTTCAACGTTTTACGTTCACCAATTTTTGAATTTATTGTCCGTTAATTTGTAGAATGTGTTTACGGTAGACCTTTAAATTTAAACTCCAAAACGTCAGATACGTTCAGCTGTCAAATAATTTTTGCCTGTCAAAAATACTTTTTTGCTTCTAATTTTAAACTCGGTCAGTTTTAAAGAAAACTTTATGTTATTGCCTGCGAGAAAAAAACTGTCAGTTTTAAAGAAAACTTTGTTCGGCCTGTGAGAAAAAAAATTGTCAGTTTTAAAGAAAACTTTTTGCTTTCTCTTCTTGCCCGTGAGAAAAAAAATTGTCAGTTTTAAAGAAAACTTTGTGTTCTGCCTGTGAGAAAAAAAAACTGTAACCGGTCCTGTCCGCCAAAAACATAAATAAAAGCGACGTGTATACTCACCCTTTTGACTTGGAAATTATCGGGTCTCAGCGTCTCCTGAATTTCCTGGTCGGATCTGGCCGGTTGGGCGACGGAAGTGCGGAAGTTGTCCAGGACGCCTTTGAAAGTGAACTTCTTCATGACGTCGCGTCGATCTGGGTCTCGGTCGCGCTTCATCGCATCATAACAATGTGTCTTCGGCGCTTCGAGGAATTCACAGGGTTGATGCGAGCGGCTCGATCACACCATTCTTCCTGCGGTGGTACTATCGACTATTTGTACACGGTTCGCACTTACCGCAGAAGACGAACGCCAACAGTGCCTGGAACTCCAGCAGTCGAGCGGCCGGAAAGTAGTCGACCCGCGGGCTCTCGCTCGAATCTCACCGACGTGCGCGAGATATCAATAATTGAATGTCTGAGCTAAATTCGCACGCAGATTTCTGCGCCATGCGACGTAGCATTCCGCGCAAGCCAAATCCGCACCGAGATGATCCTCGCAGGTTATCGCTGTACCAAGGGCAAGTTTCTCGCGGAATTTCATCCGTACACTCAACACAAACGAATCATCCTTACCCGGTCTACAATTGAAAAAGAAAATTACCCAAACACTTTTCAGAGACCAATATTGATTGACAGATAAGCAGCAAGTGCATGTAGCACCGTGCACTCTATCGGTCACTTCACAAAAACTCACCTGCGGGCGACAGAGGATCCCCTATGAAGAATTTAACGTACTAAACAATGAAAACGTGAGCGTGAGCACACGCACACGCCAAATGTAAATAAACAGAACGGTATTCTTATATTGCTTATGTATAAATAATTGTCTTAAGAGTAGGCGAACGTATACAACCCCAGCAGTGTAGTTTCGCGTAATTTATTAAGTCACTAATTATTTGAAACCATGTTCTATAGGGTATTTGTTCGGAATTTCTCTGTGATTTTTTACGAACGCCAACGCCAGTTTTCGAGGTTAGGGTGAGTAAACACCAACGACACCAACAATCATAAAACAGTAACGAAACAAGTGATGTTCGGCTTCACTTAAAATGTACAGTGGCGGACAATAA
Source organism: Dorcus hopei (assembly GCA_033060865.1). NCBI lineage: Eukaryota > Metazoa > Arthropoda > Insecta > Coleoptera > Lucanidae > Dorcus > Dorcus hopei. The sequence continues at coordinate 12,466,235 of CM065425.1, forward strand.
AATCCGGCCAAGAATTTGACATATTATGCACATTTATACAAATTTGGTAAATTAGGCTTTTATTGAGGTTATATTTCGGTCAAAACGACGTTTACCTCACAGCAACTCTTCTTCCTATAAAACCTTTACCTATCAAAGTCAATAACTACTTCTAATTTTTCAGCGCCGCTTAAAGGAGACATTATTGTTAAAATACAAAATAAACCAGTTACTAGTGATAGTTGGTCAAAAATATCAAAGTAACGTTTACATTGTACAAATGACGTGTCCAAATTGTATTGTCCGCTATTGTACATTCGATTCGCTGCTTTGGATCAATTTAAATCGATTCAAAAAGAACTTACGTTCATTTCGTGCAGGATCCGTTAACCATCAACATACATTAAACTGATCCAAATCCTTTTCTTATATAGTTACCACACCTTGAAAATGTTTGTACTGCAGGTAACTACATACTTACAATTGAAACGAAACGAAACAAACGAAACCGATTGTGCATAAAAGTTTTTAAAAAATATAGGAACATCATCACAGTTTCATTTTGGATGGTCCAAATCACTTCTAAACGAGTTAAGAATATCAGGAGAGAGTCATACTAACATTATTATAGTTTCTGGTTCAATCTGGTCACTAAATATGGCCGCGGTAAGTCATAGGCGCACACGACACAAGCGCTTTACAAAATTTTGGAACGTCCACGTCCACAAGTCAACAGTTCATTATTGTTTATAACACACTTACTACATTAAGGCCCTGTCTTTTAACTTTCTTTTAAGTTATCTATCTCAATCACATGAATATACGTTGCTATAGCAATTAATTTAATGTTCCTTTTAGTTAAAAGGGAGTTTACAATGAAGTTAAAAGATCGGCCCTAAATTTAACTAAATAAGATTCAGATTCGAGAAATGTCAATTGTATTCTATACACTGGAGTTCTATCATGGTTCTATGACTAAAGTACTTGAAGGGAACTTACTAACCTAAAAATTATTCACTTTTTAACTGAAATCTATATTAACGTATATACTATACAATCACAGTTGCTAAATAAATACGATTCGTACTATGTACATTCAGATACAAGCACAAAAACCAGCAATTATTTTCTCACTACGGATGTCAACAAATAGCCATATTGCAGAAACTGACTTACCGCAAAGTGGTAACTTCCGTCAAATGTAATTGCATTCTCCCATACTGTAAATATTTATCTTTTCCCCTTGCTTCTAATAGTGTTTTTGATTGATCGCACTAGTGCACACTCGGAGTATCTTCATCTCATGTTATTGCATGAGGTTAAAAGAAGATGCAAATACACTGAGTGCAACCGGTGCAGCTAAATCGAAAACGCTATAAATGATAAAAACGAACTGCTGTCAACTGCGAATCGAATGCTAAAGATTGTGCTGCGTTCCTTTTTACAAAGCAACAGGTTAGACTTTCGATTTGACAGAAAGTATCTTCATCTCTGTTAAAACAAAATGAGAATACTCTGAGTGCGCACTAAAGTGCATGCACTGCACTCCAATCGAGAGCGCTATTAGGTGAAGAGAGCGGTTCACCTCACATAAAAAAGTAATAGCGTTTTCGATTCGCCTGCACTGGTTGCACCCAGAGTATTTGCACCTTGTTTTTACCTCATGTAATAATATGAGATGAAGATAATCATAAGCGATGGCTCTACAAGTTTTGTCAAAATTAAAGCTCCCTTATAAATGTCCACTATGTGAGTACGAGTACCGATAAGGCCGCTAATACACACATTAAACACTCAAAGGTTACAATTCCTTAGCACATAGGTTACCACTTTGAATTAATATAAACTGCGCATGCGCCAATTAATTTAAATGTTACAATAAGTTTATAGTTACATAGAATGTAACTTTAAATTTTCTCTCAAACATTTCTAATATTTACTATACGTTTTTATTCATACAGAAAATGCGTCTCGACTTTGATAGGAACCTCATTGGCGGCATCTGTAATGACCTTGAAATCAGAAACCTCTCCAGAAATGAAATTCATGTCTTCTTCCATCACCCCCATTGAGGAATTAGAAGCAAGCTCGAGCATGAAAGCAAAAATGGAGCTCATGATCCTCCGGGTGCAAGCAGAAGTGTGCAGGGCGCTGGAAAAGGAGGAGCAATATCCGCACAGGTTCAAAATTGACCGGTGGGAACGTAAGGAAGGAGGTGGTGGAATATCCTGCGTCATACAGAACGGAAAAGTGTTTGAGAAAGCGGGCGTGAATATTTCCGTCGTTTCCGGAAGTTTACCTGCGGCTGCCGTATCGGCTATGAGGTCGAGAGGGAAAGATCTAAAGCAAGATAGGTTGCCGTTTTTCGCTGCCGGAATAAGTGCGGTGATTCACCCTAGAAACCCGCAGGTGCCGACCATGCACTTCAATTATCGTTATTTCGAAGTGCAGGATGAGGGCGTCACCAAGTGGTGGTTCGGGGGAGGCACTGACTTGACGCCATATTACTTAGACGTCGAAGATGCTCAGCACTTCCATGGCACACTTAAATCTGCCTGCGATAAGCATAACGAATCGTACTACCCGAAATTCAAGAAGTGGTGTGATGATTATTTCAACATAGTACACCGAGGTGAACGTAGGGGAGTGGGTGGGATCTTCTTTGATGACCTTGATGAACCCAATCAAGAGGCGACGTTCGATTTTGTTACATCCTGTGCTGACGCAGTAATTCCTTGCTACATTCCGATTGGTAAGTGCTCGTACTTTTGAGACATTCCTAACATTCAGTTGGTTTCAGTTCAAAAACAAAAGAACAAGAGTTATACTGAACGAGAACGTGAGTGGCAGTTGCTCAGGAGGGGGCGGTACGTCGAATTCAATCTCATTTATGACAGGGGAACAAAGTTCGGCTTGCACACGCCTGGGGCAAGATTTGAAAGTATTTTAATGTCATTACCCCTTCACGCCGTAAGTAGATCGCCTTTCAAATTAAAGGAGAAAATCTATGTGCACCGTTGTTTTTAGAAATGGGAATACATGAATATTCCAGAGAAAACAACGAAGGAGGGACAACTACTTGAAGTATTGAAAAACCCAAAAGAATGGATATAATAACAAAATATTTTTTTTACTTTTATATGTATGGTGCTACATAATGCTATTGTAATGTTATTGATGAAAAAAGAAATCGTTTAATTATATTTTCCTAACAACATCATAGCAAGTTCCTCAGTTTCATTTAGATTTAAAGGTGCTTTTAATTTATTTCTTATTCCATGGTTATCGTCCTCCTCATCATCACCTTCAGTCTCCAATTTTCTTTTGATCGACCTGCAATAAAAAGTTGAGTTATAAATTTCAATTCTGTAGAACTAGAAATATTGCTGGAGCTGATTCGTACAAAGATACATCAATTAGGTTTTTGTGGAAACACACACAGAATTAGCATGGATCTAATGTCATCAGTCATGTATCTTTGCCTGCAGAAACAAGCTCTAGTTCAACATACTTTTTAGGCTTTTGACTTTCTTCTTTGTTAAATTCTTGACTGTCTATGTCATCACTACCATTTTCTTGTCTTCCATACACTTTATCTGGATCTGGCAACCAAGAGAGATCAGGCTCTTCTTCAGACTCACTACCAAAATCGTCCTCCTCTTGTTTGGCCAACTTCTTTTGCTTCATTTTTCGTTTCTGCTCTCTATGTTTAGCTTTCACTTTTTCCTTGAACAACTGCTTGTCATACTTATCCTCCTCTCTTAGTACAACTTTGGCGGTTTCAATGTCAATACCTCCCACATCCTCACTTTCATATTTGGCCGCAACTTCCGACTGTTTTTCTTTTGTCGCCGAGATGATAGCTTCTCCGTCTTCATTGAACAGAATCTTCTTGTTCGGGGCAATTTTCTTGCGCAAGATTTTCTTGGCCAAGGCCATCCTTGTCTGAGGTTTTTGTTTTTTCTTCTTCTTCGTCTCCAGGGTATCTTCTGAGATTTCCGGAAGTTCTATATCATGATCAGCGCGTTTAACTGTTAAGATGTCATCGTCACTGTCGGCGTCCACGTGGAACTTGCGTTGTTGTGTTTGAGGTGCTTCAGACTCTTTTTCGTTATTTGTTACTGGCGTGATGGCCTTTCTAGCGTTCAGTTTTTGCAAGAATCTTATCCTGGGTGGAACGACTAATCCCAGGGATTTTGAGTATGCCTCAGTATCGATCTGCATAATGTCAAATACCTTCTTGTTCTTCATCAAAAAAATGGACTTCGCGTATGAGACAAACGCGCGCTGCGCACTCTCCTTCAGAGATGGCGTCGATGCCAAATATGCTTCTATTTTGCGAATCGGGTTCTTCAAGTAGATGGGGTTTATCCTGAAATGAAATCTTGATGAGAAAAAACCGAAACGCAAAGAAGGAGTTTGGATTCATACTCTATTTTCTCGATAGGGATTTTTCTCTCTTTCAAGTCTTCGAGAATGGCAATTTCACTGGGTAGCACCAGCATTAAACTTTGCCCGTCCCGCTGATATCTGGCGGTTCGTCCAACCCGGTGTATGTATGTGGCCGAATCCTCGGGACAATCAGCTTGCACCACCCAGTGAACTTCAGGGAAGTCCAGACCTCTCGCAGCTAGATCTGTGGCAAAAAGAATTGCAGTTTGCTTCTGGCAGAACGTTTCATAAATTTGCATGCGACGAAGCTGATGAAGTGTCCCATATAAGGCCAGGAGACTTATTCCGGGTCGTAACCTACAATTAACACCGAGTTAAATAGAAATAACTCATCAACTGCAAGCACTTACTTGCAAAATATCTCATAGAAGTATTTCACCTGCTTACAGCTGGCGAAGAATATTATACTCTTCTGTTTTAGATGATTCTTTATAAAGCTCCAGATGATGGCCATTTTATCTTTCAGTTGACACACGACGTAATTCTGTTTCAAACCATTTGGTGTGCTGTATTCTTTGTGTTCGTGCACCGACACGTAACTTGGGTCTTTCAGGCTCAATCTTGCCAGGTCTTTAACCGACTTGGTTTGAGTTGCAGAAAATAAAAGCGTCTGGCGTTTTGGAGGCAGATTTGCTATTATTGCATTCATTGTGTTTTGGAAACCCATATCTAAACACCTGTCAGCTTCATCCAGAACTAGAATCTGAAATTTAGAATGAAAAAAATTAAACACTGCTAAGAATGTATGAACGAATCAGAGTTCAAGCAGCTGATCATTATTGCTTGTTTCACTGTTAAGTTTATAAAAATTTTGCTGGAAATGCAACGTGAGGTCAAAAAGTTATTGCAGGATGTCGCAATTGAAACATTTCGTTAAATTTATAACTGAGGACTGATTACTGACCTGCATGTTAACACAATCAAACAGGGGATTTTCATCCATGTGCTGTAGTAACCTTCCTGGCGTGCAAATAATAATATTACACAAGTCCATGCGTTTCCTTTCAAATTTCAAGTCCTTGCCTCCGATGATCAGCCCTGCTGAAAAATCGTGATGTTTTCCAATTTTCTTGAGGGTCTCGAATATCTGGTACGCCAGTTCTCTGGTTGGGGTTATGACCAAGGCCCCAATTCCATCTAGTTTCGTCCACTGTTTACAATAAAGTACCTCCAGGAGGGGGATTAAAAATGCCAACGTCTTTCCACTGCCTGTTTGGGCGGCCCCCAGCACATCCTTTCCTTGCAAGGCCAACCCAATGGTATCTCGCTGGATTTCAGTCGGGACAGTGTAATCGTTTTCCTTCAGTCCCGCAAGTGTTTGGGGGCTCAATGGAAAGTCGGCGAACGATTTTATATCATCGACATTGATCTGCATTGAAAATAAATAAGAAAAATAGAGTAAAATTGAATGCGTTCTCACCTCTGAATACTTTTCCTGTAGTTTTTGTATGCGGACATTTTCCGGTTCGTCTTTTTTCCTTTTATTTGTGAACACCTTGATTTTGTGCTTCACTTTTCCTTTTGGATTGATTTTCTGGTTAAAAACACGTTTATTCATGTTAATACACAAGCTCGATACGACACGGAACGTGACTGACTTTTTGAGGTTATGTTGACTGCAACGGTGTCAAAGATTAAAAACACTCAGATAGGACACTGTCGCCCATGCGTACATTTCCAAATAAAACCACAAAAACGTAAACTGTTTTATTTTTTATTGTCCTCAATGATTAAAAATAATTTAAAAACAAATTACATCGGTGTTCTTTTACAAGACCCATCACTTTTTAAAGAAATCTGATATAATTTTGGCATCAATATGCTATAATTTTACATCACAGGTTGGCAGCATTGGCGGAAAAACCCATGAGTATGACAGCTGACAGTTGTTGCCTGCGCAGTGTAAATTGACAATTTATAAACTAACAACCAAGTGCCATGGCAGATTATAAAGTAATAACGTCCGATTTTGTGAACGTGCAGATTTCAACGTCGAAAGATGAGATATCGTTTGGAGAGAGACGCTTTCCCAAGGATCTCACAATATCAGACTTGAAGGTACACACAATTATGGCATATTTTCCCTGGCACATACACGTCTCTCAAATGATGAATTTCAGGCAAAACTAGAACTTATGACTGGCGGAAGTTGCACGACCATGCAAGTTGAAGCTTACAATCAAGAGAACAAACTGGTCTGTACCTTATCCGATGACAACTCTCTCTTAGGCTCGTACCCTGTGGAAAATGGCATGCGCCTGCATGTCATAGACAAGTTCTCGATACGCACCGAACTTGATTTCGGCAACGTTGAAAAGTATGAATTGCCTGATGAAGAGTACACTAAAAGAACAGACTCAGTCAGAGCTTTTCTAGCAAAAAATAAGCTTGGTATTAAACCTGTTCACAACTGATGTAATAAATGAAAACCATGTAATTTCAGGTCACTACAATGAAGAATTTCGCAAAAACAAAGAAAGACAAGAAGAGGAAGAAAAGAAACTGGCGGAATCAACTCTGATAGATTCGAGATGCAAAGTTCAAATTCCAAACATAGCCATGCGATTAGCTACAGTGAAATACTCAGGCAAAGTCGAAGGTCTCCAGGGGTACTGGATTGGGGTGAAATATGATGAACCACTGGGAAAAAACAATGGATCGTAAGACAATCCTACATTTTGACTTTTTTTTTGTATTAAGTTAACTGTTTACAGATATAAAGGAGTACAGTATTTTGAATGCCCTGATAATTATGGGGCATTCGTGAAGCCACAGTATATCCTCTGTGGGGATTTCCCTGAAGATGACTACGATCTCAACGAAGAAATATGATCTCTTCATTTGCGATTCAAAATTTTATTATGCATTCCTGAAACGATGAGGACTGGCTAGAATTTAATCAAAATTGGCTTTAATATTTATAATTCTCACTAATAAACTAAAATAAACTTTTCATTTGCAACTCAAATTTTAATAAGCATTCCTGAAGCGATGAGAACCGGCTGAAACTCAATCAAAATTGGCTTTAATATTTATAAATCTCACTAAAAATCATCAAACTAAAATGGGTATTATGTTGTACAAAAAAAGAAATGAGTTATACTGAGAATTCTTGAAAAAAAAAAAAAGATTTTAATTCACTAAGGCTAAGTTTCTCAGTCCTAGTTTAACTTTAAACTCCTGTTTATTTCCATAGGAACAATTGTTTTTATAATTGCTACCATGGGAATAAACAGGAGTTTAAAGTTAAACCAGGACTAAGAAACCCAGCCTAAGTATGTTGAGCATTGAGCTTTTTCCTCAAAAATGCAGTTGCAAAAAGTTACAAAAAGGTAAAAAAATTTATTTATTTTTCTTTGGGTCTAATACATTAGGTAAATTATGTTTAAAAAATATTTTCTTTTTAAGACAATCAGTGTTAACCAACTGAACCCATATTTTCATTTGAATTTTTGAAACTGACCTCTATTGAGATGCAAATCTAAATATAAAGAGAAGTTTATTATGTATTTATTTACAAAAAAGAGTGAAGAGATTGCAAGAGAAACCTTGAGATTGATTAGTATTTTCTTCGTTTCAAAATGTCCGGTTTCCAGTTGATTGGATGTGATTCTTCAGTTGCAGTCTCATCTTCTTTGTATATTTTAATCGTTTTGTCTGCTTCCGTCGTAATCAACCGAGAACCAGAGTGATCAAAGGTCATGGAAAATATTCCAGCTTCACTGTCCATAGAACCCGGTTGAACTGGAGCCTATTTGATGAAACAAATTCATTTCACACCTGTTCACTCTACGCACAAGTTTAAAGCCTTACCTGCAACCTTTGAAAATTATAGCCCGTTCTCCAGTCCCAAAAATGTAAGGTTCCGTTGTCACCTCCAGAAACTAGTACGCTCTCTGGATTGACGGCCAAACAATTGACGATAGCGTTATGCCCTGAGAGATTCTGTATGAATTTACCGTCAGGGCATTTCCATTGTTTTATGTTATCAGGAGAGCCTGACGCAAACATGTATCTAAAACGAACAAATAAATACATAATTATAATAACAAATAAATCAGCATAGAACTTACAATGTTGGATGAAACACCAAGCTCCTCACACTCTTCTTATGATTGGTTAAAGTACATACTGATTTACCGGCAGCCAAATCCCATAAACGGATAGTAGTATCATGTGATCCAGTAATAACTTGGGGCTCTGCCGCCTGTGTTATCACACTAGCTACAGTATGTGTGTGTCCTGTTAAGGTGTGTACATTGGCTTTGGTCCTCATATCCCACACTCGTGCAGTCGAGTCTCGGCCTGCCGTTAACAAAACATCAATGGTTGGATGCAACGAAAGAGAATAAACCGCAGAGAGATGTCCATGGTAATGCCTAATAACCTACAAGATGCAAAGAAAAAATATTTTAATCGCTGGGAAAGCATCGGTTCCAACACAAACCTTATTGTACTCTAGATCCCAACACTTGACCTGTCTGTCTTCACCGCAACTGAATAAATAAGGATGACGGCCACTGACTGCAAGCCCTCGCACTGTACTTACATGCCCTGTTAAAGAAACTTTCAATTGTCCAGTTGCTAGGTCCCATATTTTAATAATTCGATCGGCAGCACCTGTTGCGAACCACTGAAAAGTCAAGTTATCCCAAGGGGGGAAACATACAAAGCAAAAGACTCACTTGATTTCCTGGTTCTACTGTCACACACCTCACCCATCCTAAATGCCCGGCTATTACGCGATAAAGTTTCCACGGAGCATGCCATTTAGGCTTCGGCATTGTCGGAGCCTTTCGTATAAGATTATTCAACTGATTCTGCGCGTTCTGTTGGGCCGTTGGCCTCTGTACTATTAAGCTGGTATCTGAGTAAGGCACAACAGCTGACTCTGTGTCTACAATCGAATCGACTTCCACTGGAGTCGGAACATGCGGTAAGGTAGGACCGCTCTCAACTTCTTGCAGCTGCTTCATGGCCTGCATCTTCTTCACGTCATCAAAGACTAGGCCGTAGCTATCCCTAGCTTTTATCATTCTTCGAACGCTTTCACTGAAAGATGTGATAAACAGGACTGATATTTATTGACAGGAGGTAAAGATAGTACTTACGCGGTCTCGTCGACCGGTGGCAGCAGACCTTGATTTGCCAAGAACATGTCGTGAGATCTTTTTAAAGATCTAAATACCAGCGTGTGTACGGAATGTCTTTGTACATCGTCAACCATTATTATTTACTTTACAAGCGCCTTTTTAACCTAACCTACTATCAACAAACATTAGCAAGTGCTGTGAACATTGCCCAAGCCATCAACCCAACAGGGTCACCAACACCAATTCAAAATATTTAATGAATATTGTCTTTATTTTTATTCTTATTAAAATGTACGAAATTCGTACGAAACAAGAATTTTCGTATTCCAAATTGAGTCCAGAGTAGCCCACCAGTGCTAAAAATAACAATAATTTAACTTATTTATGGGTATTTTTGGTCCAGCGCTTTACCGAATTTGAATTTTTAGGATTGGCGACGCTGCGATAGTTCTAACAGCAATGCCAACGTCGTTTGAAGTGGATGTCAACTTTTTTACAATTACATAAAAAGTTCTAATTTAATGACGGTAAATTCAATTTTCAAATTAATTTTGAATCAATGAAGCACTTTTATAAATTTCAGCTTGATTTATTCTAAGAAATTTGGAACATCAAGATGTTAACCTAACCAGTAACGTAAGAGCTTAAAATTTGAAATGGCTAATAAATTTCTAAGACAGTGTTCGCTAGCAAGCGGAATTAGCCTAGGTAGTTTCTTCTTGGGCGTATATTTCGAAAAATACTCGTCGTCTAGCGAAAACCGCTTGGAAGGCATTAAAAAATGGCCTGGTTTACCGTTATACGGGACTGTCTCTGCAGCCACTGCGTTCTCACCAGCTCCACAGTCCAACGCTAGCCGCGTATCACAAATAATGAAGTACGGTTTCCCTGGGCTAGATCACGTACGGTCTTTCGACGATTTCGTCTTGAGTTATGACCGTAAAACGAGAGTCGCTCACTGGGTTTTCGAACACTTAACGCAAGAGACCGTACGATATAATGAGGCCATTGACAGAGGCAAGTGTAATTTCACTCCTGACGAGAGTATACACCCGTATTTCAGGTAAAATTAACGCTTTGTCATTTTTAATCACCTTATTAAATTACATGCACGTTTAAAGAGCTGATAATTCCGATTATAAGGGCTCTGGGTATGACCGAGGACATCTAGCGGCTGCTGGGAACCATAAGGTAGACCAGAAACATGTGGAGCAGACATTTTTCTTGTCTAACATGGCTCCGCAAGTCGGTGTAGGTTTTAACAGAAATTCCTGGAATCGTCTGGAGAAGTATGTGAGGAAGTTAACCAAGGTGTATCGAAATGTATATTGTTGTACTGGGCCCCTTTATCTTCCCAGGTATTTATTTAAATTTGCAGCCGGTCTCGATGTAACTTACATTATAGTAATGGTGTTGGTGTTGTTATATTTAAATTCAAGTTGTTTTCTTCTTTAAGAAAGAATTCTTTAGGAAAGAGGCCGATGGCAAAAACTATGTTAAATACGAAGTGATCGGTGCAAACAATGTAGCAGTTCCGACTCATTTTTTTAAAGTCCTAGTTGGAGAAGCTGCGACGGGTGAGTTGGAAATGGAAGCGTATGTGATGCCAAATCAGGTTATTGATGACGCAGTTCCCTTGTCAAGTTATCAAGTACGTAAGAGTAGGAGGCGATGCGAGAGTGACTGTCACAGAAATGACAATGTTTTAGGTGCCTCCTGAAAGCATAGAGCGGGCTGCAGGGTTACTATTTTTTGATAATGTAGCGAGAAGTAAACTTAACAAAATTAATGGAAAAAAGAACTGATTTTATTATAGTCCTGTGAGTTAGACGTTTTAATGTGTTAGAGATTCCAAGAGAAGATCAAATAGATTTTAATATTTGTTATATGTTAATAAATGTTATTTCTTTTTAATTTTTTTTTTTTATTTATAATAAACTAGAATAAATAAGAGCATGGCCAGCTCCATTAACATTCACTGATGTTTATGTATGGTCGTTTAAATTCGGTTCCGCGAAAGCATCTCGTGGAGAATGTGGAGTGGAGTACTCTCCGCAGCGCTCCCTTTTAAAGATACTATCAAAACCTATTCATGGCCAGTTCCATTAACATTCACTGACGTGTATGTATGACCGTTTCAATTCGACTTTTAAAATTTTTAACGGTACTCCCCTCAGCGCCTCTTGTGAGTTTTTAAGTCAGGCATGGGCATGGAAAGGGGAAGTATCTCCTACTACGCTACGCAATAGGTCAAACGAGTGTCGATTGCAGCTAGCTTGGTCCCACGAAATATAAAATTGTAGACGGCGGCGGCGCGGTGTATTCGTTTTGATGCTGTTCATATTGAATTAAACCGAAAATTATTATAAATATTGTTTAAAAAAGGTTTGTTTTTCAATTTAAAATGGTCTCGAACTTGTACGACACTGTTAAACGCTAATAAACCAACATGAACTAACTCGCTCGGCGCTCTCTGTTTTTGATTTCGTTGATACGACTGAGTCAGTTATGTGCCGGCGCTTGTTTGTCTGAAACATCGAGATAGTCGCAAATAATTAGGGGTGGGGGTAGAGCTTTCGGCGAGCTCGTGCCCGTCCCTGTTTTAAGTAATTGCAGGGGCGTGTTCGAAAACTCAGAGCGTTACTCTTAGGTAATATTCTTTTCTCTCTCATATAAATCATCTTGTATATTTTGCTTTACACTTTATTCGCTCTGTTGGTATAACTCTTATACTTACTCCCTGTGTTTTCGAACACGCCCCAGGGTTGTGTTCATAAATTTCACTCCCGGGTAATATTGTGGTCTCTCTCGCATAAATGAGTTTATATATTTTGTTTCTCATACTCAAGAATGATAAAGAACTAATCAGGCGTATGTTTCCATAGCAACAAATACATTTTCTACACCCTACTTAAAAGTGGGTCGTTAAAAGTTCGCTCGTTGCCATGGAAATCATGTAAACACTAGATTTCTTAAAACTGATGAGCGAGACGCAAAATAAGTGAAAAATTGTGAGTGAGAAAGATGCAATTATACACCCAGAGTGCACATGAGGGTATAGTTTATGAACACAACCCAGTTGTCATTACGTTACCGTCAGTAGTTTTGTAGTATCTTTAATAGAAAGCCCTGAGGGGAGTACTCCACTAAGGTTACTGTATTTAGAAGGTACCGCCATTTATTTTCGCCGCTGTCGTCCCCCAAATTAAAAAGGATGCAATGAAGAAGCCATGAAACATTAAGAAGAAAAAGGATAGATACTTACATAGTTACTGTTGCTAGGGAGTTTATGAATGAATTTGATTAACCCCAAATATGCCCCAAATTAAAAGAGATAGAAAGTTGGCGCTACCTTCTCAATACAGTAACCTTATACTCTACTACCGTCACTAGATAATTACAATACCGCAACCCATATGCTTAATGTGTAAGACGAAGAAACACGTTTTTGCACTAATATGGCCGACTTTCTTAGTGATTTTCTTTCCGTCAAGTTTAATCAAATTTAACGTCTGTCACACAAAACTTTAAAAATGATTTAAAATGCCCGGGTGTGTCGTTTTGACTTGTAAAAACAGTAAGTAAGTAAACTTAAAACATACGGAAAAAAGAAATTCTTTAATTCAAAACAAACACCACAACAAGTTTTCAAAAATTTCTTCATTTACCTCCATGCAATATCCTAAACGATTATAAAAATTGTTAATTGCACTAGTGACTTGTCCAAGGGTAATTCTTTCTGATACATTTTCACTTTCACATTTTCAACTTTCTTCGCCTGACAGATGTTCCAAATTAAAATGGACAAATTTTATTTGATATGACATTCGAAACCCTAACGACGACGATCATGCAACGACATTTTTAAAAATTGGAATTAGTTTCCATAGTAATATGAACAGCAATGTTTCATGTTAAAGTAAAATCACGGTATAATGATAAATGTTATAGAAACGGGGCATTAGCATTTAAATTTCCCGCCAATATTTTGCACTAAAATGGCGGCTTTTTGCGCTACTGTAATTATCTAGTGACGGTATACTCCACGGCATGCTTTCTCGGAACCGAATTTTAGGCGAATTGAAACGGCCATACATACAGTGAATGTTAATGGAGCTGGCCATGACCTACTTTGAGTAGTTCAGTTGAATCACACAGAGTGGCGCTAGCCGGTAAGAAATCATTTTGATTTTCGGTTTTTAAAAAATTCACCGGTGTTTTAAATTAATAAAGTTATATGAAAACAAAATTGATCTTATTTCTCAAAATTATAATCTTAGGAAAAATGTTGATGACATTTGTAGTTGTAGCCCTGTTGTAGGCAGATTAGTAATGTAAAATTAAATGACAATTTGTCTTGCCCAGTTTACAAATTTCCAGAGTAGCAATTTTAGTAAATTTGTTTAAGATTTTTGAAATTGTCATAATGAATTAAAGGCGAACGGTAAGTAAGTAGTTTTCATATTTAAATGGAAGGCTTGTGTAAAACTGACTGTCAAGCAGCCCCAATAACTAGAGATGTAATTTTTCCGGAAAAATAAAAAAGATGGAAATTTTCCGATGACCTTTTCCGGTAATTTACCAGAAAATTTCCGAATCAATTATAGTAACGTATTTAAAAATATATATATTTTTTATAAACTCAGGAGCAAACGCTAATTAAAATAGTACCAAATACTCGTATACAACGGTAATATGTATAAAAAATGACAGAAATTACAAAATAATGTGTATTCACAAACCAAACTTACGCTCTGGCGTTCGCTTATAATTTATAAATTGTAAGTAGAGGTATTTTTCCGTATTTTGGGCGCATAATCTTTCGAAGTTAGGTTAGGCTGTGGTTAGGCATTACATTTTATATGTTAAACTGCGCAAGCACAACAAATAATAACATCGTTAAATTTTCGTCGGAAATTTTCCAGAAAAATTGGTTAGAAAGTTTCTGGAAAATTTCCATTTTAGAAAATTTCCAAATTGGAAAATTTCTGAACCCACATCTCTACCAATAACTATACGAATTTTTGGCAGGTAAATTTAAAATTACTTTTTCTAGTAAAAACAAACTATTATCTTTATTTATTTTTTACAAATTAAATTAATTTTCAAGGACAAACAAAAAAATAAAAGATTCAAAATGGTCTTTTTAAAGAGATTATTAAAATTTTGCTTTTCAATTTAACGCGTGGCTGACTCTTCAAATCAATTACATATAATTAGACTTGTCTTAAAGTAGATAAAAGAAATCGTATTTTCTTATCTTTTATTAGCTTAATTGCTCGCATCCGCCACTAATTTCGTATCGTATCATCTGTAAATAAATTAATAAAACGAGCTTGAAGATATCTCTGTTATAGGGGACATGCGCGTAAATTTGACAACGCGGCGGTGTCCATTTAATTCATCATATCGGAGTGGGTCAGCCACCACAGCTGATTTACACGTGGTCTGAGCAGTCTGTCGCTCGGAATGAGCAGCTTTTGTGCGGTCTATTAAATCATTTGAATCATTAGAAAATGACACTGGACGACGAACCGAATTTATTGTTCGTCGGGACCGATGAATTCGTCGCCTCTAAAAATTTGCAGAACGGAACGCCGACCAAAAAGCGCTCCTACGAAAGCGAAATGAACGCACCCCCGGACGGGGGTGCACGCGCCTGGCTTATCATGATAGCGTCTTTCTTCTGTAACGGGATCGTTTTCGGCGTTATCAATTCCTACAGCGTTCTACACACGGAAATCCATGATAACTTGCAGGCGAGAAATATCACAGAAGCTTCGAGTAAAGCTGGTAAGTTCATTTTTCCAAATTTTTTCTAAAATAACACGCGTTTTTTTAAAGTAAAATATAAGCGATTTTATTTCTAAAAAAATATTTTTCATTACAATCGAGTCACTTGTTTTTTCAATTTTTGTAGATTAAAAATCTTATTTATTTTTGAAAAAAAGGAAATTTTTACCGAAATAATTCCTCTTTTGTTTTTCTAAAAATTTAATTAGATTTTGAACGTCAGAAACCAAAGAAACATTTTTTTTAAGACAAGGGTGAACGTGTTTATCACATCTCAGTAGGCACTGTTTAAGTCATTTTAAATTTGAAGATAAAGAATCCAAAACATTTTTTTAATTTTTACTAAAATAATGAAAATAGAAAAATCAAGTAAAAAAATAAACATAAGAAATTAACTATTTAAACAGGAAGTCAATGTACATATATGAAAATCGTTTGTTTTTATAGAAATCGAATTGAATTTTGAAAAATAAAAAAGTAGAAATAATTTTGTAACAAGAAAATCATCATTTATAATTAAAAAAACTACTGCATTGTATATCTACCTACATATAAAATCAAATATGAAGAAAATGTTAAAACCATTAAGAAAACAAAAATAATTTTTAAATAACAATATTCTTTTTTGCGATTTAACAATTTGGACTATGTTACTGTGTCCATATAATTCTTTTATCTCCTGATTTGTTTTTCTTTTCCATGTGCCATCTTCCATTTTTGTTCCTCCTAATATTCTTCTTAACACCTTCCTCTCCCATACTTCTAATTTATTTTCATTCTTTTTTGTTAAGACCCATGCCTCACATCCATACACTAAGCTGGTCTTATTACTGTTTTGTATAACCTCATTTGCGCTGCTTTAGAAATTTCTTTTGACCTTAACATCCTGTTTAGTGAGCCCATTGCTTTACTTCCCTTATTTATTCTTTTCTCTATTTCTTTGCTCTCTTCGTTGCTACGAGTAACTGTCACCCCAAATATTCCTGTGCTTCTGATTTTTAAGTTATTTTCTTCTGCAAATTGAATTTAATTCGTTACTTTCTTCGTGTTTGCTTTTACCTCCTGTTACATTTCTATATTCTTCTTCACTCCCAATTTTCGCATTCATGTCCCCGATTAAGATTTGTAAGTCACATTTCGGTATTTTCTCCCATACAGCTCCTAGGTCTTCATAAAATTCATTCTTGGCGCTCAAGTCCTTATCTTCTGTAGGTGAGTGAATATTTATTATAGTTAATTCTTGTATTTTCCTTTTAATCTTATTATACATACTCTACCTGAAATAGCCTCAACATTCAATACGTTATTTTTTTAGTTCTTTATTAACAATGAAACCTACTCCTAAGTATCTATTTTCTCCTCGGCTGTTGAAAACTGTTTCCATGTTTCATGTTAACTCCAACTTTTTTCTGTTTTGTTTCTTGTAACGCTAGTATATCTATTTTATATTTTTCCCATAATTTCAGCAAGATTTTTAAATGCCCCTTCTTCGCTTGTTCTTCTTACATTCCACGTTCCTATTCTAATCACCTCCTTCTTTGTTCTGCGTTGATAGTTCTTACCTGTTTGCTTTTTTCCCCCAAAAAACTTTATCTCTTTTCATTTGTCAAATCTGTCCTCTTCCCTATTCTTAGCTGATCGTTTGTCCTTCTCATGTCCATTTCCATAGCCCGTGTCTTGATCTGCTTACCTTTAGGATGTAGTTTTTTTTCTTCGTTTTTTGACCAACTATTTTTTCAAATATTCCCTGCTCTTTATTCCATCTCCATCTTTCATCGTTAATTATTATCTCCTGAAAGCCAATTTTTACTTTTTTTCCAGCCGTTAGTTCTTACTTGGCTTTTTTCCTTATTCTCCCCTGTATCTCTCTTTCTTCCTTGCTCATGTCGTCATTTATAAACACTTTTAAGTTCTTCAGTTCGCTTAGCTTTCTCTTATTCTTCATGATTTTCTCTTTATCTGCCGAATTGTTTAATTCTACTAGGTATGCTTTATTGCTTAGTTTTCTTGCTGTCTTTGCTTTTATCTCTATTTGCATAACTCTAGTTATGAAGTTTTCCATTTCCTCTTTTATTAAATTTTGATCATCCCTTTGGATTACCACGTTGTTTTTCTTTTTTTCTTTTTCTAGGTTCTCAACTCTTTTTTCGGTTTCATGGATTTTCTGTCTTAAGCTTTTATTCTCTTGCTTTATTTGATTATTTTCCTCCTTAAGTTCCCTTATCTCTTTCCTTTACCCTTTCTGTTCCGCTCTCATTTCTTTCATTTCTGTTGTTAAGTTCTGTAACATGACTAATATCTTCTCCTTTTCTTTCCCTTTCGCGGGCGATCTCATTGTTTTTTTGCTTCTGCTGAACAAGTCCCCCTTTTCTTCCAAAGCTCTTTTCTTTCCTCTGTCCTCGGTTGAGTATTCGTCGTTATCCATAATGATTAGCTCTACTCTTTCCCTGGCAAGTCGCGATAGATGAGACTCCCGTTTCAACCTATGCAACAAAAAAGCTTAAAAGTTGCTATAATAAACAGAGGAAGAATTCGAAACGAATTCGATTTTCAATTTTTATCAAAATCAAAATGGTTAAAACTAAAAAAAAAACATCACAAACTCTTTTAAACGGACACTAAATGGCGCACAAACGCTTAACGTTTCGCACTCGTTCGAAGCTGTCCAACGACTGCGAAACGTTAAGTGTTTGTGCGCCATTTAGTGTCCGTTTAAAAGAGTTTGTGATACAATTTTCATCGGACAAGAACCAGTTTTAATTAAAAAAAAAAAACAATTAAAAAAAATGTGTCATTTGTAAGAATGTAGAAAAGAAACTGAATTTTACCGACTATTACCATAGGCAGCGTGTTCCGTAACTTTTGTCTACCACTGTACCTACATACATATAAGTACCTGTTTTAGAGCAATTAATCGCAAGTCTTTAATCATTCATTGTACCTAATAAAGAGTTGATTGATGTTTGCAAAGTCCGCCAAGCAGACCAATAAAAATTAGCCGCTTCCCTTATTATTTAATCATGCGATTACCACCGATCATAACTCATTATGCGCGTTATTATGGTAGTGTAAACAGTAATTTGAAATAGCGGTGGGCACGTGCCCCGAATGATTTATCATCCGTCTAACCCCCCCGGCGTTCTATTAGCGATTATTGTTACTGTGTACACATTTAAATAGCACGTCCAACCAATACCATCATCGAAGACGTGATTAATTAACTTGTTTGTCGCGTGATCATAAAATTCTTCGAGTTCACGAATTTCTTCCACCAGTCGGTCTTTTTTGTCATATTGTCGTGCAGATAAAATCCGAGAGGTCAGATCGACCCCGATGGCTTGATCTCCGCAAGGGGTCATGCTAATTATCTCCGAGGTTACCTAATCGATTCTGTTTTCCCATCAAAATGTGTATTCTCGTTCTCACTGTCCTAATCAAGTGCACTTGCAGAAAAATTTACTCCACTGACAAAAGGTCGTTATGCGCTGTTGTCGTTATCACGTAGAGAGTGCAATAAACTCTTATTAATAATTATTTGCATCTATTTACTAGTGATATTGGTTCGATCGACAATGAGTATCATTCTATATTTACGACGTTTTTCATTCATACATTTGCGTAATTTGATTTTTTGGCAATAGACTCGGAGGTGCAATGTACTTGCCCAGAAATACGTAACAGTGTGACAGTCACAATGTAACTCCCAAAAAAAAAACTGCTTTTAAATTCGGGCTTTGCAAAACGAGAAAAGCATTAAAAGAAGTGTCTTCGAAAAATAGCCAGATTTTGAGCTAAAAAAATTGAGAGGGGTTGTCTTCTTCTACATATATTTCCCATGTCTGTCTTGTATCCCGCGTAAATTGTACTTATGTACAGTGAGGGCCATTAAAATGGTTACCCCTGCATGCTAACCTCGTCCTTATTGATCTGCAATGGCTATCGACTCTCCACTCATATTACCGCTAAGGGTTCTTCGAGTCGTAACGATTTACTTGGCCACCAGTGTACATACAATACATGTTTGGGACTGTTACAATATTTTTTTTTTGGCTGTTCATAACTTTTGTTGATATGTTTAGCCTTGCCCCCTTAATCTGGCTTCCCATTTCAATTTGTAACACAACTCGTTTTTGGCGAGACAAAAATTTATATATTCTACAAATTTATTCTGCCATTTACACTTGCGAAAAAAACACTGAAATAGCCCATTTTAATTGTTATGTTGTTTACCATTGCACTATTAATTTATTTTCATATGTAAACAAGACTGTGTGGCCCAAGCTTCTAATTTTGTGCTTGCACTAGAATTTGCTTTTGTTTTGTTGTTATATGTAGGTCAAACTCGGTTTAACTAGACTTAAAAAATTACCTACCCAGGGCCGGAGCTAGGCCAAGGCGAACTATATTCACGTCTCATAAGTTAAAAAAAAAGTCTCAGATATTTACCAAAAATAGAATAACAATTTTTTTTTTAATTTTCAGCTTTGGTTGGATCGTTGGCCATGGGCGCCACCTTCATGATGTCAGCAGTGGCGGGGGTTTTAATAGATTTCATCGGGCTTCGCACGACCGCATTCATAGGGGGGGCGCTATCATCGGGAGGCATGATCATATCATCATTCTGTTCTAGCAACGTGTACGCCCTCTATTTTACATATGGCATTATGTATGGTGTAGGATCGGCACTCGCCTACACTCCCTCCCTTGCAATTCTTGGCCACTACTTCAAAAAATACCTAGGGGTAGTTAACGGTGTGGTGACTTTCGGTAGTTCTGTATTCACCATGGTGATCCCCTACCTCATCGGCTTCTTCCTGAGCGAAGTAGGACTTCCTGGCACTCTTAGACTGCTGGCGTTACTATCGTCGGTGATCATGTGCTGCGCTGTCATCTTTAAGCCCCTCGTCGGGAAAACCTCCCGAAAAAAAGTTTCGGTGTGCCAGGCGTTTAACATTTCGATTTGGAAAAACAAGAAGTACGTGATCTGGGCGGTTGTGATCGCTATCTCCCTCATAGGTTACTTCGTGCCTTACGTCTTCATGTCGAAGTTCGTCCAGGAAAACTACCCGGAAAACGCAGACCCCAAACTCCCGATCATCTGCATCAGCATCACGTCCGGAATCGGCCGGTTAATATTCGGATACGTCGGCGACCTCCCTAGGGTAAATAGGATATTCCTCCAACAGATCTCATTCTTCAGCATCGGTCTACTGACGGTGCTGCTGCCGTCGACCGCCGGATCGTTTTACCTCCTCATCGCCATCGCTTTGGGCATGGGTATTTTCGACGGTTGTTTTATATCAGTAATTGGACCAATCGCGTTCGACATTTGTGGACAGGAGGGGGCGACGCAGGCGATCGGTTTTGTTTTGGGCATCTCCTCTGTTCCTTTGACGCTGGGTCCGTACATGGCTGGGATTTTGTACGATCGCATGGGGAGTTACGATTTACCATTTAGACTGGCTGGTATTCCCCCGATCGTCGCCTCCATCGCCATGTTCCTCATCCGATTCGTCGAAGCCAAGCCGGTTCCGCCTAGAAAACCCAGCGAGGAACCGCTCAAACCCGTAGGACAAGTCGAGGCTGTCAATCCTAAACTCGGATATGCGACAGGTAGGCTCTTGGCGAATGCTACTTTGTCCTCTTGCATCTTGTACAGCGGAGATAAACGGTGCTATACTTACTCTGTGCTGTGAAAATGAGAGAGACTTGATGATGGATGGATCTCATTTGCTCGCTTCTCATGAGGAACCTGACTGCACACCACTTTCCAAAAGTAGTGATATTGCACACAAGACTGTGATATTATGCAATTTTTTTAAATAGTGAATGCATGGAGAAAAATATTGCTTTTATTTATATGTACAGCTACAATTGTGGAAAACGTGCTGAATTTTGTAGCGGCAATTTCTTTTATTTTATTAAACTGATTTGTTTTGCCCTAGCTAAAGGCTGCGTTAAGTGATCCGTCAAGTTCGTAAAATCCAATCAGAGATTGGGGAAATTGGTCACGTGGTTTAGTCTTGATGATTGCCCGTTCACTTAACACACCCAAAATGTTTTTGACAATTATTTTTTTAATACCCCTCTGTGTTCATTTACTTTTACTGTAAAACCAGAAGCAACAAAACGAACGTAATTATTGTACAAAGCGTCGATCGGGTCCTCATTCGGGTCAATTGTACCCAATATGAGTCTAATTGATTCGGCCAAGCTGAGACCAGACGTACCATTTCACTCACTGCACAAATTGCAAACGTGACGTGGAAAATTTACCGCAAAATTAGAAACTGCCGGTGGAATTAAACGATGACCGGCGCCGTCATTATTAATTGTTTACTTTAGAATTTAAGAGGGCCAAGTTCATTGTTGCAGAAAATATTTTATGTATGTACATGCTCCTTTGCAGTTGGATTAAGTTTTGGAGTTTGATTCTGTTGTTATTATAATTGTTATCAGCGAACGTTTGCTTTGTAATGTTTACATCAGAGTCAGTAACTTTTGAACCTCTCGAAAACATTAAAATTAATGATGACCATGATTGTCCATCTTTTTTTTCTCCTAAATATCGTTTTGAGCTGTTAAGTCCAAAAAGCTTGAATTTTTTTTTAATTGCTTACATTGCTTGCTTATGTACTTTGAATTTGGCATCGTCTGTCGATTTCGCTTTTCTTTTGGGGCCTCTCTGATAATAATTAGCAGTGTGCGTATACGTGAGCGTAAATGCAGAGCCGGTCAGGTGACAATGCGAGGCTTATTTTAGCTCACGGCCAAACCCATGGGCCACAAATACGCCCGAAAAATCCAGTCAGTTACCTAAGATAACGTAATTCCGTCTATTTTTAAAGGGGGCGGCTGATGCAACAAGGTTTCAAAACGGTCCCCAGAAAAAAGAAAATCACCCTCACAAAATTGGGCGAGATTACTTCAAGATTAAAATTAAATCTACTTATAAATTAATTATAAATTTAATGATGCAACATCCTCAGACATTGCGTAGCTTGTTTTTTTTTCTTTTTTTTTCTAATTTTAGCCCGCGCGTTTATCGTCGGTTTTGACATTTAGCGAAGATCGATGTTTGGGTACGGTTCATCAGCAATTTCATTGCCGATATTGCTCGGCAAATATGAAGTGACCGTCCAATTTTATATCCACGCAAATTAATACGTGCTTTATTCGATTTTCTTATTAATTTAATTTTTAATCCCATCCCGAGAAAAAAAGGACGGGCGTATTTACACAGTTTCAAAAATACTTTTGTATTTACACATTACATCAATGAAGCGGATGGAATGTTTTTTTTAGAACTCATTTTTAGAACAACTTTTTATTTTTACTTTCCGTGGCTTGACATCAAGTGTTCTTCGAAGGGGGCTCGCCCATTCACGTAATAAAGACGTCGGTTGTTGGCTTTGCACAATGACATGAGAAATGCTATTTTTGTGGCTTCTGGTTAAAAGTACGTGGATGTAATAGGTGGTTTTTAAGTCATCACCAATTCCATCAAACTGTATGTTTTGTATGCAACCCTTTCGGCTTTTGTCGATTTAATTACCTAATTAGAATTGTTGCCTGTCTTCATCTGCCTCGCTTTTAAACCCATTCATTGGCATGCTTTGTCCTGACGATGTGGCTAGCACATACTTGCAAAGCTAATTTCCTTCCTTCCTTTTTGCAGAAAACGGGCCGGAATCCGAGGAAGACATGTCGCCGGTTTGACGTCAAACCATCCTAGCTAATTTCTATTAAGATTGGTATTCTGATTTTGTATTAAGAGTGTACGCTTTTACATTTTGAGTATATGTATGAGTGTATATGCTAGCTATGTCGTTGACACATTTGTAAATACTGTTTTATTTTTTTGTACTAACGCTTGTTTGATACTCAGAGATGGAGAGACAGACGGACAGACAATAATTTGTACCGTACCCACATGTTACGTAGACTCGTGCTTAGAAGTATTCGAATGAAAAGCGAATTTGACTCTTGTGATAAACTTACACAGTGCTAGGCTATCACGCCGGTCGAGCCGTTCGAAAACTTTTAAGCACCAGTATACAACCTAAGAATACATATCACGCAGAGGTCTGTATAAAGATGTTAATAAATATCGTAGTGATATTAAATTGCTATTTCTTTATAAATATACACCATAAACAATGTATAAAAACAAATTAATCAGATATTTGATGTTAAACTGTGCCATCATACGTAATAGGATCAATCAAATTTAAATCATTCATTGAAAATTAAAAAGCTAGTATAAATGTATGCATATGTGTTCACTGTACTGATCTGGAGCTAATTGTTGTTACCGAAACTAATGAAAATTTCTACCCACAGAATCATATTTAATTAACTCTTGGGGAAATATTGCAATTATTTATTTTGTTAATAAAAGACTCTAAGATTTATAATGTTTTGGTGTAGTAATGTTTAATGTTATTTTTCCTTAAAAATATCAATTATATACAGTAATTTTTATGTCGAAGCGAAATCAATTGTTCTCATTGTTGCTGTAGAAGAAAAGCTTTGAAGCACTTTATGTGCTTAAAGGTAAGTAAACGATAATTTCAGGATGTACAGTCGTGAGCAAAAAGTTGGTCGTCAGTATCATTTTTTGACACAGTGACAAGTGTTCTACTGTGAAATGGTTGTGACTGACATTTTTTCGCTCGCGACTGTAGCAACTATAGCTTTTACGCCGTTGTTATAAATTATTCTGGCAATTACTCCTAACCGAAGTGAACATGTGAAAACTAAACATAATCTAGTAACTATACAATGTACAAATAATATAAATAATAAACAATAAATGTCGGTGGCACGTCACTCAATTATTTTCTTTTTCTTGTTTTGTAGAACGATAAAAATTGGACCAAATTTGAATAAAACCAAAAAGCACACATATTTTATTTTTTACCCTAATTTAACCATAAAATAAAAGTTTCTTCGAAAAATTTCACTAATAAATTCTGACTTGGAAAACACTTTTTTTAAATTATTAATTAATATTCATATTCATTATTAATTAATATTAATTTAATATTCAAAGGTGAGATTAATTGAGCTTGACCTGTATCTGTATTGGCAAGAAAATAAAAGTATGTATATACAGGGTGTTTAAAAACATGTTGGTTTATTTTACCCAGTTATAGATCACTTCAATGCATACACAAAAGTCTTAATAAACATAGATTCGAAAATCAACCGATTCCGAGATACAGTCGAAGAATACATCCAGTGTTGCTTTGTGAAAAAAACACAACTGGCAACAGTGTTCTAGTTAGAAATTTGGTAATAAGAATGACAAATCTGTGAAATAAACGACAAGGTTATGAGTTTCAAATAATATTTGATAAGTACCTACCTAACATGCTTTCAAGGCTTCTTAAAATGAATATAAACATAAATAAAACTGATTGAACTTAGTATTTTGATAATGTTTTATAGGAGAACTCACGTTTTATGTGTGATTTTTTGATTTATGAACAAGATGTACTCATATTAGCGCTTTCGATTGGAATACACTATATAAAGTGATTTATAACGTGTAAATGGAGTAAAAATTGTTATATAAACTTCATCCATTTTAATTATTTATAGAATTAGAAGGCATCAAAATCTTTTTATAAACGTTTCAGTAAAATTTCAAGTTTAAAATTTAGGTAACACAAAAAATATTCGCGGTGCGGAATCTGCCACACATCTTCTGTGGAAGATGCAATTACCTACGTTTGTAATGTAATTATCACCACTTTTGTGTATACCTGTTTCACAAGTGATTGAAAAGATGACGTTGAGATCTATTCAGATATATGCGTCGATATTCTCTTGGCACATGAAGAGCATTATCTACCATCGCAGTGTCCATCATAAATAAATACTATATCTGCATACTCTGTTGTACTTCCATTCTTTCAAAAAACTGCCGGTTGTCAAAGCTACTTAAGAACAGGCTCGGCTTTTTACCTTGTTTCACCGTAATTAGTTTTTTCAAAGATATTAAATATAAAAGTTTATTAAAATTTTGATCACTTATATTTCTATAACTAATTGAGATAAGACTTACGTTCATATAACATTTTTTACTTAAAATAACCTCATTTATAAGCCGATAAAGTTTATTACATTCATTATAAATCGCCCTGTATATTATTGTCATCTTGTTTGAAACTCATATAATAACTAATAACATGAGATGAAGATACTCTGAGTACACCCTCAGTGCATATGGTATATCTAATTCTTGTTTTCGCCAAACATCTTAAAATAAAAAGAAATCTTAAAATACGTTTGTTTTGGAAAAATTTAATCACTGACACATAAAATGGACTTTATCTACTTTTTTTTAAACTTTATTTACCAATTCATGTATTACGTGTCAGTCCTGATAATGGTTTCACTTTCCTTTAAATTTCAAGTCGAGAAATTCAATCCGCCTGAAACCCGCGAAGCCTTAAAACGTTCATACTTATCATCAGCGTCACATATCACAGTGTAATTGGAGTAAATTTTAATTAAACCTGCGGTCACTTTGCTGCTTGGATCGCGTGTACCATATTACAGCAGGAAATGTGACTGTTAAAAAAAAGAGAGAACGTTCTGAAACACGTAATTTATTTATTCGAGAGAAATAACAAAAAGTATAACAAACAACTCCGAAGTACTATGGGTATACATACAAAATTACGACACAAATACCATCAGTACAACCACCAAACAAAAGAACGCAAAATGCGTATGTACGAGCACTTCAACCCTTATTAAAAGTAGCCAAAAATGAGGATTACTTTCTTGTGTGCGTTTCAAAATTATTGAAAAAACTGCGCTCCGACCAAAATAAATCGTAGCTCTCTTTTTCTTTCCATCTTGGTTCTCCAAAATAAAACTAGATATCTAATAACATTAAAGCTTGCACGCACATGAACGTTATATAGTTATAATCGACGCGATGTTATTATTAACATCCATATTTGGGTAGGGTAGTAGCTTCCGGTGGAGTTCTATAACCGAGGGTGTTCCTTTTGAAGGTGTTTCCTTTGTGCGGATATAAATTCAAGGGGGGTAAGTTGGGATTCTCGATCCTGGTCGGCGAAGAAACGCGAGGTCTCAGTGCTACGCCTAAGGGGATCCCACGCCTAAGAGTATTCCCCAATCCAAGACTGGCACAGCGCATATCTGTGTTCCCCAGAACAGTGTATTGCGGTAAATCTCTACCATCCATATCATCAAGTTGGTAGCTCTCGATGAGGGGTGTTGGATCTTCATAATCATAATCTACTAAAAATAAATAAAGCACAGTCAAAAGTTAGTTTTAAAGAAAAACAAACCTTTTTGGTAGGCTGAGTAGGTATTATACGCTGGCTGCGGGGGAAGTACAGGTTGAATGTTTAAATTATCGATGGTTTCGTAGTGGTCGTCGTTCTCTATGTAATCCACTATATCTCTGGGGTAGTTTTCAGAGATGAAATGTTGCGTCCCTCTGGGGGTTAGAGCCGCCCATACCATTCGGTTATCCGCGTGGACGCTCGTAGCCCCATGGTATAAAACAGCGTCCGAGGGGTGAACTAATTTATTACTGTTCAAATTGTTCACTGAAGAACATTCTCGCTGCTCGTGGTTTTTAATCTGGCGGTGATCTCGCGTGTGCATTGAACAGTCGTTATTTCCGAATATGCTCATCCTGGAAAATCGAAACGTCGCGCCGTGGCGAAATCTTTTTGGTGAGGGGGCGCAAAAATACTCACTCTCTGCATTTCAGCAAAAACATAGCTAGCAACGCTCCGAGCAAAAGAACGCCAATGGACGAAGCCACCAGCACCAACAGCCAGGTGTCGTCTATGCTCGTCACCGACCACGTTTCTACATCTGCAAAAACAACATTCTCAGTGGGTAACAGAGCAAGAGCTGAGGAGCTTTAGCTCATTACCTTTCCTAGGAAGTTCGATGTAATCACCACCTTCGGGAACTTTATTGGGCGAAACCCATGACTCGCACAATTGAGGAGAGGAACAGGAAGTGCTGTTGACGAGGTCAGGCAGGGCCGGTTGTAAGAACGAGGGCGCAGGGGGCGGCGGAAGAAACAAAATGCTGTCGGGTGGTGGGCCTAAATCCCAGCAATCACCCAGACAGCCCATCTTTTTTACTTTATTCTGCAACAAAATTGATATTTTGTTACGCTTGCGTAGTTAATGATAAATTCAATCAATAGATGGGGACCGTTTATATCTCACTGCAACTACGAGTCAAAAAAAAATGTGAATCTAACATTTTCTTTCAAGTTTCATCTTTCGGTAAAATCGTTTATATTTTTTTTTTCTATAATACCTGTCAGAGTTAAGGTTTTAGGGTTTCTGTCTTTATACCTATTGGTATAAAGCATACGGAGGGAACAGTAAGATTTTTTAACATTTTATTAACATGATCCCGAAACCTTAATTCCGTGTCCATATAAAGCCCAAGGTTTTACGCAACCCTAGAAATAGTTAAAGGCTAATCTAGTATGCTAAGATTGCATTTAGCAGCAGCTTCCTTACATTTATTGCTACCAAAAACTAAAAGGGATGACTTGGCTGTGTTAATACGTAAATTATGATTTTGTGCTTTATGAATTAAATTATGTAAATCTCCACGTAGCAAGTCAAAATCAATAATGACACTCTCACATGAGAACTGCTTATAAACCTGGGTGTCATCGGCGTATAAGGCACATTTACAATGATTCAAAGTTAATTTAAAGTCAAACGTATACAAAATAAACGACAAAGGGCCTAAAATACTGCCTTGAGGAACGCCCTTTGAAATAACCGCCTGGGAAGAGACACTACGTTCTCCTATCACGACACTTTGTGTTCTATTAAGTAAATAATTGAAGGCATTATTCCAAAAACCAGACAAGTCCAAAAATGATAATTGTCTGGCTTTTGCAGGAAACAAATGGGATTTGCCTTGTTTTTATAGAATCGCACATATTTCTCCGTGCAAAATCGTCGGACAAATTATACCACTAGACAGCCATTGTCTTAACGTATATAAAATAGCGACTTGTAAACCAGATATTTTGGACTTGTCTGGTTTTTGGAATAATGCCTTCAATTGCACATAAAAAGTAAGCTTATTGAATCAAATCCAATGTATTTTAACTTTGCTAAGAGTACTTAATGATTAATAGTGTCAAAAGCTTTCGAGAAGTCCAAAAGGACGAGGGCAGTACCAAAACCTTTATCCCAAGCTTCAATATTGGGTGGTTTGCATAAAACGAAGTAGATGCTAATACTTCTCAAATTAGTATATTCTTCGAAGTATGTACATATAGTAGGTGCTTCTATGGTGAAGTAGAAACTTCTATGTACTCTATGTACTTCTATGTACTAGATGCGGATAGTAAATACTACGCTAATATACTAAATACTTTACTTTCGAAGTAGATACTTGAAGTATTAGCATGTACTACGTTTTATGCATACCACCCGTTATCATTACAAACATTTACTAAAGTTGAAGCGGTGCTGAACCCTTTTCTAAACCCGGATTGAATGTTGGGAATTATATTATTCTCAGTTGCGTAACTCATAATTTGCTTGTATACAATGTGGGTTATATACAGTTCTTCTGCTCGATCTTTGCAGTTACGTCACACTTTCCCAATTCGAGAAACGAAATGAACATATTCTTTTATCCTTATCTAATACGTATGTTAAAACAATGATAAAATTTATAAATTTGTCATTTTGAGTCGATAATTTCCTGACTTAACTGCAAAGATCGAGCGGAAGAACTGTATATATATTACAATGTGGGTTATATATTTTAAAATATGTAGTATGCAGTATCGTAACATTCTTATAGAAATTCCATCAATACCGTAGGCATTAGATTTAATATTATTTATAATATCTATAATCTCTTCCGTCGTTGCAAATTAAAAGTGGAAATTAAAGTCTACCAAACTATTGCAGGAATAACAACTGAGGGCATCACTACAATCTTCATCAATTTGTGAAACAGTCTGAAACAGAATCAATCATTTATTTTCTCAACATTTATTAAATTATCAGGAATGTCTGCAGCTTTAGATTTAGAAATATTCATACTTTTTAATGCTGGCCAAGTCTTATTCATACTAGATATAGAACAGAAATGTTTGAAATTTGCTAACATTCAGGTAACAGGTACCAACATCAGAAACATTTGACAGGTATTATAGAAATAAAACGGACAATAGGGAGTATTCTGTAACTTATTAACAAGCTGTTAAAATTTAAGGATACGTTAAAATTCAAAATAGAGCCTTGTGATTGGCTGTTACTATGGTAACAAATTTTAACAGCCCTTTAAATTTAACGTCTTCGATGTAGAATACGCCCTAATAGCTTATAAGTTTTTCATTTACTTAAAGTCAAATGCAATAGATGGCGTTTCTTATTTTTTGGTTACTTGACATCTCTTTACAACAATTTGAAAATGAAGATTTCGCGCCTAATCAAATTGAATAAATTAAAATTCAATTCCAATTTAAATCGTTGTATTTAAGCTTTTTTAATTTACTTAATATGATATCAATAGATGGCGCCGGTCCGATTAGAAATCTTAAGTCAAAATTTGATTGTTCTTCATTCTTTTACGTGTTCAATAAAATTTTTAATTAAATATTTCTGCAATATTAAATATGCAGATTTAGTTTTTTTTTCCAATTTTAATCTATTATTTCGACTTTTGGTTTCTTTAATATAGTTAACGTTAAATTCAACAGATGGCATGGTTTACAGATACTTTAAATCTGTTTACAACAATTTGAAAATGAAGGTTCCGTGTATAATCAAATTAAATAAATTAAAATTCAATTCCAATCTAAATCGTTGTATTCAAGTTTTTTTTAGCTTACTTAATATGAAATTCAATAGGTGGCGTTGTTTGAATTTCACAGGAACGTCGTTATCCGGTTCGATTGGAGATCTTAAATCAACATTTGATTTTTCTTCATTCTTTACGTGTTCAATAAAATTTTTAATTAAGAATTTCTGAAATATTAAATAAAAATTACTTTTTCCTCAATTTCAATCTGATATTATTTTGACTTAAAAAATACTTTTGATTTCTTTAATCTAGTTAACGTGAAGTTCAACAGATGGTGTTGTTTACATCTCCCAGAAACTTTATTCTGTTTGATATATTCGATAACTGGTGCTACGTACAACTTGCAAAATTCAAAATTTCAAGCAATAGGTATTTAAAAATATGTCATTTTTTAAAGATAATTTTAGCTCTTGGTAGATTGGGTCTATAAATATTAGTTGTCAGAAGACAAAGGGTGCCCACCCATAACTATAAGGTATTTTCCCAATGGGGGCCAACTTCGTCAAGGGTTTGCACTTGCCCTGGTCCCTCCGCCACTGATTTCAGTATCACCATTGATTCTCGTTCGGTTTTGAGAAAAACAAGGCGTGAGAATTTTCTGGCGCAAAGATAGCACAAATAAGCAGTCGCGTTAATAAAATAAACAAATCTGAAAAAAATTATTAATAATAATTTATCGCCGACTGTTTACGCAATCTTTGATCTTGACTCGCTAGAGGAAGATCAGCTCTGTTTACATTTATTTATTTTTCTCGCTTAGCCGTGTGTACGTCTAAATAATAATTACTATTGCAACATGGCGGCTGGATTATATAACACATCGAAAAAAATTAATAACTTCGCAGTTACAGCCTAAAAAAATAAATAAACCGCCGAGTTACTTCTTCTGTTCTTGACTTAACATTTTAATAATTTGGGAAGGCGAGTTCAAATAAAAATAAAATAAAATAAGCGCAAATAAATTCAGTAATAAAAAACATAATAATAATAATAGAACAAAGGATTCTAGTTTTCTAAAAGAAGTCAATTCCGGAAGCAAGTACATTCCGGAGAACCTCGCCGCCAATTAAGAACGGAAGAAACGGTGCACGTCGATCGGTGGCGATTGGTTCGCATAAATAAACAAATGATCTGCGACCTACCTTGACGCTGATTAAACACTCTGACGATAATACAAAGCCACAAATCACCTCTAACGTTCGAAGGTGCAGTAAACCAAATGTAACGGTATCGATCCTTCGACGGAAACGCATGCGTCCCGACGCTAAGCGTCCGTATTGATCCGATCTGATAATCTCTGATAAGCCAAGTGAATACGTGATTTAATTTCAGAAAAAAAAGAAAAAGAAAACCGCCTGCACATTCATTTATTTTATGAAATAATAATACAAGGTTGTCATTATTTTAACTAACCAATGAGAAAGTCGTCTTTTATTTAGCGGTCCACGTCACCGAAGACTATGTCAATCGTACCTGGAATTTGATTAAAAAGAAAACGTTGAATCTATGTGTTATAAGATTTATACCGATTATGGCGACCACGTCCGCTAAAAAGCTGTTTTTTCCCAGGTGGGCTATGCCACTGAGATGGGCGAAACTCGGGGCTCGAATTTTGCACCGGTACGGCACTGAACTTCCGTCGGATACCAAGTATACGGCCATTTCGCCTAGAAAAGTTTTCCACTCGAAAACATTTTTTTTAATAGTTGGGAACAAAGTGAACCTTTGGGGTGCTCGGTTGCTACGTAGGTAGCCCCGGGTGGTACTTGAAACCCGCCGCTGAATAGCTTGAAGTGGTGGATGATTGCCTCCATAGACGTCTACAAATTTAAAAATTATAAATCTGATATGTACGTACAGTCGCAGACACTTAAAATGGAACACTGAATTTGGTCGAATTTGGCACTGTTTCTCGTTTTCTTTTTTTTTTAATTTTAAATGTTAAACATTTACAAAAGAGTAAAAGAGGTTTTAAAAAAAATTTAGACCACCTACTTTCATTTCCTTGCGTGCTGGAGGCGATATCTTATGATCGTCTACTTTTATTTCTCCTGGAGGCATCTTGTTAATACACTGTTCGATTATCCGCAGGGATTCCCTGATCTCGCTCACACGTATCAAGTACCTGGAAGGATCTTTGAGAGCACCTGCGAAAATCCCCCAGGGGAAAATCCCCTACTCACCTATCATAGCAATCGCCGTTTACTCCGGTGGGAATGTCAAAGTCCATCTCGTCGTAGACCTCGTACGGTTGGGTCTTCCTCAAGTCCCATTTTATGCCCGAGCCTCTCAGCATTACGCCTCTGAAATTATACCTTTTAAATTAACTTTAAGTTTTGAGGAGGTTGTCGTCACACGAGAAGCTTAGATTTAAAGCGTCTTCAGCAGTGACTACTCCGATGCCTTTCGTTCGCATAACCCATATCCTGTTATTAGTTACCACATCCTCAATTTCATCGATGCGTTCGCCAAATTTACGAATGAAATCGTAAATATCCGCCAAGAGTCCAATGGGTATATCCTAAAAGATTTTTGCTTCAATTTTTGCACTGTTACTTATAAATAAGAAGTCATAAAGTGAATAATTTCAGAGAGTACCTGAGCGACTCCGCCAGGTCTAAAATATGCAGCGTGCATCCGAGCCCCGCAGACCCTCTCGTAAAATTCCATCATCTTCTCTCTTTCTTCGAAAAACCAGAAGAACGGAGATATGCCCCCCACATCCAAAATGTGACAGGCCAATGCCAGTGAGTGGTTCAGAAGTCTAGTGATTTCGGCGAAAAGCGTCCTTATATATTTGGCCCTTCTTGGAATATCGATGTTCAGCATTTTTTCTATGGCCAATACGTAGGGGTGTTCATTGCACATGGCCGAGACGTAGTCGAGCCGGTCAAAATACGGAACGTTCTGCAGGTAAGTCTTGTACTCCATGAGTTTCTCCGTTCCGCGATGTAACAATCCTATATGAGGAGTCAATTTTTTTACGACCTAAAATGACTATAAGTAGCAATGGAAAAGTGCAAGGAGTTATAGATCACCTCCCCATCGAGTGTAAGTACGAGGCGGAGGACCCCGTGAGCGGCTGGATGTGCAGGGCCAAAGTTGACCACCATGTTCTGTATTTTTATTTCTTCTTTGGGCGCCTTTTTCGCATTCCAGGGTTGCATAACTAAGTGCTTGCTGTATTCATCCGGGAACATTACAGGGCCGTCGAATTGGCTTACGTATTCAGCGTCTGGATACCACCTTTTAATGCCCCTGCTTACGACTATAGTACTTCTGATGACTCCTCGCATATTACGGACGAGGAACATTTTCTTTTTTTGAAAATTCTGATGGAATCAGTCAAGTTTAAAGTTTATGTACTCAGATTACTTGATCGAATTAAATTAGGTAAATGCTCAAGTTTTATGGCAATTCAGAATAAAGTTTAAAAAATGAGACAAAATTTACTACTTTGTGTTAAAAATTTCTGATGAAACAACAATAACAATAATGTTTTTAATTTATGAAATTTTATGAAAATAATTCTGTCGCTTAAATTTTCCATTAGTATTAAAAAAAAACTAAGTAAATAAATCATGTATGATCGAGTAAAATAGAATTTTGCAAGAATTTTAATTCTTTTAAATTTTTTAAAAATTCTCAAATCTGACGTGACATCTACCGGTAATAATGTGAATTTATTGTGAATAATTACAGGAATCTGTAATAACGAAATTAATCTTTTAAATATTTTCATTATTTAACAAGTATTAAGTACAGTGCTAAATTAAACTAAATAGTAAATACTAAAATGTAAGCATAATGAAATAGAATTTTACAAGAATTTTAATTTTCAAATCTGACGTGACATCTATCGTTAATGTCAACTTCTTGTGAATAATTACGGGAATCTGTAGTAGCGAAATTAATTTTTCTAAATATTTTCATTATTTAACATGTTTTAAATACAGTGCTAAATTAAACTAAATGCTAAAATGTAAGCATAGTGAAATTAAGCAACAACGTAGACG
Source organism: Dorcus hopei (assembly GCA_033060865.1). NCBI lineage: Eukaryota > Metazoa > Arthropoda > Insecta > Coleoptera > Lucanidae > Dorcus > Dorcus hopei. The sequence goes on from CM065425.1 coordinate 12,500,427, forward strand.
TAAATTATGTTTTTCCACCTTTCTATGGAGTTAAATAAGCACATTTAAATAAATTAAATGCATTTTATTAATTTGATGTATCATCCACTAGTAATTATTCGAATTTTTTATTACAAAAAATTGTAATCCTACATAACAAAAGGATAATAATTAACAAATCACGTTAAGTAAGTACATGAACACAAGTGACGTCATTCTTTGTGGCGCTTTCTTTAAACGGTGCCATTAATCATTTTTTGTGCTGTGTTTCAGCACTATAATGAAGTATAACGAATTTGTAACTTCTACAACAAGAAATCAGTTTTCATATTACAATAAATATACAAGACTTTTGTAATTTAACTCCTTACTGTACCTGTCGCAATCATTTTCTGTCCAATTATAACCATTGAAGAACTGTCACTTAAACATTATGTAAATATGCAAAACCAAAAAGTTTTCGGGACAAAGATATTTCAGAAATCCTAATACAAATCAGTCAGCGTGTTCGTCTTAAAACACTTTTCATTACTTGACGTATACATAGAATTGAAGCAATGCTTTCGCTTTAGTAGACCTTGAAAACGTAAATGTGTCTTATATCATGGCCAGCTACATTAACATTCACTGACGTGTAGGTATGGCCGTTTCAATTCGCCTAAAATTCGGTTCTGAGAAAGCATGCCATGGAGTACTCCCCTCAGCGCTCTCTATTAAAGACACTACAAAACTACTAACGGTAACCATGGCCAGCAACATTAACATTCACTGGCGTGTATGTATGGCCGTGTCAATTCGCCTAAAAATCGGTTCCAGAAAGCATGCCATGGAGTACTCCACTCAGCGCTCCCTATTAAAAATACTACAGAACTACTGATAGTAACGTAATGGCAACTGCAATTACTTAAAAACTCACAAGAGGCGCTGAGTGGAGTACCCGTCAAATTTTTAAAAGTCAAATTGAAACGGCCATACATACACGTCAGTGAATGTTAATGGAGTTGGCCATGCGGTAACTTAATGACAACTGCAATTACTTAAAAACTCACAAGAGGCGCTGAGGGGAGTACTGTCAAAATTTTTAAAAGTCGAATTGAAACGGCCATACATACACGTCAGTGAATGTTAATGTAGCTGGCCATGCTTATATTCAATTAATCAAAATAATATTTGTAGTTAATTAATTGATACATGTTAAGAGACTATAGCATTTATTAATGAGAAATCAAATCATACGTGCGTTCTTTTATTCAATATGTTGACACAACAATTCACCAAGTCAACCTTTTTTTCATTTTTCAGAGAATTGCCACGTGATAGAACATCATCGAAATGTTTGATATTAAGATTTTGTTTTTGTCATTTGATACAAAGAAATCCATGAAATCGTTTTAGGGTAGCATTAATCTAGCGTTAAAACTGCATTCAGTCTTAATACTTGTCAATCCAACATGTGGAATAAAAGGAACGCATGTTAGCTTTATAAAACTTGCTGAAAAGGTGACAGTTTTTTAGTGCAAAAGTTTTGCTTCATTTCGTATAGTAAAGTACAGTTAAAATCAACAGTAATGTCTTCTCTATAAATGTTAAAATGTTTTGACTCAGGTAGAACATTGAAATCATTCATATATTTTTTTTATTAATAACATTACTGCAATAACTTTTCCTAAACTTATACAAGTAATTTGTTATTATTATTAATTGAATGTACCTAAATTGATTAGTTTATTAATGACAAAAGTTTCTTAACATCTTTTAACTTTTATTTGCTTTTAGTCACAAATTTATTCAGTGATTTTTAACTACATATTATAGTTTATTGTTCTGTATTAAATCAATATAAAATGAAGCAGATAAACTAATATTTTGACAAAATATGTAAATCTGGTTTATCGATACTTTTATTTGAAAACCATTTATAATGCTCGTAAATTATAACTTGAATGTCCAATCAAAACTTATCAGATCGTTCATGACAATTTTCACAAGACTACATAACAATCATCCGATATTACCCTTAACTAACCGATAAGCACAAACGACTGAAAACACACAAACTACATACTAAACAAGTTAATCGAAATGCTTCCGTGCTCCGCCGAATAGAACTTTTGGTCGTTATATACCCTTTTGTGTCATAACTTCTTTTAATTAAAAAAACAATTCTCTTCGTATAGATTAGATCTATTTTTAGATACGCCCATGTGACTTCAATTAAAACTATATAGAGCATAAAATATACTTACTAAAATTATAATACTATAACTATAGTTTTTAATATATATATATATAATTATGCAAAATCCAAAATCAATTCGAACTGACCGCTTCTTTCTAGTGAGTCGCACCCAAATTTTATACAAATCATTGTCTCTTTTACTCAAGAGAAAAAAAATTGTTCAACTCGTGAAAGGACGTAATATTTCAGTATGTAAAGGATTTTACAACTTAAAGAAATCAAATTGATAAGTTAGGTTTATTTCTGCATATAAATTTGATAAACAAAATACAAGCTGTAAATAGAAATAATTAAATTATGATCTACATGTGCCGAACTTTATTCTTGGATATTTTCAGTCAAGTGACAAGGACTTGTATAAATGATTCTGGGACACCAATTCCTTAACGCTGAAAAAAATCCTTACATAAATAATGTTAACCGTACATAAACTAGTAAATAAATACAGATTCTGATGTTATATCAGAATGGTATCAATTACCACATATACAGAGTCAAATAAGGCGAAGATAGAACATAGAAGAATTTGAAAATATACATAACCAAACGTGTAAAAATAAATTGATATAATAAGTGCACTATTTTATTATAATATTAATTTCTTATGAGTACAACTTTCCACTCTGCAATAATAGAAAGGTATTTAAACATTTAAATATAACAAACAAAAATGCCTACTACGATGGTCGTACATATAAATAAAATATAAAATACAAAAAAAAAATGAAGATTGCAACGTAAGATTGAAATTTTACTTATGCTTAGTTTTTGTGATCTTAAGAAAAAATATTTATATTTAGTGTTATGTGAATGTTTGTCATATTTCCACTAATGCCTACCATTACAACTAGTAACTAAAGTAGAAATTATAAGCGAAAAGTGTTTCACTCGGAGTAAAAAAAAAATTGCAAACAAATTATATCCCTAGTAGACAAAATTATTTATATACTTTTTATATATAAAATATCTAATAGTGGAAATATAACTTCTGATTTATGGCAAATATTTACAATTGAAATTAAAGTAATTTTGATATCTTCTGACAAAGATATTCCAAATATTTGTATTTCATCAATTTGTTATACCTTAGAACGTAGGTGAACTAAATTTAAAAATTATTTTCTTGTTCTCTTAGTTTTACGTGCGGCAGCTTCTTGACTTCTTGTTGTTGCCATTGTTTTTTGAGGTTTAGCTGGTGGGGGCACATTTCTTGTTTTTGTATCTAAACACATACATAAATAATAATAATAATAATAACTCCCTAACTTTCCCACATGTAACTACTTACGTGATTTATTGCCCGAAGTTGTCTGAGATTTTGAAGCCGGAATAGCCGTCTTTCTGGCAACCTTCGCGAGGACTCTAGCCTTTTTATGATCAACGACTGGACTGCTCTTTGAACTGCTGGGTGTCTCCTGCCTCTTTTTCGCCCTCTCTGATCGACTCGGTGTACTAGTGGGAGCTGCTATAGCTTGTCTCCTTGCTTCTGCGGGAACCTTCTTCGGAACAACTTTTTTCACAGATTTAGGCTTTGGTTTCGAAACCACTTTCTTGACTTTTGGTTGATCCGGCGACTTTTTAATTACACTTGGCTTTTTCTCCGTCTTCAGAGGTGAGGATGCCTTTCTCTTCTGGGCTTTACCTTTCTTTAGTTGGCTTTCCTCTTTATATAAAGACAGATCCACTATGAAAACAATCAGGCATAATCACGTGGAATTAAGCCAAAAATCTATACTTACGACCATCAGGATGTTCCTCTGTTAAAGAAGGGGGAGTTGCATCTCCTTTTTCTACAGCTAATGCTCTCTGGAGTATGCTGTCAGTTCTGGTTTTCTCAGCCGGGGGTAACCGAAACTTGCCTTTATCCACTCGCCCCAAACTCAGATTCGTCAATATACAATCAAAATCTAACAAATAAATAAATAAGCAGATTTGAATAACAAAAACTAACAATGATTCTTACCAGTGTGGTCGTAAAAATCTGGAGTGTAAATCTCTCCGGTTTTGTCATTTTTGTCCTGAGATAACCACCGGATTCTAATGCGTGGTGAGCTTTTATAGATGTTTTGCATCGCTTGACAGATATAAAAACCTCCTTCTGAATTTCTTACTGCAAGAAATTCATTTCTGAAAAGACAAAATTAACGTTGGTCAAGCTTTTAATACTTAATAATTTCAACTTTAAAGCCATATAAAATTATCTTTAATATAAAAGCAAGCAAAAATCACTTACTTATAAAATATTATTAATTTCTCATCACCGCTCTTATTTCTGGGAGTGCCCGCACTCGTCATTTTTGAAATAATTTCTATCTCCGGCAAAGGGCTCTGATAGGGCTGGGTCCGAATGCGAGTCCTTTTCGCTTTCAATGAGCTTGGTGATTTGTTTGCTGTTGTTTTTTCAGTTGTCTTCGACGTTTTTGGGGAATCTACAACTTCTGTCTTCGATGTCTTCACCTTGCGAGAGGGCGTCCTTGGGGTTGTTGCTAATTTCATAGTGGACTTCGGAGTTACCTATGAAAGTATAAAATACATTGACCCACTTAACTGGATAAATATATTTCCTGAATAAAAAAATCATAATAACAGTTGGTTAACTTGAAAAATATTAGAGTAAATATAATCAAATTGAAGAAAAAAAAAAAAAAAAAACAGATTTACCTGTTCTTTTGATTTAGATGGTGCTGTGGATTCTGTGGTAGTGACCAAAGCAGGCTCACTTTTTGCTTCATCTGACGCAGAAGGATTCTCTTCATCAGCTACAGTTGTACTTTCGCTTTCGTTGGAAGCGACAGGTGCAGGTTCATCGACATTTTCACATGTTGCGTTTGTGGAATCTGCGGGTAGTGATTCTGTGGTGGAGGCACTACTTAAACTTTGTTCCGAAGACTCGACCAGGCTGGCATCCGGTTCTTTATCGTCATTTGAAATATCCTCGGAGGAGGTTGGTGGAGGAGTTGGAGGCTTTTCTGGCGATAACTTAGCTTTCTCTGGAGATAAAGGTGTCAACCTATCTTTCGGGGGTGAAATGTGATTCTGCTCGGATTTATTGTTTTTGACCTCTGCGGTTCCGTTCGACTGGAGTTTCTCCTGTGGTTCATACGGGATAGCTGCCGGTTGTGGAGGAGCTGCGGGTAAGTTCTGAGCAGAAGTTACATTTGGGGGATGTCCGAGATTTGGTTGGTAGGTTGGTGGGAACGAGGGGTTTTTATTCGGGGTAGAATATGACACACCCTGATTGCTAACGGACATGGGGACGTTCCCGCTCATCCCGTAATGTTGGGCAGCGTTGGGTACATTCAGCGAATAATGGTTTTGAGAACTGTGCACGTTTGTGTGATGGATATTAGACGGATTGTGAGCTGGAGTAGGAGCATTATGGGGTAGATTCACCAGGCCTTGAGGCATGTGACTCGGTTGACCATATGTGGCAGGAGGGCCTTGCGGATGCATGGGTTTGTTCATTTGTGGGGGCACCGATGAATTCTGCGGACCTCCAGGAGTGAGTACGGGTTTTAAAGCTGAACTCATTGCCGGGTAATTCAAATTTTCGAATCTAAAATCAAAGAGGGCATTGCCTTATTAAAGAAAAACAAAAATTAACCTATATTTTATATACTAGCATTTCAGCACATTAACGCAATAAACAAAAGGTAATAATAATAGAAGTAGGCACGTTGATTTATAGACACAATTATGAAATAAATGCATTTGTAAAAATCTGACCCAAGTTTGTACCTGTTTATTCTTTACACCGTCACCTATGACCGGTACGTGCGCGTAAATCTGTCAGAAAAAGGAAAACAAACACGAAACGCAACACGAATACGCAATTCTCTCAAAAAGAAATGATAATAAGTATCGGATCTCGGCCGCCAAAATACATAGAAAGCGTGAATTGTTTACGGTGAAGAAACAGCTTGGGGGAGCGGGCGTTAAAAATTGTGGGAAACGCAAGCCTTCATCACGGTCACCGCCGTTTTTTCGAAATTGCACACACGAACTACACCCTACATTGCGCCGAAATTCAACTTACTTGTACACATTATTTTTGCTCGAAATTTTTTTGCTTTCCAACACGAAATCTCCTACACACTTATGGCGTCTGTATATACCTTTTCCACCACTGTTGCCGTACCATTTACCACCACGATGACGCCATCTCGCTCCAGCGCTTCGCTAACGCCATCTTCTGTTTCTAGTCAACGGAACTATGTAGCAACATCGCTCTGAGAACGTAAAGTTTGTGTTACATCACACAAAATGCTTGAACACAAAAAAAATTTACGAACTTAGTTCCGTGCTTACCATTCCTTACAACTAATTACGTGAATATTTACAAATAGCAAATGAGTCGGCAATTTTCAATTGTGTACTTCAAAATTTAAATCGGAATTGCAAGAAATCAAAAATTAATCGCGTTAATGCAGAAACCAATCCAAACTAATAACACGTAGCAAACAATTAATTAACTTAAATAACTATATTAGGAAATGCAGGCGAGTGAAACATTAGAAATATTTTCTACAAAATTTAATGTTAGCATTAAAGCCTGACTCACACAATAATCTTTGACTATCCTCAACGCTATCGTAATTTTATTTAATTAGAAATATAAAAAAAATCGAGAGTAATATGTATTTGCCTTAAATTATGTTATTTTATTTTAACTACGCGTTTATTACTTATCTGTACTTAATCTAATTGTTTATCTTTATGTAAAAGTAAAGAAAATAAAATTTAAAAATCTATCATAAAGAAAAATTGGAAATATTAAGTAACAATTAGTTTAGGCATCTGTTGGAAATACTGAGGCCCAATTTTACAAACGTGGAATAAGGACGGAATAACTGTTCGCCGAATATCCTTTATGTCCGTATTCATAGTGCTTCCTCGAGGCTTTCTTCAGTAAAGACCCCTTAGAATGTGAGTTGTTAATGCAACTTTGCAACTGCTGTACTGCAATTCCATTCTAAGGGGTTCCTCATTCAAGGAAGCCTCGCGGAAGCACTATGAATACGGACATTAATGTTCTTCCATACCTACGTCACCCACGGTGAATTGAATGCTAACGGTGGCAGCATTCCCACAAGTGAGACAGAGAACCGTTACGTCACCGCATACCCGCTTCTCCTTTTACATAATATTAGGGAGTTTTTGCAATACATTACGATAAAAATATCGTTACGTTAAAGGCTATTTTGCTTAGCAACCTTATGGATCTAGCCAATCACAAACAGAGTTTTAACTGTTAACGCACGTAAATTTTAACGGAACCTATAGGCCCCTAGCATGGCCAGCTCCATTAACATTCACTGACGTATGTGTATGGCCGTTTCAATTCGCTTAAAATTCGATTTGGAAAAGCATGCCGTGGAGTACTCCACTCAGCGCTCCCTATCAGGGCCGGCGCAAACTTTTGCGGGGCCGGGTTCAAAAATTGCGCGGGCCAAAAAAAACAGTTTATAAAAGTGGATTTATAACTGCAACGACAGCACAAAGTTTAAGCGCGGGGCCGGGTTCCGGGGAACGCGCTGAACCCGCTTCTCGCCGGCCCTGCTCCCTATTAAAGATACTACAGAACTACTGATAGTAACGTAATGGCAACTGCAATTACTTAAAAACTCACAAGAGGCGCTGAGAGGAGTACCGTCATAGTACCGTCAAAATTTTTAAAAGTCGAATTGAAACGGCCATACATACACGTCAGTGAATGTTAATCTAGCTAGTCATGCCCCTAGCAAGTAGGGTACCTATATAAAGAGGGTAAAGACACATGCGGATCAATCGCCCATTAACAGGCCAAATTCAAATAAAAAAGTGTAAAAATAATGGGCTTTTTCCATCCTCCATTATTTTTTTCGATACTTAGAAATTAGGATACCTATATTAAGACGAAAGAAAATAAGAAAGGACGGAAAAAGTCCCTTATTTTTACACTTTTTTACTTGAATTTGGCCTGTTAATGGCGATTGATCCGCATGTGTCTTTACCCTCTTTATATAGGTACCCTACTAGCAAGCTACCTGTGGCGCCGCCTGGTGGAGGTTGCGACATAAATTGTAGGAGGCGACTTGAAACCGTTATATCCATTTATATCATTTCGAAGAAGATTTGAATGTGCTTGCTAGTATTTTCTCGATTTCTTTTTACAATGGGTGCATTCGGCATAGCGATCGGAGTACAAAAAGCGTGCGCGATTTACTCTTTTCTGTTTCTTTATTCGTTCGGCGCACACTCGATTATGTTTCAAATTTATTCAGAGCACTACACGGAGCGTACTTTATGTGCTCCTACTTCAATGTGCGAGCAGAGAGAGTAAGGCGGTAAAATAAATCTTTTGATTTAAATAAAGCAAAAAATGTCGAAGATGGTATAATATTTTATTATATAATATGTGATTTTATAAGTGAAAATGCTTTAAATTGTTTTTGCGTCGTGTCAGGTAAATTGTGATACCTTTGTAAGCAATATTTTTGATTTCTTTTCTCCTTCTTCATCGTTACTATCTAACATATGCCATATTCTAGCGCAATAAATCCAGTAACAACTTTTGCGCTCATTTCATCGTACGTTTGCAATATTAAAAAATAGAAAAACCGTTAAAACTAGACAAATGCTCCACTTGTGCTCCAATTCATTCCAATAACCCTAAACGCTCTCATTGATTTGTCACATGACTAGAGTTACTCTGCTCCAATCTGAGATTCTTATGCCGAATACACCCAATATAGAAGGTAAAGATCGTCCTCGTAACATGCTCGTAACTCCTGTGATAGTACTGACAGTCAGCTGAAAGCAGTGTTGCCAACCCTGATACGACCGTTTTCCCTACTTTTTCCTACATAAATTTACAGCTAGCGGCGCTCGTGACGCCATTTGCTACCTGCCTATAGCCAAAAACTCCCTACACAGTAAAAAAATAGTGAAAAATTTAAACACTAAAACCGGTGTGTTTAAGTCCAATCAGTTTAGAGTTAAATATTTACTAGGTCCAATTTATGAAATCGAAGAATTCGTTTTAATAACCGTAGTGTACAACACTCTGTGTTAGAGAATTTATCTCTATTGGTAAGTCTTTCATACTGACCATAGATACTGACTAGAATACAGACTCTGCTACAGATTTATAGCTAAGCGTTCGCCACCTGGTGTCAATTAAACACACCAAAAAAAAACGGGAAATGATTTTTTTCCAGTTGTAAATTTGGTTCCATTTGTCAGTTAATTGTCTACTTGACAATACATACATATCTTTAAAAAAAATTAACCTATTTACCTATGAACTGACATACCGTCACATAATTCTAACCTATTTTTAATAAATCCATTTTCACACTATGAAAATATTGAAAAAAACGTGTCGATTTATTTTGACATTTCCCGATTTTTTTGACTTCAGCTATAAGTGATAATTATTTTCAGCAATTATTCAAAGTATTATAAATGAAGAATACAAACGTCAAAGATTCACATAATATTATTTTGAATTATTTAATTGATAAATGTAAAAGTGATAATAAGATAGTACTATCAAATATTGACTTGGAAAATATTTTTAAATTAATTACAAACGAGGAAATAAACATAAGTTCAGATAAATTGTTAACATACGGAATAGATAATTTAAATAAATATAATATTTTTAATTTAGATTGGAATACTGGTACACATTGGGTTGCTATGTATGTAGATAATACTAATAAATTAGTGAATTTCTTTGATTCGTTTGGCAATTCATTACCAAAAAAATTTCTAATTCCAAAAAGTTATACTGTAACTCATAATAATTATAAATTTCAAAATTCTAATGATGTAAATTGTGGTTGGTGGTGTTTATTATTTTTATATGTTTGTTATTTAACGTCAGAGGCAAAACGTTTATGATTTTGTTTCAAATAATCTAGGATCTTGTATATTTAATAATTTTTTAATTTCTTCTGTTGGATTAATATTTTCAACTTGTTTGCTTTTATCAAAACATAACAATGGTATATCGTCGTCACAATCTGAATCCTCTTTATTGTTCATATTCATGAGTGCTCTAATATTTTTTTCTATCGTGTCTTTATCTTTTTGAGATAATGCTTTCTTTAAAGGAATTGGGGGCTGACCAGGAATTTCTAATGTTAAAGACTTACCCTTTATTTTGTCATCTATTGTGTCAACAACCTTATTTAAAATATTTGCTAATACAGGTCCAGCTGCTGCAGCTAATATAGGAATTAAAAAATTTACAAAACCGCCATGTATTTCACCACCATCAACTGTCTTAAACTTGTCTGTTAAAGGTATTGACGTTCCTTTTTTAATTGTAATACTGATTTATATAAACGAAAAAATGTTCATGTACAGTATGGTTATTGTTTTATTTATTCATTTAATACACAATCATGCTTGTGACAGTCAAAACTATAACAACTCGTTGTCTATACGTTACATCACATGCTATATTATAATATTTGTTTAAAAAACATTATGTTATACACTTTATAACACAACATATAATAACGAGTGGTTTTTTAAATCCGACGTCAAGTTCATTCATTGTGAATAGAACAATGAATGTTTCACAGCTAACTTGACGTCGGATTTAAAAAACCACTCTATATTATAATGTTACTACACAAGTGCATGTCAAGATAGTATATAAAAATATTACCGATCCATATTCACTTATCCTAACATTATGACATAATAGGTTATGTGGTGCTTTTATTTGACAAGCAATATATATTAATTGTTCCTTTTGTAATGGACGTTCATTATTTGTCATATACTCCACGTGGTATTCACATTTTCCATTTGCAGGTCGAAAATATCTAACATGCTTGACAGCAAAGGTGTCCGGCGTAAACTTTTTAAAGATTTGTTCCACAAAATTTGTGTTCGTATGTGGCATACAACTCACTTCATTTGGTAAATCTAGAACATACAAACATGCTTTCAATGATATTTATTCATACGTAAGATGACTAATCCTATCTTATCTATTGTTCACAACAGTTAACATACCTTGTCTAATATTGGAGTATCCAGCAATAGTATTCATAGTTGTATCACAGTCTACGTTGTATATTCTAAATTATACTAGATGAAAGTGACCTTCTCACCGCTACGCTGCTACGAGGAGTCACAGAACACTCTAAAGTCCAGCGTTGCCAACAACTGCGGAACGAAAAAATCCAGACGGTCATTTTAAAAAAGCTAAAAATGGCTAAACAGTAAATAAAAAGTAAAACGATGCTCCGCAGGCGAAAATTTTCGAAATTTGGTAATTCTGTGTTTCAGGTACCTATTAATGCGCATGCGCCAGCAAAAACTTTTGTTACTTATTTTAAATAAACGCAAATTAACTAATCTTCATAAATTAAATTGAATTAATTTGCTCTGCAATTTGAATCTGACAACAATGCCTCGAATATTCAGCCTGAAATGCACCTGCCGACGCATGCGCATAGGTACCTAAAGCACAGGATTACCCGAAATTGGTCGCGTTCAGACGACCACAGCAGCTGAGTTGCTAACTCAGCAATCGTTTGTGATTGGCTCACATTAAAATAATAGCCAATCAACGATTGCTGAGTCAGCAACTCAGCTGCTGTGGTCGTCTGAACGTGACCATTGATCTATTTTTAACAAAATATTTACCCATTTTTTCCAATTTTCAATATTTTTAAATTTTTTAATTCGTATTACTGAAAATTCTTGAATTTTATTTTTTTGTCGTCAGACCGTATTTCTTCATCTTCTATCCAATGAAGGTATCTTTCAATTTCAAATTATTATGACAATAGCTGCTGACGAAGATTATGAATCGAAACCGGTTGCCAAATTAAAATTAAAATTAGGAAGTACTCTTCATATGAATTCAAAATTAGACATAATTGAAGAGAGGAAATTCAAAAGGGTCTATGTGCCATTTCCAGAAAATTTCAGGCAACGCCTGTTTAGGGGTCTATGTGTCAATTTTTTTTTAAATGTGTAACAATGTGTTTAGTTCATTTATTCTTGTTTTCTTTACTTAATAAAGCTTTTTCAAGAAAGATTTTAATTTTATTTTATGTTCTAGATCTAGACATGTTTTATGTAGGATCTCAGTGTCATTTTTTTGGCACTTAGGCCCTTGTGAATTTCCACTCTTCAATTATAGACAATCAACAAGATCAACTTTTTTGCAAATTTGCCAAACTAGCATTGGTAGGTACACTACCTTTTTCCCAGATTCCATAGCTATACAGGAAAATTATTGGTAGATACCAATAATTACAGGAAAATTATTGGTAGATACCAATAATTTTCCTGTATAGCTGTGGAATCTGGGAAAAAGCTAGAAAAAGTCAATTAATTTCTGAAAACAGCTAAATTTGCCGCCAGCCGCCAGATGAAATTTTACCCACTAGATCGACTCTCGAAAAGACCAGATCTAGCGGTAAAATAGCCGTGTTGGCAACACTGCTAAAGTCAAATCAAACCCCGCTACAGTGGCGTAATTCCGCTACGGTTGGCAACACTGTACACAACAATAAATCAATAAATGTTGGATTTACTGACATCTATCAATGGAATGAGCAACTAATAAATTACAAAGTGGTCAAGAATAACTGTTTGAGTTGGCAATACAATTAAGAGCATTTTTTTATTCGGCTATTTGCAACACTGCAACACTGTTGATTTATTTGACGTAACCATAACAGCGACAAGATAGGAGGTTATGTGAACAAAAATTAGCGTCTTAATTTGAATTTGAAATGTCAAATGGCGCTAATTTTATTCACATAACCTACGGCTGTCAGTGTTAAGTCGTCAAATAAACCAACAAAACATATATCCAGTTGCAGTGTTGCAAATAGCCGAATATAAAATTCAGCACTGCCAACTCAAACAGTGATTCTTGACCACTTTGTACATATAATCAATTTATGTGTTTTTTTACAAATAATCAAATGAATTTGTTAATATGTTCTCGAATTTTGAAAGGTTTGTAATGAATAGAATTTTATTTATTGGTAGTTTAGGTAATGAGTGATATGAATTTATGTACTTCGTCGGATCATTATTAAGTGATTTAATTTCCTTCGTGTAACTTTTAACAGAATCCATTCCAATTTATTTATATTTACAGTTGGTTCTTGTCCGATGAAATTTGTATCACAAAGTCTTTTAAGCGGACACTATATTTTTCACTTCTGACGAAGCTGTCGAACGACGGTGAAACGTAAAATGTATAGTGCGCGATATAGTGTCCGCTTAAAAGATTTTGTGATACAAATTTATTTATATTTAAAATAATTATGTAACGAATTTATTTTTTTAGTGTTGAATATTTTTATCAAAAAATTTGGTTATTAATACATACTTTTTGACGTTAGATGTTATATTACTAGAATAATAATAATAATAATAATAATAATAATAATAATAATAATAATAATAATAATAATAATAATAATAATATGTGTTTATTTGCCCAACAGTTTACAAAAACCAATAATAGAGCAAACAGTATATAGCATATGAAAATATATGAAAATAATTAAGTTTAACAAAACCTAAAACTAAATCTAAAACTAAAACTAAATCTATATGCAAACAAAAGAAAACTGAAGAAAGATAACAGTGAAAGATAACTTAGGGAAAGATAACACAGTGAGAGCAGGAAGTGTAATCAGCAATGAAGTTTTAGAAGAAAGTTAAGTAAGACTGGACGTGTAGAAGTTCATTAGAGTTTTTTTGAAACCAGAAAAGTTTAAATGAAAGATGTCTATACTGCTACAAAGCTGGTTATAGAGTGTGCAAGTAATGTGCATTGGAGAACGCGCTAAAGCGTTGGTTCTTGGGACAGGCAAGTATAGTGAAAGGGAGTTTCTGTTTTATGTTCACGCTTACGTTACGTTCAATAATGTTTTAAAATATAATCGTTTTTATGCATTTTTAAGAGAATTACTGAGGTTTTAACACAAATTTTTGTACCGTTTATAGACTGTTAAATTGTTAAGCTCTAGAAGTAGTTTTGATCTCAAAAAGAGGAGAATAAAGCTAAATATGGTGGTTCACAAATTGGCGGTCCAGAACCGGCGCCTTATACTATACTACTACCGTACATTTGAAAAAATTACCGTACCCGTACGATAATTACCGTACAGTTGGCAACCCTGGTACGCACTTAAACACGTGCATTTCAATTCCGAATAGCTTACAGAGGTTCAGATTTATCCACGGTAGCGCTGCGATCTTAAACTCAAACGCCTATAAAAATTTAATACTTTGTAGTGAATATTTAGAGTAATTTTGTAAATAGATTATTTTTTAGAGTAATTTTGAAGGCAGAGAGAAATTAGAAAAAATAATTTTTACATTTTATAGTAGTGTAAAAAATAGTGTTTGCTGTCATCTAAAATTTCATCTAAAATTTTAACCAGGTACACATGAGGTACACTATACATTTTACACGACTCATATTTATCGCTGTGTATTAACCAACAATAGGGCCTATTCTGCATCGAAGACGTTAAATTTCGTTACCGTGGTAACAACCAATCACAAGACTCTATTTTGAATTTTAACGTACCCTTAAATTTTAACAGCCTATTGATAAATTACAGAATAGCTCCTATAACTGTTAACCATGATAGTTAATGGTTGTTTTTTAATAGGGAGTTTCGCAATTTGTACGTTACGAATAACGTTTACGTCAAATGCCATAAAACAGTAATGCGCTTGCTCATATATGTATTTATGAGCACGCGCATTTTAGTAGTTATGTAGTATTTAGCGTGAGCGTTATGTGTAACGTACAAATTGCAAAAACTCCCTAATGTTGAAGAGGGAGAAGCGGGTATGCGATGACGTAACGATGCGCTATCTTACTTGAATGCTGCCACCGTTACGTTATTTCGAAAATTGGAGCGGTACATGGATCGAGATAGAAAAATGAGAGAGAACGAATGCGTTTAATGCATGTAAGAGTGAGAAAATAGACTGTGCAACCTTGATAACGTCAGGCATAACGTCAGGCTGCAGTTTTAAAATGACAATTTCCATCTTTTCTTTCAATGGTTAAAAAAACGCCTAAAATCGGTAGGAGATAAAACTTGAGCAAAATTGATGATTAAAGAACTTATGACATCGTACATAAAAAACGCATTGTGGCAATAAACTAGTCCATCTTAAAATGTAAAAAAACGCGTTTGGTTTAATCGCTGCAATGGATGACTTAATTCCGAATAAAAAAATGAGCCCTAAATGAGTGAATTATTTGATAATAATTTCCTTCTTATGATTCTTTTACTTCAAAGCAAGAATCCTATTATTCAATTCGATTTTTAGTTTCTGGGAAATTTGTTTCTAATAATAGGTATATTCGTTTTAGAAATCCTGGATTTGCCACAATAACGTCATCGTCAAGTAATTAGTGCACATATAGGTCAAGTTGTGGTTGTACCAGAAATTGATCTAAAACGAATAGATTTTGTGTTGACAAGTTGACATTAATAACTACGTAACCTCACTAATTTAACATATTAAACTCATTTTTATATTACGACTTTGTATTATTTATTTTTATGAGCATAACGGCCTACGCCGATTTTATTTAAGGAAATCTCAAGAAAATATTATGAATTCGGGTATAGAAATTTGTATTTACTTATGAACATATACAGCGGTAATGTTTTGGCAGCGAACATATACATAAATCGCACTATATATGTGATATTCGTAGTAACAAACAACTGAAATAAAACTAAAAGTTAAGGTTAACCTGCGGCTGACGCAACTAGACCCTACTCTCGAGTAGGTGCGCATTACGTCAACACCAGCGTTGCCATAGTGGCAATTAAAACGAATATGTCAATGTCAAATCCGGCAGGCCGAAAATCTAAAACGAATGCACATTTCGTTGACGTAGGTGACTTGGGGCAGTCCAAGTCATCTAAAACGAATATACCTAATGTTTTCGATTGACCGCCTTAGTGCGCACTCAGAGTATCTTCATCTCGTGTTATTACTTGAGGTTAAATGAAGATGCAAATACATTGAGTGCAACCGGTGCACGTGAATCGAAAACGGTATTAATATCTCTTTAACGTGACGAGATTTTTAGATCTCATTTTTCATTTGACTCCTTCATATATTAATAACTATGATCATAGTCACAATTGTTGATCACTGATCATTGATCAATGATCAACATTGACCGAAGGTTTGCGTCTGGAATATTCAGATGTAATCCTACATAAAAATTATTAAAACACATTAAACAATTCCAAGAAGCAAATAAATTAATGCATGGCACTGTGTGGAAATTATTATTCACATCCTAATAGTAAATATCCATTGTGGACTAAAATATCGATAACATATTCGAAATATACTAGACGCAAACCTTTAGTTTGATCCCAGTGTATAAGTATACAGTGTATACATTTTTACGTAAAATTTGAGAGAAAGCTAAACGCTTCATTCAATTTGCGGAATTATATGCGCATATCTTGATCAGTCAATTACGTGATTATTTATTAATTATTTCAGTTAGCTCGTTCATTAAGATCAATAAAAAAGTAATCGCCAAATTATTTGTTAAAATGGCGCCATCTTTCATCAGCTTTCTAATTGCAGGAACGTGTCAATCTAACATTTCCATTTGATTGGTTGTTAACTTGTTGGTGTTTCGATCGTGGTAAAGTTGAGTGCTTGGTATTTACTGTGAGAATGTAGGAAATAACAACTGTACGAAGTAGTTACTAAAAGGGCGAAAGTATTTGCACGTGACCGCGTGGAACCATGAAGATGACATTAAACACTCAACCCGTTAATGATCGTCAGAGTAGCTCCACATCAGACAAGTAATTCTTACAGTATCCCCCACGAAAGCACTAGATTTTACTGTCTTTTCAGGTTGGCCAGTCCTAATACCAGCCCCAGAAGTAGCCCGAGGCCTTCCCCGAGGCCCCAGACGAAGCGAGAACATCATAAAAGCGACTCGCTTTTAAACGTTTCCTTCAACAAAGAATCCGGAGGTGCAGTTAAATTCGATTCATCACCAGTCGTAAGTTCAATTGCGTTTACAAAACACGTTTGTGTGTTTACATTTTTTCTTCTGCAGAAGATAAGATAAATGAAGTTTATTAAAAATGTTTTCCTTTCTTCAGTTTTAATTTTGCACTTGAGCCAGTATTTCTTAAACCTTAACATAAGCAAAATTAATTAGTAGATTTAGGGCGATGGCGTTGAAATATTTCTTCAAATTCATAAGTGTGTGCCTCTCACTTGTTTGCGAGTTTGTTGTGATCATGCTGTTTCTTAGGGTCCTCCAGAATTGAGTTCTTCCTTCCGTTCCACATCCAGTGAATTAATCCCGCCCCTAGAACTTAACCGCAGTGAAAGCACAGGAAGCACAGCGAAGGATAGAAAAGATGGAAGAAGCAAGAAGAAGTCTGCCTGGTATAATGTGTTGTATCCGACGTATAAATCTCGCTCAGAAGATTACAAACGGATTTTTAAGGACGTGCCTGATGAGGAACGCCTTGTAGTAGGTGGGTCCTTTTTTTTTTAATCAGTGCTTCAAGATAGTTTTAATTTAGCGAAATTGATAACCAGAATTATTGTGTGTCATACATTCTAAGTAAAAAGTACATAAGTTTATCTAATCAGCCGGATTATCATCGATTTTTTTTTGACGCTTTAGTTTGAACAACCTTGCTGTGTTTAACGTGCTCGTACTGACAGGTAAACTCATTTTTACAGATTATTCTTGCGCTTTGCAAAAAGAAATCTTGGTACATGGCCGCCTCTATGTGTCCCAAAATTACCTCTGCTTCTACGCCAATATATTCGGCTGGGAAACGAATGTCACCATCAAGTGGAAAGACGTGTCTTCAATTAGCAAAGAGAAAACTGCTCTGGTTATTCCGAATGCGATTCTTTTAACGGCCAAGAACGAAAAATATTTTTTCACTAGCTTCGTTGCCAGAGACAAAACATACCTGATGTTGTTTCGTATCTGGCAGAATGCTTTGTTAGATCAGCCAATGACCTTACAGGAAATGTGGCAGTGGGTATGTTGTGCCAACTTTTAAAAATCAAAAAGCTGCAATAACCATAAATAGACTGTGATCTGTATTAGTTTTCCAGATGGATCTGTTATCACTTTTTATTATAAATGATTTAAAAAGTTTTATCATTATACCTATAAAGTAACATATGTGAGGGGTCTCTTAAAATATGCAAATTAAAATGTCTCTTCAAAAAAGAAGTATTTTTAGTTTTGTTTTTCTCAAAAATTCTTATTTTTAACCCTAATTAGATTCTTGTTTGAAAGTTGAACAGAAATGTTCTATCATAAAAGAAATTAATGGTATAGTAAATTCTATGTTAGGTTCACCAATGTTATGGTGCTGAACTGGGCCTAACAAGCGATGATGAAGACTATGTAGCTCCAGGAACCGAAGAAGATAAATTATCTGGCCGATTATCGATCGAGTCATTTCAAGAGGTACAGTAAAGTACGGTAAAGCGAATTAAAAAGTTTGAAAACTTTGATTTATTTAGGAGTGCGGGAATATCATAGAGCATCTAGAGAACGTGATGGTGGAAAAAAAGCAGTGCAACGGAGAAGAGGATCCTAAAGACATGGGAGTGCAGGAGGCCGACGAGAGCAGTTTAAATAATTCAATGATGCCACCTACAGATCTTTCAGATAGTAGTGAATCTGATGCAGAAAAAATTGACAGGTATGTAGATACTGATTTATTTTTTCACTTTTATTTCACTCTCACCTCTGATGTGTAAAAAGATTTTAAAGTGACTGGAAATGTAATGTATTTATTTCTTCCAAGTTATTCTGTGTACTGCAAGGTTTGCTTTTAACATTTCAATGTTTATTGAACAATCAGTTCCTGAAGATGTCCAAAAAGGACAGTAAAGTGCAAACCCTGGAGGAAATCATTACATTGGACACAGGTCATGAAAACCTATGAATTATGAAAGATATTTCTTTTAATAAGAAGTTATCACACATTTTTAAATTAATCACTGATTGCTAAGTTACTTTGGAAAGTTATTAATACGTTTTTCCCTGTTTGTTTAGTTTCCTTCGTCACAAGCGTTAATTTTACGGCAGATAAGTCGTGAGAAATATAAAAAAATTACATATTTATTTCCAGGGGGAAAATATCGCATAGAGGTAGCAGTGAACTTGAACCAGCCACCTTTAAATCCCTTGACACCCATCCTTGTCATTCTTCCAGTGATGAAAAGTTATAGTAAGTTTTTCTGTTCAACTTCTAGAGCCCACGGGGCTTTAGGAAGAGGGCATGATCTACTAACCGCTTTGAAATAACGTGCTAATTCTAGTATAAAAAACTAAAATACGGAGAGAATGATTGATTGTTGGTAACAAAATGGATTGTTAAGACTGCAATAACAATAGCTAAGAGATTTTCGTTTCATACATTGTAAATTGCATTTTAAGTTTGTTATTGTCACTTTTATTAATTCGCTCTCACTTGAATTGGTTGAATCTCATTGTACATGCACATTTACTGATAAAATAACTTAAAACGTGTATAGATTTTTTCTACCTTGCACTCTTAACAATATCCTCACTTTATTTTCTTTTTATTTTAGCCCCGTGTGTTCAGCATTACACGAGGGAAGGCAGTTATTAAATGAGGTCTACCCCATTCACATAGATCAGCTGTTCACGTTACTCTTCACCAGTTCAAAGTTTTTCCTGGATTTCCACGCATCAAGGAAAACTTCCGATATAATGCAGACTACTTGGACGCACAATACCACTGATAACAACAAAATCAGAACGCTCAACTTAACCATTCCATTGAACCAACCATTCGGGCCAAAATCCGCACAAGTAACTGAAAAACAGGTGACAACTTGTACCCAAAGTTGCAACTGAATCTAACTCGTTAAGTTCCAGACGATGCTTCCATGCAGTAAAGCTGGCTACTTATATTCCATTGATGTAGAGATTATCAATGGTGGAATTCCGTATGCAGACAGCTTCTATTTATTCGCTCATTACTGTCTTCACAAAATATCGGATACACAAACTGCGATGGCCGTTCATACTCAAATCAAGTACAGGAAGAGTGTATGGGGTTTGGTTAAAGGTATGATAGAGAAAAACAGTTGGCAGGGTTTGGAAGATTTTTTCTCCGCTCTGGGTAAGGCTCTGCACATAGAAACAGAAGAAACCTTAAATAACACGATGAAACGCAAGCCAAAACGAAGAAGAGTGTTCCCAAGCATTCCAAGAGTGAGTTTAGATGAAACTAGACCTCTCAGGGGTACGTTCCTCATTACTACATGACGATGACCTACTTAATCTCATTGCTCTTTTATTGTAGGGTCTATAGCGAAAGCAAAAATATCATCTACCAATGTTACTAGAACAGATTTTCCGATTTTAATAGTTTTTGCCGTGCTCATGGTGCTGGTTATCTTAAATGTCCTATTATATTATAAGCTATGGTCACTAGAAGGGTCTTCACCATATACTTTGTTAGATTTACATATTCTTAAGTAAGTTTACATTTATTTTATTTTATTAAAAAAAAAAAAAAAAAATTAATGGTTTCAAGGGATCCACCAAAATCGCACGAGGAATGGGTGAAACTGCTGCAACAACAGGAGACTTTGCATACAGTTGAAATGCAGAAGTGGCAGAGAATCTTAAAGACGGCCATCCAACTGCTGAGACAGGTTATTTTGTTTTCTTACAAGAGTCTTCTTCACACATAAATTATGTAAGTTACAGACTGAGGACTCTCTGAATCAGCTTCAGCGCTCCATACATCCTGCTTATACTAAAAAGATTATGTCAATAATCCAGAGCCACCAGGAGACCGTCGATAGGCCAAACGAAGAGTTATAAATTAATTTATTATTTATTTTGTAAATGTAATTGCGCACTGTGTTATTAGACTTAGTATGTCCATTTGTTTGTTCTTGTTCACACATAGGATCTAATAAAGTATATGTTAAGTTTATTTTTCTTTAATTTGGGGGGGATTTTAATTTTGCTAAAATCTTGTCTCTGTTACGGACATCAAAATTCTTATACAGTTATTTTTTAAAAATAAGTAAATAAATATTGAGCTTAATTAATTAATAAAATTAAGTTATGTGTATGTAACTTCCTATGAATTCATTAATATTTAAAAAAATGTGTACTTACCTTGGTTAAGAGTACCTACATTACCGGCATTAATAGTTTTCAAACTTCGTTTATTCGTCTATGATTATGAATGAATTGTCAAGTGAAATGTAATTATTCTTTTAATCATCCTTTGTGACCAATTATAAACAGATCAATTAATAAGAATCATTGATCAGAATAGTAATCATAATAGTAATTTTTTTATTACAGGTTCCTACGTTACCGGTATAATTTTCCGCCTTTTCATATACAGCGTTTTCGATTGACCGCATTAGTGCGCACTCAAGAGTATCTTCATCTCGTGTTATTACATGAGGCTGAAAGAAGATGAAAATACACTGAGTCCAACTGGTGCATGTGAATTGAAAACGCTGATAGATTTTTTTCTTAAAACTCCTTGCGTATCTGTAAACACTGATAACACGATTTTCTAACGAGATAAATGGTAAGGAGATAAAAATACTTAAGATCTCAACGATATTTATTGAACTTTATTCTATAATTTAATCGATTTAGTTCTGATGCTCTGATTCACATTAAGAACTTTCCGTTCAACCTGGTGGACTTTGCCGTCGAAATTTCGGCCCTGCTTCAGAGCAGTAGGAATCCTGTAAAGAATTATTTGCTCTATTTGAATGTCGACGTCGTAAAACGCGTCTAAGTCAATCTGCGTTGTGTAAATAAAATCGTCCACAAAGTCGAATCTCAAGTACAAATATTGGTTGCTTCTATAATTAAAACTGGTGTAGTCGTCAAGGTAGAGATTTCCGGTCGCCGTTCCGTCGATACCTTCAAAGATGTACATGGTTAGTCCGTCCGAGAGGGTGTGCGCAGTTGATGGTCGAGGGGTGTCTTTCCTCAATATTATGCCGCCAGCTCTGTAGAATACAGGGGTCGAATCGAGATTGACGGCGATGATGAAATTGCCCGCGCCGGGGTAGAGCAAGTTGTTATCGATGTCGAACCAAAATTCGTTGAACCCTCCTGGGACGTAGGTGGTAATAAAGCTAGAGCCCTCGTATAGAACAGGACTGACTATTATATCTGACCCTACAAGCCATTGCTCGTCGATGTCAAGCGTTGCGGGTTCCGAGGGGTAATGGTACGAGAGAGGGCGCATAACCGGCTGGCCGTAGCGCTCGTGTTCAAACCAGAGAGTGTACCACAGAGGAAGATGGGCGTATCTTTGCCTTAACGCGGTCCTGATACGTTGCTGGACGTCTTCGGGAAACAGATAGGGTTCACGTCGTTCTGTTTCAATTGCTGAGTGTCCACGGTAGAAAGGGTACCACGCTCCTGATTGGTACCATCGCTGGAGAAGCTCGTGGGAGGGGTTGTCGACGAAACCACCGATGTCAGAACCGCAGAAACTCATGCCTGCCAAAGACTCTGTTAACAACATAGGGACGCTAATCCTCAAGTGCTCCCAGCTGGCGACATTATCTCCAGTCCACATGGCAGCATATCTTTGTGAACCCGCGAAATGAGACCTGGTTAAGATGAAGGGGCGAGTTTGATTATTACGTCTCAACAGTCCCTGGCGAGTGCCCTCGGTCATTTTATATCCGTACATGTTATGCAATTCCCGGTGCCTCCACCCTCCATAATGGAGTACATTTCCATACATCGCCTGTTCCTCCACCTCAAATACAGATGGTTCATTCATGTCATTCCAAATGTATAAGTCTAAGGTCGTGTTGGGGAAATTTTCCAATGAGTACAGGTTTGAGTACCAGTTAAGGGCTGAGGGGTTGAAATAATCCAGGTATATACTAAGCCCCGGCCAGCACATTCCTTGGAAAGCAGAACCGTCGGGGTTACGCACGTAAAACCCGTTTTCCATCGCTTGCACGTAGACAAAATATTCGGGGTCGACCTTATAGTGGGGGTCGATGATCGCTACGACTTTCCTGCCGGTGGCGACGACGTTTTGCTGCATTTGAATTGGCTCGGGGAATGAACTGATGTTCCACGTAAAATATCGATAACCATAAGTATAATCGATATCCAACCAGATCACATCCATGGGGAAGTCATGGTTGTCGAATTCTGCGACTACGGTTTCGACGTCCTCCTGAGTCATGTAGCTGTATCTGCTCTGATGATATCCCAGCGTGAAATATTGGGGTAAAGGTACTCTACCCGTTAGATTAGAAAATTGCCTGACGGTGTCTGATAGAGTTGGTCCGGTAAAAACGAAGACATCCAAAACGCCGTTCTCTGAAATAAAGAGGGCATCAACGGGTCCCGTGCTATTATTGATGTCAACAAAAGTCTCTGCTCCGTTCAGCCAGAAAACCCCCGCAGTTCTCGTTACTCCGTGCCCGTACAAAACGGGAATCGCTCCGTACAGGGGATCTTGAGTTTGGATTGCGTATGCGTAGTGGTCCACGTTGTAGAGTCTGTAGGGGTTGAGTCCGCCCGGGCCGGTAGTTCTGAGCGCAAGTCTTTCCGCGTGTAGGGGAATCCCGTAGGCCCTCTGCGCCTGAGGGAACGTCACATCTAAGGCGATCGCTTCGTCGATTTCTGGGTTGAAAGACAGCCGCCCGCCTCCGTTTAGAACCACTGCGAGTTCGTCGTCACGGAGGAATTCGATTCTGAATGGATCAAAATGTACGTGCACGAGATTACCACCGACAATGAAAGAAATTGAGTCGCCTCCAACACCAACTGCATCGTAAGACACTTTTGTTGGTTCCCCATCTAGCGCTTCTGAAGCATTTCGTCGAATGCCTTCCACGTCGTTGATGGTTACTCGGAAAGTGTCGCTGGCCAATAAAGTGAAAGTAAAATTTAGTAGTTTTTCTGTCTCTGTGTTTCTTATGATTGCGTGGTAGACACTGTAGTCCTCTACTACCCAACTTGGGATTACTTCGAAGTGGGAGAGTTCACCTGGTCCTCTGTTGCGAATCCTCGCGCAGAATTCCCTGGTGTCGCAGGTATGCCACTGCGCGTTTGCGACGACCCAAAAGAGCGAGCAGGTCACGACGAAGACGGCCCTCATTTTCACGAGCACTGGGTTTACTGTCGGTATGGTTCCTATTTATACACGATTTTGGCTCAAGTTCAGGTGAGCTGTACTTAGGCACCTGATTCTAGATATTTTGGTAAGTGGGGTTTATCGCCACTCGAATGTGTTTCCGTTAAGATGATAGGAAAAAAAATAAAAAAAAACGTAATGTCATTAAATATTACAGTTTTTCGTCGCAGGTACACTATGCCACTCACACCATTATCACATGGTGGAGTGCTTCATGGCCTGACGTATTTGCATAGTAATTTTGATTACGTTTATTTATCGGAATCTTGCTGTTTTTTTTCGTTTTGTATCGGGGATATCACATGTTACATGTGGACACTCATTTCACTTACACTATAGATGCAATCCTTTAATGAGAGGAGTAATAACAAGTGGTGCTACATCATTCCAAAAAATTACCTGTGTGATATCATCAGTACAAAACAAAAAGAGCACAACAAGGTCCTGATAAATAACGTAATCATAAACACTGTGTAGATACCTCAGATCATGAACCACTCCATTTATCAATCAATCTTAAGAGGGTCTATGTTCAGTATTCAAAAACAGAGACAACATCAATCAGTATACGGGCGAGTTGCAAAACATACTCACGTATCCACCATGAATAATAAAATAATTTTCTTGGTATTCGCTGTGTTATCACGTGGTGTGAGTGCATGGTACACCTGCGATGAAAAACCGTTCTGCCAGGCGATTCGCAACCGGAATTATGATGGCACATCGCCCTTCCAACTCGACTTACAAACCATAACATCAACTTCCACTTCGGTACAAGCAAACCTGCTGGATACAGAGAAGCAAAAGACCTTAACGTTCAGGTTTTCCGGCGTCGACGATGGGATCTTTCGCTTGGTGATCGAGGACCCGGAAACCACTCGTTGGTCAGTACCGGACGCCCTCGACGGTCAACCCCTCCCAGCCGAACTAGAAATAACGGAACTTACCACTGAGTACATCGCGTTGACCAGTGGCGATAATTCTGCTGTAATACACGCGAATCCCTTGAGGGTGGAAATTTTTAAGAGCGGGGTTTTGATTGCATTGTTAAACGACGATGGGAAACTCACTTTTAAAACAGAGGACGAAGACCCGGCCATTGCGTTGGATGTAAAATTTCCGGGTGCCCAACGGGCTTATGGTATTCCGTTGCACGCGGAAATGCTGAGTTTACAGACCACCGGCGTCGGTGGGCTCAACCCCTACAGGCTCTTCAACGTCGATCATTGTTGTTACGCGGTGAGATCTCAAGAACCTTTGTATGGGTCAATCCCAGTTTTATACGCCCACGGAACGACGATAAGCACGGGAGTTTTCTGGCTGAATTCCGCCCAGACTTTCGTTGACATCAACAACGCTCCGAATGAGATTGACGCGTTTTTTATTAGTGAAAGCGGCGTTCTGGAATTGTTTATTTTGACTGGTCCTACTTTGGTTGATACCACGCGACAGTACACGACGTTAACTGGCACGGCTGCTCTTCCTCCGTACTTTTCCCTGGCTTTCCACCAGAGCAGATACAGTTACATGAGCCAAAGGGATGTCGAGCACGTCGTGGAGCAATTCGACCAGCACAATTTCCCCGTCGACGTCATGTGGTTAGACATAGATTACACCGATGGTATGAGGTATTTTACCTGGGATTTCATCGCGTTCCCGAACCCAACGGAAATGCAGCAGAACTTAAACGCGACCGGAAGAAAATTGGTGGTCATCATTGATCCACATATTAAAGTCGACCCTGATTATTTCGTTTATGCGATAGCCGATGCGAATGGGTATTTCGTGAAGAACCCCGATGGTTCTAACTTTGAAGGTCTATGCTGGCCTGGGCTTAGTAGTTACTTGGATTTCCACCACCCGGAAGGACTGGATTGGTATGCAAGCCTCTACGGTTTTGATACTTTTCCTCACGCAACCGAAATCATGCACCTCTGGAACGACATGAATGAACCGGTGGTTTTTGACCAGGACGAGGAGACTATGCCCAATTACCTAGTGCACTATGGGGGGTGGCTTCACAGAGACGTGCATAATATGTATGGATTTACACAGACTGTGGGGACTTGGAAGGGCTTGATGGCGCGCTCCGAATATCAGAAAAGGCCGTTCATTTTGACGAGGTCGCATTTTGCTGGTTCTCAAAGGTACGCGGCGATTTGGACTGGCGATAATATAGGAAGTTGGGAGCATTTACGCATTAGTTTTCCTATGTGTTTAACGGAGGCCCTGGCTGGGGTTAGTTTTTGCGGGGCGGATGTGGGAGGGTTTGTGACTAGCGTCGAGGTGGAATTATTGGAGAGATGGTTCCAGGCCGGAGCTTGGTTGCCGTTCTTCCGTTCCCATTCGAGTTCAAACACTGAGAGGCGAGAGCCCTTCTTATTTTCAAACGAAGTCCAAGTCATACTTAGGAGAGCCTTAAGAGAGCGGTACTATCACCTTCCTGCTTGGTACACCATCTGGTACGAGCACGAACGCTATGGTTCACCTGTAATCAGGCCTTTGTCTTACCATTACCCAGAAGATCCAAATACTTTAGACATCGACGATCAATGGCTGGTAGGCTCGGATATTTTAGTCCACCCTGTCACAGAGCCCGGCGTCAATTTTGTGCAGGTGTATTTACCAGGCGGCTTCAATAATATATGGTATGACATCGAAAATAATTTGGCGTACATGGCTACAGGAACTGCGAACATTGCAGTCACCCCAGATTACATTCCAGTGTTGTACAGAGGGGGTAGCATAGTTGCAAGGAAAAACACCCATCGACCGTCATCAGTACACACCCACAATGACCCTTACACCCTGTATATATTTTTGGATTTGGACCAATACGCCTCAGGCAACTTATACATAGATGACAACGAATCATTTGCGTACAGAAATCGGGAGTATTTGTATCTGCGAATCGAATTCGTAAACGAGCTCTTACAAGTGAGCCTGATTGATGAGGATGCTTTCTATGACGCCGATTTTATCGTTTCTAGCGTGTTTATATATCGTTCACCTTTTCGTAACAGCGAAGGATTTAAAGGAAACTCCTCAATTGCCGAGGCTCAGAAGCTGGAGTTCGCTGGGCTCAATCTTAAATTAAGGGAATCTTTTAAGGTCAAACTGTTTTAATTTGGAAACAATAAAACGTGTTGAGTTAGAATACTTTTAGTATTATTAATTAGTTGAGATGTATTACGACTGTTGGGAAATAAAATCAATTGAACAAAAATATTTTAACGTATGCAACTAAAAAGGTAACGTATGTGCTAATTTGGTTGCCTATAGCTAGGCATATCAAAAAATGTCAAAGATTTCTTAAATTTTAATTAACTGGCGCAATTCAAAATCAATTTTGAGATGAAAATATTAAAATTGCTTTATGAACACGAATAGGTAATAAAATTGTTGTTTTCTGTATACAGGGTGTACATATAATAATACCCAGATCGACATTTTTTTCAAAATTCTGTTAAATTTATTTGCAACAACAAACAGACTTCTTGTTAAGGCCATTTTAGACTATCCTATTTCTTGTTCAATTCCTACGATAAAAATTTAGAATAAGAAATACTTGGAGTGCAGATAGACAGTTTATTTACAATTGTTTAACAAATGGATCCAAAATTGTGTACAAGAAGTAGGGTAGTGTAAAACTGCCTTTAGTCAAAGTGCACTTTAAAATCTCGACTGACAACAGCATTAATGGTCTTCACTTCCAGATAATCGCTGTCAATTGAATACACTGTCTGGATTTCCTGTCCGTTTGCAAAGATTGTATGTAATCCAGAAGGCGGTCTATAAAGCAGAATGGATCCTATAAGTAAAGGTCTTCCGTAGTAAGCATCTAGATCAATGAGGTAAAAAAAGAGGCTATTATTGTAGAAGTCGAATCTGTAGTAGTCATAAACCTTATTCGTGTAATTGAAGCTTTCAAAATCATCGACATATACAGTCCCGGTGGCCTGCTCATTAACGTCGAGGAAAATGTAGATGTTTAGTGCTTCTGCGCGAGTGTAAACCGATGACAGACCATTGCTGTCTTGCCTGAAGACAATGCTACCACCTCGATAGAACACCGGGATGTGGTCCAAATTAACACCAACGGTCGTAAATCCAGCACCAACATACAACAGGTTGTTTTCAACGTCATACCAATATTCACTAAAACCACCTGGAAGGTAAACGGAGACTTGAGTTGCGCCTGGTTCAGTTACGGGGTGAACCAGAATGTTAGAACCGACTAACCATTGATCATCCATGTCTAAGGTATTCGGGTCTGAAGAATATTGATAGGCAAGCGGGCGAATGACAGGGGTGAGATAACGTTCGTGCTCGAAAAATAGAGTGTACCATACAAACAAATGATCATATCGTTCTCTTAATGCACGTCGAATACGTGTTTGTATCTCTTCAGAGAATAGATATGGTTCACGTCTCTCAGTGTACATGCTGGAGTGCGCTCTGTAGAAAGGCAGCCACGCCCCTGCTTGATACCATCTTTGAAGTAACTCCTCTTCAGGGTTACCATCGAAGCCCCCAACATCAGCTCCGCTGAAGGTAATCCCTGACAGAGATAACGTAAGCAACATGGGGAAACTAATTCGGAGATGTTCCCAGGAGGCCACATTGTCACCCGTCCACACTGCTGAATATCGTTGAGAACCAGCGAAGAAGGAGCGTGTCAGCACAAAAGGCCTTTTATTATTTTCATACCTAATTAGAAGCCCATTATGAGTTGCAACTGTCTGGGTGAACCCGTACATGTTATGGACATCACGATGCTCCCATCCACCATAATGCACCAATTCCCTGGGCATAGTTTTCTCGAAGATATCAAAGACCGATGGCTCATTCATGTCATTCCAGATGTATAAAATATCGGTGCCATCTGGAAACTTATCCATTGCGAATAAGCTCGAGTACCATGCAGAACCCTCTGGGTGGTGGTAATCAAGATAACTGCTCAGACCAGGCCAGCATTGCCCTTGGAAATCAGTACCATTTGGGTACTTTACGAAATACCCGTTTGCTGTTGCAATGTCAAATACAAAATAACCCTCTTCGACTTTGTAATGTGGATCAATGATGGCTACCATTTTTCTACCGGTTGAGTTAAAGAATCTTTGCATTCCTATTGGATTGGGGAAATTCACGTAATCCCAGGTGAAGTATTTAAAAGAATCTGTGTAGTCGATGTCCAACCAGATAACATCCAATGGTAGATTGTGATTGTCGAATTCTCTTACTACGGTCTCAGCGTCTTCCTGGCTCATGTAACTCCACCTGCACTGATGATGTCCTAGTGCAAAAAATTGAGGTAAAGGCGTAACGCCCGTTAACTTAGTGTACTGTCTCACAGACTCTTCGAGCGTTGGTCCGGGAAGAAGAAAGAAGTCCAAAAGTCCGCTTTCAGTTATAAATAACGCATCTACATGATTTATTGTATTGTTAATATCAACGAAGGTTTGGGCTGAATTCAACCAGAAAACTCCAGTAGTTCTTTGAGTTCCATGTGCATATAGGACCGCCACCGTCCCGTACAAACCCTCCTGTGTTCCGATAGGGTACGCAGGGAAGTCCACGTTATACAACCGATAAGGATTTCTTCCCCCAGGGGCGGTTGTTTGCAAAGAAAGCCACTCGGCATGTTCCGGAATACCATAAGCCCTCACAGCTTCCGGGAAACTAAAATCCAAAGCTATCGATTGGTCATCTTCCTCGGTGTTGTAGGTGAATCTTCCTTGTTGGTTGATAACATTCACTAGGGTTCCATGTTCGTATACATCAAGCCTGAATGGATCAAAGTTGATGGACAAGGTGGTGTTGCTCGTTCCGAACACATCTACAACACCATCTTCATCATAATGGACAAAAAAGGATATCGTTCTTTGAATATCTCCAAGAGCTTCTGGCACAGAGTGTCTTTGCTGTTCTGGATCTTCAATCGTCACTCGAATTATACCATCTTGATATGCAATGAGGTATAATTTAAACACTTTTTGGTTCACAGAGTTTACCAAGTTTGCCTCTAAATTTCCTGCGAAGTAATTCACTACAATCGATTGCCTATCCAAAATGTAAGAGACTGGAGGCGGGTTTTGATTCCGTATTCTATGGCAGAAGTATTCATCATCGCACGTATTCCATTGCGATTTAACAGTTGTTAAGGTGCACAGTAAAATAGTGATTACATAGAAACTGACTGACATTTTCTGTGAAGTAACTCAAGCAGAAGTGAGATTTGTAAAAGCTGAGGAGACTACTTATATTGAGCGATTATAGATAAAAAATTTAATTATTGTGACCAGATATGACATCATTGAAATTAACGTAAGGGGAAAAATTTTGTTTATTACATCTTTGAGAGCTAAGATGGTATCTTTTTTTTTTTTGGAAGTCATTGATCTGATTAAAGATGAAGTGCTTCCTGTTGTGCGAAGCCCCTTATGATTACAATCACAAAAAAGTTCAACGTTTCTATGCCAAACAGATTATGAGTACAATCCTAGTTCCTAGTTACTTAGCAACAGGATATATACATACTAGCACGTATCAGCTATAATATTAGATATTTAGATATTTACAAATGTACAAGGTTCTAAGTATTTAGAACTTGTTAGTTCAGTCTAGGGTCCCTACATTTAATTGACATTTAACTTATTTATTTGATCAGACCTTGAAAACAACTCAGATTTTCCTTTGACCTTATGGTTACTTACGAGATAGCTATATTATATTTAACTCTCTCTAATTTAGTAACTTAGTAAGAAAGTACAGTGGCGTCACATTTAATTTTCATTTTGTGGCAGTCAAAAGCTAACTTCAATTCAACGTCTTTGTGTTTTCAAATTTCATTTTTCTTTCCTATAACTTCATCTACATTTTGTCTTCAGCTCTATACATAAATGCACAAAGTATTTAAATAAGAAAATATTTCAAAAGTAAATTTGTAAAAATGAATTTCGAAACGTACGCCTATAGGTTCGTTCGTTTGTCTGCTCTAATCAAGTTAGAGCAACGCGAGTAACGAGTAATGCGTTCGTTTGTATTCGAGCAAATGATCTAAGACTGTTCGTTTGTTCAGAGCAAGTAACTTGAGATCACATCGAGCAAGAAAAGTTGCTCGGTCTGCAGAGGTCGAGTAAGAAGAGTAGAGCAGGAAACATAACCTCTGAATTTAATTTTGGTGCCAATATATCAATACTAAAAGCGTTTCTTCGCGATGTGTAAAATATTTATTATATTTTAGAAGGATCTGGAAAGTGAACCACTATCAATAAACGCATAATAAAGATAAGTCTTCTGTTTTAGATGATTTAATATTTTTTGAATCACAATCAGCTGTTTCTAATTGACATTTTTATACTTGATTGATGTTCGTTTGTGAAATACTTTGATCGTTCGAACTTACTCTTGTAGTCACGTGATTATGATCTGACTACCCGATTTGAGCAATTTAGATCACACAAACGAACAGACCTTATGTTAAACGCCAATATGAAATCAAGTCAACCAACATAAAATCTGCAATTACTAACTTGTGTACTGTAACTTGTGTTACCAAACCCTGACAGACATGTTAAATGGCATTTTAAACTTAGGGATCCTAATTTCAAATTTTATGGAGTTTATTATAACGATTTTAAATAAATTTTGTTGTTTTAGAAGGATGTAAGAATAATAAAAGATTCAGTTCTGTGAGTTTCTACTTGTAATAAAAACTTAACAGATATTTTATGCTTTTGTTACATGAAACCTAAATACGTTCACTTGTCCTCTGGTTTGGCAAACACCAAGGTGTACCCACACTTTCCACAGTAATGGCGATCTTCCATGGCAGCCATGAAAACCCCTGCACCACACTGCTCACCTGGACACTCTCTCCTCAATCGATGGATCTTCCCATTTTCATCAACCTAAATTCATATTAAATATTAGTTGCTGCACATGTATTTAATTTTTTTAAAGAAATAATTTTATGCATGACATATTTAAAGCCCTCTTACCTTGTAAAATTTCAAGACAGCTAACTTGACCTTCTTCTTCTTGTGCTTGATTTTCTTGGGAGTGGAGTAGTTCTTCTTCTTGCGTTTCTTAGCACCACCTCGGAGTCTCAACACAAGATGAAGAGTGGATTCCTTTTGGATGTTGTAATCCGAAAGAGTGCGTCCATCCTCAAGTTGTTTGCCAGCAAAGATTAAACGCTGTTGATCAGGGGGAATTCCTTCCTTATCCTGAATTTTCGCTTTCACATTTTCGATGGTATCGGAAGGCTCAACTTCGAGGGTAATGGTTTTACCTGTCAAGGTCTTCACAAAGATCTGCATTTTTAGGAATAGCTACCTGAAAAATAACCCCATGAAAATGAAAGAAGATTGTTTTAAGCCCAGAAGTTTTAGAGTGACATTTGAGAATAAGAAAATATAAAAATTACCGACGGCTTTCTTCAAATTATTACAGAGTACTCTCTCTTAATGAACACTCCTCATAAGCAGGCATTTTTCTTAGCCAGACAGTTTTTAATTCCCCATTTATGTAATTTACATGCATTTGCACCTCTATTAGGCAGACAGTTTTCTGGTCACGATAGGTGTCTGCTTAAGAGAGAGTACACTGTAGATGATGTTAATGTGAGTTGTTTGGAGATGTATAACAAATAAGTTAAATATGAACAGGCAAGAAATTAAAAGAATTTTTATACTTAAGAAATTACAGTGAAACTCGCTTATAACGAGCACTGGTTACAAGATCTCGGATATAGCGAGAAACTTGAAAAGTTCCGTGTCTCCTGTTCATACGTATATTTTTTCGTTTATAACGAGCACTTGCATATAACGAGCAGTAATTGTGGTCCCTTGAGCCCTCGTTATATCCGAGTTATACTGTATAGTGATTTGTGGATAAAGAAAAAATAAAAATTACAAATGCAACTTCAGAATAAAAAGATTTATTTTTCCAAAAACCAAATAACAAAAGAAAGGTGTACAACTTCTTTTATACTAAAAGTACAGCATTAATACATCCATCATTCTCCGGATTGTTCGTGACTTGTGCATACTTGCCCCACACAATCTTACCCGCTTGTGTGACAAGACCCAGCTCTGATATATTGACCTCGATCACAGTACCTTTAGTAATCACACCTAAACTGGTAAACATCGGCGAATTCGGGTTCTTCTTGACTCCAATAATTGGTAAACAAAAAGTGGCTTTTAACTCTGGATGCGTTACATGTGCTTTCTTAAATCTAAGTGCCATCGGCCTAATAAACCGTTCGAATTTTGGTGGTTTCCTCGTGAATCCTTCCCCGACGAACGTTACTTTTGTTACCATGCGCTTCCAGGCCTTTCGCTTCGATTTCCCAGACTTAACAACCCTAAGTACCTCAGCATCCGATTGCGCTCTAACTTTCGGAATGGGGACGTCCCATTTTCCTGCTTTCTCCTTTCGCTTCTGCTTAATCATATTGGATAATACTTTTGCTCGAGATTGCACATCTCGGTCAAGGAGGTAAACTGGCACAGCACCTTCAGCAACTTTCTCAGTCGTCTTCTTGATTTTCTTTTCCTCGTGCGCCTTGATCTTTTTCTTTATTTGTATCTTCTCATTTCGCCTCCGCTTGTTGAATATTTTGGCCTTTATTCCACGCAGGCTCTTCGCCACCTGAGCACGTTTATGTGGCTCACGTGCCTCACGCTTTCGCTTACGTTCTTCATAGTCGAGACGTCGACCGTGTAACTTACGGTGACGTTCGATGTACTCGTTCTGTGGCATAGTTCGTGCTTCTTAGATCTGCAATAACGACGTAATTAAACGTATTTTTACAGGGTGGATAATCATATTCAAAGTCACTGCGAATTACTTTTGAATATGACTATCACACATTTGATGTCAATCACATTGTACTTACCTTGCTGGTGTTTGGCTTATATATAAAGTTCTTCGACTAAATAGTCATATTCAAAAAGTAAACTCAGTTTACACGCGAATTAAGTACAAACCAAATTTAACAAAATAATAAACTGAACCTAACCTCAAAAAGACATGTGACTGAATAATTAACGAATTATAGCATCGAATGCCATTATATTAACTATTCTATTTCAATAAATAAAACTTAAGTCGACGTAATGTTAATTTAAATTGTAATAATTAAAAGAAATACGTTAAAACGCTTCTACATACCCTCTATTCCACCATGTCACACAATAAAAAGAACTGACGTCATTAACCGGAAGCGGAAGATAACATTAACAAAACGCAAACCTTTAAAAGATTAAATATGAAGCAATTCATAAAGCTTTCGGAAATTAAATTTCTTTTTATGAATTATCTAACAAGAAGGACTAATTTTGAAGAAGAACTTATAATAAAATTAGAAGTGCAACATAATTTGCTTAGCGCCGTACGTCGGTAATGTAGGCGCCTATCATGTTATCATGTTGTTGTCAAACTAGTTTTATATTTGAGGTTATATATAGTTAAAAGTTGTTATTCAATTAATAATTTAATATTAATTAATTTGCAATGCCTTGCTGGTATTATGATAAAAAGGAACTGAAAAACACACCTTCTGCCCAAGATGGAATCGATTACGACACGGAAATGCGATATCGAAAGGAAGGTAATAGGCATTGCATGTTCCACTGTTCCACATCCTTCTGTACAGTATTTTTCAAAGAGGTATTTGCTTTGCAGGTGCACGTTTTATAATAGACACAGGTTCTAAAATGGACTTAGGTTATAACACAACAGCGACTGGGGTCGTCTATTTTCATCGATTCTACATGTTTCACTCTTTTCGACAGTTCCCCAGGTATGTTACGGCTTGTTGCTGTCTATTTCTAGCAGGCAAAGTTGAGGAAACCCCCAAGAAATGCAAGGACATTATCAAGACAGCCCGTGGTTTGTTGTCGGATCAAAAATTTGCAACGTTTGGGGACGATCCTAAAGAAGAGGTATAATACTCATAAACCTAATTTCTTCAAGAAACACACAACTTTTTTTGAATTTCTAGGTCATGACTTTGGAGAGAATTTTATTGCAAACAATCAAATTCGATTTGCAAGTTGAACATCCTTACAGTTACTTGTTGAAGTATGCGAAATGTTTGAAAGGTGATAAAACCAAACTGCAGAAGATGGTACAAATGGCTTGGACATTTGTAAATGATAGCTTGTGCACAACATTGGCGTTGCAGTGGGAACCAGAAATAATAGCCGTTGCCCTCATGTATTTAGCTGGCAAATTAAGTCAGTTTGAAGTAATTGATTGGGTAGGGAGGTCACCCAAACATCTGCGCTGGTGGGACATGTTCGTGGAGGATGTGACGATGGATCTCCTGGAAGACATATGCCATCAAGTTTTGGATTTATATTCACAGACAACTCCTGCTACTGCCCCTGATAGTCCCCCACTCTTACCACGGCTACCTCAAAGCACTCAAGCTGCCATAGGGAAGTCAGCAAATGGTCAAGAAAAAGTACAGCCTGAGCCTGTTACTCCCGTAGCAAATCCCAGCACATTACCAGACGTACCTCCATTTCCTTATCCGAATATTGCAGCAACAGACCACCCGTTTGCTACATTTCAGTATACAACTCCAATTCCAGGTTCTCATATTGCGCCGCCCCCTCCGGGGCCACCTCCTCATATCGCAGCTCCTCCACTCAGTGTGTACCAATTCCCTGCGCCACCTCATTATCCTCCAATACCTCCAAATCCCCCAAATAATTTTTACACTCCTCCACCTAATCCGGTTGCACCTCCACCGACGCATAGGCCACCTTTTTATAATTCATAGTTATTGTGTTTATTGATTTGAACTTATATATGAAATATGTAGTTCTCAAATGAAGGACAGATGAGAAAATTCCTGGACTACTATAACAGTTTGAAGATCAAGGTATATTTTTATTTTTAATGTTGAGAAATGTTTGTGAAATTTGAAAAAAAGAAAGTAATAAAAAAGTGAAAAATTAGTGTTTATGTGCATTTATTGCTTTTTTTAATTTAGTTTCAAACTTTCTGCTTATCAGAAATCAGGTAATAAGAAACAATAAAATAAATATTATTAATTTTACAAATAAAAATCTCTTGAACATAGACATTGCTATCAAATTTGATTTCATGACTAAGCCTGATTTCAAAAAGTAACACAAAGGGAAGATTAAAATCCTGTTTTAATCTTTATTTTATATGCAGATAAAATTTCTTTTAATTTAAAAGTAAATTTGAAATTAAATAGTAATTTTACGTCAAAGTAGTTGGCCACACTGTTTGTAATGGCAATGGCGTCCTCTGGATTGGGAACAGAAAATCAACAATGGAATGCGCGATAGAAATCTGTACGTCATTGATGAGCGGTGGTGTGACAGTAAGCTGTCAAAATGCGTTTCGAATATAAATAAGTTTTTAAAAAAGGAAGAAAAGGCGTAAACACTTCCAGTACATCAGCGTACGTAGAATATGTTTGAAATCAGTATTTCTCACGCACATGTTAACGCCCACATAAAACAGCCCCTCGTTTAGCCTCATTTTAAAACATCTGTATTTTGGTTGGAAAACACCCTCAGTGATATTCTCCTCGTTGTTTTTCAGGTAAACATCCACGAAAATGCCTTTCAAACTTAAACTGAAAAAATCTAGACACTATAGTGTGGTGTCTAAGTCTCTGTTCGTGATTTCGGTGGAAATGCTGGACAGCACAAACGTAGAATGCACATTGTCTTCAGATAGTACCGGGCAGGATTGTTTAGACGTCGTGTGTCAGAAACTTGGTTTGAACCAACCCAAATTCTTCGGCCTACAGTACATGAGTAAAATCAGAGAAACCCTGTGCTGGTTGGAACTCGATAAACCCATAAAACGACAGCTGGACAAGCATGCGAGAGGTTTATGCGTTTACTTACGAGTTATGTATTATGTTATATCTGGTGTGAGACTATTTAATGATGAAGTTACAAGGTTAGTGTTGGTAGTATGAAATAAGTAAACTTTCATTTAGTTTATGCTTCGTGATGTTAATTTATTTATCATTACACGTGTAAAATATGGAGGGGCGGAGGTATTAAATTACCATTTCCGTTTTATGTCATTGTCAGTTAGCTCTACGCTTTAGCTACAGTCCTTTTCTTTGTATCATTCACAGATATCATTATTTTCTGCAATTAAAGTCAGATGTAATAGAAGGACGGATATCGTGCACACCTGTACAGGCAGTGGAGTTGGCCAGTTATTGTATGCAAGCTGAATTTGGTAATTTTGATGCTGAAAGACACACTGCTCATTATCTCAAAGACTTTCAATTATTTCCAAAGGTAATTTCTTGGGTTATCTTTTCCAGCTTGTGACGATTTATTATTATTTTTTTTTAGAGTTTCACAGATCCAGGTTTCTTAGAATCATTGACTGACGCAGCAAGTAGGCAACACGCTGCTCTGCACAACATACCACAGGGAACCGCTGAAGAATATTACATATGTGCATGCCAACGTCTTGAAGGTTACGGACAGGAACTATTTCCAGTGAAAGACCGAAGTGGAGATGACGCTGTTATAGGTGTATCATTAACAGGTGTTTGTGTGTGCTACCGCAATGGACGAGAGGGTAAAAGTTATGGGTAAGATTTTGTTTTTATATAATTTTTTTTCAACATA
This sequence comes from Dorcus hopei, assembly GCA_033060865.1. NCBI lineage: Eukaryota > Metazoa > Arthropoda > Insecta > Coleoptera > Lucanidae > Dorcus > Dorcus hopei. Next base: position 12,538,520 of record CM065425.1, read on the forward strand.
AGGATTTTTTTATATCCACATTAGCATGTGATTATCTTGATTGCATAATCAACATCATGATGAAATTTGGCAACCTGTTTAATTCATTCCCTTTATAGATGGATCGACATCAACAATGTCATAAACCACAAGAGAGAATTCACCATAGAATCTGTGATAAGCAGCGACAAAGCAGATTTTGTTTTTCCGGACGTTGAAAGCGCGAAAAATACTTGGCGCTTCTGCGTCCTGCAGCACATCTTTTTCCGTCAGAATGAGATGAATGTCACCACCGACCAAACAGACTATAAACCCTCCCCGAATTTTCAACAGTCACATCTTGATGATAAATTGCGTCAGGTTGAGAGTTATGAGGATGTGACGTCTTCTCAGCAGTGGGAGAGGCCAAATACTGCCCAATCATTAGCACAGAGGGCGCAATCGACTTCCTGTCTTGATCTGAACACGCCCACCGATATAGATAAATTGCGAAGCCTTTTACCGTCATACCGGCCTGCCCCTGATTATGAAACTGCAATACAGCAGAAGTATCGCAACTCGGCAGGGACAATTCAAACTCACCACGAGCCAATTAGAAACGCCCATCCAATTTTATACAGTTCTCAGCCGGAAATACATCAAACAGAGACGTATTTATTCCCGGATGTTACGCACAACAACATTGAGCAAAAGAACTTGAACACCGCACATTTTAACTCTGCATATCAACAACCCCAAATCGATAACCACTCAAATATCGCTGACTTAATTGAAAACATGAGGCTCCTGCATTTGTACAAGCCACCCCCACCGTATCCCAGCAATAGGATTAGTTCAAACTCGACTCCGGATCTCGCAGGGATTTCGCAGCAAGCAAAACCACAAGCGACTTTCTTTAATAACATAGTTTCTGGCTCAAGCCCAGATTTGGTGTCAACTGGTAACTTCCTGCACCAGCAATATTTTAAACATTACGGGCAAGCTCTGTATGCGAACCAACCAACTCACCCAGTGCACAGATCACACAGTTATCTGCCCCCACAACACGGTACATACGAGAATTTAAGTTCGATTTTTAACAACAACATGCTGGGGAGACCCCAGGCAGTTATTGTGGAAAACCCGAATATCACGAAGCACATCAAGAAGGTCTATGACGAGCATGGCAACATTATTTATTGCATGCCAGCCAACATGAAGCAAATACTCCAGGAAAATCAACTTCCGAGCACTGGGTTTGTTGTAACTCGAAACCAGAATGCCATAGTGGCGCATTCGCCTGAATTAAATAGCTCAAGCGAGCCTATTTATGAGAACATCCCCTTACCATGGCAGAATAACGACGGGCAAATGCGTGCAAGAACTCAGAGCATTCATTCAGCACCAGAAGTCAGTCAGGTTGTCAATCAGAGCGTTGTCAATGCAATACAATCGAAAGTGGCTTCAAACTTGCAGCATCTCAATGTGTCCAATAACTTGGGAAGTAGGGAAAATTTGTACGCCAACATAAGCTCACATTCCTCCAAGACGGAATTAAATTTGCAGAATTCGAGTACGAATAACTTGAGCGATACCAACAGTGTGTTAAATAGATCTGTCCAAAATTTGAATTCCACTTCTTCACCGAGTAGGAGGGACTCCCCTGTCGCGATGAGTCGGACTAACACATTTATAATCAACGCGAAAGTACCCGCAATCAGTTCATCTCCATCGAGTAGCTCTCATAATGACGATGCTAATACCACTGAGGCTTATGCTGCTGATAATAATTTATCATCATCCAATGGGAGTGCGGGAAAGAAAAAGAAGAGGTGGGGGATTTTAATAGGCAGGAGCAAATCCAGTGAGAAGGTCAAGAGCGCGACCTTGGGCAGGGAAAAGGATAAAACCAAGGACAAAAATCAGAGTAACAATCGACATCGATGGTCAACGGGACTTCCGAAGTTGCATCCTTTACCGCCTAGTATTAGCAAAGAAACTATGGTGAGTGGGTTCGGTGGAAGGCGGTGTTGTTGGTAATTCAAATTTTGTTTTAGTGCCAATTATTAGAAAATAAATTAGCAGATAGTCAGCTCTTTTTCGAATTTGACAAGATACCTAAGAAGAAGCAAAACGCCGATTTTACCACCGCACTTTTGCCTGATAACTCTGTGTTCAACCGATTCAAAGACGTTCTGCCATATGAGGATAATAGACTGAAACTGACTCCAACTAGAGATAATAAATTCGGATACATCAATGCTTCTCATATAACGGTAATAAATTTACTGCGAAGACAAAATTTTGATTAATTCTGCATTTTTTTAGGCTACTGTTGGCAGTAAACAAAGATTTTATATAGCCGCCCAGGGGCCAACAAGACTGACGCTGCCTTATTTTTGGCAGTGCGTTTGGGAGGCTGAAGTCTACCTTCTGGTTCAACTAACGGACCCCCTCGATGATCTAGATTATTTACCAGATGCGGGAAACAGGTGCATAGATATCGGTCAGGTACCTGCCTATTTAAATCTTTGTATTTTCATAGGATAATTATTTGATTTTAGGACTACCAAGTTTGGTGGGAATTTTCTCAAAAGACCGGCCATTGTGTGACCAGCAAGGTCCGCTTGTGTCATGTTGCATCGCGCAGGTATAGAACATTATGGCATCTTCATTACACAGACTGGGGTGAGCAGGGGTGCCCCCATTCTGTAGCTCATTTTCTCGGTTTTCTTGAAGAAATGCAGTCCGTACAGCAGCATTCCATGGGAGAGATTCCCCCCGGGCATAATAAAAATCCACCTGTCCTTGTGCATTGCACAGCCGGCGTAGGACGGACTGGTCTAACCATTTTATGTGATTTATTGTTGTACACCGTAGACCATAATCAGGTAAATTAATTTTATGTGATTTCGACTTCGTTTAAACAAAGTTTACTTTGCAGGAAGTAGATATTCCAAGAGTTGTTGGACTTCTACGGCACCAACGCGCATACATGGTGCAAACAATTGCTCAGTATCGATTTGTTTACTCCTTACTAATACATTATTTAAAACAAACAAGGCTCATTTAACATTTGCGTGCCATTTTATCGTGTTTGAAAATTTTACGTCCATTTGTAACTTTCGTATACCTACTTTAATTTCAATTATTTATAAACGATTTTGCAGTATTTTAACATTTAATTCGTGCTTATCTCGCTTGTCAAAGTATTATATTTACTTACTTTTTTTTTGTATGAACTGTACGCTAATTACCCAAGAGCAAAGCATCAGGGCTGACACTGTCATAAGAATTTTCTAATGTTTAACAATCAGTATTATTAGCAGCTATTAATAGCAAAACTGAATTTCCCCCCCAATTTCTGAACCGCTCGCCGTCCTGACTTATGTAGGTGAGATTTTGGCGATGTATATTGTATAAATGTATTTAAAGGCTGTGTATAGTTTTCAGAATTGTTTTAACCCACAATGATTATTATTATTATTATTATACTTGTGATTTAGTGAGTGCCTTAATTGTTTGTTGAATATTAAAACGATTTATATATTGTATACTGTCAAATATGGATCTTAGATTCACTTCCCACTTAGGTGTAATAATGATCAAAATTGAACGAATCTTTTTGCAATATTTAGGTCTTTAAGCATGAACGTAACAGTTATAATGTTTGTAAGTAATTTTAAAATAAATAATTGTAAATACTTTTGCTCTTTCACATTTTAATCAAATATTTAAGGAAAGTCTACCAGAATTTAGTTTTAAAATACAAAATACAAACAGTATTTTTAACTTTACTGTTTCATGTAATCAGTAAAAATATTTTGTCTTCGTTTTACTTATCACAAAAAATCTTAAAATTGATTAAATAATTATAATACACAACATAATACAAAACCTGTCTCAGAGTCCAAAATCTGAGCACTCAGACCTTTACAAACAAAGGATAACAGATGACACAATCGCTGCAGCAAGCATAGCATAACCACTTGTGTATACTTCCTTAATGGTCAGCAACTTTCCCATGTCCCAAGCTAAGTGACGAATGCCATTGATGTAGTGATAACATAAGGGAAACCCAATGAACATTTTAATCACGAAATGCGTGAACCAGCCGATGCCCTGCAAGTTATCAAGGTAGTGATCAATAGTCTGAGGCAACACGAGCGCCCCAAGGCCGATGGCAGTCAAATAAAAACCCAAGCCCATCCCTGGAACGTAGACAAACATCAAATGAAAACTGCACAAAATAATTAATTAATTCACCTGTCCCTCTGTGGGAAATCGACAGCATACTCGTGATCTGGGGTCTGTAAATTGTTAAATGCGGGGACATGGGGCGTCCGATTTTCATGTTACGCTCATCATGTCCTAACGTTTCTGGAGGAGGCGCTGGAGTAGATGCTAACGCGTAGGGCCTTCCAAGAATCACTACAGAACTTTGAGGGGCCACGTATTTAAGCAGCTGACGGCCTTGTAGTCTACAATTGTTACATAACCAAAAAAAATACTTAACTCTTTATGAAATAAAAATCCCAAATTTAAGTCGTGCATTTTATCAAAACGAAATCTATCTACTACGAAATTTAAGTTTATTAGATGGTTAAAGGCTAAAAACTTACCTAAATATCAAGGCCATTCTTGCGCGTTTGACAGTTGCGATTGCGAGCAGGTTGGCCAACTGAGAAACTAGTAACTACTGCTGCCAACCGATATAATAAATAATAATAATTAATCACAAAATCTATTGATTTTACACGGTTATGTCCTATATAGTTTTATTTAAGCAGCAAGAAAGTTTTATGTTTTCCAAAAAATTTTTTAATGAATAAATTTTTATGCGGATGTTAATTTGATTCAAGCGTAGACCACGTGACCCAATCAAACCAATAGCAGCTCGTCTTTTCGAAACAAATTGGCGTGCATTAACCGCGGCGTCGTTTCAGGCGTCTTTGCCCTTTAATCTTTTTATTTTCATTTACATAGAAGGAAAACGCTTTCCACAGGGTAAGCATTCGTAGTTGCAACGTCTTTATTGCATGGCTTCTCACTGCGTTATATAATTATAGTATTTCTCCGTCATAACCTCACCAAATCGTTTCATGCTGCGTTGTTTACTTACAGATGTCAGGCAGATTGAGATCGAGTGAAAAAAAGTCGGCTGCAACGAAACGCGATTCTTCAAACTCACGTGTGAAGAAGGGACCTGCAAGGAAGTCGCCATCGAGGACTGACTTGAGAACAAAGAGTCCGAGAAGTCCCAGGAAAACACCGACGAGGAAACCGAGCAAGAGCCCCAGTCGTAAGAGCCCTGCAAGGAAAAGTCCAAGCCGACAGAGTCCTGCAAGGAAAAGTCCAAGCCGACAGAGTCCTGCAAGGAAAAGTCCAAGCAGACAGAGTTCTGCAAGAAAGAGTCCTAGCAGACGCACACCCGTGAGTTCACATGTTCATAACGAAGACAAGAAAACAACATATATAAAGTCAACAAGTACACCAATTCTTGACATTGATACAGATTCTGATGATCCGTACATTTCTAAATTAAGGAAACCCCAAATAACTGTACGAAGTCGAGCACGTCGATTAACTTCGGATTACAAAATTAAAGTAAGTTTTTCAATTAATTTAGAAAAGAACCAATTACAAAACACAAAGAGATTTTTTTTTTTTGATAACTTACCTTCATTTAATTTAACACTCTCACTGCCGTGTGGTATTATTTACGGTACACCACTGTCCTGATTTCACAGGCCACGAGTATTGTATATGATACACCAACTACTGCTATGTTTGAGACTTGAGTGTGTTGATGGTGATATCGAATTACTAGCCTCAGTAGTGTATTGCAATTGTAAGAAATCTGGCCTGCGAGATGTATTAACACGATACTAACTATTACATAAAATTTGTTACAAAGTGAGAGAGATGGGCTACCACAGTGTAACTTGATTTGTTGATTTGGTGCTTCTCTCTCATTTTGTGAAATACTTTTTGACCATTACATTTAAATATTTTGACTGAAGCACTTTGTAACCGTTTGAAACTGTACAAGGATGCAAAAATATCGCTAAAAATAATTTAAAGCTTTTTTACATATTTGAATTTTATTTTTATGATAGGATGATGAAGAAGAAGGAGCAAGCAACAGATATTTTTACAGTGGAATCTCACATCGGAACGTCAACTTACCTTTAAGTCATGAAGCTGAAAGCATTGTCCATGTTAAAGAAACAATCAGTACGTTTGAGCACAAATTGTCAGAATTTTCTGATGAAGATGACCTGGCACACCCAAAAAAACCAATTGATTCCATCGAATCTACCCCACCACAAAGAGCATTTGTGGCCGAGTTCGGGGGCTGGTTTGGTGCACTGTTTTTCATAGCCTTCTTGCCATTCGAAGTAATTTTTTTGAATGTGATCTGCAACGAAAACAAATGCTCGTTTTCATTACCATTAATTCAAGAACCATTTAAGAAGCTCTCAACGTATTTGAATCTCTCGGCAGGACTTGGATTTATGACGTTTATAATTCTGTTGGCCTTACTTTCTGCCTTGCCCTTTGGAGGAAAGAAGGTGCAGGGTTTTTTCAACAAAAACGGGAAATTACATTATGTCATGAACGGATTGTTTTCAACAGTGATAATACACTTAATTTTGTTTGCCCTGGAACTGAACAAGATTCCCATAATTGATCTAATTTATGACAAGTATTTTCAACTTGCAGTGTCCTCGATTATCCTAGGAATTATGCTTTCAATCTACTTGTATGTACGTTCATTCTTTGTACCAGTGAGTGCCTTAAATCCGAATGGAGACACAAACAGTGTTATTTACGACTTTTTTATGGGGAGAGAAATTAACCCTAGAATATGTGAAGTTGTCGATGTGAAAATGCTCTTGTTGCGCATCATAAGCATATCTGTGGTAAGTTCTAATTAAATTTAGGTATAACCTTGTTTAAAAGTGGATTGTTTTAGGTTGTTTTTAATTCTGTGCTTCTCTGCAAGAGCATGGGTTTGAATTCGGTGGTGTTTCGTGAAAATTTCGACTTTAATGTTCTGCATTTTCACCCCACACTACTGACGCTTCTTTTTTTACTTTACATCTATTTCCTGGACGGGCTTGTGTTTGAACATGCTTGGATTGCAACATTTGAGGTGCAACACGAAGGTGCTGGTTACATGTCATCCTTGGGATTTACATCTGCGGCTTTCACTTATGCTATTATACCAAAATACGTGATGGATTTCAAGATTGAATTGTGTACCTGGCAATTGGTAGCAAGCGTTTTACAGTTTTTCATTGGATATGTATTGTATCGTGGAAGCAACAGCCAAAAGTATGCGTTTAGAAAGAATCCTTACAGCCCTGCAGTTGCACGTAAGTATTTATAAAAGTAGTTTTATTAATATAAAATTTTGTATTTCACGTTTAAGTTTGGTCATATGTAACTTATTTACAGACTTGGAAACTATTCCTACCTCTCAAGGCAAGAAGTTGATTGTGTCAGGATTTTGGGGTTTTGTACGTCACCCCAATTACCTAGGCGATATACTCATGCACCTTGCATTCTTGTACTATGTCATATCAGCACCCCCTGCCATAACGTGCCTTGCATCTGTGCTCATCCTGATTCATCGTGCAGAACGAGATGGTTTCCATTGCAAACAAAAATACGAAGCCGCCTGGGATAGATATTGCCAGCGCGTGAAATACGTACTCATACCGAAGGTTTATTAAACGAAGTTTTATGTAATTTTTACAGCAGGTATTCACAGAATGCTGAAGGTATGTGTTGTCTCTTTTCGAATTGTGCCAAATATATATTTTCTGTTTTGTGAATACATAATATAGCTCATTATTTACAAAGATTTTTATTTATGTAGTTTTTACGGAATGTTCTTTGTTCGTTTTATAGCGGTTTCATGAGGCATATGTGAGATTTGCTTTAAAAATATGACTGCAGTGTTTTGCAGAGGTCTCATCTTATGCTTTGTGAATATAAAAAGTGAACAACAATGATTAAATTATGTGGCTCTCATTTGTCCTTATTACATTTACAATGGACGAATGTAGATGATTAAGGGACCACGTGATCTTCATTATTGTTGATCACTCTAAGTATACCACTTCTGAAGTAGTTATAAGAATTTATAATTAGTTGTCAGAGATTTTTATTTTACTCTCATTCATGATGAATGAAGCAATTTTCTGCGGTGCAAGAAGTACAAACAGGAAATTCTTGTTTTAGCGTTAAGATGCACGATTTTATTTAATTAACTTTAAATACTCTGCACTATTTTTTCTTGGTGTTTGTAATTTCAGATAATTGGATTTTATCAACATTGGCGATAAATTATTTTTTATAGTTGAGTTTATTGTGTGCCTGTATTTAGGTTGTTGTAATCACTAAATGCACCTGATTTAATTTTTATATTTTTATTATTTAGGTGCATTGTGTGTTTTCTGTTACTTGATTTTACAACATTCATGTAATTAATTCGTGTTATTCTGAACATCACAATTTAATTTCGAGATAATAACGACCGTACAAAATTGAATCAGGGTAAAATGTAAGACAGTACAAATTTCTAATTTGAATCGAAAAATCAAGACTGAAAATGCCGGATGGGTGGATTAATATGTGAGGTCGTGATCTCTGCTACTAACTGTGTGCAATGAAGATCTAAATTAACTAACGTTTAGCAATAATATTTTATCTGACTTTTTATGGAACTTTAAAGTTTGCACAAATAGTTTAGAGTTGATTTGATTGATGAATATACCTAAGACTTAGATGTACTTTTTATATTGAAAACAATAAATGAATTAAAACTAAGTTTTTATTTTGTACAGTCCAAAGTTAAAAGTTTTTTTTCAAAACTCACTCCCATGTAGGAAGGCTCTTGTTTGGATGAAAGAAGTGTATAGCTCTTCTTATACAGTATGACTTTAAATAGTTCTTATTGTTTAATTGTGACAAGCCTCAAACCTAATGAATGGTAATGATTGAATATGTCCTTAACCAAATGTTCAAGTTTTTGAGAAAATGACTTGAAAATGCTTCCAGCAACTCCAATAAATGATATCTCCGACATTTTAATACCTGAACAATGTAGCATGTAGTATTTCGTATGCTTAAACTTGAAGGTAAAAGCTAACGAACAGTTTAAATAATGATTTTTTTATTTTGGCTCTCAAAAGAGTGAAAGAAATGAAATTAATTACTGAAGGATGCATTAATAAAAGGAAGAAAAAGTTGAAATTAAAATATAATTGTTAAAAACGCAATCTTTAACACAGTTGTTCACTACAAAGTCAAAGAGAGAACTGCATTTTTATGTTCTGGAAACCATCGACTTCATAAAAGAAAATCTATGAGGTAGTCTTTATTGGCAGTTGTTAACTATCAATAACTTAATAATACTACACGGATGATTCATCAATAACAGTAATGACACGATTAGGAAAGGTCTTCCATTTGGCATTGTTCTTAGCCAAGCCGTTCTCTTCTTCGTTGGTGTTCTCTTCCGCAGAGCTCTGATTGGGCTTGGGCCTCGCCAAGGACCACCTCCTTCCCTTCCTGTCTAATATCACAGGCATTTCCGCAATTAAGTTATTTTCGAACTCACTAAGCATTAAATAATTCTCTACGTTTTTACAGGACGTAATGCAATCCCCTATGTAATCTAAGTCATCCAGTATATTGTCAGGAAGATCCATGTCCGCGATTCCCTCTTCTGAAATACACGTCAATTCCGGTTTATCATTAGAACAAATAATGTTTTCTATTATACCCGCTGGCTGGTTCGGTAATAAGTCAGTTCCCAGCACGAGGGCCGCCGCTGCCGCTCCCGCAGTTACACCGGCTTCATTATCCGGTTCCTGCGAGAAGGATAATTTGCGACGTTGCGGGCAAGTCTCTGACACACACAAATGACGAGTGCCATTCTCTCTCGTGTGTTTATGTCTTGAGATATTTCTACGGTGAAGGTCTATTAGGAACAACGTTAAGCTACCGACTAAGACACACGTGGAACTGAAGTAATACCCGGCTCGGTCTCCACACTTCTCATTCATATAACCTGAAAAATAATACATCAATAAAAGCACGGCACTAAAAGAGGATAATTTCTAAAATTAAATTACCTACATCAGTTGCGTACAGTTTACAAAAATCAATAAATAAACAATCAGTTAAGTGTATTGCAATTAATAAATACCAGAGAAGGGTACACCGATCACAATTGGTATGGCTTGGGAACATTGCACAAAACCCCACGTTCGGGCGAAATTGCGGGCTCGCACCCTCTCGTACGTATACATCTTCAAAGAATAGTGGTACCCACCACAGAAAATGCCTGTAAATAAGAAATCATTTCAAAATAATATACCTTTAGTAGCTCGAGCGATACATAACCTCAAACTTTTTGGTTAAGGCGGATGCTTATAGTTGGAATCATCTTGATTTAATTTTGTTTGCTTTTGTGGTGTCATTTTACAATAGTTTTTGCACTAATTTCGATAATATTGCCGAAAGAATAGTATATATAAAAATAAAATTAAATAGAAATCAACACCGTTACCAACAGCTACTTTATAATTTCCCTAGTAGCCATGTCCAAATTATTAAAATATCCCTGTGCATAGTTGATACTTTCATCCAGAGATGGCAGCACTAGTACTCGCATTTCCAAAAAATTAATTATTTTTAAAAATTTTGTTCTAAAAAAGAGAGTTTTTCATTTTTAATAAATAACAAATTTACAGTGACGTATTTCTGTCTCAGAAAATAGTTTAAGCCTTCATTCAAGCAGTTTTTTGCATTCTTTCAGAAATATGTTCAATACTCCAGCGTGCAAAATAATTTTTTAATTAAAACTGTTGTGTGGCGCAGCCCCTTTGTTACTTTCAATTTTCAAACGAGATTCAACCCTATCGAATTAATTACCCCCGTTCGCAGTAAACGCGCTCGATTAATCACGGATGCAAAGGGGTGATTTTAACTCACCGTAAATCCAAGCGAACATAACGTACGCGTGGTAGTTTCCACTGACGACGGTGAACGCCAGAATGGACAGTCCACACATGAACACCGCCGTTTGGCACAAATACTGTCTGGCGATCCGACACTCTGTTGAATTATGCAAGACCAACGTACTGAAAACAACGCACCCAACAGTCCACGCCAGTCCCATGTACATTTGCAGAAAAACCGTGGAATCCCCGAGGCCTTCCACCTCCGCCTGATAGGCAAGGTAAAACAGGGGAGTGTTGATGCCAAACGCGCTGATCCCCGTCGAGATGAGGAGGATCCGCACCGTCTTGCTTTTCAGCGTGCTGAAGTCGAAGAAGGGGATTTTATCTTCGATTTTGTTCTTGTCCTTGATCTTGCGCTTTTGATTTTTTATGTGGAGAATGGCTCTTCGCTGGGGGTGATAGAGAGACGCAGATCGGTAGAACGTGCCCAGAAAGAACGTCACGGATACCGCCCCAGTCACCACTTGTAATCCTAAGCGCCAACCTAATGCTCTAAAAATATTTTTCATGTTAAAAACAAGTTTTATTTGATTGAGAAAGTATTTATGTAAATTAACTATGTTATGTGCATTATCAATCCTTACTGTTATTATTGATTGATTATTTTCGAAGTAAAAAAATGATATAGCATGCAAGGGGGAAATCAGGTGCAATTTTGCAATTGCTATTTTTTTTTTCGTTTGGTAGGATTTCACAAATCCAATTCACGGTTTGTTTCGTTCATTAATTCCATGGAGTTAATTACTCATACATATTCATGGCACTGGCTTTAATTGGGCGTGTTTAAAAACGACGAAATTTATGCGCCGATAAATTCGAAAATCGCAATTATCTATGCGTACGACTCGCAAAGATTATTCAGTAGGAGAGATTATCTTGCCCGCTTCGTCTAAGCTGAATGCTCGTAATAATAATCCTGATTTATCATAGTTACACGGCCGTGTAATGGCCGTCTGTGATAAATAACAGCCCGACGGTTCTTTTTTTTTGCTCTGCATTGTCCGCTTTTTATAGGAATCAAAGATCAAGTCGTTAGAATCGAGCTGCTCTTGAATTGATGATGACAATAATAGAAATAGTTCTATTCGTCTTTGTGTAGCTGTAGCAAGCACGTGTATGTGACTAGTGTTTTACAATAAAAATTTTCTACCAATTCAATCGCCCACCAGTTCTTTGTCAATGTCGATCCTGAATTGAGATAATCCACTCCAGGTACTACATACTGAGAGAAGAGATCGAGTTCAGCAATAAATTGTCGGTTTTTTCGCAGGACGATCTGATAAGAGACGCTTAAAAATCATACCCTATAGTAGTCTTGATTATGATTGACATGACGGCAATTCCCAGTCCGCTGCCCGACACGATAAAGATCTCAACGAATTCCCGTCTCCGCTTGAAATACTGCGCCACCATCAGGGTCGAACAGTCTCTGGTTATGCCCACTCCGATTCCTACCACGGTACCGTAACTGTAACAGAAAATTCATGTTGATGTAATAGCTGATTCGTCGCGGGTAATCAAATTTAAAACGAATTTTTGCGTCCCGTGACGAAGCTATATTAACCTTACAATGCGGGGCCTAAATGGTACCACAAATTATATTCATATCAGAAGAAAAAAATTTAAAACGGAATGTCGAGGAAAAAGGAAGACGCTTTCGGAGGTCCAGATGTTAGATATGTCCTCTCGAATGCGAATTTGTTCCGGTCAAAAAATTTAAATTAATTTCATGGTTCACATTAATATTTGTCACACTAGGCCTAGTTGTACAATGCCAGTTTAAATTTAAGCTGAAGCTTAAAGCCTTAACGACGATTATTTCAACAATTGTTGTTAAGGGTTTAAGCTTTGGCTTAAAGTTAAACTGGAATTGTACAGGTGTCCCATTTTCGATGATATTCCATAGGTATCTTCGTTAACAATGGAAACAGAAAAAAACCGAGTACGCAATATTGGGTCAACTTTTTATGCTAATTTGAATGGCCAACTTAAAAATTTGCTGTTCCCTGCCATTTTCGCGGTACAGTTGAAAAACGAAAAATTCTTCAAATTTTCAAACGCGCATATTTTTTCTATTTTTAAAGATATCGAAAAATGATAAAGGCATTTTTTATTCGACTTTTAACATAGATCATGATTCAAGCAGAAAAAATACCCTTTTTAATGATGTCAAAGCCAACTTGAGCTTCCATTAAAAAAAAATATTAGTTGTGGTTATATCTCGGTTATTATGAATTTTTGGTGCGATTTGATTAAAGAATCATGATCTACGTTAAAAGCCGAATAAAAAATGCCTTCATCATTTTTCGATATCTTTAAAAATAAAAATAATATGCGCATTTGAAAATTTGATGAATTTTTCGCTTTTCAACTGTACCGCGAAAATGGCAAGGAACAGCAAAGTTTTAAGTTGGCCATTCAAATTAGCATAAAAAGTTGACCCAATATTGCGTGCTCGGTTTTTTTCTATTTCCATTATTAACGAAGATACCATCGAAAATGGGACACCCTGTACAACTGGGCCTTAGACTGGGCCTAAGGCCTTAGGCCTAAGGCCCAGTTGTTGAAATAATCGTCGTTAAGGGTTTAAGCTTCAGCTTAAATATAAACTGGCATTGTACAACTGGGCCTAAATAAATGTTGATGAAACCAAAAACTTCAATACGTTATAAAAATAACTGATTTAACAACTTCACGAAAAGTTAAAGAAAGAGAAAAACAACGAAAATCTCTTGTCAGCAGGAAATTGCTTAGAAAAGAGTAGCAAAAGAGGATGAGGAGGAGGAATAAGATGACATGGTTTAAACTTCTTTGCAAAGATTCTTATGATTGAATCAAAAATTCAAAAATAGAAACGAATTACATAAAAATTATTGTACTAATCATAGAAACTAATTGTAAGAAAAGATGGAAAAGGAGAAAAAAGAAACTCATTTGAATTTTTTGGAAGGTATCGTACGAAAATGTGTATTTTTCAGTTCCAGTTGGCCCCAAGAGGAAAGAAAAATTGATTAAAAGAAAAACTAAAGATGAAAGAAGATAGAGCGAAAAAGAGATGACTTCCTAAACCAACTGACGTTTGATAAACGACAGTTGTCTAACGTGCTGACTTCTTTTCTTGAACTAAATTTCCATTTCGCTAAGGTTATTATAAATTAGCTATTTTAAGGAGCTAAACGGAACATCTTTTTTTTGTTTAACGATGGCTTTCACTGTAGAACATAAAACTTTTTAAATCAAAAGTGATCTAATCCAAGACCTGCTTCACAATGTTACGAAAAATTCAAAAGCCAGTTGATGAATTTTTCAATTGAACACCTGGTAAATTTCTAATAATAGTGCCGCGCAAATGATTGGAAATAGCCGGAGATACAATTGCAACAGAAGAGAACAAGGATAAAAAATCAGTTTTTTATAACCCGAAACATAAATGACTTGAAGATTTGAAATAATTGAGGACGAGATAAAATGAAGACGAAATAAAAGGCAAAGTAAATGAAAGGAAAAGTTCTTTGTTAATCATAGGTCGTAGAGGAAACAGTTAAAAATTGCCAAAGATGAAGTGACGAGGGAAAAAATTGACGAAATAAACAAGAAAATCATAGAAGCTCGAGGAAATAGTTGAAAACCGTGAGAAAAACAAATGCAAAAGAAAAGGAGGACAAGAATAAGGAAATTGAATTTCTTGAAAGTTGCAAACTTAAATCACTCGAAGAATTTTAGGGGCGAAAATAGAACCAAGGAAAATGTTCTCTCAACTGTCAAGGAAACCGCTTAAGTAGAAAAATAATTGCGGAAAGATAGAACAAGAATAAGAATAAAAAAAATGAAATTTTCGAAAACCCCAGGTCCGTATACAGGGTGTCAGGGATTCGAGTGCAATAACTTTACAGGGTGCTAGCTTGGGTCAAAACAATCAAAAAATGTTATATGACTTGGTGTTCTAAATGTAACCGTTTTCGATAGAATTTCAAAAACTCACATCAAAACGCGACTTAAAAAAAATTAAAATGCGTGCATCCAAATTATGTATTGTTCTCTTGCATTGGGAATGAACGATTTGCAGTGTTATTTATTAAATTTTTATGTCAGTTTCACGAATGTTAATTTTTATGTGGAATTAAAATTTCAAATAAACATCAAAGCCCGAATTTTTTGTACAATTAATATTGTAAATTGCCGCGCATGCAGCGTGTCAAGGTCGAGATCAATATACCCGTCATGAGAGACGTGTTTTATGTTCGTTTGTAAACATTTTGTAACAATCAGTTTGGTTGAGAGCTGCGAAGTACACTTAGGTGCAAAGAAATCGACCCACTTCACTTTTTTGACTTGATTGTTTTCTATCCGATTGAGAAGACGAAGAAAAAATCTTAACAAATTTGGTTTCATGTTAAAAGTTATTAAATAATGGTCTTGCAAACTACACAGGTTTTGTTTTAAACTGATATTTAGTTTCAATGAAGAAAATAAAATAAAAAACAATCAAACTTAAAAATGTAAAGTGGGTCGATTTTATTGCAGGTAAGTGTAGTTCGTTACTGAAAGACAGTTCATCTCTGATAATTATTGTGTACGTACAAACAGTTTAATTTGTTTAATGTTTAGTTATGTGAATTTTTAGGGAACTCATTACTCCATTTCAATCTCGCTGAAGCTTATATGTACGAGTACATTTCATAAAACTCAATCAATGAAAATGTTATCAGTGCTTCCTTTGCTATTAAAGTAGTAAAAAAATAGTAATTTTGGGGACGCAGTTGTTGTTGCTGCGTTCACTTTAATCTTGGAATTCAAATTATAAAAGAAGATAAAGTTAAAGCTTTGCTGAAACAATTGTCTACTTCAACAAATTAGGTAGACCGATTTGTCATTTTATGATAATTATTTAAAATATTAAATTTTTGTTGCGTTGTTGAAACTGCCTATGTATAAATATTAGGCAAAGTCAATGGAATTGCGTAATACTGGGCTTGTTGCCAAGTTGCTGTTTTTCTTCATAATTCGAAAACGGTTAGAATTAGGACATCGAATTTCTAACATTTTTTGATTGCTTTGATACAAGCTACCACCGTGTGAAATTATTGCAGTCGAGTCCCTGACACCCTGTATACTCGTATATGTAAATCATTTAAAGACTTTTTATTTTATTTTTTATTAATTTTTTTAAAATTTATTGTGTTTATTGTGTGTACGGATAACAAAATAAAACATTAAAATAATAAATCAATTTATATGACAGACAAGTAAAAAAAGTGAAAGAAAATAATTAATAATTTTAAATGTAATTTTTAACTAAGATTGTAGAGAAAATAATTGACAATCGCCTTACATTGTAAATACATCATGCAAGGAAGAAATAAATATGAAATAAAAAAAGGGGAATAAAATACAAAATAATAAGGACGTACAGTAGCGGATAATAAAATCCGGGCAAGGGGCAAGTATTTGACATATCATGCATATTTTGGCTGCGGTAAGTGAACTGTCAGTCAAATTGGTCAGACTAAACCACGCGTTCAATTTTTCCAATCGCTGATTGGTCAGGTGGTTAACCCCCCTATTCTGTGTAACTCATAACGACACCGTTAAATACCGATAATCGTTAAGAGAGATATTTTGACCAATCGGTGCTGAGATACAACTCATTTCTATGTACTGATTGGCCAAAATAAGTCACTTAACGATTATAGGTATTCAACGATGTCGTTATGAGTTATAGAATAGACTTGACGATTTTGTGCAGTTTGACCGTTCATTTAACTCGCCCTTAGCCAAATTTACTAAATCAGGCTTTTGTTGAGGTTATGTTTCTGTCAAAAAGGAGAAAAAAATATATGAAATGTCAAAATGAATAAACAGAAATTCTGTCCAAATTTCACCTGGCAAAGTCAGTACTCTTACTTATTGAGTGGCTCTTGAATGAACCATTTGTCAAAATACAAAATAAACAAAAACTATTAACAGTAAAATTTGTATTAACCGTCAGAATTGCTAGTGACATTTTGCTTATGCATTAATCGTTAAAAAAGTGTTCAAGTATTTAACGTTTACATTGTAAAAATGACGTGCCCGAATTTTTTGACCGCTGCAGTACATTGCGTAATAACGAGTGTTTTTTTTTAAATCCGACGTCAAAGTAGGCCTTGAAGAGGCATTTGTGAATGTTTCACAGCTATTAATGAATGTTTCACAGCTAACTTGACGTCGGATTTAAAAAACCACTCGTTAGTTATTACTTTAATACATGAAATAGTAGAATAATAAAACAATAAATTCGAGTAATAAACACAAAAGTACAAAAAAAATGTTTGAAATTCTTGAAGGACTTAAAAGATTGAAAATTGAAAAAAAAAGTAAATACAAAGTGGTCAAGAATCATTGTTTGAGTTGGCAATGCTGACTTTTATTTTTAAATGGTACAACTGGAGTCACTTCCGGTTGTTGACGGCTTGACACTGACAGCCGTCACTTTGACAACGTCACCTTGACATTTCAAATTCAAATTAAAATGCTAATTTTTATTCACATAACCTTAATCTTGGCGCTGTCAAATAAACCAACAAAACATATATCCGGTTGCAGTGTTGCAAATAGCCGAAAAAGAAAATGCTCTTAATTGTATTGCCAACTCAAACAGTTATTCTTGACCGCTTTGTATGTGTATTAGAAAACAGTTGAAGATTTCCAGCAAAAACAGATCAGAAAGTAAAAGAAAGTTAATCAGACGAAGAATGAAAGATTCGTTTTAACCAACGGCAAAGAATAGAAGGACAAGAACAAAAAATAAAATATTTTTATTTCCAGTTGATTCTTTCCTCTTGGTTATCACGACTACGTAACTTTGTTATAACTCTTGCAAATTATAATTGCTTTTTGGTGGTTAACAAAAGCAACAAACGAACACAACAACAGTGAAGGTATACTTTGAAACAATGACTAAACGTTTACACAGGAAGAAAAAAGGAATGATTTGAATTTAGAAGTTCTAAAGAAGATTTCTTGTAAATAAGTAAGGTCCAAACGATTGGATAAGAAACATAGTTCACTTTTTTTTTGATAAGTATTTGTGACATAAGAAGATTCTGAATAGAAATCAACTAGCAAAGAGATAGTATTGTGTAAATTGAGTGATAACATGGTACAAAAAAGAATGGGAGGAAGGATGGAACGAAAAGACTAAAAGGAGGAACCAGGAAGTTGGAAATATATTAAAATCAAAAGTAGACACGCAGTTTTGAGTAGAAAGAGAGAGAGAAAATAGTTTCTAAAGCTGAAACTCAACACGACTCAAATAAAACTCTTTTCTTGGCCTGATTTGCAAATATTGTTTTTAATATCTCTTGATATTTTTTTGTATGACCACGGCCGCTGATATCTCTAGAAGTCATCTGCCTGTATTGTTTAAATTAAAACGACCATGTATAGAGGTACCAGCGGACTGGAATTTTTTTTGTAATTTACCTGAAAAATAGTTGATGAAACTGCGTGGCAAAAGATGTAAAAAGGCATCCCAGGGCCGTAATCAGTCCACCCATGACTGCGGTCACCCTTGTGGATTTCCGCCTGCAGAAGGCAATCGTAACTGGTGAAATCAACAACGCCACTCCCGTCGATACGGCCCCCAACCAACCTGGAAGACATCGACAAATTATACAAAAAAAAATCATGTAACGTTTCGCCGACAAACTTCAGAATACCTAAACATAAAAGAAAGTTATTTCGTCCGTCTGAGCAAGGGCGACGTTTCCATTCGATGCGTCCAATCTACAAACTTTGACTATATTGCTCGGGGAGGGAACGCTAAGAACTCGCCGGAGCTTAAATATCAATGAGCGTGAGGGTTGATCGTAAAAGAAGGGGGCTTATTGCGCGAGGAAGTAAAATATTTATTTATGTCTATTCCTCGGAGGCAAGGCAGAGTTTCTTAATTTTTTTTTATTTCGGTGGCGCCGTACGAACTCAAATAAGTCTAAGCCTCATTAATTACGCGGCTTAAGTTATTACTCTAATTTGTAAACGGCCAATAATAATCGGCGTAATTAATTTACGCGGGGCATTAGCATAAAACCTTCTTAAAATGCAAATACCTGCCGACTGCGAATGTCCAAACTGCTTCGTCGTTTCTAAATAAAACATTCCGTAGCTGACGAGTAGACCGTGGCTCAGAACGTTCACCAGGACTCCTACCACAAGCACCACCCATCCCCAACCACCTTCGGGGTAGTAGTGTTGTTTGAGGGTCAGCAGCTGACGCAGGTCCGCCACAAGGCGTTCAGCCCGGCTCGCCTGAGCATCATCAGCACCCGAACCCTAACAATTATTCGTTCGTTTTATCTCGTCCCAATTTGGATTTTGAATAAAATCAAACTTTGAGTTTTTATTACACGATACAACCACTTAGTTTTTCATAATGATTAGGATGCCCTACCATAAGCGCACAGTTTATGTAATAGCGTTTTCCAATGGCTCCAAACGCAATGTATCTTCATCTTTTATTATTACATGAGATTAAAAGGAGATAAGAATACATTGAGTATACATTAGTGTAGCCATTGGAAAATCACTTTATCTGCACGTCGTTGTTTGGTGAGTGAGTAGCATATGGTGTAATAACAATTTTTGATTCATAAGCTTATTACAACTCTTGTTTCGCAATGTACTATTGTTGTACAGTATGAGCATAAATGTTTGAGGACAAGTTGAATTTCCCGCCTTTCAATATTTTTCTTAAGTTGGTCAAATGCATAGGTTACAAAAAAAATAGGCAAGTAATTTGTTTATTTTAAATACAAGAAGCGGCAATAACTACTGACAGGTACATTAGACAAACGCGCCCCATTTTGTCTTATGAATTCTTGGAGCCGGCTGCAAAATTTACACAGGCGACACTGAACAAAAATTAATTTCTCAAGACGGCCACACACAAAGAGTAAAAATTACTAGATAGAGACGCAGGAAATTCAACTTGTCCTCAATCATTTATGCTCATACTGTATGTGGTACTAAAACCGAGTTTGATTTTTATTCATAGTTTGTTGTGGACACTCGATTTCTTGTTAAACCCACCCCATAATAGCTGCCCAGTCCCGAATCGTGATGCGATAGATGTGGTAGAGATTGCGACCTGGAGAACGCGTGTCTTCGAGGCCGGTCTTCGCACGAAAGTTCTTCTTCGGTCGTTGCCATTCCACCAGCGGGCTACCTCTCCATCTCATCGTTAAACTTCACTCATCGCTGTCGATTCACGAGCAGAAGGTGCAGACGTTTCACGAAATTCACGCAACGTTGCATCGCGTCCTTTTACATTTCGCTAAATCATCATCTCCCGGTCAATCAAGTCTATTGTTTATGTGAGTTACCTTACAAGACAGGCAACGATTAAGTTTTTTTTTTGGTCACGCTGTAGTTCGGTTTCGATTTAATTTCGCGAAGCGATGGGGGAAAAACATAAATAAAGAATATTTCGTAGGGGGAAGAGCGATCGAAAGGGGCTCGGTCTTAATTCATTTCTTTTCCTGTTCGAATAACTGTCGTCGTAAAAATGCGAGATAATCGCAAATCGACAGATCTACATCGCGCTATCGCCCGGACGAAGATGGACGAAAATGGCATCGACCTATGTGCACACACAAAACGGAACAACAATTCCCTTAATATATGTATGTATTTTCGAATCGGAGCCGAACGGCAAAAGGAAATAAATAAAAATGTCGTTTCCTTGGTTTATGCTTTTTTTTTTGCTTCTGAGAGTGGGCGAATTGAAAGAGGATGTCGAGATCATATCGGAGATGCTTAGAGCTTTTTGACTGGTACGTATCAGAGTGTAATACTTTATTTTGAATTTTGAATTTTAAAAACCAGCGAACATTTAAAATCTTAAATCTAAATAAGAAAATGTTGGAAAGCACTTGCAATATTTACGAAATCTAATATGTAATAATAATACATTTAGCTCAAAACAAAATAAAATTTCGCTTATTTATTAAAACGGTTTATGATATAGACAGAATGATATCACACAACTTAAGTATATGATCTTCAAGATCAAAGTTTATCATTTAAGCAAAATAAATACATATCGATTTATGAACAAATTTTTAATTGGTTGATGGGATTACATAAGTGCTGTTTAGACTCTTTTTGCAGCCAGTATTTGAAGTTAAAATTTTAGAGAATCAATGTATGTATAATCTATTTATTGGGACAAATTTTTTAAAAAGTCAACTTAAATTTACTCCATACTATTCAACTTTATTTGTAATTTTAGTTTGTGGAAAAAATGATAAATTAATTAGGTATAATTTAGGTTACTTCGATTTGGTGCCGATCTTTATATCGAACAAACTGTCCTTGAAGGACCAACTTCATCATGTAAAAATTATACGCAGTTGTTCAATATAATAGTTATTTATTGTATTAGTGTTTTAGGAGGCGTTTTATCCACGCAAGAAAATTAAACATTCTTTCATGAACAGGAAACTAAAACACAAAATACAATACAATGTTTTATCCACAATCAATTCACTTATGGAGCTAGAATATGCGATATCTCATTCAAGCTGTTTTAGACTACCCTGTTTCTTGTAGGTTCAAGATTTGGTTCAATTTCTTCAATAAAATTTAGAACAAGACATTTCTCGGCTACAGATACGGTTTGGAGATAGAACACATTTTATTTTTCCAGATAGTTTTTAATTCAGTTAAAATTTTCATATAGTTTACTGTATAAATTAAATTGTTTGAGAAATTGAACCAAATCTTGTACGAGCCCATCGTTAGTGAAGTTCGTACTCCTTCGAATGAATTTTTAATTTATATATAAATTACAGAAATTTGTGAAGGCCAATAGCAAAGATCATAATCAGAAGATGACCGCGAGTTAGCTCAAGAAGACTTGTTAGAAGCAGATTATCTTTGGTCAGGCTCAGGTTGGCGTGTTTTTTTGACCATTGGTAAATATTATATTGTAGTTTTCTCTAAAAGCATGCGGTTTGCCAGAAATATGCAAGACTGCCTGAGTACGAGTACGAGTGTAGCACCTTTAGATTTTTTCAACAATAATTTTTTTTTTGTATGTTTAATTTCTGTACCAATCCTTGTCTTATAGTTGGAAAACAAACACCATTATTATTTGAAGGGGTACGAACTTCATTGACGATGGGCTCGTACAAGAAATAGGATAGTGTAAAACGGCCTTCAGTTCAAGTCAATGAAATTTAGAAAGCTATGTAATACTAGTTTCTATGGCTACTGCTGTGTTCATAATTTTTTCTATTTTGGTGCTTTAATGACCACATTATGAAATTTATTTGTGTTTTATAAAGTAGCCCATTAAAGCATCTGAAATTTTATTTTATTAGAATGGCGACAACGTATTGCTGTGACATTACCAATATGAGAGTAAAAAGGTGCAATTTCCAACAATCGTACTGAGCTAACGTACAACAGCAAGAAAGAACATCCCTCGTTGACAATTATGTTTCACACCTTCAGAGTTTCTTCGATACCAAACATCATTACTCTACACAAAAATACAATCTTCTGGGGAAGCTTCCCCCTCATATTCGGGGTCACAAGACACCACAAAAACACAAAATATTTCTTTATGAATAAACAAGATTGCGTTCCTTCAGACTTGTGAGAGTCGACAGGAATAAGATCACATCTATTAATACGAATCAATAAACAAAATTGTGTTCCTACAGGACTTATGAGAATCGACAGGAACAATATGAATCAATAAACAAGATTGCGTTCCTTCAGACTTGTGAGAGTCGGCAGGAACAAGATCACAACAACTATTAATACGAATCAATAAATAAAATTGTGTTCCTATAGGACTTATGAAAGTCGACAGCAACAATATGAATCAATACACAAGATGCGCTCCGGTAGGACTTGTGAGAGTCCACAAGAACAAAGTCACAACTATTGATATGAATCAATAAACAAGATTGTATTCCTGTAGGACTTGCGAGAGTCGGCTGGAACAAGATTACAACTATTAATACGAATCAATAAACAAAATTGTGTTCCTATAGGACATGTGAGAGTCGACAGGAACAATATGAATCAATAAACAAGATTGCGTTCCTGTAGGACTTGTGAGAGTCGGCAAGAACAAGGTCACAACTATTGATATGAATCAATAAATAAGATTTCTTTCCTGTGGGACTTGCGAGAGTCGACTGGAACAAGGTCACAACTATTGATACGAATTGAATTTGAAAACAGACAGAAGACACAAAATTTTATTATTAATAAACAAGATTGCGGTAAGTAATGCAGGATTTGTGAGGATCGGCATCAACGAAATCAAAATACGAATTCGAATTATTCTACACACGAGGAAAAACAGATATTGAAGAAAACTTAAGAAAGGCAAAAATACTAAAAAGAACTTATCGCTCTGAGAAATCAAAAACATTATATTATTAAATTACATAACAAAATTTTGGCTGTCCAACGTGAGGGTCAAGAATAGGTACCACATTGCAAAAGTTTGTTACACAGTAAAAAATTAGTGAAAAATTTAAACACTAAAACCGGTGTGTTTAAGTCCAATCAGTTTAGAGTTAAATATGTATTTACTAGGTCCAATTTATGAAATCGTAGATTCGTTTTAATAACCGTAGTGTACAACACTCTGTGTTAGAGAACTTATAGATAAATTAGTTATCTCTATTGGTAAATCTTTCATACAGATTTATAAGAATTTAATACTTTGTAGTGAATATTTAGAGTAATTTTGTAAATAGATTATTTTTTCTACGGCAATTAGAGTAATTTTGAAGGCAGAGAGAAATTAGAGAAAATAATTTTTACATTTTATAGTAGTGTAAAAAATAGTGTTTGCTGTACTATAGAAATTTCATCTAAAATTTTTACCAGGTACACATTTTACACGACTCATATTTTTTGCTGTGTACACAAAAATCTACATTCCGTGAATATAACATTAGGTATATACATACCGAGTGTCCACTTTAATTACGCACCATAGGAATTTCAATGCACTTTTTTTTAATTGTAAATTCCTGCTTCCCTATTGAAGTTATTGTTAAAAAAGGCAGCGTACTGAATACAGACTTGCATTTTCACATCCAATAATACTATTAATTTAAATTATTTAAACTTAGATAAAATATGTCTGATGGAAATATCGGTTTATTTTGAAATAGGAAAATTCTAATAGGGCGATGTCATGCTATTGCGGTGTGACAATTTCAAATTAAGAAATTGTTGTTGTGTCAAATTATCAAACACATATTTTTTTCCCTTTCACCACCCACTTTTACCCCAAGCTCAGAGCTTGTCAGATGTGATATTGTATTAATGTATTCCGATAAATTAGGCCTGAAACAGCGCTGTACAGAGGCTGCTCGAGGAATCCTCTGCAATCAAAATCAACTTGCAACAAAAATCTTTATATTAATTTATAAATAAATATTTATTAATATGAATTATGTTCGATCTTTCTATTTTTTATTACAAAATTTTAAAAATCAGTTAAGCTTGTCAACTAAACATTTGCCTGTTTGAACAAAAAAGTGATATTAAAAAATGTCTGCTTATTTAAGGTATACTTTCGCGTTGAAAGCAATTCATAGAATGGTTTGAACATTCAATCTATCAATGTCAGCTGTTATTTGCACTCTATAAAACATGACATAAAACAGTTCATTTTTCTTCAAATTAAACACCAAACATTGCATTCTTAATAAGATTATTTTCCGTGCCCTGAAAAAATGGATGTTGAGATGTTAATAAAAAAAATATCAGAGATGTCAAGCCCCCACCACCAATACGTTTTAAAAATATCACCACAGAACGTTTCAAAACAGAATGAATGCGGTTCATAACATTCGTCATTTGACGTCACCGTTTCAACGCGAAAATGTAAATGTTTTAAAACAGTCGAAATTGCTTCAAACCGCTGCATCGCGAAAATATGGCTTTAATTTTTTTTAATTTTGGAAGGCCATGTATTTGAAAAACATAGTGAAAGTAGTCTTATGTAATGTATAATACAAAGCCGTTTAATATTTTATGATATATTTGATAGGAGAGCAAGAATTCACAATTTAAAAAAATTGCATTGAAATTTCTATGGTGCGTAATCAAAGTGGATATCTGGTATACAGTGAGAATTTTTTAACGTAGAACATACATGATACATAAGTGCTATTGAATTTTTTTAAATCGAACATAGGCCGAAAAGTAGGTACGTGGTAACCATGGATATGGTTAACATTAATTGTCATTATTTTTCTTTCACACATTTGACAATACAATTTGACATTTCATTCAACGAATGAAAGGATACAAATCAAAACTGGTATCGAGCAGGATCCAGTTTAAGGCAATTAGAAATTTTTATGACCGTTTGCCATTTGGGATATGTTCTCAAACTTCCAGAAAACTGATTAATGATTATTTTTATCTATTTCGGAAAAAGAGCTTCAATGCTAGACAAACAAGTACGAATGGTATCCATAGTAACGAAGCCCACATACATATTAAGCCTATGTTCGATTTTAAAAAACTCGCCTTCAATATTGTAGCAAGGATGCATATACTAAAAAATTCTCACTGTATATGTGAATTAGCGACCAATGCGGTGGCGATTTGAACTATCCAAAAATCAGCCAAATAAAAGTCAGAAAATAAATAAAAATATGGCAGAAAGAAAGGACGAGACAGCAAGAACTAGATAAGAAGAATTGGAGAAAAATATCAGAAGAAACAGAAGAAATAGGAGAAACAATTTAGACAAAAACAAAAACATACAAAACAAGAAAAAGAAGATATAAAGAAGTAAATAACATAAGATTACATGTAGCGACATTTGTTGATACGTCAAATTTGCAAAAATTACCTCTAAATTGACATTTGTTGACACTTCAAATTACAAAAATAACCTCCAAATTGACATTACCTACATTTGTTGTCATTTTAAATTATAAACGTCACCTCCAAATTGACATTTGTTTGAAATTATTTTAAGCGCCAACCAATGCCCAACCGCCACAGAATTTTTCTAAATGTTTTTGAATTATTATAAAGCGACGCAGATACTTGAGCTTTTTTTTACATCTAAGAACCAAAATAGAAAATATAGTATAAAATACACGTTTCATAAGATATTTTCATTAGAAAACTTGCTCGTTTTAAACCTAGACGTATGCGTCTTATAAAACTTATTTTTTAATTTATTATTTTAATTTTGTTAAGGGTGGAATAAAGTTACTTTATTTCAGAAGCGAACAATACGTCATTTTTCTCGGTTGAAATGAGAATAATTATCGGCCCGTTATGAGTTGATTGTGGATAAATAAATTTATTATCATTTTCGTCAAAGTCAAGTTTTTAAATTTTATTTTCTGTTCAATATCAGTACTGTACGGGCGCCTCCACCAAAAATTACCTTTGTCCAAACAGTTTCAAGTTTTATTTTTTTTATTTTTTGGCCAGTGGCACCAACACTTAAGCTGAGCTTAAGTGGTGTTTATAACGTGACATTTCAGTTTGTGTAAATCTTTGTGTAAATCATATTCCAAGTGACGTTTAAAAGTTAAGTTTAAATGTTTGGTGCAATTGCCCGCCATTATTGAATGTACTCTAGTAATTTATGCATTTGCAATATAGATAAGAAACTTTTGGGTCACTTGTGTATTCGTACATGTTACAAAATCAGAAAGAATAAAATATAGCTTGTGTTATCTAGACTCTACAGTCTGAAGCAGAAATTTGAAAATAAATGATAGGATATGTTTATGCACACCGTATAAGTAAAGCGTGTCCCGATTTTTAAACTATAAACAAAAGAAAGCTATATTTACGATTTTGTTTGGTTCCCCCTACAAACAAGTCGCCTCCTCCTCTAATATTAGATGTACGATAATCCTAAATTATGACGGCCGTAATCTCCTCATATAGAACAGGATCGCGCGCCACGAAAGGCCCCCGAACTGGGTCGGTTTAATAAATTAATTCCTCGGTAAATGTCTTAATACGTCGGCCTGTCATCGCAAGACGGATGAGTTGTGACTTTCTAACGCAAAAAAGCGGCCGTTTTTTCGGCGCGGCGCGACAAAAAGTTCCGTGTCGCACGTCAAACGTAATAAATCGATGGCCGGCCGATACACTCGAAATGCTAATCGGTTTTTTCGCCGGCGCAGATAAGCCGGCGTGAAATTTTCCTGTTATTAATTAATTGAGCCAACAAAACTGAAGTTAATTAATTAACGGCCCGGGGAGAATTTCGCAATCACCGGGTGTGTATGTGTGTGTGCTAATCTCTCGTCGCCCGTTCACGTTTTAATCAATTAACGAATTAGGCTGAGATTTTGCCACTCATCGCGACAAATGGAAACAAATCGGATTTTAATCGCCTTTTCGTGACTGCGCCACTTTCTACACTAATTCCGGATTTTTATTCAATCTTCTCTCTGCGTACGTACATACGCCCGTTGGTAATTTCCATTATCTTCCACGTTTTAACGTCGACGCATATTAATCTTCATCTAATTCTCGTTTGCTACGAGTCGAAAAATCCGTTTATTGTTAGAGTCCACCAACCTCTTGTTTACATCATCTGAATTTGAGTTTGTTCAGTTCCACATAATAACACGTTATTATTATTCACTGTCGACCTTCGTTAGAAAACCGTACGGGACTATTCAAGTCTTAACGCGATAACAATCAATCTATGTATGTGCATGACGCACGTATGTGTAATTCAAAATTTCTACATATTTACTTTGGCTAAAAGCTTTTTATTGTTTCATCTTGAATTAAGAGCTTAGTCCTTTCGTAAAATAATCGTTTTCTCTTCGTGATTAACCAACTTTCGTTCTGGATTGTTCTTCCCATCTTTCTATTTTGATTCTATTTTTATTCAGTCGTTCGCTAACTTTCGTTCCAAATTCTCATTTAATTATTTTCGACTATAATCCTTAACTTGTTTGCCTCAGTCTTTCTATTTTGATTCTATTTTTTACCGAGTTGCTTTTTCCTTTGCAATTTTAAGTCCTTTCGTTTTCTAGTCCAATTTTATAGGTAGAAAAAAAAAGGTTGCAAGAAATAATCGGCTCAAAATATTTTTCCATCTGTTTCGTGCTTTCTTAGGATATCATCGGTGTTGTTGACTACAGGTGATAATCGTCCAATTAATTTGTCGTAAATTCGTCGTTTGTAAAATATGGTTGGAAGAAAACATCTATCACAGTAACTTTGTTATCTTGTTTGTGATGGTAAAAGGTTTCATCCAACTGGTACATTTAGCACAGCTGCTTTTGTATCTACATACGCATTTGTTCTTGGCGTTTTAAAACCTTATAAAAATTGCAAAATTATTGTAAAGAGAAAGCCCGCGACAAGCTCCGTTCGCCGTCTATGTCAGATACCATCGACAAGACAAGCAATTACAAAAACGCAAATCCGAGCTCCTCGTCCGGGCGGTCGCGCATGTTCTCCTCTTTACGACGGCATTAAATCAGCTTGGCTACGAGAAACTAGCATAATAATCGCCGCAGTTCTTGTACCGGGGCGATATTTATAAGGCAGCTTATAAAGAACGTCGCGAGCCGTTTTTAGCCATCAAGAATTCGTCCCATCCTCTCACAACAACCGGATAAATTGACAAATAAATATTTAAATCTCGCGCTCGACTTTTTTCAACGTAATTTATACTCCCATAAATAACGCGATTAAGAGGCCTAAGGGGCCTAAAATAAGTTAATCGGGAATTATTTTTGAGTTATGAAAACTGCTTGCATCCTACTATCTGCGCCAATTTTTTTTGTTATAGCAATAGAATTCCACTGTACTCGTTCGCGATTGTGTTCTATTTCCGTTCCGCGCTTCGACTTCCATCACTCGAAACGAGAAATTCCACAATTATCTGAGCGTATAAATACGACGCCGCAATGAAGACGCCCGTCTTAAGTGGAACAAAGTCGAACTCGAGTTGGCCCAATATTTGCGCAGACGATGCATGGAGGCGAGTAAACGCCCGGGCCGCAAATCATCCGTTTGTTTGTGCCTCTTTGCAAATTCTTCCGGATCGTTCGTCAGGACGATTAGTTCTGTGTTTGGCAGCCGAAAAATGCTACGTGGATCTTGGCTGACGCATGAGGTTGATCTTTTGATTCGGTATTTAGGTCGTACTAATATTATAAAGTTGAAGGATACTCATAATTTCGAATCTTAAATTTGCTTAGTTTGGAGAAAAAATTACCTTTTTAAGTTGAGAGACATTTACAAATACAAATATTTGGGTACTTATAAGCTCAAGGATTTCCCAGATACAGTTCGATTTGTGTTCTTTTCGACAGGGTGGTTGTACTTATACTGAATGTGCGATTTGATTCTTTCTTGGTTGAAATGTGAAATGGATGCTTGGATTAAAAATAAAATTGTGCGGTTGGAAGAATTATAGAAAAAATATCCAACCAAGAAGTGAATGAACAAAAAGCAAGAGGTTTCATAACTAAGATATTTAGACATGCTTATAACTCCATCTATTAAAAATGCAGAAGGCTAACTAACATCATCTTTCAAAACTGAAACAGTTAGATAAGAAGATAATTTAAGAAGAGAAGATAACTGAAGAAGAATTACTATATAAGGAGCACCTATTCAATCTAAAGAAATACATCAGAAATACATAGGGTCACTCTCGGCTAAAATTGTGATCTCTCTCGCATAAATGAGATATATATCTTGTTTCTCACACAAGAATCATAATAGTATATTATGCAACAAGTTTTATAAACGGCATGTGTCTAGAGAAGCTTATAAATCGAATTGCGTACTATACTTTTTCTACTCCCATCTTTAAAACACAAATTATCGTCTGTTGTGCCGTGACGCCGTGACTAAAACGCACAAAGTTACAGCTTGTCAATATGTATTTAAAAGATCACTTAACAACGTGGAAACGTAAACGATAATTTATGTTTTAAAGATGGGTAGAAAAAAAGATGAGTAGAAAAAAAACTAAATCAGGCATGTGTTTCCATAGCAACAAACACATTTTCTACACTCTACTTAAAAGTGGAGAGTGAAAAGTTCGCTCGTTGTCATGGAAATAATGTAAATACAAGATTTCTTGAAACAGATGAGCGAAACGCAAAATAAGTAAAAAATCGTGAGAGAGAAAGATGCGATTATACACCCAAGGTGCGCTCGAAGGTATAGTTTATGAACACAACCCAGTTGTTCATTGGTTTTAATTTGAAATAAGGCACCGTTTTAGGTAGCCACGAACCGATCTCGGTCCTTCTTTTTTGTATCAAATGAAATTTTGGCTCTTACCGTACGGCTACTGTACAATTTCGGGATTGACCTATTCTTTTTTTATGTCTACGAATTCTACTACTCAATAAAATACTGTGCTTTTTAGAAAATACATACATTCAATTAAAATTTATACTAATTAAATATATTTTTACAGGTAAAATAGTATTAGAATTATCCAAAAATTCAAACAAAGTTAAAATATAAAATAACACAGAATCAGCAATGGAATATAAACAAAAAAATAATTCGAAGAGAGAAGAAACGGAATTCTGTACTACATTTAAAGCTTTAGCTAATTTCTGAATTCAGAGCAAGTAAACAAAACGATGAGACTTTGTTCTTCTTTCCTAGGAGTCGTGTCTTCTTCATCCTGGTTCTTTTCTTGAATTTCTTCTTCATTCATTAGACTTCTTCTTGTCTCGTAAGATCCCTTCTTATCTCTTCGGATCTTGTCTTGTTTCCTTTTATTGAGTATCTTCTTCCCTTCTTGGATCTCCTCTTCTTTATGTATTGGATATCATCTTTTCTTCTTGGATCTATTTTTCTCTCCTTCGATCACTTCTGGGTACTCTTCTTCTGTCCGTCGGTTAGCTAAACTCGAAGGCTTCTGTTGTCCACCTTCTTCTGGCTCTCACAATTTCTTCCTCCTGTTGACGTCTCGTCCCTTTTTTTGCAATAGAACTCCCTCAGAGCTGCTGCTGATGTTCTTCTAAGTCGCTGCTGTTGCTGGGAACTCTTCTTTACCCTCCTTCTCTTCTTGAATCTGTTTCTCGTTGCTTAGACTTCTTCTTTTTGTCTTTTGTCATTCATTTTTCATTGTTTCTTCTGTGTTTTAATCAACCAACCGTCTTCACATTTTTAAAACTTTTATATATCTTACATATGTTTGAGATTCATTCAATTATGTATGTGAAGGTTTATAGGAGCATTTACGTTTTTCGTTTATTTTACATACCACGAGAGCTTTCAATTGATTTTTTTCTGCAATAAGCTTCCCCTTTTCGTTAATTTTTTCGTTTGTTTCTTTTGATTTTTAACCAAACAGTAAATTCGTACGTATCACTTTAGTAGGTACAATTGAAGGGGTGAGATGCAAAACTCACTCGTTCCACATGAACGTGTTCCTCAGAAAACGTAAAAAAATCTCTACACCTGATGGTGTGACCAGGTCAAAATATTTTTTTTTTGCTTTCTAAACGTGAACAAACATGTGAACAAACTAGTTTTGCTCCAATCTGACGCCATATTCTGAAAGAGCATGACATAATCTTGTAGAATTCACGGCCACCTGAATTTTTACGAAAAATGGAACGAGCGAGTTTTGCATCCCACCTCTTCAATTGGTTAAATTCTACCCCAATTGTATTGTTTTTGGAATTGATATAAACAAAAAAAAACTACGGAACTAGCGAAGCTAGACTCTTCTAAGAAAATTCTAATCTCCACCAATTGAACAGTGCATTTCCTGCCGTTTGATTTAAGCACCGCCCACTGCCGTCCTATTATGACCCAAGTGTCGTCCTATTACATCCGATTAGAAGCTCCGCCCTACTCGTATATCTGAGTACACTTGTTAATACTATTCCAGTAAGTGATTTCAACAAATAATAATAGTACCTAATTACACAAGAGAGAAAAATGACATTCAATTTAAGCACTGCCCCCTTCCCTCCCCTTGTAACCAGAATGCTTCTTTGCATATACTCATACGTGTCGCTCTGCTAATTCAGTTTTAAATATCATCAACAAATAAAAACAACGTGCAAATGAGAACAAAGAGCATCGACGTATGATTCGACGGTTCCAATTTAAGCCCCGCCCCTAAGGCAAATCTACTTCTTGACGTACCACTGCCATTGGAGATTGGAAATAGTCTATATCTCTTTGTTGACAGTTCTTCTAAATTGCCATCGCCCACTACAAATTGCAAGTGTAGTTCTGTTACATCCGATTAAAAGCTCTGCCCTACCAGTATTTCTGTGTACACGTGCCGTTCTGCTAATTCAATTTTAATAACTACCATACAAGACGGTGGTTTCAACAAATAGAAACAGCCCACAGAGAGAAAAGAATATTATTCAGTTTAAGCACCGCCCCTTCGGCAGATCTATGTATTTCTTCTTGTTCGACTCTTTCAGTTCCAATTTGCACATATCCATAGGTGTCGCTTTGCTAATTCAATTTTAAATGTCGTTAATAAATAAGAGCAGCGTGTAAGTGAGAACAAAGTCCGTTCGACGTATGACCCGACAGTTTCAACTTAAGCACCGCCCCTAAAGCAAATCTGTGTTATCCTACTTCTTCATGTACAACTGCTATTGGAGCTCGCTGTGCTAATTCAATTTTAAATACCATCAATAAATAAGTGGGAGCAAAGACTGCTGACATATAATTCGACGGTCCCAATTTAAGCACCGCCCCTAAGACGAATTTGTGTCATCCTACTTCTTCACGTACCACTGTGATTGGAGATTGGAAACCGTCTATTTCTTTGTTGACCGTTTTCCTAAATAAATCAGTTGGGCTTCAATCCACTCATTGGCGTTAAGGTTTTGAACAAACACGACAACGTGCAAGGGAGGAAAAGAAATTCAATTTTAAGTACTTTAATGACTTGAATTTATTCGGAGTTAAGCACCGCCTACTTTACGTGCACGTTTCGGTTCGTGGTCTCATCTTTTTTCGGTACGTGTTGCTGTGCTAATTCAATTTTGAACGTCTTCTGACGAGACAGTGTTCTGAATTCAAGATACCAAGAGTGACAGTTTTTTTTTGCATCTACGGTTTTGTACTGACGTTGAGGACTTAATGTGGTATAAGTGTAGGAGAAATAGATACAATAGTGAAAGAATCCATTGTTCGAATTTAAGCACCGCCCCAAAGGCCGAACTATACATGCAGTTCTACTAGTTTGAATTTAAACACCTCCTACTATGCAAATTTGTACGAAGTAGTTTCAGTGTAGTCTTGTGTACATGTTGAATTAAACGAATTTTCAGGATGAATTTGAAAGCAGAGGTCTTTATTTGGTAGTTAACGTTGGGATCTTCTCGTTAATTAAATTTCGGACTTTTTATTATAACGTCAAGCGTCAGCCAAAGAAACAGCTTCGCTGGCGTGTTTTTCTTCTCCCTTGTCCCCAAAATTTAATTAGCGTCTTTTTTGCCGTGAAAAACGAATTTCCGGCAGATTAAATCGCGCGTTATCATCAGCTCTTTAATATAACTTTTAAATTACGTCCGCGGGCTGTACGCACAGGACGTACATAATGCGATTGACTCATCAGGGAGCGATTATGTGAATGAATCCTAAAAATGTAAATTCGTCGCCATAAATTCTAAGTCTGGAAATGGTCGTCGGGCAAAGAATGCGGCGTGCACCTGACCTACCTAAATTGTCGATGGCAGACCGCATCAATCAAGAGATAAAGACGGCGGAACGGGCAGAGAAGGTCGGAGAATGAATGTCTGGCATCCGCACAAATCTCCTCTTGCCACATCCTGAACGACCACATTTATGCATTGATCGAGTATGTAAATGTAAAGTGAACTTGCGTATTTGTAGCGTGAGAAATTATGGTGCGTCAAAAATTAATTTCTTAAATCGAAACAAAAAAGAACCAAATTAATTTCGAGAAATAAAACGAAGCAAATTAAACCAGAAACCCATTAAGTTCAATACAATTATGGACAGAAGTAATACGATATGACTTGCATAACATCATTTGTAGAATTGCAGTGAAATTCTATGTAAAGTAAATGATAAAAAAATTCAGAGATTTTGGTTGGATGGTTAAGAATGTATACTAAGTTTTTTTGGGATTAATGTCAATCAAGACTAATTGATTAACTGATTTCTGTTATTAAATTTGCCATCCCACACGCCTCTTACCAATCATCTGCGTTTCCGTTCGAAATCTGATCTGATTTAAAAAGAATTAATTCCTGACGCAACCGCGCCCGCCGGCGTTTATTATCCTTTCGCGCTCCCAACACCTACGCCGATGACTTGAGATAATTTTGACGGACGGAATGAATAGGAACGAGTCTAGGGCGTTTCCGTCCCGAAGAGAACAGGACCTCCGCGGTGCCCAGGACCGACGAGAACACGCGGCTCCTAACGCCTTGCGTTACATAAATCACAATGCCGCTACCTGCGCTTTGTCAAACCCACGTGTTCATCGGAGAAATAAATATCCATTGTTAACATGGTCGAGTGATTTATGGTCGTTGCACTCATTAATGCTTAAATCGAAAGGAGACGCCACTGAGCACTTTGTAAATTTTTATCTGTACGAGGTAAGTCGGGGGGCGACTTCCGCGGGGATGGAGGAAAGGCCGGTCGTCGGGTAAATGGGATGCTAAGCGCAGGAATCGGAGCTTTTTTCGGCGAGCTGAGCTTTTAGCGGCGGTAAACAACGTTCTAGGCGGATTCACGCTCGGTATTTATGGTTTCCCAGCGTATTGTTCACGTAGTCCAGGCAGACCTAATCAAGACGATTAACAACTTCATATTGTTGTTGTAAACATTTAATCTAGCAGAAGGAATTAGGTTATGAAGTCTCTGTAATCGAGGTGACGCTAGAAGGTTACGAACTTTTTTTACAATAGTAAACTGCGTTGTTAAATTTTTATTCTAATTTTCATCTTTATTTAGTTCCAGTTCCCATTTTCCCTATTGCTGTCGTAACTTTCAATTTCAGGTGTAGGGGAAGGTAGTATACAATGAGACATTTATTTTTGTTTTTATCGATTAATATTCAACTATAATCTTCGCACAAAATATAAAAGTAACATACCCTTTTGGTTAACTAAGAATAATTGTTAAAAAAAAAGGTGCTAACTGTCTCACTGTGTATCACTGGTAGTACACAGCGACAGATTATGTTTTTTATTGTAAATAATATAATTAAAACAAAATTTTCATCTAGTTATTAAATGTTTATTGTTATTAAATATTTATTGTTTAATGAACATTAATAATTTTTAAGGAAACCGAAAAAAACAAATAACCACTCAATCTTTTAGTTTGCATGGGACACGGTGGCGGTAGGAGTTGAACAATGTCTGATTTATTTACAGAAGCTAAATCTGGTACGTTCGGAAAGGTAAATCCATTTAATTTCTGACTTTTTCTTAGATAGGACACTTCATAATCATTCGATGAGTGTTTTTCTCCAGTTGTCTCACTGTGTACCAAAACACGTGTAAAAAATGGCTATGATTAAAAAAAGAGGTTTTAACATCGTAACCTTCTTATATTTCTTTCTCCATAATGTATACTTGTTATTACTCACATTGTACATACGCTAATTTAACTGACAATAAATTGTACACTCCCAATTAAAAAAAAATCGTAACTTCGTTGCACAGAAAAACAAAAAGACAAGCGCATTCCTCAAGGGTAAAAGCATATTGAATGAATCTTCATCCAATCATAAACAATGAAGTCAAATATTATACAGTGCTGTCAATTCAAAAAAATATCAGTAACTTTTGTCTCACTGTGTACACTGTCTGACTGGGTACTACCCTCACCTAAGCGTAAGTAACGTGCGTTCAATAAAAAAAACGGTCAAGTAGGCTGTAATTTTTGTAAAAAGTTTAATAAATTAGTAATAAACATTTATTTTTGCAATGTCTCTTTTGAGTTGGAGTGATGTTAGAAGACATTTAAAAATCAACGTTTATTACTAATTTACAAAATATTTACAAAAATTAAAGCGTGTTATAGCCTACTTGACCGTTTTTTTAATTGAACGCACGATACATTAAGTATTTATCTTTTCTATTCTTTTCACAGGGTGGATAATTTGATGATTGAGTTATAAAGGGAAATTGTATGTGGGCAAATGTGTATATAAAATGTAATAAGAACAATCGGAAAGGACTTAAAAAAGAAAAAATGGAAAACAACTCTTTTAAATGAATATGAGACTTTTGGAATAATGAAACAGGAAAGTTAATTAGGATGGTGGTGTGTATACAGGTTGCCAACTCTAAAAAGTTAATTTACGGGGAACTGATAATTCATATGAGACACAGGCGATCCAAAGAAATTTAGTCTATATTTTTTTACTCATGATAATTAGAGAATCAAGAATAAACTGTAGCTAAGCTAAGCTTTAACATGATTTGGCATCTTTAGCATTAAACTGGATTATTTTTTTAAATATTAAAGAATGATCAACATTAATTAAAAAAAGTGAAACATCTTTTAGGTAACAGCTTTTACTTACTGTAAAATAAATTAAAATGAATGTTATGTTTTACGTACGTACTTAAGGCCGTTTTAGACAATGTTGGCAACTTACCAGTTTTCACACTTCGTATTTTCTTAGAGAAATAATCGCATTGTGTCGTTTAAAATAACAATCAACAGAAATGACTTTGTTTATGGCCATTTTAAGTTTGAAATTTCCTTTTTTTTGCCATAATTTGTTTATCGACATTGAATTTCGTTTTTAAATATGTATTCCTGAAAGTTTTTGAAATTTTCTTTTTTGTTGTTCCCATTTTTGTTTGAAATAATATCTCACAGTAATTTCAAATTAATCAATCTTTTATTATTTTTTGTTTATATTTTCTGTAATTATTTCATTTTCTTCCGCAAACATCACATAAATGCCGCTGACAGTTCAACTTTAGAGATAGAGTGTTGCTGCACCGAGTAAAGATTTTTGGATCTAATGATCGTCTAAATAAGAATCTGGTCGGTAAGGTTGTGATCGAAAATTTATCCCTTGCATTTACATAACAGAATTACTAAATGTAGCCTACTTGACCAGGTTTTTATTTAGACAGTTGTTATTATTGTAGTCTTGGGAGAAAGAATGCGTTAAGATTCTACTAGGGTTTGTTTTAATAAAGATCAGACATCTGTAAATATAAATTGAAGGGAGTGTTAGAAGATTAAACTCTTCAAAGATGTTTCTACAAGAATCTCTGGGTTTCAGGTTAAATATAAGTCTCACACCAATCGTTTCTGTCGACGTTCAAAATTAATTTATTTCTTTGGCTCTAGATCCCAAACCGTGAGGATATAGTGGCTACCTTAAGTTTGAGGTCCTCTGGAATCCGTGCCATGATGGCCATGGACGTATCGCATCGTACCGCTTTTACCAACTCGGTTACAACATTGATGTACAACAGAAAAATTAGCGGCCCCAGCACGGATCCCTGAGGGATACCACTAGATAAATCATAATCAGGCGAATTAACATTTTTTATTTTGATGCGAATTTTGCGTGAGCTTAAGTAGGGTTGGATGTCATTTTGAATGTTTCTTATGAAATATTTTTTGGAGAAATTTTAAATCTACAGTTTGTTTTGAGTTTTGTCATACCTCACACTAAAAACGCGCACAACTCGTTATTTTCGTTCAAAATCCTAAAATAGGTATTTTATACCAAAATGTTTATTAAAAAGTAATCATGTGAATACCGGGTGGAACATGAAAAACCTTTGATGCTCTAACTTCCGTACCTTTTATCCAATTTTAATGAATTACACGTCAAATAAAATCGCTTAAAAATGCCACAATTTATATTCTTTTTCGAGTTTCGTTTTTGACAGATAACAGCCAAACTTTTGTTTTCGAATTGCGCTATTATTTATTTTTTATTGTTTTTAATAGAGATTTTTTTTTTCTGAATATGAAAATGTAAACAACCATACCCGTGAATGGAAAAAGAAAGGGGAATTTATGGAATTAATGTAAAATTTTAAAAATGAAGCAATCACATTAAACAATAATAACGATACATTCTACTTTTCCGAAAGGACTAAGTGAGCTGTGGACGTCTGTCAGTCGCAAATTTTATTAAAATTTTAAAGTTATTGACAAATAAATTCTCACATTTTGTGATTAAAATGGGTAACGACGATAACTGTGTGGATATGATTGAAGCATATTTTGAATGGGGGGAAATGCTGCAGCTGCCTTTATGAAAATCGTTTTCCTGACAGATTACTTCCAAATGCCGATAAATTTGGAAGACTGGTTCGAAATTTACAACATTTTGGATTAAGAAAAAAACCAAAAACAATCACACGCAAAATTCAAGATCAAGATTTAGAACTAAGGGCCAGTTGTACAAAGGAGATTCAAACTGACGTTCAACTGAACCAGGTTCAAAGTGAACAAGATCGCATCAAATTTTATTTATGAATTGCCATAATCTCCTTAAGATTCTATGCGAATTTGTTTACTTTGAACCTGGTTCAGTTTAACTTGAGTTTAAACCGACTTTGTACAACTGGCCCTAAATGTTTTGCAGTAAAGGGCGTCAATAGAGATGTCGAATATGTCTAGGACAGAATGGATTTATAGGTTGCCTGGTAAGTTGTAGTAAAGTGGCAGAATCGCCATATGGTTACTTGATTTTTGGAATTATCGATTTTTTTTTCATCTAAAATAAATTTTTGACTTGTCGTTATAATGTAACTATATTCAGGAACAAAATCTCTCTTAGAATATGTACAAAAAATATATAGTGCACTTAAAAAAAAAACAAAGTTAGCTCGATCTGTCAAAACATAGTTGTAAAAAAAATCAGAGCAGATCAGGTTAGAGAGTTTTTAAAACGATTTTGTTCGGCATATAATTTATTAAAATCGGATAAAAAATAAGGAAGTTACAGCACCAAAGGTTTTTATGTTCCACCCGGTATGAATACGATTTAATAATAATAATAATAATAATAGAAGTAATCGCCCAACATGGAGTTCCCAATTATAGGACGAAAAATATTAGTATACATACATCAATATAATACAAACATAGCAATTAAGAAGACACATAAGACTAAATAATCTAAAGTTTGCCAAAAAAGTTTGAATTATAAATTGTCATTAAAGACGTCACCGTATATGATATCAGCACTGCGACACATAGTGTAGAGAGGAGCCTTTATTAAAATATTACTTCTAGCTGTAGGCAATTTGAATGTAGTAAAGCATCTAGAATTGAAACGCGGCACAAAAAGATTTAAAGATTCAAGAATTTCAGCGTAATCAATTCTGTTGTGAAGAATTTTCCAAATAAATCGAGCTCCATGTATATCCCGACGCTGAGTGAGAGAATGAAAATTGTGCCTTTCAGGTAGAGTTACATAATCAGGAGGATATTGGCCGCTGATTTTGAAAGTCAGAAATTTGAGAAATTTGCGTTGGATGCGCTCAATATCTAGACGATAACACATGTAGTGAGGTGACCAAGCCTGTGATGCATACTCTAACCTGCTGACAACTAAGGAATTAAAAAGACATTTAAATATCTCTATGTTCTTGATATTCTTGAAATATTTAGTAGTACGCAAAATAAAGCCCAGAGATTTTGAAGCAATGGTAACAAACAATATTGGCCATATGGTGAGAAAGCAAACTCTAAGATCCATAGTGGAATCCTTTTTTATAAGCGGCTGACCATTGATGATGTAACTGTGATTAATATGATTAAGCTTTTTAGAATAGGTTACAACGCAACACTTACTAACATTCAATTTCAGATAGTTATTGGAGCACCATAAAACGATAATGTCAAGGCATTGCTGCAGTAGCTCAGCATCACAGGCATCAAGAGATCGAAGCATATATTTTCAGATCGCCAGCAAAGGCAAGAGCTCGACATTCAAATGAGTCCAGTAGATCATTAATAAACAATATGAATAATAACGGCCCCAGGTTAGAACCCTGCGGAACACCAGATTTTGCACAATATTCAAATGACTTGAACCCACTATAATACACATACTTAATTAGTTCTGTCCTGGAAGTATGATTTCATCAGACTTAATAAGGTAGAAGTCATTCCAAAGGAACTAAGTTTCCGGAGAAGGAGATTATGGTGCACAGTATCAAAAGCACTGCTAAAATACGTGTATACAACATCA
Source organism: Dorcus hopei (assembly GCA_033060865.1). Taxonomy (NCBI): domain Eukaryota; kingdom Metazoa; phylum Arthropoda; class Insecta; order Coleoptera; family Lucanidae; genus Dorcus; species Dorcus hopei. The sequence continues at coordinate 12,578,720 of CM065425.1, forward strand.
ACTTGGCGCCGTTTGTCCAGTTGTTCAGAAATGAATTGTGTAAGAATTACGTAGTCGTTGATCTACCAGATATAAAGCCATGTTGGTATGATGATAAATAAGAACTAGTTTGACTATAAATTACGTTATATATTACTTGCTCAAAAACTTTGACAAAATTGTTTAAGGTAGCGATGGGACCATAGTCTTTTAATTGCGCCTTATCATTTCTTTTTTTAATTTGAAAATAAAATGGTACATCATATCAACTGCTAAACAATACGAATACGATTATAATTATACGGTTGGCAGCATTGGTTTCAGACTTCCTGTTTCTTGTACATACAAGATTTGGTTCAATTACTAGAACAACATTTGGAATAGGAATTTTTTCATCTTCTTCTAATTCAATCTAATTTTTGATACAATTTATCTACTGAGTGATTATTATTTTTTTTAACTTCGAAATATAAATGGTCTTTGATATTGAATTCTTCCTTTCGCATTATTATTATTATTTTGCTTCAGTTCATGTATTAATTACGCTCGAATTTAAGGTAATTTGTTCATTAAAAATGCAAGAGCTTTTCGATTTTGATCGTAAGTACTTTCCATGGACGAACGTAATTCTTAAGTTCCCGCTAACGACCACCCGTTCTCATTAGCAAAAGAACTTTAGCAGCACTTTCTGGGTCACCAAGACAATAAAGGATTAACGCAACTTCGTATTAAAATGCCACCACGCGCTTTCTTTTCATCGTCATTTCTGCCAGCGCACGTGAACCGAAAAATAACAATAATTTTTGTTTAAAACTTTTCGTAGAAAACGAGGAAAGAAGAGGTACGTTCTTGTAAAACGAGCGCGGAACGTCACAGGTTGCAGCATGCAGTACATGTGGATTGTGGAGATAATAATTTTATGGTCTTGAAGCTTTAAGCGACTTCATATAAAGCTGTCAGAGTTCTTATTTTATAGCGTAAGCTCCAGGCGACTTTTGTAAAAAGCGTTAGATTTTTTTTTTACTTTTCGTTTGCGAGGGCTAAAGCAAAATGATGAGTAGTGAATTATAGTTTGTAGTACATAGGTATAAATATAGATATAAATATAGAAGTGTTTCAAAAATTTAAGGTTCATGTAATGTGTCTTTGATACAACTTTTGCTCGTTAATCTGTGTCCACGGATTTTCTGCTTTTATTTTACATTTTAGGGAAAAAAAATTCTTTCATTAAAACCTAGTTTAAAATTTTCGGGATTCCTCGTTTACGACTTTAAATTTAGAAGACATGTTTACATATTCTTACGTAAAATGTGTAAGGCCAAATTAATTCCGGTTCAATTTTTTTAGTAAAAAAAACACTTAAAACAAAATAAACATTGAAGAATATATCAAATGATTGTCACTCGACTATTGCAGAAAATCAATGGACACATTGTATAACATAATATATTATAATATTCATAATTGAAGCGCATCTTTGTCCGTGAAAATTATAATAATATTTCTAAGCAGATATAATTTTTTTGGCCAGCGGAAGAAGCTGTCAAAGTACAACGAAACGTCAAGTATTAAATTGAATTTTCAACTGTCCGACAAATTAGATAGTTTGTCATAAATATTTTATGTTCTTCGGCTTTTTATATTTTTTTTCTTGAAATCAGGGTGATATCTAAATAAAGTACGTTCATTACAGTCTGTTGATCAATTCTCTGTTAAAAAGATATCTAAATATTTTACGAATTTTAAATACCAAAGTATTTGGTTTTTGACGTATGTAAATAATGAAGGACTTTTTCAGAAATAAAGTATTATTTAAGATAAATTACTTAATTAATATGTTTCGTATAAATTAAACGCTATAGTCAACTATCAATTTTTTTGTGAAAAGTAAGGTATAGATTTAATTTTTTAAATAAAATGCACTTCCTATTATATTTTAAACGTGTCTTTGTCGATCGGAAGACATTTCCAGAAATTTACGTTTTTTTATACAAGGAAGAGTTAGTAAGTAAGTTACAAATCTAGACGAAATGAAACTGATTTGAAAAACTATTTTATTTTTAAAAGAATTTAATCAAAAGTCACAAGTCTTCTTCATAAAATGTTTTAATCGTAATGAGTGCTACATATGTATCTATGTTTCGGCCTTTTAAACTAGAAAATTAGACCATCTTCAGGCTGAAAAGTTTTTTGTACATACAGAGATTTTGTACAAGGGTTAAAGAATAAACTTACCCTCAAGATAAAAGATTGTTGTTGAATAAGTTTCATAAATGGTGTTTTAAGTTGAAACGTGATCGTTGCATGTTGTGTGAATCCGAAACCATGGTACCAAATAAAAGACTGACCCCACAAAAAAAGAACGAAACTTGCACTGGAAAACCAGAGTAATTAAGGCACCATTATGCTGAATTAACAGATTAATTTTTTTTTTGAAATGCACGTGGCACTAAGTCATCTTAAGGACAAAAGCACAAAATTTGACAGGTTTTTAGTCAAGTTATTTTATTTTTTCCTTTTTTATCCCAACTTTTCACGAGCCTCCGAAAAATCACCATCGTAGCATTTGCTTTTAGCAACTGGTAACTTCTTTCCTACATACAATTTACTCAAATACTCAAAAGCGACTCCTCACGAAAGGATGTGATAATTAGCTTTCGGACATTCAGAGTGTTGCCATGGTTACGCAACATGAGGACCAGTGAAAAGTGCCCATTCATTACGTAGCCATGGCAACGCTCCGAAATGTCCGAAGTCTGGTGATAATCAACGTTCTCATTCTCCTTCACTGCTCCCTCTTCTCAATGGAAAAATGGCTCTGAATTAAGAACGCGACCAGACTTAAAATGACATTTCACATTTTTTAACAAGAAAATGAGAGGTTTTGACACATCTTGTTATACGTAATCACCAATAGATGGTGCCAGGTGAGGATCAGGATTTCAAAACGTCAAAAGAGCAAAACTTTATATGAATGAAACTGCTCTAATACCGTTGGCTGATGGATGCAGTGTTTAAATTTATAATTCAAGCAAAGAAAATGTTGCGACGATAGAGCGGACTGTATTTATGCTTGTGGTTCTATTGAACAGACGAATTTAACTTGACTATGATAATTTAGAAGAAAATTATTTTGTATAGTTTCCATTTTGATTTTTGTTGTAGATTGTGTAAATATTCATTTGACCATCGTTTCCAAAATTGTTGGTTGATTTGTTGAAGAAATTGACATCGGTTCAATGTGTTGGTTGGGACTTCTTTTAAGCTTGGATCTGGCACCGAGACCAATGGTTTACCAATGAGAAAATGTGAAGGAGTTAATGGTTCGAGATCGTTTGGATCAGCGGACATTGAATATAAAGGACGCGAATTGACAATTGCTTCAACTTGTGTAAGTATGGTAAGAAATTCTTCATATGTTAATTTTGAATTTCCAAGAACTCTCAGCAAATGATGTTTGACAATTTTTATTGCAGATTCCCACAGCCCTCCAAAATGAGCAGCACGTGGAGGAATGAAATGCCACGTAATGCCTTCACTTGCACATCCAATAATCACTTCATTACTAGAATTTATAAGAAATTTATGTAATAGTTGTAATTCCTATTTTTAAATTTATAGAGTTTTCGATTAACTGCATTAGAGCACTCTTAGAGAATCTTCGTCGTCTATTGTTACAAACGAGATGAAATTACTCTGACAGTAAACTACAGTCATTTTGGTTTTGAATTTAGGCGGCAGCTTTAAAACAGAAAGTACATTTTTGCAAGGATTCGTTAACTAAACCTAAAAAGCGAAACAAAGTTAAAATTTATTACAGGTACAATCTTTCGTTTCTTGTTCTCTTTTGAGAGAACGCTTTCCCGATACTGACAGAAGTCATCACTTGGTAGAATTCTGCACCGCTGGTTTTCTATGGGGCTCGTGGAAAATCTCAATTTATATCTTACTTATTGACCATTCCTCGTACATATTAAAAATAAATCTTAGAAATTACTAGGTCTCTCTGATATGTTTTTGATAGATACATATTATTTTTTAGTGCACATATTTCTGATGTATTTTTTTCTTCTTGTAGTTTTCTCCTTTTTAGGAGCAGTACGAAGCTCATCTTTTTGAAAAGAAAAGCACAGTTCATACCTATTTAGAATACAGTGAAAGCTCTCCATACGGACATCTCTTAGGACTGGACAATTTTTCGGGAACCAAAATTTATCTCGCTTTCTTATAAGCGGACAGCTCCCATAAGCGGACAAAAAAGTTGAAACCGTCGGTGTCCGCTTATGAGAGCAGCTTTCACTGTATATTTTTTTAAAGGAACGTCTATTGCAGTGACGTTAAAAAAAGCAATTATTTTCCAATATCGTCTTCCCCAAAGAAAAGAAAGGGAATTGTTTTTTTGGAGGAGAAGCTCTGTCCTAAACAATAACTATTTTTTAGGCGATAGTAGCGACGAAGTAGTTTCCGAAATAAAATCCGAAAACCCTAGTGATAGTACTAAAAATGAAGGAGCAAATAAGGAAGCCGAATTAACCGAAGAATAAAAGAAGAAAGAAGTAGATGACTTCTGGATAAGTTTAAAAAAACAAAATTTAAAAGAAAGCTTTTTTGAAGGAAAGCGTTTCTATAACCACCCCAGATCCTCAATTCACTGGGGAAGAAGTAAAAGTGGAAAAGTAGATGCTAATTCGATGGAATCTACATTATTTTGTAAGATTTCTGATTCAAAAAGGAGAGTGGCGTTTCACGTGGTACAGTTTCAGTATCATTTAGGAAAAAAAGCAAACTTAGTTCTTTAGAGAAGTCTAAATTAGGTACTAATTTCATATTCTCATTAATAAATAAATAGGTATCTAGCTTTACTCTTTAATAACGGTATGATTTGGCAAGTTCTTTTCTTTGCCATTAAGGGATTTTTTCTCCCCAAAAACTACTAAAGTTTGTAAATACATAAGACTTGATCATAATATTTTTCTTGTCAATCAAGAGATGATTTCTAGATCTTTGGTGTTTTCTTTCTTAAAAGCATCGATCAGATTTGATTACAGTTATCTTTGACCAGGAGATGATTTCGAACGAAATGAAAAGGATACATACGAAATTCGAAAATTTTCGTCAACAAACACATTCATTCACAAACATGACTCACGTTACCGATTGCGATTTCACCGCAAGTGCTCCGCACATCTGTTTTCGGCCACGGTGCGTCGTCGTCGTCGTCGTTTCAGCGAGTTCGGCGGCGTCCTGAAGGGTGCATTCGGGGTAAAACGAGTCGACGAGCGCGAGGTAAATTGATCAGTCAATCACGAACACGTGGGGTCGCGTTGGGATCGATGCCCGGACGGCGGCCACGGAAGTCGCTTCAAGACTGGCCGTGCTGGTACAGGCTTGAGTTTGCCCGCCGGGACAGATCCGCGCAGATTATTAGTGTGCTGCTGCTACTCCGGTGTAAACAGAATGCGTTCACCGCATCTCCCCTTTGCTCGACAATCGCACACTCTCCTAAGTCAATAATCTACTTCTTCTTTCTCTAATGTAATCCATCATTCCGATGAAGATACACCCACATTCTTCTGACCGGTTGTGCTCGCCTACTATTTTTCTAGAACGGAACCGTACAGGAGGGTCCACCATCATCCAAACACATCAACACACAATCGCTTATAACATTAATTAGAACTTAATTAAGCACGACATATCTCTGCACACACAACACGAAAAAGTTATATAAGTTATTGAGAGATCACATAACTTTATTTTATTTACGACATCATCATCATCATCATACAATAAGAAACAGCCGTAACAATTTTATTAAAAAATCAAAGGACGCCCATTTTAAATAAGGATATTTAAATCAGATTAATTTCTTATTGCGATTAGAATGGCAAAGAGAGAAGCCTGACCGCTGGCGTTTAGTATCATATGTAGGGTCCCCTTAAAAGGGCTTTAATTGTCCTGAAAGGACAATCGAATTTATATACACCTGAATGCAATACAGAGGTTGTCCAAGTATTTGTGATAAGGTATGGAAATTAAATCAATGAGGAATTCCTAAAACCTGATGATAGAGTAAAGAAAGAATGATGAAAAAAAATCAACACTTTTATTTACATCAATAATTGGATAAGAATGGAAAGACTGAGGATTAAGTTAACAAATGTGAAATTCAGAAGGATGATAAAAGAAGAAGTAAAATCGAATACTTAGTTAAATACCAAAAGGCCGAAAAACCTGAATGTCTTTGGTCAGTTGAACGACCTCTGCATTGACCACTGAAGATGCTTCCACAAACAAAAATTAATTTCAATCTTTCGCAATTGTAAATGACTGATAATGAAATCGTATCACGCGTTCTTCTTGTTCCATGAAGATCGCTTCAATTTAAACTGCCGCGAAGAATGTTCCCAAGATACTCAGGTGTATCATAGAATTTTTACGACACGTTTGCAGGATGCCTCCGATAAAATGCGGCAAGATTAGATATCGTTCGCGGAGAACGAGCGAGTGAAAAAACCATTGTTTGCCTAGATGGCATGTTGTAGCTTGTTGCTATGAAATTGCTCCAACATGTTTTCAGGAATCCCGTCCTTGCGCGCGTAACGAAATTAATACGGCGCGATATTTATGACCACCTGAAAGTGGCGCGCGCCCTTCATAATTCACAAATTGTTTTCGCATCAACGTTCACTGCGCCAAATCTTTTTTGAACGCGAGGGGGTAAGTGGATGAAATATGCTTGCCAGTCGGTGGATAAATGACGACCTGTCTACGACGATAATTTTTTTTTAAATTAATTTCATTTTGGCTCGTTGAAACGTTAAAGAATTTTATGTAATGGGGGCAGAAGAACGTAAAAAAAACATTCGCGTCTCAATAATGTGTTGAGTAGTTGTGTCCCAACGTTTAATGGCGGTCTTAAACATGTCAGATTAAAGAAGGCAGGAAACGGGTTGGCGTTCTAAATCCGATGCTGACTCGAATCGTATCGTAAAATTGTAACGGGGGACTGGAAGTTAAAAGCAAATTTGCATAAATTAATAACGGTAATCGTAATAACTGCGCAATTTTGTTTAAAACCCTCTTTCCATCTTCAGAGACGTTTTATTTGATTAAATAAGCGAGTAAAGATTTAATTACTTTAGTGAGAGCAAATTGAATAGTCGCTGATCACAATTGTAAAAATTATAAGTTGACGTTTCAGGACGTTGGCCGAAAGCTTTAAGGCGAGCGTAAACTATGCCTGGGGCGGGCAGCAGCGCATCGCATTGTAAAAATACGCATGTAATCGCTTTCATGTATTTTTTTAGTGCGATGCGCTGTGGCCCACTCCGGCATAGTTTGCGTTTGCCTTTAATGATCGTTTAACCCCAGAAGGTTACAAGTGTACCACTTTGTTTTGATGTAATTCTGATTGTCTCTGTTATAAAATTAAGTAAATCTTAACTTTCTCGATCGTGACAAATCGAAAAGTCAACCTCAAAAAATTTTGATTGATGATAACAACAACATAACGTGCTTGTCTCACGTCTTTTACTGTTAGATAAATCGCCTTGAATAAAACGAATTGCAAGGGCGGACACTGATCAATTAAGTGTTAGATTTGCTTATCCTCGTTAACGATCAGCAGAAAAATCAAGATTGATTAACCGCGACGCCAAAAAAAATAATAATAAATTCAAAGCGTGTCATTGCAAAACGAGCCCCCAATTTTTCGACGAATTCCCCCCTCCCCTCCCTCGAGAGCGATCTTGCACGTCCCGCGGTTAATTATAGGGTTTTTTGTCTTCGGTAATTAAGCATTGACGCCGTATACGGCGCTCTCAAACGGCTGGAAGGCGATGTTTCTTTTTTCATGCGGCTAAAGCAAGATCGAGGTGCCATTGTCGGACGGAGAATTCCACGTCACGTTGCGAAACCCATTAGAAACGGACATTAATTAAAGGCGTCCGTTTCGAAGTTTAATGAAGAACGCTGTTACGGGCGGTGAAGCTTTCAACATCATCATAATGTTCATGCAAATCACGTATCGAGTGCATACGTACATATATCTCGGAACCTTATAGAGAAACGTTTGCGAAGTTTTAGATCGAAAATACAGGGCAGGCTGAGGATGATGGCATGCATACGTCAACATACACAGTTTCTAAAAGAACTCATTTAGAAGGAGCTTTCCGCAATCGTTCTATTTAAGTATAAAATGGACATTAAAAACTTTGTGGTGCCAATTGAGGCTATTTATCACTGTGGTCCGTTCGCGTAAGGAGCTTTCACAGGACGAGGACCCCTCCCCACCCCCGGAAAAACCGAAGGGTTCGACGCATTTATCAAATTCTGTTATCTCGGCCGGTCCTTTCTCTATTTGCAAGCGGTCGCAGACCGCCGGCCGGCGATTGATTTCCCGTAAAGTCTAGCGCAGTCCGACAATTGCTCTTGTTTGTTTGCATTTTCGTTTGTATGTATGTTGCACGATGGACCGGAAAATTTGAAGTTGCCTCGCGTTATCCTTGCGCAAATATTTGCCGGCCTCGTTTGATGAAGCACTTTGCTTTTGTAAATAATTTTTTCTCGAGGGGACAACTTCTCCAGACGAAAAGTAAAAGTCCGAAGTAAATTTAAGACGTGCAAAATAAAGAGAGAAATTGTTCTTGTTTGTTTGTTCTTTGCACACTCCACGAATTGAGTGTGAAATGACATTACAAATCTCAAGGGATGAGCGTACTAGTAGTTGAGGGAAAATTAGATTTATGATAAGGCAGGATTTGTCCAGGTTTTAGGCAATTAATCCGTCTACAAAACAAAAGATATATAATCAGGACACACGAATAAGTTAATAAAAATAATAACATAAAGAAATTGATTAGTTTTTTACAGAACACTATTATAATAAAGTTTAAACAGAAACAGGATTATAAAAACAAGAATGGATGGTTGATAGGTGCAATTACAAGTAGATAAGCACGCTGTAAGCTATTATATACAGGGTTAGTTTTAAAGTAAGTTTCGTTTTCGTATATTAATAGGACGTGTTGATATGCGACTAGGTTGAAAAATGACCTAACTCACGTATCTGTGACGCTATCAACTCTTGAGTGCTTCAGATGTTATTTTTGGTATTTCATTAACCAAGTCAATTCTCAATCCTATCAATTGTGAGCAGTGTTACCAACTCTTTTCCCTTCGACTTTAATTGAAAACTCGCTATATTTGCATTAAATACTCCTAATTTGTCTTCCAAACATTGATTGTAAAAATAAAAGGAGAAATAAATTTATACGAAAAAAGATCTACAAGTTACTTGAGTATAACTTTTTTTCAGTATTTATTTATGTCATGGTGATTTCTGTCGTGCTGTAATGGAAACAAATGCTTTAAAAAAACAGTCAACTCTCATGACACTGCTGTCAATTGTCAACAGTCAGCTGTCAACAGTCAACATCTCGTCAAATACTCAGATAAGTCTGGTAAGACTGGTAACCAACTGATTAAAGAGAAATTTAAATATTGCAAATCACACACAGGATTTAGAGGAAACTTCAACACTGATTGCGAGGTGCGATCGGTGGTCCTTTTTTAAATGTAAAAAAAAATAGTCTGGCTGAATTCTTGAGATCCAGTTGAAGGGTATTGCAAAATGCGTGGCAGAATAGAAACATATTTTTCATACATTATAAGGATGTCTAGGAGGTGTTATATTAAGTTAATCTCAGAAGACCATGGAATTAAAAATCATGTTTTAAGGCCGCTTTAGGCCTGGTACATACAAGATTTGGTTCAATTTCTATTCACGAACGAGAAATTGCGGGGCTGTAGATATAGTTTTGGAGATAGAACACGTTCTATTTTTTTAGATAGTTTTTGATTCGATTTAATTTTTGATATAATTTTACTAGATTCACAAAAATTGAGATCCCAATATTTTGATTTTTAATTTCTTGGCTTTCTGAGGATGACTTTAAATTGGATCACTTGATATTAGAAAAGATGACCTAGACTTGAAGAAGAGTTATCTCACAATCAGTTCGGTCGAGTGGGAATAAAAACGCGTTGTATTAACAAAAGTAGTTATAAATTGTTGCAATATGAATTCAAAGTGAAATATTTACAGGGGTGTCAAAAAAGACTGAACAACTGTCATGGTTTACTGTATCCAATAACTAATGCTATTATGGTCGGTCGCGAGTTTGTTACGGTTGAAAAATTCATTTAAGTTGTTTACAATATTTGCTAGTCGCCCTGTATTTGTGCCGGAATCTTCGGCTAGCGTTGGCCTACGTGCCGATCGTCACATTGCACCATATTGCGTCAGAAAACCATGCGCTGCTACCTAGCCCTACGGTATCAGTCCATTTCACTCTTTCGCCGGTTAAAAATGACTTCATCTCGTAACCACTCCCGTCTCAGCGTAGTTGGGGAGAACGTATCTTTGCCGCGTCGCATTTATTGTACCGACAGAATTCCCCGTCATCTATTGTTTGTGTGTTCACGATTTTGTGCTTCCTTTCATGTGAATCTTTTGATGGAAGCCTGAAACGGAATTTACTCCGAGATTTGTTTAAGTGCACGCCGAGTAAATTCAAGCTCTTTAAAAGCTTCCCTCATGCCTGTTTCTGGGAAAGAAAAGGTAGGTCTTATCGGCAATTTGTTTGTAACGCGTATCTATCCTCTACTACGCTTTCAGTGGCTTTCATTTTGAAAGTCATCTACGACCTTTTGGGTGGGAAAAAAGCCGTGTTCAGAGATTTAGTTGCTAGAAGTCCTGGCATCACGGCCCACCCCTCGTCTGGGAAAATTGGACCTGACCTGCAGACGTGACGCCACTGTGACGTAATACTTACGCCGTTTGACGTCATTGGCAGCACTATCCTCCGTTGGAGGGCGCTCTTTCACTAGTGACAGCTGTTGTCTAAACGTGGATTTGGTCTAACAGATCGGAATTATTTTTATTTACTTATTTGGTTGCTTCACCTAAATGAGGTGTTGTTATTTTTAATCAAGTGACTTTCATTAATTATAGTAAGCTTTGCTGTAAACGAAACGCAGATCTGTTTATCGGAGAAAGTTCAACTTACTCTTTAGTTTGATAACAAAGTTATTTATTTTCTTTTTTTTGTTCAACTCGTTGGAACCCCTTCTGGGTCGTACTCGCTACTTGTTAATTATTTATTTATTACATTCTTTTTGAGAATTTCAAATAAAAACAAGTGTGCTCAGCCGGGGGAGCTGGTGATTTTTATTTAATTTAAGCCATGGAACATTTTACACACACTCAAATACTCTCAGGCTCCTGAGGTCCTGACAAGTCTTTGACTTAAGACCCCGTTGGGCAACCACCACAGATTAAAAAAAAGAACTTGTCTCCCTTTTGCTTTTGGGGTTTCGTTGAACCCTCCCTTCTCCAGGAGTTTAGTTGGCCGTGCTGGATAACATTGAAGTTACTCGCACAATTTGCTGTCCTTCCGGTAGGTAGCAAGTTTTTATATAAAGTTTGTTCCTTTGACATTTTGACTCTTGATCCTCATTTGGCGCCATCTATCTACGTGCGACGAGAAGTCTCAAAATCTTTCATTTGCACGTTAAAAAAAATATCAAAAATGTCACCTTGCTAGTTTTTTCTCTAATCGTTTCCCGTTGGATGAATTTTTCAAGCGATTTTAACCATTTTATCTTGTAGGCAAATTGCATGGAATTCTGGAAAAAGTGTTTATACTTATTTATTTTCACACGAAAATACACTTCGCTCATTTTGAAAGGAATGAAAAATCTCAAGCGACCAGAAATAGATTTGCCGCTTTATTTTAAAGTGTCAATACTTAGGTACCTTATACAGGGTGAGTTATTAAGCGCCCCTTCTTCCATAGCTCATTTATAGAACGAGATAGAATTTTTTTCTTTTACAAGGACATTCTACCTATTGAGCACTATAACCTAAAATTATTTTGATACATACAGAGTGTTACATAAAATAATGGCAGCATGCAGCGGGATTTTTTTTAATGGAACACTCTGTGTATTTTCCAATAGCAAGATATAACACTCGATCCTCTAAACAGCAGCACATAAAATATTTATATTTATTTAACCAATTAAGAGTAAATTAATATTTTATTGAAAACGGTCTGATTTTCAACTTCTCTTAAAATACTAACTGTAAACGTATCGTTTGTCACGGGAATAAAAATAGGTAGTCTTATAAAGTAAAGTATAGGGAATAACCCAGATATAAATTCATTTAGTCTCATTTGTTTTTTCAAGTGTTGAAGCCTATGTAATTGTCAGATTTTCAAATTTCCGTTATTCAATTTTTTTAAATACAACCCCCCCTATCTCTTTTCACGAATAGATAGTGTTCATGTTCCTCTTCAATTCTGTTATGGGTTTTCTGCATCTAATCCTTACAGTTTTTTTGCTATAATAAACTTTTTACATTTTTACTCTAAAAACAATATTAAAAAGTTATTTAACGTATCGTATTTTAATTTCTTTAAGACAGCGCCCTCTATTTCATAAAACAGATGGATAATATCAAGTTTACAATTGATTACAGACTCTTATTACATTATAATCATCGTATTTTTGTTATAATAGTCCTTTTATTTTGTTTTAATTAAGAATGCTTTAAAATTGATTCGATGTAGTTCCTAAGCTTCAGTTGTCTTCATTAACATTTGATTTAATAAAATCTGAATACTTGAACAAAAGAAATTCACCGATTTTCATTTACTTGTTAGATCATTAATTTATTATTTGTATATTTTTTTTTGAAGTACAACAATTTTTACATTAAGGTAATTATTTGTAAACACTGATGTTTTCTTTTGTTGTAAACCACATCGAATCAATTTTAAGACATTGCTAATTACAACAAAGTGAAAGAACTGTATTACAATAAAAATACGCTGATTTTAATGTAATAAGAGTCTGTAACCAATTGTAAACTTGATGTTATCCATCTGTTTTATGAAATAGAGGGCGCTGTCTTAAAAAAATTAAAATACGGTACGTTAAATAACTTTTTAATATTGATTTTAGAGTACAAATGTAAAAAGTTTATTATAGCAAAAAAACTGTAAGAATTATATGCAGAAAACCTATAACAGAATTGAAGAGGAACATGAATACTCTCTATTCGTGAAAAGAGATAAGGGGGTTGCATTTAAAAAAATTGAATAACGGCAATTTGAAAATCTGACAATTACACAGGCTTGAACACTTGAAAAAACAAATGAAACTAAATGAATTTATATCTGGGTTATTACCTATACTTTAATTTATAACACTACCTATTTTTATTCCCGTACGACAAACGATACGTTTACAGTTAGTATTTTAAGAGAAGTTGAAAATCAGACCGTTTTCGATAAAATATTAATTTACTCTTAATTGGTTAAATAAATATAAATATTTTATGTGCTGCTGTTTAGAGGATCGAGTGTTATATCTTTCTATAGGAAAATACACAGAGTGTTCCATTAAAAAAAATCCCGCTGCATGCTGCCATTATTTTATGTAACACTCTGTATGTATCAAAATAATTTTAGGTTATAGTGCTCAATAGGTAGAATGTCCTTGTAAAAGAAAAAAATTCTATCTCGTTCTATAAATGAGCTATGGAAGAAGGGGCGCTTAATAACTCACCCTGTACTAGGGGCGCTCTCCAACTTTGCAGAAACAGCTCTTCTGAGAAACGAAATGACTATGACCACTGTATGGATCTTACACCTTTTACTGAAGTTAAAGGAATTTTTGCCTGCAGATTGATGACGACATTTATCAAGCCATCACCGACTGATACAAAGGAGCTCTGTTCTTTCGACAAGCTCATTTGGAAACTTCAAAAACTTTTGGATATTAATGAGGATTAGATTGAAAAATAGTTTAGCGTACATTTTCAATGTAAAAACAAAAAAAATGAGTTATTAGTCTATGATAAAATCATTCTTACTTAACAAACGACCTCACAAAACAATTTTCACGTTTACGTTTCTCTGGCTTGTTCCTTTCTTTCGGTTCAGACAGCTCCTCTTGCTTTCAGAATATCCCCGATTTGCTGATTCTGGTCCTTCTGCGTCAGTCCACCTAGCTTACCATTTTCTTTAAATTGTTCTCTTGTTTTCCATTCGTACCAAATACTCAAACCATCTGAGCTGTTCTTTTTCTATTTTACTGGTGTCCGCTCTATTTTTAATTTCGTTTTTATTTTATTTTTTTTTGATTTTATCTATTCTGGCGGTCGTTCTCTTCTTCAGTTTTTAGTTCATATTTTCACTTTAACCCTCGTTATTCTTGGTTTAAGTTCTCATTTAATCTTCAAGATTTATTCTCGTATATTAGGGTGGGTTTTTACTCTTATAGTTTTATTTACTTCTTTCTATTAAAGAAACATGATTTTTAAAGCGTTTAATAGTCTTTCTTCTTCTGATTTTCGGACGCACCGCGTCACAAATTCTTTTTTCTGCCCTACGTTTCATCTTTTCTTACAAAAAGATTTCCTCACGGCTGCTCTTCTTGTTCTTCTCTGTCGCTGCTGTTGCTCCTTAGGAACTGAAGAACTGAATTGTCTCTATATTGGTCGTTCACGTCTGCTTCAACCCAATGTTTTTCATGATCTTCTCCACATGTACTTCATGATCTCCAAATTTATCTTCGTGTATTTCTTTGGTATCTGGTCATTTGTGGATGTTCATTGAATATCCTTTTCCAAACTGTTGTTGCCCTTACAGATCTTTTTCTTTTTTGACAATCAATCAGCAAATCAATTACATTTAAGAAGTTCTTAAAGTACTATTGGTTAAGTGTCTAGTTCCAACCGTAAATCCTCTGATTCTCTGTTTGTTTTTTTCGTAATTCCATCCACAACCATAATGAAGAGCAGCATACTTAAGTTCTTCCTTACTCTTTTGCAGGTTATAAATTTTTTTCTGTATTTCCATTCCATGTTCTTTATGGCTGCTTGTATTGGCATATTTACAATCCCATGTAAAACACCTGGTATAGAATATGTCTAAAACACGTTTTAAATTTCGTCTAAATGTAGAATATTACAGACTAGAATTATTACATATGAGTGACGGTCTAACTAACGTCTATTTATGGGATAGATATAACGTCTGCACAAAATGTATATTTATGGTGTACGCGTAACGTTATACTAAACGTATATTTTAAAACTATAAAATTATTATAATTATGTATTTATATTATCACAACTTATTCTGAAGAAGCTGTCAAACATACAACGAAATGTTGAAATTTAATTCAATTTTACGAAGTGTTCGATCATCTGCATATATCATTATATATTTTGTGATCATTTGTAATAAACGAGAAAGTTCTTCGGTTTCAACTTATCAAGTACAACTTTAGTGAGCAACAGCTTAGGTCGTGACATCTCATGGTCGATTCTTGATCTAAAACTCTCTGCAATCAAAATCGACATACAACAAAATTAGTTATAATTAAAGCTGGTTCTTGTCCGATGAAAATTGTATCACAAACTCTTTAAAACGGACACTAAATGGCGCACAAACACTTTACGTTTCGCTTCCGAAGAAGCTGTCAAACGATAGCGAAACGTAAAGTGTTTGTGCGCCATTTAGTGTCCGTTTAAAAGAGTTTGTGATAAAATTAGTTATATTTTAAACTCTCATCTCATTTAGTGATACAATATGTTAGTAATTTTATGGGAAATTTACTATGTTACAAGGGTCACAAGACCAATTAAGATAAATATTTTGAACAATATGTTACATCTAAAATATAACCACGACATTGTATCTTTTGAGATTATATTTTAAATTTTTAATATGAAATTTATGTTAAAGGTTTTCGCCTAGTTGTAATTTAAGAATTTGATAGACGTGTTTTTCCAAATCGCGACATTTTATCACATTTAATGAAAAGTTTAATTAACATATCACTTTTATTCTACGGTAACTAGTACCATTAAAATAAGAATATTTTTGGTATTCTATATACCAATACCAAAAATATCCTTGGTTGTTGTTTAATAATGGAAATGGCGTTGCTTGGGATGTATTGCTTTTGTCAAGCCTTCCACGCCCACTTCCTTGGTAGTTGCTTAAATATACCAATTTATCATTTCCTCTTAATACTCTTTCAATGATCTGTTTGTCACTAAATACTCATTCTTCTGTGTGAGGACGTTTTAATTTATGGTGGAAAGAAGATTGAAGATTCAGGTAAGGAGAGATACTGTACAAAAAAAATTGTAATAAAAATATAATCCAATAATTACGATCATTGTTTGATTGTGTTTTTTTTAATATGAGTTTATTGTTTCTATTTTTATTTCTGTTCCTTTTAGCTTCGCTTATTTATAAACACGCGCGAATTAAATAATAAAAAAAAAAAACGCCAATTTTATAGTTTGAAAGCACTCGGATTGAATAAAGCAGATTTTCAAATGAATCAAAAGCCAATTCCGGTTTATCGCCTCCGGAAAGCGATAAAAGCGCTGTAATTTCAATATCCCCTCGTCCTTAACGAATTTAATCCGAGAAATTAATGGTCAAGAAACGCCGTCTAGGCATTAATTCTTTTTAAAACGCGACGTCGGAGCCTCTTAGGTCGTATACGTGGAGCTTTCACAGAACTACCAGGACACATGATAACACCGAACGTTACGCTTTTATGGGACTTTAAACCTAATCGCTTATTTGAAACTCAACGAAATAGAAATTGTGTATTAGAAACGTTTGAGTTTATCGGTGAAACATTCCTGTTCCATGTATATACGTCCCTCTGATATAATTCAATCATTTCATGTTGTAATAAGGAACAGACTTCACGCCCGGCTTAATTAAGTTAATGGTCCCGATGAAACGCCCCGTATTTCCGTTTCTGTTTTAATTTCTTTGCGCATTAGCTTTATGGGCCGGAATGGCAGGCAGTTTGCGTCGTTGTTGCATTCGGTTCTGCAAAATTTCGCGATGCAACTCCGGCGTCATGTTCGCACGACGCCGGGCATTTCTATGCTAACGGGCGTCGATTACGTCGCGAAATGGGGTTAAACTAACATAATTCCGTCGAATCCCGTCTTTACGTTGCGAGGAACGACGGGTTCTAATCGTTATTGTCTTAATCAGCAAGAATTTGGATTAACGATGTACACATATTTGTTGCGATGTTGTTCTTTGATGCAAAAAGAAATGCCGGCGTCGCAATCATAATTTATTCTATTATCTCATTACACATATAACTTAGGATATTTTGAAGTAATTAAAGAAGAATTAAGATGAAGACAAACAAAGAATGAACGTTGGAACGATTATGAAATTATTTGAATTATTTTAAAATCACAAAGGGAGCTCAAGTTAATAAAAGACAAAGAATTTCCTTGCCAAAAACTTCGCAGCATTCTTAAAATAGACTCGTTTCGTTCGCTCGAATTTGAAAAAATTCTGCAAATATATTCAAAAATTCCTTCATACATTTACATCGAACTTGTACAACGCATTTCTCTCCTCCTGACAAGCCAATAAGTTGTCTCGTTCTCGGCACTTGAAACGGCTGAAAAACGCGTCCGCGCGAACTTGGAAATCCTGAAAAAGCGAAATATATGCAGACGAACGCTATCGCACGCAATATCAAAACAGTTTTCATAGATTTACGGCGCGTCGGCTTTTTCTGAGGACGCGGCGATGAGGGACGGCCGTAAAACTCGAATTTATTCGACGCGCATTTCGAAATTAAAGTTTTAGGCGCGTGGGCTTCCGCTCCATTAATTAGTGTCTAAATAAATTCAAAATCCACCTAATTTACAGCTGAAACTTTAAAGCTATTTCTGTTACACTTTAAAATACAGAAAAATAAAAGACAGTATGATCCAAAAACTTTGTAGAACAATCATCCGATTATCGTTTTCTGTTTTATCGACGTCTTGGTTTTTTACAGTGGTGGTTGTTTTCTTAAACAACAATAATATCTAACCTAAGCCTTTGCATCAGATATTGAACCTGTATTTAAATTATGACAAATATTTGACACAGAACTTAAAATATATATTATCGAAAGTTGCTTTGGAAATGGGAAAAGTTGGGAAATGTATTAACATAACCTTCAATCTTGAAATGTCAAATTCTAATCGAAAAATACAAGCGGTGTCGGTGCTGCCAACAGACTTTTTTTTAAGTCAGTTTCATGGCAAACTAGATAACTTTCTTTTCCGATCATATTATGCAAATTAGGAAAGATTTTCTTTGTTGCAACATTTTTTTACTGTCGTTGTGTTTGTAATTTGCACTTTATGCAGGCGAAGATGTACATATAAAATAGAGTTTACTTGGGTTGCATTAAGATGGTATAGCGTGACCACAATGCTCGTTCGAACTTATGAAACTGCCGAAAACTTTGGCTATATCGAGATTTGGAAACTTGGAACGGCGATTAAATCACGGATCGCACTAAAACTAATTCATTGCGGTGCCGGGTGAACTGACCCGTGCAAAAATCTGCGGATGGAAGTTTGTTTAGACGCAACTGGAAACCTATTAAGTCATTTTGTTCAACTGGTTTATAAACGGGAAATTTTTAGTAAAAAAAAATCTTTCAGTTTTACTTTAAATTTTATGTGTTTTCAAATTAAAAGTAAAATAAATAAAGGATCTACTGAATCCACATAAATTGTTTTAGAAAACAGTTCCTTTTTAAGTAACTTTCTATAAAACCAGTTTATTATCATTTATTAATTAAAAAAGAAAACATTCTTTTCCAAACAATTCAGAGATGTAATAGAGTCTCGATACAGTGAACTAACAATAAGTGATGAACAGCTTTGTCACTCCACCGAGGTTGTTCACTATTTAGAGTGCAGATAAAAACACATAACAGTAATACTTACAGTTTGTTTATAACATTAACAACTTAACATTTAAAGCTATAAAAAATTTATGTGCTTATTGTGTGCATTTTGGAGCAACTTAGCTCTCAAGTCTTGAAGAACTGCACTAGAATATTCTACTGCATCCGAGTTTTCTTCAGCCCACTGAATAATATTATTTAAAGATTTTAATGCTTCTCCAGATGTGTTCTCATACTTTTTCAACTAAAACTTTTCCTATTTTTAAAAATCCCATCACGTGTCACGAAATTAATGTGTAAAAAGAAATTCAGAACGCGTTCCGGCACGTAACAACATGTGATATCACGTGAATGCGTGCAGTGACAATAGTGTGTCTACTGTAAATGCATTTTCATGGAAAAGCGGGACTCATAAAATTTTCGGTAAATTCACATGACGTCATAATAATATGTTTTCGCCTCAAGTCTTCAGACACGACAGAAATGTCAAAGTAAATATCACATCAACAGTGACTGATCTTGACTGGAAAGACTATGACCTTGGACCTTGAGCCTTCAGTCACGACAGAAATGTAAAAGAGATAATCCAGGGTAAAGAGGAAACTCCTCCGTACCAGGAAAAATCACCTTGGAGATTGAACGTCAGACACGATGAAAATGTGTAGCGAAAATCATGGATGAAGAAGAAAGTCCCCATTCCTGGAAAGACTTTCACCTTGGAGCTTGAGATTTCAGATTCGATAGGAAAGATGAAGCCGAAAATCTGAATTCTTAAGACACAACAGAAATGTTAAAGTAAAAATCACCTCAGCAGTAACTGATCTTGACTGGAAAGACTATGACCTTGGATTTTGAACCTTCAGGTACGACAGAAATGTAAAAGGGGAAATCCATGTAGGGTAAAGAGGAAACTCCTTCATACCAGTAGTAACTGAAAAAATCTCGTTGGAGATTGAACGTTAGATACGATAAAAATGTGTAACGAAAATCACGGATAAAGAAGAAAGTCTCCATTCCTAGAGAGACTTTCACCTTGGAGCTTTCAGATTTCAGATTCTATAGGAAAGGTGAAGCCGAAAATCTGAAGTCTTTAGACACGACAGAAATGTCAAAGTAAAAATCACCTCAGCAGTGACTGATCTTGACTCGAAAGACTATGACCTTGGACCTTGAACCTTCAGTCACCACAGAAATGTAAAAGGGGAAATCCATCCAGGGTAAAGAGGAAACTCCTCCATACCAGTAGTAACTGAAAAAATCTCCTTGGAGATTGAACGTTAGACACGATAAAAATGTGTAACGAAAATCACGGATAAAGAAGAAAGTCCCCATTCCTGGAGAGACTTTCACTCTTGGAGCTTGAGATTTCAGATTCGGTAGGAAAGGTGAAGCCGAAAAATTGAGGACTAAGCGGGACTTCCCCGAACCCACAAGCAACTGATTTTCGCCAGCAAGCATCTTGAAGATGGACGCACACTGTTCGACTACAACATCTAGAAAGAGTTCACCTTGCGCTTTAAGATTTTTCTTAAAAGCAGTTCGTCCTGGAGAATTTACTTTAAGGTGCACTCTGTAGAGCATGACCTTTTTAGAGTCGTCACGATATTTAGTAGCTTCGAAGATTCGTCGTGATTTGCGCTCACTTCAGTAAACGCTGCGAATTATTCTTCTAATGCTTGACGGGTTCCGGAACATAAGCATTTCAATGGCGATTATACACAATCAAATTATTCTTAATTTAATAAACTAGTACTAGAATTTAATTTTCTTTCATTTACGATGATAATATACAGGGTGTTCCATTTCAAAATAGGATGCAATAGAATATATCTCGGAAATTTTACATTCAGTTGTTTCTCTGTTTTCATATTTCTAATCTTTTTTTAAATCCAAAGCCAGTAGAGTGACCGACACGAATGACGTTACAACCAATAAGGCTCCACAATGATCAAATACTCACAAGAGGCGCTGTCGGCGTTGGTTTAATTGTGCAATATACAGGGTGTTTAAAAAAAACGTTCGGATACTGTAACCATGAATAGTACTCATCAAGATTAAGTCTTAGTAAGTATAGGTCCGCAAATCCTTTTTCAAGGATAGAGTTGATTTTACATTGAAGTTAAAAAATTGTATTATTATAAAGAAACAAACAGTAAACGTGTGATTACGTAGACAAAAAATATTTAAAGAAAATGTTCTACATGTCCACCTCCCGCTTGCACACAGGCTTCACATATTCGACGAAAAGAAGCTCTTATTCTTTCGAATAGTCCTTGATTTTTTTGAATGGTTTGGCAGTTATATTCTATTCGCTGCTGCAGCTCATTTACGTTATTAACGGGTCTTGAACACACCAGAGATTTTAAATATCCCCAAATGCAAAAATCAAGTGGGTTTAAATCAGGAGATCTAGGTGGCCACGGCATTGGGCCTCCTCTTCCTATGCAGTTATTGTTGTACGTTGCATTTAAGAAATTTCTTACAACGATAGCGAAATGTGGAGGAGCCCCATCATGTTGTTATTTTTCTTGGAAAACGTGATTGAAGCCACCTAGATCTCCTAATTTAATCCCATTAGACTTCTGCATTTGGGGATATTTAAAATCTCTGGTGTAATCAAGACCCGTTAATAACGTAAATGAGCTGCAGCAGCGAATAGAACTGCTAAACCTTTCGACAAAACAAGGATTATTCGAAAGAATGATAGCTTCTTTTCTACGAAGCGAGAGAGGTGGACATTTACTTTAATTATTTTTTGTGCCTAGATAATCACATGTTTACTGTTTGCTTCTTCATAATAATGTAATTTTTTAACTTCAATGCAAAATCAACTGTATCCTTGAAAAGAATTATTTGCGGACCTATACTTATAAGACTTTTTGTTTCTCTTGGCGAGTACTATTCATGGTTACAGTATCCGAACGTTTTTTTTTAAACACCCTGTATATTATATTTCTGTGGATAAGGATCATTATCAGCTTGATTTTCAAAGGTTTCCTAATGAAAATATAAAAAATGAACAACACATTAAATCCCCATCTTATCTTTACTGTGTTCACAAAACTTTTAAATCAAAAAACATGTGCGCCCCCTACCGGATAAAAATTCATTCGTGGTGCCTTCGTCGCTTCATGTCGGTACTTACTGGCATTGATTTGATCGACTCTGCAGCTCCAAAAATAAGAAAGTTAGCAATACTGCCAACTTACTTTGAAACAGGCTGAATGTTTAATATAATAAACAATCGTCCAATAAT
Organism: Dorcus hopei; assembly: GCA_033060865.1. NCBI lineage: Eukaryota > Metazoa > Arthropoda > Insecta > Coleoptera > Lucanidae > Dorcus > Dorcus hopei. Next base: position 12,600,777 of record CM065425.1, read on the forward strand.
AATAAGATAATAAAAATTTGGCTTGTTGAAATCAATTTCTTGAGATAATTTAAACATTTCGAAATTATTTTAATTATGAAAAAGAATGTCAACAGGTACAGCGAAAGGTCGATAAGTGAGCGACTTTAAAGGTGTCTGAAGAAGTAATTTGTTGAAGTTGAAACCTATTTAACAATCAAACACAAAGCAGATGCTATATTTTTTCGTAAAAATAAATCAATAAGCAACTCCTTAAGGGCAGAATTAAATAAATGCAGACTCTGATTGAGGCCCAGTGTAATTAATATGCATTGAATTTCTTTCACAGCGCATCTGGTTTAACCGGATTAAAGAACGCTAAACGCCGCCAATTAAAGTAATATTAATTTTACTTAATTATAAAATTGCTTAATATATTTGCGACCGCATTTTTGTACTCGATAAATTCCTCAAACCCGGACGAACGTAGAACCTCGCGTGAAGTAGTTGCATTTCAAGCGTTCAACTTCATGGAGGAATCCTGTTTGTTACAGTGAGCGTTTGCTTCAACCTCCAGCGCCACCTTCACTACGCGAGATATATCAGAACTAATTCCGATAGAACCAAGTCGGAAGTTTCGAAGCATCGTCACAGATGTCACTCACCCGCCGATTCCACCGGGAATTTCGTAATTCCGTTCGAATCTATGCGGGGTTTACATTTCCATTCATGTTCGAGTTTGCGTTTGCATTCGGAATACAAATGCACGGGGGCTCTCATTTACATCAGTCGTGCGTCTCTCGGGCCGAAATCAGAACTCGTTCTGTTTGAATATAATTCCGCTGCGCTGCATGTAAATGTAACTTCGAATTTATTGAACGGTTTTCCTATGTGTTCCGGGCGAATTTATCGCCGATGTAATTTTCCTACATGCCGTAGCTAGCGAAATCGTCTAATCGCGCGGATGTAACCTGTTGCTGGAAAGAGAACATCGAAATACAATTATCCTTGGGTAGGACACTGAATAAATTAAAAGTTAACTTTTTGGCGTTTCCGTTAGTAAAGTTCTACTTACTCTCTGCGTTCTTTTTTCTTTCTTTGTTTCAGTACAAATTTACTTGAGCAGCACAAATGTGTTATGTGTTTAGATGATGCTTGAAGACTCATTTTTTTTAAACGTCATACATCTGGGCACTCTTTTGAAGATTTCTGGTTATTGAGATGAATACAGTAACTAACATGAATTATAAAAGAATTCAGTTACAATTAAATCTACCAATTTTTGTGTGAAATTTTAATAATGAATATGAATAAATAACTTCGATCTAATGAACACTAAGTAATTTTCAATGAAACAATGTTGTAACTTGTGAATCACTTTCAGCATTAAACAGACCCCTCTGTTAACTAATATGCGAATGTATTTTGATTTAAATATTGATATGATTTGGGATGATTTGAAGACCTTGCTGCTTCTTTTCAAAATAATTTTTTATCGCAGCATCTACAGCAGGTCCAAATAAAAATCATAATCTCCTGCTCTTATAAATAATTAATAAGTTGTAGCCGGTGTTAATTCACCTGTGGCCATGATGTTAATTCTCGCTCCGCTTCGTACACACGAGGAATGCAAAACGCGTGTCCGGCTAATAAGCGGCCGGTCCCTCGTAAAAATCACCCGCCATCTCAAATTTAATTTACCATCTACGTAATTAGTCACCACGGTGGTATTTACGGCCCCATCTCGGGGAATTCTCGGCCCACACTCCGGGCCCCGTAATGAGGCGTTTACGCCTTAATCGTAAACCGAACTTAACGAAATCGGAATATATTTGACGCGTCGCGCATAAAGACGAAGTCGAATTTTATTTTCGCGTCATTCGCGCTCGTTTAATGACGATGACGATGAAAACGCGAAAAAAAAAAGGAACGGCCGCCTGTTGTGACGCTCGCCCGAATTTAAGGCCCGTATATTTCGTTAAGTGACGTTTACGAATATAGACGAAAATACGCGGCGGCCGTAAAAAGACCGTAATATTACATAGTAAGTGTGTCACAGCGCGCAGAATATTGAAAGGTTTTCGAACGGTTTGCCTGCGAACAATGTAAGAAAAACGGAACATATTTTCAGGACCCAACGACTCGGAAAATTAGAAAATTTAAGTATGCGGCTTAAAAAAAATAAGTAAATCAAAAGAACCCACGCAATTTTATTATTATGGCTAACGCTTCAATTGAAAATTGAACTCTCAGGAAAATATATTTCCGTATCGTTATTCGTACATATTGGGAATAGAAATTTGTGTTCCTGAAACACGAGACGTGACAGGTTCAAATCGTTGTTTGATAACGCGTTTAATGAGGGGCGCATCTTGTAATAAATTGAAATTATGTACAAGTTTCATCCCCAACATCACCGCCTATTAAAAAATTACTCTAATCACATATTTGACGACGTCGTCTTACTTGACAGGTTGCTCTTTCAACCCTCTTTGCATAATCTGTTGAATACCTCGGTGTGCCGCCCATAAATTTTAATTAACGTTTCGTTCCCAGTATCACCATCATCAGATGCAAACGCACGCGTTCAGGCTCGTTGTTGAATTTAATGAAAGACGCCGCCGCCGCCCGCCGCGAAAAACAAGGAGGCGTCGGAGTGAGCGTCGACAGATTTATGAAACAGCGCCTGCTTTTGACGCGCCGGACGCTTGATAAATTGCGCGAATAGACTCGCGCCATTGTCATTACTTGTGACCATTCCGCCGCACACAAACGGCCGAATTTTTTGCTTACCCGATAAATACCCCTTTATCGTACAAATCGTTCCGGCCGTCGGAACAAGCTTTCGCAATTTATTCGACGCGAAGGTGAAATATTGGCGTTTCTTTTTCGGGGGGTGTTAATTGAAATATCGCCGAAAACAAAAACCGCCCCCACAAATAATATTAACTACCTACTTATGGTCCCAATCGATTGCAAGAGGATTTCCACCCACTTTCACTTTATGACAATGCAATGGTTCCTCAACACTTCCTCAAATGCTTGCAAAATTCTCTAGAGTATGAAGAAAATAAGGAAAAGAAAAGCAAAGTCGGCGGCCGACCTAATAAAATTTGTGGTCCGACTTTGCCTTTCTTTTCCTTATTCATCACGATTACAAACAGTTATGGAGTCTCTTCGTATATAAAGAAAACAGATAACCAACAAAATATGATCAATAAATGGGGAGGCAATACACACGTGCTTCCTTATTTTTAGAGGAACACTGACGCCGACAATCAAATTTAAATTTTCTGAAAACCAGTTGCCTTTTCTACCAGAAGAAGTTGATTTATTTGCGTGAAAAACGGTGGCTTCTCAACACAACGTTCGCCTTCTCAAAAATGCTGAATGTAGGAGACAATATTTTTAGAAAATATTTTTTGATGGTTGGTTTGGTAATCAACCCTTCGAATAGCAGACACTTTTGATTTCATGCCTGAAAATGACGTCAACATTTGGACTGATGTAGAGAAAGAGGCCATTGGTATTTTTTAGTAGTGTGGAGCGGTCTTCAGCTACGGATTTTGATTTCGCTTGGGATTGCATACCTACTGGCTGTAAGAGGGTCGGATGGAGATGGGGGAAAAGGCGCGATCTTCGATATTCTGTTAAGAAACATCCTCCGAGCTGTTACGTTAAGGTATGAACCGTTAGTGCCTGGTATTTATAGAGATAATGTAAGAAAATACCACAAATAACAGTACTGAAGATTACGTCTTAATTTTTATTTCCAAAACGAACTCATTTCTTGTAAATAACTATGTTTTTCGTAACCATGAGAGACACATCTTTTTTTATGAAACGTGGCCACTTTCTACGTTAAACTATAGATTTAACATTCCCACAATAATATGACCAACTCAGGAATGCGTACAAGAAGTAGTGGAATCTCATGTTGTCCATATTCAGAAACGCTGAATAATCCGACTTTACAGCAAGATAATGCACGTCCCTATGTAAGAAGGACTTTTGAAAATACCTATGCCATTTTTTTTCATAAGACCTCTGCTTTTACCCCCATAGAAATCTTGTGGGATTATATGGATAGAAGGTTAAGGTCATGTTGTATACCTACCAAAGACGTTCTCGGGTATGAGGTACAGGCCCTATGAAGGAAGGACTTCTTTACACTCTTTAGAAGAGGTCCTTATCATTTTTTTAACATTATTATTGCCTTTTCCCATAGAAAACGTGCGAGATATTATGGATAAAAGGATAAGAAATTTGGCATATACACTATAAATTCTAGACGTCTTCGGAAACGAAGTGCAGCTATAGCCTGGGGTATGACCATTTGTTGGAATTCTTGCTACTGCGAGTTAATGAATAAAGTATATTGTTAATAAAAAAATTAAAGAAATATTTAGCTACCTGGATGGTCCACACATGTTTGCTTTCGGATCCGAATGGTGTGGGTTTAAATTCCAAACCGGTTTTTCAATTGTGGATGAAAAACAAAAAAAAAATGCCTTCATCTCGGATAGGAAGCACTACGGTAGGCCCTGTGTCAATGTGATGCTTGGAACGTTAAACATTCCTAAAGGGAGTGATTACTCCGGATTCGATTAAATCTAGTAGGGTTTGGGAAAATGACCTGACCTTAACAATTGACGCTTAGAGGTACATACAAGGAGTAGTTCACAACCTAATACCTCACACGTTAAAGAAGAAAGAAAGAAAGAAAGAAAGAAAATAAACTACTCAAAACAATTAAGGGGTCAAGTTTTCTTGCAATCGCCACGCTTAAACGAAATGAGGAAAAATGTTGGATGGCTGGTTAATTTATAGCTTCAACTATCTTTTGTTACTCAGAAAAATGTTAGTTGTCATAGAACTTCTTTATTATGAAAGAGAGTCAGTTGAAGTGATACTGGTAAAAATAATTGTGATTTTTGCCAGATTTGATTTCAAGTTTTTTTTTTCTTTAATACATCTGCTGCCATGCAACGCAGTGTGGTAGTTGAGCAATGTATGAGAAGACATTTGACACCAACAGAAGTCAGTCGGACTGTTACTCTCCTGCAAGAAGGCAATAAACAGCGATATGGTGCCGTACAACTCAATGTATGGCAGTCTGTAATATGGAGGTTGTGGAAGCAATACCAAAATACTGGAAATGTTACTTGTCGTCTTGAGCAAGGTCGTCACAGCGCAACCACGCTCTTAGAAGATCGATTTTTACGTTTGCAGGCTCTTCGAAAATGTACCTGCACATCCCGTACTTTACAAATCGATTTTTTTTGGGCTACAGTTCGACAAATTTCCGATCAAACAGTGAGGAATTGACTTCGAGAAGCGAACCTAAGATCTACACGTCCAGCCAAAGTAATGCGTTTAACCAGAAATCAGCGAATGCAGTTCGCCCAAGAACACAATAATTGGCAGATACGCCATTGGAGAAAAGTTTTGTTTACTGACGAGTCTAGGTTTGCATTATGCTCAAATGATGGAGGGGTTCGAGTATGGCGTATTAAGTATTAAGTATGAGTATTAAGATAAAGTCTAATTTCCAATTTATACAGTTGCTTAAAAACTTGACCCCTTAATTGTTTTGAGTAGTTTATATCATTTTTTGCGAGTATAACAAAAAATATGAAAATTCAAATTTAATTTGAACTTGTATAAATCAATTTTTTAGTTTTTCTTTTAAATAATCTTGCATATTCTTAAATAAACAATCGCCTTTTGTTTTTCTCATAGTTGTCTGATTTCCTGTCACTTTTCTAAATTTTAGATTTAATTTCCGTTTGATAATTTTTAATGTTTTATATAATGCGGTTGTCCAGTTGTCATCATTTTTAATTTATTCAAATTGTTAATAATTAATTTTGTTTGTTATATTTAATTTTGATTTTGATTTAATTTCCGTTCTTCATCGCCAGAAAACTGTGGAAAAAACTCATTAGCAGAACTTGCTAATGTGCATAGGTACATTTTTGTACTGGTAAAGAATTCTTCGTACCTTTTTTTTGAAATGGTTTCTTAATAATACAGGGTGTCACTGAATGACTTGGCCAAACTTTAGCGCCGTACTCTACCCTTCAAATTAATGATAAAATTTTTTATAAACATAGTCCGGAAATGATGATTTAAAAAGTTCGCTCGTCCATAAATAAAATGGATATCTCGCATTTCTGCATTAAGTATTTATGCATAATGAAAGGTCTTATAAAATAATTGCAAATGTACTGAAGGTAATGTCACTTAGGCCCGATTTTTCAATCGTCGAATAAGCATTATTCTTAGAATAATGTGACGTAGGTGTGACGTAGATTTGGAGGAATTTTAAAGGATATTCGGCGAACAGTTAGTCAGTTCTTATGTAAGGCACACTGGCTATTAAAAAATATTTAAAAAACATTTTTACACTTTATCATTTTTTAAATTTCACGTGACCATAACTTTTTAAAGAATCATTTCCAGACAATGTTAATAAGAATTTTTATCATTAATATGAAGAGTAGTAGAATACGATGCTAATGTTTGGCCAAATTATCAGTGACATCCTGAATATTTGCAATATTTTATAAATTTATGAATAATTTATTTACTTTTTCTATTTTATGAAACTCATTTGGGTTTCATAAAGTAGTTCTTTATTTATTATTTATTTTCATTAAAGCATCCGAGATTTTATTTTATTGTTGGTTGGTGACAGTGTATGCATGTAGACACTTCAAATTAAAAAAAATTACCTCCAAATTGACATTCCTTTGACATTATAAATTATAAACATACCCTAGAAATTGACATTTGTTTGAAATTATTTTAAGCGCCAACAAATGTCAGCAACCGCCATATAAACCAGAATTTTGCATTTGCATTTTTACAGTTGCGAGCAGTGGCATAAATTTTGGTCGTCACTATCAATCAAAACGTCAGTTTTAATTCCAGAAACTAAAATATTCCAAAAAAGTGTCGAAAATAAATTAAATTTTTAAGACATTATGCCCAAAAGTCAAAATTAAGACATCAACCTCCTTATTTTTAATAAAATACTAGTCAGATACAAATCGTTGACAGCAATGAGGACCAAAATTTATTGCTCGTGACTGTACATATTAGGTGCATTTCGAGATATTTGATTTTAATCACGGTCGCCTTGATTAATCAAGCGCCAGTGCTTTATCCGGGCAGTCGTGTTTGAAAAAATTCTATTCCACGAAAGCTCTCGTTAGTGTGGCTCCCTCTACATAATTTTGATTTGAACTTCTGCTGTTGCCATAGTTACTGCATTTAATGTTACATTTTCATTCAAATTTTGTACATTTTATTATTGTTATTATATCACAAACTCTTTTAAACGGACACTAAATGGCGCACAAACACTTAACGTTTCGCAGTCGTTCGACAGCTTCGTCAGAAGTGAAAAATATAAACATGTTGTCAAAATAAACAAGGTTGTCAACGGAAACTGAAAAAGTAACTTGATTTTTTTTTTAATCTAAAAATAATTTGAACATTATAAATGTTAAAAAATTGACAGATCTATATTCTATTTAAGGAATCGAGAAAACTACAAAATGTATCGTTTAAATTTGCAAAATCAGTACGTTTGTTAATAGAATTCGACGACATTTTTATTTTACACATTTCTATAAAACGTCTTTTGAAAATATTAGACTCGTAATATAAAATATTAGTATTTTCAAAATCAAAATTATGGTCATTTTCTAATAAATGTTCTACAAGCATCGGACAAGAACCAACTTTAATTAATATTATTATTGTACATATTATTATTTTATTACAATTAGAATAATATATCATAAATATATTGCATTCTTATCACCCTAAAATGCTGCACTTTAACAAATTACTTGCTAGTTTGCTCACAATCACTTCTCTGAAGTTAGCCCTAATTTGACTCCCTCTTCGGTACAGAAAAATGGATCTGAACTAAGAACGCGACTAGACGGATAAAGAGCTTTGTGCTTTATTAATCTAGGAAGGCGTGATTTTGATTTTGAAATACAGGAATACAAAACGACGCAGATTCTTGAGCTTTCTTTACATCTCAGAGTGTCAATGTTCCGTTACATTTATAAGGATATGCAGAATGTTGAGGATACAAATTGAAATATTTTACCTATCCTTCAAAAAAGAAAGTTTGAATTTCTTGAAATATAAAGCGAAAATATTTCGATTTGTATTTTATCAAATTCCAGATCTTAGTATAGTTTGTTGAAAGACAAGTAAAATTTAATCTGAATTCAATCAAAAGGGGGGGACCTCAAAGAATTTTAGTATGACTTCGAGGTCAAATGATCTGAAAAAAACTTAAGGAATAATTCAAAAAGTCGTAGTCCTCTCGTTTGAAACGTTATCTCGCGATAAAACATCTTTATAGGTACGCACATTCAACATAAATCATCCCTGATTAAGAACTTTATGGGGAAACGAATTCGGGAGAACGCAATAAATGCCACCCCGCATAAATTCCGACCGTCCACGATTATGCAAATCGGCCGAATAAAGTTTAATTCCGGCATTCTAAAAAAAAAAATGATAAAGTGTTAAGCGTCGTTCTTCACCCCCCCACTCACGGTATTTGCGACAATAAAAATTTCGCGCGCCGATTTTTGAGCCGGTGTAAAAACAGCTGTCAGATTTGAGATTCACGATCATAAATCGCCGGAAAAAATTTTCGGTCGTCCAGAAAAGAACTGTCACTTCGGATCGAACCGGATTACGCAAGCCGGGGCCGTAAAAGGTCGCTCAATTACATAAAAGCCGGGGGGCAAAAACGTCTCCCCGAGAAAATAGAATTTTAAATCGAGCTATGGGTGTCCGGCCGAACGTCGGAATAATTCATATCACGAACTGCTTCGCATTTATCCAGCCGCAATAAGATGATAACCCACTCCGGGGGGAATTGTGGCTCTTCAGAGCTGATATTGCGATTACATGAATTCGGAGCGTGTAAGGCGAGATCGAGTTCTCGTAAGTCGAATGATAATCCGATAATTTGCGGTAATTCGTTCCGACATTGTTAAGCAAAAATATGAAAAAAGGAGCTTCTCCTCTTTTTAACACACGCAAACTTGAGCTTTCTGCTTGACAACAATTTAAAAATTCCTTTCCTCGAATTCGCTTATTATTATTATTTTTTGTTTTCTGGTAATTCATGCAAAGTAGCAGTTTAAAATTAATATACTTTTTTCAAAAACGTTTCCAAGAAGTAAGTTGTCAAACTAGAAAGTTCTCATTTTTTTCTTTTTCTTAGGACACCTGAACTTTTGGTTTTTACTTAAAACAAGAAAACAAAAAGGAAAAAATACCTGCAGGATAAACTGGAGGGACGTTAAATTTAACGGCAGCCGGTGTGATGAGTTGAGTGTACGACAGTTGAATTCCGTGGTTGAGAAGTTGCACGAGAAGGGCGCACACGGTGATGACCCATCCCCATCCTCCTTCAGGATAATAGTGCCTGCACAGGAACCTCCTGGCTTGGATCTGCGTGGTCCTCGCGGCCGCCTGCCTTGCGGCTTCTTCAGCCGGTGCCGTCCCAGAAAGCAAAGGCCAGCTTTGGGCGCGCGATAACGAAGACATCACACCATTAACACTGCATTTTTAAAACACCGCCTTATCGAGACATCGCCGGCTTATTTTCATCGCTCGTTTTTTCTTAAAACCACCTGTAATTTTTCGCTTATTTCTTGCGGCACCCGTGCGCGCATCACCGTAATAAATTACCTCTTAACGCATTACCGCATTCTTGCGATCACAATCGGTTAACGCTGCAACCGAAGACGTCCGTTGTGAACATATGCATCGATAATTTTTTTATCAGCGAAAACAGAGTTGGGTTATCGATTATGTACACGTCAGCTTTAATTGACGTCCGCTAAATTGAGTTATAAGCCGCATTAAAACGATCGATATTGATAACAGGAGGACGAGAGGGCTTTAAACGCACGCGTTATCCTGAAAATAATTAAAATGACACATCAAATAAGACTGTACATGAAAGGATTCAAAATAATTGTTTTGGGTGAGTGAGTTATCCTGAAAATTAAAATCGTTTAGCCTCACGCCAGATAACATCGCGGAATACTTCGTCACACTCTCTCATCTCGAAGGGTGACAATTTTAGGATTGTTTCCCTTAAAAAATGTCGGGGCATTCCATCCTGAATTTCCCCTTTGTTTAGCGTATAGCTCCTCATATGTTACAAATAAAAAAAAGACTCTGCTTCCGAATGTAAACGAGCGAAGTTCTTTCATACTTCAATCACAAATTGCATTGTTTGAGATTAAAAAACAGAAATGGATGTTATTGATAAAATCAATTGAGTCAAACCAATTGAAACAATATATGAAAAAAATTAAATAGTTGGGACATCTGGTAAGACAGATGATAACAGACAAGTTAAAGGATTTTGAAAGAAGATCAATACACAGGAACAAAAAAAAATGTAGCAAATGAGCAAATTCTTCATACAAAAGACGTGGGTAGAAGCTTCCGAAAGAGTGATGGAATATAAACAGACCTTTTTTAGAAGTACCCACGACTTTAAACGAATTATAAAAAAGTACACAACTCGCAGTATATGTGGTAAACTTGAATAAAACATCAATTTCGTGTCTCGAAACAGAAACTACCTCGGCAACCTCTGTAATTACAACAAGTTTTCCGGGGCGCGCATTTTATGGCACCGCTTGCTTCTCTTGGAAACCGGTACAAATTTCAAATTAGCGGCCAACAATGCGATACAGCGACGGGTAACGCGCCCCGGAATTTATTTTACTGTGACTGGGCGATTTACGACACGGTCTTGCGACTCCCACGGCAAAATCGGCTTTCCTGTGGGGGTGAAGGAGGAGGCCAGAATTTCAGACGTTTTACGACCGCTAATTTTCTGCGTTTAATGATCCCCGAGGATGTAACGTATGTGGAATCCGGTTATTAAAAGAATTTTACAATTGCGCGTGTAACGTATATCATTTTCATGCATGTTGTGACCCTCTTCGGTCTTACTAAAATTCGTATTGAAATAAAATTGTTTATAGAAACTTTCGTTCATTTTTCTTTCTCAATTAAAAGTCACAGATTTCTATCTATGTTTAAATAAACCTTTGATATGCGATTTTACAGCAAAAGTATCGAACAAAGTATTAAGGAAAAAAAGAGATACCAGAAAAGACAAAAGTTGAAATAGTAAAAAAAAACAGTCAAACTCACTTTTGGAAGTGAATCAGGGACAACAACAGAAAGACAAAAAAAGAAGCGTTTCGTTCGTTTGCGTTACCAATTTCCTAATCTTTTGTTTCTATTTTGGCTTCAGTGATCGCTCTATCTGCTTACAAACTCTAAGGTTTTGGTTTTATTTCGTTTTGTAAGTTATTTTTCTGGAATTCAAAGCGGAAGGGGCATGTCTATGATATCCGGCTTGTTCGTCCAGCGTGCCTTTTGGTAGCCATTAATCGATGTGCACTTCACAAACTTGGTCGCATTTTAGTAATAGTTTATTTTGGAAGCTTATCTTTGGAGACTGACCACCCAAAGGTCATTGGGGATCTTAACGTTCGTTAACGACTTTTGGAAGCTTAATGTACTGCTTTTCTAACAGATAAAGTCCGTATCGTTGAATTTTGTTTGGGACGCCACGTGTGCGTCGCAGTTTCTTCCCGCTCTGGGCCCTTGTTTTTAAAAGGGCAACTTCGTGGGGGTTAACTTTGGAAAATCTGCGTCACTTCTTCGTGACCTTGACGTAACCGATTGGATTTTCCTCGAACGTGATTAGGCGAGAATATGCTGCTGATTCCGAGAGCTTCTCCTACTGTAACACCGTCGTTCGACGCTTCGGAACCATTGAAGGAGCTGCTGATTTGGCTTGAGCAAGTGTCGTGAACGTAACGTAGGATTGGTGGGATTCGAGTGTGGTATAGTACTATCCCTCTGTTTTTATATTTATACGCGTCTTTAAATTGATTATTGGGTATCTTCGGTGCCTCGTGATACCGTTTTTGTGCTTGCCGAAGGCCTTGGTTCCTTAAGAACCTGCGTTTTGTTGCATGTTTTCATAGTTTCGATCTTGTAATTGTATCTACATCTTTTGTAAATGCATCTGATAGAATTCATTGTACGTTAATCGTGGGCCGTACAGGATATCTTCGCCGGTGATTTCGCGTTAGTCGATGCTTTGTAATTTCTAAATTATTTAACGTAACGCATATTATTAAAGTTGCCCCTGTAATCGAATGCTGAGCGTTTCGCTCCTTTTATTGGGCGACAAATATTGTTGCGTATTAATAAACACTACATCACTTTTTGTCGTATTCTTATTTAATGTCAATATACGCGGTGACCGATAGTTGTGTTATATACAGGGTGTCTGACAATCACTTATGCTTTGCGGAAATGAAATCTGAGGGAATCTCAAACGCTTTTAACTACGTGTGCAGTCTTAGCAGTGCCACGTTTTTTTCACCATACTACTTGGAACTTATATTCGCTAGGTGGCGCCCTTTTTTTATTTTACATCCAGGTATCGAGCTACCGACAATCCAATTGTAACCCACCCCGCTCCACTGAGTTGGACATAATTCCTGGTAGGTTTTCTTCAACACCGACGAGTTTTCGCTAGTGATCGTAACTTATGTTAGGTCAAATAGGTAGATATTAAAAGGTAGGTAGCAGAAGCTCATAAGAGAAACAGAAATGTGTTTTTTTTAAGAGAAAGTAAAGGGAAGACGAAAAAGAAAAAAATAATAGAGAAAGGTATACCAGAAGAACTAGGCATACCATCAGCAGTGACAACTGTGGAACACAACCAACTAAGATGGCCAGGGCGCATACAAAGAATGAGAGAAGAATGGGTAGTGAAAAGATTATATGAAGCCAGTGAAATAGGAGGAAAAATAAAAGGAAGATCCAGAGAAACGGAAGTAAGGAGGAGGCACGGAAAGCTTTAGAAAAAAAAACAGATATAACATAGACGGAAATGCCAAAATTCTTAAAAGATAGAAAGTGATGGAAGGATATATAATTGACTGTGCAGGGTTTCCATCATTACAACTTCCAGCGCATTCAAGATGTCCATTATTTGTTTGAATGCAATCAAGAATCTTTCTTCTGAAAAAGTTGTCAAGAAATCCTCAGAAATTGCCTCAGCTAATTAAACGCATCACAGATTTTATTTCTTAATTGATCCAAATATTGAATAGACTGAGATTAAGTAAGCCTATATAAAAATCAAGAAAGTTTAGATATGAAGAACAAGGTGCCCATGGCGAGACCATCTCGACCGATTCCCTTATCACCAAACGTCTCATTTAAATGATTTCTTACTTCTAAGAAATAATGAGCAAGCACTCCACTGTGCATAAAATAAGAAAATAGTATACATTCTAAAGGCTGTCCCTTTTGGACTAATTGGAAGATGAAGCTGTCCTAGGAATTCATCTCCGATAAGTCCAACCCAGGACTAGAATAGAAAAATATTATTATTGATGTTTTTTAACATCGTATCACAAACTCTTTTAATCGGACACTAAATGGCGCACAAACACTTAACGTTTCGCAGTCGTTCGACAGCTTCGTCAGAAACGTTAAGTGTTTGTGCGCCTTTTAGTGTCCGTTTAAAAGAGTTTGTGATACAATTTTCATCGGACAAGAACCAGCTTTAATTTTTTAACATCGGTTGCAACATGGTTGTTGGATCTTCAACCCTTCTTTCAATTCCGGTGATCTAATACAGTGACATCAGAAGTGATATTAATCTAGTGACCCCGCCATAGAGGCAACACATTGTACTCTGTTGGTAACAATTCAGTGCTATTTCCTTGAAGCTTTCTTCAATAAGGGACCCCTTAGAATAGTTGTTATAATGCAACTGCCTTAGTACAATCCCATTGTAATGGGTCCTTCATAGATGGAAGCCTCAAGGAAGTACATACTGTCACGGGGCCGGGGTTTTTCTCCGTTTAGGGCGTAGGTAGCAGGTAATAGATGGTAGAGCTTGAAACACAGGTGTTTTAGAAAAAAAAAATTAATACCTCTTTATTAAAGGAAATTAAATAAATTTAGTTGCGGGGGTTCGTCTCGAATTGTTGGGAATGCGGTCCGGGTGTTCACGGCGACGGTTAGCTCACGTCGTTCCTTTTCTGGCCGGAGTGGAACAAGATTCTTCCCTGACGGGTTGGTGGACTCGGGTATCATTTCCCTTAGCTGACGGAGAAAGTTGGTCCTCGTTCCCGGGGGTGGTTACTGTAATCGGCCAGCAGGGTTGCAGCAGCTCGATGCAGTAGCGTTTAGTTGTAGGACAGCGTCTCGGTGCAGTGGCGTCCCGGTGTAGGACAGCGTCTCGATGCAGTAGCGTCCCGGTGTAGGACAGCGTCTCGATGGAGTGGCGTTCAGTTGTAGGACAGCGTCTCGGTGCGTGGCGTCCCGGTGCGTCGGCACCAGTGGCCACTGAGTCGGTTCGGTAGAACGACTGCCTCCTAATTTTTGGCTCGCATTTTTATACACCGTTTTTGGCTAGTTTGCATGTTGCATCTCTTTGTTCTTGCCCCGTGTTTCGCCCATCGATTTCATATGTGCGCGGCCTCGTTTATCGTAATTTTCGCTGAGCTCTATCGTTGTGGAATTTGAACCGATTACCTGTTTATTTCGACACGGTTGCGGTACCCTCGATTACACATGTTCGCGTTTAAATTATTTGTTTGCGGAATACAACCAGAAAGCCCCTCGTGGTTTTTTAGAAAATCCCTTTCGTGACAATACTTTGAAAACGCACATAAATCGTTAGAGAATGTAATTTCTGCGATTTACAAAAGCACGTAATTTACATCAGCATCAAATATGCGGCAATTTGAAACAGCGACCTCACCTCACTTTCCTCGATGTTGCCACTTTTAAGAAAACAAAACCTAATTCAAATTGATCAGGTGGGTTGAAATCATTTGTGACGTCACTATACTTGTTCTTTCTATGTGCCCTTATTCCAAGAAATAAATAATACAAAAATGAGCTAAAACTGTCCCAATGAAAGTGTGGAATCAAATAAATTTTGGCCAACAAGAAGCACAACGTACTTATAAATTAAATTGGGAATTATCTCGGAAAACGATGCATTTACGAAACACATGTTTATTAGGACTTTCCTTGTTCGACTTGGACCGAAGAATACGGAGATAGAGTATTGTGGAATAGAGGTAGTACACCCTCAACTTCACAATTCGAATGGTTTTCGGATTAAGCAAATAAAGAATTAGATCGAGTTTGGAGAGTTAATTTTAGAAGATGCATAATTTGCTTTGCTCGTATAACAATAACTATTTATTGATTAAGGCCCAGTTGTAAAATTTCAGATTAATTTCAAGCGAAAACTTAAACCGTTAACAACAATCGTTGTTAAGGGTTTAAGCTTCAATTTAAATTTAAACTGGCGTTGTACAACTGGACCTAAATTGTTAACACTGAAGATTTTCGAATAGGCAATTCATCAATCAAATCAGAAGCAACTGTAATAATGCAAAAAAGTAGAAATGGTTGCCTAGTTTGTAATTTGAAGGCGTCGAGCATTAACGTTTTCTATTGACTAGCGTCAGATTGATTAGCGTTTTCGATTGACCGCTCTAGAGCACTCTCCCGTCCCTTATTATTACATGAGGTTAAACCAAGATGAGAGTACTCAGATAGTGCAAAATACAAAGAACAGTTATATTATCCTTTTTAAAAACCACGAGAATCACTGCCAAGATATAAAGGTACTGATGTCTCGTATGTTATACATAAATTTGTTATTTTATAAAAATATTATTGGTACAGTTTTTTGTTTTTTTCAAGCGTTTGTCATCTCTCAATCAATTTGGTGGAAGTCATTTGTGCAGGCATTATTTCACGGGCCCCTAAAGACTCTCACGAAATCGATACAAATTAATTCCTTAAAAGCAAATCCTCGCGGCAAACTTGAAACGCCCCGCGTTCGTTTGGCCCTTGTTTATGTTCGCTGGCTTTCGTTAGTGTAAATAAAGCTATCATCGCCTTTATTTATGAAAATCGAATCCGATGTGGTAAAAATAGTCCTGCCCTGCGTACGTACTTACATGTGCCGTCCTTATAAAGCGCCCGTTTCGGCTTGCGGGCTTATCTCGATGAATTTTATGTTTTAATTTCTTGGGTTTTATGTGCGCTCGTTAGCAAATATGGTGAGGCTTATGTGAGGTGCGCGCTCGTTACGGCCATATTAATTAAAAGTTTTTTATGCGGCTTGTTTCGTGAAAGATTGCGAATGCAAGAATGATTTAGTGTGGTCAAGAGCCTGGGAGTATGAGTCGGGGTCCCCAACACTCTATGACATGCAGAAATTAATCGGAGTAGTCTGTGAACGTCTGGTGGTGGTTGGTAGATAAGGGTCCGGTGTTAATCCGTTACCCGAACAGTGAGTGCACACAATGGTCGGATATAATTACCCCCGTTTTAATTTATGGCCGACCGTGCGTTCGATGTTAAACTTGCGTAAAATAACTCACATTCTGCGAGCGCGTAAACAGACGCAGGACCAAACTTAGAAGACCGACGGTCGTTTAACCTGGACATTAGACCGGTTAATTACAATACTTTTATGGAAATCAAAACACACGACGGCCATTGTATGCATGTATGTATGTACGTACGTATGTACGTTTCCTTGTCGATCAAGTTCACGTAATCTTATAAATATTAAATTCCGTTCGGCGTACGAGTACGCGGAAGATGAAAACGCTGCCGCAAATCAAAATTCAATCTCGTGTTACGCTTTTTATGATTTACGAATGGCAACAAGTGCATTGTTAAAAACCAGCTTAAAATACATATTTCTATTTGCATTCATGATTTGTAAATTATTCAAATCTATCGAAATATCAACTTTCTAGAAGATCTCGTAATAAATAATAAGCACTTCCAACCCCAATTAAATCAGTATTCAATTTCATCCATATTTCAATAAACTTAAAACATTGCAAGTGTTAATAAATTCTAAATGTATCTACATATTTTTGTTGCACTTCAAGGAATTAAAAAAAAAAATGATGGTCAAGTACTTTTACTTATCATACACGAAGAAGTCGATGGAAATCGTTGAGAATAATCAAATAGAGTTGGAGGTGTCATCCAAGAGAGAAAGCAGAAGAAATAAAACTTTTATTTCGGAAGTGTAGGAAACCGGAATTCTGTAGGTCTGTTCTAGCAGCAGTACATAACTGTTAGAGATCGTACTGAGCATGCGCAGTGGCAATTTAGCGTCGCTAAAGTGTCACTTTAACTACGATTTGTAACAGTTCTGCTAGAACAGACCTTGTATAAGAAACTTCATTAAAGTTCCAACGCAAAGAATTGAAACGCAGTCCAAACGAAGGAGACTGTATCTTAGGCCAACATTACACTATAAAAGATGTTTGACAAAGATCTTTTATAAAAGATATTTTATAAAAAATATGACAGTGTAATAGGCAATCGTTTATAAAATATTTCTATTTTTATAAAATATTTGATAAAAGATTGCCTATTACACTGTCATATTTTTTATAAAATATCTTTGTCAAAGATCCTTTATAGTGTAATATTGGCCTTAGCAAATTTTTTTATTTAAAATCAAACGGAAATCTTATGTTGCAGAGATAAAATTCAGAACGTAACTTAAGACTGTGTGAACCTCTGTTGGAGGCAGAGAATTTCGTGGAAAATTTCCTCTCTTATCGCGACCGACGCCGCTATGAATCCGCTAGTTCGACAATTTAGTCAACTTTTCGCATACTCAGCAAATGGAGGTGAGTTTAGTCACAGATAATAACGTGCCTTTTTTAAAATTTCTCCTAGTAGCTGGCCGTGAATTGTTAGTTGTGAACCAGCCTCAATCGACTTGACGTTTGAAAATTAAATAGCATAAACCCAGTTTAAAGGCAGACGGCCACTGAACGCGAAACTAAGCTAAGCTAAGATCGAATTGTACCAACATCGTTCAACTCTGAACTTGGTTGAATTACTATGGTAACAATTGTATTTACAATTATTGCTATGGGAATAAAACGAAGTTCAGAGTTGAACGATGTTGGTACAATTCGGCCTAAGCGAAACTAAGTTTTTTGAAAATTAGATCCAACGTAAACTTACGCGAACGTGGCAACTAAAGCTAAGGGAAGCGAAGTTAGGTTAGCAAAGATATAAAACAATGTTTATCTTCGCTCGGTTGCCTCGTCCGCGTAAGATTACGTTGGATCTAATTTTCAAAAAACTTAGTTTCGCTTAGCTTAGTTTCGTGCGTAGTGGCCCGTCTCCGTTAAATTAACAAATCGTTTTGAAATGGTTTTCTTGCCAGAGTATTAAACTTTTATGATCGAATCTTATTTTCGAAATGGTTGCCAAATTGAAGGCAAGTGGCACTTCTCTATTCAGGACTGCTTCCATGAGTTTTCTTTAAAATATCCGAATCTTTTGCTTCCTTATGAAAAATTTCGCACGTCTTTGAAGTATGGTGGTTAAGCTTTTTTGAGAGACAGGTACTATTTTACGTTAATAAGGCAATGAAGGTCCCACAAAAAGGGACTGATGAAGTGCATGTGCATGAATCGGCAAGAACTCCGCTCAGTCAAATAATGGGAATTAACAATAATCCTCGTACCTCTGCTCTTGAACGTCAGCAGAGGAGTTTTACGTAGAATCCAAGTCTGTTTCGATGAAATTGGTGGACATTTTGATCACCCATTATGATTTTACTTTGAATTTTGAATAAAATTTGTTAAAGATTTTTTTTGAACTTTATGACATTTCCTTCAATAAGAAAAGTTAGGTTATGATATACGTCAGTTTCAAGCAAGGTTGGTTCACAACTAAGGATTCACGGCCAACTGCGAGGAGAAATTTAAAAAAAGGCACCTTACAAGTAGACAGATGGCTCATCAAGGCCCAGTTTCATAAAACGTAGTTAACCACTCGATCAAGTGAATCGTGTGATTAAGGCCCGATTTCTTCACCCCCAGTTAACTTTATCTGGTGATTAATTCCCCTAGTAACCATTGTGATCACAATTGTTACTATGGAAATAAACCGTCAGATAAAGTTAACGGGAGGTGAAAAAACCGGGCATAAGGGCCGGTCTTTCCACCTGCTGATAAGCTAACTGACAGATAACTACCATGGAAACCATTCATAAAAATGAAGTTATTTGTCGGAAATAGCTTTAACGGGAAGATGGAAAGATCGACCCTAAGCAATATCATTGGAGGAAAGTTTAAATTTCCTCCAATGATATTGCTTAATCACACGATTAACTTGATCGAGTGGCTAACTACGTTTTATGAAACTGGGCCCAAATGTTCTAAATTTGACGTCGCAATTTGGAAACAAACTCGGCTTAGTTTTGAAACAGCTCACTAAATATGTGGTGGCGCTACTGTTACAATAGCATTTAAAAAAAATTCTACAACTATAAGAAGTGTGATGCAAAGTTTAAAAAGAAAATTAACAGCATATTATAACCGTACGTCACATTATCGTGTCCTGGCCCCACTCTAGACTTATTTCTCTGTTGCTTAAAAGCGACGTCTGACGATAAATGAGCCAACTGAGCTTCGGAATTAGCAAATGGTTTATGACAAATGTTCAGTTTTCGAATTTGCAAAGCCAGTAGATTGATAAAGTACCGACATGGAATGACGTCACAACGCAAGGGCATCCTGAAGGCACCGCAACGATCAGAACACTCGCAAGAGGCGCTGCAGGCGTTGGTCTAATTACGCATTATTTTCATAAATACGAGGACTGACAATTAAGTTCGTAGAATATATTTCGCATGCTTTATATGGCACTCCTGCAATGGAAGAAACGTTGGACCAACTGCATTGCTTTAGGCAGAGACTACTTCGAAGGCGACCGTGTAGCAGATAACGAATAAATGTATTCCGTAGTTGTAATAATATTTTTCTACGAATTTAATTGTCAGTCCTCGTAAATATCATTATCATTTCGGTTTTCAAAGATTTTCCAATGAAACTATAAAAACAAACAACACTTATCTCTACTGTCATTCACAACATTTTTAAAGCAAAAACATATGCGCTCTCTATTGGATAAAAAATTCGTTACTGGCTTTGCGAATCTAGTACGAATCTGTCAAGGTTGGTAGAACTGAATAATGCGTATAGGAGGTTGCCTTGATTCCAAAAGCATAATAGTTTGATGAATTTACCCCGCAAAAGTTACTCGTGACGTCATTCAATGCGCGCCAAGTACAAAACTTCAAATTTATTAACGTCAGTCAATATTATGTCAATTAATATTAATATAATGTACAGTAGCGGACAATAAAATCCGGGCAAGAATATGACATGTGCTTATTTCGACAAATTCGGTAAATCAGGCTTTTATTGAGGTTATATTTCTGTCAAAATAAATAAATAAAATTTGAATTAAACGTCAGAATTACTAGTGACATGTATTAAACGTCAAAAATATTAAAGTGAGGTTTACATTGTGCAAATGGCTTGCCCGAATTTTATTGTCCGCTACTGTACCTATAATAACTTTTACAATGCCTGTAGTTTGTGCTGTAGCTGGTTGTTCTAATACTTATGAACGCAGTAAAGGAAGTGGCATACATATAACTTTTCACCGATTTCCGAAAGAGGAATCCATTCGTCAGCAAAGGATTAAAATTTGTAGGTGTGATCGTTCTTTTAATGCAAAAACTTGGCGAATATGTTCATTACATTTTAATGAAGACGACTATGAAAGGGACCCGCAAGCGGAATTATTAAATTATACGTCAAAAGGAAGAAGACTAAAAAAGTAGGAGCTGTTCCAGTTACTATTCCCGCACAAGAAGAAAGCGCGGAAGTTTACGATTTCTTCTCTTCTTTAAATTGTTCACAGGAGCCGATAGATATAGGAACTTATCAAGAAAAAAATAATATTATTACAAATTGAAAAAGTATAATTACAAAATTGAAGAACGATCTTGTTTGGAAAGATCGGGAAATACGAAAAATGAGAAAGAAAATTAATACACTGAGAACATTTAGTAAGAGAACATTAGAAATACTTAATAAAACAAAATTAGAAACCAATCGTTGTGAATGTTTTATGATTTTATCAAATATGTTTAAATCTACTCAAATACTCAAAATAAAAGGTGCTAAACATATTAAATGGACATCAGAGGATATTACTAGAGCTTTTACATTAAGATATTTAAGCAAGAGAAGCTACGTCTACCTGAGAGATTGTTTGAATTATCCTTTACCAGGTTAGTATCTACTGTGTAATGAACCTAATTTTAATTTATGAATTACGTGATGTTCTATAGGAATTTCAACACTGCAAAATTGGGCATCTAAAATAGATATGCAACAGGGTCTATTGAAAACGGTTTTGCAATTTTTGCAAATCGCAGGGAAGACTATGGTAGAAACTAACAAATTAGTACATAGTTCTTCAGTATGATGAGATGAAAGTAGCCGAAACGTATGAGTATGATGTAAAACATGATCGAGTACTAGGACCTCATTCGCAACTTGAAATTGTAAATGCCAGAGGTTTAATTTGATCAACAAATCACTCCAGGAATTCTTCAGAATGTTATAAATCAATTGTATCACGTGAGTTTTAAAATTATTGCTTGTGTAAGTGATTGCGGACCAACAAATATTTCATTATGGCGGGATTTAAACACTAGTTACGAACATCCATTCATTATTCATCCATTAATCGGCTCAAAGATTTATTTTTTTGCTGATGTCCCACATCTTCTAAAATTAATTAGAAATTGGTTATTGGATTCAGAATTTTCGTATCAAAGTAGTATTATTAATAAAAATGTATTGCATGAATTAATTTCATCAAATGAATGTGAGATTAGTAGCTGTTTTAAATTAACAATGAACCATTTAACAGTTGAAGGGCCAAACCGACAGAACGTTCGTATGGCAGCAGAATTGTTGAGTCATACAACAGCAGTATCTTTGAAACACTATTTTCCCAGTAGCACCACTGCAAAAACAACTTCAAATTATATTGAACTTGTAAATAAATGGTATGACATTATGAACTCATATAAACCTGATCATGAAATAATTATTAAATCTGCGTATGGAAAAACTGTAGATGCCCAAATTGAGGTTCTCGATGAGATGTATAATTTGATGAGCACAACAATATTTAAGAGAAAAAGAACAATTCAAACATTTCAAAAAGGCATACTCTTATCTATCAAATCTTTCAAATGTTTATACGAAGATGTACGTGACATATATGGCATAACGTACATTTTAACCCATCGATTAAATCAAGATTCTCTCGAGAATTTATTTGGTCAATTAAGAACCAGAGGTGGCTTAAATGATCATCCTACTCCTCTACACGCTTTACAACGATTGCGATTAATCATACTAGGAAAATCTGCAAATTTGAAAAACAAATCTAATGATAAATATTTCTCAGATGTTTACATTGTGGGAAAAGTGATTAGAGAATGTGGAGCTGAAATCAGAGAAGAAACTTCTAGTCTATCAGACACACATGAAAACATGGAAGTCAAGACATCTAATGATACAACAGATTTGACGAATTATCTAGAAAAAGATGGACTTGAGTATTTGTCTGGGTGGTTAGCCAAAAAGCTCAAAGCTAAGTCTCTTCGTCTGGGCAACCACACGTGTAATTTTCCAGAGAAAGACGGAGGTGGTTTGGTAGTACCATCTTGGGTTGAGGATTTGTCTTATGGGGGACTGATAAAACCTACAGATGAATTTCTTGCAACAATTAAAAAATTAGACGATGAATTTAACAATTACATGAAAGAAGGTTTAAGTAATTAAAAAATTTTTACAAAAAAAACTCTTTAGCAAACTAAAATTTAAATATCCTGATGTTGATGATGTTGTTATTCAAATGTTTCTTAAACAACGATTATTTATTAGGATGAAGTTTTTGAATTATAAATATAGTGAACAAAAAAGTTGTAAATTTATGAAATATAAAATTGGTTCTATAAGAAATAAAATGAAAAAAGTTTTAAACTGATATTGTATTTATTATTTTTTTAAAATGATTTTTATAGAATTATTGCATAAAAACTCAATTCAAACTTGTAAAAAGTGAAAATCTTCATTTTCAAATTTACCGCGTTTTGTTGACGTCATGAGTTACCTCAGTGGCGCACCCAGAAATTTGTCTTGGAGGGGGCTTAAAAATAATAATAATTGTGAGCAACACGTAAGAGTATACAAGGATATATTAAATAATAAATATACATAATATGAACTCGTACCGAACTAACGTTACCAAACGAAATTAAGTCGGCGTGCTCTTTTTCTTGCAAAATTGAAATTATTTATCAAGTTCTAGTACCACATAGCTGCCTCTGGGGGGAGCTTTAGCCCCTTAGCCCATCCACGTGGGTGCGCCACTGAGTTACCTTCCCCCTTTCCCCTCCGGTGACTTTCGGCTTTACCAAGGCAACCTTCTAATATACAATCCAGCTCTACCAACCTTGGAATCTGTGTATACAAGTGACATCTATTGAGTATTTAACAAACTATTCTTAGTGTCTATTCGTTCCTATCTACTTGGCTATCTGGAAAGATCTATTACCTGTGGTTTAGTTTAGCTTGCTTGCATGCACGGAAAAAATAATGAAAATCGCATCCATCTGCCACCTTTCGGTAGCTACTTCTCGTTTAGAAGCTTCGCGCCGGATAGAAATATTCAAATTTAATTGGCTCACGTGACGTTTGCCATCTCTTACAAGGCTCGATAAGAATTGTTTTAAATATTGCTGCGGGGAGAAAAAAAGTTCAGTTCCCGTCCGGTAAGAAGCGTTTTCCAACTTGACTCTGCGTGTTTGGTCTCGTCGCGGATCTTGTCTAAAGTCCGGTTTTCGTGGAAGAATCAGTTAAGTCTCCCTACAGTTTGCTTTCAGTGGTAAAGAATAGAATTAACATGAACGTCAGAAGTAAGGGGTTGTTAACACCACCAATTCATCGTACTGCTATGTTTCAAAGATCATTTTCCTACAATATTGTAAAATTTTACAATAATATCCCTGACAGGTTAAACTTTTGTATTAAAGTTTCCCTATTAGAGCATTTAATGAAAACTTATTTACTCAAAATCTAAGTCTCAGCTTATCCTTTGTTCCTCATCGATTGATTTAGTATGATTAATATCTTTTAGTTTTATTATAATTTGTTATATAATTCACACTTTGGACAATTATGGATAATGTTCACTAGTATTATTCCTCCCGTTGTAACTCTGTCGCCATATCTGTAAGAATAGGTATTTCTTGCATGCTGACTTGCGGGTTCTGAAGGTAGAGCAGCATATTCTTTGCGAATTACTGATTCAGGTCGTCAAAAATTTATCAATACTTATTTAATTTCATCACCTTGTTTTTTGTTATACATTGAGTGATCAATAAATTATTATTATTATTATTAAAAGTATTAATTTTTTTAATGAATTTATGTCATTTTATATTTCTTTGAACTGGATTTCTAATACTATTTTATTTGATGTCTTCCTCCTTGTATAATTTAATTAACGTAAACCTTTTTCTTTAGAAGTAAGAAAGGGAAGAATAGGAGGGAAATTCAACAACCCCGAAGTAATACAGTAATGGTATGGAAAAAGGGACAAAATTCATAATATATATGAAGGACTATCTAAAGACTAATTCCAGACACGCTAAATCAAAGAAATTGCGACTTACGTCTCTTTTGGTTTGTTAAAAAGTAAGAAATTTAAAAAAGGTAATTGTCATCAGAATTTTGGTCGTTGATACCGTATGGTCATTACAGAAGAAACTGATTAGTATAATGTTTCTGTTTATAAGCTTTTGTTTTCTTTGGTCAGAATGAATGTATTGAAATTCGCATTAGAAAAAAAAAGTGAAACTTTCTTTAGATCTTCTGCGAATAAACTCGACTTGGTTGCCCGCCATAAAAACCGTGTTTAATCGAGGTACACGCAGGTATGATAATTAATATGATAGTCGTAGAAAATTATTACTAGGAACGCCTTAATTGCGCCTGGTATAAATAAATCGTTTAAATATCTATCGACATGCAGCGTATCGTTCTAAAAACGGGAATTTACTGCGGAACAAAGTCATCCGGACGAGTAAAGTGCGCTAATTAAGAATGATGATCCGGCGATCTTATCGTAGCCGGCCATCCTCAGGTATGACAGTAATTTCCAGCATGTATCGATTAATTTTTATTACATTATCGGGGGCAACTTTTTCCGCCGGCCTGGCCTACGCAATAAATCAGATTTGATGCGCGCTACCAACTCCGAAGCTGCCTGAGAAATATTACAATTACGTCGGCCTAAGAAGAAAAAAAGCCCCACAGGAAAATAACAAGACACATACATATATAATACAGAAATATGTTGTAAATTGATGCCTGTTCTTATTTACGTGGATGGACGGAGAAAGCAGCAAGAATATTAGCCGCGATTTATTGCTCGAACCAACTAGGAATTATTATAAATGTCCGACTCACTCTGTTTGTGTACATACGTCCATACATACACGTTTGCTATTTACGTCGAAATTGAATGAGAACTTAAGAAGTCGTTGCAATAAATATGTCAGTAATGCTAGAGTTACTCGATCGGTTAATTCCATTATACGCTGGCGTGAAAAAATCGAAAAACCAATTCAAAAAATTCACGAGGAAGTCGGTTTAATTAAAAACGTCAGTCTGTCCGCTTGAAAAAAGTAAATAAATAAAGTCCGGGCCAGAACTCATCGAAATAACAATTCCATAAACGGATTACTGTTAGGAAAGTTAATCGAGGCGAGATGCTTTACATAATTATATAATTACAGGCGCTCTTGTAACTAGCTACACAATTCGAAGGCATGTACACTAAAGTCGGAAAGTTTACAATGTAAAAGAAACATGTAGCTTAACTATGTTACACATCAATTGCAATCACCGTACATGTACATAGCTTTACGACCTAATTGATTCCTTAAAAGTTCTGCAGATCTAAAATCTGATACTTCTAGTATTCCTTCACGGAATAAGGAAAAAAATGGAAAGAGTACAATTTGTTGAAGCACATCAACATCTGATTCTCTTGTATCTTTTAGTAGGTTTTATGAGTAATAAATAATTGCTGGGTATATGATTTAAGAAAAACTTTTCGACGTTAGTATACATTGGGAATGAAATAAATATAAATTAGCTCCGAGTTAGGTAACGAAGAAAAAACGCCCAAAATAATTAAACGTGTCAACGAATTCCGAAGACGTAATTCAATTAAAATTGGCGGGCCATATCTGGGCGCGCTTTCAATTAACGCGCGCTTAGTTTCAGCCAATTTTTAATTACTTATCCGTTTCTGCTTTTTTCTATTTCGGTCAATGGCGGCCCGGCGGAATGCAATCGCCGCACTTAAGAAACGTTTCTGCATAAATCAAACTCCCGCTGGGCGCAGTATCAAATGAAGTTATTTATTTAAATTTGCGGCGATATTCCGCAGCGCTAAACGCATTAAAAGGTGGGGGATTATTTATGCGATTAAATTAAAGAATAGGCGAAATAGATTTATGTAGTGGATCGAGCGGTATCTGCAGAAATTGTTGGTCATTTATCTGGTGGAGAAACTAGATCCGAACAGGATGGAGAATATTATTTATCATTAAAGAGAATTGTGTAACCAATAGAGTGGCGTAGAGGCGTTAAAAGTTTTCAATCCTTTTGCTAAACTCGCTGCTAAGTGCTGATTGGAAAAGTACGAGAGGATATTAATCATGTGACAAATCCGAAACGGAAAAACGAAAACTTTACCAAGAAAATGACTTTTATTTAAGTTCGCTAAAAATAAAGAACTTCTTTTCTGGCTGCGATCTTCCGAAGATGGTTCCCTAAAGTAAAAAAAAAAAACGTTATTGAAAGAACGAAATAGATCTTTTATTGTTTTAATTTTATTTCTTATATTCGGTGCATTTTGTTTTTGAATAAATTTTATTTAGCAGAGTGCTGTCGAATTACTTCCAACTAGTTTTCAGGGTCTTTATGTTAGATATCTTTTTCGGGTTATAGCCTATTGTTTATCTCGTCGACAGCGTTCTAGGAATTTTTTTTTATTGATCAGTTTGAAAATAATAAAAACTAAATGCATAAGACAATACAGAAAATGAACGAGCAAAAAAAGGAATGAACCACAAACTAAAAGGAGGTTTCAATTTTAAATGATTTTTTCTGCTTGCCAAGACTAACAGGTATTGAATTGGAATTAAAATTGAAATTAGTCCCCGTCAAAGCAAAAGAGGATAAATTTGGAAAGAAGAAAATGTGATAAAATCTATCTCCCCCTTCATGTTTAATCGTTTCGATCCTTTCAGTGCAGTTTTTATATCTCTTTTTGATCCAGTGTTGCGCTTTTTATTCATATTTTTCCATATTATATCTCTGTTTTTTGTTGATTGAAATTTTTGATCCTATTAGTGCCCTTTTTTGCATCTCCTTTTATTTGATCCCATATTGCATCTTTCTATTTATTTTTTAAAATTCAATTTCACTGTATTTCGTTGCTTTTTGTACGTGTTTTTGTTAATCGTTTTCTGCTTCTCTTTTTATTTGTTTTCGGCTGTATGAATTTTTTACTTATCTATTCTAACGTATGGAACGAAGAGACATCTTTTACGTTTTAATCTTTCACCAAAAAAAACTGTCAATCAAAGGTGTATTCTTTCGATCTGAACGAAGTGAATGCGTTCAATTGAACAAACTGAAAGTGAATAAATATTCAGTTCACTTTCAGTACGAACTGATGGGCAAAATTATTTGTCCAGTAAAAACTGAATGTAATCACTTATTTCACAAGAGTGGGGGAACTGAACATCAACGAGAAAATACGACAAATTGAATATTTTCACTTTTACTGATCGCATTCACTTCGTTCAGATCGAAAGAATACAGCTCAAGTCAACATTGGAAATCGAGAACATGTCAAGTGTCGTCAAAGTTTTGACAGTTATCGTTTGCCAAAATTGTTCTCCCAAATGGCATTTAAACTAGAATTGCGGAAGAGCATTTTTAATTTGGTTGGCCAAATTCCAAACCGTGACATTGTAAACATCTTTATCAACCAAAATATTTCTCGGGCAACAATTTATCGTGCCATAAAAGATTGCACAGAAGGTAACCCATGTGTGAATCTAACCAAATCTGGCCGTCCAACTGCTTTGGGGGGTGATCGAAGACGTCAGCAACTGCTTGAAGCAATGAAAAATAAGAAAGGAACTTCAATTAGAAGATTAGGTCGAAGATTTAATGTGTCTCACACGACTGTAGAGCAAGAGAAGGATAAAAGTAATTTAAAATATAGGTAAAGACAAATGTCCTAAATATTCAGCCGGACAGTTGGAAAGAATTCCCCGATGTTGCAGAGCTCTGCGACTGCTGCATTTTGCAAATCAGAGAGTGATCATTTTGGACGACGAAAAGTATTTTAGTATGGTGTGTCATTTCCGACGTAGGTATTTCGCGACCTTATGTTGGACGTGTGAGGGGCGAAGCCGTAGATGCAAACGTCTACACTGGAAGATGTTTTTCAAAATTGTTACAATTTATACAGACAAATCATAATAACGATGATTTTATATTGTGGCCTGATTTAGCATCATGTCACTATGCAAGATTGGTTAATCCAAAATAATATCCCATTCGTCCCCACGTCAGACAACCCGCCAAATGTTCTCCAGGCTTGTCCAATTGAGAAATTTTGGGCCCTTCTTAGCAGAAAAGTTTATAATAGAGGCTGGGAAGCAGAGAACAACACTTACGAAGAAGAATTTACCAAAAGTTTAGAGAATTTGAAATCGATACTGTCCGAAGTCTAATGAGAGACATCCGAAGAAATTTACGTTCAATAGAAACCCAAGGGCCAGTGGCTGCTTTATAGTTATTATTATTAGTTGTTTAATGATTGCTGAATAATTTCGTATTATCATTTATTTATTAGTACATGGTCAGAATATACCGTCTGTTTGATTATAAAGGCCCCAAGCTATAACTCATTTATTTTTGCTTAAACACCCAGTAAAGTGTATATATTCTTGAATGGGATGTTGTTTTCTAGAGAATGAAGTAAAACAATATTTTTTTGGCTACACTGTATAGGAGTCATGACGTTATCGACATTTTTTTTAAATGGCACGATGAAAATTTTTTTGCGAAATACAATAGAACATCCTTTTCTCTTTTCAACCAAATAAAATTTTTATATCCTTACATAAGAAAATGTTCGAGAAAACTGAAAAAACTACCTACATAACTTACCATTTAACATTTAAGGCACGCTAATATTTCTAGCATGCTATGAGTAATTTTACTGAAATTTGTCATACTTTATCTAATTTGGTAAAAAAATTCTAAAATACTGGCTGTGTCAATCTGACTTATAATTATTTTGAAACGGTGAGAAATGAATAACATTAATGAAGAAGCCGATATGCTAGAGGTTTACTACGAATGTAGAAAAAGAGTGTCAGTTTGACAGTGCCGGTATTTTAGAAATTGTTTCACCAAATTAGAATAAAGTATAACAAATTTCAGTAAAATTACTCATAGTATGCTAGAAATATTAGCGTAATATCTAAAATCGGTTCTAAGCGGACACTAAATCGCGCAACTATAGGCCACGTTTCGCAGTCGTTCGACTGCTTCGTCAGAAGTGACGAAGCAGTCGAACGACTGCGAAACGTAAGGTGTATAGTTGCGCGATTTAGTGTCCGCTTAGAAGATTTTGTGATACAAATTTCATCGGACAAGAACCAACTGTAAATATGTTAAATGGTAAGTTATGAAGATAGTTTTTTTCAGTTTTCTCGAACATTTTCTTATGTAAGGATATAAAAATTTTATGTGGTTGAAAAGAGAAAAGGATGTTCTATTGTATTTCGCAAAAAAATTTTCATCGTGCCATTTAAAAAAAATGTCGATGACGTCATGACTCCTATATAGTGTAGCCAAAAAAAATATTGTTTAACTTCATTCTCTAGAAAACAACGTCCCATTCAAGAATATATACACTTTACTGGGTGTTTAAGCAAAAATAAATGAGTTATAGCTTGGGGCCTTTATAATCAAACAGACGGTATAGACTGAATCGTACACGTCATATCACAACAATATAATATAATATAATATAATCTTTTCAATTAATGCGTTCTAACATACAACAAACATATAAATATATAAACATATAAATTTGTCTCAAAACTTTCGTTCCATACGTTACACAAGCTTTGGCATCAAAGACATGTAGAATAATTTAAGAAATCAAAGAACCGTACATAGTTTCCAAACAGGCGCAATTCAAACTGTTCACACCACCTTTGCAACACCTTTTGCACATTCAAAATCCAAAAGAACAAGAAAATTTACATCGCTTTCGAATTTGTTTGTACCCCACGTGACCAAGTTCTGTCTCATTGTTAGGCAACCAACAATACGTACTATTGGAAGCACTAATTCTAGTTACTAATTTTTTCAATTTTAGCCAACTGTTACATACTTAGTTGTGTACGTCATAGATCACATGGGATACAGGAATAAATGAAAACTCTTTAATTAAAGCTGGTTCTTGTCCGATGAAAATTGTATCACAAACTCTTTTAAACGGACACTAAATGGCGCACAAACACTTAACGTTTCGCAGTCGTTCGACAGCTTCGAAGAGTTTGTGATAAACTCTTTTAAACGGACACTAAATGGCGCACAAACACTTAACGTTTCGCAGTCGTTCGACAGCTTCGAACGACTGCGAAACGTTAAGTGTTTGTGCGCCTTTAGTGTCCGTTTCAAAGAGTTTGTGATAGAAAACTCTTTAGAATGGCATAACTATACAAAGTACGATCCCTACACTGGAAGCAATAAAATTAAAAACAGAAGAAGTTCTTACAATAATAAATAAATTTCTATACCGCCCTTCTTAAGGCAAACCCTCTGAAGATGGTAGCAGACAATTCGCTGTCGAAATGTCGAAAGATATTAATCGCAGAAATTAAGGGAACGGGTCTATTTTTCTACTATTTCTGTGTTTTAATTTGATCCATCTTTGGCTTGCTTTTTGTTTTTCTTCACAATCTTATTTTGTCCATCTTCTTTTCTTAGACGGTGCTGTTAAGCCAAGAGACGATTGCCTGCTTCACCAACAAACTACAGAAAAGTTGAAACAAAAAAAATGATCAATCGAAAAATTGAAATGAAAGAAAAAGACAAAAGTCTGTGGAATCCATAATAAGTTTTCATTTTTGCAAAATTTGAAACAAGTCTTGAAAAGACGAAACGAGAGAAAGCAAAAGACAAATTGAAAAGTTGAAACGAAAGAGAATGAAAGGCGATCGTTAACAAGCTTGTGTTCTTGAAAAATTGAAACACGAAAGAACGTCGAATTTCTAATGAGTTTTCGTTCTTGCACAACTGAAACGAGTCCTGAAAAGTTGAAGCGAGAGGAAACAAGTCACGATCGATTTGTTGACGTACTGTCGATTTTGAATATTCGATTTTGAAACAAGTCCTGAAAAGACGAAACAAGAGAAAGCAGAAGACAAATTGAAAAGTTGAAAAGAAAGAGAATGAAAGGCGATCGTTAACAAGCTTGTGTTCTTGAAAAATTGAAACACGAACGAACGTCGAATTCCTGATGAGTTTTCGTTCTTGCACAACTGAAACGAGTCCTGAAAAGTTGAAGCGAGAGGAAACAAGTGACAATCGATTTGTTGACGTATTGTCGATTTTGAAAATTCAAAACAAAAAAATAGCCAGCACTCTCGAACAAGTGAAACAAGAAGAAATGAAAAAAAAATTGTTGTAAGTTATATCTGCAGTAACAAATAATTTCTATATGTATACATATAGCGAAGCTATGCAACCTTGGCTTTGTTTACTAACATAACTTTTCATATATTCGTAACTCGCAGATGTACAATCTTGTTTACTAATAACATGTGTACACAGGTTGTTTTTTAACTTCATGCAAAAAATGAAACCAGTGAAAGTTGACATTAAAAGTGATAGAATGAAGCAGTTTTTGTATAACAATTGATTGATAAATATTAGAGATAATAAATGTTTTCGGCGAACGATGAAACAGTTTGATAGTCCCTGGTTTATTATTATTATGTAATTACGTAATCGGAGAAGTATGCTGGTGTGTCAGCATCGGCTACTAAAGTGGGTCAGTTATTCAGTTCCCCAGTGAACGTCGTCGCAGATAACAGTGTTGAAAACTAGGCCGAATTTTCCAATAGTGTTATTGTGGACATGATTTTAATTTACATGATTTTAATGTGGTGTCAAAATGCGTTGGCTGCAAGACGTTTGTATGCACAGCGTTACCCAGATCGCCCTTTGCCAAATAGCAGATCATAGCAGTTTGTTGTTTGGCAAATTATTGGTGAGGAACAATTACCCGTTTCATTTTCAAAGAGTGCAAGCTCTGATGCCCGCAGATTACCTCCAACGCGTGCGATTTTGTGGTGGTTACTCCGGGAACAAACGGACAATCCGAACCTTGTTAATAACATTCACTTCACCGACGAATCAATGTTTACAAGGGATGCTATGTTTAATTTTCACAACATGCATGTGTGGGCAGGTATGTTAAAAGGCACTTTAATCGGTATGTTTACGTCTCGCGCAGGGGGGGGGGGGAACTTCGAACACTTATTGTGGGTGAAGGGCACCTTCCGTTGCATTTCACAAGGAATTGCCGGACGTCGGTGTGAATTTTTTGATTTCTTTTTTCGTTTTAATTTTGGTGCATTCGTGAGAATATCTGTTACCAAATACGCCATTAATTTTTTTGCACGAACTTGAAGAACACCATGTATAAGAGTAATCGTCATCTTTCCATAGTAGTCTTGGTATAACTCTTGTGTTGTATAAATCTCAATAAAATTTGTATCTACTTATCAATCAATAAACTTATTATGTATATATTTATATCTATTCAAATGTTGTGTTTCGTGAATAAATAAAATGGTTTTAAGAACCGCGAAACTTGTAACTTGTACTTACTATAAAGTTTTTATAATGTTTTAAGTTGTACCTAGAAATTTTTTATCCTTGATTAAATTCCTTGCACCGTCCGATTTTAAAACACGTACGTTTCCCTGGAAAACAAACGACTTCCTGGCGATCTCCGTTTTCGGTCTAAAATTACCTTACTCGCGTAACGGCTCCCGTTTGGCGTAAAGTTCCAAGAGAATCACCTTCGAACGCTGATTCGAAACGACGGAATAACACGTAAAGATTAGCCGGAATTAAACGCCGCTCTGTTGGCCGTGAAAATCTATTTTTACAGAGCGGATAGTTTCACGTAAACACGCTGGCAGTAAAGTTTTATTTCCCAGGGATTTGAACGTTTGAAAAGTTTTATATCGAATAGAGTCAGGTATAGCCAGTAAATTACTTCTTTGTTAGAAATCTAGTTTAGCTTTGATGTCGCCACACATGCACATGTAACGAATTTCTAATTAAATTTGGCTTCGTAGCAGCAACTGAGTTGAAAATGCCTAAACTTTTCGGACGTACCACATATTTGTAGTTTGCAACATAGTTAATCGAATAATTCCAAATTAAAGGTTGGTGCGCTCTCTTAATTTATACGAACATTTGCGTCGACAATGTGAGGTCATTTTCAATTTGTGCGGTGTGCGGTCTTTATCATAGAATTCCGCGGGGTAATTTATGTAGTCAATAACAGTACCCATTTTAGCAGATGTAACTCGACGTTTAACCATACGCGAACGACATAAAACGCGACGATCCGCGTCAGGTTTTATCCTCCCTCGAGAGGACTGTTTATAATCTGAACGCTGGGATTATATCAGCCGGCATTGCAGTGAACTGGTGGTTTTTTTCCTAGGGAATTACGCGAAATGCTGTTGCTGAATCGTTTACAGGAATTTAAGAGTCGGTCTCAAATGAATTTAATGTTGTCGTCAAAAAGAATTCGAATAGAACGTCGGTTTCAGGAAATTGGTTTTTATTGAGCGATATTTTTATTAAAGAAAAAAATTGTAAATGTAGGACTTATTCTACAGCTACTTTAGCAGATAATGCAGATTCCATGAGCTTATTAATACTTGGTGTGCTTTATTATAACAAAGCTGTTCGGGCGAATTCGCATTGGACACTTTTAGGCGCCCCGTGTGTACTCTGTCACAGTCAGTCAAGAGGTTAATGGTTAATATAATTAGAAACGAATATATTAATAATTAAAAGTTTAATACTTATGTGGAATTCGTAGTAATTTTCCAGCTAGTTGAAAGTACCCATCAAAATTTATAAATGAAAAATTAATCCTTATACAAACCACTTCGCTTTTGTGTGGTAAATTCGAGATTCCTCGCCTTCTACAATCGCGTCCGTAAAAATGCAAAACGAACTTATCCAATTCAACGACGGGACATTACAGGTTTCAATCGGCCGAGTTGTGTTTGCATTTTTACAAACGACCGAGCGAAACAAGAATAGAAACCTCCGTGCGGAAGATAACCATCTCCAAACTTGTTTACAAGACGTGAAATAAACACCGGCACTTAGCGATCTCCTCGCCGTTAATTTCACGCGTGTCGATCGATTCGATCGGAAAAACTGGCGGCGTTATAAATTCGCAGGAAGGAGAAAGGGCGTCATCTGCACGCCCAGCCGAAGGATAACCATCGAAATTATGCACTTTTCGAGGAGTTCGGGGCGGGGAAATGCGTTTTTAAGCGCGAAAAGTCAGTTGTTCTTGCTCGTAAGCGCTGCTGTTACCGATGATGATTAAATTGAATCGAAACGTTGTTCGAAAACTTTCTTGCATTAGTGTAAGTGAACGATATTTTGCAAGTGCTACAGCAAATTCCATTAAAGGTATTGCACTTTTTAACTCAAAAAAGTATAAATCAATTCAGGATTGAATTTAAATTTGCATTTTAAAAACAACGAAATGGTGGAAATGCTGCTCGATAAAGAGTTTAAATCAAAGCGAAATGGCTGCGGAAAACAGTTTAATTTGAAGACGTAATATCATTGAACGTGAAAACGGTTGGCCCGATTCGATGTAGTTTAGAAAATTGAAACGAACAGCAAAACAACACGTGGAAGAGGTATTGGAAGACAACCAATGCGGATTCAGAAAACATCAATAAGAATGTATGAAACATTTTATAATAAAATATTTAACCCTAGATTTATGAATGGAAAATCCACAAACTTTTTCGAATTCTTTCTTCTTCTGGTAAAATAAAGAATATGATTGCTGTTGCACTCCAAAACCTAAGAAGTAGCGAAGGACAATGGCCAGGGAAGCTTTCTGTTGGCATAGTAAACGAATGTATAATAATTAAATACATGTTAGATGTAACAAATTTAATAATACGTATAGTTTTTCAAAAACTTGTTAATTTATATACTGTGATAGGGTGACGGACAAAAAAAAAGAAAAATAATAAAACGAACAAGCGATATCCGAGAATATGGAAAAAATTCAATCTACTTTAGTTTTCCAGAATTATATCCAAAATGAAAGAGAGAGTAGATGAGCGAAATTAATACAGTCATAAAAGTGTTTTATAGTTTTAATTACAGTGGCGTCGGACGTGACCTTGACTTTTAAACGAAATTGATGTGATCAGCTGAAATACGAGTTCCAAAACAAAATTATTGAGAAATGCATCCAAATCGTATGAAGCAAATTATGTAGTACAAATTGTACAAAATAAGGATAACAACAACTGGCGCTTTGAAAACCTGCTTTGATAGGTAAACAAATAAAAATAAAAACAATTCAGAATTCCACGCTCTCAAGTTCAAAGCACTTCATGAAATACTAACGCGCTGTTACTTATAAAATCGTACCTATCATTTAGAAGTCAACGAGAATGCATTGACAATGTTGAAGTTGGAAGTTGCGTGATAAGAACTCTCTAAACCAATTACGCTGTTATCCCTAAGGTAATTTAATTTTGTAATCAAGTATAATGATTAGCCGAAGAAATTATACAAGGAATACCGCAAGGATCCATATTAGGTCCTTTACTCTTTTTACTCTTGTACGAGTAAATTTACAATCTCTATTTTAATTTGCCGATGATACATTACCAATCAAACTTGCCGATTTATCATTTACAATAATTGGCACAGTTAAAGAAATAGTAAACAAGAGCTTGAATCTTTATGTGTAAATTATGATGGTAAATCTCTACCTCTACAAAAATCTATAAAATTTTTAGGTGTCAATATTGATGATGTTCAAGTTTGAGGAACAAATAAATGTAACTTGTATTCAATTAAACGAATCATTTTATATGATCTATAACATAAGATGTCATGTCAACGTCGAGATATTATTAACAATGTATTTTGCTTATGTTCAATCCCATGTATCGTACAGCATTTTGTTTTGATCGGCATCACACATGCTATTAGTGTTTCTGTCTTTATATTTGTTATTATACTTTATACTGTATTTGACACTGTCGAAATATGACAACAAAACATTATTATTATTATTCTCCTCATCAAATTTCCAGTGAAAAATTAGGGGGGGAGTATCCTCTGGTTTACACCAACCAAAAATTTCGTGAAGTATGTGTGTACTGAAGATGTCAATGTAGCTGTTGAAATACGTATACAGACTGTTTTTTAACTTCATACAAAAAATGAAACCAGTGAAAGTTGACATTAAAAGTGATAAAATAAAGCAGTTTTTGTATAACAATTGATTAATAAATATTAGAGATAATAAATGTTTTCGGCGAACGATGAAACAGTTTGATAGTCTCTGGCTTATTTTTATTACGTAATAACGTAATCGGAAAAGTATGCTGGTGTCAGCAGTCGACTGTTTAAGTGGGTCAGTTCTCAACTGCACTTCGTCACAGATAACAGTGTTGAAAACATGGCCGAATTTTCCAATAGTGTTATTGTGGACATGATTTTAATTTACGGCGAATGTGGTCAAAATGCGTTAGCTTCAAGACGTTTGTATGCAAAGCGTTACCCAGATCGCCTTTTGCCAAATAGCAGATCCTTTGTCAGTTGTGCAGCGAGCAAGGGATACGGGAAATTTGTTGTTTGGCGAATTATTCGTGAGGAACAATTATACTCGTTCCATTTTCAAAGAGTGCAAGCTCTGATGCCCGCAGATTACATTCAACGCATGCGATTTTGTCGGTGGTTACTCTGGAAACAGACGGACAATTCGAACTTTGTTAATAACATTCTGTTCAACGACGAATTAATGTTTACAAGGGATGGTATGTTTAATTTTCACAACATGTGGGCAGAAGAAAATCCTCATGCAATGCGGCGCCGTAGTTTTCAACAACGCTTTTCGATCATTCTGTGGAGACATGTTAAACAATTGTACACATGTTCCAATTTAACGTCTTTTACAATTTTAAAATGTAATTTAATGTTTTACAGGTATGTTAAGCGGCACTTTAATCAGTATGTTTACGTCTCGCGCAGGGGAGGAACTGCGAACACTTATTGTAAGTGAAGGTCACCGTCCGTTGCATCTAGCGGTTCTAAACCGTAATTGCCGGATGTCGGTACGAATTTTTTGATTTTTTTTGTTTTTAATTTTGGTACATTCGTGAGAATATCTGTCACCGAATATGCCATTAATTTTTTTGTACGAACTTGAAGAACACCCTGTATAATATGGATATAAATTAATTATTGCAAGAGATCTTGTTTTGATTTATTACTTTTAAACCACTGTCACCTTTACTATTCATAAGTGTTAAATAGTATACCAAGTGATTTTTAAATTTTTTATCAACTCTTACGTACGTCATTGCACTCCTTTACGCTGTTTTACAGTAAAGTTATGACATGCCGTCCAAATTCTATGCCAATATCACGCGGTATATTTAAACTGTAACCTGAAATTTATTATCTTATTTATTTATTAATATTAATTTTAAGAATGGCTCTGGAGTTTCAATAATAATTAATAATATTTTAAAATTTCACTCTTTTTTAATCTTAAAAGGTAAATGGTTACGTGTTCAAAAGTACTTCATGAAAATTCAGCTTGCCCTATTTAACCATTTTGTTTCGCAACTTTTTGGTTGTGATAAAATATTTGGGTAACATCTTTAAAGCTGCTTTGACTGCAGCAATCGAATTTCTGGATGTGAAAATACTGCCATTAAAATAAAACAAAATTGCCTTCTATTGTTAACTATTGTGGTCTTAAAAAGGATTTGCTAGAACTTTTTGAAATTCTGGGAATGTTGACTCAAAATCAAAGAAGTCCTTCGTCACCTTATTTTTGCGGATAATAGTAATAATCCTTCAAGCGTAAATGGAAATTAAATAATACACGAGAGTACAACTTCTCCTTGCAAGGATATCTCTATACATAAACAGTTGTCCTTTTGAACGACTTCTTTGACAAAAGAAGAACAAAACAAATGAATAACCCGAATTCCACAGATGGTATCAAAAGATTTAATATCCTCTTCCTTGCAAAATATCTGAAGCCTTATATGTAAGAAAGTTACGCTTTTGAAATTAAAAATTGTCAGGCCTTTATAATATCTAAATCTGTACATGTTACTACTTTTTTTTATACATTTTTGTTTATATTGAATGTTTTAAATTTTTTGTGTCTTATTTAAATGTTATTGCTTTGAAATAAAGATTGTGTTTATTGAATGATGTCCAAATTTTATTCATAATACCGGGTGGAACATAAAAAAACCTTTGGTGCTGTAACTTCCTTAGATTTTATCCGATTTTAATAAATGATATGTCAAAAAAAATCGTTTTAAAAACACTCTAACCAGATCTGCTGTGAATTTTCTTTTGACAACTATTTTTTGACAGGTCGTAGGTAACTTTATTTTTTTAAATTGCACTATATATCTTTTTGTACTTATTCTAATAGAGATTTTCTTTCTGAATATAGCTACATTAAAGTGAGAAGTCAAAAATTTATTTTAAATGAAAAAAATTAAAATTTATAAAAATCAAGTAACGATAGTTTTTATTGAAGCAACTGTTCGAAGTTAATCCCATTCTGTCCCTCTACATATTCGACATCTCTATTGACGCTCATCGCTGCAATATATTTATTTCTAAATCTCGTTCTTTTCGAACCAGTTTTCCAAATTTATCGGCACTTGGAAGTAATCTGTCAGGAAAGCGACTTCCATAAAGCCACAAGGCAGCTGCAGCATTTTTCTCTTTTCAAAATATGTTTCAATCAAATCCACATAGTCTCCGATATCCATTTTAATCACAAATGTGAGAATGTATTGTCAATAACTTTAAACTTTTAATAAAATGCGCGACTGATAAACATCCACAGCTTAATTGTCCTTTCGCAAATGTAGAACATACCCGTGGAACATACTGTTATTATTGTTTAATGTGATTGCCTGATTTTTAAAATTTTACATTAAAACCTTAAATTCTCGTTTCTTTTTCCATTCATGGTATGGTTGTTTACATTTTCATATTCAGAAAAAAAATCTCCATTAAAAGGAATAAAAAATAAATAGGAGTGCAATTTGAAACTAAAAAGTTGACTATCATCTGTCAAAAACGGAACTCAAAAATTTTTTTTTAATCGATCCAAATTGTGGCATTTTTTAAGCGATTTTGTTTGACGTATCATTTATTAAAATTGGAGAAAAGGTAAGGAAGTTATAGCACCAAAGGTTTTTCATATTCCATTTCAAATTAAGATAAAATTTTCATTTTTAAGTTATCTGTTTTCAGCATGTATAAAATATTTCCTTCCTAGTTTTTCTTTTTCCATTCATGGTATGGTTGTTTACATTTTCATATTCAGAAAAAAAATCTCCATTAAAAGGAATAAAAAATAAATAGGAGTGCAATTTGAAACTAAAAAGTTGACTATCATCTGTCAAAAACGGAACTCAAAAATTTTTTTTTAATCGATCCAAATTGTGGCATTTTTTAAGCGATTTTGTTTGACGTATCATTTATTAAAATTGGAGAAAAGGTAAGGAAGTTATAGCACCAAAGGTTTTTCATATTCCATTTCAAATTAAGATAAAATTTTCATTTTTAAGTTATCTGTTTTCAGCATGTATAAAATATTTCCTTCCTAGTTTTTCGATTTTCTATGAACGCTTTTAAGCTCCAAACTTGAATTTATAATCGCCAGAAAATTAGAGAATTAAACAGATTTTACTTATTTCATCCAGGGAACGTCATCAAAGATTCATCTGTGCAAAAAATCGTTATTTAAAGATTATTCTTTAACAGTTTAGGACGCGACATCTTGTGCCCTTTATTTGTAATCAAAACCGACTTGCAACAAATCATTTTTTTAGTTAAAAACAAATGAATAACGATAAATTGTAGATACGGGGCAAATTCATTCAATAACCCATACTCGACAGTAATCAATTTTTTTTGTAGTATTTAGAGATTCTTGATAGAAAAAAAAAGTAAATTGTGCATGTTTTTATTGCAATTTTTAACAACAAATTTTGTTGAGTATGTTTTTAAGTTTAAGAGTAATCAAAATGTGTGATTACGTGCTTTCTGCTTTCTCGATTAATTTTTCAA
This sequence comes from Dorcus hopei, assembly GCA_033060865.1. Lineage (NCBI taxonomy): Eukaryota > Metazoa > Arthropoda > Insecta > Coleoptera > Lucanidae > Dorcus > Dorcus hopei. Next base: position 12,641,330 of record CM065425.1, read on the forward strand.
TTTCTGTCGATTTCCTTAGAACTCAACGGATTACAAAAAAAATATATATATATTTATATATGCAATGAGATTCATCAACGAATCTTGAGAGATGTGAGGACAGGATGAGGCAAGCACATCTTGCATTCAGGAAAGTGATTGATACAAAGAAGGCAATGTTCTGCATACAGATCTTATTTCGAAGATGCAGAGACGTGAACTGCGATGAGTATTCGAACGAGTTTTTGCACAGTCTCGTACCGAGTATTTCCTAGTTTAAAACTTTAGTAGGAACAGAACGGTTTCGAAGAATAAAAAAAAGGTGTCTAAAATTATCCTGAGCGTAGGACATCCGGAGTTTAACGAGTTCATTAAATTCATTTTAGTTTTGAAATGACTCCCTGCTTGATACTTTTCGCAATATTTCGCGTTAAAAATTATTAAAAACTTTTTATTGAGCATAAAACTTTAAATTAAAAATTGAACGATTTTAAAATTATCCTGAGCGCAGGACATTTAGAGTTTGCTTTACTAGTGCGTGATACCTTAGAAAAAAAAATTATCCTGGAAAGGAATTATTTAGTATTGCGTCAAATATTGTCGAAACAAAATTCTGTCGATTAATAAAAACCTTATAGATTACTTCCGGACATCAAACTTTGAATCGAAACGACAGGTTTAATATGCGCCACTAGGAATAAATAAAATATTTAATTTGGCCGGCCGAAAAACCTAATAATTATGCGGGCCGCGCATAATACGTGCAAAATACGACCGCGCGATTACGAAAATTTACAGCAATGAAAAATGCGGCCCCATTAAATTTAATGTTGAAAGACTTTTAGCACCGAGAATATCGTTATCACCACCGAGGAGCTTTTTTTCTCTTATCTGTTGCACGTCGAATCAATGTTAATGTAATATGAAGACGAAAAAAAATTATCGATGCATATGAAAGCAGCACGTGATTTTTTCTGGGTGGTACTTACTGGGGTTTATCAAAAAGCATCTTCTGGTAAGTCACTGTTAAGGAGTTTGTGCGCGTGCCGGCGTGTTCATGTCTTCGGGAAAACGTTCCGCGCACTCCACGAACGCGGCGAAGAGGACACTAAGCTCCAGCTGGTGCTGAAGATGAATCGCCCTTCTGCTGGGAAGCACGCTTGCGTGTAGATTGCGGCAGAAACGCGCGGAATTTCGCGGTCATAATGGGTAATTTCACGTCCGAGATTCGACACGCGGCGTTGAATACGTCTGATGATTCTTCAAAAAAACTCCTGGAATCGCATTAAGCCACCGGGAGTACCCACAATGGGTTCGTATTCCAGAGAAACCAAACAATTTTTTTTTAATTCCTAGCTGGACGAAATTAACGCCGTTGTGGATGTAATTTAATTTTATGATTTGCACAATTAAAAATGAGCTTACTTTGAGCGATTCATCATTTGTTCATGGAAATGCTTTTGTAGGTCGTAAATAAATTTGATGAAAAAGAGATTCCAGTAATTTTAATTTGTTTGAAATAATTTACTTGTTTCATTTTCTTTCACGCTATTCTACGTACAGAAGTAAATCCAATCCTAAATGAGAATTTCGTTTTAGTGTTTTGCACTTACAATCAGTATAATTTTTTTGGTAAGTTGCTCCATGATTGATATTAGTAACCAAAATTTAATAAAGAAAATTCAGGATTTGTCTTTGGGTTACTAAGAAGACGATGTGAGGTTGACTAGATGTTTAATGCCGACATGTTTCGGCCTCAGAAAAGGCCATCTTCGGAGCGACTACAATAAATCATGAACATTAGTAATGGTTTGTAAGGCAAGAAATAATTTAACATACCTAGACTAAGTTTGGTGTAACATAGTTTCACAATACAAGAATATTGCACGTCAAGTACAAACACATTAAAAATACTGTAAAATTGGACATTACTACACGTTAAAAAAATACTAAATTGTAGACAGTACTACAATTGTAGACAACTGTAGACTTAGTCTAAGTCTACAATTTTTATTTAAAATTTCCGTTTAAATTTCCACAATTTGTGCCAACTTATTAAGTTTATTTGATTCTATTCTGTTACCATCAAACAATTTAGAAAAATCAGCACTATTGAGTATTTTAATCGATTGTGAGAACTTAATCGTATTCAGCTGATTTTCTATCAGATCTTCATTTAATCTTGTATCCCACGTGACCTATGACGTACGTAACCAACAGTTGGCTAAAATGATAGCACGCAATGGCGCTGTTATAAAAGTACAATATATTTTCCAAAGTGTATTGTTTTTAATGTGAATATGTAACTATTAATACTAAAAAACAAATTTAATAAAACATGATTTTAGCGCACGCATGTAGGCTTAGATTGGAAAATGAGTTCGTGAGTTTTCTAAAGGACAAGTACTTAGATGTAAAAAAAAACTGAAGAATCCGAGTCGTTTTGTAATTCAAATATAGGAAAATTGGATTTTGTTACGTGGCGATTGGTGACATTTGTTGACGCTTCAAACAGTTTCAAACAAATGTCAATTTGGAGGTTATATTTATAATGGAAAGGTTAAATCGCGACATCCTGCGATCACTCTTTGACCTAACGTTGGATTTGGATTGACAAATTGCAGCTAGTTCGCTACTTAATAAATAATAAGTCATCCCATACAAGGCGGCCAAGCGAGCTGTCATATTTATAATTTGAGATGTCAACAAATGTAGGTAATGTCAAACAAATGTCAGTTTGGAGGTTGTCTTTGTAATTTGAAGTGTCAGCATACCTTGTCGCCTACCTAATAAAATAAAATTTCGGATGCTTTAATGAACTACTTTATGAGTTTCATAATGCAGTCGTGAAAGCACGAAAATATTATTGTAAATTTAATTGCATAAAATATTTGTTAGCATCGTAAAAATAAAAATAATGGCAAGCACAAAATAAATACAAAGTTGTCAAGAATCACTGATTGTTGGCAGTGCTGAATTTTATTTTTAAATAGTATAACTGGAGTAACTTCCGGTTGTTGACGACTTTACACTGACAGACTTCACTTTACAAGCCTCATTTGACATTTGAAATTCAAATTGAAACGCTAGTTTCTATTCACATAACCTACAATCTTGTCTTTGTTCAAGTTATGTCGAATAAACCAACAAAACTACAGTAGTCGAGTTTTCGCGGTACAAAGTTAAAACGCGAAGTTATAACTAAAAGTAACTTAAGTGACATCTCTATAGTTCCAACTTTAGGTTATCGCGAAAACGAAAATCGTTCTTACTTGAAGGTTGTCATCAGTTCAAATGTTTAAGGACATTCACATCTTAGGAGATAAAGCATTTCCTCTTAGAGAATGGGTTATTATTCTATTGGAGACACTCCAAACATAACAAGAGAGAAGACACGCCATAATAACATGTTGAGTAAGAGTTGATACAAGAGGAAAATGTTTTTAATTACTGATTCTTTAAAATAATTTTTTGCCGTATTTGAAAATCTTAATTCTCATCTTACATTTCCTGCACGTAGTCATTTAACACTTACATGCCCAAATTCCCACAGCTTTGGACTTTGAAAAATTTTCTGAAATTTTTTTAATCGGATCAAGTAGACACAAAAACAGATCTGACGTACTTGTCATTGCTATTTCATGTTAAACTTTCGAATCTTGTTTTGCATTATCAATGATAAAAACATGTTAACCCTTCCTCAAGAAATGTACCTAGTTTAGTGTTACGGTGTGGGGGATGTTTCTTTGCGATGTGCCATTGAAAAGTTTAATGACAAATACCCTGACGTATTTTGATATATAAAAAGTTCTAGTCATTTATATATCTTGTATCACCTATCCATGGACACACTGTATATCCGGTTGCAGTATTGCAAATAGCCGAATAAAAAAATGCTCTTAATTATATATTGACAACTCAAACAGTTATTCTTGACCGCTTTGTACAGTCGCAATCATAATTCATGACATATCCTTTACAGAAAATTTCATCGTGGACTTTTATTTGTGGTTTCCAAGCAAAAGATAATTTACTACATAGCGGATTGACATTTAAGTAGTAAGATTTGGATGCGTTCAACGTTCATAGTTTTGAAGATGGGTACGACGTTCTGTGAGCTTTCGGTAAGCGTCAAGAATTATGATTGCTACTGTACAGACAACAACCGAAGTACAATCGCTCTCACTCGATGCTCGTTTGAAAAAATTGTAACTAAGGGAGAAATTCTGAAAGATCACTTGTAAGGATTCGTGGGGGTGAACGGTAAAGAGTTTCCCCATAATTACCTTTCGTACACCTACTGTGGTAGGGAATTTATAAAGAAATTTAAATAAGCATATTAACACCATCGGAGTTTAATGAGTTTCCGGACCCTTTTATGCTTAATTGAATCACATGGCTATTTATTGTAAATTGTGTTCAACTTTCGGGGAAGAATTTTTTTGAGCTCTAGAACTGTACGAGTAAATAAAATCAAGGTACGCCGCAAGAAACGTATTGGAGAACATTCTACACTAATCGGATAGGGTAGTCCGAGGGTCCTCAGCAGCAAAGCGTCCTTTTATGGGCTTCGTTGACTTGTCAGGGGTTGTAGATGAAGGGTTTTCTTCTTAGACCTACACCAGGATTTAAATTCAACACTCGCGAGAAAAGATCGAGGATAAAGTTAAAGGGGAAGCAAAAATGACAATTGTTTGAAATTTTTAATTAAGATATCAGAAATAAAATAAAAAAGGGGTGACACTTTCGTTCACGAAAAGGACTTGGCGAACATAGGTACATTGAATTCTTTGAAATCCCTCCAGAACCGCGAAGTATTATTGTTTACATTCAAATGAAAAGAGACCACTCCCCGACGTAAAGTGGGTCCCCTTAGGCTCTTTTCTTGGGTGATCTGCCCAAAAAAGTTATCTCATAGGATGGGTTTATTCAACTTTTTGACTCACTGGTCCTAGTCGAGCGTGAGTACCAATTTCGTTTTCGGGGTTCTTTGACGGTGGTTCATTTATTTTAGCGTATTTAAACGGCCCTTATCTCAAGGAGAGTCGGTGTTTTGGCTAAAGTTTGTTGCTTAACGATTAAAGCATGAAATACTTTCGTGAATACCTCTGAGGATTAAAAAAAAAATAAATTTTGAATTTCAATTTCTCGGCTCATACTCAACTCACACTCAAAGTTGACGTTTGACTTTATTTGAAATTGAGAAATGCTTTTATATTTACTCGTACAATCAAGTTTACAGCGTTTACGATTGACTGCCCTTGAGCATTCTCATAGTATTCTCATCTTATTTTAACTTATGTAATAATAAGGGATAGAGATATTATGAGAGTGCTCTAGAGCAGTCAATCCAAAACACTGTTATAGTCAGTGTATGTAGGTATTCCAATCATCAGTAATTTACGTTAGAAAGTCAAAAAATCATTAAAATTAAAGCATTTCTAAATTTCAAATTAACATCGAACTATCAATTTGAGTGTGAGTGGCGTTTAAAAATGTAGCCCTAAATTAGGTTGGCGGAATTCTGCCAACTATTTGTATTGGTATTGCCTAACTATCGGCACAATTTGATCACGTGGGATACAATCAATTATGAAGACTCTGTATAATTTAAACTGTTTAATACCTTCGAGTGATTAGGCCGCCCAAACAATTCGAATATTATTTATTTTATTTGCTTTATATTTTGCGAATTCCAGGGCCTTCTGGGAGCCTATTACATAAACTATAAGTTATTACGGGTTGGACATTTGAATGGTCACCGTAAAGCGCGATTAGCACAGCTGTGAAGTATATTAAGTACTAATGCATCAGTTTTGTTTATTACTTCATTCTACCCGGCGCGGCGGTTGTAAATAATTAAATTGATTATACTGAATTAGAAATTCATTGCTTTACAACACTGTGTACTAATCCGTTTAAAGGATATTGTTTCAGATCATGCTAATCTAAAAATAATATTCACATTCGTTCTACAATTTTAAATCAAATGAAAAGTATCCCCGCGGAATAATAACAGAAAACGGATTATTGCGGGTTTTATTCTGCGAAATTAACTTCAGAAACACTCGCAGGATGTTTGGAAGCTCGCGCTCAAAATTGCAGTTGTAATTCCTGATGGCACCTGAAAGCGATCGCGGTTGTGCTACTGCTTCAGGAAGTAGAGCAAAGTCCTTATTACCATCGCGTCGTTTTGCAAAAAGCTAACGCCGGAGAGTTCGTCGGTGTTTCTATCGGAAATTGTTGTTTTGTAACACTCTAATACCTTCGAATTATTAGTTCCTCGCATATTTCATATCATTTGATAACGGTGAACTTCATTTCCGTCTTTCTTTTTTGGAGTCTTCTCTTGTTCCTGATCCTTTCTTTTTCAAACATATTTCTTCATTTTACACCTGTTTTCTTTCTCGTTAATTGTTTTTATTTCGCCTCAGATGAAATTGCGAATTGCTTTTAACAACAATATTCACAGCCAGCTCGGATTTTCTGAAGCCTGACGATTTTAATCGGCCATTCAGAGGCGCGCCATTTTTCATTCGCGAGATCGCATCGCCTAAATAAACACGAGATCGTATCTTCTTAGCATAACAGTTATTGCACGTCAAACGGGCGTTATCTGCACAGGAAGTTTAAAATGCATATTTCGAAAAGGTGGGGCTCGCACTATTTCGATTTGAATATAATAATACAAGGCGTCTCGTTTCTAACATGCATAACGCATGATTTGGTATCGAATCTGTTCTATATTTTTTCTTCTTTTGATTGTAGGCTGAAATATTTCGATCGGAGAAGAACGGAGATAGATTTCTGGGAATCAGAAGCGGAGAAGAATTGGTGTAATCTGTAAGACGATTAAGAAAATTAAAAGTTTTGAAAATTCTATTTTTATTAAAATTCCAAATCAGCTTCATCACAGCCTATTCATTCGAAAAATAGCTTTAATTGCGAAATTTGCGCTTGTCAAAGATTGGGGTTTTGCTTTTTTTCTTTCCTCACCAACGACCTATTATGATCGCTGATCGAAAACGATGATATTCAAGAACCGGTCACTTGTTCACTTCACAATGGCCCTTACACCTGCACGCCAAACAACGATCACGCGAGTAAAAAAGATAATTGATTAATTATCTGCGGTGTTTCCTTGTTCTTACGAGTTTCACGAGTCCTACTTACGGTAAGCGTTTAAGCCATTAACTCCTGGCCTATTGTCCGCGTCTGATTTATTAAAAGCATTAGCGCATTCCTAGTTGCTTTCCGAGTCAATTAGCTAACGAATGCATTAATGATTTAACGCTTGTCCGTTTTGCTGAGGCTTTTAACATGCGCTTCTCTAAAGTAAAAGATCGGAAGTTGGAGTTCGTAATAAATCGGAGAGTCACGAGGGATTTGCGGAATGCAAAAGAAATGGATTAGATTAAGCTGCAGTATACAAAACTGAATGTAATGGATCGAAGACAACGACCGTGCTTCTTAAAATAGGATTGTAAATACGAGGATTAAATCGATCGACATAAACATGAGTAAGAGCGTAATTACGCGCGACTCTGAAATATTCTAACAGCGGTCCCGCCTTAGTTTAAATATCGCGCTCATTAAAATTTTCCGAGCGCCATTTTTCCCTCTTGCTCGAACATAGCCAAGTAATGACCCCAATTATGAGGAAGGAATGAAACATGAAGCGAAACCAAAGAACTTACGATCTATTTTGAATGTCGAATGAATCTAGAAAGAACGAAAATTTCTTGTATCACAAAATCTTCTAAGCGGACACTAAATCGCGCAAATATACACTTTACGTTTCGCAGTCGTTCGACTGCTTCTGACGAAGCAGTCGAACGACTGCGAAACGTAAAGTGTATATTTGCGCGATTTAGTGTCCGCTTAGAAGATTTTGTGATACAAATTTCATCGGACAAGAACCAACTGTAAATATGAAAATTTCTTGTATTTGAAACTACAATTAATTAGTGAAGTATCCTACTGATTTTCTTATTTGGAGAATTCGTTAATTCCAAACGATGCGAATGAATTATGGTCGTTGTCTGGAAAAATTAATTACATCTGAATCTGATGTCCTAATTCATTTTACCGGGGGGCCTTCAGCGAATGGTAAACGATCAGGCAGTCGCATTATACATTTAAATTAGAGAACCGCAAAAAACTCCGTATTTGTGCAGAACTCAAATATGGAGAGCGATTTGCTCGGTGCGCTAACGTAAATGTTTTCTAATGAACACGTTAACAGCGAAAGGCTTTTATACCGAGCGTATGTGGACGAATGGAGGCCACGTAATCGCCTTTGTTGGGCTGGTTATCGATGAATTGAATGATGTCGTAGAGGACGTAATTTGAATTTTATTGTTATTATATACAGGGCATTAGTCAGATCTTATCTTACGTTTAACATTTTCTGTTATATTCACTTTTTTCTGTTGCGATTATTCAAGCTGCTGTAGTTTCTTGCTTTTAAACCCGCTCAAGCTCAACTGCATAAGAAAAGTTACTCGTCTTCGAGCTACTCTCAGGGAGAAATGTGTTGACGACAGTGCATTTTGAAAGCTAAAAAAAGTGAAGGAAAATTCAGAATTCTATTAGTAATAATAAAGTAACGTGAAAGCAGAAAGAATATAAAATACCGTATCAACAAATATAGAGAATAAATAATGTGCGAGGGATACTAGCGACGAATAAATAAATAGATTTGGGATTTGGAATTATGAAAGTAGAAAAGTATTTCACTATATTTTCAATGAGTTTAAATAAAAAAAAAAACATAAATTTTGGTTGCTACTTTAAGTTAGTTGTGTAGGAAGACTTGTTCTTTGTTTTACATTTATTATACGTATTATAACGAATGAATTGAAGAGAGGTAATTTAATGTTGCCGTAAAAAGAATAGTGTTGTAATAGGTAATAGTGTTTTGATAGGTATGGTTAAGCAAGATTGTAAATACGTGTAATACGTGTGTGGGTGTGCATTTTAAACAAACAAGAAAATACGTACTTACTTATTTATCTCGTTTAGTAAATTTTACCCTATAACGTCTTGAAAATGACATATTTTTTCCCTAAGCCTTGCATTGAATGAAAAATGAAAATTCTCAAAAAACTGAGATATTATTTGCCCTCGTTTGCGTAATAGAAAATTGGGGATCAGTGAAAGTCACTATTACAGGGTCGAGTCGATTTAAATCACTCGATTAAAAATCGGTGATTTTAATCAAACGAGTTTTATTTTAAAAAATCACGATTTTTAAGAAAATAAAAAATTTCTCATTAAATAAACAAAACTGGGCCGACTTTCTAAAGTTAAGATATATTTAAGACATTTGACAATTGTGCAATTACTATATTAAACTATATTAAAACTAAAGACACAATAATATTCGATAATATTTTGTGAAAATATATCACGAAAAATGAAAATTTGCAAAAAATGTTGAATGTAACACGGGATATGAGACAGTTAAACAAAAAGAACCCTTTGTGTCCAGGATTGTCGTTCTCATATAATTTAGTAGAGAAACTTCTTTGATGTTACAAGTTTAAAGAAGAAGATGAGTATAATAATAATAATAAACTAAATGAATTATAGTTGCAAAGTAGTTTATTATACCTGCTTTTCCTTAAGCTTTTCCAGCTTTTCGGGAAATGTGATTGTTCGCAATGGCTGCGAACGACTTATGTATGTATAAATTAGGCAAAGGTTTCGAAGGAGTCGTATGGATCCGAATACGATCTATGACATAATAATTCTATTTCCTACATTCACATTCAAAAGGAAGGGATTCGGAGCAATACCTACATATAATTGAAAGATGAATAAAACGTCAAGCTATCGCCAGCAGATCCAAATATCTGAAATATATAAATTTGCATTTCAGATTTTTATATTTATTTCTCGTACAATCAGACATGTTCTTAATAATTTGCTTCCTCCAGGTTTTTCTTCTCTTATTTTCTATTTCTTTTGTTCTACCAATCAATGTTTTTTAGTTTCTTTTCTCTTCTTTACCCGTCTATTTTTACCTTGAAACTATTTATTCATCTATTCTATACAATATCATCAGAATTGCTTTCTCTTTGTGATTATTTGTTAGTTGCCTAAGTTTTCGTTAATTTCTTTGTATTCCATTTAGGTTTTCTTGGAAATTGCCTTTATATTTCGTTCTTGTTTTTTTTTTTTTTTTAATTTAATTAAAACTGAAATAATTAAATGAGCCAAACTTGTCATACATAAAAACAGACGAGCTATGTTACTTTATTAAACAACAACACAAAAGTATTTTACGGTTCTTATTCCAGTGTATCCTCAAAACATGTGAAAAATGTTAAAAAAATTCAATACAATAAATTATAATTAATGAAAGCAGATATTTGAAGTGCAGGCAGTTGTTATCAATGCAAGTTATATTGTAGCTCATCTTCGCCTATTTTGCCGCACGACCGAGCTATTATAAGATGGCCGTGATCTTAAACTAAACGAATAAAATAAATAAAAGCTTTGTGTTTAAAATGCATTTGCACAGTATCCTGAACAGTAATACGATTTACTAATGATGTAAATTTGTAACTATGTATGCAATGAATCCTGTAATAGTAAGAAAACTACTCGATCTGAATGGTGGAGATTTTCCACGGCATATCATAAAATTTATAAACGCCTTTCGTCACGTAAACATCGACAAGGACGTTTGAACGTCATTTTTGTTAAGTAGTTGTCCAGGAAATGAAATGCCTGCAAATATCAGTATAAAAGGTGCTTCTAAACGATTACTTACAAAAGTGATATACAACTACAGATTTTTTTATTATATGCCGATCGTATACATGTGAGTTAATGAAAAATAAATATGACGAAATGACACGACATAACAAAAGCCGCAAGATCCTTTCATGAAAGTTAGAAGGAGGTAACCACGTAAGAGTTTTTGTGACTTATCGATCGATCCATCGGGATATAATAAAAAAATTAACTTTGGCAGCTTGCTTATGAGTTATGAAATTTGATTATTACATTTAAACAAATTATAGCAATCGGCCCGCCAAGGGGCACAAGTAGCACGATATTGGTCATATCGTCCTGGATTTGTTAGTTGCTTTGCTTTTAATTATTATTAAGTACTCAGTAGGTGTTATTTGAAATGTTTTCGGATGGTTTTGTTGTGAACATGATTTATACCAACGTAGATTTATAACAACATTAGTAAACAGTATTTGAATTGCTTTAAAATAAAAGGTTTGTTCCATTCGTCAGGATTTCGATTTCTGAACCGTTCAAAATCCTACCGAGCATGAGCAGTGCACAAAATTGAATATAAATTTCATACTGCGCCTGATTTGAACGATTCAAAACTTGAAATTCTGCCAAATGGAACAGACCTAAAGTAATTAAAATATTTGGGACTTTCAATGTTTCTTACCAAATATCATGTACTACCTAGTTGCTTTAGTGATATCTAGAGACGTATGAAATCTCCACAGAGTTTGATAATTAATGAATTATTTCGTCTTGATAATTCTTTTTGGTTTCGTTTCCAGTATCGCCGGAAATTTTTCTGCTGCATTTTATTAGTATGAGTAAGGCCCAGTTTTACAATCGTAGAATAAGGACTATTCGCTGAATAATAACTATTCGCCGAATAGCCTTTAACATTCTTCCATACCTATAATAATAATAATTTAAAAATGCCTTTATTTACTTGGCGGATTTCAGCTATGCTGCTCTACCACTCAACCAAGATAAAGTACATATATAACTTATATATTACTATTGAATTTAAACCTAACATAGAACGGCAACGCAATGCTTAAAACTGGCAGCCAGAAATTGGAGGTTTACGGGATTAACTGATGCATTATTTAGTAAATAATGTGGTTGTAGGATAATTTGCAAAAGTGTAGAGTCTCTATATTACTATACCTACACCTACACCTTTGCAAATTATCCTACAACCAGATTATTTACTAAATAATGCATCAGTTAATCGCGTAAACCTGCAATTTCTGGCTGCCAGTTTTAAGCATTGCGTTGCCGTTCTATGTTAGGTTTAAATTCAATGATATTACTTACTTAATCTATACGCATGCTGTAGAACGTACAGTCAATTTTGCATGGAAAAAGATAATCACGGTACTATCAGGTAACCAAAAAAGTTCGTGCAGTTTTTCTTTATGTAGATTGCCATGAATATTTTTTAAGTTGTTTATTGATAGCACTTATTTATATACCGTCATCTACTTTAGTATTAATCTATCTTTCTTTTGATATATACAAATTTGGCGACAATTGTTTAATTCCTGTTTTAAAATAATTTAAAATGGCAACGAATAAAACTTTAATTTGAGGTTGTTTACTCTATGAGTACAAACTCCGCAGCAAAGCTGCTGAGGCGGTGCAAAAAAAAATGTACGGCATTCGGACATGATGCACTAAGTGATCGAACAGCACAGAAGTGGTTCAAGAAATGTTCTTCGGGAGATTTCAGCTTGACCGATGAAGCACGCCCTAGGAGACCGAAGATCATTAACAACGAGGATATTAAGGACGTTGTGGAGGTAAAGTCCAGTACAACGAGCTTAGAGCTTGCAGAACGGTTCAAAGTGAGCAATGAAACCATTCGTTTGCACCTTCACCAGCTAGGAAAGTCGTGGAAGTTAAGCAAATAGATTCAACATGAATTGTCAAATGATAACAAATCAAGCCGTCTTACCATTATGTTCGGCAAATCTTTCTCGCAATGAAAATAAACCTTTTCTTGATTGGTTGTTAACTTGCGACGAAAAACGGATACTGTGCTCCAATTCTAAGCGTTCGTATCATTGGTTGTCACCAACTGACCCAATACTACACACACCAAAAGCTTCCTTGCAGCCAAAAAAGATTTTATTGTGTGTTTGGTGGACAGCAGCCGGAATTATCCATTATGAGTTTTTGGAAACGGGTCAAACCATCATTGCTGAGTTCTATTGTAAACAGTTTCAGCGAGTACAAACAGCACTCATCTAGAAACAGCCTTTTTTGATCAATAGAAACAAAGCGCTATTCTTACAGGACAATGCTAGACCTCATACCTCAAGAGTGACCCAGGAAAAAATTTCTGAATTTGGCTGGGAAACGTTACCACACCCTCCTTATTCTTCTGACATTTCGCCAAGTGATTACTACCTTTTCTTGTCTCTTGACAACTTTTGAAGCATAAGCAGTTCAAAACTCGAGTTGATGTAATAAATGCAGTCCATCAATTTTTGGATTCAAAATCCGTGGATTTCTACAATATCGGCATACAAAAATTGGCGTTATGTTGGCAAAGGGTCATTGAGTGTCATGGTAATTACTTCAATGAATAATAGTGTATTACTGATTTATAATAAATTTTTAAATTTTGCCAACTGCACGAACTTATTTGGTTACCTGATATTTCTTAAAACTAGCAAGTGGCAGATTCCTAATCTGATGCGATAGAGAATTGTAAATTTGAACAGCGTTATAAGGCCAATATTATACTATAAAAGATCTTTGACAAAGATCTTTCATAAAAGATATTTTATAAAAAATATGACAGTGAAATAGGCAATCTCTTATAAAACATTTGATAAAAATAGAAATATTTTATAAAAGATCTTTTATAGAGTAATACTGGCCTAAGAAAATGATCTTTCGAAAACTGAGGTGGAGGTGGGAAGGTATACGCAATCTACTAACCCGTCGTAAATGTTTGTCATGAAATAAGTACCTGGGATTTAATAATGAGTTAAGATACGAGGGAGATGAAGTAATAAATACTTTGTGAATCAAACAAGCTGTTTGGAGTAATCTTCTGCTACACAACCAGCTTCCTGCAGTTTCATTGACACATGGACTCTTCTCCTGAGTCCGTAAACAAAACGAAGGTAGGAATTCTGCACTCTCTGTACCCTCTGACTAGTTAAAAGTTAAAACAACTAAGCAGGGGCCATAGACAGCATCACTGTAATAATTGAAAAAGTTTAACACCAAAGAATCGCATAGCTGTATTCTTAATCCTGTAGGAAGGGATTGCCGATTCATATATAAACGTCTTAATACCGAAAACGATTTTTGCATTAACTTATTAATATGCAACCTAAATCTCAAGTTACCAATAATTTATCAATAATTACACCTAGGGCCGGTATTATAAAGGCAAGTTAGATTTAATTATCGGTTTATTCCCATGGTAACAATTGTGGACACAATTGTTGTTATGGCAATAAACTGGGAGTTAAAGTTAACTTGCTTTTATAATACCCGGGCCCTAAACTTTTAATTGTATCAGGAACTGAAATATTAATACTATCAATACTTATATTTATACTGTGTATGGCCCGTTGCCGGTCTTTGGTACTACCGAAAATGATTGCAGATGATTTGTGTGGATTGATATTTAACGAATGGTTATTTGAAATGGTTACTAAATGTTGAATATCCTCATTAATTAAAATAGAAGCTGTGTGTAAATCGGTTGGTTGGAAACTGTAATAAATTTGAGTATCATCCGCATAACAATGAGTATAGAGCAAAATTTAATTTCTTTGTGAAAGTCGGATGTGTACAGAGAGTACAGAATTGAACCAAATATTGATCCCTGCGGCGTCCTCGAATGTAAAATTCGGAATGGAGATATTACGTTATTTATTGAGACAGCCTGCGTCTGATTTTCCAAATAGGAATTCATGAAACGCACTGTGACGTCACTGAAGCCGAGGTAATGAAGCTTTGCTCACATCAATTCATGATTGCTGGTATCGAAAGCTTTCGAGTAATCTATTAATACAACAGCAGTAAGATCACCTCTATCCGTAGCTCTTATAATATCATTTGTAACTTTAAGTAGCGTCATGTTTATACTACATCCGGTTCTAAACCCCGATTGTGAAGAAGGTATTGCTTGTATATATGTCTTAAATTGATCAACAGCAAGTTTCTTCAGTATTTTAGCTAAAACCGGCAATAATGAAATAGGTCTAAGGTCATTAAATGTGTTCACGCGTTTCACTTTAGCAACTGGCACGACCAATGCGCGTTTCCACCTTTTCAGGAATTCACCCTGTGAAAAAGAATAGTTTATATTATGCGTAATATATTTACTCAACAACGGTAAGCATAGTTTTATCATCTGCATGGAAATACCATCGTATCCACTGGCATTTGAGTTGATAGATTTTCTACATCCCTTTCAGATATAATAACCGTTCACTCGGTTTCCTTGTCAGAGCAGGCCGTGTTCTCGTTTCGTTAAGTTGCTGCCATGAATTTTGATAGATGCCAGAATCTGACACGAAAAAATATTATGACAATTCCACACCACTGATCTGACTATGTTGCCAAATACGAAGGAGTCTGCTTCGATCTGTTTGTTTTACTCCTATGCATTACAGTCGAGCTGGCAACAATATATCCGTCAGTGTACTAAAATCATAACCATGAAATTAAAAATAAACACAACCGTTTCATCTCACGTCTATATTTCATTGTGATACCAACAAAAATGTCACCCTAACTCGCCTACTGGGACGAGGAAAAGGAGTGAATGGATAATAGCGCTAAACGTAAGCAACCGTTGATTGTCATTTAGACGGTTATTTAAATAATATAATAGAGTTTTGACATAAGGATTAATATTCATTTGATTCACTGTATTCAGAAAGAAATTATTAATATCTTCTGGCAAAGGTTCGTGAGATTGACTATTGGTGATATTAATGTTTTCAAAGCTTGCCATGTTAATTTTTGATTTTTTTGTCTACAAACATATTCCAAATATGCTTTCTTTTCTTGTCGTGTAGCAGTGGTGACAGTATTTTGTAACAGCTTGTAATAATTCCAATCTGCATTTGTTTTGGAGTGCCGAAACCTGTTAAGCGCACTATCACGTAGTTTCATCATACATATTATGAACAACATCCGTAAGCCAGGGAGCGGGTGTCTTAGTTATTCTCAGTTTTTAAGGGAGCATATACACTGCCTTTTAAAAAGTGTGCTACAAATAAGAATTTATTGATAAGAATTTATTGACGTTGAACGCTTCTGCATCGCTTAAAGTCAAATTGAGAAATGACAGATGAAATTTATTTTGAACGGTATACAGCGTGAACACCGAGAAATGAAGATGGTTTAAGAGTAAAGTGTTCTTATTTTACAAGATACAAGAAAATGTCATAAGAATAAGTCGTTTAGAATTAAAATTACAGCCTCCTATCTCAAAAATAAAAAAATCACAGTTTATTGTGAATCACTCTTTATACACATTACATTAGGAAATACTGGTGGGACTAAAGTGTCCGCAAAATAATATGAATAGGAAAACACGAAATTTGTTCTTATTTCTCAATTATTTCATTTGGTTCGGAGTGATTATTTCAATGCGTTCCGAAACTTTGTGATTTCTTGTAGCACACTTTTTGAAAGACACTGTATATTAAAGAGTGCCAAAATATTATTACATAAAAATTCTGCTTTGCCGTTAAGATCAATAATATCGAAAATATGATTCCAGGGGTCGAACGCAAGCCATCATAAAATCTCTGCTAATCTAAATTTCGTAAATTACGACATGTATAGAAACGAACACGCGGAATAGAAGTATTTTAATTCAAATCACAGTATATCAATCTATGGTCCGTAAAATGCAAATCAATTATGCCTGTGTTGATCACTAAATCTACGTCACGTTATTCCGAGAATAGTGTCATACTCAGTTTAATCGACGATTGTAATATTGGGCCTAAGTCACTTTACATCAGATTGTGTTACGTACCAATCAATGACTGACTGCATGTTTTTACTATTTAATTAATAACAGTTATTTCTTTTCCAGTTTTGGGCGCAATCGCTTTTCTGCATAATCAATCATTCACGACTATTTTTTTTTTGTACAAACGCCAGACAATGAACACAGGAATTTATTAAAACGAATGCGAGGTCAAGTTTCGGAATTCCGCTCACACTTGACCGGGAGAAAGAGAGAACGTGCGAGTTAAGAACGGTATCCTTCGACTGGAACAAAGCAGAACTAATTACCGTAACGTAACAAGTCGATAAAAAAAAATAATTATGTCATTATTCTACTATGACATGCAAGCTAGTTCCGTTAACAGAAAGACGAAAGACGCTCAAATTAATTGCGAATACTGAAATTTCACGTCGGCACGTGCGTTGGGGTAAGTAAAGAATGCGAAAGCTGAAATTATTTTTGTATCGGAAAGCGATCGGGGATTGCACTCTGAAATAACACACGCAGATGTGTGAAAGTACGCCGTGTGTTAACGCAAAATCATTTTTGTTTACGGAGTGCGAGCCAATGTCAAACACACAAAAAAAAGTGTATGACCATTACGCCGGGTTGCGTACACTGAAAGTAATTATTGTAAAAAAACGCGGAGCAGAGAATGGTGAGGTCGCATAGGTGTGGCTCTTTCAGAACGCTTAGATTTTTGATGATTACGCGAAAATAGAAGGTCGTAAAAATCGTATATATAAACTGGGGTGGGTTAGTTGAAGGTATAGTGTGAAGAGTCCAACGGATCAAGCAACAACCATGAATTATTTGGTAAGTTTTGTGGGGATGAGATTTTTAAAAGGAGTAACTTTGGGTTTCATTGCAGACGATCGTCGCTTTTCTTTCTTTGGCCGTTTTTGCTAGCGCCAAGCCATCAGGACATGGGGTGGTGATCACCGCACCAGCAGCCGTAGTCGCTACCCATGGTGGTTGGGGTGGTCATGGTGGTTGGGATGGTTGGAGTGGTGCATGGGGAGGACATGGAGGTTGGGGAGGACATGGAGGTTGGGGAGGCCACGCTGACGCCATAGTCGGACATGGAGTCGCCGTCGTTGGACCTTCTGCAGGTGGTGGCGGTCATGGAACCTGGAATGGCGCTTTATCCGCCGGTCATGGACACGGAATCGCCGTGGTCGGACCCGGAACTGTTCCAGCTGCCATCGTAGGACCTTCCGGAAAAGTCGTCGCTGACGGTCTCTACGGAGTCGGTCATGGAGGACACGGTGGACATTGGTAATTAAAGAAGTAACCAAAAATAATTGAATTTGCAAAACATAAGCTATAGGAAATGTGATTCTGACTGTTGTATGTATATTTTGTATTATATGAGCTGTGTTCAATAAATACCGAGCATTTTTTATAAACTTCCGTTTCGTAATTTGAAGGTGTTCACCCCCCTTAAAATTGAATTAGGGTAAACAGGCGAGAACGAACGGATAACAGAATCATCCCCGTTTCAGGAAGCGTCCGTTTAGAATAAAACACAAAAAATTATGCAAACTAGAGCCCCGGCATAAACAAGCGCCTTTTTTGCGGTCGTATGTTAATCCTGGACGCTATGTAAATCGGGGCTGTCAGCGTCGCGGGCGTCTCGGTGCATTTTCGGCTTTTCCAGCGGTCCTCGGGTTTTATTGCGCGGAGACGCCGTTATTATTTTATTGATGCGTTAACATCAATTTGAACAAAGGAGGATTTTTATTGGCGTTCGGGTTTTACATTTATCGTCTCAATAAACGCTCAGACGAGAAGTTTTCGCAGTTTGAATGCGCCACAAAGTTCTCATTAAATTGCAGTTTTAATTTTGGGAATTACGCTTTTTACGTTGGAGTAATAAGGCTTGTTTTATTGTTACAAAATTTATCACTTTCCAATAAGTATTTTTTCGTCTGCTTTGTAATTTGAAAGCACTGTTTGAATTTGGCGCCACAGTTTTAGAGTATTTAACGCTTTGAACGGGAGTCCTCTTTAATGTTATATTTTGCTTTGATATCAGAACTTATTCTGAGTTCCAACGGTGGACATTTTGAATAATTATTACCCCGTCATTAACAAACAATTTAAATGTAGGAAGGGATGTGTTGCCAACATAGCAATAATTGTGTGTGGCGGTAAATTCAAATTACCTTCGATCATTAACCATTATTATTAAAAATCGTTCTGTACCTAGAAAGATTATGCATTTGCTTCCAATTATACATCGGCTACTAATGCGTAATCGGCGATGAAGTATCTACGTTGACTCATAATAGTAAGACCAGGCGCACACTGTAGACAAGACAGTTTGCAGACTGTCTGCAGACAGTCTACGGCCGTACAAGTCACTGCGAGGGCAAGACTGTTTTGTCGCAGCAGTACCGCACACTGTACACCAGAAATTCAAACTACTTGAGATTTCGTTGGACATTGGAATATTCATTTAGACTTTTATCATAAATTTGAGGTCTCTTTTTGACTTCTTCAATTAATAATTTTATGTACTCATCCATTACTAAAACAACCTGGATACTGAAGGTACTCTAAATAATATGAAACGGTCTTTTTAGTTGTGAAAGAATATGTTGTACTAACGTTACACTTGCTAAGCAATCGGTCACTTGCATAGGTCGATCAAAAAGCACTCTGCATTAAAATATTCGATGCGCGCGAAAAGGCGTAATTGGTTATTTTCTGCCTTCGCGGTATGTGGGGGTAAGTAGACGTGAGACAGTTTTGTCTTGTGTGTCTTGAATAAACAGAGCTACCCGACAGTCTGCAGACAAAATTGTCGGCGGTTCAAGAAACAGCTCGTAGACGGTTTTGTCTTGCCGCTGTCTTGACTGGCAGTGTGCGCACTTTCATTCATTCAACGTATCCGCCAGACCAGACAAAACAGTCTGCAGACAAAAAGTCTGCAGTGTGCGCCTGGTCTAATTATTGCTGTGAACATATGCCTTGGCAATTTATTACCTTGCGTAATTTTATGTTAGCGATTAATAAGCGACTGCTTATATGCTAAATTAACTGAAAATATACGAGCTGGCATTAATTTTACTTATTTTCTTGCTAAAAACGATTCGTTGCGTTTAATTGCGCTAAAATCTGCCAAGAAATATTCAGGTATTAATAAGTTCTAATTAGCGTTAGCCAAACAAATCTGAAAGCACTTTACAAATTAAAACATACAAACGAGTAAGACGCAAGCCGTTAAAAGCTCAATTTTTTAATATTTCCTTCAACTTGTATTTGTTTTTCTACGCTCGCGAGAATTCAGGGTTGCCTTTCATACTAATCACGTTATTTCACCAGGAAATAGCCGCGGCCAAACTTTTATACGTCGACGGTAAAGTTCCATGTTTGAAGGATTTTAAATTTAAACGAGCGCGTAAGAAGTTTTTTACGGCCCACCATAAATTTGGTCTCATGTAAATATATAAAGCGGGCGATGTTTCTGGGATCTGTTTGTAATTTTCGTCGGCGAAAATAAATTTAAAGTTTCAAGCTGTACGTATTGAATAAACTATTTCATACATAGAAAATGCAGGAAAAATAAATAAAGAAACCGTAAATTACAAAGAAAGCTAAGACTTCATGAAGAAGTCATTGTAACAACTTACTAATAGAACAAAAATCGAAAGAAAGGATTTAGATTTGTATTCGTTGTATTCGAAATACAACACACCTATGTTTAGTCTATCAACTTTATCTTCTGGAACTTCCTGTGTATACAAAACAACTTTAAACCCCCCCATTTTCATCGTAAACATTCATCATGCTAGGGACTATTCGTCCTGAAATAAACATCCCCTCGCCTTCCTTTTTGTTTAAACTGTCGTAGTTCTTGCGATTATACTTTCCAGCGGGACCATATATCTCGACGCAAAATAACTCAATCCCCCTGAATATATGACCAATATTTTTTTGGGGTTTTAACAGGAAACACAGTAATATTATCGATTCGAGCGTCGCCTTAAAAATTTCTTGTAAATGAATGCCTCTCTTCCGGAATATAATTGCTCCCAAGGATCGGAAAACTTTCCGGCGACTTTTGTTCGCTATCGAAGGGGCGATCTCATTTTTCCGCTAATATTTCAGGCATGTTATGCGATTAAGAGCGGAAATGCGGTTATCACAACAGCGTCCCAATAAAGGAGAATTAAGACGTTCGTCCTTTATTTCCAGCCGCGGACGCGACGGACCGACAAACTTGCGTGAAATATTGCGGGTTAATTGACACGGACAAAAGGAAGTACTTCGCGTTTTGATTTATTATTGTCCGCCTCAAGTTTTACACTTTACGTCATGATTTATTTATGTTGATAAAATATTTATGTGGCTGTGGTCGCATGCAATTGCAAGAGAAGACGATCTTGAGGATTTATTTCCTTCGCCGCTCGTACCGACCGATTCACTGCATTCGAAAGTATTTGGAAAATACTAAATTTTCTCAAATTCACTTGGAATTATACGCCAAATGAAGGCAAATGATGAACATGAACATTTTTGATACCATCTTCTTTTAACATTGTGGGGACATCAATAACGAAAAGCATGAAAATCAGATTATTTAGATCACTTGAAACATACGGGGTAGAAATTTGGAAAAACAATGAAAATATAAAGCAAAGGATAAAAGACTCAAAAAAATTGAGCTGCTGTGGACACGTAAAAATGATACAAGAAAAAGGATGGGAAAATAATTACAATAAGTTACATTAAATTGCTCTACTTATTAGGTTTCAAATAGAAGAAAAAAGTACAGAAGAAGTAGAAAACAATAGAAGAAAAAGAGATAGAGTCAAGAGTGATAAAACGAAGTGATAAACGACACAACAGGCCACCTACAGTCTTAGAAGAACAATGAATAACCTAATAAGAAGATCAGCATCAGAAATGTTGAGAGCTTTCCGAGGAGCTTTCAAAATGTGGCAAGCCAAAACAAACACTTGAGATTCGAATGTAACATTAAGCCATAGTTAGACTTATAGTGACATGCACAAATGAAACAAATGTGGTGACACAAGTGCAAAGAAACCGAATCGAAGACCATGAGGAGATTGGTAATGAGAAAATGAAAAGCCTGACAGGCCTTCAGGCCTTTCAAAGGTGAAAAGAAAAAGTTGATTTTCAAGACCGTGCGTACGAAGGTCCTAGTTGTAGGAAGAAGAGGAAGAAAAATAAGAACTCGAAAGTTCCAAATATCAGTGGAACATCCATCTTCATCACTACTCCCGATTAAACTGTGTCACTAATAGCGTTTTCCACTGGCTGCACCGGTGTGCACTCAGGATATCTCTATCTCGTTTTACTGCATAAAGCTGAACCGAGATGAAAATACACTCAGTGCACACTAGTGCAGCCAGTGGAAAACGTTATAAGCGAGACATCAGCAAGAAGAACTAAGGTAACGTCCTTGAAGAATAAAGGATGAAACGTCAACAAAAATAGAATTGGCGCAGTTGAACCGTGAACAGAAAATTGAAATTTTCGCGTTCATAAGCTGTTAACAAAAGATCCAGTCTCTTCGTTTTTTTCTTCCTCTTCATTCTATTTTGGCATATCAACAATTTACCTGTCTAAATACGTTGGTTTAGAGAAGTTTAGATACTTGCTTTTTTTAAATCAAATTGAAAAAGACAGAAACGATTCTGAATTGGAATGAAAAGGAAATTTTTTAACTTCGCGATTAACTGGCGATTAATTCCCATAGTAACGATTGTGATCACAATTGTTACTATGGGAATAAACCGTCAGATAAAGTTAACTGGAGATGAAAAGATCGGGCCTAAATGACACAGTTAGCATAAGCACCATCTCTGATCTTAAATCAAAGTTCATTCTTTGTCATATTACTGAAACATAAAAGTCTTGTTTTAAAAATATATTTTTTTTAATATTTCAGGAAAAGCCGTACACTCTCAAGCAGACAAAATGTCTTAGCTTCTGATTCTATGATTGAATGATGTACAACGCCATCTCTGATTTGGTACGGTAAAGTGACAGGGGGTTTAGAAAATGTTAACAAACGAAAAAAGGTAAGATGTATAATTTTTTTCGAAGAATAATCTTTGAGAAATTTGCAGCGATTTTTTATTATTGTTTCATTGTGAAAGAAACAGGCAGTCGCGGCGCCAGCACGCCCGAGCTTCAAGTACTGGAAGACACCTGCAACGTGCTGAGATAAAGTAATAACTCTGTACACTTTTTCGTTAATTAATCGAAGCTCTTCAGTTACGAAGATTGTATAAAAGATCGCTGAGGCCGACATGGGTAGAAATGGTGCTACTTATTTATTATTGGAAGTTCTCTCTTGTTTATTCTATAGAATTAATTTTTCTTATCTCTTTCATGTGTAGTTTTATTTTTTTTTCACTCACTGGCCCGTATTTTTATCCTATGATTAATTTAAAAACGTTTCATTTCCCATGGGAACGCTCATCCGTCACTATCTTGCACATTAAGGCCCGATTTTACAATCGTCGAATAAGCATTATTCATAGAATAACATGATGTAAGGGTGACGTAGATATGGAGGAACATTAAAGGATATTCGACGAACAGTTATTCCGTCTTTATTCCACGTTTGTAAAACTGGGCCTAAGTGACACAAAGCTATTTCATTTCTTGTTTATACATATGTATTTAACATGACTTTAATTAAATACGACTTTAATTACCACAGGATAATAATATGGGCCTATATTCTAGTACTGCGATTAATTTAATAATGTTGTCGTTGTATATTTTATCAAGTTTAGAATTTAGGAAAGCTTACGGATTTTCAGTATATCCGTAAAACACGAGCACGTTTGTTTATTTTATCTTATGGTTTGGTAGTATGATACCGGATGCGTCTCAGGCAGAGGGATGGAAGGAAAGAAAGATGCTAGCGTAGTCTCGGCGCGGTCCTTGAGGGCTAAACGTGTTGATAATGTTGCACTAATTACGCAAACGGGCTCGTGAGTGTTGTAATAAATTACAATGACACGTGATGAAGTAACTGTGCAAGAGTTAAGGCTTGCTGATGATAGATGATACTCTGAGGTAGAGTAAGGTGTCAATCACGTGGTGTCCGCTGATGGCTCGGACAGAGAGTAAGAGATTGGGCATTCTATCATAAGGGTGATCGCTCTTTATTCGCCGATAATCGGAGAGAGTAGGGGATCATTCCACCTGTATACGGCATTTGACCTTATTCGCTAACTGCAGAGGCGTGAGTAATAAATGGTGGAGACACAATTAGTTGTATACTTGACCAGGTGATTGTGCACTGTGCTTTCCAAGAAAGGTCATGACTTGGTGTTGACTGTGCTTAGGCCGGTGTAGCAACACTGTAGGAGGCAGTAGCACCAATGATTCTGAGAATGTACGCTCAGAAGGCAAGGTATGCTAATATCCACCTGGGGTTCGTCTTTATGCATGCGAAATACGAAGATGGACATTCGAGGATACCTTCTCCGTGAATTCACATCCTAGCAGAGAGCTTCCGCATCTAAAGTTGCCGCTGGAGGAGACGGGGCCGGGAGAGGGCCCCGGTGAGTGAATAAGTCCTATAGTCTTGAGTAGATACTCGTAAATACTTATTTGTAATTTTGCATGACATCCTTATCGAATCGAAAAGCGAAGCTCAGTTGTTAAGACGTTTACCCTCAGCTCTGCAGTGGTCGAGCAAGAGAGAAAGAAAGCAGGAGCAAGAGAGATCTAACCAAAGGGTGAGTGAATGTTTATTGTAACTCGGTCTTCTGACATTGTTATTAGTCGAGAATGTTTAACACAAAAAAAAACTATCCTACAATAACGTATTTAATTCTCATGGCAAAGTTCGTCCGTCACTCTCTTACACATTAAACTGACATAAAGCTTTTTCGTTTCTCGTTTATTTTTATCACGACCATAGTTAATACAACTTTAATCACGGGATGATAATGTGGGTCATAAGGGTTTTAGAATTTTGTCGCAAGTCAGTTTTGGAATCCTTGAATATCCTCTGTACTATTTTTTCGGCTCTATTTGGGGACTCGTCAGCAGAAGAATAGCTCGAGAACTATCAGTTTAGGTCAAAAATCGGCCGCGAGATGTCGCGACCAAAACTGTTTTTTAATTTTCGGTGCAAGAAAAGAATCGTCGATTTTTATCTTTATGCGTCCTTATTATTTATGCGCCCTTATTATTTATGTCATTATTTGTTGTTATGTGGAATTTTTTTTTGCGTATTTCAGTTCTCTGGTGTGCAATATTTTTGACGGTTTATTATTTGCTTTTGTATTTATAATTTCCTTTATGTTTCCTCTGTTACTCTTAAAGTAACGTTATTATTTATTCCTTTTGTCTTTTGTACATATATTTTGATTCAATTAACGTGCGGTATCACATTACTTGTTTTCATTCTCTTCTCTTTTCTATTTTTAATATAAGTTATTACTCCTTCCTGTTCATAACTAAAATGTACTGAAGAATTAATCACGAAAAATCAACTCCCACAGAGCAGATTTATGAGCCCATTGTACATTGTAATATATTTTTAAGATGGTCTGATGAGATTACAAAGAAATTGCGCTTGACATACTCCTAAACGTACTGAAATATTAAAGCGGAATTCAGGCCGGAATTTATTTTTTCTTTTTCTTTTAGAAAAGTAACTATAAGACGCTTTTCGAAACGTATAAACGCCGGCGTTAATTATCGGAAGTGTTTGAGCATTAAATTAAATCGAGTTTACTATCCCATTAATATATTAACCTCCCCCCTGATTACGAAGCAAATATCGCATTTCCAAAGTATCGATTCCCTCCATTGTTATTAATCAAGTGGCCTTACGACGACGAGATCATTAATTTCCGATAACGAGCGGCCGAAGAAGAAGTTACCTGAAACTTATCGGGATTATTATCGGGCGTTCTTCGTCGGTTCCGGAGGAAGGAGGACGCAAATGTTTACTCGATATGAGATCAGGTTAAAAAAAATCTCGCTGAATGGAATGTCCCAAACGGATGATAAATTGCGCCAGATTCACGCCGTTTTCCATCGGGTTTTAATTCAGATCTTATCGCGTCGAACTCGAGCTCAAAATAAGATTTTTGGTAGGTAGTTGAAGTTCGCGTGAATTCTAAAAGAAAATAATTTCGTATTCTGGAATGATATACGAAGTGATTCAGAATGGATTCTTTTTTACAAATGCATAAATGCAAACAAACAATTTTTTTATCATCGAAATATTATATATTCCCTCTTTCAGTTAAATGGGAAACCTAGTTCAATGTTCAATTGGTGTACGAAACGTAGAAACATACCTAATTTTCTTTTGGTTTCGTTTCTAAATTAAAAAAAAAAAAAACAGAAATAGACAAGTACATAAAACACTCATTCTTTCCGAGTCTATATATTGAGACATCAAGAGCCTTTTTCTCCGGTCGATCGAGTCATTATCGCAATTTCCCCGATCCTCTCCAATCAAGTGTAAGTGCTGATAGTGCGGTCCTCTCTTTACAACACGGAAGACTGATGATGCAGAACTGAAACCAACCGACGTTAATCGATACGTCTGCTCAGAGATCACCGTGCATTTTTCCATTTTCCCCCGCTTCAAACTTGAACGAACTTAATTTTCTATTCGGGGATGCGATTTGAAGGGGGTTGAGACAAGTGAGTAATCAGGGTATTAGGCACGACTAGCGTGCAAGGAGCCCTTAATTCCAAACGTGCTTAATGCGTGTGTGAACCTCAATTTGTTACGTCATCCCTTGCAAGAGTCTTTTAATTCTTAATGAAACGCGAACGATCGATGGATCCTCTAATTATTCCGCGTTAATTATATATTAAAATATTCCAGTTACGTCAATCGAAACTGTTAGGTCTTATCCTATGTCGTACAGCATGAACCCCAAGTATCTTTACGACTGTAAATTACAATGGCTCTGCCGATAAAAATAAGGGCTCGTAAAGCACAGGCTTTGTAAATGGCGAAAGATGATGTCGCTTCGCTCTTGACCTTCGTGCACTTTCTTTAATTTCGCCAGAGTTTTTATGGTTACTTTGCCAAAAACTGGACGCTGCTCGTGGTACCTCCATAACTCTTAAAATCTGCGATAAAACCGCGTTTTTACGGCCTCTAGTTCCGTGGGGTTTTGTAATGAAGCGCGCGTTGTTTTCGTAAAGATCTTTAAAAGACTACGAAATATAAAAAAAATATGTATACACCATTTTTTTTTATATAATAAGAACAACAATTTCCAGCTTTTGTTTAAGACACAGACAACATTATAGAGTTGCTTGCGGTTAAGAGAACGGGTAAACAAAGGAATATTCTAATGGATATAAACACATACGTCATATTTATTTGAATTTGACTTTTTAAAATTTAATATATGTGGTACCTTTCAATTTAAATTTTACGTATACACCAAAAAGGCGCAATACCTTCATATCTTAAATAAAGTGACTTTATTCACTACAATTGTGACTGTTCTTCTTCTTCTGACAAATTAAAATTGCAAATAAATCTGCTCAACATCAACTTTGTAGTTCTGAAATTAAGGGACGGGTGTTAAATGATAAGAGAAAGGGGATTAATTTTCCAACACTTCCGAGTTTGTTAATTAACCCCTGCAAGACACGAGTCGCAATTCCCTTGGTTGTAGCTTTCCGGTTAGCTAGAAATCGCTCTCAAATCGCGTATTTTTTTCCATGGATTGGATTAATTTGGCCCTTGTCCGCCGGGATTATCGAAATAATGCCTTTTCTTCTCTGGTGTAATTTCTTTCTTTTGTGAGTTTGGTCGGACACAATAAAACAATTACAAACTAAGAAAAAAAGATCTAGAATAATTTTTGAAAGTATAACTCAAACCAGTAAAAAAAGCAGCAAGTTAAAATCGTGTATATTCCAATAACAATATAAATTAATGAAAATAAATTTAGAACGGAAAGAAACAAAATAAATAACAATAATTCCAAATGAGGTTATACATAAAAAAATATTCAAAAGAGTAAAAACGGTATTCTGTACAATAATTAAATAACGTGTTAGTTTCTAATGACTGGATAGTACAGAGAGAAATGGGAGTTTAGAACTTTGTTGATCACACATATTGTCTAATGATAATAATTATTCTGGTTCATTTTTATTATTATTGACAGGTCCAGTTTCTTTTTCATGCGTCCTTCATTTTCCAAAGCTTTCCGCCAGACAGCCATCTCATTCTCTGCCTTGTACCATCTGATCTGATCATTTTGTTTCGACTTTCGTTGTCATTCCTTCAGTACCCTTGGGAACATTATTATAAAATTAATTTTATTTATTTTATCAATGTCATTTTTTAGCATTGCCGTTTTAATTTCTGTTCTTCGTTTATTTTATTCTTCTGGGGAAATTTCTAATTTTTGCAGTAGTGCTTTATTCAAAGGCTTTTTCTCCGAACGCGAACGATTTAACGATGATAGCCCCAAGTGACCATCCATCATGTCTTATTATTATGACTTTTTTGTCAGATTGTTACGTTTCAAAGTATCATACGAAATAAGATGGCAGCGTTTGAGAATTTCGGCCAATTTAGAGTTTATTGTGGCAACTCTGGCTCCCCAAGCATTGCGGCTCAGGCTCGAAATTATTGATCGCCAGAACCGACCCGTCCGTCAACTCCTTACATGGGCATGTGAGAAAATTAACGATTGTTATTGGTCGGCGCTGACTTCAATTGCGATTACCTCGCGTCAACCCATTTCGTTTTGTTGCACGGCGTTACTTTTTGCCTAATTTTGCTGGTGTGCATATCGTGTGTGTGAATTATCGAGGTTCTTGCTGGGAAGTATCAGGAAAACTTATGTCGACTTAGTCGGAACGCACTGCCAACATTTAGGGAAAGCTATAATGGAATATCACAAAGTAATGGCGGAACGTGTTAATTATTTGAAAGGTTCTTTTACCCTGTCCAGGCTTGGCTTTTCATTAAAGCCAAGGCTGTTATTGTCGTGCATGCTGCTCGTGTACTCTTCGTTCTTGGTATCCTCATAGGAGAAATACAGTTTTCGCCCTTGGTTAATTAATCAGCCCCTAGAAGCAGTTACGAGGATCAGTCAGAAGAAGACGGTGCCACAGTTTCGCTAAGTTTGCTCCAATCAACGTTTGACAAGCACACCGGAAACAGACAAGCGACCTTCAACCTTCTGAACACATTTTGGATGCCGTGAGTTTGTATCGTTTTAATTTTATGTTACTGCTTCGACGCGTCGCATTTTATCAAAGGGCGAATTTCGACTAATTTTGCGTTTAATTAACCAATCTAATTTAATTTGTATTATAAGTGGCGTAATTTTGACGCGTTTCGATGTGCACTCTATTAGTCAAAGTGTATTCGACGTCCGTTGTCGCCTATGACTAGTCAATGTGACGTTATGTAATTTCACTGTGCAATTTCCTCTGTTTAAAGTATTTGTTAATTTAGCTATTGTGTTTTGCGCGAATATCTTCAGCGTACAAGTGAGTAAGATAAAATCTCCCGGTTGTTGCGAATGATTACCTACCTCGAAACCGAGGCGGTTTGGGAATACCGCCAAAGTTGTTACGGATCAGGTGGGTAGCTTGTTCACCCTGGCACCTTTTTTTTAACAATAAATTACCCACCGCATTCGTCATTGTGTTACGTTTCAAATCTCCCGCCAAAGAAAACGCGGAATCGAGACGATATCTGGCCCGCCTTCGATAGTTGGCAAACCTGTATTCCTTCTTTGCTTCTTGGAAGCTTATTGGTAGATGGCGCACCACGTGACTGTCTTCGGTTTCGTATCCTAGCAACCTTCGCCTGCCACAATTTCGCCTCGTTGAGGTCCTTTCTCGTTCGAAGTGTGTTACAAGTCAGACGTGTTTTACGTGCATAATAAAATGAACGGAGTTCTTGCTCTTTGGGAGGAGTAATTCAATTGCTGCTGTGCCGGAAGATTTCGTGACACCATCGAACACATTTGGGGATATTTTTAACTCCAATTCCAAGCCTGGGAACTTATTAGCCCCAGGTAATGTAAAAAGTGCAATGGCGTGTATCAAAATGGCTGCTAACGAAACCTTTTCCCTTTACATTCAGGCTTAACTGTTTGGGCGCAGTTTTCTGGCGCAGGCTTTTAGTCCAGACTTCTGGGCCTAGTTCTCTGGAGGCGCTTCTGCCCTGTGAATGTACCGTGGCTTGATCGTGGAAACCTGACCAGCCATCTTGACGATCCCAGCTGATCCAGTTTCATCCAGATTGTCGACGCTACTCGCGGACGACAGAAGGCGTCGTAATTACACACCGGCTACCGCGCTTCGGTTGGTAACGTTGACCTTGACGCATGACTGGACGCGCTGTCAAAATGTTAGGTATTCCAACTTTAATTTTGTGGATTGATCGGTTTATATTTTAGTCATTTCTCGTGAATAGTTGGATCGCGAGGAAAAATTTCGAATTACGTGTTGCGCTGCGTTTACCGTAGTTAATTTTTGCATAGATTAAGCAGCCACTTGTTATTGTGTAAAGTGTTATTTGTTTTGAATTGTTTAATAAAACCTCAGTTGTGTTAACATTAACTTCGAGTTTAATTTCTGCATTCACGCACATCAGTGAGTCTCGCCTCTATTTATTGTTGATTTATTTCTGCCCGATTTGGTCGATTGGAGACGTCGACTGGTCGATTACGTTTAGCTGAAAAGCAGTCTTCTGGCGCCCTTTAATAATTTTCACCATCTTAATTGACCTACCCCATTCTTCACTGTTGCTAGTCCGGGGGAACAGCTGATACGTTTAGTCAGCAGAAGCTTGTCATCTGTCAGTGGTAAGTAAGAGGCAAGTAATTTAAATTTAAATTTAGTCGAGGGGAAAGCTGGTGCAAGAAACCGCGCAGACTTGTTATCGATTAGAGTAAACAGGAGTATTTCATTTTAAAGTTTTGCGATAACAAAATTTATGCTACTGAGATAATTTCGATGAATTCAAAGCTGTTCTTCGTTATAATGAAAATCCGGGAAATTTGCTAGTTTTTCAACATAAAACAACAAAAATTGTGGCAAGAATCTTATCTAATCGAATAAGAGATGGCGAACCTAAATAAAACACATTTTCACTAGAACTGATTTTTGTCAGAAAATTTAATTTTATGAAAGCAAATAAGCAGTGAAAATTGCAGTTTTCTTGTTGAGAAAACATTCTAAAAAAAATTGATAAGTCTTCTAGGTTTCAGAGTAAATGAAGTCGGTTTCTAGACATGAAAGAAAACGAAAATTTGGAGATGAACAAAGTTCCGGAGTTTTCTGCATTCAAGAGTGAATGGAGTCCGGTAATCAAGTATTCTGTATGACTTTGTATTCACTGGAGAACCCCTGAATAAGCATTTTTATTTTCCTCTGCTTTCTGTGTTTCAGTATGTCAGTTTTTATGAATAAGTAGAAATTCCACCGCTTTTCATTGCAATCAAAACATATACAGTTTTCAGTTCAATATTTCAGTGGGTAACATCACGACAGTTTCCTGAAAATACGCTACATACGTAGGAAACTCGTGTTTCCTACTGCCGCACGTAGACGTCGCGTCGCGTCGTTCTAATATAATTCCTGCAGAAATAATGCGGGGCGTTCTCACACAGAGCGCGCGCTCTGCTGTTCTTCGCATTTCAAATCGGCGCAAACGCAAACCCGAATTTAAAACAGAATTAATTTACGTATTATTGTCTTATCTTATCATCATTTTTGGCTTTGATATTATCGCAGTCGCTGTTATCAAAATGATTGCGTTTAGTTATTGCGATTGATAACAATAAAAATCCGGGTGTAACATGGAAGAAGATAGCGAAGTAAAAGTCACAGTGGTCGGAGACAGTGCGACAGGAAAAACGTGCCTTCTTTCAGTCTTTAAGGGCGACAATTATAGTAAAAGATACAACGCAAGCGTGTAAGTAAATGGATTTGCTGAAACTGAAGAGACTGAGCTTTCATTTCAGGTTACATCCGTTTCAAAAGCGCATGATAGTAAATGGAAAACAATATATTTTACACTTAAGTGATACGTCCGGTTTAGAAGAATATGATAGGGCGCGATCGTGGTGTTACGCAGGTGTAAGTAAAAAAAAAGTGTACCATGTTGGGAGTTTTTCACTCAACATTTCAGGCAGCCATCGTTTTGCTTTGTTTCGCCCTCGACGATGACGTAAGTCTCGATAACATCAGGCATAAATGGTATCCAGAAGCCGCGTATTATGCCCCCAACGTCCCTCTAATCCTTGTCGGTATGTACCCCTTTACGCCTACAAACTTAACTGGTCTTTTATTGCAATGCGTAAACGCAGGAACGAAATCCGATTTGGGCGAAGTCAAACTTACAAACGACGATGTGACTAACATGAAGAAGCAGGTCAACGCCAAAAGGGTTATAATGTGTTCAGCGGTGACGGGGCACAACGTCGATAAGGTCTTCAGGGAATCCGTGCTGGTCATGCTTAAGAACGAGGGGTCGTTTTTGAAAAACTTTTTTTGCAGATGTAATTCGACTTGATGTCTTCTGGTATTTAGTAACATTGACGGATTCGATCGACACTTTGTATCTTGACGCAGGATAATTTAATTTATGAAATTTAATCTCGGAGAGAATCACTTATTTTTATAACATTTTTCTCAAATTCATAAATAAATGATGTTCAAAATGCTTTTTCTGAATTTGCAGTATTTTATTTAAGGTATGTCTTTCTGCTGCATTCTGGTTCTCACTCCTTCCTGGTTCCTCGTCAATCTATCTTACTTATAGATAACCCAAGTGCCATAATTGCTTTTCTTTTATAGTGTTTTCTATTGGTTTCACTTTTAATAAGTGCCATGGTGCAATTTTATACAATTATAAGGTTACATTTCAATATATTGTTATACTTTTTAGGAAAATGGGCTCTACAGTTGCATGCACGTGAAGAATTAAGGACTTTAGTCTATCCTCAAGTGTATGAAATAACAATTACGTATATTATTTCACAAATTAAAAGAAAATTATCTGATATCGTTATACTTATAAAGGTAATCCAAGTCAAATACTAAAAAGCTGTTTGATTTATAAAGTAATATAAATCATCGCCAATACTAGCGGTTTCTTGAAGAACAACAAAGAGCATGTGTGTGCGATTGGTTGAGAGAGACGGGTATAGTGTGCGTATATACAGGGTGATTGAAATTCGAGGGCCAGCATGGGTATCTCGCTTATTATAAGAGATAAAGAATCGGTTAAGTGGAGGAAAAGTTGCCAAATTTCATGCTGATTAATAAAATCTGTTACGATATATGAAATATCTCAAACGGTTTCTTCACAATCGGAGAAAAACTAAAAATTGCGATTTTCGAAAATCTAATATAACTTCATTATTTATGATCTTTTCTAAAGTCTGTAAAAATATTCCTGAAGCCATTTAGAGGAGTGTTTTAAAAACGAAAATACTGTGGAAACAATAAGTGTTCTCTTCATTTTTATTTATAGCGATATTAAAATACGTAAACAGTAAATTGAATGCTTCGCTTTATTAAATTGACTGTACACCTGTGATAATTTAAGCGCGTGACGCACGATTTTCCGTTTTTTTCTTTTGAGTTCAAAACCTTGTGCATTTCAGATTGTGGTTTTATCTTATCAAAAATTGATATCTCCGATTTATACTCGGGCACGGAATAGTTTGTACGTAACGTACCCGAAGAAATGGAAAAGGAAAGTATTGTTATAACGGTTGTTGGTGATGGTGCAGTGGGAAAAACGTGTTTGGTACAAAACTACATGGGAAAAGAATATTCGGAAATATATATTCCCACGGTGTAAGTTGCGTGTTCTTAAATCTGCCACCATTTATTTACTTTTAGTTTAGAAAAAGTTACCAAGTCGGTCAACAATTATGATCTCCTTATATGTGATACGGCAGGGCAAGAAGAATATAACAGACTAAGAACGTTAGGCTATCCTCAGGTATGTACTCGACGTTTAATCGAACACGCTTATCGCTTGGGAATGTTTATGTATATAATGTTTTTAGACAAACGTCTTCATCGTTTGCTTTTCTTTGACCAGCCCGGTTTCGTACGAGAACGTAAAACTGCTTTGGTACAAGGAACTTCACCATTACAAGCCAGACGCGCCCTTAGTGTTAGTCGGTAATTTTTTAAACGCCCTGGGTTGTAAGTCTGTTGCAAAGAGAGAATTGCAGGAACAAAACTCGATGATGAAAATCGGAAGGTGTCCCATAAAGAGGGAGTGAAGCTTAAAAAAGAGATAAATGCGGCTTTTTACCAAGAATGTTCTGCCAAGGAAGGGGTTAACATTAACGATGTTTTCGATTGCGCCGTGAAAGCTCATTTCGCAACGATTAACAAAAAAAGACAAAGCCGTACTTGCGTTCTTTTATGATTCTTTTATCAAATGTTTACAAAAATAAATAATATTCTTTTAAGAAAAATGTTTTTTTTTTTGGATAACATATACAATCGGTTTATCAAAGGTGATAATTTTATAATTCATTATTGTGGTACTATCTTATCGACATTTTTCCGAACTCGTACTTTGATATACATACATACATATATTGTTTCTTTGTACACTGGCAAGTTTGGTGGAATATGGAAAAACCTGAAATTGTTATCACGGTTGTTGGTGATGCCGAGGTAGGGAAAACTTGCTTAATACGAAGCTTTGTGGGAGAACGATTCACTGGAAAATATATTGTTACCGTGTAAGTTTATTCCTTGCATTTAACGATCACTTAACTCGCTTGCGTTATGAACAAGTGTTTTGGGATTGCTTGTTTACAGTTTAGAAGAAGTTCGTAAATCAGATGGTATCCACGAACTTCTTATAAAAGATACCGCCGGACAAGAAGAGTACAGCAGGTTGAGAACTTTGGCTTACCCTCAGGTACATAATAGATATAAGCATCTCAGGAAAAAATAATTATTTCATTTTTGATTTACGTAGACAAACGTCTTCATTGTTTGCTTTGCACTAAATCATAGAACCTCATTCCAAAATGTTAAATCGGTATGGTATCCAGAGCTTTCTCATCACAGGCCTTACACACCACTGATACTTGTCGGTAATTTTGTGGACATTCTGTATTACAGATTATTTTTATAGAGCGTGATTCGCAGGAACGAAGTTCGACGTCGAAAATCGAATGGTATCAAGTGTAGAAGCGCTGAAGCTTCAAAAAGAAATAAATGCAGTTTTCTACCTGGAATGTTCTGCCAAGGAGGGTATGAATATTAATGAAGTCTTTTCCAAAGCTGTGGCAGCTTTTCTTAAATCTGGCAACAAAAAAAGACATCGCAGTCATTGCAATTTTCTATAATTGTTTTAAATATTCTAGAAGCGAGACAGACGAATAAATGCACAGAGCTTTCATTCTTTTTTAAAAGAGGTTATTAAATTTTTGATTGTTCATAAAGAAATAAAATAAAATTACACCTAGTATTTTTTCTATCGATAAGTTTGCATATGTATACAGGGTGATTCAGAATAAGTGCCCGACCCGTTAGGGGCGTATTCACTAAAGTCATACAAGTACGAAATTGCAAGGAATAAATTTATTGGAGACATCTGAAAAATCAGCGTCTTGTGAGTCCTAAATTGAAACCGATTAAGTACCGCTGATGCCGTATTTATAAAATTACGTTTGCAGGGCAAACTCACGTATTTCATTTCATTTTTTGCGCTTTCGTGACGCAATAAAGTTATTCTAGTGATCATCAACCAATTTATATCCAGCGCCGCCGAGTGGCTTAGCGGTCTAGCCTAGCCAACTTGGAAAGTCGTATCGCTCGGCGGCGTGGGTTCAAATCCCACCATTAGCCATGGATGTTTGTGCAGTCTAATGATTTAGATCCAGCTTTAAATATTCGTCGTAATTGTCTGGAATGGCTAATGGCCGAAAGACAAGCAGCATTGCTGCGTAAAGCAAAATAGAAGAAGAACCAATTTACATCCGAATTTTCGATGAATTTTATTTCAAAAATTATGAATATTAGACCCCCTATGCATATAGCTTTTTTGCTTTGTTTTTTCATGTATTATCTTTATCTGCGGTTAACGGGTCGGACACTTATTCTGATTCACGCTGTATACACTTTTTAATCGAACGAGACCATCACTTTCAAATATTGATAGTCCAAGAAATTCATACGAATCAGATTACTTTTAGTTATCTTATCGAAATTTTATTTCAAAAGTTACTTCAATTCCTACGTACGAGTTTGTTAGTTTAGGAAATGACTTACGGTGTGCACACAAGCGGTACCTACCTACAGTAAGATATTTGGAATGGAAGGAGGAACAATTATCGTGACCGTTGTCGGTGATGGTACAGTCGGGAAAACATGTTTAACAAAAAAATTCCTTGGGCAAGAATTCAATGAAATGTATTATATTCCTACAGTGTAAGTTCGTTTTCTTGAATTTAAAAGCACTCTTGATTATGCGTTGCAATTTTATAGTTTAGAAGAGTTTGACAAGATATTTGGAAAACATAACCTACATATAAAAGTTACGGCCGGACAAGATGACTATGCCGAGCTGAGAGCTTTTGCTTATCGTGGGGTGTGTTTCAAATTACTTTAAAACAACCCATGACATAAATTTCTTTTCTAATTTTTCATAGACCGACGTCTTCGTCGTTTGCTTTTCATTATCCGATAGACAAAGTTATAAGAATGTTAAGTACCATTGGAGTAAAGAACTTGGTCATTGCAATCCTGGCACGCCCTTTGTGCTAGTCGGTAAATTTTTGGACGGCTGTGTTACAGACTACCATTAAAGAAACGTTTGCAGGAACGAAGCTTGATCTCGAGGATTCTCGGACAGTGTCCTATGGAGATGGAGTTAAACTTCAGAAAGATATAAATGCGTCGTTTTACGTGGAATGCTCTGCCAAGGATGGGAGGAATATTAACAACATTTTTGAAAACGCCGTGAGCGCTCTTCTCGCTCCTAAGAAGAAAAAGAGGCAATCGTTCTGTCCTATAATTTGGTTTCGTTGAAAGTCTTTACTACTTAGAGAATTTTTTTAATTAAATAAGTTAAAGTAATAGGTGCAAATATAATTTTATAAACTGGAGGTCGTGTACGAATAAACGAGTTTAAATAATAATTGAATGTATTGAATGTAATTGTATTAAAACAAAGGTATAAATAATCATTGTCTTTGAGTGTTTTTTTTAATTTACTGATAAGAAACTACGCTAATTAATTTGTGTCCATTATTATGAAGTGCTTTAGAGTGTTCGTTGTAAATTTTTCATTTTCGTTTTCTTTCGAAAAAATAAAAATTAAACGTGCAGATTTTGCCATTTTCTAAGTGTAACTTTTTCTTGGTATTATAATACGTAATCGTTTGTCAACATGATTTATCATGAATGATACTTCAGGAACTTTTTGTTATAGAAATTTCATTTTTTCAGAAGTTCTGGTATTATCTTATCAACATTTTTATTTCCATTTGAATGTACATACTTTATAAAATGCGATTAATTAAATTTCCATTCTAGGCAGGCCATGAAATTTGAACGTACGGGGTGAATTAGTTAATCCGCTGGCTAATCTATCCCTTATCTATTGGTTATCGGATTATGCTGTGAAAGTCCGGTGAGAATGTGGTACTCATGTCTGTAACTAAATTTTGACAATGAATGTTATGTCGATTCAGATTTTAAGGTTACTCGGAATTAGGCAAATTTGCGATATTTTCGTTTCATCACGAGGTGTATAAATAAATTGTAAAGGGTTTCCTTCACTTTTAATTTTGGCTGGGTTACTTTTCAAATCTGTTTCGTTGATCTATCTGATTTGAATTGTCACAATTTGACGTATTGCGGTGTTCATGAGCAGCACGTAATATTTTTGAAAGATTTCATAAGAAATAATTTTGGAAATAATAAAGTAAATTGAGAATAATGTATTAAATGTGTTTTAGGGAATTTGTTTGGGAAGTCATTTAAATTAAACTTGTCTTTCGAATATTTTAATTTTATGCAGATATTTTTTGAAATAGGCATTATTCGTCATTAATAAATTATTTAGAATTTTTAAAATGTAAATACGTAAGAATTACGCTTATAATTGTAAATATTAGAATCATTTATTTAAGGCATGACAAATCGATGTAACAGAAGGAAACTGCAGGTAGTAGTAAGGAGTTCGGAAAATAAACAAGTAAGGGCACTGTGTTAGCTGCCGCATTAAAAGTTACCGGTCACTCTTTAAAACCGCAAGGCGCAGAACACCAGTCAGTCAAGCAACCGGTACGTGAACTTTAAGTAAGTAAGCTATAAGGGCGGGTTTTGTGAAAAACCCGTTCCAATTGAATTAAATTTCTTTTAGAAACTCCGAACGTCCGAACTAATTTACGTTACATAATAAATTTGTTTGTGAAAATTTTGAAACTGATATAATAAAAAGTCGTTTCACGTTTTGTTCTTCGAAATATTTTCTTTATTATTCACCCACACACACACTGACAGATAATTTTGAGTGCGAGTGCCATCTACATCCAAAATTTATCACACAATAAATACACTCTACGAGCAAGAATTGGTATACGAGGTGCACTGCAAAAACCATCATCGAAGCAGGAGCTTATGCGAGTAAAACAACGAAGTAAGAAAGCAAATAAAAGTAAAAATAATAAGAAAACAGAAAAAATGCAAAGTATCCAGAGAGAACAGAGCATTAAATTAATGCAGCATAAAATTGTCTCATCACCAAACAGGGGCCATATCACAGTAGTATGTTAAAATGACATCAAATTAATTTGTCTAATTAAAAATCGCCTACTGCGATAACAAATAAATAAGGAATGGATTATAACGGGTTTTCAATTAAAAACTTCTTGCAGTTTGCCATGAAATGCCATGAAATGACAAAGACCGAAAAAAGCATGTCTTAGTTTATAACACGTTTGCGTTGTCAACTGACAGATACATTTTGGCGTTGTTAAAATTTAATTTCTGTCGTACTGTCCTGTGAAATAGGTTTCATGTTAAAGCAGAAATCGTTTCTGTTTAAATCCTATTTTCGTAATGAACATTTTCACATCTTTTATAAGTACAACATATTGTGGTGTTTATAAGCTAAACGAAAGACTTTTTCAAAGAAATAAATTTGTAAATAGTAAAGAGAAATTTAGAGTAATGTTTAAATTATATTTTACAGGTTTTGCAAAAAACCGACTGACCAAATAAAACTTCGACTCTTTGAACTCTTTATACCATCAATATTTGTTTATACGACTGCATGAATAATCGATTTAATAAACCGTTGTTTCTATCACTTTCAACGAACATTTTTCTTTATATACACACACACACGCACACATGACACGTACACTGACGCGGTAATTTTGAATGCAAGGGCTCATGAGTGCCATTTACATTCAAAACTTATCACATAACGAACACACTCCACGAGGAAAAAGCCAGCCTACGAGATACACTGCATCGGGAGATGAGCAGGAGCCGTCACCGATATCAACAAGTTTAAGAACAGCAATAAACTAATAAGATATAAACAAAAAAATAAGATTTAGAATACTGACAAAAATTACCCTGAGAAAAGCAACGAATGCAAAATTTGTAACAATTATCAGAAATTTACAGTTGGTTCTTGTCCGATGAAATTTGTATCACAAAATCTTCTAAGCGGACACTAAATCGCGCAAATATACACTTTACGTTTCGCAGTCGTTCGACTGCTTCGTCAGAAGTGAAAATTATGTTGTCAAAATAAACAACGTTGTCAACGGAAACTGAAAAAGTAACTTGATTTTTTTTTTTTTTTTTAATGTATATTATATTTATTTTTTAAATCTAAAAATAATTTGAACATTACAAATGTTAAAAAATTGACAGATCTATGTTCTATTTAAGGAATCGAGAAAACTACAAAATGTATCGTTTAAATTTGCAAAATCAGTACGTTTATTAATAGAATTCGACGACATTTTTATTTTACACATTTCAATAAAACGTCTTTTGAAAATATTAGACTCGTAATATAAAATGTTAGTATTTTCAAAATCAAAATTATGGTCATTTTCTAATGAATGTTCTACAAGCATTGAATGATTTTGATTATTTTTTTGGATATGATATTTATGTTGGACTAGACGATTTTTTAAATTTTGGCTTGTTTCTCCAATATAACAAGAATTAAAAATGAAACATATATTTTCATAAACAACGTTAGGCTGAATAAATTTTGGTCTTTTGGTTATTAAATTTGATAAAAAACTATTTAAATTATTTACAGATTTGCTAGCTAAATTTAAATTGTGTTTTTTGAATATGTGTTTAAATGTGTCATATAGTGGTTCAATGTAGGGTAATGATATGTATTTTTTGTTTGAAGTTTGTTTATTGTTATTGTGGATTTTTGAATTTTGTAAATATTTAACACGATTTTTTATTACTGATTCTATAAGATTTATTGGATAAGAATTTTGAACAAGTGTCTTTTTTATTAAATTTAAATTATCATAAATGAAAAGTTTATCTGAAAGTAAAACAGCTCGATCTGTTAAAGAAATAATTGTTGCAATTTTATAGTTTTTAGAAGTATACGAATGAAAATTAATATATCTACCTGACCACGTAGGTTTATGAAACCAATTTGTTATTAATTTGTTATTACGTCTGATGATATTTACATCTAGAAAACTTAGTGAATTGTTAATTTCTTTTCTACTGTAAATTGTAATCTATTATGAAAAGAGTTAAATCTACTTAAAACAAAGTCTACTTTATCTGAAGGCAAAATCAATAAAATATCATCGACGTAACGAAAATATAAAGTTAAATTGAAAGGTAATGAGTTAATGACACTTTTTCTAGTTCCTGCATGACAATTTCAGCTAAAGCAGGCGATAAAGGAGACCCCATTGCTGTACCGAAAATCTGTTTATAAAATTTATCATTAAAAGCGAAATAAGATGTTTCAAAACATAAAGTAACAATTTCTAAAAAATTTTCTTTGGAAATGTCTGTAAAATCTTTAATTTCTATCCACCTATCATTAATGCTTTTTAAAGCTAACTCTTTTGGAATGTTAGTAAACAAAGAAACAACATCTAAAGAAATTATAATACAGTTATTTGGTATATCTATGTTTTTCAATTTATCTACAAGTTCATAAGAATTTTTTATAAAGTATTCTGATTTACTAGTAACTTGAGTAAGAATTTTTGAAACAAATTTTGATAAGAAATATAGAGAAGAACCTATAGTAGAAACTATTGGCCGAAGAGGTGTGTTAGGTTTGTGAATTTTTGGAATGCAGTATAATTTAGGAAATATGGGATGCTGTACTTTAAGAGATTTAGCAATATTATTACTAATTTCAACAGATTTTTCTAACTTATTAATAATATTGAAAGTTTTACGTTGGAAATTTTCTGTGGGATCGTTATTTAATTCTACGTATGTATTATTGTCAGAGAGCATGGTTTGAACTTTTGAAAAATAGTCATTTTGTCAATCAAAACAGTAACATTGCTTTTGTCTGCTACTGTGACAATGATGTTTGGATTTTCTTTAAGAAATTTTTACAAGCCAAAAGATCTCGAATAAGAATTTTATATTTTGATTTTTCAAAAGTCCTATCAATATTCCTAATGTAATTTAGAAAATTAGAACAAAATTTATTTCTTACTTGTATTTTGGAAGTTGAATCTAAAGATTTTATACCAAACTCTAAGCTACTTAAAACGTTTAGAAAATCTACTTGTTTTTTATTAAAATAGGGTAATGAAAATTTTTTTCCCAAAGCAAAAATATATTTTAAATTTGACGGAATTTCAGTTTTGGTATAATTAATTAACCATTTATCGATTGTATTTTGGTCAAATTTGATATAAAAGTTTTTATCTCTAATAGAAATAAGATTATCCAACTTTTTAATCTGTGTCGATCGAATTCTATTAAACAACCTTTCATTTTTTTGGTTTTCAAAATGTAGAAAATTGTTTAATGTAATATTATCTAGAAAATTACTTAACTGTCCTAAAGTATAATCTAATTTCCACATTAATTTGGTAAGAATTTTTAGAGTTACTTCAATTTCATATGAAAGAATTTTATTAGCGAAATCCGATACATATCTGTCAATTTTCTGACATGACATATCATACGCTCTTTTCAAAGGGCCTATTACATGATTAGGATATACTCCTTCTTTTCTACATTTAAGCAAAAAGAGCTTACGATTTTTTATTTTGGTAATTTTAGTTAAAGTTTTAGAATAAATTTTGCACAGTACCTTACTTTGGTGCCCGTAGCGACCCTCCACAAAATTGTAAAATCCTATGTTTCTGATATCCATATTTACAGTTGGTTCTTGTCCGATGAAATTTGTATCACAAAATCTTCTAAGCGGACACTAAATCGCGCAAATATACACTTTACGTTTCGCAGTCGTTCGACTGCTTCGTCAGAAGTGAAAATTATGTTGTCAAAATAAACAACGTTGTCAACGGAAACTGAAAAAGTAACTTGATTTTTTTTTTTTTTTTAATGTATATTATATTTATTTTTTAAATCTAAAAATAATTTGAACATTACAAATGTTAAAAAATTGACAGATCTATGTTCTATTTAAGGAATCGAGAAAACTACAAAATGTATCGTTTAAATTTGCAAAATCAGTACGTTTATTAATAGAATTCGACGACATTTTTATTTTACACATTTCAATAAAACGTCTTTTGAAAATATTAGACTCGTAATATAAAATGTTAGTATTTTCAAAATCAAAATTATGGTCATTTTCTAATGAATGTTCTACAAGCATTGAATGATTTTGATTATTTTTTTGGATATGATATTTATGTTGGTCTAGACGTTTTTTTAAATTTTGGCTTGTTTCTCCAATATAACATGAATTACAATTGAAACATTTAATTTCATAAACTACGTTTGGCTGTTTTAATTTTGGTGTTTTGGTATTAAAATTGAGAAAATACTATTTAAATTATTTACAGATTTGCTAGCTAAAATTAAATTGTGTTTTTTGAATATGTGTTTAAATGTGTCATATAGTGGTTCAATGTAGGGTAATGATATGTATTTTTTGTTTGAAGTTTGTTTATTGTTATTGTGGATTTTTGAATTTTGTAAATATTTAACACGATTATTTATTACTGATTCTATAAGATTTATTGGATAAGAATTATGAACAAGTGTCTTTTTATTAAATTTAAATTATCATAAATGAAAAGTTTATCTGAAAGTAAAACAGCTCGATCTGTTAAAGAAATAATTGTTGCAATTTTATAGTTTTTAGAAGTATACGAATGAAAATTAATATATCTACCTGACCACGTAGGTTTATGAAACCAATTTGTTATTAATTTGTTATTACGTCTGATGATATTTACATCTAGAAAACTTAGTGAATTGTTAATTTCTTTTTCTACTGTAAATTGTAATCTATTATGAAAAGAGTTAAATCTACTTAAAACAAAGTCTACTTTATCTGAAGGCAAAATCAATAAAATATCATCGACGTAACGAAAATATAAAGTTAAATTGAAAGGTAATGAGTTAATGACACTTTTTCTAGTTCCTGCATGACAATTTCAGCTAAAGCAGGCGATAAAGGAGACCCCATTGCTGTACCGAAAATCTGTTTATAAAATTTATCATTAAAAGCGAAATAAGATGTTTCAAAACATAAAGTAACAATTTCTAAAAATTTTCTTTGGAAATGTCTGTAAAATCTTTAATTTCTATCCACCTATCATTAATGCTTTTTAAAGCTAACTCTTTTGGAATGTTAGTAAACAAAGAAACAACATCTAAAGAAATTATAATACAGTTATTTGGTATATCTATGTTTTCAATTTATCTACAAGTTCATAAGAATTTTTTATAAAGTATTCTGATTTACTAGTAACTTGAGTAAGAATTTTGAAACAAATTTTGATAAGAAATATAGAGAAGAACCTATAGTAGAAACTATTGGCCGAAGAGGTGTGTTAGGTTTGTGAATTTTTGGAATGCAGTATAATTTAGGAAATATGGGATGCTGTACTTTAAGAGATTTAGCAATATTATTACTAATTTCAACAGATTTTTCTAACTTATTAATAATATTGAAAGTTTTACGTTGGAAATTTTCTGTGGGATCGTTATTTAATTCTACGTATGTATTATTGTCAGAGAGCATGGTTTGAACTTTTGAAAAATAGTCATTTTTGTCAATCAAAACAGTAACATTGCTTTTGTCTGCTACTGTGACAATGATGTTTGGATTTTCTTTAAGAAATTTTTTACAAGCCAAAAGATCTCGAATAAGAATTTTATATTTTGATTTTTCAAAAGTCCTATCAATATTCCTAATGTAATTTAGAAAATTAGAACAAAATTTATTTCTTACTTGTATTTTGGAAGTTGAATCTAAAGATTTTATACCAAACTCTAAGCTACTTAAAACGTTTAGAAAATCTACTTGTTTTTATTAAAATAGGGTAAT
Source organism: Dorcus hopei (assembly GCA_033060865.1). Taxonomy (NCBI): domain Eukaryota; kingdom Metazoa; phylum Arthropoda; class Insecta; order Coleoptera; family Lucanidae; genus Dorcus; species Dorcus hopei. The sequence goes on from CM065425.1 coordinate 12,685,576, forward strand.
GAAAATTTTTTTCCCAAAGCAAAAATATATTTTAAATTTGACGGAATTTCAGTTTTGGTATAATTAATTAACCATTTATCGATTGTATTTTGGTCAAATTTGATATAAAAGTTTTTATCTCTAATAGAAATAAGATTATCCAACTTTTTAATCTGTGTCGATCGAATTCTATTAAACAACCTTTCATTTTTGGTTTTCAAAATGTAGAAAATTGTTTAATGTAATATTATCTAGAAAATTACTTAACTGTCCTAAAGTATAATCTAATTTCCACATTAATTTGGTAAGAATTTTTAGAGTTACTTCAATTTCATATGAAAGAATTTTATTAGCGAAATCCGATACATATCTGTCAATTTTCTGACATGACATATCATACGCTCTTTTCAAAGGGCCTATTACATGATTAGGATATACTCCTTCTTTTCTACATTTAAGCAAAAAGAGCTTACGATTTTTTATTTTGGTAATTTTAGTTAAAGTTTTAGAATAAATTTTGCACAGTACCTTACTTTGGTGCCCGTAGCGACCCTCCACAAAATTGTAAAATCCTATGTTTCTGATATCCATATTTACAGTTGGTTCTTGTCCGATGAAATTTGTATCACAAAATCTTCTAAGCGGACACTAAATCGCGCAAATATACACTTTACGTTTCGCAGTCGTTCGACTGCTTCGTCAGAAGTGAAAATTATGTTGTCAAAATAAACAACGTTGTCAACGGAAACTGAAAAAGTAACTTGATTTTTTTTTTTAATGTATATTATATTTATTTTTTAATCTAAAAATAATTTGAACATTACAAATGTTAAAAAAATTGACAGATCTATGTTCTATTTAAGGAATCGAGAAAACTACAAAATGTATCGTTTAAATTTGCAAAATCAGTACGTTTATTAATAGAATTCGACGACATTTTATTTTACATTTTCAATAAAACGTCTTTTGAAAATATTAGACTCGTAATATAAAATGTTAGTATTTTCAAAATCAAAATTATGGTCATTTTCTAATGAATGTTCTACAAGCATTGAATGATTTTGATTATTTTTTTGGATATGATATTTATGTTGGTCTAGACGTTTTTTTTAAATTTTGGCTTGTTTCTCCAATATAACATGAATTACAATTGAAACATTTAATTTCATAAACTACGTTTGGCTGTTTTAATTTTGGTGTTTTGGTTTTAAATTTGAGAAAATACTATTTAAATTATTTACAGATTTGCTAGCTAAAATTAAATTGTGTTTTTGAATATGTGTTTAAATGTGTCATATAGTGGTTCAATGTAGGGTAATGATATGTATTTTTGTTTGAAGTTTGTTTATTGTTATTGTGGATTTTGAATTTTGTAAATATTTAACACGATTTTTATTACTGATTCTATAAGATTTATTGGATAAGAATTTTGAACAAGTGTCTTTTTATTAAATTTAAATTATCATAAATGAAAGTTTATCTGAAAGTAAAACAGCTCGATCTGTTAAAGAAATAATTGTTGCAATTTTATAGTTTTTAGAAGTATACGAATGAAAATTAATATATCTACCTGACCACGTAGGTTTATGAAACCAATTTGTTATTAATTTGTTATTACGTCTGATGATATTTACATCTAGAAAACTTAGTGAATTGTTAATTTCTTTTCTACTGTAAATTGTAATCTATTATGAAAAGAGTTAAATCTACTTAAAACAAAGTCTACTTTATCTGAAGGCAAAATCAATAAAATATCATCGACGTAACGAAAATATAAAGTTAAATTGAAAGGTAATGAGTTAATGACACTTTTTCTAGTTCCTGCATGAAAATTTCAGCTAAAGCAGGCGATAAAGGATACCCCATTGCTGTACCGAAAATCTTTTTATAAAATTTATCATTAAAAGCGAAATAAGATGTTTCAAAACATAAAGTAACAATTTCTAAAAATTTTCTTTGGAAATGTCTGTAAAATCTTTAATTTCTATCCACCTATCATTAATGCTTTTTAAAGCTAACTCTTTTGGAATGTTAGTAAACAAAGAAACAACATCTAAAGAAATTATAATACAGTTATTTGGTATATCTATGTTTTCAATTTATCTACAAGTTCATAAGAATTTTTTATAGTATTCTGATTTACTAGTAACTTGAGTAAATTTTTGAAACAAATTTTGATAAGAAATATAGAGAAGAACCTATAGTAGAAACTATTGGCCGAAGAGGTGTGTTAGGTTTGTGAATTTTTGGAATGCAGTATAATTTAGGAAATATGGGATGCTGTACTTTAAGAGATTTAGCAATATTATTACTAATTTCAACAGATTTTTCTAACTTATTAATAATATTGAAAGTTTTACGTTGGAAATTTTCTGTGGGATCGTTATTTAATTCTACGTATGTATTATTGTCAGAGAGCATGGTTTGAACTTTTGAAAAATAGTCATTTTTGTCAATCAAAACAGTAACATTGCTTTTGTCTGCTACTGTGACATTGTCACAGTAGCAGACAAAAGCAATGTTACTGTTTTGTCTGCTACTGTGACATTGTCACAGTAGCAGACAAAAGCAATGTTACTGTTTTGATTGACAAAAATGACTATTTTTCAAAAGTTCAAACCATGCTCTCTGACAATAATACATACGTAGAATTAAATAACGATCCCACAGAAAATTTCCAACGTAAAACTTTCAATATTATTAATAAGTTAGAAAAATCTGTTGAAATTAGTAATAATATTGCTAAATCTCTTAAAGTACAGCATCCCATATTTCCTAAATTATACTGCATTCCAAAAATTCACAAACCTAACACACCTCTTCGGCCAATAGTTTCTACTATAGGTTCTTCTCTATATTTCTTATCAAAATTTGTTTCAAAATTCTTACTCAAGTTACTAGTAAATCAGAATACTTTATAAAAATTCTTATGAACTTGTAGATAAATTGAAAACATAGATATACCAAATAACTGTATTATAATTTCTTTAGATGTTGTTTCTTTGTTTACTAACATTCCAAAAGAGTTAGCTTTAAAAAGCATTAATGATAGGTGGATAGAAATTAAAGATTTTACAGACATTTCCAAAGAAAATTTTAGAAATTGTTACTTTATGTTTTGAAACATCTTATTTCGCTTTTAATGATAAATTTTATAAACAGATTTTCGGTACAGCAATGGGGTCTCCTTTATCGCCTGCTTTAGCTGAAATTGTCATGCAGGAACTAGAAAAAGTGTCATTAACTCATTACCTTTCAATTTAACTTTATATTTTCGTTACGTCGATGATATTTTATTGATTTTGCCTTCAGATAAAGTAGACTTTGTTTTAAGTAGATTTAACTCTTTTCATAATAGATTACAATTTACAGTAGAAAAGAAATTAACAATTCACTAAGTTTTCTAGATGTAAATATCATCAGACGTAATAACAAATTAATAACAAATTGGTTTCATAAACCTACGTGGTCAGGTAGATATATTAATTTTCATTCGTATACTTCTAAAACTATAAAATTGCAACAATTATTTCTTTAACAGATCGAGCTGTTTTACTTTCAGATAAACTTTTCATTTATGATAATTTAAATTTAATAAAAAGACACTTGTTCAAAATTCTTATCCAATAAATCTTATAGAATCAGTAATAAAAATCGTGTTAAATATTTACAAAATTCAAAATCCACAATAACAATAAACAAACTTCAAACAAAAATACATATCATTACCCTACATTGAACCACTATATGACACATTTAAACACATATTCAAAAACACAATTTAATTTTAGCTAGCAAATCTGTAAATAATTTAAATAGTATTTTCTCAAATTTAAAACCAAAACACCAAAATTAAAACAGCCAAACGTAGTTTATGAAATTAAATGTTTCAATTGTAATTCATGTTATATTGGAGAAACAAGCCAAAATTTAAAAAACGTCTAGACCAACATAAATATCATATCCAAAAATAATCAAAATCATTCAATGCTTGTAGAACATTCATTAGAAAATGACCATAATTTTGATTTTGAAAATACTAACATTTTATATTACGAGTCTAATATTTTCAAAAGACGTTTTATTGAAATGTGTAAAATAAAAATGTCGTCGAATTCTATTAATAAACGTACTGATTTTGCAAATTTAAACGATACATTTTGTAGTTTTCTCGATTCCTTAAATAGAACATAGATCTGTCAATTTTTTAACATTTGTAATGTTCAAATTATTTTTAGATTTAAAAAATAAATATAATATACATTTAAAAAAAAAAAAAATCAAGTTACTTTTTCAGTTTCCGTTGACAACGTTGTTTATTTTGACAACATAATTTTCACTTCTGACGAAGCAGTCGAACGACTGCGAAACGTAAAGTGTATATTTGCGCGATTTAGTGTCCGCTTAGAAGATTTTGTGATACAATTATCAGAAACTTTGAAAAATATCTCATTTCACCGCATAAAATTGGCTTCACCCAACTAGGGGCCATAACACAGCAATATGAAATACCTGAATAGTCTTCTTTCTTCAAAAATAAGGTTATATTTCCTTATTACTTCTGCCAAAAGCGCAGACATACGATTTCGACATCATATTTTTCCATGAAACATGCTAGAGAAGTTTTTTATTTGAAAGCCCTTTACGTATAATTTAGGTATAATCAAAGACATGACTTTTTTGCCTTCGCCTTATACTAGGCGTTTTCGTTTCTGAAATGATTTTGATACAATCTGATCATGTTTAGAGAATAGTGATTCGTTTGTTCTTGTTACAAAAGAACACTCCTTTGAAACGTGTTTGGAATATTCGAATAATAATAAACGAAGTGTCAAATATATCAGACATATTAGATTGCACGTGAACACAATTTTTATCTAATATCCTGTAATCTCCAAGTCAAATTTGAGGATAGATTTCACACTAATCCTGATCCGAATAAGCAAAACATAAATATTTTATGTTTACGAAAATCGAATCATGATCCTAGGGAGGGGATGAATCATTTTCACAAAAGAACACGATTCGCGCCGATCCAAACGCGTTATGTTCCTATGATCCATCAGAAACGAAAGCATCTACTCTACTGCAACACACAGTCATGGTGAACATAGAATATTCAAAATAGTGAGGAAATAAAAATCAGATTAGAGCAGGCGGTGCAAAGAAAATGTATGTCTGTGATTAAATAAAAGTCAATAAATTTGACAGTCCATGAATGTACTACATTAATTAATTCAATTAATCACACACATTACACCGCCTACTCTAATCTGATTTTTATTTGCTCACTTTTTATTTATTTTAGATATTTTATAATTTGTGATTGTGGTATTATCTTACCAAAAATTTTCGGAACTCAGACTTTGATATACAAAGTTACGCAACATACAGGCAAGTAGTTTAGCGGAATATCCGAATATGGAAAAATCAGAAATTGTTATCACGGTTGTTGGTGATGCTGCGGTAGGGAAAACTTGCTTAATACGAAGCTTTGTGGGAGAACAATTCACTGGAACATATATTGTTACCGTGTAAGTTTATTTCTTGCATTTAACTATCACTTAGTTTGCTTGCGTTGTGATGAAGTGTTTTGGAATTGCTTGTTTACAGTTTAAAAGAAGTTCGTAAATCAGATGGCATCCACGAACTTCTTATAAAAGACGCCGCCTAGACACCAAGAAGAATACAGCAGATTGAGAACTTTAGCTTATCCTCAAGTGTGTATATATTGTGCCCGACAAAAAAAGATCTGGGATATGTAATATGTTCTATTGTAAATACAACGAATTAAATACAGTAAAACCTCCACATAGTAGAGCTAAATTAGTCAAGATTTTTAAATTTTTGTCATATGTTTAATGTCCTTGTCCGTTTTGTAGAGGTGTCCACCTAATAGAGGTATAAATTACATATAAAACAATTTGGGGAATTAAATACTGTCCATCTGAGAGATGTGTCCTCGTTCGACATGGGAGGTTCCACTGTAATGTTAAAAAAATTCGTCCATTTGTTCATACCTGTATTTTTTACGTAACCATAGAACAAGATCTACATAGCAAAATGAATTGTTTAAAGCTGCATTCCAATTAATGAAATGAGTTGAACCAGATTTTTTTTGGCGAGCATAGTACATGATACAAGCATCTCGGAAATTCTATAATTTATTCCATTTTCGATTTACGTAGACAAACGTCTTCATTGTTTGCTTTGCACTAAATCATAGAACCTCGTTCCAAAATGTTAAATCGGTATGGTATCCAGAGCTTTCTCATCACCGGCCTTACACACCACTGATACTTGTCGGTAATTCTGTGGACGTTCTGTATTACAGGTTATTATTATAGAGCCGTGATTCGCAGGGACAAAGTTCGACGTTGAAAACCGAAATGCGTCAAGTGCAGAAACGCTGAAGCTTCAAAAAGACATAAATGCAGTTTTCTACCTGAAATGTTCTGCCAAGGAAGGTGCAAATATTAATGAAGTCTTTTCCAAAGCTGTGGCAGCTTACCTTAAATCTGGCAACAAAAGAAGACATCGCAACCATTGCAATTTTCTATAGTTTTTTTAAAATATTCTCGAAGCGAGATAGATGAATAAATGCACAGAGCTTTCATTTTATAAAAGAGGTTATTAAATTTCTGATCGTCCATAAAGGAATAAAATAGAATAGTATTTGTCCTACACTTAAGCTTGCATATGTATACACAATTTTTAATCGAACGAGACCATCATTATCAAATATTGATATTCCAAGAAATTCATAGAAATCAGATTACTTATCTTATCGAAATTTTATTTCAAAAGTTACTTCAATTTCGACGTACGAGATTGTTAGTTTAGAAAATCACTGATGGTGTGCACACAAGCGGTACCTATCTACCTACCTACCTACAGTATTTGGAATGGAAGCAGGAACAATTATTGTAACCGTTGTCGGTGATGGTACAGTGGGGAAGACGTGTTTAATAAAAAAATTCATTGGACAAGATCTCAATGAAATATATATTCCTACAGTGTAAGTTCGTTTTCTTTAATTTAGAAACACTCTTAATTGTTAGATCATTGCAATTTTATAGTTTAGAAGAGGTTCACAAAACGTTTGGAAGACATAACCTACATATAAAAGATACGGCCGGACAAGATGAGTATGCCAGGCTGAGAGCTTTGGCTTATCCTAATGTGTGTCTCAAGTTACTTTAAAACAACCTACGAAACAAATTTCATTTATAATCTTTCGTAGACGAACGTCTTCCTCGTTTGCTTTTCGTTATCCGATATACAAAGTTACAAGAATGTTAAGTTCCAATGGTGTAAAGAAGTCGGTCATTGCAATCCTGGCACGCCCTTTGTGTTAGTAGGTAAATTTTTGGACGGCTGTGTTACAGACTATCAGTAAAGAAACGTTTGCAGGAACGAAGCTTGATGACGAGAAAAATCGGCAAGTGACGTATAGAGATGGAGTTAAGCTTCAGAAAGATATAAGTGCGTCATTTTACGTGGAATGCTCTGCCAAGGATGGGACGAATATTAACGAAATTTTTGAAAATGCCGTCAGCGCTCATCTCGCTCCTAAGAAGAAAAAGAGGCGGAACAACAATTGTTTAGTCCTGTAGTTTGTTTTTGTTGAATCTTTACGACTTCATAAAATAATAGGTGCAAATATATTTTCATAAACTGGAGGTCACTGTATGTTTTTAATAATAATTGAATCTTGTATTAAGACAAAAGTTTTATCATTGTCTTTCGGAGAGTTTTTTTAATTTACGTTTCTCTGTTAATGTGCGATTCATAATTCATTAATTTTCAAAGGATAAGGAACTACACTTGTGTCTATTATTATAAAGTACTTTAGAATGTTCGTAGATAACAAGCGTCTAAATAAAAACCTAGTCAAGTAGGTTGTGATCGAGAATTTATCCATTGCATTTACTTAGCACTATTACTAAATGTAGCCTACTTGACTAGGTTTTCATTTAGACACTTGTTACAAATATTGAATATCAAAATTTTTCATTTCGGTTTTCTTCTTTTCGAAAAAAAAAAAAAAATTAAACCTGTAGAAATTTGCCATTACTTATAAATGGTGAGCAAATAACAATCAGATTAGAGCAAGCAGTGCAAAGAAAATGTATGTCTGTGATTAAATAAAAAGTCAATAAATTTGACAGTCTATAAATGCATTACATTAATTAATACAGTTAATCACAGACATGCATTTTCTTTGCACCTCCTACTCTAATCTGATTTTTATTTGCTCACATTTTATTTTACATAATTATATTACAATACATATACGTGTACGTTTGTCAATATGATTTACACTTCAGGAACTTTTGGTTATACCTAGAAGTTTCATTGTTTTGCAAGTTCTGGTGTAATCTTATCAACATTTTTATTTCTACTCGTATTTGAAAGTACTTCCATTCTGGACAGGCCATGGAATTTGAACGTACCGTACCCGGTGGATTGGTTAATCCACTGACTGTCATTTTATATTTACGTACAATTTAGGTATAATCAGGGCATGGAATCTCAAATCTCATGTTTGTATGTTTAGTTCTGCACTAATTTACTAGATGGTATTGTTTAGAAATCTGTGAAGTACAAATCCCAAATACCGACGCGTGGTGCTTTAAAATGGTTTTCCTAACTCAAATTAGTATTGAAATGTTATAAGGTTTTCCAATCTCTAGTAGAAAAATAATTTTTTCTATATTTTTTCCTAAAACAACATACTTATTTACTATGATTTCTTATTAATTTCACGTGACTTTAATTTATAGGTGACGTAGATTTTTAAAGAAGAAGCTTTAATAATAGTTACGCTGGTGTCCTCTGATAGCAAATTGCAAAAGCTCTGGCAAGAGGAATAAAATCAATACGCCACATGTACGTCATGGGAAAGCAGGGATTTACTCTTTGTAAGTTGCTGTGATCCTGTAAAGAGGTCTCTCTCTCTCCATCGATGCAACTTATTAGTTTGAAGTTCATTTGAAAGGAACAAGCACTTATCTACGAGTATATCAACCTCAACAAACAAAATCGTTGTGTTTTCATAAATAAGATCTTGATGTCCTTAATCTTAAATATTCTTATCTTTGTTTTTCTTAAAACATTTACACCAAATTGATCAAGTATCTGCGTACCTTCTTTTGATAAGAATGAAATTGTGAGACGGGCTGTGCTGGTCGTTAAAAGTTAAATTTTGAAAGAGATATAGCTTATCCATTCAAGATCTTATCTTAAAATAATTTGTAGCAACCAATTTTGTAAGTACACTGTGTGTGACATTGATTCCCGCTCCCTCTCGTTATTATCTTATTTCTTCGTAAGATACTTTCCAGACTTAATCGCTATCTAATCTAATCTGCGCTCTATACTTGGCGTAAAATTTTATTGCACGTTCAGTCCTGCGAGAATGCTCGAGTGCACACATAAACACGCTCACACGTGACATGTGAAGAGGCGTAAGGACGAGTGGGCGAAGATTGCAGTTTTACCGGAGAAACTCAGGTGATTATTTTGCGACAGAACAAAGTTTTGGGGAAGATTCGGGGGGGAATGCCAAAGAATTTGAGTCGATTAAGATTATTTATCGAATAATCCGTTCAGAATAAATTTGTCATCGAGTTTACGTCAGGACAGATTATGTTATTATCTAATTTTTTTTTGGCACTAAGCTCAGCAAACTTTTATTATGATAATGATGACTATTATTAATACTTTACGTTTTTTTTGACTCTGCATTTTAATTAGAACGGCACGACCCTACTATATGTAGGATCTTTTCAATTCTAGTTATTTTCGATCACACAAACAGATGGCATTCATTTCCTCTTACAATTAGTAAAGTAAAATTCTGAGTTTGATTCCTGGATAAGTAGGTAAGTACGAATAAAAATTTCAGAAAAACGATTTTGCTATCGCATTTATTCTTCGCATTGATAAAGTGAACCGCAAATACGTATAAAATTGGGCCGCGAAATTCTATTTGTTTTAATATCTTATCTCATTCCTCCGCGTGCAGATAAATAAAAGTACTTGAACTCTGTTTTCCTCTCAGAAAGTTCTTTCGTTTAATTTCCCGTATTTACGCGAGCGTATGTGAGTACGAAATGTGCAAATATTTAATGTGATGTGAGCGCTGCTGATGTCGAATCGAATTCGTTTCGATTGAATTGTCGTTTCCAGGCACACATGTCGACTCCGGTGCGCAGACACATCCGGATTACCGTGGTAGGAGATGGCACGACGGGGAAGACGTGCATGCTCATCGTCTACAAGGACCATAAATATCAGGAGTATTATATTCCCACAGTGTAAGTTCAATTTTATCATTAAATTTAACATATCAATTTTATTACTGAGATCAAATTAAATTTGAACAACATGCTGCCGATTTAAGAGATAAATGATTTCCTTGAAAGCTTTGTGCGTTATTATCACTTTTTCGAAATTACTTTAGCAATTCATCGCATATTTATATTGGGTTTATAAATACGTCGTTCCTGTTTCGATTTTAATTATTTAAAGGCTTCACAATTCACTTGCTCGTACATGATGCTCACCCTGTATGTACATTTATTTTTTGTGAGATATTGGCAGGCGATGGGCAAAAGTGATTCTGCCAATAAAAGCAAAGAAAAAGGAACTTTGGTGTTACATACTAAATTATTACTCGGCGCCTCCACCACTTTTGCACGATTTCATTTTACAACTTCGCAATCATCAAGACTCATTCTACGTTACCATAGAATTAATGTTGATGTTTTTTTAGTTTTGATTCATATTCGATGACGGTTCCAATCGGTGACGATGAATACACCGTGATACTCTCCGACACAGCCGGGCAAGAAGAATACGATCGCCTGAGGCCCCTGTCATACCCAGATGTAAAAACAGAGAAAAGTATACGCTCCGAACAGCAAGTTTAAATGAAACTTTTCGTTTCAGACAGACGTGTTCGTGATCTGCTACGCCGTCGACAATAAGATCTCGTTCAAGAACGTCGAGCGGAAGTGGTTCCCCGAAGTCAAGCACCATAAGCCCTACTCAAAAGTGATTTTAGTCGGTTAGTATCGGTCGCGCACCAACGAATGCAGACGCGGTTTAAAGGGCTTACTTTTTAGCGACCAAGATTGATTTGCGGGATGAATTTGAGGGTTGTGTCACGACGCAAGAAGGCGAGGATTTGAAGAGTAGAATGAGGGCGGATATGTTTGTGGAGTGCTCGTCGAAACGAATGTATAACGTGAGCAGGGTGTTCTCCGAAGCGATCAGTTCGCACATAATTTCGACCAGGAAGAAAAAGACCAACAGCATTTCCTGCGTCCTCACGTAGCGTTCGCGTTTCCTTTTACTACTGACAATATTAAAAGTGAAAATATTTCGTGTGTGATGTAATATGAGACAATTCGTTAATGCAATTTTTATGGCGATGTAAATAAACAATTAATTTCATGTAGGGCACATGACGAAGGGAGCTTTAAATATACGTATATGAAACAAACAAATGTAGACGACAATGTAAACCATAAAAGTTCAAGAACTTTTGGTCGTAAAGACCATCAGTCACTCGCAGCCGTCGACCTAATGAGAACTTTCTATAAGTTTTGTTACGGTGAAGAATTTGGGGAAAGTTACTGTTGGGTTACCGCCTAAGCAAAAATGAGTTCGCCCGCGTATGTACGTATATGTAATCAGAATTGCTGTAATACACGAGGGTTTCAAATAAAAAGATAGGAACTTTACTTCACTCGTAAATAAATTTGATTTTGCTTTTCCGAATCTGTGATAAGAATTCCTGTAATTTTTACATTTTTTATAACGAAGAGAATTTCCGGGTTTTGCTTCTCTTCTTTACTAGGGGAATTACGCCAATTTTATAAAAACGTGATGTTGTTTTAAACCTTGATAATCTCAAAGGACTTGGCGAGTACTTTCCTCATTTTAATCATTTCTACCCCATACTGTATTACTCAGAAACTTTTTCTGAGCATGAGCAAAATGTTGAAAAAAGCCACCTCTTGATTTCTTAGAGATGACGAATTTTCAATTCATGGTGTATGTTGTGTGTTCACTATGTCTAAAAGATTTGACGTTAATTTTTCTTGCTATAGCAAACGTCTATTTGAAAAAGATATTTTATTCATGTCTTGCTGGGGTAATGCTATACATAATTTTAAAAAATTTTCAGAAAAAAAACATTGATTTTAGCATTGAATTAAATTAACTTGTTTAAATGACTTTCTAATCATTAGACATAATTTTTTTAATGTTTTTCTCATGTGTACTTAGAGTGTTGCTTGAAAAGTGTAATGTTGTGTTCAGCGCCCTGTATGTGATCTGCTTTGCATACAGAGTGACAAGCTTGAAACCTATAATACCGGGTTTCCAACAATTTCTTATGTCCGTATTCATAGTGCTTCCTCGAGGCTTCCTTGAATGAGGAACTCCTTAGAATGGGATTGTCGTAAGATTGTTGCATTACAACAATCCCATTCTAAGGGTATCCTCATTCAAGCAAGCCTCGAGAAAGCACTATAAATATCGACATTAGTTTCATAAGACCACCCCAATTAGGCAACCAAACTCACACTTGTGGTAATACTGAAAATAAAATACTCCAACTTCAATAATAGGCTAATCAATGACGTAACATAATTAATTTTGACAGAAAATGTAAGAAATACAGTTTTAACGTAATGTTCAAAAATGTATTATAACAAAAAATGCATGATACAGGGTGCGTTTCGTTTGCACGCTCACACGCTTTGAGCGCTCACGCTTACAAGCGCTGTTTTCTGTTGTTTCCTTTGGCGTTTAGACGCTTAAGCAGTTATACGCAAAGGTGTTTCTTTTGACTTTTGTTTGCACAACGAATTCATAACCTCAAAAATATAACTTCAATAGTGAAATTGAGCCAATTATAGCTGCTGTAGCTGTTTCTAAAGTGTAATGTTTGTTTATAACCTGACCATGATTAGCTGATCTCCTCATACGCATCTCATACGTTCCATTTGTAACATAAGCGCTTACGCTTTTGTTGCCCTACCTCGATGGAATAAGCGATTGTGAGCGAAGACTATGACGTCATAATGACGTTACTATTTCGTCAGCTGGCGCTTTGTGAGCGTTTGCAAAGCCAAAGGGAACGATTTAAGCAATGCTTATGAGTGCTCAAAGCATGTGAGCGCGCAAATGAAACGCACCCACAGAGTCAGCAGATTCAATGGGTTGGTGTTGGATCAAAAAGGTTCCTAGGTGGAAGAACATTTGTATTCTACAGTTTGCATGCCTGGTTAAACTTCACATTTTTATAAGTGCTTAATATACAAACACGTACAGTCCCCCGCACCTTAAATGTACCTCTCGCACGCAAACCTCACCCTTAAAACCTTGTGATACAAGGCTCACAGAACTGTCAAACTGTGGCACTTAAGCCGCGCGCGACTATGCTCCGAAATTTAGTTCTTGCAAGGACAATTAAAAAGTATTTAAAACACAAGGTATAAAACAATAAAAGACACAAAGTTAACTAGGCATGCAAACTGTAAAACATAAATTTCCTTCCATCTACCGACCTTTTTGACACTAATTTGCTCACTTGAAACTGATCACTGATCACTTTGTATAGTTATGAAATAATTTAATGTTTGTTACAAACATAATTTATAAATAAAACCAATAACAAACAAGATCACGCACGCCTTTGTTAATTTTGGTTACTTCTTTTAGTGACATGCAAATGTCTTACAGTGATGCCAATCTGCACGAAACAAAATTTCCAAGCAAGCTAGTTAATTTGGTCACGTGGAACTCGGAAGTGGTTGAAAGCCCGCCCGGTATATCACCTTAAATGGTAGCGATTGAGCTAACATGTCTTTAAGCAAAAGTGAATAGTTTACGAGAAAATTGCGACGACCTTCACATCGAGGCGGAAGTTTTTACGATCAACTCTTTTGTAAAGTTATGCGCGAATGACGAATTAGGGGAACCTGAAAACCACGTGCAGCCTCACCATAAACAATTATAATAAACTCTTAGTTATATAATAACAATGTAAACAAATCTCATTTCACTTATACATTACTGCCTTTCTCTTCACTGGTAATACGCGGCCTGCTGTACCATCTTCGAAATTAAAACTGGTTTTCCGCGCTAAAAAGGTTCTCCTTGTCCTTTAATTAAAGTAAGCAATTTCTCAGTGTGCGATTGGTTCACATTTTTGGAAGAAAACGATATGCTTAAGCGATTCCTTGGAAATGTGATCGTTGCGCCCTGTGGCGATTTCCAAATACAATCTCCAGCAATTTAATACTTTATTATAATTGATATACTAGTAGTTGATCTCAATTCTTGGTTCCAAATAATTCAATTAGTACGTTTAAAAAATATTTCAATTAAAATGTATTTTCTTTAAAAAATAATCACAAAATAATTTATCGCATATAAGACGATTCTATCACTTCAGTTTGTATACACTGTACCATTTCTTTATGCATCTAATGGGTCGATTCTGCTCTTATACATATGTAAGGAACGTAAAATCTGTATTAAAATATTTTCTCGTAGGTCTCTAGGATTACTCGTAAGCCTCTGCGATATTATCTTATAGACTTACAAGAAATCGTATCATACTGAGAACTTTAGAATTCTACTTTTAATAAGTGACTTACAGGCTTACAGATCTTACGATCCTTACAGATATGAACAGAATTGGCCTATAAATTATAAAACCCTGTATCGAGAAGTAACATGATTCTTATTGCCTGTATCTTTTTGTATCACAGAATTTCTGTACCGGGTAGGCTTGCGTATCATTTTAATTACATTGTAAGCCATGCGGCCGAGTTTACATCTGTCTGGCAAAACCCCTGCTGTTGGGGCAATAAATCACCAACTAGAAAAAGTTTCAACAGTTCCATTTGAAGGGTCCAGGGTCCAGGGGAAAAACGATGAGGTTCCATTTTTAGTCGAGAAAAATGCATAAAAAAGTTTCCTGACTACTTGTTTTACTTGATATGTTTGTCTCGGTGATTTTAATAACTAATAGAGTATATATTATAAACAATTTAGATGTAAATAAAACCATTATAGACTAATTTTGGACCAGGCAATGAATAAAAACACCTTGTAAGAGTAAAAATGGACCCTCATCGTTTTTCTCCTGGACCCTTCATTTGTATTTTGTGTTGCCTACTTTAATTTTTTTCAAAGTCAATTTTAGTAAAAACTAGAGCAATTTAGAAAATCTGGAAAACTTTCCCAGCTTTATTCCAACATTATCTATAAAATGGTATAAAGTTTAGAACGCTAGAGTTATTGGTTTGTTCTAAAATTCGATTTTCGTTGAGAAAGTTTTTAATCAATTAATTAAAAAGGTATCGTTTTTTCGTAATGAGATCAAGTTTCCCAATTACATTTAGCTATTCCTCATGCATACAAGTTTACACTTTTGCCACAGATTAAACCAGATACGAAACTTGCCGATTTGGCTATTTTTAACAAATCAGCATGAACTCACCTTTGTGGAAAGGTGTGCCAGTTTGACGTTAACTTTTAATGTGATATTTTTTACATGCTGTGAAGTAGTAAACGATGGGACAAATTGAAAAAAAGAAACCACTTCGTTATTTAGTTCTCCGATTTTTGCACTTTTGTGCTCATTTGCGTGCGCAAAGGGGGTAACGGGAAAGTGGCTAATAAGTATTCCCAGAACAAATTTATTGAAAATAGATCATCGGCAAACTTTACCTTATGAGCTTATGCAAAATATTTTCAATCAAAAGGTAGCACATCCTTTTCAAAATAGCTGAAAGTCACAAAATTCAGACTCACAACATCAAAGGTGCCGACAAACAGTTTCGTATCTGCTCTCATATTAATCTGTGCTTTTGCTTCAAAGTCAATAGGAAGACCGCAATTTGACATGGCGTTTACCATTGATTTTCATTGATTTGGCCCTCGCTCCGGTATACCCTTAAGAAGTGGCCTGTCAGGAGTTTGTGGATTTACATTTTATTACTTTGACGCATATAGAAATGGCACGAACTATATATATCGGTTGCAAATTGACGGTCCGTGTTACTCTGCTAGCGAAGACTAATTTGCATCAATAATATCAATTTTAATTTACGTCACGTCACTAGAAATGCGTCAGGGTCACGATCAATAATTGTTGTAAAACTTTATTGCACTTTTATTTTTTTATTTATAAAACGTAGCGTTGTATTTCTCAGGCAGTGTCGTATTATGATTTCAGGGTAAATTTTGAATTTAAATTTATTAATTAAATTTTTTTAAACATTTCTCACTAAAAATATAAAAACATAGCTTAATACATAGTTAGGGGCCCAGCGGTTCTCAAACTTTCGTATTTCGCGTCTCCCTTTTTGCCTCGAATAATTCTGTGCCCCTCTGCATAATATAAAGACAGTAGAGGGTCCTTTGGAAAATTTGAACACTACTTTCAGCAAGTACATTTTCGCAGATGAAGACATTAAATTGGGTGACTGGAATTGGGCAATAAAAATATAATTTTGATGTCTTGTTCATTTATTCGACCCCCCCCCCCCCGAGAACTGCTGAGTTAGGCAGACGTTATTTAAACTTAAGTTCTTATGGATGTTCTTTTTGGAAAGATGCAGTGGAGTAGAAGTTTTGACAAATTGGAAGACTCTGCATATTTGAAAACAATTTTAAATTATACAGTATGTGCAAAACGTTAAGCTTTAGTTTTAAACAAATTTGTTGACGAACATATTTAGATGCCACACCCTGTATGTTAATGTTAATATATTTTATTAGCCTCTGGATTGCTCATTTCAGAATTTTCGTCTTTCAGCGACTTGAGTTCATTTGAGATTCTTAAATTATCTGCTGATTCGTTTTCTAACTCTTCCTATATGAACTTGAATAATTTAAATAATAATTTGCTTTTGATAACGTCGACATATACAGAGTGTACATTAATGATTGAAGGGCGTTTGAATTTCCCGCCCATTAGATTATTTGTAGAAGTTGGTACTGCATACTATTCTGTTTTACCATGGGCGGCACATAAAATTATATATTATTAAAACAATTTATTAGTGATTAGAAATTATTTTACGTTTATTAATTACATACATTGATATGGAGAATATAAAAAGTAAAGCAGGTATAAAATAAAATTATAACATCTGTTCAAAATGTCCCCCATTTGAATCCAAACACAAATTTACTCTTCTTTTCATATTTTCGAAAACTTTGTGTCGTGTTTCTGGAGTGATGCTGTTGACAGCCTCTGTAATAGCATTTTGTAATTCTTCTAACGTATGGAGACGTTCTGAAAACACTTTATTTTTAAAAAAACCGAACATGAAGAAATCAAGTGGGGTTAAGTCTGGTGATCGAGGAGCCCATCTGTCCCTACATATTAACCTATCCCCAAAGAACTGTTGCAAATGATTCAACGTTGTCAGTGCAGTGTGGGCTGTAGCTCCATCCTGTTGAAAGTAACCCCGTTGTAATTCATCGTCATGAAGTTCTTCAATGAAAGGATTTAAAATTGTTTCTTGATATGCAAGTGCATTAATATTGTGTTGAAAAAAAATAGGTCCAATGATCCTCCTTCTTAACACTGCCAACCACACACCGATCTTCTGAGGATGTAATGAAGTCTCTTCAAAAATATGAGGGTTTTCTGCACACCATATTCTACGGTTTTGCGAATTTACATAACCGCTGAAATGAAACCATGCTTCATCACTGAAGAAAGTTATGTCTAACATATCGTCAATATTTAAGAACTCATTAAACCATTGGCAATATTGCACTCGACGAGGCAAATCAAGAGGTAGCAACTCATGAGTTACAGTTATCTTATATGGATGTAAATGTAGAACCTTCTTGCAAGCCTTTTGACATGTACCAAGTGATAAATTCGTTTGAGCCGATAAACACCGTAAAGACTTCTTTGGACTTACATCCATTCTTTGATGAATATCTGCGATGACTTCTTCGGTGAGAACAGTGGGCCGGCCTGTAGATTTTCCTTTAGAAACACTGCCTGTTTCACGAAATCTCTGAATTATACGGCGGACGTGTTGCATAAAAGAATCATATGTGAATACCACTTCAGGGAACTGTTTTTGAAATTGTTGGTGACAACTTTGATAAGAATAATTCCACACATTTTGTTCATTGCGTATCTCCGACCGAAAATAGGCCTCAACAATAAATTTATTGTGCAGGTCCGTGAAAACCATCGCTAACCTAAAACGTTTGTGTGTATTTTTATTTCCTGTTATATGGCTGTACTTACCAATGAAAAATGTCTGACAGCAAAAGTGGAAATAAAAATAACCTTTTCGTTAATACTAACTCAATAATAATAAAATAAGAAATCAAAACGTAAACAATACAACACACGCACGCTACTGACGAAATTCAACATATCCAGTATGAATACCAATCTTGTAAGACGAAAATTACTAATTCGACAATGCGCCAAATTCAAACGCCTTTCAATCATTAATGTACACTCTGTATAAACTTTAGTTCAGCATAAATCAATTGAATCGAAACGGCAGAGGTGAGTTGTCCTAAATTTATTTCTAAACGTTTCGCAAGTAAAATTGTTTTCGAGTAGGTAAATTAATTTTTTTGTGCAAAAAAATAATCTAAGCAGTGCAACAAACCTCAAATAAATTTGACATTAAATTCGTAGACTCTAAAAACCAGGCTCAAGTATTATCACACAGTTTATTTGTCAGTGTTATCTGTTTATTCGTCAAGCAAACAAATACTGTTAACTTTGATATTTTCAAAATTATCGATGCATAATTGCCATTTCTTAGCAAGATCTAATTTAACAAGTGCATCAAGATTTTTATTCGTATTGACAGATGATAAACGAGTAAGATTTATTTGAAATATTTTAAAAATAGAGGTTTAAGAAAACTGCGGCGTTAATCTATTAAACATTAAGGTAAGTATCTATGTTGTCCTCGAACTAATTTGTCTATCAACAAGTTGATTGAATTCCTTGGACTTGACACTTATTTAGAGAACGATAAAAGTGATTCCATTTCTTTCTAATACACATTCTCAGTTTATAGGACGAATGATAAAGGAAAAATAAGTCGGTCGCAGTCGCAACTGATAATACGAATTACCTACGAATTGCTCTCCCAGACAAACCTTGAAAGCTTATGGTTGAGAACGGGCAACAAAAAAGTTACTGTGTTTAATCGAATTTAGACTCTACTTAAATGAACAGAATCGATTTACAACCCCTGAGGAGACACCACTGGAATTTTTAGCGCCAATCAAGGGGATTAAAATTATCTTTTGTTTACAGAACGGTTTTAGAACGGAAATTTGTTGCAAGTCGGTTTTGATTGCAACGGATTCATTGGGGCCTTGTCAACCGACCTGTCCTAGTTATCTCGGAATCAGGCACTTTAGTAATCGACAGTTTAGGTCAAACATCAGCCACAAGATGTCGCGACCTAAGCTGTTGGTTTTAGGATGATTTGGTAAGGAAAATAACTCAACCCAAGCAAGTTTGGAGCTCCAATTTTTTTCAAAAAAACCTTCAAACCTGGTTTCGACTTTGTAGCCGAAGTGTAAGTGTGAAACTAGCGCAGCCTTATCACCTCAACTATTCACAAGTAAGTAGTAGGCACGATAAGATTGTAAAAGCCAACAACAAACGCAGTAAATATTTTCCAAATATTTAGTAGTGCTCGGGCGAAAGGTCGCACGTTCCCGTTTGAAATCACGTAGCTTCTTGGGGGACTCCGAGGCGCACATCACATCCAAAGTAGCCGCAGACCCGGGTATTTGCGTAAGCACGCCTTGAAAGTACGATTAAAGAAAGGAAGCGGCGGTTAGTCACCATGATAATGTTGATGATGCGTTGTGTTGTTTGCGACGGAAATTCGTGCTAAACAATGCTAGTGAATGGTGTTTTATTAAAAAAGAGAAAAGCGTAAGTACCGGCCCTATTTTTGATTGATAAGTTCGAGTGTGAGGTTGAGCAAAACGGCAAGGCCTTAAAAAGGGTGGGAGTTGTTGGTGGGATAGTTGGGAAATCCGGGAAACCTGCTTTTTTTAATTAAAATTTCGTTTGGCAAATGATTTCCGGATTCATTAATTACGCGCTCGAGCCTGGGGTGTTTAATTAATTTCGTATTTTTAATAAAACTGGCAGCTTTCGTTTTATGTTCTTAAATATTTACGCTTTTGTATGTCCCGTTATGTATCAAATTGATTTTGTAAAAATTTGGTAGCGAAACAACTATTACGCAGTTACTGGATTTCATATTAACTTGAAATTGATTTTTTTTTAATTTCATTATCAGTTTTTGACGTAATGGAATAATACGTATAGGTAATTTTGCAAGTATGATTTTTACGACGACATATAGTGTAAACAAACATTAAGGGCGGAAGTAAAAGAAAATTACGAATGCACAAAAATCAAGCCATCCCTTATCTTAACAATCGTTTCGTACTATTGGGGGGAGGGTGATCTAGAAAACGACCTTAAATTTATTAATCCTTGGTGACATCTTTATAGGCATAAAAAAAATAAATGCGTTATTTCAATCGTTTTTGCTGTAGGTACCTTTACAGTTTCTATTTTAATCTATTTCATAACTCTAAATATTAAATAAGAAAAAAAAAATAAGGGCTTACAAAACTTATTTGAATTTATTTAATAATCAAGGATCTCTTTCAATCAAATTCCCGAATTGTAACACTAACCCCCCCCAAAAAAAAAATCAGATTACGTCGTAATGTCTGAAATTTTACGGCGATAATAAGGAACAGGTATCGCGTTTTCATGGTGCATAAATTCAACCCGGAGTGTTGTTTTTACCGGAAGAAATAAGGACTCGCCCCGCTTTTAAGACTAGGCCGCGCTACTTTATTAAGCGCCGAGATTCTACTTTTCCCTTTTTCAAAGGACAATAAACTGTGAAACTCGCACGTATTTCAGGTTTGTAACTAGGCCTTTCCGATGTGGAAGTACATCAGGATCACCGTGTTGGGGGACGAGGAGACGGGGAAGAAATGTCTGCTCACGACGTTCAAGAATAATCAGTATCCTTACTGTTGTGAGCCGGCGGTGTGAGTATTATTGTAAAATTTGCTCAAATCCTCGACGCTTTATGCAATTCCCGAATTATCCTTGCCACGTTTGAAACAGAGGACTGCAAATAAAATTTAGCCAAATTATGGAAATGAGGACAGATTCTTGCGATAATTGTTTCAGAGATGGTGCTTTGAGCCACGCCAATCTACGCCAATATAAAATAGATCAAATTTCCTTTAAATCAATAAATAAATAAAATAAGCTTTTACTTCATTAAAATCAAGTTGGCTCTTTCTTTTCTTGAGTTCTCGAATG
This sequence comes from Dorcus hopei, assembly GCA_033060865.1. Taxonomy (NCBI): domain Eukaryota; kingdom Metazoa; phylum Arthropoda; class Insecta; order Coleoptera; family Lucanidae; genus Dorcus; species Dorcus hopei. Next base: position 12,706,961 of record CM065425.1, read on the forward strand.
TATCTGATTAAGGCCTAATTGTACAATTCCAGCTTAACTTTAAGCGAAAGCTTAAACCCTTAACAACAATTGTTGAAATAATCGTTGTTATGGGTTTAAACTTCAGCTTAAATTTGAGCTGACATTGTACAACTGGGCCTTAATAATTAAAAGCTCGAATGTAATGAAACAAATATGTTATCTTTAGGAAAGATGAATAAATAGAAAAGTAACTAAGTATGTAATTTCTAGTGCAAACTCAATATGCCATGAAATAATTTTGTAGATTAAAATAAAGAATAGTCTACCTCATTTCTGCATTTTAGGTCGTTTCCTTTTTGTCTGGATTCATTTGACCTCAAATGTAATATTAAAAACTCACTCCTCTTTTGATTCCAACAAACAATATTGATGTAAGCCTTCCTTCAATCGTCTTGCTGCATAATTAATTACATATAAAAATTATTATCTTCGAATAATATTAATTATAATTGCAGATGCGAATTGTATTCGGTTTCGATCCCAATCGGAAGCGATGACTGCACGCTAATAATATCCGACACGGGCGGTCAAGAGAAGTACGACAAGCTCAGGCCTTTATCCTACCGCAACGTATGTTAAGGAAAATCCAAAAGCCAACCGCAAAACTAATTTTAATTTTGTTCGTTTAAGACCGATATATTCATCATATGCTTCGCGGTGGATAACAGAGCCTCGTTTAAAAACATCAAGAAGAAATGGGTGCCGGAAATACGCAGTTACAAGCCGCATTCTATAATCATATTATTAGGTAAGTCATCGATCACATCAGATTTATTTTGGTTTGCAAAAAAAAAACAATTAATTTTTAGGGACTAAAATAGATCACCGAGAGAAACAACCGGATTGCATAACGACTGAAGAGGGTGAAGCTTTGCGCAAGCAAGTAAAAGCAGACATATACGTGGAGTGCTCCTCAAAGCAGATGGTGAACGTAAGTCGAGTTTTTGCGGAGGCCATTCGGTTATTCCTGAGGAACAAGAGGCGAAACAGGCGTCCAATTTTGCGCTACAAGAAGTTGTGTTGCTGGAAATGTTTGCTTAGCTTCTAAGCCAACGTTGTATATTACATTTACGCTTTATTTTTTTAAATATAGATTTTGTACACGTTTTTCTAATCCCTTTGCGACATTAATTTCGAAGTTGGGACGGAACACCTGGATTTAATTCCGTTTCGATTAAAACTTCGGCAAAGGTCAGCGTGTAATTTATTATTTCTGCAAAGGTCACGCCGGGCAATAAATAATTTACGTGGAGCAATTTAAAAATTCTAAACAAGGCAGGAAACGTCGCCGCCGCTATTGTTTCAACAGATTTATGCGTCGCCCTATAAATCTCAACCCCCAACGAAATATCTGTCGAGGATTCCATTGAGAGAGCCAACGATCCTGACGAGTGCATTTTTGAATTATTCTGGGTGGATGCAACGTTAAACATTGCTGATTAAATAAAAGATATAGTACGAGATATTACATTTCGTGTTTTAAATTGAAACGCGCCTCCTCCGCTTGTCAAAGAATACTTTCGACGCAGCGTTTTATTAAATTTTATATTACGTCGAGTCGCTTTGGGGCACAATAAGTTACGTTGAATAAACTAAACACGTAATTAAAACAAATGCGCAGGACCGGAATTAATTCGATGGAATTCGGGGGTCTCAGATTTGGGAAAGAAGTCGCATTAATATTCGTTAGAAACAGTCCGGGGGTTGTTTAGTATTGTGTTCACGTCCTGTCACTAATGGGGTCACATCACTCGAAAATTAGTTAATCTAAATCCCGTCTTACGAATGCGCCTGTTTTCAGATTAGGACCGTTTGTTAAGTCTCAAAAAACTTTAAAATATAATCAAAATAGAACATGAATTCCATTGAGACTTGAATCTGGAAATCTCAAGTTGATGAACGCCTGCTCCTAAGCCCAAGCTTAGGTAGCTCGTATAACTAACTCAATCTCAAAGTTAGTCTTTGAATGATTAATTAAGATAAATTGCCCAATTAATAATGCAGCTAGCTCTGAGACCATTCAAACCCCCCTCCCTGTCACCTGGTCGAATAAATTCCTCCGACTCCTATTCCAATACAAAATTTATTTCCCCAATTCGAAACAATGTGGCAAACTCGATAAATAAGTTCCGGAAGTTTCGGCCGGGGTGGGGGGGAGGGGTTTGAAAAATGCAGCGACAAGGTAAACTGGAGCGCGAAGAGAAGCACTTATTATACTTTCCTTTGTAAATGACGCACGTGAGCGTTCCTTTCCGCTGATAAAGCCGCGTCGTAAATCACAATTTGCAGCGTCGTATGTCTTCCCGTTTTTCATTACGATGAGCGCAAAGGGGGGGGGATGATTGTTTATACCGAAACGCAGCCTCGTCGCTCCCACGAACGCGCTCAACCCCAATTAACAGCCCTCATTTTTAGTTGCAAACGATACTCCTTCTTGGTCTTTTTACGAAACCATTATAAACCTTGTTCAAGAAATTAAGTTTTTAATTTTTAATTCAAACTATCCTTTGACGAAAGCTATTTAAGCTTCCAAAGTTCATCTACCTTTTGTAAACTACATACAATCAAGAAAGTCTGCGCGTATATTTGATGGACTGTTAGTTGAGATATTTGATGAAATGATCATTTGCTAACAAAGGCGGAGAATGAAAATGGATTTATGAAAATGTCAATGATTCGTTGTAAGTAGTAAAATGTTTATGTATTAGGTGAATGCTTCGTTTGAACCGAAACGTTCTTATAACATGAAGTAGATCGTAACGTATCAAGTCGATTTAACCCCGATAACATCGTCAATAAGTTAAGATGAAAACATTGCTCCCTGAAATCGATATGAAAAGTGCTTACCTGCGACGTGAACCGGAAGGGTCTTAAATTTCCCCGCCGCCGGAAGCACGAGCTGCGAGCACGAAAGCTGCAAGCCGTTGTTAAGAACGTGAACTAACACAGAACAAACAACCACGGCCCACCCCCAGCCGCCCTCGGGGTAGTAATGTCTCCGGAGCGTGGTCACTTTTCGCGCGTCCAAAGGGATATCCGGCAGTAAGCAATCCGTGTGCTCGTTGCAGGCGGAGACACATTTCGTTTTGCATCCGAATGTGGAGGTGGTGGTTCTGTCACCGCATCGATTTTGGCACCTATCTTTGCCCGCTTCCGTGTACACTAAATCCCAGTTGTCCACTTTGATACTTGGCCGACGACATATATTCCTTGTGTCTGCTTCGTCTGAGTGTTCTTCTATTTTTGCCAACGCCAGGACGTGGAACTTCTCACATGGTTTTTCACAATCATCTTGAGCTCGGTTAGGATTACTTTCAAGGACCAGCTTCCCTAAAAATAACAAACATAATAGCAACAACACTTACGGCAAAGTTAACACAAGAATCTCCATATATCTTGAAGACTTTATAATCACAATATGGAAATCGAACTGATACCACCTGTATTTAAAACAAAAATAATTGCCATTGAAATAACTGATATGTATTATTATTAATGACAATTAGGGGAAAGATTTATAGCTGAGTGATTTCAGATTGAGAGGTCACTGGTTCAAAGCTTGTTTGCACGAACAGCTACTTCGCCCTAATCACCATTAAAGTTCAAAACTTTGGATTAATTAATTACCTGTTTCGGTTTCAACATCTCCCTCGTTCTCAAACTCATGTTCTAAAATGGTTGATACAGTATCAGTTCGAACAGTAGTCCTAAAGCTATGCACGGACATTTTCGTAAACATCTCTAAATGTTTGGTGGAGAGCGGTAAAACAACGCCATTCTCGTTCTCCTTCGATACATCCACATCCGGGACGTGGTTCCCTGGGGAGTCTCGAGTTGATTCCTCCTGATGAAGGCGACCGTTACGGGGCTGCGGCGTCGCGACGCCCGTATCCATAAAAGTGCTATAGGCACGGCCGTTCGGGTCCACGCGTAATTGCACCACGGCCACTGTATTCACCGGCCATGTCTTGCTGTGTTGCAGCGTCATTCCGACGAGCGTCGAGGCATGCTTTTATTAGTTTATAAATTTGAGACGCCGTGCACGTAGCGGCGTCTTTATCGTTGGTGTTTCGCGGACGCCCTCAAGACGCGAAGTTATAATTTATTTTGGACCGTTCGTGTAAGTGGAGTTTCCTTATTAGTGTTATAAATTCGTTATGCGCTGGAAAAGTTTAAGTGGAGTCGTTAATTAATACGGTTGCATTTCTTCTACGCCCTCAAACCGCAAACAGCTGACCTGAAAGTAATTAAAATGAATTACTTGCGCCCCATCTTGCCAGATTTACTGTGTGAACATCCAACATTTTACAAAAATTTTCTTACAACACCCCTTTACTGACAATAAAAGAGTAGCGGCAAATCAGGGGAATTATTATTATTACTATTCAGGTTCGTAATTGTGTGTCTTAACAAAAAATAATTGCCATAAAGTTTTGGAACCACTGGTCGTTGGGGGGTTTCCCTCGCATTCCAACAAATTAACTCAATTTCCCGCCGAGAAATGACAACAATAATAATTAGCACGAAGCTCTTTCGCCGCCGAACTTAACGCAATTACTTTAACGACGGCGTGCCTTCAGTTCCACGAATTGAAAAGTTAATTTGCCTTATGTCAATAACGAGGAAATTAAATATTTATTGCGCCGCCCGGCTCGAATTATCCTTACTAAAATATTCCATTATCTCTCCCGCTTTACGCATTTCGCATGCGACGGGGGTAAAAGAAAAATTCAAATGTTAAGTCAAATAAGGTCGAATGACAGAAAAAAGACAATGTATACACAAGGATCTTGGTCTTGTCAGCTTCTTTCCACGTTTCGGCAGAAAAGGCTTTATAGTCCCACTTCTGTTTTTTATTTTGTAATAATAATAATTTTTGTATTATTCAGAAATTTTTAGTCAACCTAGAATTAATTGTGGTAACCCTGATACTCGAATGTAGGCATACGATTATCGACAACTACGTAACGTGTCCTCATATAGGCATTTTCGATAGTAGTGGTTTCTGATTGGTCGAAGCTGACGACATCCGCGATCATCTCGCGACATCCGATTTAGCACGTTTCAACTTTCGCAATGCTGTGTCGTTGTGATTACAATTTACTGAGTTCTGCTAAGCAGTGTTTCTTTCAGGTACCTCTCCGGGGGTGCGATGCCCTCCCGAAGCATGTTTACAACCCCCCCGAAGAAAATTGGTCAAAATTTGAAAATCCAAACGTTTAGAAGCCAAAATCGTAAAATGAATTAAAAAATTACCGAAAAAAATTTCGTTACTCCACTGTTACAATAGGCCCAGTTTTTCAGTTCATGGTTAACCAAAATATTTCTGTTCCAGAATTTGCAACTGGACTTTTTAAAAACAAATAGTCTAACTGTAATAATAGGCGTATTTGTTTTACACATTAAGTAATGATTTTTAACTGAGCAAGTAAGTAAGCTAAACAAGTTTCTATAGTTGTCTAAACAGAATCCATTATACAGGGTGTTAGGTAATTGATTGGACACCTTCAAGTTTAAACCACGTATTGAGAAAACTCTGTACAGTAAAAAAGCCTTTACATTAAAGGGTGCTGCGGTTTTCGTTTTCCAGGAAAAAATTCAAACAAAAATCGATAAAAATTGTTTCGAAACCACTGATTTTCTTATCTACTGTTACCACGTGCCGAACGCCATCCGGCCGGGCAATCCCTTGCCATAAATTTACAGATGGTTTATTGTTTTATGACAAGCAAATAACGCACGTTCAGTATCTTAACAGATTTCGGAGTATGCGGGTCAGAGTCGGAAGGAATGCTTACACAAATAACGAAATTGTTGACATTATTCTAACGTAGGAGAATGTAGGTGCAATGTACGTGCTGTAGTGCATAGATATCGGCGGTGGTATCCCCAGCGTCGCACACCGTCGTCAAACAATTATCGCAACTGTGCAATGGGCAAGAGACACTGCAAGATACATCTGCTTTAATAGGTGCTCGCTCCGTAAGGACTATCAACATTTTTTCAAAATGTCCCGAAAATCCATCATGTCTGCATGCCTGATTCCATTTGATACCCTTAATCTACAGTTTTAATTTTTCCAAGCGATAACCTAACACCCTGTAGAAACGGTTTGGCTTACAGTTTGTTAAATGGATCTTTTTAGGCACGTCATTGATTTTATCCGTATGAAACACATCAATACTTTCGAACCAAGTAATAAATCGTAAATTTTACTTTAAAAGCATACATTCCTTTTTTAATCTGAATGAGTGATACGTATATACAATAGCTACATATAAAAATAGGTTTTACTATTCCTTTTATCAACGACATGCGTTAAAAGATTCATTTTACAAACTGTACTTACTTTTGCTTACTCACTTGATATGTAAAACGAATACGTTTAGGTTTTTTATTATGTTAAATGTAAATCTAGGTTTTAATTCTTGAATAATTTATTTCTCTTGAGTAACTGATAAAAATAAATAGACATATAATTGGTTTCTATGTCCGAAGCGTCGAAGAGCCCCCCCGGTGAAAATTCTCTGAAAGAAACATTGCTGCTAAGGAAATTTAGAGAATCTTATAATCGACGTGATTGGAATTTTCACTAGTGCATCGCTAAACGAGAAAAGGGAAAATTTCCCCTACCCTGCCAGGGCCTGGTTTATGTAAAAATCTAGGTAATGTTAAGCTAACGGCATAACGCTATCTTGTTACAATTATATTGTTTCTTCTTTTATTCAGGCTTTTACGTTTGGATACTTTTAGTTTTGGTAAGTTTTTCGTTTGGAATTATTTTCCGTTTGGTACTCTTCTGGTATCTATCTTGGAGTTACTGCTATTGGAACTCATCATTGTGTCCCGCTTTCTCGTATGTACTGAATTGGAAGGCACCTCCGACTGCGAGAGGAGGTGCCTGACGTAGTTGATTTATAATCGCCACAGACATACGAATACATTCTTGGTTACGTTAGTTTAATTAATAACTTTTATTAACAGTCGCGTGACTCTGCGTTGCATTAAGAGCGAATTTTCGACAGATCTTGCGCTGTTAGTTGATGACTTGATGATCTAATCAAAGCAATTGTTATTGTAGCTGTTTGTATATTTATGCCACTACCTTCAGCGTACAAGTGAGTTAATTTCCTGTGATTGTTGCGAACGATCAACTGCAAGGTCGGGACAATTTGGAAACCTGTCGAGGCCAATTTTGGATTAGTTGGGTATTTTGTTCACCCTGGCGCTTACTTTAGCATCTTTTTAACCACACCTATTCTTCACTGTTACAAGTCGGGGAAAAGCTGATGAAAGATACAGCGCAGACTTGTCACCGATCTAAGTAATTAAGCCAGAAGTAATTCACACTAGAGTTTTGTGGTAGCAAATTTTTTTCAATAATTTTGTGTGACGAAGTTTCCAATTTCTTTCTCTATTTCCCCACTTTGGTTGATCAATTTTCTCTTGTTTTTCAGAATCCTAATTTTGTTTTGTATCATTGAATTACATTTTTAATTTTCTTTTTTACTTCTGGGAGATGTTCAGTCTTCTCTTTGCTGCCTACAACAGTTTGTTGTTGATCGTATGGGACACCTTCAGTCTTGCTGAAATCAGTGACGAAACGTCGGCAGAAGAAAGAAAATTGCAATTCGGAAGCTAGGAAGAACTAAGGAATGACGACCGTCGAAGACATTTTGCCGTTGAACACACGGAACATATCCAAATCTACTGTGTCAGTGATGAAACGTCAGCAGAAAAAAGAAGATTCCAATTTGGAAACTAGGAAGCACCGAGGAATAACGACCTTGAAAGGCATTGGGACGTCTTTAGACCTGCTGGGATCAGTGACGAAACGTCGGCAGAAGGAATTCGGAATGTAGGAAGTACCTTTTCTTCTCAAAACCAGTCGTATCCATTTGCTCGAAATTTATAGTTTAAAATCCAAATTTCGGTTGTTTTTTCCTTACATTTTCAAGTTCGGGCAACGGGTCCGATTAGACTTTTATTTTGACATTTTAAAACAACGTTCGACCTACTTTTTTTGTTCATCCTTTTTCGTTTGCTTTATTTATCTTTTATATAAGCTCACAGAAATCAACAAATTAAATGCCTTATTATTTTTAATCGTGCTTCATGTTTTGACGAAAGACTTAAAGTGAACATAAAAAATATTTAATGTAAAGGAAGAAATGAAGTCGGAAGCACAAAGACATATTAGAACTGTAGCACACAAGACGTAGATATTGGAGAGATCGTTTTGAACGAATGCAGAAGGTGAAACGGGCCAAGAAAAGGAAACCGGTAAGCACACAGCCTTTGGAAAACCACTCAAAAATCAACAGACTCAACGTTTAATGAAGGCAAATTTGAATCTCGTGAGAAATTAGCAGGGCCAAGTTATAAGGAGACGAGTAAGAAGAAAATTTGGAAGAGATGAAATCAGGAGCACGAAGACATATTAGAACTGTAGCATAAGTAAGGCTAGATATTGGAAAGAAATGATTTTGAACTACTTAATGCAGAATGTGAAACAGGCCTAGAAAAGGAATCAGTGAGCACAGAGCTCTCGGGGAAACCCCAAGAAACTAAAGGGCTTGACATTTAATGAAGGCAAATTTGAAATTTATGAGAAATTAACAGGGTCAAGTCATAACCCAGCGAAAACATGTACGTTTATTCAACGTTAATTTCACGTTGTAATGGTGGAAATAACGTTATTCGTTGAAAAATGCAACGTTGTTTTTTGGTTGAATTAGCAACCATAATTATATCACGTTTGTATTACTAGTTTTTTAACTATCATTTTAATATGTACGAAATTATAACGTGAAATAAATGCGTAAATAATTTTGTCTTTTTACGACGTGATTTATACTATGAGTAAATGCGATGTATCTACCATACGTTGATTACCACATCATTTCAACGTTAATTCAACATCTACTATTCTACGTAATAAATGAGAAAAAAATTAACGAAACTAATACGTTAGATAAATCATAATTTACAACTAAATTTTTAACCCACGTTTTATAACGTTATTTTAACGTATACCGAATAAATATGCCTTACAAAACGTGATGTTGATGTTAGAAAACACTTAATTTTACAGTGATTGTCTATCGTGTTTCACACCTTTTGAATTCTGATTTTACTAAAAATCTATGAAATATGAGGTTCTTCTCCATGCTTGGCAGCTTTGAAATGAAACGAAACAGGTATGAAAAGTACTGCTAATTTGACATACGAGTCAATTCACAACCCCTTTTTAGGTTGACGTAATCTGTCAAATTTTTTAAGTTAGTTTGAATTTGATGCCCAAAATCTGTGATTAAAAAATACTAAAGAACGCAATAGTCAATCAATTATACATACATATTGTCACGAATACTCATTGGGGACAGTTGTATACAGAGTGGAAAGTTTAACTGAATAAATTCTGTAACTTAGAAGATTACGATTTGTAAAAATTCTTGGAACAGGTCAATTTTTATTTTTAATGGCGCATATTACAAAGGGACTTTTTAACTTTTCAATTATTTGAGGGGTGAAATGACCCTAACTATGTTTTTTTAATGGAAGGATATAAGTTGAAAAATTAGGAATACAGCTACGTTTTATTTTTTATTTTTCTTTAGCAGTAAAAGGTAAAAAACAAAAAAAAGAATTTTTTTACTAAAACCGTTTTTAATGCCAAAAATTCAGGAACTCCATTTTTTATTATTTGATGAGAAGAAATAAGCATTCCATATGGTATCGTATTGTTGTGTGCAGCCAATAGATGGCGCTGCCAATGCGCTAAATTTTTAATTGTACGTAATTACCTCACTGAAGTTTTTCCCAATAGGTGGATAGGAAGAAGATGACCGATGACCGATTGAGTGGCCAACAAGATCTCCAGATCTCACCCCTTTAGACTTTTTTATGGGGGTATTTAAAAAGTAAAGTTTATGTGACTAAACCAAACGACATAGCAGAACTTCAGAACTTCAAATTCTGCATGAAATTAGGAGAGTAACGCCGGAAATGTTACAAACTGTTAGGGATGGAATTTATAATCGATTAGGGTATTGTCAAGTGAGAGGTGGCGAGCATTTTGAACATCTGATGCGTTAAAATCGTTCTAGTTAAAAATTTATTTTTTATTTTTCGCCTTTTACGGTTTAAGAAAATTATAAATTTAAAATCGTAGCTGTAGTCCCAATTGAACAAGCTTTATGAAAAATTACTCAACATACCCTTCCATTAAAAATAGTTAGGGGTTGTTTCATCCTTCCAAATAATTGAAAAGTTAAAGAAATCCATTTATAATATGCGCCATAAAAATAAAAATTGACCTGTTCCAAGAATTTTGCTACAAATGGCAATTTTCTAAGTTACAGAATTTATTCCAGTTAAACTTTCCACTCCACTGCGGTGTTCATGAGCAGCATGTAATTTTTTTTTAAATTTTCATAAAGAAATAATTTTGTAAATAATAAAGTAAATTGAGAGTACTGTATTAAATGTGTTTTGTCGAATATTTTATGTTAGTGTAAATATTTTTAGAAATAGGCGATTTAGAATTACATGTGTATTATAAACAAATAATTTAGAATTTTTGAAATGTATATACAAAGAAAATAACCTTAGGATTGTAATAATTAGAAAAATTGATTTAATGATGTTATGATAATATGGATGTTAGAAGGAAACTGTAGGTAGTAAAGAGTTCGGAAATTGAACGAGTGAGGGCGGCGCGTAGCTATTGTAAGTTGAAGTCCCCGGTTCGGCTTTATTACTACTGAGTAGTCACGGAAGCGATACGGCACTGGGATCTCCAAATGGCTTAGCGGTCTAGTGTAGCCGACTTGGAAAGTCGTGTCACTCGGCGGCGTGGGTTCGAATTCCACCATTAGCCATGTATGTTTGTTCAGTCTAATGATTTAGACCCAGCTTTAATACATGTCGTAATTGTCTGATTCAACGCTACACGTGGACATTGCCGCGACATTTTTTCGTTGTTTTAACGTAACCATAACACACGAATTCAACGTTTGTTACATGTTATTCCACAACGTTTTTTATACGTATGTATGCACTGGGATTTAACGTAGAAATACCGTGGACAAAGACGTTTAAAAGAAGTTGATTCGAGCGTTGTTAAAACGTATTAATAACACACGAATTCAACGTTGATTAATTGTTATTCTACAACGTTTCTTACACGTGGACAGAGACGTTTAAAAGAAATTGATTGCCGCGACATTTTTTCGTTGTTTCAACGTAACAATACCACACGAATTCAACGTTTGGTTACATGTTATTTTACAACGTTTTTTACACGTACGTGTTTTCGCTGGGAAGGAGATGAGGCAGAATAAAATTTTGAAGAGATGAAATGAGGAGTACAAAATCATATTAGAATAATTGTAGATATTGGAGAGATCGTTTTGAACGAATGCAGGAGGTGAAACAGGCTAAGAAAAGGAAACCAGGTAGCACCCAAACCTGGGAAAACCCCTCAAAAATCAACAGGCTTAATATTTAATGAAGGCAAATTTGAAACTTATGCGAAATTAACTGGACCAAATCCTAAGGAGACGAGGAGGAAGAAGAAAATTTGGAAATTTCGGCAAATGTAAGTGAAAACCTTCTAAGGTATTTTTATTAAATATTTTATTTAATTAATAGTTTACGTAGAATTGCAATTCCCTTACAAACTCTTGATACTGTTGGTTTCTTTGATTTAAAGCAATTAATGTAAATTTTCTAGGAAACTGCGAAGTCGTTTCGTTTACGAGTTCTTCGCTGCTTTGCATTCCCGTTTTGTTTTTCTAAATCTGCAAGACCTAATTCGACGATCATTATTAACAGCTACGTACGCGAGTTCATAACAAAAGTTCGGCAAAAGTGCTTTCGTCGGCAATAAAACGCAGACGAAAGTTGAGAAGAACTTTAAAATTTTACGTAAGCGAATGAAAACACTCCCGAAACTCGAAGCGACTAGATAATTTTCCACAGTGGAAACTCACACATGAAATTCCATCGCGAATTTAAATCGACTTCCTTAATGAAAACGCCACCACCCCGGAATAAGGAGCACATATTTACTTTTCATCCCTCCTGACGTTTATCACCGCGGCAAATTGAATTATTATCGGGGCGATCTCCACGAAACAATTCGGGTTTATCAAAATGCGCACTCGAATTAAGCTCGCCGGGGCGGGGGTTAAAACCCCTTGCACTTACGTAAGACCGTCCGTAATCAAATCAAACAAGCAACTGATTGTCGCTCTGGTGAAATTGTTCGAGTGCAGCAGAATGCTAAAGAAGAACGTTTCACGTTAACTATGCCGCGGTGTACGTGTTCTGTTTTCGAATTTATTTGCAAATAAGCCGTTAGCACGAAAGAGCTATACGCGATACAGATAATGCGATATATACGGATAAAATCTACGAAACCACAACGAATAGTAAAGTTCATAAGCAGAAAATGAATAAAAATAAAATGTTGCATATGTATCTTCAGAACAATTTGGATAAATTCATCTCTGCAAGTTATCATCCTGAGAAGATAACTAAGCGTCGACTAAAGTGTTCGAAGATATTTTATATTGAAATCATCCCTCCTTTAAACGAAGTACGACGCCTTTTCGCGATATTTCACAATATCATTGCTTCCCAGAGGTGGGAAGTTTTAACTGGGACACCGTGTATAAAAAAGTTGAGTTTTATATTAAAGTTTTAAGTTAAAAAAACAATTTATTTGTTTTGTAACGTCAACAGTTCATGGAATAACTGAAAACATTGTAAAGAACTCATGCAGGTGGATGCAATTTAAAATTTTGATTTATTTGCCGACCGGATACCACCGGGATAATATACGGAGCCGGAAATCGCTCAAGATATATATGGAAAGTTCATGTCCTCGTGCGACTTTCCGTCGGTATTAGTTGGCCAGAACTAGTCTGCATCTTTCCCAACTTTGCATAATAGTGTGAAATGCTAGTTGTATCACAATGCGCTCCAATAAAACAACATCGCGCCCGGACTTCTGGAAACACGGACGAATAAATTCAGTTTAAAATTCGGCGTGTCCGCTTGCAAATTTGCAAGTGAGGGTTAATGGGGTGAAGTCCCACGACGTATCACAACATATGCGAATGTTTTACTTGAAATAAATCACGCAACTAAAAAGAAACTCCAAAAGATCACGTTGATATACGCCGGACCTTTATTTAATTCAAAGGGGGGGAAAAAAAAGGTAAAAGCCTCATATCTCACGTGCCTGTGCGTGTGTTCGCCCGTTCATATTAGCTTAGGGTTCAGCTCGTTTAAACTTTCTATTGCAATTTGCGGTTGGCTGGGCGGACTTCGACGTTGATGGGGGGCTTACATAAACCCATTACGTTTCGGGGAAAGGTCGTCACTGACAGACGGTTAAACAGTAATTACTTACTTACAGGAAAACTGAGGAAGAGAAATGCTAATCGGAAAACGATGTGATTACATGCGATTCTATTTCTTTTTAGAGGAAATTCATCACGAGCGATATTGGGGAAAAGGGCAAACAAGCAAAAAACTGTAGACTATCGCAACGGACGGACACCTTATCTCGCCCCGGAACTTCTGCATTTGCGGGGAAAACTTACAACTCAATTAATAGAACAAACTTCGTTCTGAGCGTCGTTATCAATTTAAGAATCGCTTCGGCGGCGTTTCGATTTGGACAAGCTTTCGGGTCACATTCACTTATTCTGTTCCCTTCAAGCTCCATTGCAGACTTTAAAGTCTGTAAAGGAATTATTTTGATGAGAGCTTCCACAACGTACGAGACTTAAAGCTTATGAATACTTTATAGTGTGATAAAGATGTGAATTAAAAAAACAGTGTTACCACATGTTTCATCACTGTGAAACAAAGGCGGTGCTTCCATTTCCATTGATTTTCCAGCAAAGAATCGACAGTCTCCTTTAATTTAAAGCTAACAAAGGTTCAAAGGATTGTAAAATTTTACATTAAACGAGAGCCGTCATGCTTGAAACTGCGAAACTGATTGGGCTTTAAAATTTCCGCTCAACAAATAAAGCATAGAATCCAATTTTAAACCGGAATGTAATGTAAACCTGCATACATACAATGTGATTAAAATGTTTAAGTTGGTAACTCTTAGCTTGCAACATTTCTTCAACTTTGGTCTCACTTTTATATGTATCAAGTCGGCGTCGCCCTCGCTCCACTTTTACCCCAAGCTTGCGCCAGGTGGTGAATAACTCAGCTCACAAGGGGGGTACATGGAGCCGCAAATAAGAATAGTGTCACTTTAGGGAATCGAAGACGCTGAGTTGGTTTTTACGAAATGGCTCTTTTTAGGCTAGGGACGTAATTTTTGGACCAAGAAATGCATCTAAATCCATGTTTTAGTTATTACACGTTCAATTCTGTAATACTTTTTTCAAGTTTCTCTTTGTTTTCCTTTAATTCTTCTATAAACAATTCCCACTACATTTCTTGCAGTTGTTGTCGAAGTTTTTTCTGAAGACCTTGCTCCATCGTTAACTGTTTTTAATTTCAAATTTTGTTTCCTTTGATTTTTTTACGGTTCAAATTACGTTATATTCTGGTACTTCTTCGCTTCCAAGTTGGCACGACATTGATCTTATTTTTGCTGACACTTCATCCTTAAACGTACGAGGCCTTTTAAGGACTGCTGCTGGTGGTTGTTTCCCGTCTTAGACGCCTACTCAACTTGTCGCAAACAAACCCACCTCAAAGCTTTCACTCATCCTAACCAAACTCAGAATGTCGGCGGGAAAAAAGAAGTTCCAATCCGAAAGCCAAAAAGTTCCAATCGGTTCGTCTAATTTGCCATTAGTTTGACTCCCCATGTTTAGAATTTATTACAGATGTAGATACATCAGTTATCTGATTTTCCAAATATTAAAGCTCATGGTCATCAGTAATTTCCAAGTGATTTTAATAACGCCTATTTGTGTACCTACATTTGAAAAGAGCAAGACAATAAATTATGTTTACCGGACTCCCAACCTGCCTGCGCAAGTATTTACGTAACTCGCCGGAATTCTCCAAATAATTCCGAAACTAATTAACACCGATTCAAGAGATTAAACGCCCAATTACGCCGGCTCCCCCCGCACGTCCCCCGAAACTCAGGACTACAATGGCGTCCTTAGAAATTACTCGCACATGAAATTCATATTCGCTAATTCGTTCCGCCCAATTCTGTCAAGCAGAAATGCAATTAATTCTCGAGAACATCCTGGGCTGCTTCGTCTGGATTTAATCGTGTCAGCGAATCCTCTTTGTTACTATTAATTGAACGAATTTGAAAAAAAAAGAAGTTCGATTTAATTAAGATCGAGGTTTCAGCGGGAAGGAGAATCGGGGAAATCCCCCTTATTAATGTTAGATCAACGACTCTAAAAATAGATGATTCCAAAATAATTACAATGAACTTCGGGGGACCCCCTTTATCATCGTAGGATGAATGGGTTTGCTTCCAAAGCGCACGGTTGAATTAATTAAAGTCGAAGTTCAACGGAAAGGTAATAAAATAGTCGGATTTATGCCAAAGTTTTTATAAGTTGCACCATCAAAATTTAATGATGAACGTCGACTATAAAACGCGCAACAATGTTTGTACTAATTTCCGTATGCCTTCCTGAGCTTTCGCGCTTTAATGAACCGAATCTAATTTATTTTCGTGTCACCGTTCCGGCCGAAATTGATTGATTATTTATTATCTTAACTCCACCGGATTCTTCCTTTCTCTCCCCCAGCCCCACCCCATCGTCAAAATAAATCTCCGTGCAACAAAAAAAATCTCGAAATTAACCATTTTTACACAAATTTCCTGAAATCTCGTTTCCGGCACACGACGACTTTGTTGCGAGACGTTAAGGGAATTTTAATTTTCACGGTGACTTCCCCGGGTCTTAGAGGTCCTTAAACATGCGAATATCTTTTATGGGCGGAAGTAAAACAACACAATTACGGCAATATGCAATTAAATTGGGTGCTCGGCACGTTTTAATTAAGATAAACTTTGTAGCTTCGGATATAACGAGGGCGGACCTCCTCTTGCTTCACTTTTTAGAGTTAACATAAAACTAATCAGAGGAGAAAGAGAGATTCACAACGACGTTTTCTTATGAGGTTTAATTCTTACTAGAAGAGAATGAAAAAGAATTGATTAAAACAAAAGTTGCGACATTTTTCAACTAATAGAGAAAAAAATAATAATTGGTTGAGAGTTGAAGGTCAAGAACAATCAAAATAAAAGAGATTACAACTCGAAACAAGAAAAGTGCATAAAGAAAGAGACAGAAATAATTTTGTGCATTCAATGAAAAATTGCTCTGTTTCGTTTTTTAGGTTTCCAGAACGAGGGACATTTTTGGAACTGTTCTTTCATAAATTTTTGATTTTTTCTTTCAGACCGAATTTTTAGTAATAGAAAGTCTTCTATTTCTTCAATAGGATTGAGTCGATTATTTAATCGAAACGTTCGTCTTTGATTTTATTTTTTGTTTCCATTATCTATCTGTCGACATATTTACCTATTTATAGTCTTCAACGAATAGAACACCTTCCTGTTTGTCAAACTTGGATTTGACGAAAAGAGAATTAGAATTGGCCAATAAGAAATCAACGATTGTTAAAAGCAAAGTTATTTTTCAGTTGTTTTATGTAATTCCATGAAAAAAATAGAAAGGGACAGCCAATGGGGAAATAGAATTAGAACCAGCCAACAGAAAAGAATGATTTTTGAAAATTATATCATTTTTTCAGTTGCTCACAAAATTCGATGAATAAGACAGAAAAGGATACTCAATGAGGAAAGGCAATTAGAATTAGCCAATAAGAAATGAATGGTTTTTGAAAATTGTGTCATTTCTTAGTTGTTACCACAACCTCAAGAATAAAAACTTCGATGAAAAAGACAGAAAAAGGCAGCCAACGAAGAAAGAGAATTAGAATTAGCGATTAGAAATGAATGATTCAAAAAAGTAATATTATGAGTAATACAGAAAAGGATAGCCAATGAGGAAAGGTAATTGGAATTAGCCAATAAAAAAAATGCCGAAAAAGCTGACAATTTATGTTGGTAAGAATGATTGGATATAAAATTAATAGAGGCAGCAGTATTGGTAGGTTTTTTGAAGATACTAAAAGTCAAAGATAAATTAATACTTTTAATTGACACATCCAGAAAATTAATACTATTATCTTTTTCTAATTCCAAAGTAAATTTAATATTATCATGAAAAGTATTAAAATGATTAAGTAATTCATCAGCTAAATTAGTGTCACCTTCCAGAATGATCAAAATGCCATCAACGTACCGAGCAAAAGATTTTGACCTTATGGTACAAATAGTGACCAGAGTTGAAAAAATTTGATTCTAAATTATTCATAAAGATGACGGCCAAAAGTGGACTTAAATTGCAACCCATGGAAAGACTATCTAATTGAGAATAAAATGTATTATTAAACTAGAGAAAGTTTTGTTTCACAGTGATTTTTAAAAGTTCAGTAACACAATGAACATCATCATCATCAGATAAATCAGAATTCATAAGTAACTCTTCCACCAAACTCAGACATTCTGTAACCAGTATCGACGTAAATAGATTAGTAACATCTAAAGAGATGAGGATAAAATTTTGAGAAATTTCACAAGGATTAAGTTTTGAAACTAATTCGGCCGAATTTTGTACAGTATAATATATATCAAAGTTAGATGATCTCTTAAGATATTATCTAAAAAGCAAGCCAACTTATAAGCAGGTGAATTAATGTAACTGACTACCGGCCTAATGTGAACATTAAATTTATGTAGGGCGGAGATATCCACCTCTTAATAAATTGGATAATAGTTATTAGACGAATAACTACCATGGAAACATAAAAATCAATCAACAATTCACAAAAATCAAGTTATTCGTCGAAATAACTTTAATAGGAGATGGATATCTCGACCCTTAGGTAACCCATAAAGTCGAGGTGTTATCGGATTCATAGAAAAGAATTGTCTATTTTTGATTAAAAAACTATCCCTAAAACTGAAAACCAAAGATCTAAGAAATTTGTTAAATTTAGGACCTGGATCGCTATTAAGCAGAGTGAAATTACTACTACTCAAAAATTCGTCAGCTTTTTGAACATAGTCACGTCAGTCCTCCCCATAATCACCATACAGGAGCCTTTATCTTCCTTACCAAGAATAAGGTTATTTTCTTTCAGTTTTGCTTGCTTAGTTTTGCTTTGCGCAGTACCCGCCAACTCTGGCCGAACTACTAAGGCTCATTTTGCCAGTCACATAGTGTGATAAAGCTGGGTCTAAGTCCTTGCACAGCACAAACATCCATGGTTAATAGTAGGATTCGAACCTACGCCGCCAAGCGACACGACTTTACAAAGTCGGCTAGGCTACCGCTAAGCCACCGGGCGACCCCTTTCAGTTTTAATCTAAGAGATTTGAGGATAAATGAATCCTTAGAAGATTTATTGCGTTGGCTGGCTGAATTAAAAATTTCTGAACATTTGAACCTGATACGCTCCCCGTCGAAAATTTCGAATTTTTCAATGATAGCTTCAGTGTTGATCACCAAGTTTTTTTGAACAAATTTATCGAATTTAGGAACAATCGAAAATTTTGGACCTTCTTCCAATAAGTTGAATTAAAGTTGATATTAGATAAATTCAAAAAACGTTTATGAAATCGGTGTACTTGAGAAATATGAGAGTTGAAGACGAAACTGACATTATAATCTAACTTGTAAGATTGTTTAGCAAAAATGGTAGTATCCAAAGGTTGATAAATGTGTTGGTAATTAAAGTTGTCAAAGTTAAAAGCATCATTAACAAGCAGCGGACGAATTATATTATTCAAGGTTATCGGTCAGAGACGCACTGAATTGCGCGCGTTGGGAGAAAGTCATACCATTTCCATTACCTACACATTAGTTGCTTTTTGCTCACATCCTAATGACTAATTTTTACGACACCGCTGACCGACACGATACACTGCAATTTGCAAGCATTTCGCTCACTGATAACCATGATTAATATAATTCGTCCGCTGCCTGATCATTAAAGTTATCCAATATTGTAGGGGTTGGAAAGTCAAAAATGTTATGTGTGACATTATAAATTGGAATAACATCCAAGTGGTTCGAAATTTAAATTTGGTATGTCTAAACGTGACAAGTTAAAATTACCCTGGTAATAAAAAAATAAGCTCAGCTTAAATTTAAGCGTCACTTAGAATGTGACTTGTTGAATGTCGTGTAACCTGAATTATCACATTATAAGCACCACTTAAATTTAAGCTCAGCTTAAAGTGTTTGGTGCAAGTGGCCATTAGAATCTAAGGGCCAGTTGTACAAAGCAGGTTTAAACTGACGCTCAACTGAACCAGGTTCAAAGTAAACAAATTCGCATAGGATCTTAATGACATATGGCAATTAATGCATTCATAAATAAAATTTGATGCGATTTTGTTCACTCTGAACCTGGTTCAGTTGAGCGTCAGTTTAAACCTCCTTTGTACAACTGGCCCTATGGGTGACACATTCAAATCATTTCCAACATCAGTAAAGTTAAAAACATTTTGCACTAACGAACAATTAAAATTTAAAACTACATTAGTTAAATTTGGACTAGAAAAAGTATTAAAAGTTTGATGAGTATCAACGTTAATTGTTGAAGCGTAAGTATCAATGCTCTCTACAGATTGGTCTAAATCGATGAATGATTTAGGCCCAGTTGTACAATGTCAGTTTAAATTTAAGCTGAAGCTTAAACCCATAGCAACGATTAAGTCAAGTACACTGTCAAGTACATCGTTACGCTGATGACCTTCAATTATTTTATGCCTTTCGTCCAGAAAATGGTGTCGATGCCATGGAAAATATCAATGCTGGCCTTGTTTCGTTATTAGACTATTCGAGAAAGCATTCTCTAATTATCAATCCTTCTAAATCAGAACTTATCTTGTTTGGCGCAATGAAGGCTCGAGAAAGTATTAAAAATCATTTCTCTGTTAAGATTGGTGACTCTACATTATCACCGGTTAAGATCGTTAAAAATCTGGGCTTATATATTGATGCTAATTTACGTTTTTCCAAGCATATTTCGGCATGTATTCAGAAAGCAATTTCAAGCTTAAAATTAATTTACTCTAATCGAACATTTCTAAATAAATGTGTAAAATGTGTCTTGGTGGAATCTCTGGTACTTTCGCACTTTAATTTCTGCGATGTAGTCTATGATCCATGTTTAAATTATATAGACTCGAAGAGAATTTAGAAAGTTCAGAATTCATGCATAAGATTAATATTTGGTCTGCAAAGGAGTCATGTATTGGTCAAATTATAAAAACTTACTTGGCTGAATATGAAGTCAAAAAGATTGATACATTCTGCCTGTTTTTTTCATAAAATCATTCAGACCAGGACACCACCTTACCTGTATAATAAAATAAGTTTTCGCACGGACGTTCATAATATAAATCTTCGTTTTAAAGGACTATTAACGCCGGCAAGACATAAAACTGCTACGTTCGAAAGATCATTCACTTACAATATTTCTAAAATTTATAATAAATTACCGTCCGAGTTAAAATTATGTTCGACTGCGGCTTTCAAGAGACACTTGCAGAATCATGTTTTGAGCATTTGAATTTACACTTATTTTTTATGGATGAGTTGTTTTATGTTTTAATTTTTCATTTTCTTAGAGAAGGCAGCACACACTGAATTACTTCATTATGTAAACAAAATACGCAATGTTTTTTTTTCCTTAATCTATATAGTTGTTTTTTTTTTCATTATTTTTCATGGTTGATTTGTAAATCAGTCAATCTGAAATGAACCCTGTGGTTCGACGTGTTGTGTTTTTGTTATTTACTAATGGTTCATGTACATACGAGAGGTTGAATAAATATTATTATTATTATTATTATTATTATTATTATTATTATTATTATTATTTCAACAATTGTTGTTAAGAGTTTAAGCTTTGGCTTAAAGTTGGAATTGTACAACTGGGCCTAAAAATACCTAATATTATTTTTCAGTTGTTTTATAGAATTCAATGAAAAACACAGAAAAAGGTAGTCAATGAAGAGAGAGAATTACAGAAACGAATGATTTTTAAAAATCATGTCATTTTTTATTTGTTTTACAAAATTCGATGAAAAACATAGGAAAAGATAGGCAGTGAGAATCAGAAACAGCAAATGGAAATGTAAGATTTTTAAACGTCATTTAAATTGTTTTACAAAATTCGATGGATAAGACAAAAAAGTTTAGTAAATGAGGACGGACAATTAGAATTAGCCAATAAGAAATTAATGGTTTTTAAAAATCACGTTATTTCTCAGTTGTTTTACACAATTAAATTAAATTGTGTCGGAATTTTCGGAATTTGCAAATGGATTTATTAAGTTTTCGTTTGATTTGTTTGGGACAGTTACGTATATGACGGCTCTCCTAAGTATCCATGTCAAGGAGAAAATCTGCGAATATTTTTAATAATAATAATAAGTCGTTTATTTAGCAATTTGCTACTAGTTACAATACCTAATAATAATTACAATAATTATTGTTATACAAAAAGAAATATACATATATGATCCGTAAAATTAATTAGATACATACATATAATTGTTAATTTATTTCATTAGAACTAAATCATAATTGGATCTTAAATCTAATATTCAATCAGTTCTATTTGAATATAATCAAAATTTTCTAAAAATTGTTCATGATGTAACTATAGGCTAATTTTTTAAATTGTCTGAAATTTTCACATGATTTAATATTTATTGGCAAATCGTTGTAAATTTTGAAGCCTTTAGAGTAGATACTGCTTTGTGTTCTAGTCTTCTTGCACTTACTTATATAAAAGTTGTGTTCACTTCTAGTTGTGTAGTTATGTATATCATTAATAAATATTATTCCGCTACATAAATAATCTGGACCTTACCTAAATTTAGGGCCAGTTTCATAATGGAATTTAAAGGACACTTTAAATTAAAGTCATTTTCAGATGTCAAAACAAATATGAAAACATATTTGTTTACATGTCAGAATGTGACTTTACTTTTAATGTCTCCTTTAAATTCGATTATGAAACTGGCCCTTAATTTTAAAAACCATCATTAATGTTTTAAAAATTATTCTCTGATATATGGTCATAAAATGTAGTACTTGAAGCATCAAATTAACAGGTGTGTATCTATTGCATTTCAATATTATCCGCATGGCTCGATTTTGAATTTTCTGTAGTTGTTGAAGCTGATTCTTCGACAGATTGAACAATACAGTAGTGCAAAATTCAATGTGTGGTGAGATGATTGCTTTATATGATTTATACTTAATACTAAAACTTAAATTTTTACCTACTCTACTTAAATAGTTTACTTTCTTGACATGACACCTTAGTATTTAATTTCAGTAACTCTGGTTAAAGTTATATTATTGATTTTAATAATTGAAGTATTAATGTCTAATTGCTTTATTTTGTATGAAGACTCGAAAACAATATATTTTGATTTATCAATGTTTATACTTAGGTTATTATCACAGAGCCATTTATACAAATTATTTAAAGCCTCGTTCAACTTGCATACCATAGAATTTACATCTGTACCTGCTATGAAAATCATTGAATCATCGGCAAACATATTTAATTTACACTTTTTTACGGAGCTTACCATATCATTTACATACAAATTGAATAATAATGGCCCCAATACTGTTCCTTGTGGTACGCCGTAGGTTGTAGTACACACTTCAGATGTATACTTCCTAAATTTAACTTTTTGTGTTCTGTTTGTTAAATATGATTCAAACCACTTATACACGTTGTCTCGCAAACCCAACTTGCACAGTTTTTCTAAAAGTAGTTTCCTGTCAATCGTTTCAAAAGCACGTTTAAAGTCCAAAAACACAGCTATCACTATTTCACCACAATCTAAAGCTTTTAACCATTTATCACAAATGTTCATTATTACGGTTTCACAACTGTGATTAGCTCTGAAGCCAGATTGAACCGGTTCAATTACCGAGTTCTTATCACAGTAGTCTACCAGTTGGTCCTTAATCACAAGCTCTAATAGTTTTTCATACACAGGCACTGTATTAATGGGACGAAATTCTTCACACAAAGAAGTATTGTGAACTTTTGCAATTGGAGTAATTATTGATGTTTTCCAATCCTTTGGAAAAACTCCGTATCTTAGCGAGGTATTTACCAAGTCTAGAAAGCAATTTCCAAGAATTTCAAATGAATCTCGTAAGATTTCTGCAGATATCCCACTTTCGCCTCCTGATGTCTTTTTAATACTTTTTATATATTTCTTAAGATTAGACATTGTTATAATTTCAAATTCTGAAAAAGTTTTAAGAATTTAACATTTTGAATTATCGTTTCATTATCACTGAATTTAGGAATATTTTCAACAATGTTGTGTATGCTATTAATAAAATACTTATTTAATTCTTTGGCGATTTTTACTTCACAAGATATTATAGTTTGTTTTCAAATTTTATCACATGTGGATCATTATGTTCCGAGTTGGGCAATACCTTCTTGAGATTTTTCCAAAGCTGAGTTTCATTTCCAATATTTTTGTCTAAGATTTCATTGAAATACTTTTCTTTCTGTATGCGTATCATGGAAACAATTTCATTTCTTAGTAATTTATAATCATGCCATAAATCTTCAGAATTTGTAAAAACTGCAGTTTTATATCTCCTTCTTTCATTTTATCTAGAATTGGTTTAGTTATCCATTTATTTTGTGGTCTATTGATTGTTTTCTGTTTTATGGGGCACATTGCATTAATTATGTCGCAAATTTTTCCAATTAGTGTATTAGACATTACATTGACATTATTTATATTACTGTTCCAATTAGATGATGCTTGTAAATCATTTTGAAAATTTTCCTTTGTATATTGTTTCAAAGATCTGTATTTTATAGTTTCCTTCCTGATTTTGTTGTCATTTTTAATTTTAACTGACAAAATGCAGTGAACACTAATTTTAGGCGTATAATATACACTATGTTTCAAATATTTATCATTTGTTATTATACACTGCGTTCGTAAAGTATGGAATAAATTTATTTTCTACGAAATAAACGATTTTTATGTAAAATCCTGAAACAGGTCGATTTTTAATTAAAAAATGACACTATTTTAGCGGAATTTTGGATCTTCCCCTCCAACCCCCTCCGAGTGACAGTTGCCCCTTTAAAATTTTTAAATGGAATGGGGGGACATGTGATACATCATTTGAAAGGGCTTTTCATTCTCTATTCAGTAGTATAAGAATTTTTTTTTAATTCCTATTTTTTCTAAAAAGAATAATACATTTTAAAATCAACCCACAAAATTTTAAAATGGATTATTTGGATGACGTTTTCCCCAATAGATGGATTGGTCGAAGGGGGGGCAATTGAGTAGCAGGCTAGATCTCCTGATCTAACATCTCTCGATTTCTTTTTATGGGGATTTCTAAAAAGTAAAGTCTCCAGAACTAGTCTTGAAGAACTAAAAGACAGAATAAGAAATGAACTACGAGGAATCAGTCCGGAAATAATCGACAATGTTTTGCATGAGTTTGAATTTCGTCTTGGTTATTGTCAAGAGGTAGGAGGAGGACATTTTGAACAGTTTCTTTAATATTGGTGTTATTACTTTTACTTCTACGTTGATTACATACATTAGTATCTACAGTTTCTATTCGTTTTCATAAAGAATTTTAAAAAAATTGGAATTAATCAAATTACCCTGGAAATGAAATGTTTTAGATGAACGTCAGCAACGTTTGTACTATTGTCATTAATCATACGGTTCCCAATTCGAACATTTCATTTAAATTATTTCATTTTAAAATTTTGTGTGTTGATTTTAAAATGTATTATTCTTTTTAGAAAAAATAGGAATTTAAAAAAAATTCTTCTACTACTGAATAGAGAATGAAAAGCTCTTCCAAATGAGGTATCACATGCCCCCCCATTCCATTTAAAAATTTTAAAGGGGCAACTGTCACTCGGAGGAGGTTGAAGGGGGAGATACAAAATTCCACTAAAATAGTGTCATTTATTAATTAAAAATCGACCTGTTTCAGGATTTTACATACAAGTCGTTTATTTCGTAGAAAATGAATTTATTCCATACTTTACGAACGCAGTGTATAATCAATCAACGTTGAAGAATTTTGCGTTATTCTTGTTGGTTTATTTACAATTTGATACAAACCAAACTGAGATAAAATATTTAAGCATTTGCTTCCGCAATAGGTATTTTTTAAAAGATCAAAATTAAAATCACCAATAATAATATGTGTACCGTTAACATCAATTTATTATAGAATCTAGATATTCTTCAAAATAATTTGTGAAATCATTCTCTAAACCACTTGGCGATCTGTATATTGCTGTTATTATATAATTATGTCTTTCAATTTTTATAGATAATGTTAAAAACCAATTTAAATTTAAATGTATCTTCTTCTGTTTTACTTTAAATGCAAAATCTTCTCTAATATAAATTAGAATACCTCCAGTCCTTCTATTTGAAGTGTTGCATCTTTCAACTTTGTAACCATTTATATTAATCTCGGTGTCCAGTATATCTTCGTCCTCGTGAGTTTCCGCCAAACATAATACGGTTGGTTTCCATTCTTCAGTTAAAATCTCTATTTCCTCTTTATTATTAAGAAAACCTTGACAAGTGAAATATATTAACTCATTCAGTTGCTATATTTTGTAATTAGTTTTGTCTCTTTCACTCTCAATAATTTTTTGCAAGCAAGGACAATTTCTATCTAACGCACTGTGGTTGTAGTCAATTTTTAATTTTAATTTATTTACTGCATCAATACAGTTAATACATTTTGAAATATCTGTGTCACATGTTTCAATTTTATGATTTCCAGCACATCTAATGCAAGTCTCTTCTCTTGTACACTCCTTGGCAAAATGGTTAAATCTTGCACATTTAAACAACGCACTATATTATGATATTCAATTATGTTACATTCTCTCCATCCAATGAATAACATTTTTTTGAATGATTTTGTTAAATTCTTCTGAATTCATTTCTAAAATTATATTTCCGCAGTTTCTTTTATTTATTTTACATATTTACGAAAAACTTTCAATTTTCCTTGCATGTCGTCAGTCATATCATTTTGTTCAATAGTACTAGTTATTATATCTGAATCTTCTTTTTCTACTATACTTTTTTTCTGCATTACTTATCAACACTTTCGGCTTTCTCATTTTAGGCTCTATTATTTTATATTTATTTCCAAATTCTTCTTCACTAAAATTTTTGGATTATTTCTTTTCATTACTTCAGCATATGATATCTGTGCATTTTGTTACAGTTTATTTTCCTGTGTACGAACGCACCCTGTATAGTACCTCATTTCAACGTTCCAATCTATTTTTAACACGCTTCGTTTTGTTTCCCCCAATAGGCGTAGGAATGTGCCATTCCGCGTCTACGTAATTCACCTAAAACTTTCTTTTTAACATATTTTCGCTACATATTTAATATATTTTGCGACGCGGATGTTAACGGATGATCGAGTTCCGGGCCTTACGGAAAACAGTCGCACTTGAAACCGATGCGTATGTCTGTAACCCTTGCCCTTTATTCTGATTGGTTCCCGCTGATGTCATGAAAATCAGCTATTGGTAAATTCGAATGTTTCTCTCTTGGTTTTTATTTTGTTCTTTTCTGCCGACCGAGGGAAGAGTCATGTTTCATTAATTTTCTGTTCGTCCCGTGAGCTGCACGTTTCCTTCGCGGAAAATTTAGTGTTGTGTTCACTTCATCGAGGAGGTGAGAGTGAATTTGTACGGCTGTGTGCCGAATTTGTTTGGCTCATTTGGGGGCGAAAAAGCCGCGTTTCTTTTGTGGTTTGTGTCAGCCTAGCCCGACGCGACTAGGTAAGTTTTACGTGCTGTTTCTC
The DNA here is from genome assembly GCA_033060865.1 of Dorcus hopei. Taxonomy (NCBI): domain Eukaryota; kingdom Metazoa; phylum Arthropoda; class Insecta; order Coleoptera; family Lucanidae; genus Dorcus; species Dorcus hopei. Next base: position 12,733,966 of record CM065425.1, read on the forward strand.
TCGATCTGGTCCTTATATTCGTTTTTTCCCCTCGTTTATAGGCTCCTGGTTTTGGTTTTGATCTAAGTTTTGGATTTGGTTTTGGCTGTTGGCCTACGCTTTTGGTTTATCGTGGCAACTCGCGACTACTAATCGACGCATCCACACTGAGGAAGCCGATCGTCCAGGGAAGCGCCCCGTAGCCGACCGCCTCCATCGCCATCAACAGACGTAACGACGCTACGTGAACAGGTCATACTTTTATGTTTGCCTAATTTTTGCTTCACGGTGGATTTAACGTAGCCGCATTTGTGCACGTAAATTGCGTATACTCGCGAAGTAAATTCCATTTCGGAGGAATTCACTGGCTATTATGCGTTAAGCGCACAGAACGTAATTCGTCAAACGATTTCTTCGACGTTAGAATAAGTGAATGTTGTCTTTGTCAATTCGATTAACTTTGTATTAGTTTCAGATTCGAAAAGTTAAGAATTATCGTATCACGATTGTTGCTTGGTTTACTTGTTAATTTGTTTGACTTTTGATGTTTAAACGTTTAATAAAATTGTTTCATGCTTTGGACGTATCGTGTTTTTCTTAATTTTTACGCGAATTTCCTTTCAAAAAAAATTAAGTGGCGCCTATTTTGGATTGGCCTTCGCGTTATGGTCTGAGAACCCCCCCCCCCCATCCAGCGGCTGGCAACACTGGATCAATTTCGTTCCGGTGTTAAACTACTACTTATCTACACAGGTAGGTAGCAATTTCCATTACTTTTTGTTTCATCTTTTGTTGCAGTAACACACTTTTTTAAAATTTTAATTTCTTCTTTTAATTCTATATTCTCTTTGCTTAGTTGCTCTGTCATATTTAATATTACTCTGTACTGGTCGTTAATCATCTTAAACATTTTTAATATTTCTTCCATTTCCATATTTCTTAACGGTACATCTTGCTTAGATACTCTGGAAGTAGAGCAAGTTTGCGCATCGTTTTCAGTAACACTATTTTTTCGACTTGGCTCGCATTTTACACATTTCCAGGTTCTCTTTTTTGTACGAATTCCCATCAAGTCTTGTATTCCGCTGCATGTGAAATGAAAATATAATTTACACCCATTGCATTGAATTACTGTTTTCAAATCTTCCAACGCCAATTTACAACTAGCGCAGAATGCACTTTCATCTATAAGAACAGTTTTTAGCATTTTTAATATTTTTGGAATTAAATAGACTAGGAATATTACAACAAGCTGTTCATTATATTTCTTATTTCTTCTACTTAATTATGCAATTCAAAACAATCACCTTATTACACTTTTTATTGTCCAATCAGCAGTTTAATCGTCGATATTGTTTTTGCTGCACTAAATCGCGGTCACATTCGAGTTCCGCCTTCACAATGTTTTATTTAATTTCTTATTATATTTTTTAATGAATTTGTACTATTTTCAAAATTTGTACTATTACAAAATTTTAACAATTTCGTTTTAATTTGTACTAACTTTCTGTACTTATTTTTACGAAGCATATTTGTTGTGTCACACACGTCCAATGTAGGTCACACTGTGCACACTTTTTGCTACCAGAAAATTGTGAGATTATTTGCAAACCCGAAGCAAAAAGGAGAAAGGGGAATTGCATATTCGATTGCTCGATTTGGGATTTTATGTAGAATAAATACTCGTAGTACATTTGCATGCGCCACCATTTCATTGCGTATGCGAATCAAACTTTACACTTGCACGAACAATAATTATCCTCGCTTATCAATTTGGATAGATACATGCGTAAGTATGTCAATTGTTACAACGTACAGTAGCGGACAATAAAATCCGGGCAATAACTTGACATGTCGTTCGTATTCAGACAAATTTGCCAACTCAGGCTTTTATTGAGGTTATATTTCTGTCAAAATTTGTATTAAACGACAGAATTACTACTATTCTATAAAGGTATATCAAGGTATATGTATTAAACGTCAAAAATATTAAAGTGAGCTTTACATTGTACAAATGATGTGCCCGGATTTTATTGTCCGCTACTGTACCTAATGCCTGAATGCCAAATATCATTATTTGTGGAAAAGAAGCTTTTAAGTATGACATTCGAAGTAAAACGCCCTCTTTAGTGTTTTTCTTATCTGACTTCCACAAAAAAGAATTACGTTTTGCCTCTCATGATGGGTAATATACTTATTTTTTCGATTAAAATTCCCACAACACAAATCAACGTTTCAGTGATTTATTCTTCTGGGGGGAAGAAGAGGGGGGTTACATTTTTAACGTTCAGCATGCAAATTTTTTCCGTCACGATGCGAAACGCTTGATAAGCCCGTCGGAACAGGACGCCCGCCGTCGTTTAATTTGCCCGTTAAAATTCATCGCATAAGGAAATTTTTCTTTTTTATTTTGTTTTGACATGATCGTGTGTGTGAACGTGAAGTTCACACGATCATTAGAACAACAGATAAATCGCCAGAGAAAGAATTTTAACCCCCTTACTTTCCTACAATTTTTTACGAGCAAGAAAGAAAATTCCGTGAAGTCTTTTAATTCAGGAATGTTTAAATAGGGATGAAAGTATTCGAGATTTAAAGAAATCGCCCTGTAACAAAGTGGGGCGGGGCGGGGTAACATTTTTGAAGAAATACTAGTTCCATCTACAACTTCTAAGAAAAATATTGTATACTTTTAGGTAACGTTTTCTGTGAATCTCCCTGTATATTGTAAGTATATTTATTTCTCATAAAGCAGATATTCTCTTTATGCTCTCTGATACAAAAAAGGAAATGAATAATATCCTGCATTGCATTTTTTTAAGAGAGAACAAATAAATCGGTAATTTTACATTCGCGTTTCAAAATAGTTCTGTGAAACTAGAAATTTATTTAACGACGAGTTATGTGAAAACAATTGCATGTAATTCTTTATCATGTTTGCGTATGTAGTTCATCTCTGCGAACATAATTCTTCATCTGTGGCACGCCTAACGTGACAAAAACTGAACGTTTTTTGCGCGCTCTCTTCCAGATCGAATTAAAAATAAGTAAACTTGTAAGCATCTGCAACAAAGGTAACTGCGTAAAAAAGTAAAATCACATTGGCCATGTGTAACAAAAAATTGAATATCGCTGCACGCGTTAGTTCATGAACGCTTGCCGAAAGGTAGTGCCTTGCTTTGCTTTGCATTGAATTAAAAATTTTCGCATTCGGAAAATTCGCGTTAGAAGGACTTTTTATTTAATGCCATCGTGTGTGTTTAGTTTGTATGTATACGTTTATGTGCGGGTGTGTGTGTGTGTACGACGGCGGAAGTTAATGCATAGAATTTGGAATAGTGCATAGAGTCGCGTCGCAGCGGAAATGTAAGTGCTTTTACGTTTTCTCTTTTTTTTTCTGAAACTGCCTTTGATTTTACCTGAAAATGTTTTTCCGCGTATGTCTCGTGACTTTCAATTAAAAACTACATACTACGAGAGGACTCGCCGCCGTAAGTTACGTAATAATTTAAAATATTCTTTTTTCGTACAACAATGGCGGAGGAGTCGGTTCTAAAAAAAAAACATTTTCTCATTTGTTACAAAGATGTTTTCAAAGCATCTTATCTTTGTGAGGACGTTTCATCTTACAAATTTAAAAACAATTTCTTTAACTCTGCGAGCATATCTTTCCAGTTGCGGCATCCTTTCGATGTTTCAATGTTGTTCTAAATGTATCTCCTTTAACAACACTACTTAACAGCCATTTTGCGAATGCGAAATTAATGATATTTATCTATTAATATGAAAGTCTAGAACACGAATATATACCGGCTGTTTCAAATTGGGTGTGCACTGAAGGGATCTCCTAAACCATGAGAGTTACAGATTCGGTTAAATGGAAGAAAAGTTGCACCAGTCATTGCTTAATTCGTATCCATTAACAGAATCAATTTTCTCTTAATTGTTCTTGAAGTATTGGTGAAAATGTAAAAATATCGATTTTCTTTTTTCCTCTGTAACTCCCTTATTAAAAATAATTTAGAAATTCTGTCTTAACTTTCTACAGGTACTTTTGGATTCTGCTTTAAATAGGGGCAGTAGAATTGTGGTCACACGTTTCGTCTCTCCGTGACCATCCTCAGTTTACATTTTTTAAATATAACGTATACCTTTTTATTATCGTATTTGTTGCCATTTTTTCTCCTGATTGTAATGGTATATCACACTTAATTGTTGATATTAATTTGAAGCTTAAATAATACAGATTTTTATATGAAAATTTTATTTAATACATAATTTCAAAATATTTAGTTCATTTTCTTAGGTATAGTGTAAATTTCAATGAATTATTTAATATCTGTCTCTTTAGTTATTGTATAATAAATTCTTTTGTTATAATAGAATTTGTTATACGAGATAGTTGTTGACGAGGCTAATTTTACAAACAAGGGAATATTTAATAGAAATGTACATAGATATTGGTCCAGGGAGAATCAAAAAAGATTTCAACAAGTGTGACCACAGATACAATTCAGCTTAAATGTTTGGTGTGGTATTTGGCATAATAGAATTAATGGTCCGATCATTTACGAAAATCATGTAGCAGCTGAACGTTACATCGATTTTTTAAGGACAGCATTGGAAAACATTTTAGATTACATTCCTCTAAATCATATTATGAAATTTTAATTTCAAAATGATGGAGTACCAGCACATAATTCTGAAATAACAACAAATTATTTGAATCAAACTTTTCCTGACAGGTACAAATGGACCTGTCGCGTGGCCTCTAAGATCACCAAATATTAGCCCTTTGATTTTTTGTTGATTGATTGTTTTTATTGATTTTTCCTCTTCCGACATTTGAATGTTAGTTATTAATATTTAGTAAGTAAAAAAAGTACTAAGGAATAAATTTACTTATTAAATAAATCATGACGAAACTGTATCAAACTTTTTTTTATCATATTTTAACTTTACTTGAAAAAAGTATTAATTGTTATACCCCACTGCAATCAGCAGAAAAAATGCTCTCGAATAGAATAATTAAAAGATATACGTTGTATTTAAAAAATCGAAACTGAAGATGGACGTGGAGAGACGAAACGTTTGACTTAAATTCTGCCACTTCTATTCGAAGCAGAATAAGAAAGTGCCTGTAGAAAGTTAAATCAGAATTTCAAAATTATTTATAATACGAGAGATACAGTGGAAAAAAGAAAATCGATATTTTTACATTTTGATCAATATCTCAAGAAGAAATAAGAAAAAAATTATTCTGTGAATGAATACGAATTAGGCATTGATTTGTGCAACTTTTCTTTCATTTAACCAAATTTGTATCTCTTACGGTTTAGAAGATCCCTTCAGTGCACACTCAATTTGAAACAGCCGGTATAGTGTAAAAAAATTCAGATCACGTAAGATTTTTGTGATAATTCAGTTTGATTGTTTTATCTGGGAAACAGTAATTTTAATGATTTTTTTGAAACAACTAGGTTTGTTTTCTATTAATAAGTGCGAGGGCCACTAGAAAATGAATCTAGCTAGCTATGAAACAAAAGACATAGACTTCTCTTGACAATTTTATTTTTCACTTTATTCTCCCTTCACTTTTTCGACATTTCTCCTTTAGCGAACTCATATCCTTAAAAAATGTTTTGTCTTGCGTATTTTTTTCTACAAATTGTCGCGTTCGTGCTCTTTTAAAAGTGGAGAATATTTATTGATCCAGGAAGCACCAAATTTTGTCAATTGTCACAATTTATTAAGAAATTTTATTTTTTCACGTCACGCTGCGATACACTTACTTTCAGTTAAGCAGTTAAAGAAAGTTTTTTCAAAATAAAGTGACGTCAAGCTGAAGGAAGATAGATTTGTTGGCCCTCAGAACAGGAAAATTCTCAAGGATAATGATTTTGAAGGGAAACTGAATTATGTTGAACTGAGGTCTTGGGAAGCATTCATAGGTGTTGCTACATACTTTTTTGGGTAAGCAGAAACATATGAAACCCTGCTTTAAAGATTTACTTGAGAACTACCACAAAATGGGCTGCAGAAAGTCTTTGAAAATCCACTTTCTACACTGTCATTTGATTTTTTCCCGGAAAATTTAGGCGCAGTCGACGATGAGCAACGAGAACGCCTCCATTGAGATATTTTGATAATGGAATAGAGTTATCGAGGAAGATGGAATCCCCGAATGGTGGGAGATTACTGTTGGTTTCTTATGAGGAAGAATGATCCAGAATGCAAACGAGAATCCTCATATGCACAAACTAAATCATCTACAATTTATGTTAACTGCTTTTTTAATACTTTACTTTACACAGGCTGTCTTATAAAAAACGCCCCAAGCCGTAACTCCGTTATTTATAGATTAATTTTAACAAACAAGAAGGCAAATACAATGAGACCATACGTACCATAAGGTGAGTCCAGTTTCAATTTTTTTTAATTACCTTCAAGGACAAACGACTATCAACTTTTATTTTTCAATGGCTCTGTATATTTTTTATTATTATATCTGGTAGAGATTTTTTTCTAAGTCCAATAATGTGCAACAATTTGATATTTATAAAACATTTTTCGTAAAAAAAAAGAAATGAACTAATCTACTACGCAAAACGTGCTTTTCATAAAAATGTTAAAGTTTGTCGTGAAAATAATGTCGCTGAGCGTTATTTTCCACAGTTGTTTCAAACTGTCAACTCTTTGTATGATTTATTGTTTCCTAGAAAAAGCCGATTATGGATAATTGATTGACTTACTCCAAGTGTATTTTGAATGCAATAAAAACAGCAATTAAGCAGTGCGTCTCTATAGACAGCGATTTTTTCCTAAAGCAACTTACACAGTTGTAGACTTAATTTTAATGATTTTATTAATCTTTTCTGTACTGCTTGATTGCTGTTTTTATTGCATTCAGAATATACTTGCAATAAGTCAGTCAAGTGATTATTATCCATAATCCGTTTTTTTTAGGAAACAATAAGTCGTACAAGTAGAAGAACTTTTCACGACACACTTTAACACGTTTTTCGTAATAGACATTTCTTTTTTTTACGAAAAATGTTTCTAAATATCAAAGTGTTGCACATTATTGGATTTAGAAAAGAAATCTCTATATAACAATAAAAAATATACAGAGCCATTTGAAAAATAAAAGTTGACAGTTGTTTTACCTTGAACGTAATTAAAAAAAATGGAACTGAATTCATTTTATAGTATTTTTAGTTTCATTTTATTTACCTTTTTGTTTGTTAAAATTAGTCTATAAATAAAGCAGTTATGGCTTGGGGCGTTTTTCGTAAGACAACCTGTATATTTAATGTTTTCAAGTACTACTTTTATACAGGGTTGGGCAAAAGTCTGGAACCAAGCTAATATCGTCTGTACCGTTAGTTCAATTTTTGTGAAAATTTGCATTAATATAGAAGACATCCTAGCGGATCTGATTAGCAAATACTCGTTCGACTGATACTTCCGGTTTAACCGGAAATGATATCAACTTTTGTTTTTTAAATAGAACACTCTGTATATTTTTTAACGTTTCGAAAGAGCTCTCTTTCAGGAATTCAATGATATAAAGATTTAATTCCTGCGATGTTAAACTATCACAAAAGGAATTTTTTAAATTTTTCTGTAAATATATTTTCATCATGTGAACCTTGAAACAAAACTACAAAATAGAAACTAAAATTGAAAAATATTGTCAGAGTCAATGTTAATTAACTCAACATGACTCAATTAACAGAAAAAGTGTGAGTAAAAATACTCATTGATGATTGGTTTTGGTGACCGCATAACAACACAGCAAGAAGTTTACAATCTGTTTAATAACTTGCATCCAGATCACAACCCTATATCTCGAAGTGTTGTAAGTAAGACTCAGAGAAAATATAATTTAACAGGAAGTGTTAGAACTTTAAGTAAAAGCGGACGATCGAATACTGCAACAACGAATAACACTGTTGCTGAGGATATTGCTCTCGATTGGAAGAATTACCTCAAACATCAACCACAGTTATGGCGTTAAATCATGATGTAAGTCGCAGATCGCTTTCGAGAGTATCTTCTCAGAGTCTTGCTTACAACTCTTCGAGATATAGGGTTGCGATCTGGATGCAAGTTATTAAACAGATTGCAAACTTCTTGCTGTGTTCTTATGCGGTCACCAAAACCAATCATCATCATCAGTATTTGTATTCGCTCTTTTTCTATTAATTGAGCCATATTGAGTTAATTATCATTGACTCTGTCAATATTATTCAATTTTAGTTTCTATTTTCCAGTTATGTTTCATGGCTCACATGATAAAAAATACCTAGAGAAAAATTTTAAAAATTGCCTATTGTGGTAGTTTAACATCTCAGGAATTAATTTTTTATATCATTGAATTCCTGAGAGAGAGCTCTTTCGAAACCTTAAAAAATATACAGGGTATGCTATTTAAAAAACAAAAGTTGATATCATTTCCGGTTAAACCGGAAGTCTCAGTCGAACGAGTATTTGCTAATCAGATCCGCCAGGAAGTCTTGTATATTAATGCAAATTTTCACAAAAATTGAACTAACGGTACAGACGATATTAGCATGGTTCCAGACTTTTGCCCATCCCTGTATATTTTATTATGTCTAATGAAAAAAACTTACCGATCGAAGGATTTTTTTACTTTTCGGACACACGTCGTAACTCGAAATTTATACATGATAGAATTTTTTTACTTTCATATTCAAATTTAGCGTATTTCGAACATTAAGAATCACCTATTACAATACCAGTCACAAAAAAAATTTATTTGTTGACTAGTGTAATGGAAATAGAGCTTGCAATCAGAAGCGGCTTTAATAGTTGCGGGGCCCCGCGCATGAGATTTATATCGTGCCCTTTGAGAAAGGATGCCAACACTGATTTCTCGTATCCGAAAACTTATTTTCGAAATAATTATACCTGGTGTCTATTTTAAATCGTGACGTTTTCAAAATTAAAAAAAGGCAACCAATTCTACTTCCGTGCTTTTAGTACTTTACAGCAGGGACCGGCCCATCCGATTCAGCGGTGCACACGACATACTTACTAAACGCCATCTCTGTTTAATACACAACGAAGAGAGAACAGAATGATTCGGCTTTGTCCTGTGCCCACTCTATTCGTACGCACCGGCTGCCACTGGTACTTTATAAGAACACGAAGTTATTTCTGATTTGATTGCCGGGTTGCCTTTTCTAAAACCTGCAGGAGTCACGATTTAAAATGACCATCCTGTATAATACGAATACGTTCCACAAATTTTCTATCAAACTTACCCTTGAGTATATTTTTAAAACTTATTTATTGTGTTAAAGTAAGGTATTTAATAGCGCCATCTAATGGAACTTGCTGATAGTCTTCTTTTCACTTTTTTCTACGAGGGTGATTCACTACGTATTGTTGGGTTATATTGAAGAACCCCTATCCATTGAGCCAAGTTTAAATTTTGGACAGTGAGAAAAAATTACTTGTAAGACATTTAACAACGCCATCTGTTAAAACATGCCGAAAGTTTATTTTTCCCCGCGATGCAGTTTTTTTTTAAATAATCTATTGACCATATTGAAGGCAAATAATTCTTTGTTTTATCACTGTTTGTTTCCAATTTTTTTTTTATTTATGTATAAATCTGCTGAATTGTGCTCTAAAACTATTTCCTCTTGTTTTTATTTTTTTAATATTGTAACGTTTTTAAAGGTTCATTAATTTTTATTTTAAAACAAAACACGAAATAGTTAATAACTAATTTATTTACAAGCAACTAATTTAACACTAACATTTAACAATAATTTATATACGACCTTTAATCTAATTTATCTATAACAGCCGAGCGAAAGTTTATTACGCGGACTTTTGTGTCGAACTCTAACGCTGCATTCTAATCGAACTGACTCCACCCCCCGGCCGCGTACATTTTATAAACCGGCTCTTTCTTCTCGAATCGCCTGGAATGACCGAACTCTCTATTCTAGTTCTTTCTGCCGTCAGAATACTCTGGGCTGTCGCCTGACACGCGTCGACTAGGTAGCTGTGACGCAAGAGACAATTCGGCTGGCTGGCGCCGGCCGACGAATCATTACACTGCCCCCTTCTTAAAAACGTTTCGTCTCGGAACGTTCCTCGTGACAGCCTTGAAGGAGGATGTCGAAAGCGGCATGCTGGACCCTTTTACAACTTCCGGTCTGGAAGAAATAGCAGTCCACGGTTTTCTTACTGCCGACAGCTGCCTGTGGGTGGTGACTGCAGACTAGGACTTCAATTCCCGTTCCGTTGAAGATGACTTCTATCATGCTTCGAATGACCCTCCAGTCCAGTCCGTCTAGTCCGCAGCCCAATTTAGGAATGGCTAATTTCGTTTCCTTGCCTTCTACCAGCTGTCTCCTCAAGCTCCATAAAGCTTTCCAAATACTGCGATAGTCAGGCTTACCGCTTGATGTCTTCTTGGTGACTAAGTAGTACACGTGTCGTCTTTGACCTGCTTCCGTGTCGATGATCTGCAAGCTCTTGCCCACCATGGGATGCTGTCTTCGGAGTTTCTCGACTTGACCGAATTTCTTCCGGAAGACCTGGGCTATCCCCTTGGACATTTTTAGGTCTTCTGCCACACAGTGGGCCAGACTGTACTCTGGTGGTACTTGAAAAAGGTCTTGCTGCCTCTCTGTGGTTACTCCGAATCGTGCCTTACTTCCTGTGGCGTGATGAAACATGAAGGTTTCGAAGTTCACTTCGGAACCTTGCGTCCGTTGTACTGTCCCTTCATTTTCTTCTCCGTTGTAAGGAGCCATTCGGTTGAAGTGGATAACTTTGGGTTTGCCATGTGGAATCTTCCTGATGCGATAGATGACATCGTTGATCCGTTTCATCACTTTGTAAGGACCTTCCCAAGACGTCTGCAATTTTGGGGACAGACCTCGACGTCTTTGAGGATTGTAAAGCCAGACCAGTGCTCCAGGTTGGTATCCCCCATTCTGAGCATTGATGTCATAATGCTCCTTCATTCGATCGCTGGCCGTCTGTATATTGTGACGCACTTGATTGTGAATGTCGTCCATTTTCCTGCGTAGATCGCTCACGTAGTCTTCGTCGGTAGGGACCTCACCAGGCTTCACGCCGAACTTCAGGTCGCAGGGCAGTCTTGGCTCTCGCCCAAATACCACTTTCGCTGGTGTCTCTCCTGTCGTCTCATGAACGGACGAACGGTATGCCAGTAGAAAAAGGGGAATGTACGTGTCCCAGTCTCTCTGATGATCGGAGACGACTTTGGACAAATGGCGGTTGATGGTTCTGTTGAATCTTTCCACCATTCCGTCCGACTGCGGGTGAAGTGCAGTGGTTCTAGTTTTCCGGACGCCGAGCAGAGTACACACGTTCTTAAACAAAACCGATTCGAAGTTCCTTCCTTGATCTGAATGGAGCTCCATGGGCGCGCCATATCGACTGATCCATTCACGGACAAGGGCTTCAGCAATAGTCATCGCCTCTTGGTTTGGTAGGGCGTATGCTTCAACCCACTTGCTAAAGTAGTCCATCACCACGACGATGTACTTATTTCCACTATTCGTTTGTGGAAATGGGCCGGCTACATCTATGGCAACTCTCTCAAAAGGACTTCCCACGTTGTACTGTTTCATAGGAGCCTTGCCTCGTCTGTGGGGGCCGTTACTAGCTGCGCAGACCACGCACTTCCTACACCAGTCCTTTACGTCTTCCTTGCAGTTCACCCAGTAGAATCGCTCGCGCACCTTTTCCATAGTCTTCTTGATTCCCAGATGCCCTCCCGAAGTTCCATCGTGAAGTTCCCTCAGAACTTCCGGCACCCTATTCTTGGGGATCAGTAACTGTGTCTTCTGTTCCGTGCCTTCCTGGTTCTCGATGGTTCGTTTCAGAAGACCATGATCCAGCACTATGGAGTCCCACTGCGCCCAGTACGATTTTACGGATGGTGCACACGGTGCTATCTCTTCCCAAGTAGGCCTTGCCTCCCTACTTTTCCATTCCAGCACCAATTTCAAATCCTGATCGTTCTCCTGGTCTCGTCGCAATTCTTGACCTTGCCATTTGTCGTCTACGACGGCCGTCCTCGCAGTCGAGGCTACTTTCTCCTCCAGACGACTACAGTGCTTACAGTCTTCTGCACAAGGTCTTCTCGACAGAGCATCGGCATTTCTATGGCTAGTTCCGGCCCGATGCTGGATTTCAAAATCGTATTCCTGAAGTCGTTCGATCCATCGTGCGACTTGTCCTTCAGGATTCTTGAATCGGAGGAGCCATTTTAAAGCGGCATGGTCCGTCCTCAAGAGAAAGTGTCTGCCGTACAAGTACTTGTAGAAGTGTTCTACCGTCTTTACCACGGCTAGCAATTCCCTTCTAGTGACGCAATAATTCCGTTCCGGCTTTGACAGGACTTTACTGAAATAGCCGATCACCTTCTCTTGCCCATCTTGTATCTGGGAGAGTACGCCACCGATACCAACGTTGCTAGCATCTGTGTCTACGACGAACTTGCCTTCTGGGAGAGGGTAGCTCAGAATAGGAGCACTTATCAAGTACCGTTTTAGTTGTTCAAAACTAATTCGGCAGTGTTGGTCCCATTCAAACGGACGTCCTTCTTCGGTGAGTTTTGTCAACGGTTTAGCAATGTCCGCAAATCCGGGAACATAGCGACGATAGTAAGTGCATAGGCCTAGGAAACTCCTTATCTGGTGTTTATTCTTTGGAGTTGGCCAGTCTTTCACGACTTGAATCTTTACTGGGTCCACGGCGATTCCATTTCCATTAACAATATGGCCTAGATAATTAACTTCCTTCTGGAACAGGTGGCACTTCTTGAGACTAAGCTTAAGTCCAGCCCCGCGAAGCCGCTGGAACACTCCTTCCAGGTTCTTCAGATGGTCGTCGAAAGTTTTCCCCACCACAATTATGTCGTCCAGGTATACCATGCACGTTGTCCAAGACAGACCCTTCAGAACCGTCTCCATCAGTCTCTCGAATGTCGCTGGAGCATTACATAACCCGAACGGCATCACCGTGAATTGCCACAGACCCATACCAAGGGAAAACGCCGTCTTTTCTCGATCTTCGGGCGCTAGTTCCACTTGCCAATAACCACTCTTTAGATCCAAGGTCGAGAAGATCTTTGAACCAGCCAGTGTGTCCAGGGTGTCATCAATCCGTGGCAGAGGATAGCTATCCTTTTGGTGACGTTGTTGAGCAAGCGATAATCTACGCAGAATCGTGTGGATCCATCCTTCTTCTTCACAAGCACTACCGGTGATGCCCATGGGCTGCTCGATGGCTCAATTACATTGTCTTTTTCCATTTCACGAATAATGCGTTCTGCTTCCTCACGCTTCGCCAATGGTAACCTCCTTGGAGCTTGACGGATGGGCCTTTCTTCCCCGGTCTCTATCTTGTGTTTGACGATGTCGGTTCTTCCCTTAGGTCCATTTTCTACCTCGAACACATCTTGATAGCGACATATCAGGTCCTTCGCTTTTGTCTTTTGTTCTGGAGTCAATTCCTGGGCTGTTGACATGACCATTTCCAACAACTTCTTCGGGACCTTCCCCTCTTTCACGTTTGCTTCTAGTTGGCGGGAGATCGAGGATACCATGGCACAGCTTCCCAAGACCGTACCTTTCTTGATGTTGACGGGGAAACAGTTCACATTCATTAGCCGGACTGGTATCTCCTTCCTCGCTGTCAACAACATTTTTCCAACAAGAACTCCTTTTCCAATCTTCTGATCGTCGGTATTAGGTTCGACCATAATGACTTGCCCATCTTGGAAAGCGCCATTCAGGTTTGCGTCGACTATAACCTCGGTTCTGTTGGGCAATACGACATCTTCTGCGAGAACAACTCGAGCGGCCACGTCCTCTCGTTGATGTAGAACCAACTCCTCGTTGTTAACCGCCATTACGCCACGCTTCAGATCCAATTGGAATCCATGGGCACACATGACGTCCATGCCCAAAATCGCCTCGTCCTCTATTTCCGCTACCAGCGCACGGTGCTTGATGGGAGTCGATCCAATTGTAATAGTCACCTCAACTTCACCATGGACAGTGGCTGATGTTCCGGTTGCTGTCCTCAGTCTCCACTTAGTCGGCTCGGTGCGTTTTGATGATGTGATAACGTCGGGTCTTAAGATAGTCTTCGTCGCACCCGTATCCAGTAACATGGTGTGAGGGATGTCATCAATGGTGGCATCCACGAAGATACTGCTGGTTAATTGGCGCAGGGCTATCACTTTCGTGACTTTTGTCTTTGGGGGCCTTTGAATACGGGTCGACGTTTGCCCCTCTGCACCGACCAGGCTTAGTTTCGCTGTGGCTTCCTTCGTGAAGGCTCTTGCCTGGCCTTGGGACACCGCCTGCGAACATGTCCCTCTTCCTGACAATTCCAGCACACCAGAGGATTCTTCTGCCTCAAGGCTTGTTCCACAATGCGGCGAACATCCTCCGTGGTGGTATAATCCTTGGGCCGCTCCTCTGCAGTAGATCGCACCTGGACGCTGGCGGGTTCTTCTTCTGGGGAGTCCATGGCAGCTCGTACCTTGACGTGTCCTCTTGAAACTCTCTTCGTCGCCTCGTATTCCAAGGCGTAGGCCAATGCGTTCTTGGATGTCTTAGGGTGGGACATTCTCAATGCCTGCTGATTGTCCGGATCACGGATTCCACCCACGAAGGTCTGCAGCGTCAAACATTGCAGGAAATCATCAGGAGCTGCAGGATATGCCAACCGGGCTAGGCGCGCTACATCAGCCTCGAATTCCTGAAGACTCTCTCCGGATTTCTGGTAACGGTTTCTCAGCTGCGCATGGTACACGTCGGCCAGATGCGCCTGGCCGTAACGCATCTCCAGCCGGTTCACCAGCTTGTTGAAGTCTTCTTGTTCCTCTAGCGGCATCATTTGTAGCACATCGATAGCGTCCCCTCAAGGCCACAATTAACGAAGTGGCCTTTTCCCTGGCCGTCCATCCATTCGCTTTTGCTGCAGCTTCAAACTGTTTGAAGTAGTTAGGCCAAGAAGACTTCCCATCGAACGTCGGTGGTTTTATTTTCAATTTAGAAGTTTCCGCTGGTCCTACCACAGTTTGGGCCTCATTATTTTCTGGCATTCCTGCTGGTAACGGATCCTCGAACACTCGCAACCCTGCCATGATTTGCTCGAGATTCTTAATTTTATTATCCTGCTGGAATAGTATTTCTTCGACATTTTCTTGCAGATTCCTTGTCTCTTCTGATATCTTTATAACTAGTTTATCTTCGAGCCCCTTCGATTGCTCTAGAAATTCATCCTTCAAATTTCCAGACTGTTCTCGAAGTTTATCTTCTAAATTTCTAGATTGTTCGAGCAATTTACTTTCCAGATTTGTCGACTGTTGTATCAATTTATTTTCAAGTTTTTCTTCTAAAATTTTCACATTTTCTTCCGTGTTTCTAGAACATTCCATTAATTTATCTAGATCGCCTTTCAAATTTCCGGATTGTTCTCGAAACTTCTCATCTAAATTTCTGGATTGTTCCAACAATTTAATTTCTAAATTTCCAGATTGTTCCTTTAATTTAGCTTCTAAATTTCCAGATTGTTCCATCAATTTATTTTGCAATTCTAATATCTTACTTAAATCTGCAGGACCGCCCGAGATTTCAAATAGAAAGGCTTCTGGATCCTCCCCTGCTTCTAGTAGCGCTTGGTGTAGTCTCTCTTGCAAAATCGATTTCTTTCCGGAGATTTCTAATTCGCGCTCTTCTAATTCGGCTTTTAATTCGTTCACTTTTAAGTCTTTTAACGGCACTTTCTTTGAAGCCATTGTTTCTTTTTCGACACTGCGCTTTGTTTAATAATTTGTTTAAATTTAATTCAATTTTAATTGTTTATTTATTTTCACGAACCTCAGACCTGGCACCAATGTAACGTTTTTAAAGGTTCATTAATTTTTATTTTAAAACAAAACACGAAATAGTTAATAACTAATTTATTTACAAGCAACTAATTTAACACTAACATTTAACAATAATTTATATACGACCTTAAATCTAATTTATCTATAACAGCCGAGCGAAAGTTTATTACGCGGACTTTTGTGTCGAACTCTAACGCTGCATTCTAATCGAACTGACTCCACCCCCCGGCCGCGTACATTTTATAAACCGGCTCTTTCTTCTCGAATCGCCTGGAATGACCGAACTCTCTATTCTAGTTCTTTCTGCCGTCAGAATACTCTGGGCTGTCGCCTGACACGCGTCGACTAGGTAGCTGTGACGCAAGAGACAATTCGGCTGGCTGGCGCCGGCCGACGAATCATTACAATATTATTGTTATATGTACTATACTTTTTTAAGTTTTGTTTATTATTCGTGAATCTAGCAACAAAGGTTAGGTTGAAAAGTGATTTTTTGACTACTCTTGAGGGATTTTTACGATTTACGCGCTCTTAACACTGATACTACTAGCACAGTATAAGTAATACCCAGTAGCGTCACTTAAACGTCAGTGTCAAAAAAGCCGGCCATACTGTTTGATACCCTTATGGAAATGTAATGTAATTCGCAAATCGGAAGGTATCAAACAAAACGGCAAATGTGACAGTTATACTATAGTAGTGACGCTACTGTGTAGATTCTTATACTGTGCTATAAAAAAAAAATCATGTTCGCCGGTGTGTACACAAAAGGTTGCCAATAATAAGGAAATTTCTCTACATTCGGAAAAATCTTGGCAACCCTAGGAAAGTAAGTAAACATTATTATTCTAGGGAAATCGTAATAATTCATTAAAATTTATTGCTAATTATATAAAGGTTTGTTTCGCATTGTAAAGAGCAAGAAGATATTAAACAAAATAAAGTAAAAGTGAAATAAATGTATTTTATCTAAATTAAACAAGTTTCAAATTAACAGTGTATTTTCATACATTGCGGGGTGATGCGAGGCCCTTGCAAGCGCGGGGCTCGCCCTTAAGGCACGCATTATTGGGTCAACTTTTTATACTGATTTGGAAGGTTCAGTCAAAAATTTGCTGTTTCTTACCGATTTCATGGTACAGTTGAAAAACGAAAAATTCATCAAAATTTTAAATACAAATAACTTTTTTGTTTTTAAAGATATAAAAAATGATAAAGACATTTCTGGTTCGACTTTTAACGTAGATCATGGTTTCATAAAAAACTTCATAATGGCTGAGATACGAACCCAATGTTTGTTTTTTTTTAAATGGAAGTCATTATTAAAAAGAGTATTTCTTTCACTTTTCAAAAATATATAGGTAGTTCAATGGTATTATCTTAAAATAATAACATTATAATAAATTTATTAGGCTGTGATTTACATACATAAAACAAAAGAATGCGGACAATTTTTATTTAAAAAAAAAGGTTATAGTAAAGTCTTTTTGATAAGAAAGTTAAATGTGTATGCTGCTTATACTGGTTATTTTTGAAATACATAATTTCAATAAACCATATTTCTATACGAATCGCTTACTGCAGAAAGGGGACATGTCACATTTTTCAATGGAGAACATTTGGTAAACTTAATGAGCCTTGATTGGAGAAACACAATAGACACACAGATAAATTCTGCACCAACTCACTGCACTATACTCTATTTATTCAAGACATATAGTAATAAACACTCCCACAGTTACCCGCGCAACTTAAATAACGAATTGGTATTGGTTAATTTGACTTCCATCGGAAAACTAATGAGGCAGTATCACAATGAAGAAGGAAGAGAATCACGCCACGCCAGTACGCGTCCGCTACGTGTCATTTACTTGATTTTATTACTATATCTGTTGAATAAACAGACTATAGTTGTAAAGAAAGTGCTGCCAAAAATTTAGGTAAAAAAAACATTTGTTTTAAACAAATTAGACAGTATTTTTCACTTCCTGAACGTGTTTCAAAATGTGTCATGTCCCCTTTCCGCAATTAGCGATTCATATTTTTTTAAAGCTAAAAGCAGGATCTATGACATAGACTTTAATTAATTAAACAAATTATTTAATTCATAAAGATAAACGTTTTTTTATATTATTTGAATCATTTAAATGAAAATTTAATCTCGGTTTAAAAGAGTTCTGCTTTAATAAAAATAGTCTCGTAAATTTATGTTTCATAAAACACCAAGAAAATCATAAACAATATATTTCTGCACATTTTGCACATAAAAGTATTCTGTTAGTGGACTGGACAGGATTCGACGCTTCTGATAAGGAATATCTAACTTTATTGTATCGGCTTATCAGAAAATGTATTATTAGAAGAATAATGTTACTGCCTTTTTTAAATTTCACATCGGTAAACAGATAAAATGCGGATTTAGATTTAACACTATTTTATCTTTATTTTGGTAGGTATTTTCCAGATGTCTATTTGCTCAAGTACTTAATTTCACAGAATAAAAATAACTCTATAAGGACACAAATTTTCAAATGCTAATTGTAGGTATTCATTCACAATCAATTTCTAAATAACATAGAAAAGGTTTATTTTTATGAATGAAATAATTTGTTTAATTAATTCATCAAAATCGTAGTCGTAAAGATTATTAAATGCATTTCGTAGCTATTAAAAATATGTAGGAGCATGATTTATTGAAATTATTTTCAAAAATAACCAGTAAGTATCTTTCCTCCATAAATTCAAATTTCTATCTGAACTTCTTCCTTAAAATTTTTTTTCTGCATTCTTTTGCTTTATACAAATCAAGGTCTATTAAATTTAACGTAGATAAAGGAATGTATTGCCTATAATGACATTATTTTAAAAGATAATACCATTGAACTATATATTTTTGAAAAGCCAAAAAATACTCTCTTTAATATTGCCAAAGCCAACTTCCATTAAAAAAAAAAGGTTGGGTTCGTATCTCAGTTATTATAAACCTTTTATGTCACTTAATTAAGAAACCATCATCTACGTTAAAGTTGAAAAAAATCCTTATCATTTTTTCATATCCTTAAAAATAAAAAAATTATTTGCGTTTGAAGTTTTTAAGAATTTTTCGTTTTTATGAAAACGGTAAGAAATAGCAAATTTTTTATTGAATTTTCCAAATCAGTATAAAAAGTTGCCCCAACATTGCGTGCTCAGTTCTTTTTTGTTTCCATTATTATTCCAGTAAATGTATGTAGAGAAAGCCAATGAATCTTTTGTTTTGTACAGTTTTAACTTTGAAATTCACGCATTTCTGCCACCAACGCTTGAACTTTAAAATTCCGTCTTTATAGAAGTCTGCATTTTGCTCCTCTGGGTAACTGCAATTTTGATACTGCCATCTTCTTTAAAATACGCTCCATGTAAAAAACTCTTTAAGTTGTTAACTCGTTAATTTGGACTCTTTTGAAGTTTCTACAGCGCAAGTCTGGGATGATGCTGTAGCAGGACATTATGGACGCGTCTCAGTTTAATATTTTCCTTCAATTTAGCTAAAAGAGACGCATAATAGTCTACAGTAATCGTGGCACCTTTTCAAAAAAAAAGTCTATGAATATAACACCTCTTGAATCCCAGAAAAACTGGAACCATCAACACTCGACACAAAACATTTTTGGGCGTGGCGAATTGCTGAATTTTTTTGTCTTAGGATCAAATTGATAACCCAGTTTCCGTCTATTGTAATGATTTTTCCAAAAAATTGTCAGGGTTAGCTTCAAAATAATTTAAAAGTTGATGACAAATGTCGACTCTATGCTGCTTTTGAAAGGGTGTCAGTATGCGAGGCACCCATCTTGCAGATAACTTATTCAGATGTAACTGATCGTGTAAAATACAGGAGTCCCAAAAGTTGCTTAATCGAATGCTGAAAATTCCCAGCAAAAAAGCAAAAGCAAAAAAGTTATCATTTATTTATTATATCATAACATTGCCAACACTTATTTACTTTGTGGTTGGTGTGGGCAAGCGACTTTTGGCCAACTTGTACATCTTAATGAGCATTCGCTAATCTTTGTACTTCTTACTATTTCCTCTACGTAATTAATTTTTCTATTTTTGTCACCATTTCTTCATTTTGTGCAGTAGCTTCTTCTATCGTCTTTTAAGCTTATTCTTCCATAAATTCTATTGGCCAACGTCTAACTGTAGATTCTGAAGGTGCAGACTCTCCATATACGTTTTTCAAACGTTCTGGAATTTCCTTGAAGTCTATTCCCTCCTTTGTGAGAAAATTTATTACAGCGCGGTACTCTGATTTTTTTCCATCTTCGTGTATAAATCAGAAGTTAATAAGCGAAATTGTGGACGGCAAACTTTGAAAACTGCGACAGTCAAGAAATGTAGTTTTTTTTTCCCTGCCTAATGAGAATTTTCCTCGTCCCCCTCGTATCTAGATATAATTTCGAATTTTAAATCCTTTAACTAAATTCTATTGACCATATTCATTTTAAAAGTGCACAAGAGATATTCGAACGGTGAAGTTTTTTTTTTCGTTTTTTATTGGAAGATCGTTGGGCCCGACAGAGATTCGTAAAGAGTTTTTGAATATTGAAATTTAGAAAGTAACAAAGATGCCCTAAAAACTGGGAACTGTTCTTTGTGTACCGGCTCCTCCGCCATTGTTGCGTCAAAACACAACTTGAAATATTTCGTAGTCTTTTTTTGAAAATTAAATAAGAACGATTTATTGTAATTCCTGCGTTAAAACTTTGGATTATGCTCAGTGATTTATGGACCTCTACGATTATTAACAAATTATCACGCGACGTAAAACCGGAAGCATAAATCGGAACCGTAAACGGACAACTCCACGGAGATTAATGAACGTTAAATCCGATTCGGCGGATCTAGTTCTGGCACACATGCAGTTCGTCCGTTGTAAAACAAACGCGAACTTACAATTAAATCGTCCCGGAAATGAACGGGCGCGGGCTGATAACCCCGGATTTTCTCCCGGAGCATTCGAGCGCTTACTCCAGATAAATATGAATTGATAAAGTGTTCGTGCGCTGCGAATTACAACCAATTGTGTCCGGCGAACATGTGCAGCCATTTCTCACTCTAATCGCTTCCGGTTTATGTTTGTATCACGTGCTGCTTCGAAAAGGGGGGATCAAAGTCACACGAAGTCGCATCGTCCATCTTTTAAAAACGCGTTTGCCTAATCCGCCGATTCGGGACCATTAATTTGGAGAAACGGAAACGGGCAATTTCCGTAATTGCGTGTGAAATAAAAATTTATCTGAGTTTGCTGCAGAATTTGATTATTTTGTTCGGACCAGATGCGACCAGTTTCGTAAGAAATTATAATTATAAGAAGTCTGGGCCTACTGACCTATTTACATTCTTCTTCTACGTCAGAATTCTTTTTGTAAAACGAATTTTAATTTAATTTTAAATACAAAGAAGAAAAATCACATAGTTTCTTTACGGTAATAAACTTGGAAAGCTAGATTTATTGGTAATCAGACTTAGAAAGACATCTGCAACTCTTTATGTCGAAATGAAATTTCATCGTCAATAACAAAACTACTGAATCATTCGAAAGCTTTCAACGCTTTGCCTTGCTGGAAATGAAAGGAAAGAAACACAATTCGATCCCTCGGGATTTTTTTTTTTGATCAAAGGATCGTTTGTAATAATCCCGAGACACAGCAATCCTTATTAGTGAAATGTTTCTCTCCTTTTTGCGTGTCGTAATCAAAGAAATTTTTATCACATTTCTCGACCAGTCCGCGCATTTTTCATCTCAACCGCGCACGAGGATGTCTATCAAGCGCTTCCACGAACTTTATCTTTTAAAGCTCCCCGAAGAACAAAATCTCCGGGGCCTAGATACGACTGGAGCGCGTCTCACCGTTATTAAAGATATGATTTATTTGTTGCCGCTGTTGGAACGCCTGTGGTCCGGCCGAAGAACCACCGAATACAAATCGTTACGGGATTGTACGTGTATACACATATTCCGGGAATCGATGCGGGAATATCGCCCTACATGTGTTATTGATATCGGGAATGAAGATGGATTAATCCGTTATTGCGGTGTCACGTCGCTTCCACGTGAATTTTGCATTAATCGGGGAAACATGCCGTCATGGCGAGTTTAATTTATTACGGAATTTTATGATTTCTTTATCAATTATTGTTTTTGGCAGTTTGGGAATAAAACATAATTTATTTGGACGACATTTCATTTTCAAATGATTTAATATTTCTTACTGAACAGTGGTTTTGGTTTACCCTAAAAATGCTTCCTGGAACTTTTGAATTTATACACTGCCGATGTAAAAATATTAAAGATCTAAAATCAATATCACTCAAACAGATTAGATACTAATGAAAATACAATATCAGAAAAAAACTTTCTGTTCAATCTCAAGTAAGAATTCAACGTGCGATAAAAATAAACGGTGGCTGGTACAATAAGAATAGGCAAATAAAAAAAAAGGAATAAAATGCAACAAGTTTCGTAACGTAACAATTAAAATAGTGAGGGACATAAGATGGAATAGAAAAGAAAGCCAAGAAAGTAACAGAAAAATGAAAAATGGGGAAGATTTGAGGTCAAAGATTTACGAAAATCGGAGAGACTTAGCAGAGGAGAGAAAGCAGTCTTTGTACACGCCGTTGTTCTAAACAGTAAGGCCGGGTGTCCACCGGATCGGGCCGACCATAGTCGGCTCGATTGGGATCGTGCGATAAAGATCGTGCAAATGTATTTGTATTGTAGCCTGTCCACTGAAACGATTTCAGTCGTGTCTAATTACACGCGACTGAAATCGTTTACACGATCTTTATCGCACGATCCCAATCGAGCCGATTGTGGTCGGCCCGATCCGGTGGACATGCGGCCTAAAAGACGATATTGACGAAATTTAATCAGTTGTGGTCTGCGTAAAAGTACCGTGCTTTCAACTATTTCCGAGTCCCACGTGACCACACAAATTAGGCAACCAAACTCACACTTATGGTAGTACTTAAAATAAAATACCCCAATTACGATGATACGATAATCAGAGGCGTAACGGAATTAATCTTGTTAGAAAATATAAAAAAATACAGTTTTGAGGTAATATCCAAAAATATACTATACTAATAATAAATAACGCAATTTTATAATTTAATAAAAGACGACTCTTACTATATATTTTAATAGATATTTCTGTAACAATTTTATTTGTGGCGATAATAAATTAAAACAGAAGAATGACATTTATTTATGAATTGCTTCTTTAGGAATTTCCATGTAATGACTAAAGTCTTTAATATTTATATATTCAGCTCTACAGGTTTGGAGGCCTAAGGCTCAGTTGGTAATTCTTGCCACCTTTCTTTGTTTCTTGCTGATTGTTCCACTTTCGTACATATCACGTTTTTTTTTCAATTTCTTCTATCCATTTCTTTCTCGGTCTTCCTCTTTTCTTCTTACCTCCTCCTGCTCTCTTTTCTGTGTTTCTGTGTTTTCTGTGCTTTTCTGTTAACCTGGCTAGGCTACTGTATAATTCTGTCAGATCTTGGTTGGTTCTTCTCGTCCACTGCTCATATATTTTCTTCCCTCCACATATGCGTCTCAGCATTTTCCTTTCCCAAATTTCGAGCAGTTGTTCTTCTTTGGCGTTCATTATACATAACTCTGATCCATAAAAAAGTACCGGTCGTGTAACTGTTTGATAGATCCTTTTCTTTGTGTTTTTTGTTTATTTCCATTAGCTAGTTTTGCGTTGAATTCTTCTGTTTCTTCATTTCTATTATTAATATTTATCCCCAGGTATGTTAAACTGTCCACATTCTTATCTTTGTCTTTCCTATTCTCGTTATCATATAATTTGTTTTCTCTGCATTAATTTCTAACCGCTTTTTTCTTGCCGTTTCCTTTAACCTTTCAGTACCTCTTTGTTTTTTTTCTTGTTCTTGCTAAAATTACAAAATCATCTGCATAAGCCAAACATTGATGTCGGTGATTGAATATCACTTCTTCTGTGAATATTTGGCTTTACTTGGATCTGCTTGTCGTACCTTCCTTCCTATTTTAAAACTTTCATTTACTTGGATTGTATTTGTCGTTTCGTTCAATGTTAGTTTAATTAACCTTACCAAGTTTGGTGCTACTCCTAATTTTCATAAACTACTGTAAATCATTTCTCTATTTAATGAATCATAAGCTTGCTTAAAATGTATAAAAATAGCATGCTGACAAATTGTGCTCATAGAGATTAGCCAGGATCTGCTTCAGAGACAATACCAGGTCTACTATTGACCTTCCTGCTCTGAAGTCACATTGAGAGTTTCCCGTTTCCCACTTGATTGTCTTCGATTTCTTTGAATCTATTTTTCAAAATTCACTCTTTATCCTCGTCTCAGTAGGCCGTTTCGTTAAATTGCTGGTCTGAATTTTGATAGATGCCAGAATCTGGCATAAAAAATATTAATGACAATTCCACACCACTAATCTGACTATGTTGCCAAATACAATGTATTTTTTTAAAAATGCCATAAAGGTTGGCCATGAAAATTAAAACTCATGTCGTAGCTTGGCATCTAACATATGCCAAAACTGACAATTTAAAGTACATGAATGGAGCTAAGACATGAATTTTCTTTTCCACAGCCACCCCTTATGGCATTTTTAAAAAAACACATAGTATTATACGAAGGAGCACCGACTATGGCTCGCGATTCTTTGGAATTGAAAGGAGGGAGAACAACGTTATTCAAAATTATGAAATCTGTGGGTTACAAACACAAAATGGTTAACGGACATAAAATTTTATGTGAACGAAAACACGTCGTTGCATCCAAAATTTTTTTTTGAGAAAATTCTTACAGTTTCAAAATTCTAGTGAAAATATAATATTCGTGTACCTTGACGAAACCTGGATCTACCAAAATGACCTCTGTGAAGTTGGCACCTCATTTTTGAAAAACGTATTTTTTGTGAAAGTTAAAAATAGTTCTGACGAATTAATGATAAAAAAATGACTTTGAAAATTTGGGGTGCTAAGTTCACAAAACGAGATTTGAAAATTGGCTATAACATTTGTACTATTCAAAATAATTAATTTCACCATTCAAATTTTCTTTAGAACTCTTGTGGTGCTATCCAGAACTCCAAACAGAAGTGAAAATTTCCTGGAAAAAAATTCATTTTGACAAATTTCAAATCGAGACACGAAGAATAGCTAGAACTTTTTTATCTTTGATTTTAACGCTTCAGCCGGGAAGAATAATTGTGAGAACACGTGAAGTGCTGTCCAGAACTACAAACAGAAGTGCTGTCCAGAACTACAAACAGAACGTGAAAATCTCCCGAAAAAAATTCCATTTTGCATTTTGACAAAATTTTCAAATCGAGACACGGGAAATCGCTAGAACTTTTTCACCTTTGATTTTAACGCTCGGCCGTGAAGGATAATCGTGAGAACTCGTGAAGTGCTATTCAGAACTCCTATCAGAACGTGAAAATTCTTTAAAAAAATGTTCACTTTGCACTTTGAGAAAATTTCAAATCGAGACACAAAAAAATCGGTAGAACTTTTTACCTGTGATTTTAATGCTTCGGCCGTGAAGGATAATCGTGAGAACTCGTGAGGTGTTGTCCTGAACTCCAAATAAAAAATGAAGATTCCCCGAAAAAAATTCCATTTTGCACTTTGACAAAATTTTCAAATCGAGACACGGAAAATTGCTAGAACTTTTTTATCTTTGATTTTACTGCGTCGGTCGTGAAAGATAGTCGTGAGAACTCGTGAGGTGCTATCCAGAACTCCAATCAGAACGTGAAAATTCTTTAAAAAAATTCCATTTTACACTTGGACAAAATTTCAAATCGAAGTAGGAGAAATTGCTAGAACTTTTTTTATCTTTGATTTTACTGCGTCGGTCGTGAAGGATAGTCGTGAGAACTCGTGAAGTGCTATCCAGAACTCCAATCAGAATGTCAAAATTCTTTAAAAAATTTTCATTTTGTACTTTGACAAAATTTTAAATCGAGATACGAAAAATCGCTAGAACTTTTTTATTTTTGATTTTACTGCGTCGGTCGTGAAGGATAGTCGTGAGAACTCTTGAGGTGCTATCCAGAGCTCCAATCAGAACGTGAAAATTCTTGAAAAATTTCCGTTTCACTCTTTGATAAAATTTCAAATCGAGCTACAAAAAATCGCTTTTTTCAAAATTTCGTAATTCTGCTGAGAGTTCTGAATAGCACCTCAAGAGTTCTAAAGAAAGTCTTAAAGTGGAAGTTAATTATTTCCAACCGTTAAAAAGTTATAGCCAATTTTCAAATCTTGTTTTGTGAACTTAATACCCCAAATTTTCAAAGTCATTTTTTAATATTTAATTCGCCAGAACTATTTTTAATTGTCACACAGAACTCCAGAACTCTTCGGGGCGCTACCAGAACTCCAATAAAAAAATACTTTTTTCAAGAATGAGGTGCCAACTTCACAGAGGTACCAAAATGGGTTTGCGGTTCGCCGATGGATACACGAAACTGATTTGAAAAGTAACCCGGTCAAAATTAAAAGTGAAGGGAAACGTTTTACAATTTTGCACGCGGGATCAAAACTGGGCTTTTTGGAAGGGTGTGACTTGTTACTCGACTCGAGGAACAATGACAGGGACTACCACAAAAATATGAATGCGGAAATTTTTCAAAATTGGATGGTTAATCAGCTTATTCCTGCATTCGTTAAATTGCAGAGTAAATGTGTGATGGTGATGGACAACGCACTGTACCATTCGGTGCAGTTGGACAAACCACCCGCGTTTTCCTATAAAAAAAAGCGAAATGCAGGAGTGGTTGGTTAAGCGCAACGTCAAAATTAATCGAAATTTAAAAAAAGGAGTTGTGGGAACTAATTAAACCTTTTAGAACAAACATAACAAAACGCCTCGTAACTGACGAAATTTTGAAAGAGCACGGGTATGAAGTTTTTCGATTGCCTCCATATCATTGTCAGTATAATCCTATTGAGATGGCATGGGGGCAATGCAAAGGCTTCTATAACAAACAAATAAATTCGCAACCAGCATCGAAAGATTAGATTCCAAATTTATGGCGTGAGGCTCTTTCAAAATGTACCCCCGATATGTGGAAAATTTTTTGTAATCATTGTGAAAATCTAATTTCGGAAGACTGGACAAAACTTATGGGACATTCCTCATTTGAAAATATTCCTCCTTTCATTATTGCATTAGGAGAATCTGATTCAGAATTGGGAAGCGATGAAGAATTGGATTCTTCTGATGAAATAATGGAAGGATGTTAGAAATAGTTATTTCATTCACCAAAATTATAGTATTGATTTTAATAAAGTCAGAAGATATTTCGAAAATGGAATTACCATTGCTGATTATTAAGACCCTCAGTCTGCCAGTAATGTTAAAATATGAAGCACAGCGCCGAGAGAAAGGTGCAAGACAATCTGAATGTGAATTGATAAAGTTGCTGAAGGAGAAAACTGTCGAAAATTTTTTTAATGTAAAAGCTAGCTGAAGTATAAGAAGGCGCCGTTGTATGCATATGAACCCATGCTTCAATTTCCTGGAAGCATGGAATTCAGCATTAGGATAATTTCTTGGATCAGTTGCAAAAGTGAAAGTTCATAGAACAAATATGTATCTTTAAACATATCACATACCTAGTTAAATAAATAATTTTTATATGGCATATACATAGGTATATTACTGTAATATTGCAGTTATCTAAAAACTTAAAAATATGAAATATGCACTACAGTCGAGCTGGCAACAATTTCCTGGAAGCATGGACTCAGGCATCAGTGGACTCAAATTATAACCACGAAATTAAAAAGAAACATAACTGTCTCATCTGACGTCTATGTTTCATTGTGATACCAATAAAAATGTCACCCTAAACTCGCCTACTGGGACGAGGAAAAAGAGTGAATAGATTTTATACGTCGGAGCATATTATGATCTCGTCTTTCTCACTCACGATTTTTAACATATTTTGTTTCTCGCTCATCCGTTTAAAAAATCTTGTGTTTATGTTATTTCCATGACAACTGGCGATCTTTTCACATCCCACCTTTAAGTAGGGTGCAGTAGGGTGTGAAAAGGTCGCTTTTTTCGGTTTAAATTTGATAGAAAATTATTATTACTTATACTGTTTTATTTAGAATCTAAAATATTTTATTAAAGAAAAAGAAACTATAGGGGTTTTATTTGAAAAAATGGAGTGGAGGTAGTTTCTGAGGGGTTTCTGCACAGAAAATACAGAAACAACACTCCTTGTCGGTGCCTTTGATGTTTCATGAGAACAACCCGTGACCTTCGGCCATATAGTAAAAAAAAACGTGTACTTGCTCTAAAAAAATATATATATAAAGTATAAATATTTATAGTGAATGCATAGTAGCAAGACCATTTACCTTTCCCGTGTCTTTGGAAATCTAAAGAACTTTACATTTTTATTAATTGTCCTACTTACATAATTCTTCGCTGCACAAACAGTACCTCCCTTTTTACTCATTGTTTTTTAAGTACAATAAATTGAAGAATGTAACTTCTAAGGTTGGGTTTCTCAATCCTAGTTTAACTTTAAACTCCTGTTTATTTCCATGGGAACAACTGTTTTTATAATTGCTACCATGGGAATAAACAGGAGTTTAAAGTTAAACTAAGACTGAGAAATCCAGCCTAAATGGTCTAAGTGCCAATCTATATAATAGTGCTAAGGCACTTACAATTAGAACTATTTTGCTAACCGTGAGTGAACTAGAAAATATTGTGTTGGCACATAGAGCTTTCAGTAAGGCACTGGGGATAGCACATAGACTCTTTTAACGGTAAAATATAATTTCACACAAAATTGGCACTTAGACCATTTAGAAGTTACACTCTTCAATTATAAACAACAAGCAACACCTTAAAATTAAACACTATTTACTTTACATTTATGCACACAACAAAATAGACTGATATGATAACACTTGTCAAACACACCATATGATCAAGTCCGGCCATATTTTCGATGGTATCGAACACGCGCTCGAAAATCGCGGGAAAGACAGAGTGTCCCTTCTGTGTGGTTTCTGACTAGAGGTTACTGTTAAGTACTCTATCTTATAGAGCTATTCAAGCCACTTTCAACAAAACCTGAATAATTTTTTATATCTTTCCGTTTAAGGGAGATATTGCCTGTAACACTAAATTTGAGACTCCCGGTATACCTATTCTTATATCTACAATACAAATTACATAAATTGGAACCCCATTTAATTATAAATATATGAATTTTGTTGCAAGTCGGTTTTGATTGCAGTGGATTCCTCGAGCATCCTCTGTACAGCTGTTTCGGCCCTATTTGAGGTCTCGTCAGCAGAAGCGTAGCTCTAGAATTCCACTGCAAACCAAACCGACCTGTCCGAGGTTATTCGCAAATGTGATATAAAAGTGAATCAGGATGTCGCGATTGAAACATTTTATAAATATATGATTATTAATTTTCGTACTGTTTACTTTTCATGACAATAAAATATAAAAATAAATGTGACTATAGAAAAAGAAAAGAATAAATATAATAGGGAGAAAGAAGGACGGTAAATTAGGTAGGCTTTGATGTGTCCGAAAAATACTTTAGAAAGTGCGTCTTTCTAAGCTGTTGAAAGTAAGAATTAAAAAAAATCTCTTATTATTTATATTAATATAAAAGTTGCAGATAGATAAGCACAGTATAGATGAATATAGTTGCTAAAACTAAATACAATAGAACAAGAAACGAACAAATCGGGTAATTATCTATTTATCGCTTATTAAAGAAAGGAACAACTGAATGGTTCAGAGACACCACAAGAAGAATGGGGGAAGGTTACTTATTAAAGAATGCATGGCAGGCAAGAACTGAAAAAATGAAAATTAAGGCAAAATTAAAAATTAAAAAGAATGGAACAGAAAATCATGAAAGCAAAGAGTTTTGACATTTAGAGGGGGAACAATCATTTGAAGAAGTAGGTATAGAAGTTTGTCTCTAGTTTTGAATTCAAATCTTGAGGTTTTGATTTACACTAACGTACAGAACTGTTTATGTCTTTTTACAGATATTACAGAATTTAGGTACATTTTCTGTCCTAGTTATCTCGCAATCGAGCACATTAGTAGATCAGGTCCCGACATTCTGCGGCTGGTTTTTGACCTAATATTGTGTAAGCAAACTGGTTGCTATTTATCAATTCTCACACAATAGGTTTTTTCCATTAGGAAGTTCTGAATAGTTCGGAACCGTCAAATCAAAGTTGTGCATTTGATGGCGCTGTTGAAACCGGTCATTACTTTGTTGGACAACTGATTTTGACGGTTCAGAACTAGTCAGAACCTCCTAATGGAACAAACCTGATATTAGGTCAAAAATCGGCCGCAAGATGTCACGACCTAAACTATTGCTATTATTTTCGGTGATAAAATTTTAAATGTTTCTAAATTAATTCTTTTAAAGAATTTTCTTATTTTTGGTTTTATTTAGCTTTCTAAATTATGCAAATTATCTTATAAAATAGAAAATTTTATTATTTATTGACAAAATCAATTTTTCCTACAGTTCATTTATTTACTATATGATGATCGATCGATCGATAAGTCAAAGAACTTTTATGTAGCTATCTTCTTCTAACTTTCGTGAAACAGCCTTGCGGCTTTTGTCATGTCACGTCGTTTCGTCGTAACTCAGATTTATACCATCGGCATATAGTAAGCAAATGATCTGTATAATATTTTTTTCTTAGTAATAGTTTTGTTTATAGAATACCATATACGTACTCCAAACGTCATTTTCTTTATTAAGTGCGGATCTAATCAATCTGAGTTAAGAATACAACGTGACCTCAACCTGATTGCAAGAGGAAAAGCTGTTTCACAAAAGTTAAAAGGAGGCAGCTATATAAAAATTAAAAGTCCTTCAAATTATCAATCGATCAATCGGAATGTAATAAAAAAATGACGCGTACATGCATATCATTTCTTGTATTTGTATGAAGGGACTCCATTGTTGCCTGTAGTCGTGATGAATGAAGAAATGAAAACGCTAAGTCGGACTACAAATTTTTATCAAGCCCTTATTTACAACAAGTTCTATCTTACAATTTGGTCTTGATGGTGATGCGAGCCATGTTGCAGAAAAGAGTCGCCCGACCTAATAAAAATTTATAGTCCGACTTAGCTTTTCATTTCTACATTTCTTGTGTTTATTCAATTATCAAATTTGGAAAAACATTCTAAAAATTGGAAATCTATTATTCTATCATTTATTGATAGAATTCTATCATTTATTAGACAGGTTTCATGTTAAATGAAGGAAAACTTGATTGTTTTTAATCATATTTTCTCCGTTCTAAAATTTGCATTACACTAGATCATTACATCAACAGAAGAGTGAAAGAACGAAAGATATATCGACGTCAGCTGTGGTATACGAAAAGAACAGACTTCCCGAATTTACATAATAAAATGCAAATATCTCCTGCAAGGTTTCCGCATCGGGACCTTCCGGGCTCATCAGGCGAAATTTCATAAAAATAATCGCGATAAATCAGGCCGCAAAACAAATCCCGTCGTCCACTCGAATATACGCGGGTAATAAATAAGTGCTTTTTAGGTTATTTGCGCGGCAAAAAGATAAAATATGAGCTTCAGTTTATCCTCAGTGCTCCCTATTACCCCAGTTTAAAGAACGCCGCCCGCCGAGCTTGCTTGTCGTAGATCAGGATATCTTCGGGAATATAAATGGTCCGTTTTATTTCGCGCGAGACGTTTCGGCATCATACGTCGTCTTCGGAGGTATCTCGGCGTGTTTCGATTAATTTCTCCTCGGCGCATGTGTTTCATTCGTAATTTATAGCCTACGAGAATACAAATCGCAGTCATTAGATTTCCCGGATAAACAACGCGCTTCGATTTCAAAGACGAAGCTCCTCTTAACGAGCAATTAGGAAAAAGGGAACATTTTAATTCCCCCCTTATCCGTCACAATTGCAAGAAAGCATAATCGCGAACCTGCGTATCGATTGCCTAAAACGATCAGAAAAATAAATTGCTGTTCATAAAAGCGGAAAGCGGAAGACATAATTTTCTTTTTTATTAAAAACGTGCCGTAACTAAGTGGAGATTTGATTTCTGCGTTTCAGCGAATGTTTGCCGGGATTTGCGAGATTAAGTTTTAAACAAGGGCTGTTTAAAATTTAATTTCACCGCAGCCTTAAGAAGATTTCGCTTTCAACGTCGTCATCGAAGGGTGTAATTTTCACGAGTTATTACGGCACTTAAGAAATTGTTTCGTTCGCTCTCAATATCGTATTTAATATCGCAAATATTAATATTAGGAGAGAAATTCCTCATTGCTTGCTGCTTGAAAGCTAATCTGGAAATGTTGGATGAAACTCTGAATGATCTCATAAAACATAAACTATGTATTACGAGTTCGACGACTCTCCGATGAAATTGAAATTTCTGAGAGTTAATTCGGTGATTCCCCCAAAGTCCTCGTCCGGCCGGGCCGGGCCTAGCCGAACAATCAATCATAAATATTAGACCCACAAATGCAGAACGAACGTAATTACTGCGTACTCGTTAGCGCCTTCACGAGGGCCCGACGCCTGAAATTGAGGTCGCCGAGATATTCCATAACGTAATTGAAATTCTGACATACCAAGCCCGGCTGTGTATGTGCAATGATGATAAACTGTAGGCAACATAATTAATCATGTCACGCGGAATTAAAGCAGGTACCGACAACAGGAAGCATTAAGGTGATAAGATTTGAGACGTATCATCTCTTCCAAAACGCCTTTTTCTTTTTAATCTCACGCAGTAAGTATTTGAAAAATGGATATTCTCCATTATTTTCAGTAATCAATTCAGATTCTTTTTTCCAAGGTATCTTCTTGCCTGAGTTAATTCTTTGAATTCCCAATTCATTCGTAAAATGTATCCTCGCATTGTCCATTGGTACCTTTCTGGCTTTTGATCTAAAATCACTTGCATTTTAATAACTGGAGACGTATATGGAATGCCCATTGACGTCTAGAAGGGGAAGCATATCTTGTTTCTTGGTTTCCTTATGGTGAGTTTGAGCTCTACTTCATTTGGCCAAATTAGAAAGATTTCATCTGCATACCTGAATCAACACTTCGACTTGGTGTGTGCTTGAAGAGTTTCTTCCTCAATATTTCCATAAATACGAGGGCCGCCTTTTAAGTTTTTACAAATGACTACTAGATGGCGCTATTGAGATGTGACATGACTATTTTCGTAAAATTTGACATTTGTTATTGTTAAAACAGTGACAGCTCAGAAATCAGCCGAGTAGTTTGTTTACAGTGAGCGTTTAAAAAAAGCAATTTTGTAGAAAAATGGAAATTTCACGTGAAGGTTTTCGTTGGATGATTTTTTATGATTTTAGTAAAGACTTAACTCAACAACAGTACCTCGAATCGCTTCGTTCAACTTTTGGTAATGAAGCCCCATCAGAAAAGATAGTTTACAATTGGTTTGCAGAATTTCGTCGTGGTCGTGCTTTCGTCAGTGATGAATTTCGTGAAGGTCGACCAAAATCGGTTGTTGTTCTAAAAAACATCGATGCTGTGCGCAACATGATTGAAGAAGATCGCCATGTGACCTACCGTGAGATAGAGGCATTCTTAGGCATATCGAAGACTGCAATACATTCGATTTTGCATGAACATTTAGGCGTGGAAAAGATCTTCTCCCGATGGATTCCGCATAATTTGACCGAAGCTCAGAAAAAGGCTCATGTCAATTGGTGTAAGGAAATGCTCAAGAAATTCGGCCGTGGAACTGCAAAATCCGTATACAACATCGTAACAGGTGACGAAACTTGGACATATTCGTACGAGCCGGAAACTAAGCAGCAATCAACTGTTTGGGTTTTCCAAGATGAACCAAATTCAACAAAAGTTGTTCGTTCACGAAGCACCTCCAAGAAAATGATTGCTTGTTTCTTTGGTTGTACTGGACATGTCGCAACCATTTCTTTAGAGGATCGAAGAACAGTTAATGCTGAATGGTATACAACAATTTGTTTGCCAGAAGTCATCGATGAAATCAGGAAAAACAACCGAAAACGTTGCATCATCCTTCATCATGACAATGCCAGTTCTCACACAGCACGTTTAACAATTGATTACTTGAAGGAGAAAAACATCGAATTAATGTCTCATTGCCCAAAAGTGTATAAAACTTAAAGGCGAATATTTTGAAAAGCAATAAAACGATTTGTACCAAAAAAATAATTTCTTTCCATGTTTTTGTAAAAACTAAAAAGGTATCCCTCGTACTCATATGTTAATGAAAACTGAAAAGAGAGGAGATTGCATGATTGCTCCAGAATCTTGTTCGTACAATTCTCGGATTTGGAAATAGTTGGAAGACCAACATTTTCCATTATTCTAGTTGTAGTGATGTAGCAGCAACACCAGCCCCATAAAAGGTGAAACGTTAGCAGAAAAAAAGCCTAACTCAGTTTCGGCCCGGAAGCCGAGAAATACCTATAGTTAAAGTGGTGTTTCCTTTTCAGTCTACAAAAATAGCAAAGTTTCCATTTCAGAAAACCTCCCTCCAATAGATATATGATAAACATATCCATTAATAAACTGACAACTTCAAGTTAGCTGTTGTTTGAGATGCTTCCAGGAAAATAATCTGAAAGAGAAAATCGTTTCAACGATAAATTTCCGACATGATGATGGTAAGTCGGTTGTTGGGTTTCGTCCAAATTTACAATATAGGTACAGTCGTGTTCAAAAAAGTGTTGTACAGAATTTGTACTGTGTAAACTTGTATGTGCATTCATGAAGTCAAAAAATTGTTGTACAAATTGTTTTGTTACATATACGGTTTCTGGTAATAATAATATCATTGAACACAAAAATAGAAAAGCCAACTGCCGTTCAAAAGCAAGGATATTTAAAACGTAGTTGTACAACACCTTCTTGAACACAACTGTACTTCATTAATTGATTGTGTTAAAAATCGGGCATTGTATCTCCAAAAGGCCGCCTAAAGGGATTAGTTTCGGCGATCTTTCAAGATAAGAAAGCTAAGTAGGATTCGTTTAGGTTAATTTGATTGGGTCAATTCTTTAACAAACTTTAACAATGTAGACCATTTAATTCTACCACTTCTTGTCATCTTCTAGATAGCTTCATTATTTGGACTTCAAAGGATTTTGGAGTTTTTTTCTCTAAAAATAATTTCTAAAGTAAATTTTGCATTTTGTTTGAGCTTGAGGGAGTCTTGAAGGGCTTGAAAAAGTGATAACTGCTTGGCTTCGAGGGAATAAAGCGGATGAGGCAGTCAAACTCCAATAACTGCCCTTCACTTCTTTGACGTGTAGGGTTAACCTCATATTGTATGTACTACTATACACAGCTGGTCTAACCAAGACTAGGGATGCGTTTCTTATGAGTAAATGAAGGATGGAATAGTAGAAAGCGCATGAGTAAACGAAATAGCTACATCAATCGACGTTGCCGATTGATAACACGGGCTACGCTCCGGCCGCTGGCGCCGGTCGAATTCCTAGCTTCTTACGCAACATTGTAATATCTCTATTTCACTTCTACACAAGTTTCAATGAGCTTCTCCTTCATTTACTCACAATTAAGCGTATCCCTAGTCTTAGTCAGGCCAGCTGTGTATAATTAGCACTACAAGTCTTAAAGTTTTTTCGGTTAATTTCTCCTTTTCTTCCTATTCATAGCTTCGGTTTTCCAGTTCTTAATACCAGATAAATTTCTCATTTTCTTCCTATTCAAAGTTTCGGTTTCCCAGTTCCTAATACATCCCCAATCACTGCTTCCAATAATTTTCCTCCTATTCATAGCTTCGGTTTTCCAGTTCCTAATACCAGATAAATTTCTCCTTTTCTTCCTATTCAAAGCTTCTATTTTCCAGTTCCTAATACATCCTCAATCACTGCTTCCAATAATTTCTTCTTCAAGTGGTCTCTTTTCCCTTTGTCTCCTTCCTCTCCTATAAAGTGGCCTTTGAGAACTTCTGAAGTTTGGCAGCACGAACCACTTTAATCTGAGAGCTCTCATTATCCTTGTTATATTTGGATTTTGGTATATTTACAATAATTCTCGATTTGTTCGACTTCTACATTGTATCGATCCCCCCTCTCTTCCAATTCTGATTTCAATTTTGTCATCAGTACTATACCATCAGCAAAAGCTATGACTTGGTGTTTAGACTCTGGGATGAAATCCGACTTTCCCCTAACAATAACTATAAAGGGCACATAGTGCCGTTTAATCGTCTGTTAAAGCTAAACCAACGACCTTTACTTCACAAACTGTTTTCTCTAATTTCATTTTTATAAGGTTTATTAATTTCTTGGGAATATGTAACTTATGGGGTGCTTACTGTTAGTTATATTAACGACATCCCTCGTTTGGTTAATTCTGGACATTTTCTGTCCATTTTTTCTTTCAGTTTTTGCAGTTGTACACAGTACTTATCTGGATGAAGTGTTTTATTTTTCTTTAACAACTCCTAGGATAGGACGACATTCCAATCGGACCAAACGCAAAAGCATGACGTCCTTAGGATGAAGACCTGCTTCTAGACAGGTTAATGGTGGTTGTTTTTGCTTGGTTCAGGGTCGTTTTCCCTCCACGCCATGGCAAACAACTCATTCTCATCACCTATTCTGTTAAGTCGTGGCCGTGGGATGCACCGGTTTACGTATTTAAGTTTCGCAATGGATTTCGATAAACTGAGTACCTCAGCAATTCCACGACTAGTTTGACAAGGATTATTTTTTGGCAGTGTCTTCATTTGTTCTTCGATACACTTCGTTCACCCCCTAGACCGTGGAGCGAAAAATTTCCTCCACAAAATTTTGCAAATCAAAACTGACTTGTTTGCTTGCTAACGGCATCTTCACCAGACACTGAACACATTATTTCTTTTTGGCTTCAACTGCATTTTTTCCTTTACGACGATCATAAAAGAGGATATGTCAAGAGCGCTCCTTATTTGCCTCCGTGCTTATATTCATGGCAAACTCAGAAACAACCAGTTTTATTTATATGAACGCCTGAACGGTCCAGTGGTAAGAGGACCGGCTTTGCAATCGCATGGTCGTCGGTTCGAACCGCACTCGGGATTTTTCTCGGGGGTGGATAAAATTCGACACTGCTTCCCCTTAAACGGCGAGAAGGTTGGAAGTAACAAAGCCCTGGAACACTTTACACACACTCAAATACACTCCCGCTCCTGAGGTCCTGACAAGTCTTTGACTTAGGACTCCGTTGGGCAACCACCACAGATAAAAAAAAATCAACATTTTTTGGTAATTGTACGTAAAAAGGTTAGATCTTAAATCACGTGTATTTAGCACAAGCTGAACCCCCATAGTACTGAAGACAAAGTCACCTAATCGAAAAAATGAGAAAACTTTTTGTAAAACCTATATTTCAGTTGTATTTATTGAAAATGGAATTAGGACGACAATATTTGAGATGAATCATCTATTCTTTCAAAGTACCTTATCTAGATTCATATTTTTTTCGATCACATGGTATTTTAAAACGGATTTGAAAAATGTTAACTCTCGATCATCTTCAACCTTCTCCATTGGAGGAAAAATACCGTCAGCAATCACGGGTGTTATCTCTTCGGGTGGTTTTCCGGCGGACGTTCCTCCTAAGATATTAGCCGACATTTATTAAGTCCGCTTTGATTGGAAATGCTCCGGTATCCCTCCACAAGTGGCGACCTACTTGTGTAACTAGTTGGCGCAATCTGTGCTGATGCTGGAGGAGATTTGTCATAGACTATCTAACAGCCATTAGAGATGCGCCTGTTGTTCTTGCACGGGTCGGGACGTGGATGGATCGCAAATTCCAAAACGGCCGAGTTGTAAAAACGGATCCGGCAATTACCTGGATTAAATTTACCTTCGCTTAAAAGCAAATTTCGCAGCAGCATATAAATATTCATAAACACATTTCGCGGCTTACGCCAGATTTGCGAGACCTTGCGGGGCGCATCTTATAAATGGCAATTGGATAAAATGCGATTAAGAGAAAAATGTGGGGCATTTGGTAGATGAAAATCGATGTGCTTGGAGTGACACTCATTTGAAAGCATACAGACGTCTGTTATCGCGCGGTATCTAAATGATCCGGGAGATTTTTTTTTTCTTGAAAAACGAGGGGACCATTCTTATGCAAAATCTGACGTCATCCGCATTTTTTATGGAAGTGACGTCATAATCGGCATACGAATTGCTTTTTAAAAGTAAATGCATTTCTCCTTGTACAGTTGAGACAAAAGGCTCACGTTATTATTCCTTTCAACTGCTGAAGTAATTGAAATAGAAGTTTCAAAAAGATTTTTTCTAATTACAAATAGATAAGAGTATTTTTACCGCGTAGGCTGTAACAGTAACACTTCTCACTTAGCAATAAAATCAAACATTTACTGTCTTGTATAGAAAGAGGGCATGTCTATTTGAATCGTTCATAGCGACAGAGTACCTAGTTCTATAAATTTCCTCTTGCTTATACAGGTGTCCCATCTCATAATTGCCAATGAAACTTCAAAACAGCATGCTTTGGCAACACTTCACGATACCAAAACAACAAATTCAAACTTCCCACTGCACTTGGTTTCCCCATACGTAGCAAAAAAAGAAGCGTTGCAACACTGTTGAGTTTGGGCAATGGTTGCAAAGGATGCTTGAGATTTAGCTAGGATTTAAAAAAAAATCATTTTATCTGTCACCGAATTGATGACATCTCTTGGTCAATTACATGGAATAATTTGAAGCGCACAAGCTAGTCTGATTCACGTTCCTCCATTGCTCCTCCTTTTTTGAGCGTTCCTTTAGCTTTGATGGGGCCTAAAGGCGGAAATTCGGCTGAACAATTTGGTTAATTCAACCAAATTGAAGTAATTGAATTGGTCGAAAATTTCACCGTTTTGCTTTCGACCAATATAATTGCTTTAAAATATACGATTCAATTTGGTTGATACAACCAAATTGAACCGTGTATTTCCGCCTTAAGCCCCACGATTCATTGCCTAAAGAATTATGAAATCAGTCAACTTAGATTTCAAATTCTCCTTCTTTTAAAAACGTGGCTAATTAAAGTAAATGAATTTTTTTTACTTACATCATAACTTTTTATACTCAATCAAAACAATTTCCCTAACTTTTGTTACCACATGTGTTTTGGCATTCGTATTGTATTCTTTTTCTTTGTGAACATTGAGCATGCTATAGGGTGACTGCGTCTGTTAGCCGACCACTATATACCAGTTGGTCATCCACTTACATAAACAATATTTTTAAATAGCCAATTGATAAACTTTAGATTTTATTTAAATCTGCTTCCATTTTGACCTCTGAATCCAATCCAAAACTTATTGATTGCTGTCTTAAATTATTGTTTTTGTAAGCGACAATTTCTTTTGGAATATTGAACTGAGCTTTCTTCATGAGCGAACGTTTTATTGGGATTTGTGGGACACCCTGTGTATTGTTTTTTGCTCCTGATACAATGAAAATTTTAAATCGTAACACGTATGGCGGAGAGCTAGATTTTAAATGGAAACAGAATTTTAATACGGCGGAAATATTGAAAGAAAGAGAGGCAGTAGGTTCAAGAAACTTAATAGCGAACAAAGGGTAAAGAGGAATGCCGATTAAGTAAATAAATGAATAATTTTGTGTCTTTCACTGTGCAATTGTTTAAACAATCTTTGAAAACGTCGTACGTTTAAATTCTTGACTCTAACGTGATACCGAGTACATATACAGGCTGTCACAAGAATGGTGTCCATCTTTTATAAGCTTATATTATTAGTTCCTATGTATGAAATTGATTGCAGAAAAAAATTTGAAAGTTATTTAAGTTTTAAATAAAAGAAATACTTTCATGGCCTGGATTATACTCGTAAAAACATGAGCAATTGTAAGTAGTTGCCAGATATTTTTCTGCTTTAACCGAAGTTTGAAATTTGCACACGCAACTTCATACTCTTATAACTTGAAAGATAACCATCACAGGAATATTTTGCTTGTGATGTTTGAGTCGGATTGGTTAGTGACATATAGAGGATGGACACTATTTTTGAGACAGACACAATTTTTGAGACGACAAGCTTTCATTTATAGCAATATTGAATAGTTTCCACTTAATTTTCTTGCGTGATAATTGTTTTAAAAAAAGCACTCAATTTGCTCTAATGAAGCTGATAAATTTAGCGAAAGCTTGGCAGGTATAAAAAGATTGTTGTTAAAAAAAAATTGGATCGAAAGCTCCGTCAATAAACAACCTTAAGCTTCTTCCAAACGACCATTCTTTACTGAATAATAATTGTAA
This sequence comes from Dorcus hopei, assembly GCA_033060865.1. Lineage (NCBI taxonomy): Eukaryota > Metazoa > Arthropoda > Insecta > Coleoptera > Lucanidae > Dorcus > Dorcus hopei. The sequence goes on from CM065425.1 coordinate 12,774,277, forward strand.
TAATAATGATTTGAAATAGGAAACATTTTCCAATTTTTTTTTTTATATTTCGATAATCACAAGTTTTAAATTGATGGTTTGTTTATTAATTTAATCTTCTATAATTTTTACTCTGGTTTTCATTTCAGCTTTTGTACCTATACACAAAAAACTAAAGTTATGTTGAAATCATCATATCATCAGATATTTGTTTATTGAATTATTTCATATCGTAACCTTTTAATCTATGCCAATTCAACAATGCATATTCTTTTATTTCTAAAAGCAACAAGCTCTAGATTTTTTTTTAATTTCTGCCATACAGATTCCCATTTTTTGAACTAAAAAAATAAGAATTTTTGGTAAGTTAGACTCTCCTGTAAAGAGTTTATAAAAACATTGCATTTATTAAGATTTTTCTAGAAAATTATTTTGGTTTACACGTACCCACATATTTTTTTAATGTCAGTTCGATTTAATTTTAATTAAAATGATGATCAAAACTTACTCCAAATAACGTCCAAACTGTTGTAAATTCTGACACAATGACGTCCGCCTACGTCGCAATTTATGGCCCCCGTTTTCATTTATTACAGTCAGTAATTAAGTGATAAACCCCGTCACAAACAACCCGATACGCATGCAAATTTTGTTATTTATGTCCGCGAGCGCAGGGCAGAAATCATTTTCCACCCCGAATTACATATCGGCGTCATTAATTGAGGCGAACGGGGGACGACAAAAAAAAAGTTTGATGGAGGCGCCTGTTGCTATTTGAGCACCGGCCGGTTCATCTCGGAGCTTCGGGCTTCGCGCCAGACAGAACCTGCGGGACTGAGCTTTCGAGAGAGCTTTCGCCGTATTCCCACGTGCACGCGACCGGCGCATCACAAATAACCAACTCCGCCCACCTTAATCAAATCAAACGTCGCTCCGAAGCGAAGTCTTGCTTGTGCTTACCTATTACGCCGCAGAAGGAAATGTGTTCGTGTTGTTGGAGCCGCAGAGTTCTTGTTCGAGCACTCCCAGAGGATGGCCATTTGCATATTGCGCTTTTGGCTCCTCGAGGTATTCCACGCTTCAGATTAATCAAGAACGTCTTATACTCCTACACCAAATGCAAATGCAGATTTCTTTGAATATATTTTTTTTTTAGCCAAAGAAGTGTGGAACTCGTATTCGATGAAAACATCGAGAAAATCTTTGATTGGAAACGAGAGGAATTTGGGATTTCTTAAAATGTAAAAATATACAGAAAGCTTTATAGAAATACTCAAGGCTGCTGCGCTGAATTGAAGTTAGTGATGAAAGACCGAAAGTATCTGAGGGAGAAGTAACAAGGATAATATCGTGATATGATTACCATTGGAACAGCATTTTTCAAGGATGTCATTTCCTTCCACCCAAAACTGTCTTTTCTGATAGTGACTTATCAGAAATAGGAGTTTTCTGCTACTCTATAGGCATAAGGAACTAGATACAGAATTAATGGCCATTGGCACCAAACACTTAACCACAACTTAACTTTAAGGGTCATTTAAAATATCACTTAAATTTAAGCTCAGCTTAACTGTTTGCTGCAAATGGCCATAAGCCTTTTAAAATCGCAGTTGTCTTATAAGTCCTTTTAATTTTTCTCTTCTTAGTTTGCGTGGGTTGTGTCTTACCACTTGGGGGAAAATTGTAGCGATTTAGAATTGAAAGATGAGAATAAGTTCACAGAGTGTATGAGAGTCGCTGGAGCCCCTATTCGAGAAGAGTTTAGGTTCCTATATTAATTTTAAAAGGCAGTCCAAAGTTAAATAAAATAGAAAGACGTGACTGGTTAAATAGCCTAAGTCGCCAGATACCAGTAAACGAACAAAGAATAACAAGTTCACAGAGTTGATATGACTTCTTTACATTTACAACAAGGAATGAAATGAAAAGGCATAAAATGTCTGGGAGAAAAAACAAGAGAAGGTGTAGAGCGGGAAGAACAATAAAGTTACGAAGGGCGAGGAAAACAGAGATGGCGAACAAACATAATTTAAAGATTATTTCATTCATACTGAAAAAAGGCGTAGAAAAGAGAGAACTGTTTTATAAAATAAAGGAAGAAGCTTTCATTTCTTTAGCCAAACCGCGTCTGTTTTCTTTTTCATCGTATTTGTTTCCTTCTTGGTACTATACCAATGCGTCCATAACCGTAGAAGAAAAGTATTTGCAATTTTTTTGAGGTTAACTGCCATTGCAAGTGATTTAAAGTCGCGTGAGTATGTAGTATCATAGCACAGAAATAAAACATAACTGAAAATGGAAGTGTCTTCTCGGAAACTGAAAAATGCCAAAAGTTTTGGGAGATTCAGAAATGATAGACGAAAATCATCATACAACTCATTCACATCTTGGATAAAAGTAACAAGACTGCAAATGAATTTCACAAATGGAAAGGGAACTCGTAGATTACAGATAATAAAAAACACCTTAAAGAATTTCAGAAGCGGTAAAGGACAGGGATTAAGAAATAAGAGGGGAATTCGTAAAAAGGTGGTAAAAAGGCTAAGTGAAGCCAGATGAACTGGATAGAAAAAAATATGGGGAGAAGTAAATAAGAGAGAAGTGAAAAGCAAAGAAATCAAACGAGACCATAAAACAAAACCTGATGAGAAAATAGTAACTCATAAACGGGCAAAATTAAAATTATTGTCATTCTATTTGGTTCTACCTTAAGTATTATGCTTGTCGTTTTCCACCTGGCCCTTTTACTTTTTGGTATTTTCTTCTTAAATCTGTCCTTTATCCTTTCCCTTATTTGCCTTGCCCCGTTTTTTCTTTTTGCAAGGTTTTTCTTACATTCTTTATAGATGTCGGATTTATTTCAAAAAGCGAAATGGCATTATAAAATGAAACGCGATGAAAAAGAACTGTCACAAAATTTGAAATTGTTTTACAATTTGCTACCACAAAACTTTAATGTGAATTACTCCTGAATTATTTACCTTGATCGGTAACAAGTCTGCGATGTATCTTTCATCAGTTTTTCCTCGTCTAGTAACGGTGAAGAATGGGTATGGGTAATTAGATCTTAAAGTAGGCGCCAGGGTAAACAAAATACCCAGCTGATCCCAAAGTGTCTCGACCTTGCAGTTGTTCGCTCGCAGCAATCACAGGAGATTTAATTAAGACGTTTAGGGTAGTGGCACAAATACACAAACAGCTAAAATAATAATTGCTTTAATTACAAAAGCGTAGTTTAATTACAATTATCACAAACAGAATTAATATGCGACAATTTATTTATTTACTTAACTTGCTACTTCAAATCAAATCCACCCCATTACTACTACAACAATTTACGTATAATATTTATAGGCGCAAGATCTGTCGAAAATTCGCTCTTTACAACATAGCGTTACGAAGCAATTAGTAAGAAATAAGTACTGCTTAAACTCACACAACCAAGTGTGTCCAGTAGGTCAAGGTCACCTTCAGCTGGACATGTTCTTTGATTTTGGCAATACGAAACCGCGGGTCGAAGTAGTGAGTTTCGATAGCAACTGCTTCCAAAATATCGGTTAGACAAGCAAAGTAGCAAAAGACTATCCAAACGTATAGATACCAAGAGAAAGAGTATCCAAACGTATACTAAGAGAAAGAGTATCCAAAGCGAAAAGTACCAAAAGTAAGAGTCTGCAGTTTTAAGCCTGGTCCACAATTGCCGGGAACGAGAACGGGAACCGGAACGGGAACTTTAAAAAAGTTAAATCATTTCATAATCGTACAAATGTCCACAATGCATCGGTAAATACGGTAACGCTAATAAAAAGCTCCGCAACGGAAACATAAAAGTTGGTACGTTCCCGTTGCGGAGCTTTATTAGCGTTACCGTATTTACCGATGCATTGTGGACACTTGTACAATTATGAAATGATTTAACTTTTTTAATGTTCCCGTTTCGGTTCCCGTTCTCGTTCCCGGGCAATTGTGGACTAGGCTTTAGAAAAACCAGGCCCTGGCAGGGTAGTGAAAATCACCCAAACTCGTTTGACGATGCGCTAGTAAATTCCAATCATGCCGAATACGAGTTGTTCTAAATTTTCTCAGCAAAAAACTTCGATAATTGTAATCACAACGACACAACATCACCAAAGTTAAGCGAGTAATGAAACGTTAAAACAAAGCCAAACAGGATGACGCGAGGTGATCGTAGATGCCTTCAACTTCAACCAATCGGAAACCATTATTGTCGAAATGCCCATATTAGGACATGTCACGTGGCGATCGAGTTAAATTCAAAAAATTTCCGAATATTGCCAATCTATTCCTTACGCGATTTGGAACTGTAACAAATTATCTTCCTTTTACTTTTTCCTCTTTCGGTGGAGTTAGCCTGTGATTCTCTGTCCTTTGCTATTATTAGATTTGTTGCAGTTGCCGATTAGTTTCGAAATTGTCAAAAGCATGCACTCATCAAAGTTGTACACTTGATAGAGCTGGTGGGCAACTGATTTTGACTATTCCGAACTAGTCAGAAACTACTGATGAAATAAAGCTATTGTTACCCCTTTTCTTTGTTTGTCTTTGCTTTATGTATGTATTTCCTTAAAACCCCTTGTCCTCATTAGATTTCTTATTTTGCCATTGCCAAAAACTAATCATCCTCAAGAAAGGATCGAAAGATTTAAGATCCACTAATCACTGCATACAACTGAAATATTTAGAAGCTCCTCTGCGTATCAAATTACCCACGACTGTAACAGACTTTATGACAATTTGAAAGCACTGCTTCACCTTTCCGTCGACGTTTTCATCAGTCTCTCACATTTGAGTGTATTGCATTTTTTTTTTTCTGATAGTAACCAGATGGTGATCCAGACTAACTTGGAAAATGAAGATAAGAATTTTTTTAATCGCAATATGTGCTTCGATCTAAAGCAACACGTTTGATAATGAAGTATTTGTCAATGAGATGTATCACAAAATGCAATGAGAAATTTCAAACGTAAACTGTAGATGAGGGGCTTTCATCAAGGCGACGATACTTTTTTCCTTTTTCTGAAGACTGAACACGGCAAAGGCGAGTAGTAGATTATCTTTTTCAAAAGAGAAAAGTAGCTTTGTTCACATTAGCGTGAAACTCCTGGGCGACCTGATCACATTCCGCTTCCTCTTTTCAGCAGAGAATAAAAAAATGTAAATTAACTCTTTCAAATATATTATTATTAATTCGCTCGTACCTACGCATATAAAAAAATCGGTATTTGTCAGGATTTAGACCGCCTGTGGTAACAAACCTAATTATCTGGGGAACAAACATCGCCAAAAAAGGGGAAGAGTTAATATTCATAAATCCCATTACAACCCTCATTTTGACAAAAATAATTTTTATACATTGCCCCTTGTTATTACTGCGTGCCTCTAACTGCGAACATTTACGAATTTCTTCGCAAAACCACAAATTAAGCTAAAATTCAGAAGCTTTTGATTTCACAGGAAAACAGGAACGCTTGGAGATTTTAATTACATGTTTACCATTAACATTCTTCGTATACACTTAAATAATAAATTGTGCAAACTATTGGAGAGCTTGCGATTAAAAGAAAATCATCGAAGAGTTACTCACAAGCTCTTGACGTAAGAAAGAAAAACGACAAGGGACCTAGCAGAGTTTTAGCTTTAAAAAGAAAAGAGAAATTACAATTTGAAGAAATTAAAATTAAAGTAACTCAGAATCATAACGTAACTTTTTCCTTTTACGTACCTAATAAACTATGGAAATCACGGCTACATAATCGAGGTAAAATGAAAATTTACACCAACATCAGCGATTCTGAAGCGTTTAAATTACTACTTAGTTCCACTCTCCATCGATTTGGGGCAAGAAAACCTCGTAACTCATTCGTGAAGCGCCAATTTAGAAATAACTTTCGATTTCATCCTATATTAAACGCCTCCTTTTTATTGCTTTCATAATAAAAATCGAAGGGGGGAGCTTATTGTCTCGCGTCTCGTCCTTTCGCCATGTTTATGCATTTTACTTACATCTTCGAATTAAGGCTTCACGAAATTTTATCTAATAGTCCTTTCACTGTCAGGAAGGTTTAAAATGAATTGAAGTCGAGTGAGTGTTGGGCCGTTGTTTGTATAATCAACACTGACTTATCGAAGCTGTTAAGCTGAAGCGATTTACTCGCCCGAGGGACTCCCCTAATGCGATTATGTTCGTGATCGTAAAGTGGAACTGAAAGACAGACAGCCCCTGATAGCCTGCGTTATTACTGAAGGATTAAAACCGGGTTTTAATCCAAGACAATGCAAGTTTTTAATCACATTCAAGTTCCCCGAATGCGCCAGCGCTGTTATTTAAATAAGACTCGATTATGATGGCAATTCGTGTGCCGGAAAAATAGTATAATGCGACTTCTGACACAGTTCCTCGTTTGCAAACACACTTCGAAATCATTGGAGTTTCATTTAATCGATGATGATTGCTTCTGGCCGAACGTTGATTCTTCAGTTAAACATAAATCAAGCGGTTTGTAGTACATGAAAATACTTGAATAAATCATTAGAAGTGCTGTGTTAAAAGTTCGGGCCGTGTATCACAAATAGTAGGCGAGCCGGCTTTAATGTAATCAATTATTTAACGTGACTACGCGGGTCGAAGTTTCGTCGGACTTTTCAAGAGAAGTTTCAGAACTTAATAACAACTTAGCAAATCTGTGAGGTTCTTGAGCTTGAGTTGTTACATTGTCACCGGTAAAAGTAATGGATACTTTTTAAAGTTACTTTTTATTGTAAAGTTCAGGCGAATTAAACTTTATTTTTTGAAAAGAACTGGAAAAAATTAAAAACTCTAAACGTGTATATTATTTTTTTATTCTTGCAAAAAGAAAAACAATAAGCGTTTCTTTACTTTTAAATACAGCGATAGTAAATCATACTTAAAGCTTCTTTTGGACTTAATTAGTTGTAAAATCAAATTTGAGTCTGGGGGGTGAGTATCGTGGGCGAAATCGGAAGCAAAACGTTGAAGCCTCCATTCAAGACGCACACCTTCTTAACCGCACACTTTAGCAGGAACTCCGGAAACTGCAACCCAAAAGATAAAGAGACAGAAAACAGGGGGCAATCACCCCGCACGCACCAGTACTAAATCAGTGTCTTCGGTGCCGACGATCACCACGTTCTTGTTACCGTTGTCTTTCAGCAACGCCCCATGAACCCCGAGGCTTTCGAGGTTTGCTTCGCCGAATTTCACGCTCGAGGACGGAATGTTGATGCTTCCAATAACGCCACATCTATGAAACCTGAAAGACAAAGAGCGGTTGGCACCGTGCGACAGTTGGCAGTGAACTTACTGTATTGGATTTCGTATATCAACGACGATGACATCTTCAGGAGTTAACCGGATCAAGTTTACGAGATCGCCAGCGCTGATCTTTGGGCAACGCTGCTTCATGTCTATGCTGGAATCCTTACAACAACAAAATTGAGGTGACTTCAAAAAGGAAGAGACTTACAAGTTCTAAACTATCGTATTGTTCGTGTTGGTACTTCCGCACGGTTATGCTTTTGGGCGTGTTGGCATACGTGTCTAAAGAGTCGTTAACGCACTTCTCCATGTCGACCTCCGGCAAGTCAGAAAACAGCAAAATGCATTCGTTGAATCCAGCGCTGAGGAGTCTCGCCCTTAATTGAGTCAACACCGACAGTCCTGTGTGCAACGGAAAGGACGAATCGCCCAGTAGTAATTTATCCCAAAGATGCAGGATTGTATGCAAAGGGAAAACGTCTGCAATTAAAAGCCGAATCACCCCCGAATTTCTTTCCTAAAACACAGTTCATTACGTGAGAACATCGTCAAAAACCATGGTATAGCAAACAACTCGGGGATGAAATTAATATCGTAAAGGTGATTCGCCAGTACAGGATCGTGAAAGGCGATTAGCTGAGAAAATTTCGCTAGATACTCCTGGATGACCGCCGAGTTATCCTTCAGGAAGAACTTGTTCAGATACTTCGGTATGAAAGCGGATAAACAAGCGAATGCCTTGGCTGTAAGAGAAGCGTTATTAAAGCTCAGCTCATGAAGTGGGGCTCTTTATGACCTTCATTATTAAAATTTAAATAGAGGAAGGGGGCGGTGAGCGAATCTAACCCCTGCCAGTAGACGTACTGGGAGTTCTTGTACACCCACGCCTTTAATATCCGTTTCAATTTTCTGTGACCTTCGGCGGATGATAAGAGCTCGTTGTATTGATGGCAACGTGGAATGTCGACTTCGATCTGTAAATTAAATGCTTCAGTCTTCTTAAATAAGCTGTGACATAATCCAATAAATAATACAGAGATTGGATAAAAAGTGGCAGGGGAATTCCCCGTTTTAAACTCATCCTGTGATTAGGCGAATAAAATATTTACAGAGTACTTGGAATGAAACAAAACATTTAACCAATCAAAAGTTGGGTTACAACATTTAGCCAACCAAAAGCTGGGTTATAAAAATGTTACATCTTGGATTGAACCCCTCTGACCTGAAACCAGAAATTACTATGCAACAGAACCTGTCTATCCGTAAGCGTTGGAGTTTCCTTATCTATCCTTAGGTACTCCGTATGGTAATCATCCCTCACATTCAGCAGGGCAGTCCAAATTTCCCCCCTCAACAACGGTGGAATATCCTTGACAGCTTCTTTCACGATCATATCACGAGTAAACGGATAACCCTAACACAAAAATCAGCTCAAAAACAAACCCGCCATTTTACTTTCTTCAACTCACATGCAAAAGTCTTCTTAATAAAATGACCCTGTGAAACTGATACTCCGGATCTCGCTCTTTGATCACCAGGGGTAAATCACGGACGTCATACGGGGGAGGCTCCGATTTAGCTATGATGTGCGACTTGGAATGAATGAGGGGGTAAAAGCTCGTGATTGGAATGTGCCGAAATCTTTGGTACAGTGCGTCCAGGGGCATCGGGACAATTCGGGGATCGTAAAGGGTTGCGGGGTTGCGTTCTTGCCCCAAAATAGTTCCCTCGATCAGCACGAGACTAAATGAAAACACTTTTTGTAAAAAAAAAGAAAAACGTAAGTGATACAATACCTCGGGAGCGAAAGAATCGGCGGACTTGACCTGATCAACCCTTGTTTCTTCAGCTCCAAAAACACATCGCCCCCAGCCAACTGCCACCAGTGGTAAAACTCGTTTATGGTGAACACCTCAAACGCCTTACAGACCTTGCTTTTCACGAGGGGTTTAATCTCCCTCAAATCGGAAAACATCTCGTGTTGTAGTAAGTCATCAGCCGAAGGCCTGTCTTTAGGGAATATGCTCAAACATTTCTCGATGAGTTCTTTTAAATTGGGGGGTGTGGCCTAAAATCAGGTCATATTTCGTGTTTAATATGAAGTGAACTGGGGGACGGGGGTTGTTACTTGGTATTGTTCGAAGCAGTTGTGCTCCCTTGCGATTCTTTCGAAAATCGAGCCGTTGCAGTGGATTAAGCTGAGGACCTTTCGGATGCGCTGGCCTAATTTGAGCGTGCTCCATAAGGGTTTGTCTAGGGTTAATTCTGTTAGAATTATACCCAGGGACCAAATGTCTGTCTTGGAGTACGAGGGGGAAGCATCGGGACCCTCCAAGTAAACTTCTGGGGCTGTATACAAAAGCTGTCTGAAAATTATTTTTTTAAATTTAATTCGCGTTGTTTTTTTAATTTACTTATTTTATTGCAATATCGATTTATCTATTTTTAAGTTTCATTTAAAACAATCCGAAAATCTATGCTTTTTATTTGGAATTTATTTCTTGTAAAAGATTTTTGTATTGTTTATTATTTGGTTGCAGTCAGTTTTAATTGCCATTAAAATAAAAATAGAAAATTAGTATTTATTTGATTGTTACGATCTCTACTAAATTCAAATGATATAGATTTATTCATTTTTTTCCAAAAAAATCAGATCATTTTATTTAGAATTTTTTTTTCAAAATATTTTTGCAAGTGCTGCATTTGCAACCTCTTCTAATTGCGATTAAAATAAGTACATATTGCTGTGTTATCTTTGATCTAAGATACACCTACGTTATTTTTCGTGTAATAACTAGATTTTTCTCTAATTCTTATTTTTACTTTTGCACGGCTTATCTCTTATCTCTTTTGGGCTTGGATTCTCTTTGACTTATTTATTTTTGGTCTTTCTCTTTTTATTAAATCTTCATTTTATATTTTTTTCTTTTCTCAGTAAAATAAATTTCTGTTTTTGTTTTAAATAATTTAGAATCAACGAACTCGCATTCAAGCCGTTCTAAATTATTGTTTAAAGTTTCGAATTTAAAATATTAATCTTTGTTTTATTTTAAAATAATCTAAAATCGACGAATTCGCGCTCAAATCGTTTTAAATTTTATTTATTTTATAATTTAGTGTCGACGAACTCGCATTCAAGTCGATCTAAACTATAATAAATTTTTTAAAAATAGTATTAAACTCTGTTTTTTAAATGTAATTTATAATTTTTTTCCTTAAATCTTCTTTCTTGGGTAGTAATAAAATAAAAATGATTCTTTTAAAAGTTTAAGCAATTTGTTTATTTATAAATAATTGTCAAACATTTGAGAAATTCAATTTCCTTTACAAAGATTTACAAAATTTTGATCCGCGTAATACAAATCAACCTTTTTCGGTCGAGGTTTTTAATCCAATTCTGCCTCCATTTTATTGTTCAACTCTTCTAATTTATTTTTCATCTTATTATTTACTTCTTCTAATTTATTTTCCATCATATTGTTATTTCTTTTCATTTCAATATTTACTTCTTCGAATTTAGTTTCTATGTATTTTCGTATTATTTTTCTTCGCTTCAGTACTTCCAGTTTCCATATTCGTGTTGTTTCTTTTTATCTCTTGCATTAACATTGCAAACATGAATTTTACGTCTTGTCCCTCTTGTGTTGTTTCTGTGGACTCTGTCTGTGTCAGATCTACTATATCCTCTTCCTCTATTATTCTTTCTCTTCCTTCTTCTTGAGTAACATCTATAATGTCCTCCTCTTCTGTTATTTTCGCCTCCTCTCTTTCTTCTGATTTTTCTATTGCTCTTCTCTCAGCAGCATCGCTGTCCTTTCCTTCTTTGTCGTCTTTTTTCTTTTTATCTCTGATCCATTTTGTTGTTTTTATGTTTTGGCTTTTCTTAAATTAATTAAGCCTCTCTGCCACACTGTTCGTGTGCAATAAATAATTTAAATATCAATTAATTTGGCTTGTCGAGCCACCACGTTCTTAGACCAAATATAAATGCTGTCCCGCGTTCTAGGGCGCCAATTAATAAATAATTGTTTATTTGAGGAGCTCGGGAGAAAAACTTGTTAAGTGCGGAGAAACAAATTTTACAGGGCACGGTCTTTCAGAAATGCTAAATATACAGGGAGGACCAAAAGTAATGGGACACAGAGCAATGGTAGATTCCTCACAAAATATTACGATTTAGCCGATTTTTGCCAAAATAGCAAATATCTCGAAAATGGTTAACTTTAGCGCTATCAAACATATACCTTTTTAGTAAAAAAAGACAGTGGAATAATATTTTCTTATTAAAAGTCTCATAAACCTATTCACGAAAAAGTTAGAACATATTAAAGTGCAGAATAACAGCATACGTAGCGCCCTCTATCCACTATATCAAAATTAATTGCATAATATTATTTCTCGTCCCAAGAAACACCCGTATCTACATTTTTAAGACGATATGTCAAAAATGTGAAGAATTATTACAGAAAATTGAAATTAAAATTCTTACTTTAATAGTATGTATCTTTTTCATTATCAACTTTTGGTATAAGTAAGTTTGGCTAAATCGTAATATTTTGACGTGAGGAATCTACCATTGCTCTGTGACCCATTACTTTTGGTCCTCCTTGTATACTTTACGTATTGTAACACGTTTTACATCATTCGATTTGATGTCATCTATTGACACAAAACCGTGACAATATTTTCATAAAAAGATTCCTGAAGTAATTAATATTTTTTATATGCAAAAAACTGAAAATTATGATTTTTGTCAGTTAACATGTTTTTCTCCCGAGCTCCTCATTTATTGGGCCTTGTTTTGCCACACGCTGTTGGGCGCCATTTAATAAATAGTTTCGGACCTTTCTTTGTTCATTACTGTTCCAATATTATTTTAAGAACATTGTTTCAAAGTCCTCGAATGTTGTCAATTCGTCGAAAATCATCTTCTGCGTCATCTTTGAGACAATTTCTGGTTATTAAGATTTTTCTCCGGTCCTCTCTTATGTCGTTGATGCGTTCTTTTATGTTTTGCAAAAATGCAACCGGATTCACTCTTTCATCTCCATAAATTTTGGGAGAGATTCCTTGATGTAGAAATAACCAGGATGCTGTACAGGGACATACTGTACAGCTTGAGTATCCTTTAACTTCTTTTCATAATTTATTTACAAATTCTCTATTTCCTCATACTGCTCCTGTGCATATTCTTGCACATATCTTTTTTTGTCTAATTTAATGTGCCGTTCCACACAATCCTCTAGTATTTTATTATCAATACCCGATAATCTCTCATCTACTTTTACTACTTTACCGTCTTTTTGTTTCTTGTTTTAACGTTGTTGCTAATTGTAAAATTTGAACTTTATTATTAAAGATAATAAAGTTTCATTAATATTGTTTTCTCAAACCATTTCTTTTTCTTTATAATTTATTTATTCATGATTTAAATATCATAGATCACAGCAATATATCTTGTCTACTAAATACATATTTGTTCATTTTTAGTAGTAAATTTTTATGTTTATTTTACTTTTTCTGAAAAATCTGCATTTTTTTATTTATTTAATTTATTTTTAAAATCTGCCTGAAAATTATTTTTAAAATTTAATACGTGTTGTTTTTTTAATTTCTTTCTTGAAATGTCGATTTATCTATATTGTATTAGTTTATTTATGTTTTATTTAATGAATCTTTTTATTTCTTGTAAATTATTTTTGTATTATTTAATACTATTTAAATATTAATTGCGAGTTTAAATTATGAATAGAATTTGTTTAATAAGAAAATTTAAAAAAATTAGTAAGAAAAAAGTTGACCCCGACGTGATTTGAACACGCAACCTTCTGATCTGGAGTCAGACGCGCTACCGTTGCGCCACGGAGTCTTATTACAAATGCTTGCTCAGTTTCATGATAAAGTATAAATTCTAGTAATTAAATAATTTTTTCCTTTTATCGTAAATGTAAATATAATACTTACATTACAGGAAACGAAACTAATTTCCCACACCCCGTCATATGATACATCCCATAATTAAACAGCTTCACATTTTTATCCACCTGAACCAGAACATTTTCTGGACTGAGATTACGATGCACAATATTCCTCTGGTGCAGCTCATTTAGACCCACCAAAATCTGGTATGCAATCCTGATTTTATCCTCTGTATTAAACGAGTTTTTCCCAATGTAATTTACCAAGGGCTCTCCACAATACTGCGACACCACAATGGTGCGCTCTGAAAACGCAAGCTTTTTTTTGTGGGGGGCCACTAGGATAGGAAAGAGGGACTTACCGTGTTTTCCTCGAATTATATCCAGATACTGACACAGGAATTTGTGGCGTATGTTCTTCAGTATCTGCGCTTTGCCGCAGATTATGATCGAATTGGGAGTTAGGGGCAAGCCGTTGCTTCCACATGTATCACCCTTGTGGAGCTTGGCGAAGAAGGTGAGGGCTCCGAATTGTAATTCAGGATTTTGCAGTAAACTTAGAGTAGTATGCACAGTCGAAGAAGCCATTAGTTCATTGAGATTGCCGGTTAACATAACGTACGTTAATATATGTAAGTTTTAGATTTTTATACTAGGGTTGAATATTATTTATAATTTTAACTACTTTCTACAATAATTATAACGGTGTTATTTAATATTTATGTTTACATATTGAATTAAGGTTATGTTGATAGTGAATTGTGCTAACGTCGTCAGTAAGATGGCGCCACATATACTTTGATTCCAATGAAGCGAATTAATTAATTGCCAGTATATATTTTTATTAATGTATTGACTACTTTTGTTTATTCATCAAATTAATAAAATTACTATATTTGTTTCTGTCGTAATACGTAAAAAATGCCGAGACATTAACGATAACGACATATGTACTTTAGGTTGGCAACACTGAAGATGAGTTTGACTTTTGTTTTGAATTGGCTTGAGGTTATGTCGACGTTTTCTCTAATTTTTGCTTTTCTTTAGTCTACTACAAAACACAGGGTAAAATTCAAAGAAACTAATATTTTTAGAATTATTTTATTTGCAAATGTATATTAAATGAGATAATACAATTAATCCTTCTCTGCTATAGCAGTGAGATGCCTGTCGAGTTCAGTTTCGCTTAGCTTATTGAATTTAGGATTATCCGTAGTGACGATTCCGACTTCGATTTCGCTCGGTTTGAAATCCACGGATAGAACACTCGATAGACAACTGATGGCCAGTTGAATGGCATCGTCTTGCTTGAGCTCTTGCTTTTTCTTCAGCTTCTTCTCCAAGTAGCTGTTTGCCTCGGTTTGTTTCGCGCCAACACTAACTGCACGATAACCGCAGTAATAACCTGCGGGATCCGTTTTGTAAACGCAGGGTCCCTTCTCTGCGTCGTAGGCAATCAAAATCATCGAACATCCAAGAGGGCGCATCTCGGCGTTTTGAGTGTACACCTGCGATATGTCCGCGATTCTTCTACACAGAGCGTCCACAGGCATTTCATAGCCGAATTTATACTTGAATTGGGCTGCTTCGTATCGAGCTCTTTGCACCTGGGATTTACTGTCGGCTATCATACCAGTCATGACGCACCCTGAGTTCTCTGTTAGCTGGAAAAGGTGGCTGATGGTGTTTGCATCGATCAGCTTGTCCGGGATTTTCTTCTGTGTAACGCAAACGGCGCTATCGACTCCTTTGAGGGCAACAGAGGTTAGGCCGGCCTGGTTGATTGCTTTGAAGGCATACTCCACTTGGTACAGGCGGCCTTCCGGTGAAAATATCGTGATGTGACGATCGAAACCGGCACTACTTCCACGAGACATCTTTTTTAACTTTTAACTTTGCTTTCACACGAAAATTGCAAATAATACTCCGTTGACAAATGAAACGTTTGTCAGACTTACTTAAGATGGCGCTCGCGTCAGATTTCAAATGCGTGTCATGTAATGCGTTCAGAAATGGGGCAGTGGGACATTCATTGTGCTAGTTCACGTTCATTTATTATTATTTATGTTAGTAGTTTTTTTTTGCAATTCCCTAAGTTATAATTAATTAACCAGAGTATCCGCCAAGGTAATTACTACCAAAGCTCCTTCCATAATAATAATTGCACCAGTTACATCCTTGGTACCATGGATTAACAGGAGGTACTCCGCAACATTGTGAGTGGAAAAATGGAGATGGACCTCCGCATTTACACGAAGGTTTCGGATAGTAAAGAGAAAGCAAATACTGAATTATTTGCGTTGTGATCCCGCAGAAGTCGGCGTAGGCCTTCTCTTGCAGTTTTTCATTAAAGCGGTCGTTGTACACGATTGTAGGAACGAACTTGATGTTGGGTACGAAATATTGCGTACGATAACCGTTGTAGGCGAAGAGCCTCTGACCTTCCATGCAGGATTCGCATCTTTCGATGTTGTCCCAAGAAAGACCCACTGTTACTGCGCACTAAAAAGAAAGTTAGAGAATTCTTTTGGCCACGACTAAAAATGAGGGCAACTAACTTCGTATATGGTAGAAGCGAGGACAGGACTCTTAGAGGACATTACGCAATTAACAAATTCGACTGCGACGGTTTGGTTTTGGGTTTGGGACAAGGCGCAGGCTTGCATTCTATTGCCATAACATTCTTCTTTTCCGAATTGGCACTTGAATGCGTATGAACCATTTCCAAAAGAGACCTGAAACATAGGCATATCTAGAACTTATACTTTCAAGTGAAATTGCATGATTCAAGATTCAGTACCTATCTCTTCTTCTTGGCTGTTCAGTCCTTATTTTTCCGCGTACATTCAGCCTTTTGAAACTGGCTATTAATAACGTTAAGAATAGTTTTTTAAATGACGAAACAAGGTCTGCACTTGATTGTGGGAAGTAACAAAATACTTACCGCAACTTTACCGTAGGGTACGAAATCTACAGAGAGATACCTTTGGAGTTTCTGGTAGCACGGATACAACTGTTTAGTTATAAATTTAATGCTGTCAGGGCATAACGACCCGTAAAAAATTGATACTTTCAGAAAGTTCTGCAAACAAAGATTTTAAAAAATATTCAAAATTTTCTGTGAAAAAACTGAGATTTACCTGCGTGGACACAGACAGTAAAGCACAAAGAAAAATAATTGTGTATAACAATTTCATTGCAAATTTCAATTGCATTTACACCGCTGAGAAAGGCTCGATTATTTTTGGAACATTTTTACGTAATACTGAAACGAAACGGTCAGGGCTTTTTTTTTATAGGAAAGTCAAAGTTCATGGGTATGAAATAGGAAATATTGAAATATGCGTGGAATTTTTTTTTGGAACCATTGGAGATTTATCGGCGCTTAAATTAATTTTATCATTTGCAAAATAAACATAAATTTGATAAAGAATTTAATGATCGTTTTTTTCGCAGTTTCACGTCGAAAAAATTCTTTTGAATAAACTCCTAAGGATGAATAACAAAATCGATTCTGTTATCACGAAGTGCGTCATTGCCGAAGAATATATCACGCTCAGAATAGTTTCGAAATGGCTGCCTTGTCGCTTTCGATAACATTCCTCTGTATCTTCGCTGCTTTATCAGGTGCGCAAGTAAGTAGCAGAATATTTATGTATTAACTTGGCGAAAGTAATTAAAAGCACGTCAAATTCCTAGATAAAACGTGACTGATTCAGCAATTTTTGATCTTATTTATTGGAAACGTGTGAACTGTGGCAAAAATTACTTTGTTACAAAAATTAAAACCACAACATTTTGGAGGAAACTAAAACGCTTTTCTTTTCAGTCCAAACTCAAAGTATCAATTTACTATGAAGCTTTGTGCTATGATAGTTCTGAATTCATAACTCAGCTATTCTATCCGAGTTACCTTCGCCTTCACGACCAAATCCAACCCGATTTCATCCCCTACGGAAAGGCCATAGTACACTAGTTTTATTCCTGCAAACCCCAGAGTAACCAGTCGTTTTTAGCACAACAAAATAAATGGGACCTGGATATTCGATTGCCAACACGGGGAAAGAGAATGCTATGGCAACTTGATGCAAGCCTGCGCGCTAGCCCAAACCCAAAATCAGACGATTCAAGTCGATTTTGTCAAGTGTGTCATGTCTGCGAGGTCTCCTGCAAACAACGAAACGCTCTCAGAGGTTGGTCCGTTTTACATGAGGGGAAAACAAGGTGAAGCATCTTTGCTTTTAGTGCGCCAAATTGACCAACATTTCTTGGGCTGAAATGGTGAGTTGCTCGATGAACGGAACTGGACAGGAGTTGCTTGCAGCGTATGGAGATCGGACTTTTGCCGTTGAACCAAACATTGCGTTTGTGCCTACGATCATTTACGATGATGTTTTTGATGCTAGGTTGCAGGAGGATTCTTTGTACGATTTTTATGATACTGTAACTAAATTGCTTAACAAGAACAGAAGAACCAGGAGACACTTGACATAACATTAATATTATTGTCCGTTCTTTTTTAAATAAAGCACGCCTTAAACGTGTCAAAAGCCTCCCCAATAATGAGTGTTGCATTCAATAGAGCATTCAATAAAGCACGCCTTAAACGTGTCAAAAGCCTCCCCAATAAAAAAACAATAAAGTTGCAAAGTTTTAAATTCTGTAGTCCTCTTGTAGTGGGTTTTGTTTTGAATTGGAGATCTAGCCCAAAGCTATGAGAAGAAAGAAGTTTTAAAAAGAAATCAAATAGGAGACTGTGTTTATCCGGAATATGCGAATGCCAATTTAGTGCCTTGAGTACTTATTTCCATTTGGAATTCAGTTTCCTTCAATAAGGGTTCTTTTTCACGTCTTCGTCTAATATTCTTTCACATAAACATGGCTTTAAAGGATCTTCAATAGGAAAGAGAAATTTTTGGACTTCATATTAAAAAAAAATGATTAGAATTGACTATCATATCGAAGTCGCAAATTGGAGAATGACGACTAGGCCATTAGATTCTTTCAACTAATTTTCTGACGTCCACACATTATTATTTATAAGAAGATAGAGTCCGTATCACTTCAGATTCCTTTGGAATTTCTCCTCGTCTAATCGCCCCGCAAAAAAATGCGAATGAATAACCGATTTACCTATAAATTGCGGCTCGCCGTTTACGGAAACTTATTTATTCCCTACACGCGAACGTTGCAAGAAGTTGAGTGCAAAATGGTGTTGGCAAAATTTATTTTTGCGGCCGCAGTTTTTGGTACAGTTAGTACCGTGGGGGTAAGAACAATCTTTTTTTAATTGTTTAAGTAATGTACAAACCGAGTAAGTCGATTCTAGCAAACGGAGAAGCTGAAGGTGTCCGTTTATTACGAAACGTATTGCCCGTGCAGCATCAGTTTCTTCGTGAAACAATTCTACCCCGCGTACAAAATGATAAGTGAATATCTTCAGGTTGATTTGATACCTGCGGGACATACACTGGTAAGTTTCACTGACAATCACAGTCAGTACCTACATATTTCGATATCATTTGTAGCATTACCGTTACAATGGAACTTTTGTGTTTAATTGTAAACACGGCCAGCAAGAGTGTTACGGTAATAAAATTCACGGCTGCGTGCTCGCCTATAGTACCAATCAAGATCAGACCATGGAATTCATCAGTTGTCTCATCGATGGACAATACACCAACGCTGAATTGGAATACGTAAGCAATTTAATGATTGATTAAGGATTACAATCCAACAAAACACATGTTGATTGCGATTTCAGTGCGTCAATGCAACTAGGATTGATTGGGCCCCAATTGAAGAGTGTGTCACCGGCCCACTTGGGAACGACATTCTGGCCTCATATGCCAACACCGTCTCGACTATGGGTTTGAACCATATTCCCGCGGTGATTTTCAACGACTACTACGATAAATTGTTGGACGAACGAGCCAGGAGAGGTTTCCTTCCAACCGTGTGCAGCCTCCTCAAGGAAAATGGCCCCGAAGTGTGCGCCGCAATCACAATGTATTCGATCATTTAAATCAAGATTTACTGTTAAATTATACTCCTAGTAAATAATAACATAATAATTAAAGCACCGTTTCCGATAAAAGTACATATTTTATTAGTCTAAATTGATCACTTTTGAGCACCCTATATTTTTATTAGAGACCACAAAGTATTATTATCATATGTATAATTTGCATTCTAATATTATTCGTATTAAGATCACTCTCCGACTTTCATCTTGTCATTTAACACTTTGAACCAATCAATATACAGTGTGATTGGAGATGCGTTTATCCTCATTAGAAAAGATTGTTTCGTTCAGTGCATAGGAACATGAGATGGTGGTAGTTGGAAGATTTTCGTTATGGGAATCCCGCTGAGTTGTTGATCGACGGGGATTCGCGTGTCATAGAGGGAGGGGGCCTGAAATATTATGGCGCACGTACCCCCGATGCAAGCCAGAGTGAAGACCCAAAGGAAAAAGCGATCGAGGACCATCGACACAAACTTCCAGTCTTCCACCACCTAAAACACATTTTAATGATGAGGATTTTTTCTCATTTATGGGTGAGGCAGATCCTTACTTCATTGTCTTTATCAGCATCTCTGATATGTTGAGCGATGAAGCGAACACCTTGAAGGGCCTCCAAAACGTTCGATGACAAAGTCCTGGGGGTCATATTCGAGGAGCACGTCACTGAAAAAGCAAACAACAAAACTTTTGGCCTCAAAACTCCCCCTCCCTCCTTTGAAGTAGGTACTTACTTGAAGAATGTGCCTTCATCTTATCGTCTTGCTCTTGATTTTGCAGCACGAAGCTCGGTTCTCTTGCTGTAATCTTAAGGTCAGTTGTGAAAGGCTCCCCCATGTTGAATCTGAAATCATCGAGTTTACCAAAGACGTAAAGCAACGTCTTCAGTGACGTACTGCATTTCCATTTCGTTGGTGTAACCCCTGGGTGGTACGGTGTCGTCGTATTCAGGAATCGAGTAGGTCGTGCGCCTCATGATTAACAGGCGCGGCATGAACTGGAGGAATATTTTCCTCACCCACGGAGACATTTTATGAGTTGATGGTGACCTGTATCACATTAAATAGAAAGGATCTCAATTTCGCAATTAAATTGCTTTAAATCGGCGCGTCGACTTTATTACACTAATTGAAAATAAATTCTTTAGGTAGCTGCGTTTAATCCTTGGGAGCGGCGGAAAAAATGAGCATCGCAGGCGAGGCGCGTTCAAAAACCTAATAGAATTACGCTGTGTCGTGGTGGCGGTCCGAATTTAATTTAGCGTCTCATTAATTTTCATAATGGAGCAATACCTCAGTGGAGCGATACAATTTAACTTGAAGACAGGCTTTACGCGACGGAATGGGAGAGGATCGACGCACATACAAATCAGGACCGTCTATGGGATGAGTGCGTGAGATTGATTTATGTACTTGACAAAGTTTCGCCCGATTTAATTTGATAAGAATGATCAGAGGAATTTTATAACCATCAACTTCATTAACAAATTTCCTTCTGGATGACCTCAGTAATCTGTGATGTTAAAAATGCAAATCACGACGGAAGGAAGAGGACCAAAATCTAAAATGCAAAATTGGTCGGAAACGAAAGGTTTCAATATATACTGGAAAGAGAGAAAGAACAGTTGACTATGAGAAGACGAAATACAAGTCAAAAGAGAGTGAGAATCTTCAGCTTAAATGTCGTATATTGAGGACGGTGAACTGGTCGAAGCAAAGACCAAATAAATTTACTTACTGAAGCTAGAATATCGATCCTTTCATTTTTTCATTAGCTTCTACCGTTGCTTTTTAACACCTTTAATCCTGGAAGTCCTTAAGTCAGAATTTGGTCATTTTACGTTCTGTCAGCGACGTGGCAAGGTTTTTCTCTGTCTCTTTCAAAAAGACCTATTTGGAAGCCTTTTTAACATTTGGCAGATTCCGAAGTCATCAGTCTACGCGATTAATTCTTTCTTTAAATAGTATTACAAAAATTAACCATAAATTTCGTAATGAAAGTTTCACTTTTGATAGCATCTTCATCTTCTTCTCTTTATTAATCTTCGCTGAGTGATTCTGGAGATTTCAGTGCGGTCAAAGTGTGACCCTTTGAAGCTTTCTTGGTCTACTTAAACATTTCCCACGCAGTCGTTGATGACTTTAATCAATGTATGTCTGTTTTCCTTTCCATCCTCTTATAAAGTCAATTAAAATCTTGCAAAGTTTTGTCAAATTAGGTATGAATATCTTCACCTCGATGTACCTTCAAATCCACAAGGAATCCTCCTGAATAGAAGTCTATGCAGATGACATCTCACAAGAAAAAGGAACTGCAGGATATAACAGGATCGTTAATAGAAGCAGAGGATGGAATGGGGCTCCAGATTAAATCAGAAAGAAAAGCCAGTACGTGGAAATTAAAGAGAAATAAAGAGAGAAAGAACAAAAACAATTTTTAGTCTGCGAAAGAGGGATGGGGGAAGATTATGGTTTTTGAAAAAGCAGAAAACTGCTTGTATTTGGGAGTTTTAGTAGACGGAAGATGTAGCAAGAAGCCAACAGATGTGCGGGAAGACAGAACATACTTAGAAAGCTAAGGATACCTCCAGAAGATTAAAGCTGAAGGTTTATGAATCCATTCTCAGACCGTCACCGACTTACAACTGCGAAACATGGATAACAAATAAGAAAGTACAAAAGTGCAAGAAAACCTGGAGTTATGGAGAAGAAGACATTTGGAGGAAGAAAACAGCAGCAGGATGGGAAAGACTAACTAACGATTGCAGCGATTAGGTCACTTAGAAAGATTAGAGAGCGATAAACTGGTAAAGAAGATTGAATGGAACATGGCGGAAGGAATAAAGAGAAGGTTAGATCGAGGAAAAAGTAGAAGGAAATAGGATGGAGTAGTTAAAAGAAAAATGACGCACGGATTGGAAATATAGAGCAAAAGATAGGAAGACATGGAAATACGTTACAAATGAATGATCCTAAGTGGCCTGTCAACGGTCAGGAATATTTATGACATGACTGAATTTGTATTTACATGCTGATCAAATTTTGAAAAATTTTAATTGTAATATCTGCTAAGTTAAATATTTTTGAACTTTTCGCAGAAAACACGGGAAGGGAAGAAGAGAAAAATGCCGTCAACGGAAGGGAATCCAAATTTTAAAACAATTCAAAAACTTAAAAGACATAGGCCCGATCATTCCACCTCCTAATAAAGTTCCCGATAACGTTATTTGGCAAATAAATAATTTGATTTTTATGAATAGTTTCCATGGTGATTCGTAAAGTTATTCGTCGATTAAATTTATCAGGAGGTGGAAAGATCGAGCCTAAAAGAAAATCCTCAGTTCTTCCTCATTGAAGAAAAGCAAAACTGAAGAATTTTAGTATGCATTCTTTTTTAGTTTTTGAATCAATTTAGAATGTTGTGAATTTGGGTTTGTGCTGGCGGGTTTCCTCTTCTTCTCTTCCTGTCTTTCCAAGGTTTTGATTCCATTATATTTTTTGGTGGTCTGAGTTCTTTGTTCTTGGTTTCTATTTCTTTCCAAAAGAATGCTTCATGAGTATCCCAAACAGCCCTTAATATTCTAAAAAAAAGGAACGAAACACCGAAACAACGAAAAATACGTATATTTCAACTGTCCAATAATCCCAGTTTTGGAAACTTATCTTCTTCTCCAGATGCGATTCTAACTAAAAAGTTTTCTTATAATAACTGATTTAGGTAATGATTCTGTTCTGGACTTTTGAGAGACTTTCTTGTTGCTTCGAAATTGGCTTTCACGACAGAGTTTGTTTGGTTTCTGTTTTTCATTCCACTTCTTTTCAATAAAATTCACTAAAATATTTAGCCTTGGTGAATTATGACTTTTTTATTCTTCTCTTTCTAGTGTTAAGCTGTAGCGCCTGTGTATTATCGGTTTTAATACATTTTTAAATTCAGTTTCATCATCTTATTGGTCTGGAGTCCTTTGCTTTAGTTTTCCATTTCTCATCGCTTTAACTGGGCTTCTGGAGATACACTGGCTCTTTGTATGTTTCTATTGGACATTATCCTAAATTTTGGCTTTTGGCTATTCTATTTATTTTGGATTTAGTTACGCCTTGTCTTGCCTAAAATTAGTGGGGTTTTAGGTTGCTTCTGTTAATCTATTTCCTGTTCTCCTTCAATCTATGGTGTTCCAAGCGATGGGGTTCATATTACATATAGTTTCAGCATAAAAGAGGCTAAAAGCTACCTATTCGTTTGAGTTTAATAAAAAAAGAAAATCAATGGAATTGTCTAAATTAGGCCCGCTCAATACTCACTTGTTCATCCCAAAACACGCCCGAATTCATGTAATTTCAGAACAACAATTAAGAAAACGGTTTCGTGTCGAATTACCATACCTCTTCGGCACAACAATACAATTATTCAAATGAAACGAAGTCGCTGTGCGTTAACAGCTGCATAAATTTAAATTTGTAAATGGAGAAGAGAGGAAGCTGCCACCGTAAATAATTTCACATCGTGTTTTGCTTGATTGATAACCGTTCATTATAAGCGCATTTACCATGATTGATTCCGAACCCCCTGTGAATGGAGCCCAGTAATTTGCCCTTACCTGAAATGGACGTTGAGCACGCAAACAGTTACCCAAATCGAGGATGTGACTAGGATCATCGTGAAGAGCAAGTATTTTCCAAGCAGAGGAACGGCGAGGGATGTCGGAGGGATGATTTCTGCCAGCAGTAAAAAGAACACGGTCAACGACAGCAGGATCGATACGCATAAGGTCACTTTTTCGCCGGAATCCGACGGCAAGTAGAAGACGAGCACCGTCAGGAAGGTGATCCCCACGCAGGGGATGATGAGGTTCACCGTGTAAAATAACGTCTTCCTCCGCATGGTTATCTTGAACGTGATGTCTGCCAAAAAGAAAAAAAAAAGGGAAAACAAATTTTAATTTCGGCGCGAGATTAATTCGCTGCTTATCGCGGGCATTAATCTCGCCAGATGGACGGAAACAGGGGGGGGGACGTGAAGGAGGGGTGTTTCATTAAAAATAAACAAACCGAGTAGGCCGCCGTGTAAAATTTAAATAAATTCGTTGCGCTTCGCGGTGAAATATTTGATGCGAGGAGCGTAATATTTCATTTTATTTTTTTTCTTCTTTTCTTGTTTACGGCAAGAAGTGGAGAGGCGATTTGAAATATGATTGGGCAATCTTCTGACATAAATTTAAATTTAATTTAAGTGCTGCGTTGATGTAACCGAATAAGCTTGAGAACTGCAATAATTTTTAGGTCGTGGGGCCCTTTGCCAGAAGATGACTCTTATCGACTGTTGAAAGCATGGAAGTTCTAAACAACTTTATATCGTGTAGGTACAATGATATATAATTTTAAAAAAAGACAGAGTACAAAGCTTAAGTATAATTTTTCAAAAGATTTTTGGTGAATAGAAACAGAAAAGAATGTGTTTTGACGTTTTGCAAAAAGTGAAGAAAGAAAGTTTAGTTACCGGACGAGAGATGACGCCCATTCAATTTAGAAGCAAGGAAGCGAGTCTGAATGGAAGGATCTGCAAAGGAATAAATACCTCGCACATTTCTAAAACGAAACGAGCACTTCGTTTGCAAATATGTGGCCGTGTTCGCCTTAATAAGTTTCGTTTCGCCGGGCTCATGGGAGTTACACTAATGAAAGAGCTTACCAGAATAAGGCTCCTTGCTGTTAGGATAATACTCTTCGTTACGGGTTGCGGGAACGGCTAATATATCCCACTCCACGGAGAGGTAAAATTCGGATAAATCAATACCGACTTTAACGATGTTATTGCCTGGTTCCTGCTGCATGTGCTTCAGGTTGATCTGGAAAACGCACAGTACGCTATTAACTTTGCAGGAAAAAAAGGGCACTTCTTCGGAGACAGTCGCCGCCGTGAAATATTAAATTCGCTTTCGGCTTAATGACGCGAATGCAATACGTTTTCACTGGCTCGTAAAAGCCGCATGAAAGAAGTCATTCCGCTCTATATTAACATCAATAAACTATGATGATGTACAGTAATAAAACAATAGTAAAAGGCGACCTGAAATAAAGTGGAATTAAAGAGGAAATACGTTCGACGTCTCTTTATACCTGTCTGTAAAACGAGGATTCCTGAAGGGAAAGTAATTGCTCATTTCTTATATGTATACCTCCAGGCTGTGTACCTACCTTCCTTGGTTATTATTAAAGAAATGAACTGAACGCACCTGTAAACCATTATAAGTCCAAGATCCAAACTTCATAAGACAACTCTGCTCGTCGAAAGGAAAAAATTGAACGTTAATTTCGCAAGACGACTTATAAATCGAGGGTGGCTTCCAAACGACCTCCCCGTTGTAGGACACGGTCGCCTTCGTCATGAGGGTCACCTCGTAATTCCCATCGGCGCTGGAAACAAGAAGTTTCGTTTACAAAGGCCCGGCGGATTCAATTAAATTTAATAACGAGCATCCCGCGCGATAAGAAAAGCCGCCACTTTTTAATGGACCGCAAATTTGCCGGCGCGCAAGGGTAACTTTATTAGGGGGAGCTCCGTCGCGCTAATCGAGTTAAGACCGGAACTTTTTCCGGTTATAAGGTGGGAAAGCTTCCTTGAGGATCAGAACTGGGACAAATACGGAATATTGTAATTTTTTTACCAAATTTTTATTTCAATAGTAAAATATTGTATAACTATCATCTTTGGACCGCTTCGTCTCAACCAGTCTGATGGCGAGAGTGTCGAATAGAATTTTTTTTAGAAACGTGCAGACTATTTTAGACAGATCATTGTCCTCTGTTATGTGGGTGGCCTATAACAATATTTTTTATTTTATAACTCAAGATTTGGACAAGAAAATAAATTTGGGAATGCCTTAAAATACCTATTAAATTGAGAAAGACCATACAAATAATAAAAATGACATCAGAACAAATGCAATCGAAAGAGGAAGGTTTAAAGTAAGGAGGAGTACTTGGCCCTACGCGGTTTATAATTATAATGGACGATATCATGAAAGAACTAAATAATGAAGTAAAATATAAAACCGGTAAAGATAGGAGAATGCGAATTTGTGGATGATTTCATGAGACGTGCAGAAGAGGAGAACCAACCAGAACGGAATAAAAATGTGGGTAGAAGAGTTAAACAAATCAAAGATGGAGATAAATACAAAAGGTTAAAGGGAATAGACAAAGTTAAAGAGAATAGGACAAGGAATGCGAATTTGTGAACGATTTCATGAGACGTGCAGAAGGGGAGAACCAACCAGAAGAGAAATTAGAAATGTGGATAGAGGAGTTAAACAAACGAAAGATGAAGATAAATACAAAAAGTTAAAGAGAATAGACAAAGTTAAGGAGAATAAGATAAGGAAACAAAAGATACAAAGTCGAAGGAATATCATATCTGAGGATAATGGAGAAATTGAAGTTGAATTATCAAAAGAATAGATAAAGCAGCACAAGTATATGAAACCCTTAACAAACAGTCATAGGAAAGGAAAAATAAGCCTGTGCATAGGTCAATATACAGGATGTGTTACGACTCTATAGTCAGATACCCCCATTTCGTGAATTTTCGCCGTCGTCCCACTTATATCACGTTAAACTTAAAGCTTATTTTGTTCGGTGCAAATGGTCATTAGTGAATTTTTGTGTTGAAAGCTGTGTTCAACAGCAAACCTGGGCGCTACACTCAGTGTTGCCAACCTACTGAAACGAAAACTCCCTTCGCGTCAACAAAAAGCCCTCTTCAGATCAAAAATTAGCTCGTATGTAAAAAAGAAAACAGATTTTAATACTAAACAAAAATTAAATTAGCTATACAACACAAACATGAAACCTACAAAAAATACAATTTATTTATAAATAAAATAAATATTCAACGTTCAAAAATAAACAGAACCAGGTTCTAACTAATAGCGTTTTTGATTGACTGAACTAATCTGCACTATATTCATATATTAGGTCTGTTTGTTATCCTGAACTGGTGTACACCAATGCATACTTTTTCGCAAAATACGTTTTAATGCAACTTGAAATGTTTGTGTGGTATGTCAATATGGATGTGTATGATTCGTATTGACACATTATCAAATAATTTAGACTTTATTAAAGCTTATTTCGTAAAAAAAGTGTACACTAGCGTACACCAGTGCAGGATAACAAACAGACCTATTATTTCTTACACAAGGTTAAAATAAAATGAGAATACTTTGAGAGCTAAAGGGCTTCTAAAAACGCAAAGTGGCATTCAGCTAAAGCTTCTCTACTTAATGTATTTCGTTCTTTTTTTTGTTTGCTTTAAACATATCATTTGCAAGCCATCTTTTTGAAAACTTTTCTGTTATATTTCCATGTCATTAGAAACACTACACATCAAGAGAGAAACGTTTAGAATGAAAACTCCAACATAAACACTGATTAACGTTATTGATTAAGTTTATCTTGCACATTCTATCTGATTGAGATTTCAAGTGAATTCGTGAATCTGAACTGTTTTTGATCATCTACTTCAATCCGCTTGAAATATTATTTCAATCCTAGAGACACAATTACATAGTAAATAAAATGCATTGAGTTGCTAACTTAACATTAGGTATGCATTACAAGCTTACAACGAATAACCAATAATAATTGTCAACCATCAGGTGTAACTTTGTGTTTATTATGTTAAATTGAAATGGATAATTTAGAAATAAATTAATGGCAGTGCTAGTAATTTGGTATTATAACATGTTTATACAGTGTGTCCCAGAAATGCATATAAAGCTTCAGGTATTTCTTTTTTACGTTCCCTAACCGTTCCAAAAATGCAAAAATTAATTCTCAGGGTTTGTTAGTTTCAGCACACGAGACAAAATACGAGGTAAAAAAAATTGGTCAACTTGACAACGTTGCTTATGTATGCAGTTAATTCGATTTACAGAAGGGCTTCAGACTAAATAAATTTCAAGTATGTACTTGCAAATGCAACGCCTTAATTAAATATTTATTTTACTGCTCTCTGCGCTGCTGTTTTTAACAGAAACACAAAAAGCAGTCGTAGGTGGGTGAAGTGCGTTTTAATTATTTGCTGTTAATGATAAAGACTTCCTCACTGATTTAATAACATTTTCCGTTCCGTTTTCAGCCGTTTACTTCGGAGTTTTCTGTTAAAAGTGTTCTCTTTGGAGGGTTCGTACAAGAAAAGTATACCAGCCTGGGAACCATTTTTTGCGGTTTTAGAATGAGAAAATATAGAGGAATAGGTTTACCTGAAGCTTTATATGCATTTCTGGGACACACGGTATAACATGAAGAGAGCCAGTACCAATAATAATTTGAATCCGTGTTTATGTCGCTGTTTTCAAGCGGCTTCGTCAATCCAATCCCCATTTTCAGGCGGATTGAGTTAAGTTCTCAATCGGATTGAAATGGCAAATGTGATAAGTTTATGTCGGGATTGAAAAATTATTATTTCAATCGAATTGAACGTGCCAATTGACAGAACAATGCAGCACAAAAAAATCGTTTGACAGCAATACTGTGTGGTGCCCACTGTAAGTGTAATTTTTCCTGAAACTGCAGTATCTACTCGAATAAGATTATCTAGGTGCATTAATATAAAAAAAAACTTTTACTTATATTACAACAAAAAAACAACTTTTCTTCCTTTCGATTGTAAAAACTCCTTCAAACAGGGAAAAAGCTCTTAAGTTGGCAACACTGGCTTGCGGTACATCTCTCTCTCCCCCTACCTAAATGAGCATTAACGATGTGACTATAGGCGCGCGACACTTATTGTATAGGTTACTATTGATATAATGGCAATGAAAGCTGGGTGTTAATGACAAATAGAATTCAGGTAATGGAAATGAAATATCTAGGAAGGGTCAAAAGGATAACAAAATGAGATGGAATAAGTAACGACACAATAAGACATAAGTATTGAAAACAGAACTCACGTCAAGGAAAATTGTGAAACATCAACTTCGATGGTTTGGTCACCTAAGCACAATTGAATGAACGAAGAAGGGCTCGTGAAAAATGTATGCGAAGCTAAACAACAGAGTAAAGGAATGGAAATAAATCATCAGATTAACAAAGGACCGTAAGCAATGGAACAATTTTTTATACAGGGCGTCTCAAACATTTTTTCTCGCATAAACATGTGTTCGATTTCTACTCATTTAGTAGATACAGAACCTCAAAGTTGTTACATGTAAACTTTTATTAAGGTACAGACATTGCAAATTAACATTAAACAATAAACTACTATCAAATAGACACTTATGTAATGTAGTCAAGTAATCGCCACGAACTTCGAGCGTATCCATTTCTGGGGAGCATTAAATGAAATAGTTTATGCTGTTGAAATTCATACTGTTCAGAAGAACAGCTTTTGCAAAGAATTCAAAATGGGCATTTTCAGTTTAATTACACCGACGAATTAGTTCATCGATGTCAATCAAGCTTGTCTTGCAACTGGAGGAGGTGTTCTTGAACATTTGCTTTAAACAACTCAAAAGGATCACAATTAAGTCATAGCAACCTATGTTAATAAAATTTACATATAGGGTAGCTGGGGGTAAAGATACGCAGCGAGGAAAGCGCACGCAGTGAACGTTGGGTGCTCTCCAGGTATTTCAGGGGATCGCCGCTAGGTTGTAGGAGCTCATGGGGCAGGCAACGCCTCCTGCTCGAACCTTAGTTCAGTTGTGCTTCTCCAAGGGGAAAAAATGCGACAAGTTCATTTTTCACCTTTTGAATCTAATATTTTGTTCAACTTATGCATGCCCTGTCCATCTACTAGCAGGGATTAAGCTTTATACTGACCAATCCTATGAAAGTGGACGTCTCGAACATCATTTTGCATGCCAGTTTCTTTCGTTTTCTCATAGGTGAAATCAACAAGTCACGTTTTTCGGCAGCCATTAAAATGGAGAAAAGATTCGCACTTGTTGAGGGGAAAAGATTCGCATGCGAACCTTTTCTAATTTGGTATTGTTTGATCTCATGTCTTCAGTCCTACCTAGTCGTGATGATTCTACCTAGTTTTACTTTACTTTTTTTCTTTTTCTTTCATGTCTTAGTCATGGTAGTGTTATCTAGGTATCCACCAAGTTGACAGATTTCAGTTTTGCTACAATTCAAAGGAGATACCTATTTATTTGTGTTTTTTAATTTTCCAGATTATGATACTCTAGCAATAACCACTAACTAGGTGAGCTAGTTGTTTTTGTTTCATTCAAAAATCACAGAAAAGGGGAATAAATTCGCAGTGCGAATTTTCGGAGAATTGATATTTTGAAGCTTCTGTCAACAATACAGTTTTCTACCTATGGCACATGATACGCAAACATTAAACAGGTTCGTGTAGGTCCAAAAAGCTGTTAGGTACGTGCCTTTACCTCCACCTACCCTAATAAACTTAAGCCTTCTATCTAGTAAATGCGTAGAAATTGGACACATGTTTATATGAGAAAAAATGTTTGAAATCCATTCCCTATAACCACTTTCATTTTTCATCGCGACTTTTGAAACAGCCTGTATAGGTATGAAGTAAAATAAGAATTTAGAAATTTGTTGCGAGTCGGTTTTGATTGATTCGGTTCTATTTGAGGTCTCGTCAGCAGAAGAGTAGCTCGAGAACTTCAACGCAATCTCACCGATCTGTCCTGTCGCTGTTAACAATCGAGTGCAAGATGTCGCGTCCTTTATTTAAAATAAGAATGATTGTTATATCTTTACACCTTAGCAATAAGATAAGGCTAGAGACACGTTTTATAACGGGTGTCTAACAATTATTGTAGTCCTGGATGGCTGTGGAGTCAAACATTTTTAACTAATTATTGTTTCATATTGCAATAAAACAAGAATTTATTTGTTGTTTGACAGTCAGTATTTGAGGCGTCAATTCAACGATGCGAAGTAAGAATTGACATTCATGTTTGATTTCACAGCCACCCAGGACTACATGTTATAAAAACGAGACGAGAAAACGATTATTCAAAACTTAAATCAAACAAGTCATCTTTGACCCAGAAATATTTGATCAACTTAAGCACTTACTTGTTGAAGAGTACAATGTCGGGCAACCATATGTGCTCTGATGGTACGTACAACATTTCCACTCCTCCATATTCTTCCGGGTTCCAGGTAAGCTTATAATCGACCCATTTCTGAAAAAAAAACGTGAGGATTAGCTTCAGCTTGGTGGTGTAGGCAAATTCACAAAATCAACAAATCTGGAGCTAGGAAAAACGACAAGAGAGGTAAATATTTGGCAAATTGTTTGGGGGTGTGAAGACCTTAGCATAAGAATTTGAGGGGTCCGAAGAACCTGATGAAAATATTCAACAAAATTCTCAGACGACACAATTTCAAAGTGGTCCGTGTTGGTGGTAGGTCTTAGAAAAAGGGGAGAGGTATTGGTATAGGCTAATGAATATGGAGTTAGGTTTATTTATTTGTAAATTTGCGTTTTCACAATTTCAGATGCTTACCATTTTTGGAGTGCCCCGGGAGGAAAGGTGGGGGTATAGAGTGGGTTATTATAACTCAAAAAGTTTATATAAAACAGGTGGTCTTTTATGAATGGATTCTGATGTCTTCTTACCACTAGTAATAATTTAAATTTGGCGCTTCATGTTGATTTTATTCTTCACGCAATGTAGCGCTGCTTTTGACAAATTTAATGTTAATACTTTAAAATAAAAGTTTTTTAGCAACTTCATATTTTTAATTTCAAATAGCTCTATCTCAGAAACCATTAATAAGAGACTACCTGTTTATATAAACTTTTCGACTTATAATAACCCACTCTGGACCCCTACGAAGTAATGACATTTGCTCCCGGGACACCCGGTATTTGACCAGTTATTTCAGTCAGTTCTCATTCGAACTCCTCCAAGCAATCGGATTTTTTCTTGCTAATTTAAGTTCACTTTTGTAAACCCGAGGAAACACGAGCGTCTTCCTAACAATAAGTGAATTACTATATATATGGGTGTTACGTACTTCGAAATCATTTTAAAACCGAACGTAACAGTATCCGCGCACGCGAAACCACTTTCTATTTACGGCGAACCCGATACCTCCCGTGGCGTATACAGTGCGTATCAAATAACGCACGCGAGATCCGATTTCGCGCGGCGCAGAAGCAATCGCATAATTGAGTACATATTAGGTATCAAACGAATTATCTCGCCTCCGTAAATCATAACGGGGCGGATTATCTGCAGAAATCAGATCGAAACGGCGGCTATCGGCTTGCCGAGTATAAATTAATAGACGCTATCGGATGCTGATGCATCGGAGCGACTATGAATTTCCTTGCCGGACAACGCGAATACGGTGAATTTGAATTAATACCACAGCTTCCTTGATGGTGATTCAGTGGAGCGATGTGCGAGTTTAAACTTGAATGCGTAGCTATCGAAGTGGAAATGTCCATTGTAACAAACACATACATACATAGGTATACACACAATAATTACTAATCTTTGGATAGATATTTTGTGTTATGTTTTATTCTTGTTAAAACTAATGTTACAAAAATGTATTGTATCAAAAACAACTGATATTATCAAACATTCTTCTTATCAACGAAAACAGATTCTAAGCGGTCTGTGATTGTACCGTCCTAGATTATTTTATTAATAGACATATCATTCCTCCTCTCTTAAATGTTCAAGTTCCGGGAACATATCGGACTGGTGGACGCCGATAGCGACGTGAACGTCTTATAGTCTGTTCTGATGAGTCTGATGACGAACTAGGAGGTTCAGTTACAACTGTGGGAATGGCTTCAGTGGTTTCTTGTTGTAATGCATAACTGCTGCTGTCGGTATCAAATTTCTTCTGTTGTTTAACCACGGATGCTTCTCGTAGAATGGTAGCAAGATTGTAAGAATCCTCGTCGTTGTTCTCGAGTTAGGGACAGTACCGTCATTTGTGCCTTTGCGCAACTGATTTTGATGTCGTCGATGTGTTCCGTTTCTGGCGGTGCTGACGAGGTACATCATCTTACCAATTTTTTGAATGATGCGACCTTTAACCCATATATGTGAATTGTTTGTATACAGTTTCACATAAATCGGATCATTGATTTTAAATTTTGTGGTCCAAATACCAGGCAAGGGTTTGTAGTCAGGTGCTTCCAGCATGATTGAAAGTTTTGTACGGTAACTACGACCATGCAAAAGCTCTGCAGGTGACTTACCAGTTTGTGGATTTGGTGTCGTGCGATAAGTATACAGTAGTTTTTCATATGCTGCTTTTGTAGTATTTCCTCCCCACATATTTTCTTCATTGCCGTTTTAAATGTCCTGACAAAACGTTCAGCTTCGCCGTTTGAAGCGGGGTGAAAAGGTGCAGTTGTGATATGTGTGATGCTATTCGTTTCGCAAAATTTCTTGAATGTTTTCAGAAGTAAATTGTGTTCCATTATCCGATACGATTGTTTCCGGTAGCCCCTCTAGGAGAAAAATGTTTCGAAGAGCTTCAATTGTAGTTTGTGTCGTAATATCAGGAACAATTACAATGAATGGAAATTTTGAATAAGCGTCGATTACTATTAAATAGTAGTCACCTTTGAAAGGTCCTGCGTAATCAATATGCAGGCGTTGCCATGGATGTGTAGGAATAGGCCAACTTTCATATGTGCGAGTGGGATTTGTTGCATTATGTTGGCATGGATTACAGTCTTTGATGAGTTTTTCCACATCTTTTTCGATTTTCGGCCACCAACAATGTCGTCGAGCAAGTTGCTTCATTCGAATAATTCCCCAGTGACCATCGTGAAGAAGTTTTAGCACCTTCGGGCGTAATAATTCTGGAATGATGATGCGAGTGTGATCTGTGAACCAAACAAGTGCTGCAGCTTTGAGACTGATTGTGTCCCGCCGAAGAAAAAATGGTTTTAAATCGTCATGTTCCGATGGTAGCTTTTCTGGCCAACCATGTTCAACATAGGCTGGATTTCTCAGTCCTAGTTTAACTTTAAACTCCTGTTTATTCCTATGGTAGCAATTATAAAAACAATTGTTTCTATGGAAATAAACAGGAGTTTAAAGTTAAACTAGGACTGAGAAACCCAGCCATAGTGTGTTACTGCACTGAGAATCTGATCCTGGTCTGTTGCATTTGCAATGCGCTCTAGATCGATTGGAAAATCAGTTTCTTCCGCAATATTTTCTAAGAACATACATGCTGTTTGTTCTTTATCAAATGAAGTGTCTGGACCAGATGGGAGCCGTGATAGTGCATCAGCGTTTGCATGCTTGTCAGTTGATCGATAACGTATCGTATACCGATAAGCCATAAGGAAAATAGCCCAGTGAGCAAGACGCTGAAGTGATGTTGCAGGTAATTTCTTATCTGGGTGAAAAATCGATACCAACGGTTTGTGATCCGTAATAAACTCAAAATTGCGGCCGTAAAGGTATTCATGAAATTTCTTTATACCAAAAATGATGCCCAGAGCTTCTTTTCAATTTGACTGTAAGCTAATTCATGCTTGTTCATCGTTTTGGATGCAAATGCGATTGGATGTTCTTGTCCATATTCATCACGATGCGAGAGTACAGCACCAATACCATATGAAGATGCATCAGTTGCTAGTATGAGCAGCGAGTTTGGCTTGTAGTGTACTAGTGTGGTGGCACCAATAATGTGTTGCTTCAGCTTTTCAAATGCTTTTTTTCTTGAACAGGTTCCCATGAAAACTTGGTGTTCTTCTTACGAAGTATGTTGAGTGGACCAGCGATTTGAGAAAAGTTTGGGATAAACTTACTGTAATTTACTTTCCCAGAAATGATTGCAGTTCGCTGAGATCCTTTGGTTTAGGAAGATTCTTTATTGCTCTAATTCCAGATTCGGATGGACGAATACCTTGTGAGCTAATTATGTTTCAAGATACTCGACTTCGGTTTTAAAAAATCACATTTTGATAAATTACAGCGTAGACCATTTGTTTCCAATCGGGTGAATAATTCATTCAGTGTTTCAAGATGTTCAGCTTTAGTTTGCACCAGTGACGATAATATCATCAAGGTAGGTTGCACAGCCGCGAAGTCCAGTTGTGAGCTGTTCAATGAACCGTTGAAAAATTGCGGGTGCGCTCGCAATGCCAAATGGAAGTCTCTCATACTGGTAGAGTCCATGAGGTGTATTGACCACGGTGAGCTGTTTGACTGTTCATCAAGTTCAAGCTGTAAATATGCGTCAATCAATTTTGAGAACTGTTGCCCATTTTGAAGTTTGTGGAATAAATCTTCAACACGCGGAATCGAAATTGTTCAATTTCAAGTTGTGGATTAACTGTTATTTATAATCTCCACAGATTCGAACTTTTCCATTTGTTTTTGGTACCACAACAATAGGTGCGGCCCATTCGCTAAATCGTACAGGTGTAATGATGCCAGCAGCTTCGAGTCGTTGGAGCTCTTCTTTAACTTTATCTTTAAGTACGAACGGAATTGGTCTCGTCTTGAAGAATTTTGGCACTGCGTTTGATTTTAGACGAAATGAAGCTTTGAATGAGTTGCATTGGCCCAATTCTTCTTTGAAAAGTTGTGAATGCTGCTTGCAAAGTTCATTGATGACCGTTGCGTTAACTGAAGATTCTGGAGATACTACAGATGTAGATGATACGTGGTGTACAAGTTCCAGTGCATTAATTAATTCGGGATCATGCGTGTCTCGTTGCGAAATGCTGTAACCAAAAGCTCTCAACCAAACAACACCAAAAATATTCACTGTATCTTGTGAATATACTACAAAGATTCGTAGTTTCCGGAGTTTTGTCCCAATCTGTGCTTTGCATATAAAATATCCTTTGATTGGAATGTTTGAGTTGCAATAACCTTTAATTTGAGTGCTTGCGGGTTTGAGCGGTGGAGAACCAATTGCTTCAAAGCCAGTAAGTCCAATTATAGATGCAGATGCTCCGGTATCCATTAGAAACTTGAGTTTGACACCATTGACTGTTGGAAACACGTTGTAAGCTGGTCCCGTATCCTCGATTGACATTCGTTCATTTATCGGCAATTCATGAATATGTTTTACCTGGTGCGATGTTCGAGATGATTTGAAATTCTTGCTTGTATTCTTCAACTCATGTGTTTTTTCGTCGAAATTTTTCGTTTTATTGGCATTAGACATGCACACGGATGCGATGTGTCCACGTTTGTTGCATTTGTTGCAAGTAGCATTACGAAATCGACATTCGGAACGCTTGTGTTTAGTAATTGCAGTGCGGACATGAAGGCAATTTTGAAATATAGGGTTGCTGTGTTCTGGCTCCTTTGTTGTTCGATCGAGATGAGTCTGAGGTGAGATTAAGTTTTTACGACTTTTACGACAAGAATATTCGCTTGACATCTGATTTACTTCAACTTGGGTATTGTCTCCTACAATCGTCTGATTTGCAGCGAGTAGCTTCAAAAATTGTGCTTGACGTAGAACAGTTTCTAATGTAGGAATTCCGTTTGTAATGCGGCAGTTCGGACTTGAGGATGAGGAGTATGTAAATAATCATGTCGCGAATTTGTTCGTCAATCAGTTCATTTTGACATTGTGAACAATTAAATTGACATTCACGAGCTAGACCTCGAAGTTCGGCGACCCATTCTGCATAGGACTGGGTCCTTTGACATTAGCGTCTTGCGAAATTTGACTCGAGCGGTCATTGGATGCGTTTTTCTTTAAAATGTTCGGTTAGAGCTGCAGTAAGTACAGTAAAGGTTTGTTTGCTGATGTCAGATGAGCCAAATAATTTTTGTAAAAAATATAAAGTTTCGTCGCCGACCCATGATAAAAAATATGCTCGTCTGCTTTCTTCTGATAACACATGATGAGCTTCGAAATGCTGCATGAGTCTTGAGTAATATGTTCCTTAATCTTCTTTAGGATTAAACGTTTGAAAAGTGGGTACATTCAACGACGTTTGTATGAAAGTAGAGTCACCTCCTTCTAAATTGGAGTTTTGCCTTCCTGTGAGCATTTGGATTAATTCGCGATGCTGTTGATCACGTTGTGCCCGTTCTTCTCTCATCGATGCGAGTAGTGCTTTTACTAAATCATCCGTAGCCATTCTTATTAAAAATTAGTTTTTAGATCGAAATTCCTTACGAGACTGCGCCAAAAATGTTATGTTTTATTCTTGTTAAAACTAATGTTACAAAAATGTATTGTATCAAAAACAACTGATATTATCAAACATTCTTCTTATCAACGAAAACAGATTCTAAGCGGTCTGTGATTGTACCGTCCTAGATTATTTTATTAATAGACATATCATTTTGTATTGGTTCCATTTTATGTATGTACTTATTACTAAGTTGTACCTAACTGCTGGTTTCTTTCTTTCATTTAAGAATTACTTTCGATAGTATAGAAAGTTTTACAATAGGTATTTGAAACTCATAAAATACCTACTTAACGTGTTATAAACAGATGGCGATTCATAACTAAAGTCTTCAAAAAATAGTACCGAATGCATAGGCGCCTTGATGGGCATATGAAAGGAGTGAGCGCCAATTGAACTACAAATTATTTTTCCGAGAAAATACATACTAATCAACTAATCAATTTTATTTAGTTATTTGAAATATGGTGTCGTTCATGCCGCTAGTCCTAACCGTTCTCGAGATATCGAGGTTTTGTGTCGAAAATTTCAACATTTTTTTTCGACGATTTGATCAGAATTTTTTGGAACAAAAAAAATTTCTCAGATCTCAGGAAATACCTAGGTCAATGAATTACAGTATTCCGACTAATAATTCTGTCTCCAAAAGCTCCTTCAAAGCACCTTATGACACACGTCCAATTTCCATCAATTTTTGCACAGAAACTTACAAAATACTTGCCAAAATATTCCAAAAAATTTTGAACAGCTTTCGAGTTTTGTTGACACAAGATCGTCAACTTGTCCAAAGTTGAAATATAAATGAAGTTATTATTAATGTACTCCATTGCTGCTTTGTAGTTCTTTGATAAAGGTAATAAATGTTGAGTCTTTTCTACAATTTTTTTTTTTTATTTTAATTATCCAGACCGATTTCGCCTAAAGAGGCCTCTTCAGTAGAATGTTATAAAATTAAATAATATCTAATTAAATCTATTAAATTTATTATATATCTATTGAACGTAAGCGTCTACTAAATATCTGCGAAAAGTAGTGAAACGCCCAGTTGAAATCCAGTTCGGCTCTAAGCGGGCACACAGCCTTAATAGATTTAATCTTAATTTTAGAATCAGCAGAAGCTGAAGTTGAAAGCGGCGTTCAGAACCTGCTCAACATTTCGGATCACTCACTTGTATATTGCAACTATAAATTGAGGAACACCATTCCCACCTCTACCACACTTACCTTTCGTGACTATAGCAATGCATCTCTCAATCTTCTCCAACGTGATTTACATTCCATTCCTTGGTTCTTAATTTATGACAAGCCGAATATAAACGATAAACTCGCTTTTTTCAACAATTCATTGTCATATATACTTGATTCTCATTTTCCTCTAAAAACTGTCTCTAACAGAAAACGTAAGCGTTCCCCCTGGCTTACCGACGTTATTCTAACATTTCTAACTATGATAAACCTACGTGATAAGGCGTATCGCAAATTTAAATCAACTATACTCTGTTTACTGAAGAGATATAGTATATATAATAAACACTGCCACAGTAGCCCGCGCGTCAACCTGTACAGTTGAGTTCCGGTGATACTTATCTAATATTGAAGGTAAAACTTGAAATTGTGAGTTACTTTGTAAAACTACCTTCTGGGCTATAAGATACTATCCATAAAACTTTCCTACTTTATTTTATTACTACATCTCTTCAGTAAACAGAGTATAGACTCGCAACTCACTGGGAATATTATAAATCATTAAGAAATTATACAACCTCAGCCATTTCCAGAGAAAAGAAGGCTTACTTGCAACACAGTCTTAATCTAATGGAATAACCTGAGAAAGCTTGGCGTTTATGGTGGTAAAAAAACACCTGATATTCCTTCAGTGTTGCATAATGTTGAAGCTTTAAACAGGTACTGGTTAGATAATTCTTTCGCTAATAAAACTCCTGATTTGCATTTTCTTGAATTTTATAACAGCAATGTGAAATCTAGTATCTCTAATAAACTGTCCTTCAAAGCCATAACTGAAAGTGAAGTCACGAAAATTTTACACTCTATAAAAGCCCAATCAAGTGGACTTGACCACTTTAATGCAACATTCTTGAAATTGTGCTGTCCCGCTCTGATTCCTTATATTGTGCATATAATAAATATCTGTCTGAAAGGAGGTGTATTCCCAGACAGGTGGAAGCAATCACTAACGATCCCTCTCCCTAAGAACAAGAAACCTACTGGCTTTGAGGATCTTCGTCCTATCAGTCTTCTGCCGATACTTTCTGAAATATTGGAAAAAACTGTTGACAGTCAACTCCGTGTTCACATACAGCAATATTCCATTTTACCCACCTTCCAATCTGGCTTCAGACAAGGATTTAGTTGTGCTACCGCTTTAGCTCACGTTACAGATGACATTCTGCGCGGTGTCGATAAAGGAAAAGTTGTGGTTTTAATACTTTTAGATTATTCTAAAGCCTTTGACACTTTAAATCATAATAAGTTATTAGCTATTTTATCGGACTTGCACCCAAAGCTATTCAATTTTTCTCAAATTATCTATCCAACAGAAGACAATGTGTTCGGTTGGGCAATTCTGTCTCCTGTCTCTAGTTCCTTGGCAGTTGCATGTGGCGTACCGCAAGGTTCCATTTTGGGACCATTGCTCTACTCAATATATACTGGCTATTTAATCGAAGTCCTAAAAGTTTGCAAATATCACCTGTACGCAGACGACACACAGCTGTACCACATTTTTGATGCAAATGACACTTCAGCTAATAGTGAATTAATTAACAACGATTTAAACGCCCTTATAGAAATCTCTGAGAAACACTGTCTGAACATTAATCCTGAGAAATGTAAAATTCTTGTGTTTGGTCCTCGTAAACAGCGCAATTTGACTCTCAGTAATTTAGACATACACTCAAACAACTTCACTTTGCCTACTGTAACCTCTGCTAGAAACCTCGGCTTAACTATTGACTGCAACTTAAGATTCACTAGCCATATTTCTTCAATAATTAATAAATCTTATGGCATCTTAAAAGTTTTAGATAGTAGCAAAAATTTTCTGCCTCAGAACATTCGTAAAACTCTTTGTGATACACTAGTGCTTTCGTTATTCAACTTCTGTGATAATGTTTACGGTCCCTGTTTAGATATTAGAGATACCAAAAGAATACAAAACGTTCAGAATTCTTGTCTCAGATTTATCTATGGGATCCGAAGGGGTCAGCACATTTCGCACACTTTAAACCGGGCCGGTTGGCTTAATATGCGTAACCGTAGAAAATTTCGTACACTTTGCTTATACTTTAGAATTCTTTGCAAACGATCTCCCCAGTACTTGTACAACAAAATATCTTTTCGGTCAGACGTACATAACGTAAATGTGCGCAGTAGAGGTTTGCTCACACCCCCTCTTCACAAAAACGTGATTTTTGAGCGTTCTTTTACATACACCATATCAAAATATTGTTACGAAAGGGATTTTCTAAAAAACCACGAGGGGCTTTCTGCAAACAAATAATTTAAACGCGAACATGTGTAATCGAGGGCACCGCAACCGTGTCGAAATAAACAGGTAATCGGTTCAAATTCCACAACGATAGAGCTTAGCGAAAATTACGATAAACGAGGCCGCGCACATATGAAATCGATGAGCGAAACACGGGGCAAGAACAAAGAGATGCAACATGCAAACTAGCCAAAAACGGTGTATAAAAATGCGAGTCAAAAATTAGGAGGCAGTCGTTCTACCAAACCGACTCAGTGGCCACTAGTGCCGACGCACCGGGACGCCATGCACCGAGACGCTGTCCTACAACTGAACGCCACTCCACCGAGACGCTGTCCTACAACTGAACGCCACTCCATCGAAACGCTGTCCTACACCGGGACGCCACTCCATCGAGACGCTGTCCTACACCGGGACGCTACTGCATCGAGACGCTGTCCTACAACTGAACGCCACTCCATCGAGACGCTGTCCTACACCGGGACGCTACTGCATCGAGACGCTGTCCTACACCGGGACGCCACTCCATCGAGACGCTGTCCTACACCGGGACGCCACTGCACCGAGACGCTGTCCTACAACTAAACGCTACTGCATCGAGCTGCTGCAACGCTGCTGGCCGACTACAGTACCCACA
The DNA here is from genome assembly GCA_033060865.1 of Dorcus hopei. NCBI lineage: Eukaryota > Metazoa > Arthropoda > Insecta > Coleoptera > Lucanidae > Dorcus > Dorcus hopei. Next base: position 12,815,779 of record CM065425.1, read on the forward strand.
CCTGGGAACGAGGACCAACTTTCCCCGCCAGCCAAGGGAAACGATACCCGAGTTGGGCGCTAAGAATCTCGTTCCACTCCGGCCAGAAAAGGAACGACGTGAGCTAACCGTCGCCGTGAACACCCGGACCGCATTCCCAACAATTCAAGACGAACCCCCGCAACTAAATTTATTTAATTTCCTTTAATAAAGAGGTATTAATTCCTTTTTTCTAAAACACCTATGTCTCAAGCTCTACCATCTACTACCTCTGCTACCTACGCCCTAAACGGATAAAAACCCCGGGCCCGTGACAATATCTAAACTCTGTTTCTCTCAACTTTTCTTCTATTTCTTTTCAAAGTCTCCGTCTTACAATCGTTACGGTCGCAGCAATGATCTGTTGTATAATTTAAAAAAATATGTGAACTCTAACATCTTTAATGTATCTCTGAAATGTCTTGAAATAATTAGTATTACTTTTTTCCATAAAATAAATTCATCTCTAGTAGCTTAGGTTAGGTTAGTTTAGATTAGGTTAGGTTAATTTAAGGGTAAGTGGAAGATCAAGTAACACACTCGTGTGTTAACTGAACTTATTCTTTTTGACTTTTTTTCGAAATTTACAACATGTCTGTAACTTCTAACTTATAGTCAATAAACGTCTCATTATTATTATTATTATTATTATATATAACTAATATATTAGTGTGGTGTGGAATCTTGTAAAATATTTACAAAGATATTTTCTACAATATTTACAAAAATATTTTACAAGAATCCACACCAAACCAATATTATAATAAATTTTATTAGATATTATTTAATTTTATAACATTCTACTGAAGATGCCTCTTTAGACTCAGTATTTATTACCTTTATAAATGAAGGTAATCACGACATACGTTCTTGACAACAAAAGCGTGTCACAGCCTACTTGACCGTTTTTTTTATTGAACGCTCGTTACAAGTATCTACAAGGGTCGCTGTATGATCCGCGAACCATGGATTCGCCATTACTGCTCTAAAGCGATTCTCTGAAAGTGTTATCTTTTTTTAACTTCATAAAATAAGGGGGGATGCATATTTTTAAGAGTGCTTTAGACCGGTGGTTTTGAAACGGGCCACCCCCTTTTCGTTGGTGACCACCCGCTCTTGACGTATTCAATTTCATTCGGGCCACGACTAATGACTGTGAGTCAAGTAGCTCAATTTGTTTCTTCGTTGCTAGCGCCATCTATCACCAAGTAATTCAATTTTCTTTCTTGTTGCTAGCTCCATTTATCACCACGTAATGAAATTTGTTATGTGCGCCATCTCTCACCAAGTAGCGCAATTTCTTTTTTTGTTCTTCATGTTTCCGAAACTTTCCACCATATGCGAGAGAGTGCTAGGATGACACTGGAGCCTTCTAGAAATTTTACTTTAGCTTTATACCGGGTGTGAAATAAAGATAGCATACCTCTGTTATTTACAGTCCGATTTGAGTAAGCGAAAAATTATATAAAATGGCTCCATAAATACTACCAACTGATAAGAGTTTCACTTGGTAACGATTTTTTCGAATGGATACATATATATTTTTTTAATATTGTTGATAGAGTAACTAATGTGGTTGAAAACAAGAACAATATATGTATGTACGCGTAACACAGAAAAAATTGCCAACATAAAAACAAACATAATTCAACTGCTAATGTTTTCTGCTTCCAGTTCGTGAAATTCAAAAATTTTTCATTCCATTTTTCCACCCTTTCCACAGTCGATTTTCATTCCGTTTCCGCTAAATTATTCACGGCGATCGCGGAATTAACGCCTGCGAAAAGCTCGATTTTTCCAAAACTAATTGCTTTCGGCGCAGAACTATAAAAAAAAATTCCTCCCCCTTCTAAATTATTCGCCACGATCATCGAATTAACCCTGCACTGGCGATAAGTCCCGCGCATCAACCGTTTAATTGGCGCGATAAAATTTAAGCGGGCCACGTACAGGACCGCATCGATTCACCCCGATTCACCCCGACGACGACGGCAGTAACAGTAGATCAAGTGACATGCGGAAAGCATGGACCGTAACAAACAGAAAAAAGGCTTTCTCCCCATACATCATCGGATTTAATTAGCAAACAAATGCCCGTTTGTTTCTGTAATTGCCGGCGATTTTAAAGTCTAATGCTGGCAATAATTTTTTTTTGGGAGAAAAACATTTGTAGATAATGGACGGACGAAAATTAAAGATGAAAGTGTTTTGAAATTCTACTACAGGAATGATACGTGTTCAATTATATCTTCCCTTTTCCTTCAAGACAAAAAAAGACGTTATTTCATTTTTTTTGTTGAAAAAGTGTCCCTGCAAGTAAATATACTCTCAGCAACCAGAAGGAAACGCTTTGGCTTTTAAGCGAATGCCATTGTCCAGGGATGGAATCACATCACGAAAGAAGTACCGGACAATTCTATAAAAGTATACGGTTACATCGTGTAACACAGATATCAGAAAATTGCGGGCGAAATTTATGTCTCGCAGAAATAAAAGCTGCAGCAATCGTATAAAACAATAAAAGAAATATAATCCCGGCGTTACGACCGGCATAATTTTAAAACAGCGCTTTTATCGCCCTCAGAAACTCGAAATTATGTCGGAAATTGCGATCATCATCTATCTCGGTCTTGACGACGGTGTCTATTACGGCAGAATTGTTTTATAACAAAAAAAAATCAGACGCAAGAATTCATTAGAAACTAAAGAATAAAATTCGCTTATGCAAAACGAACAAATAAGGAAGGGTCTCCGAACGGTGATTTGAATTGAAAGCAGAGACGTGTTTAAATCACATAATTAAGTCTCAGTTGGGACGGCCTGTATGTATTGTATATTCCCCGGGGAAGCATAAGGGATGATTTGTGAGTGTTATATAGCGAGGGTATTATTCTGAAATGAATTTTTTTATTACATTTTGTTTGCTCAAATAAGTTCTTCGAGTGATGCGAATTCTCTTTACGCCTTATCTTAACTTTATAAAAACTTTAATAAATTGTGTAATATTGCAGATTTTTTGTTGTGTAACAAGAAAAAGAAATGAAGTTACGAAAATCTATGAAAACTATTAGCGAAGAGAGAATAAAGTCAATAAGGCTTTAGAAGGTAAAAAAAGTATAGGTTTTTACTAAAAGCATGAAAAGCATGATGCGAAACTAAGACAAGAAATAATAAAGAAGAATTAACAAAACAAAAACGTTTAAATAATGTCAGGTGTCAAGGTGACATGAAAAGTTGAATACTAAACATAGAGAAAAAAGAAAGAAAAATCTTGGGAATAACAAAGAAACCTAAATTAACGAACAAATATGTCAGATAAAGAAGGACCAGTTAAGAAATAGATATGTTAGAGAACAACTGAAAAAGTGAGTAAATAAAATCAGCTGTTCTCACTGTTAAAAATTAACATGATGTATCATTGTAACATAACTTTTGCAGATATTTTCTGTTTATATCCAAGTGCAGTTAAGATAACATAACTATTTAATGTTATCCAGTTAAGAGAACATAACTTCAATGTTATCCAGTTAAGAAAACGTAACTGTTCAATGTTATTTTAACACCCATGATACATCGTAGGCCTGAATATCAGGTGACGAGATCTTCGGATGAAAACATTGAAAGAAGCATAGAAAACAGGATATTAAAGATAGACAAGAAAGAAAGAAGAATCTTGGAGCTAACAAAGGAAGACGGGTTAAGAAATAAATTTGTTAGAGAATAACTAGAAACCGGAATAAACAATATCAGTTAAGATGGAATGAAAACACTCAACAAAAAGCATGGAAAACATAATACTAAATGTAGAGAAGAAAGAAAAAAAGAAGAATGTTGAAAATAACAAAGAAAGACAGATTAAGAAACAAATATGAATTAAAATATGAATGATTAAACAATATCAGTTAATGTGCGAGATCTTCGGACAAAACACAGAAAACAGACTATAAATGACAAAATGATAAAAGATAGAGAAGAAAGAAAGAAGAATCTTGGAAACAGCAAAGAAAGACGAGTTAAGAAACAAATATGTCAACTAATGTAACTAAAAAAGTAATTAAACAATATTAGCTAAGGTGACGAGGTCTCGGGATGAAAACAATGAAAAAATCATGAAAAATAGAATACTAAATATACAGAAAAAAGAAAGAAGAATATTGAGAATAACAAAAACTAACTGATCAAAAAACAAATATGACGGAGAATGATTAAACAATGCCAATTAACGAAAACACTAAAAAAAACATGGGAAACAGAATCATATACATAGAGTGATTAAACAATATCAGCTAAAGTGACGAGGTCTTGGTACGACAGCACAGAAAGAAGCATGAAAAACAGAATACCAAGCATAGAGAGAAGGCAGGAGGAAGAATAAGCACTAAAAGCCCTGAATAATTGCTAAGCAGTAGAGGCATTAATAAAAAAGAAGAGAAAGTGTTAATACAGCAACAATTAACTTCCACAATAACTACAGGGTAAATCGTATAAACAAAAAAAAATCAGAAAAAGTGAAGTAATTTATAATTTGTGAGAAATTGTTCAAGAATTTGAAGACAACATATACGGGGTCCATGGATCCTGGATATTTTCAAAAAACACTCGTTCCTGTCCATTTTATTTTATTTTTTGCCTTTTACAGGAAATATTTTTATTGTACTACTAGAATGTCTAAAAAGCTGGACGAGTTTCAATTGTGTTATTGATAAGAAATAAATTAGATATCATTATTTGTCACATTCAGGACCGACGCTAGACATGAATCGGTGAATCGGTGAGTCAACCGATTCAGGCGGTAAATTTTCAGAGGCGGCAAAATTGGGTGAAATTTAAACGATTTTCTTCGATAACATTGGTTCATTTTTCTTGTCATTATAATAATCTCAAGGTGGTTCGAACCAGAGTTGTCAACTTAAGGGATAAATCTCTTTTTAAGGTTTTTTTCAAATAATTAGGGTATTTTTTCTAAAAAAAGGGATTTTCAAGTTTTATTTCGTAAAAACAAACTGAAAGCTGAAAGTCCTTAGGAGTGTAAAGTTGCTCATCTATGTATCGGGAACCCATTTATGTAACAATTCGCTTACGTTGTATCGAGTAAAAAATGAGGTTACGTACGAACTTTAAAATACAAAGCTCGGAAATCTTTTTTTCAAAATAATTACACATACATGGTGCCCATTTTAAATCGCGACGCCTTAAAAATTGGAAATACGCAACCCATTCTACTGCTGTGATTTTAATACACTATGGAAACGTGAAGTTATTTCTGATTTGGTTGATGGGTTGCCTTTTCTAAAACCTTCAGGAGACACGATTTAAAATAGGCACCCTGTATAATATGCATGCGCTCTACAAAAGATTCTCAGAGTACCTATTGAAATGACCCTTAAGTATGTTTCTAAAACTGTAGTCCGTCTAGAACAGTGGTTCCCAATCGGTGGGTCGCGACCCAAACGGAGGTCGCCTTGGGTTTTCTAGTGGGTCGCCATCGGTTTTAACAGCAAAAATTTAATGGCCGGGCCGGCGTATGCATCCTATCACACTATGCATACTATCAAATATCGCAAATGAGAAGCCGGACCGCTAACATTTTTAAAAAATCTAAAAGGGTCGCAATTAAAAAAAGGTTGGAAACCACTGGTCTAGAAAGTATCCGGAAAAAAGAAAACAACACTGCAACTTCCAGTTTTTGAATTTATGAACAAAACAAATACAATTTCTTTAATTATGAACCCCTTTGTTGAAAATATGTTCTATCAATTTTCGCTTTACTTAAATTTTTCTGTTTGTTTAAAAGTGTTAACATTTGTCGTTAACATCATCTGTTGTCACTTTTTTTGTTAGATTCTTTGAGAAATATGATTTTGACAAAATACTGCGCCCCTAAAAATATCGAAAACATAATATAATATTTATAATAAGCAATATACTAATAGAAATTTGTTGGGTTCCTTTTAATTAAATCGTACAAGGTAAGAAGTGGAACACGTTTTGGAAAGAGCCAAACATTTATTATTTTTTTGTTTTTGTTTTTGGCCTCAACGCCGACTAACTAAATACAAATATACAACAGTTCCCTCCCCGCTTAGCTAATACCTTACAGAAAGAAAACCGAACAGTAATAAATTCTAAGCTTGTCCTATTAACTCAATCACAAGTGAGGAATTTGTATCGGTTTTCGCACTCTTGTTGAACGACGCACCGGTTCACCATTCTTCTGAAGCCTTGATCCATTGTTGCGCACGTCCACAGTAAGATCACTAGTCCTCGCACTTTCTCTATCAAAGTTTTCCGCCAATTTCGCAGAACTCGTGTTCGAACATTGAGCTTGACATTCTTCCATATTGGTTAACTCTGCCTCAGCTTCTACGTGTCGCATCCAGGATCCACGTGGTGTGCTCACACGGTACATGGAATTACTTGTTTTGTTTTCCACCGTACCACGTATCCAACGCGGTCCTTCACGATAGTTTCGAACAAACACCTTTTGTCTGGCGTCGAATGACTTCGCTTTGGTCTTCGCCAAACCCTCGTAGGTACGTTTCATTTGCTCATCGTATTTTTGCTCGCATTTCTTCTCGTCTGCTGCGACCACGGGTTTGTTCACTGGATTCACCAAATCCAATAATGTCCGTATTTGACGTGAAAACAGCATTTCACTCGGAGTTCTGCCAGTTGCGGGATGTTTAGTAGCTCGATATTGTATCAGGAACTTCCGCACAGATTGTTCTTTGTGTTCTTTCGCTTCTTTGATTTTGTGTAGACTACTCTTGAACGTCTGTACGAACCGTTCCGCCTCCCCATTGCTCTGAGGATGGTACGGTGCAGTCAGTGTATGTACAATTCCGTGCGAAGCACAGAAGTTTTCGAACTCCTTCGCCACGAACTGCCTCCCATTATAGCTCACAATCTGTTCTGGAAGTCCATGAATTGTGAAAATACGATCTAAAACATCGATCGTTCTACCGGCTTCTGTGCTTCTCATCTCAACGACATGCGGCCACTTTGACTTAGCATCCACAATTACCAACCACATGCTGCCCCAAAATGGTCCACAAAAATCGATGTGGATACGCTGCCACACTCGCTCTGGCCTCTCCCACGGATGAAGTGACACCTTACGCTCGTTCGGTCCTACCGTTTGACACATGACGCAATGTCGCTTGAGCATTTCAATATCATCATCAAGCTTCGGCCACCAAACACGATGTCTTACCAAAGACTTCATCCTGACCACACCTGGATGCGCAGTATGAATCGTGTCGAGCACTTGATATCTCAAATTCTCCGGTATAACTGTACGTTCACCCCACAGAACACAGCCACGGTACAAGTTCAACTCCGATCGTCGATTAAAGAAAGGTTTAAGCAATTCATCATCCTGTTTGAGCTGATTTAGCCAACCTTGTTGCATGAATTTTAGTACCTTTTTAAGTACAGCATCTGACTTTGTAGCCACAGCAACCTTTTCTAGCGTAACTGGAAACTCAGAAAGGTTTTCGTCCTGTATAATTGTTACTTCGTCTACCCTTACTTCGTCTGTGATTTCCGCAAGCTCAAGCGCGTTCTCAAAACGTTCCCACCAAGCTATCCAAGAAGAATTTGGCGCTGTGGAATTAAATTCTCCTGTTCCTCGGAATGTAATTGATGTTGGTTTAATATCCGTCATCCTCGTCGCCAATTTGTTGGGTTCCTTTATGATTAAATCGTACAAGATAAGAAGTGGAACAAATTTTGGAAAGAGCCAAACATTTATTATTTTTTTTGTTCTTGTTTTTGGCCTCAACGCCGACTAACTAAATACAAATACACAACAAAATTTTTAAATTCTGCATATTTTCTAGACGGTCTATATTTATTGCGTATTTGTAAGACATTCAACAATCTCATCTGATGAAACTTGCCGATAAACGTTTTTCCATTTGTTTCTATAAGGCCCAGTTCTACAATCGTGGAATAAGGACGGAATGATGATTGTAAAATCGGGCTTAAGGGTGATTCACTGATTATTGACGGATTATATTAAAAAACCACTCTCTATTGAGTCTCAACTGATAGTCATTTCTGGAAGGTCACAAATATGATTTGTGTTGTTATAAGATATTGAACAGCACCATCTATTGAACCGTTTGTTTTAATTTATGAATCTATCAAATTTTGGTTTGTTGTCTTTTGCTTTATTTTTTGTTATATGTATATATTTGTTCATTTGTTTTCGTTGTTTTGTTACCTTTCCTTCCTAACAATTTTTTAAAAAATTTATTAATCTAATGAATTGTGTTTTCGATTATCTTTCGTTTATCTTGTTTTTAAACTAAGAACGAGTGCGCCCTGAGGCAAGCTTTCCTAAGTTTCTAAGAGGATTTTTATACAACAGCCTCAAATTAAGTAGAATTGAGCGAATTATGTAAATACAAGAACAACATTGAATAATTATGTCTCTCAGAAGCCCTCTGAGCGGGAAAACTTGACTAATTCTCTTCTGAGGCTATGAAGATATTTTAAACTCGTTCAGCTCTGCTCTGAGGCAAACTTTCCTGGGTTTCTAAGACGATTTTTATATACCAGCCTCAAGTTAAGTAGAATTGAGCGAATTACGTAAATACAAGAACAACATTGAAGAATTATATCTCTCAGAAGCCCACTGAGCGGGAAAACTCGACGCTATCCAAATATTTAAAACTCGTTCAGAGACACATTTTCCTGAGTTTCTTAGAAGATTTTCATATATCAGCCTGAAGTTAATAAAGACAAGAACAAAATTATAGAATTATGTCTCTCAGAAGCAGATTGAGCGGGAAAACTTGAAATAATTCTCTTCTGAGGCTACCTAGATACTTTAAACTCGCTCAGAGGCAAACTTTCCTGAGTTTCTAAGACGATTTTTATATATTAGTTAGCAAAGAAAGAACAAAATTGTATAATTATATACCTCAGAATCCCACTGAGTGGGAAAACTTGTGAGATAATATTCCCGAGTTTCTGAACCACTTTTGAAGTGGGAATTAAAAAGACTTATGCAATTAACGGTCTCAAACCGGAACTAAGTATAATCAAACGCGAACAGATAAATTGTCTCAGTAGATTATTGAGCAAATAACTCTGCTCTAAGGCAGCTTTTGAGCTTTTAAGTCATGAAAGTTTAAGCATTGTTTCAACCGGAAATGCAAATTAAATTCGTTTACACGTGTCAAAAATGTTCAAAATTAATCGTTGAGATGCCTCAGGGGGTTACTGAGCAACGAAACTAACTAAAGCCCACAAGATTTAAAGCCACAGCTCGATCCTGACGGCATTAGGAGTGAATTGAATTTTAATTGAAAGCACGAAAAAATCAGCGGAGTTAATCCTTAATCAAGTGCCGCAGTGATTTACTGAGTCGGCAAACTCCACGCTGAGGCAATTTTGAACACAACGTCACGGCAATATTTTTTTCTCACCCAATTAAAACAAGGCTTGATCTTAATGATCTCAAACGTGAAGTAAATGTATTCAAACGTGTAAAAGTAAGTCCTCAGTGGCTTACTGAGTCAGCAAACTCCACGCTGAGGCTACTTTTAACTCAAAGTCGCGGCAGTTAAAACAAGCCTCGATTTTAATGATATCAAAAATTTATTCAGGCGTGTGAAAATAAGTCCAAAGTTAATTATTGATGCGCCTCAGTTGTTTACTGAGTCATCCAACTCTACGCTGAGGACAGTTTGAACTCAACGTCACAGCAATAAAACAAGCTTTGATCTTAATGATTTCTTATCGGGATGGCATCATATGAAAATCATTACGTCGCCAAATCAAAAGAAAAGTGAAAATTGAAGCAAGCACACGCGTGGGCGTACCGAAAAAAATAAAGAGAATGGACCCACCCACTTGCCACGGGGCGGACGAAATTTAAACAGCGACCGAAAACAATACTGGTCTTGCATTTAGTGTAAACAGTTCTAAGAAAATTACTTTTCGTACCGGGATGGCTTTAAATTCTCTGATTGGAACTTGCAATTTTCGGGCAAATAGGGCAAGTAGGAAAGGCGGCAAATTACCTAGCGCCGGCCCTGGTCACATTTTATTACGTTTGTCAATATTATTAGTTTTAAATTTTTATTATGCGTTAGACCGAGAAGGAGAGAATTAATGTTCAACAATAAATATCCTGCAGGTGATTTTCTTTGTTAAACATTTTCAAAAACTATTAATTTATTAATTTATTTATTTAAATTTAGTTTTCATTCTATTTCAGTGATAATGATAAAGACATCGTGAGGTGGAAAAGCAGAGATAGTTCCACTCACATTTTAATTAAATGACAGTTTGTCAGATTTTGAAAATTGTTCAATTTTCAAACGTCAATGTCTCAGAGACAATTAGTGGGTTGAAAAATTTGTAAAATTTTGGGCAGAACTTAAAAATCTAAGAAATATGGGAGATTTCGTTTGAAAAAATAAATTAGACATTCGCCCAGTTTCTTCCAGACACCCAGTAGTATGAAAAATATTTCCTGAACAAGGCAAAAAATTAAATTAAATTAACAGATCCGTTATTTTATTACAATCCTGTGTAACACTTAAGCAAAAAATAGAAATGCAATACATATAAGAATAAAAATAATATTTTCTGATTATTTATTAAACATAAATATACAAATAAAAAATCTAGATAGGTTCGAGGACTCTTTCTGTATTTACATAATATGGTAATGATCCTGAAAAGGATGAGTGTAAAAAAGCTAGACCGCAAATCTATTATTATTATATTATTATTATTTACTAGAAACCATACCTAACACAAAACGTTTCTTGCATAATACCAAATCTGGTTAGATCAGAAACCAATCTAAATTTAAAGAAAATGTTCGCTTTTTATATAAGCGCGCACCTCTCGTTCACCTTTCGAACACTTTTTGATCAAAATCACTCCGTAACAGTCAATTAAAACCTGCAAAAGACTCCGGTATTGCACGCGTCGTTTCGCAACAGTCGATGACGCAACGGCAAATTTTAATTCAATTTTTGGGCGGTGAAAGTCCGGAGTTTTGCATAAAAATCCGCCATAGTATTTAGAGCGCGTCGTAACTTTGTGCACGTAAGAAGTCGAAAATAAATAGTAACTAAATTACTTTATCGATTGGCGATGTGTAATAGAATTTTTTTTAAAGAAATGAAACTCGAGGGTAACTTCCGGTTCGTGTTTCAAATTGGAGCGACAGGTCTCGCCTAACTTCTCAAAAATCGAATCAAGCAACTTACTTGAACTACCCAGAGATTAGTGGTCATAACCTGGTTCTTCAGGTTCATCTCAATGAGTTGCGACAGTTTCAGACCGAGCCATACCGTCAGGGTTTCCGTGTGATTGATAACGGGCCTTATCAGTCTGTTGTAGTTGCTGAGGAGGTCGTCGTAGAGCCTCTTCGCGTGCGGGTTGGCCTCCATCTGTTTAATTCCACCTAAAATACAGGACGTAAATTTTTTTCTTTGGAATTTGAACTGAGGGAACTTACCGGAAACATTGTAAATTGAGATCAGCAGGACCAGGGAGAAGTAGAAGAGCTTCATGGCGCGTGTTACGCCCACATTTCCGCGGACATTTTACTCGGATGCTGAATGGAGGTCATCTTGGAAATCGATTTCGTCGCGCACGCTCTTTGGGATTCGCTACACACTGAAATTCAAAAAGAATTTCTTTTACCATCAAAAATATTTTCATTCATTCATGAGGAGCCTGCTGGCTCCTGCTGATTTTTCACAATTTACTGAAACGTTCAACTGAAAGCCCTTCTATATTTGTTGAGAGTCTGACTAATTCGATTCTAGCTTTAAAATGACATCTAGTTGAATATTAACGATGAAAAAGTCACCAAATGAATTTCATCTAATATGAAATGCAAATTCGCATTAAGCATTGATGTTACATCATTCGTGGAGTCGGGACGCTTCACAAATCTCAGATTTAATGCATTTGTGACGCAACGAATCGTTCTAATTTGGGCGATAAGGATGAAAGATAATAATTGACACACTGACAGCACTCACCGCAGAATACATATCAGGTAAATGTTTGATAGGAATATCCATCATTTTCATACTTATTTTGAGTAATAGAAACCGTAATGAATTCTGCTATGTTATTTTTTGGACAACCGCGATTATCGTTTTAAAATACTAGGGCAATATTGCAAAATGTAATGGATTCTAAAACTATTCTTCTTAGCTTAATTCATTTCTTAATTGCCATGATAATAATGTTAGCAATAATAACAGTAATTTTGGACTTCTTATCCAATCATCCTAACCATCGTTAACAGGAATAGTTTCATAATAATCCAGGTTCTAAGATTTTTGCATCACGTGATCCTCCTCGTTCCACAATTTTTTTTCCAATATTTTTTTCTATAAAGGAGACCACACTCATTTTTCTTTTACGTGTTCAAAGTAAGTACTGGAGTTTTCTTACATTCAATGCACCCCTATCTTATTTTCATTTTGAAAACTTTCAGCATTCAATGATCATCTGTGCAGGTACGTTCAAAATTCAACATTTGCCTCTATTAAGACCATGATTTTATTTCACGCCATATCCACTGAGAAATTTCAAAAATTTGTTTTATAATTTGCCAGCACCTACCTCATCAATCCATCAATTCTTTTCACGGTTTGTCTGAGGAGGTTGTAATGTCGGTTATAGTAAAATACACATTGCTTACTCAACTCAACCAGCTTACCATTTTGCCTTTGCATTGGAAATTGAAGCTGACTCGGAGGATAGGTGAAATATTATGATGGTCAACGACATAAGGACGTAGAAATCTTTGCCCAGAAGATCTATAGTTGAAAATTGATTATTAAACTATCACTTGCTATTTCTATTTTATATCACCTGTAAGATCTTCTTCAAATCTTCTTAAATGTCCCAACCTTCCATCTTTAATTTTCACGCAGCCATTACTAGGATCCAATTTCTTCTTGGCCTCTTTCTTCTTCGACACCCAATTTCTCGTTGGTTTCCTTCTTCTCCCTAGTAACTTCATATGCCCCTTCAAACAGCCAATTTAACATTTTTTCCATCTTCTGTGGCTTTCTTGATAGGTTATATCCGTACTAAATGGCTCTCTCGATTTTGCCTGAAAAGGTTTCACCTACTTAACACTTCTTCTAGTGAAACATTGGTAAGTGCGTTGAAATATAGCATGACGGAACTTCTTGTTGTCAGTTTCATCTTATGTATTATCTGTGCTACTTTGTCTATGGTGCTCTTGTCATTTCTTTTGGGAGAAGTTAACTGCGTGATAAGCTTTTCATATTTATTCTGATGGATAGGAAATGGTTCCAAGGTCTACCTTCTGAAATTAAGAAGGTCAAAGATGACATTGTTTAAAATATCTGAAGGTTTCATGTGAATTAAGTAATAATAAATTACGGAAAAATGGTAAAAGTTTTGAAAAGTTTTTCTAACCGTGATTGGTAATTGTTGATTGTTTATCATGAGCTAAATTTTTGTGTTTTTCCTGCCCTTATTCGTTCTCTCTCTTCTGTTGCTATTTATTAACAATGGTTAAATTAAAATTTTTAACTACAGTCTGTCTATAAAATTTAAATTTCTTAATTTCATATTGCACATACCAAAGTAACGTTTTTATTATTGATTTTAGGCAAGAAATTTATTCTTTACAAAAAATTCTACTGTTCGAACCTTTAGGAACACATAAATTAAAATTTCTTGGCTACGGGGTGTCTGGAATATTCAAATTCAAATAACCAAAGACAATTTTTATTATTGATTTTAGGCAATTATATTCTGTATAAAAACATTCATCTTCTGGGCAAATCGCAAAAACTGTACTCAAATTGGAGTCTCGAAATACAGAGTGTCTGAAAATCTTTGTTTTCTACAAATTAAATTAAAAAATGTGAAATTTTGAAACACTCTGTATTTCATGACTCCGATTTGAGTACAGTTTCTGCGATTTGCCCAGAAGATGAATGTTAATTGCGTAAAATCTATAATAAAAATTGTCTTTGGTTGTTTGAATATTTCAGACCCCCTGTAGTAAAGAAACTTAAATTTATGTGTGGTTTCTGAAGGTGGTCGAACAGTAGAATTTTTTGTAAAGAATACATTTTTTGCCTAAAATCAATAATAAGAATGTTAGTTTGATATGTGCAATATGAAATTAAGAAATTTGAATTTTATTTCTGAAGCTTCTTGAGAAGCAGAACTTTTTGTAAAGAATAACTTTTTTGCGTAAAATTGATATTAAAAAAGTTTTTCCTCTTGTCAAGTCGATCCGTGAACACATTGTACAGGGTGTTTGTAAAATAAGTGCAAAAATTTTAACCACATTACCGTGAGAGCACATAGAACATGGAAACATTAAAAAAAATTCCTAACGGGGGAAAGTTATTTTATCCGCCCCTTATACGACGGTCATGAAACAACAAAAAACTTACGGAACCTGCTTCGTTGATCGTAGGCAATAAACATCGCAGGCGTGACTAATATGCAAAGGCGCACTCACTCATCAAATAATATCTGTGTGGAAGAACACATTCAAACGTTCACTACAGTAATTTAAGAATGTTTATAACAACTGGCAAAGTGGCATCCATCATTAGCGACACACACACGAAACGTTCGAAACGTTCCATAATCGCGTAAATGCGGGGACATTAGCTGTAAATGTTCTTGCATTGATTTGGAAATGTGTTTCCATAAGTCCGCCGTGCTTCTTCAGTTCCTCGAGCTTCGCCCTAGATGAGGAGCATCTGTTCTCTCGCCGTTCGTGAATTGTGGCATTTTAATAAGTAATACTGAGCACGAAAAATAGTGATCGTATTTAGCTTTAACTCGTTCAACCACTTTTCACAAACTAAACTGTTGATCACAAAGGATACGAAGCCAATCAATTGTGTGTCATGATTATAAAAAAATGAAGCAAATTCTTTGGCTACGATACGACTTACTGCGACGTGAAAAAAATGCCCGACTTCGGCAAAGGTCACTGGGTCACTGCTCCATTGCAGTTCTGTTTTTGTTGCAACAGATGCTTTCTGCGGTCGCAATAAAATTTCCTTTTCTTGACCTATCTCAAAGACATAGACGTGCGATTGATCTTGCCCGATTTTCAACTGCGATTTTCTCGAAATGTGTAAAACTTTTGTTAAGGACGTATGAGTTCAATCGTTGCCATTTATGGTGATGTATTACAGGTTTAAATATTTGCATACAGTAAAAGAACACCCGGTATAATATTACAGTGGTTTGATATATTATACACAGTTGGTCTGACCGTATACCTAGGTTAATTGTGAGTAAATGAAGGAGAGGCTCATTGAAACTTGTGTGGAAATGAAATAGAGATATTACAATGTTGCGTGCGAAGGTAGGAATGCTGCGGCCGGAGCGTGGCCCGCGTTATCAATCGGTAATGTCGATTGGTGTAGCTATTTCGTTTACTCATGCGCTTTCTACTATTCTATCCTTCATTTACTCATGATAAACGCATAGCCAGTGATGGTCAGGCCAACGCGATATATTAAATCCTTAGACGACTAAAGGAAAAAGTAAACCGATTTGCAAAAAAAAAACTTAATAAATAATAATAATTCCATGTCTTTTGAATCGAAGTCCTCCGAAGACCAAGTTTTGAAAATCGTTCTTCTTTAAAAAAAAACTTTTTTTGTTTCTTTCCAGTTTAATTCGGAAGTAGAAAATGGCCAACGTCGTTGTGTACTTAATTTTTTGCATTTTTTGTTGATTTTAATTTCGTTTAACAGAGTTTTAAAAGTCGATTCTTTGACCGCGAAAGAACAAATCTTTAGAAGTCGATCTTTAATTGTTTTTCCATTAAATTTCAATTTGATTCGACTAAGTTATAGAAAGAGTTAATTTGTTTTTCCATCATTTTTCAAAATGTGATGGTTCTCAGCTTTACGCCCATTTTTTTTTTAATTTCATTTTCATGCCGTTAATTCTATCGAGTTAAATTTTAAAGGTAGATCTCACTTTGTTTTTTTGTTATTTTCCAGTTCGAGAGTGGAACTTGGAAGAAACATCAATCGATCTTGTTTTTCCATTATTTTCAAATTCGATTCTAAAAATTAAATCTTTGAGAAAAGAGAAAAAAATCTTTACTTTTAATTTAATTTTTTTATTCAATCCCTTGGTGTGTAACAATTTGTTTGCTCAAATGCTAGCAACAAAATAGCTCGGACGATTTCGCACACGTTCTTTATTTATCGCCGGCGAAAATAAATAATAAAAAAAGGGCGCGTAACAAATCGACTGGCGCGGGGGAGAAGAGTACGTACGAAAAAGCTCTTTCTAATGCAGTGTATCCGTAAAATATGACGCGGGCCCGAGGAACAGGAACAAAAAGAGGCATAATGCGGCAATAAATTCGGGCATTTTTATCACATCCGCGCACAAATCAAAACACGAAACGAAAACATAAAAAGCCGATAAATTTCCAGGCCGCGCGCTCGCTTTTACGGCCGACACTGTATTAAAGGTTTCCATTTTTGTTATTGATATCTTTTCATTGATGCTTTAAAGCCCGGTAATTTCTGTTATTAACGTGCTTTCGTCTCGTAAAATTTTAATATGCTTTGGCCGTTTTCTTTTTCACCAAAACGATTTAATTAAGTCTTAATTAAAGGATGTACAGTACAATCAATAATTTTCTGCAGATGTGATTGTCATCGATATCTGCGAGCAAGCTTGTGAAAGTACATTTATTCAGTGGTTATGTAGACTCCTTCCGATCCCATCGTTTTTTAAGCGGTTTTAACGGCTGCCCAATTTCCGAACGCGTCCCAAATTAAAGCGCGTTATTGCCTTTTTTAATGCCGAAATCGTATAAATTTAATCCCGGGCCCGGCCGCCGGGCGAAATTACAATTTACGGAGCGCGTTTTAATTAATTGCATTAATGAAAACTCATTAAACATAAATTCACAATCGCGAAATATTTATCCGCGCGCTTTGTTTGCCGATCGATTACAGTTTACGGTCCGGCATAAACGTCGGCCCGCGCGTATGTACAACGAAAAAAAAAGTAAATAAATAAATAAAACCGGGAGCTTCCGTATCTGAAATATAGGCTTATAAAAGTGAACGTTGTTGTGTAGGAATTATGTTCGGGATTAGCGCCATATATTTCGGTGATAAGTTGAGCTCGGCGTTCTTTCTTCCCGAAGGCAATAACTCCGCACGACCATGAGTTTCAATAGGACGGTTCAAGTGCAATACATTGTAACACTACAATACTAAAAATTTATGGACGGCGCGTGAACAAAGAGAAAGATATTCCGAACGCGGCGATATTTCAGAGGGACCTAAATGAAATATCTCATCTTGGGCGATTACGAAACGCGCCGCCTCAATTTTCACCCCGTAAATTTCACCTACCACAACTTTATCGCCCTTAAAACTGCATACAACAAATCTTTTTATCAACATAACAACTCTCGAGGCTCATTGCAAGTCCTCCTGCTTTAACAAGAAACTTGAAACCTCGTCTGTCAACATCTCTACGTAGATGCTCTTGAAAAATGTTTCTCTTTTTTTGCAAGAAATAAATTCCACATCTTTCACATTAAAACTTTAAAACCAAACAAGATACTTTTATAATGATTACATTTATAAATACAGTTAAATGTAAGTTAATTTGTCTTAATAATCTACCTAAACATATTGTTATGTTTTTATTTCCACTGTGTGGCTCAAGTTCAACGTCAGATAGTTTAACACTTTCTTTATTATAGAATGCTACAATTACAATTTATAAAAGCATTCAATCTTTACTTGACACCTCGATATCTATCTACTATATTGTTATTTTCAACGCCACCCTTTTTTTTACAATCCTTAAATATGGTCATAGGTCATAGACGGCCGCTTACATTCGTTATACTCGTCACACTGCCTCCTCCTACAAGTAAATTTCGTCACGAAATTAAAAAAATAAGAGTAATAATTAGTCAAATCTACAAGCAGGTAAATCCTTTTATCGACTCCTAATCCATACTCTACTTCGAATCAGTGTAGAATCATTGAATCTCGACCTACTGCACTGAATTCGCTGTACATTGGTCCTTTTGTTGTCGTCATTATAAGGAGCTAATCTATTAAAATGCACTATGCGTGGCTTTCCATTTGGACACTTTCGGGTGCGATAGATAACGTCGTTTAAACGTTTCACTATTTCATACGGCCCTTCCCAATTTGTTTGTAATTTTGGTGATAACCCTCGACGACGTTGAGGGTTACCACCTGAGGGTTTGTTACCTGGTTGAAATTCACCTTTTTCTGCCCTGATATCATAATGTTCTTTCATTTTGTCGCTGGCGTATTGAATATTTCGTCCTATTTGTTCATGCATGTCAGTCATTCTTTTTCTTAACTTTGTTACATAGTCTTCACCGACCAACTCCTCTCCAGGTTTACTGCCAAACTTCAAGTCGCATGGTAAACTCATCTCCCGTCCAAATATGATACTTGATGGTATTTGTTTTGTGGTTTCATGCACCGACGATCGGTACGTCATTAAGAATAAATGTAAAAATCTATCCCAGTCTCGCTGATGGGTTGAGACAACTTTAGACAAATGTCTGTTAATCATTCTGTTCATGCGTTCGACCATGCCGTTTGATTGCGGATGTAAAGCGGTTGTTCGTGTTTTGCGAATTTTTAATAGGCTGCATTACATTTTGAAATAGGGAGGACTCAAAATTTCTTCCTTGATCTAAGTGTAGTTCTAATGCAGTAACGGTTCTAGCATGCGCGAGGCCCTGGGCAAGTTTAAAGAGCGAGGCCTTTTTCAAAAATTTATTAAGTATTTAGTGTTTTGTTTTAAAATAAAAATTAAACGAATTTCGGAACGCGAGGCCCTTGAAGTGCGAGGCCCCAGGTTTTTGCCCGGTTTGCCCGTGCCTAAAACCGCCACTGTTCTAATGGCACCCCGTATCGACACATCCATTCTTTAACCAAGACATCTGCGATCGTCGTGGTCTCCTGGTTAGGTACTGCATAAGCTTCAACCCATTTACTAAAATAATCCACAATAACGAATATGTATCTATTTCCTGCTTCCGTTTCGGTAAAAGGACCAGCCACATCTACTGCAACACTCACAAACGGACTCTCCACATTATATTGATGCATAAGTGCCCTTCGAGGCTTCTGAGGCCCATTACTTGCTGCATGTATTGTACAATTCTTACACCATTCTTTCACGTCTTCTTCACAGTTAACCCAATAAAATCTTTCTCGCAGTTTTTCCAATGATTTCGTCACACCAAATGATTCCATTATGAATTCCATTCATAACTTCAGGTATTCTTGCTTGAGGTATTAGAATCTTCATTTTCCCTTCAGTACCATCTCGATTTTCGAAGGCACGTTTCAGAAGACCGTCTTCTAAAACAATTGAATCCCACTGCGCCCAATATGCTTTTACTTTCTGCGAATGTCGCGCAATTTCTTCCCAAGTCGGTCTATTATCCTGTCTGCCAATGATCGTCTACCACCGTCATTCTCAAAACAGTTACAGATTTGTCTTCTATTCGTTGACAATGTTTACAGTCTTGAAGATATGGTCTCCTAGATAAGGTGTCTGCATTACGATGACTCATTCTACATAGCTCTGTGTTCAATATCAAAATTATATTGTTGCAATCTTTCAATCCACCTTGCTATTTGTCTTTCTGAATTCTTAAATTGTAACAACCATTTTAAAGCAGCGTGATCTGTTCTTACCAAAAATGTTCGTCCGTAGAGATACTTATAGAAATGCTCCATTGATTTCACAACTGCCAAAAGTACACGCCTTGTAACGCAATAATTGTGTTCTGGTTTCGACAATGTCTTACTAAAATAACTGATTACTTTTTCATGACCATCTTGTACTTGAGATAGAACGGCACCAATACCTACATTACTTTAACGCCTGAACGGTCCAGTGGTAAAAGGACCGGCCTTGCAATTGCACGGTCGTCGGTTCGAACCGCACTCGGGATTTTTCTCGGGGGTGGTCGGTATCGACTTTAGGCACCCTTAAGTGTTGGGGATAAAATTCGACACTGCTTCCCCTTAAACGGCGAAAAGGTTGGAAGTAACAAAGCCATGGAACACTTTACACACACTCAAATACGAGTACACTCCCGCTCCTGAGGTCCTGACAAGCCTTAGACTTAGGACCCCGTTGGGCAACCACCACAGATAAAAAAAAAACTTCCATCTGTATCTAAGATGAATTTTCCAAATGAAAAAGGGTAACTTAAAACTGGAGTAGCTATTAAGGCATTTTTCAATTTGTTGAAAGCTCGTTGGCAGTCTTCTTGCCATAAATATCTTCGTCCCTCTTCTGTGAGTCGTGTCAATGGCTTCGCAATATTCGCAGATCCGGATACATATCTCCGGTAATGCGTACATAAACCAAGAAAACTTCGTAATTCTTGTTTATTTGTCGGTTCTGGCCGTTTCTTAACTGCTTCAATTTTTGTCTGGTCGACTGCAATACCTTTTTGAGAAACCACGTGTCCCAAATACTGGACTTCTTTTCGGAATAAATGGCATTTCTTCGGACTCAATTTTAAACCTGAATTTCTTAATCTTTGAAATACTTCTTCTGAATTTTTGATTTATTCTTCAACTGTCGTGCCAAATATAATGATGTCATCCAGATAAACTAAACAGGTTTTCCAGGATAGACCTTTTAGTACAGTTTCCATTAGTAGTTCAAACGTCGCAGGCGCATTACAAAGACCAAACGGCATTACCGTGAACTGCCAGAACCCTGTACCGATAGTGAAATCAGTTTTCTCTCGATCTTCGTCAGCTAATTTAACTTGATAGCAACCACTCTTTAGGTCCAACGTAGAGAAAACTTTTGAACCAGCTAATGTATCAAGAGTGCGTCTATACGTGGTAAGGGATAGCTATCTTTCTTTATAACATTGTTCAACTGCCGATAGTCTACACAAAATCGTGTCGAACCATCCTTCTTCTTCACCAGTACCACTGGCGAAATTCTTGGGCTCTTCGATGGTTCGATGATGCCTTCTTCTTCCATTTCTCGGATAATTTTCTCCGCTTCGTCTCGTTTTGCCATCAGGAGTCTCCTAGGAACTTGACGAATGGGTTGTGCCTCTTCGGTGTTTATCTGATGTTGCACCAGGCTTGTTCTATCTTTTGTTCCTATTCCAACGTCGAAAATGTCTTGATATTGCTCAAGTAGTTTCTTTGCCTTTCTTTTCGGATCGAGCTTCAATTGTTGACAAGATGTTTCGATCAAATTATTCCACACGTCCGTGCTTTTGTTATCTGGTTTTTGTGCGACATTTAATTTTCTTGCGATGGATGAAATTGGTGTGTAATAACCTAAGGTAGAGTCCTTCTTTACGGTCATGGAGTAACAGTTCATATTCATTACAGGCACTGGTATACTTTCTCCACTTCGAACCACGGCTTTCCCAATTATTACTCCTGGACCTATGTCAGTACTGTAATTTATTGGTTCTATCATCCCTACACTCCCTGCCGAAAGATTACCCTCTCCACGAGCCACAAGTACCATCTTACTTTGTTCTGCTATTACGGTATCTTCGCCTAAAATTACACGTGCTGTTGCCTCCCCTGCTCGATGTAAGATTATTTCTTCATTGTTGATTTCCAGTACGCCTCGTTTCAAATCCAACTTAAAATTTTGTGTCTTCATTAAATCCATTTCGATAATGACTTCATCTTCAATATCGGCAACTATGTGTTGCTTATGTTAATAGATGTTTCCACTTCCCCATAAATGGTGGCTGCATTTTCAGTTGCAGTACGAAGCCGCCACTTGCTTGGTTGAATGTGTTTGTATGGTCTGACGATGTCGCGTCTGATAATAAATCTTGTCGCACCCGTATCCAACAATAATAAGTTCTCTTCTCCATCAATGAAGCCATCTACAAATAGACTATTCACTCGATATGACAAGTATGCGACATGTGCCGTTTTCTTCGGGACTTGTTGGTTACGAGTGGACACCAGCCTCATTACATCAACCCGCAACTGAAGTCACTCTGGATGGATTCTTGCAGCGACTACGAACATGTCCTAACTCTCCACAATTCCAACACCCTAACTTCTTCTGCTTTAAAGTATCTTCTTTTAATATTCTTCGTAAGGTTGCTTCAACAGATTCAATATCATCTCTTATTTCTCTTGCACAAGTTGATTTCTTGAAGCTTGTTTTGCAGCCTCATATTCTAATGCCGTAGCCAGAGCATCATCAAATATGGGGTCGTTTATGCCGCTAGTCCTAACCGTTCTCGAGATATCGAGGTTTTTGTGTAGAAAATTTCAAATTTTTTTTCCGACGATTTGATCGGAAATTTTTCGAAAAAAAAAAACGAATGAAACGAATGAAATGACTGCTATCCTGCTAGATTTAATGTAAATTATCAAAAAAATTATGTTTTGATGAAAGTGATTTAATCATCTTGTACAAAACCTTCATAAATTATTGAAAGGTGTTGGAATTCAGGGCGCAGACGTGTCAGTAATTTTTATCTTATAATGTTGGTACTTTTGACACGTAAGAAGCGTTCGATCGCCAATGACAAGCTGTTGTATATGTAAGTATATTGTGATTTCCACATTTTTGTTTGAGTTTATAAGCATTATAAAAAGTTCTTTGAGGTTAGGTTAGTAGAGACCGACGACCTTCTCGGTTACCAGATTGAACCCCCTTCGATTCCTTCAGGTTTTTTTTTAAATAATTTGTATTCAGAACGTCTCCATACACTAAAAGAATTACGAAACGTCACTCCAGAGAAATCGCATAATGTTTTGAACAGAATGAAAAGGAGAGCAAATTTGTTCTTGATTGTATAATATCAAGTCACTTAGTAAAAATTTTAAATTAAAAATTGAAATATTTCTTCCCACAATAATATTTTTAAGTGGAGATTTGGTGAGAAGTTATTGAGCTAAAGATTCGATACATTTTTATTCGTGTACTGAGAATGACAACTTTATAATATAAATACGTATTTACGTTAAAATATTATTGTGGAGGAAATAATTAATTCATTTTGTTAATTCATATTGTATTATATCTTTGCGTAAAAAATTTACTCTAATATTAATATAATTAATAAAAATTATATACTTTTTACCAATTTTTAATAAATTGCCTTTTGTAAATTTTTCCATGTGCCTTCCATGAGAAAATAGTAGTATTTAATACCAACGTTTAAAAATAAGCTACTGAGTGGGAAGTTCAAACACCTTTCAGTTATTTATGACAAGAGAAATGTGTACAAGAGAAATATGCTTTTCAAATTCGGCTCCTATACCACTTTTTATTGCGAAGGTTTCCTGTACGATTTCACTGGATCTAGTGAAATTTCAATCAATCAATTTCAATTAGTGAGGTTAGACATGTCAAAATTTAGTGATTTGACGGTTTAGTGACAAATCTTGTGAATTCATTTGAAAATAATTTTAACGAAACCATCCAAGGTTTAACTTTTACAGTTCCTATAAAATACATATTTTATATAATTACATAATTACTTCCTTCAATTTTGTCATTTTGTATGTGATATTTGTCATAAAATGTCTTTAACGAAGAAAAGCAATTGTGTTATTTTTTTTTAATGAAAAAAGAATCAAATTCGATGCATATTCGAACTTAAACATGTTTTTTTTATTTCCCATATCGCTATGAAAATGATTCAAATTTATACAATTACTTTAGAACGCCATCTTTTGGTTAAGACAGAAAGCAGGGATATTCATTGGTAAAAGAAACTAATTTTCCAATTTTAGGTAAACCATATTTGACTAATCTTGTTCCTAAATTAGTAAAATACGCTTTTTTCAATCCACTTCACAAAGAAAATGATTCAAATTTATTATAATAACTTTGGAACACCATCTCTTGGTTAAGATAGAAAGTTATTTGTGGTAGGTAAAAGAAACTAACTTTCCGATTTTAGGTTAAACATGTCCTGTTCCAGAATTAGCAAAATATGTTTTTTTTAAATTTCCATTTCACAAAGAAATTGTACTTTGGAACGCCATCTCTTGGTTAAGACAGAAAGTAGGTGCATTTATGACAAAAGGAATTATTTTCCAATTTTAGATTAAACGTATTTAACTAATTCTGTTCCAGAATTAGCAAAATACAGTTTTTTTTTAATTTACACTTCACTAAGAAAATGATTCAAATTTATTACTTTAGAACGCCATCTCTTGGTTAAAGCAGAAAGTATATTTATGGTAAAATAAACTATTCCTCGAACTTTGCTTATGGTAAATATATTTGACAAATTCTGTTCCAGAATTAGCCAAATATATATTTTTTTATTTTCACTTCACAGAGAAATGATTGAAACTTATTACATTAGCTTTGGAATGCCGTCTCTTGAATAAGAGAGAAAGTAGGTACATTTTGCTGTGAAACAACTAATTTTCAACCAAATATTTTACTATACCGAAATGAAACAACAAACAAAACACATAAAAATTAATCGATTTTACAAATAGAAATTCATGACGTTATCTCTTGGCTAAAAGAAGAAGTTTTTGTTCACTTTTTAAAACTTTTACTTTGAGAATGTTTTTAAAATAATGCAAGTTTGAATTAAATTTTCTTAAGGAATAAAATTCACATCATTATAATTCAAAAACAGAAAAAAATAATAAGAAAATGGATAAATTCGCACGCTATCTTTCATTTCATGAAGACCACAGAATATTATGGAAATAATTAATTTATATAACTTAATATAAATATACAGTCGCAGCTCTATAACTCGAACCTCCATAACTCGAAATTTTCTGTAAGTCGAAATTTACTGATGTCCCTGCGCATTGTGTATAACTGAAATCTCGTTCTCGAAATTTCTATAACTCGAAGTAATTTTCTGGTCCCTTGAGATTCGAGTTATGGAGCTTCGACTGTATATTATATAATTTAATATTAATTTATAGCAAAAAAATTAGAACACTATATTTTAGCAAACGAAGAAAGTTCTTTGTTCACTTTTTCCACTTTCATAAACGGAGTTTATTAATAAGGTAATTTTTAGTCAAATTTGTGGGAAGAAACAAAATGCACATCACTAATTTCGGCACGAGAAGACAAAACAATAAAAACACAGAAAATTTAACAACTTCGCAACGCTATCTCTTGGACAACGAGAAAACTTTTTTTTAATTTTAATAATTTTATAGATGTTTTAGATTATAAAGAATAGCTTGAAATATCAAAAATTTGTGCAGAATCAGAAATAGCAAGAAAAATAAAAACAAATAAAAGGAGCTTTATTATCATTTTTTGAATTAATTTTGTAGAAAACGAAATTATCATATTATAAGAACACAGGAAATTCCTGGTAGATTCTTTGCACAGTAAATTTCAGAGTTCGATTAAATACTACTTCGATTTCACAGCGCCATCTCTTGATAAACAGGTCCAGTTTATTTATTTATTTTTTTTAAATAAATTACTCTTACACTTTGTAGCAAAAATAAATAAATTATTTGCAGCCTCGGAACTCAAGAAAAGTTTTTTTGGAGTAATGCTGGCTGGACGTAATTGGAAACCCCATATCTGTTGTAGACAATTTCAAAGCGCCAGCGCCATCTTTTAACAGTCACTAGGATCTTTTGTTGTCGTTATTTATTAAAGCAATAGTGTAACGAAAGTTTCGTAGACCACTTGTTGTTTCCTGTAATTGTCACATAATCAATCGTCTTACATCGTCTTCACAAAACTAAAAATAAAAAATGCTCAAGAACGTCAATTCTCGTTTCCTTTTATAATTTTGACCCTATTTCTTGTTCAAGATTTGGTTCAATTTCTTGAACAGTTTAAATAAATTTAAAAATTAAATCAAAAACTATCTGAATGAATAGTAAAACATATTCTATCTCGAAACCAAATCTTGTACAGGAAATAGGGTAGATTAAAACGGCCTTAAGTAGAATATAGTAGGTTTTTATCAAAATTTATTGATTTCAGAAAAATGTCGTATCAGGAGGCCAATTTTTGAAATCATTCGACAAATGTCGTATGCGACATGACGTCAAAACTATACAAATCATTCGAGAATTGCGTTATTTTGACGTCATGTCGCATACGACATGATGTCGAATGATTTCAAGAATTGGGCCCCTGGTCCAATTATTTCAAATTTTTTATTGTTATGTGTTTATTTCATGAAAATAATAAATGTCTTCATTTTTTGAAACGTTTTAACTTCACATTGCACCCAATTCAAAAGCACACTAAAATTTAGCACGTACGTATTTTATTAAATATTTAGCATATTTTGGTTTGCTTGAACCGAAATATTCTCTCTGAGATTGTTGTATATGTGTAAATTTTTAAAATAATAACAGTACGTATGCGCGTATTTGCGTTAAGTCTTGTTAGCTACTCTTCTGCTGATGAGGATCCAATTAGGGCCGAAGTAGCGCTATACAGAGGATACTCGGGGACCTCATTGCAATCCAACTGACTTGCAGCAAAATTTGCAATACGTATATTCAATAAAGTTTGATTTTTTTTTAACATTTGGTTTTACTGAAATTTTTAGTGAATTAGTGCCTATATTTAGTGATTTTTTAAGTCTTATTCTTTAGAGCACCTTTGTATCAATGTGTCGCTGTAGTTACACACTAATAAAATTAGTTGGATCATTTAATTACCATTTCTAATAAGTTTTATTAAATCCAGAAAACAAACATAACAACCCAGAGACTTTTTTTTCCTATATCGAATATCTTTCCCTTCGTTAAACTTTCATTACCTCTCGAGTGAGAACTCCCGAAAACATGTGTTAAACACTCGAAATAAACACCCGCAGGGTAAACACTAGCGCAGATGACGACTTGCATCATTCACGACGGCGACGGAAGACGTCGGTACGTGACGTCCCGCTGATAGAAGGGGTGATATAAAGGCACCGCTTGTTAACTCCGGTGCATTTTTCCCAGCGAAATTTACGATATTTCGGATCTGCATTATGTTTGCGTTGAATTTCGCGTGCCAGCCCTGAATTAAATAGATTTAAATACTTTACCGGCGGACGTAAAATTCGTCGGCGGTGTTAACTTTACGAGCCAGGCACGTCTTCTTGATCGTTTTTAGTCACATACGTGTTTTATTTCGGGCTTCGTACGTACAGAGTTTGTTTAGTCGATATTTTAGGTCTGCGAGTGACATGTTTCAGTTCTTCAATTTTTTATTTGCTACAGGAAGTTCTATCAGGGACGGATTCTAATTCTCAGAACGTAATGTGTAATGTAAAATGCTTTCTTGTTTATAATATGGATGGAAACCGACAAATTACACTATGCAACAACGTTTTCGTAACTTTTGGAAAGTGTTCATTTTGTTTGTTTGATAATGATAGCAAAAGTTTGGGTCTGTTATAAACACCATTCGTCAATCAATGATTTCATTGTTGGTTTAAACTGATAAATAGAATTACACAAGATGAGTTTCTGGGAAGGACACTGATCTGCTTCTTAGATTTCCTCATAAATCAGACACGGTCGTATGTACATACAAAATAGCTTCAGAAGGGGCAGAAGGGCTCGCGGCCCTCCTAGAAATTATCGCGTCCGATAAATCTGAACAAACAGCGGAGGGAACCGCGCTGACCTTGAGCACTTTCTTTGTAGTATATGCCCGCTACGTGAGTTTGATAAATATGTGGGCTTAAAAGCGCACGAATATTAATTCTCGCAGATATTATCGTTTACGGCTCCCAAAGCGCCGATGGAAAGCCCGGCTTTGTTAATTTCCCCCACGAACCATTTCTTTGTCGTAATTAAAATTGTATTATTCCGGGCTAATCCTGGCGGCCGTTTCGGTACGCCCGAGGTGAGCCTCGTTCTTAATATTCAACGAGGTTTCTTACGAACAATACCCATTAATCAAATTGGGGCTAAGTCTGTGTTTGAATGGGTTCGATTTTCTATTTCTGGTCAGCGCTTTTTAATATGGCCTTTAAAAATCCAGATGAAAGACACTCGTAAAATATGTATACATTACAACAAATCTTCAAATACAAGAAAAAAAGGAAAGACCTGAATTAATTTTGCAGCGTTTCCCACAGGAACTCCTATATGTGTTACACATTTGAATTCACTAGAGAAATTGCTTTTAAATACAAGAGTTACATATACTTCCTGTTAAACCGGAAGTGGAAAGACATATTTGATACCATGACTTTCATTCCAAATGAAAAATATACATCAACCGTTCGAGTTGCACTTGCACTTGCTGAGATATTAACTGTTACATTTTACCGTGAATGACCCTGTATATGTATGTATGTTACACAAATGCTCAGTCCTTATCGTTGCTAAAAATATTTTATGTATTTCAATAGATTAACGCCATCCTATCTAAAATAAATAAATAGATGATAAAAATGACGATATTGTAGTGTGTATGATTTACAATATTTTTGTTATTGTAAGGGCTATGCTCTCCAGTCTCCATTCAATAAAGCGATTATAAATTTGCTAAAATCTGTTCTATTTTAAAAAAAACACAAGTTCTGCTTTCGCTAAGTATGACTTACAAGCCCTTTTCTTTCACATTCGCCCTTTAATCGCCCTTCGCGTGGTTCGGCCTAGAAACCAACTAAGTGACCAACTACAATTAATCAAACAAGTAATTCCGACTTGATTACAAATCAATAACTACAATAATTCAATTCGCGCCGGAAAGCAACAAATTCGATGAAAATTTAAGAGCGACCTGGAAACGGCGCCCGTCTTTCTCCAATCGCGTTTCGTCTGCGGCGTTGCGGATTATATTTATTAATTAAAATGGCTCGGTGAGGGCGGACGTGCGCTTAAATAAAGCGGGGTAGTAAACTGCTTAATTAAGTGCCCTAATTTCGTGTCATTCGATCGGTTTTATTGCAAACAAATTAGGAACTTAAAATGGTTAACATTAAACTTTTTAAGTAAATTGGGAAGAGCAAGAGTTAAGAAGAAGAAATAAAGGGTTAACTCTGTACATACCGACTATTTCATTGAAACTCGAAAAAGGTGAAATTTGAAAACAGGACAGAAATTGCTATATAGTGGATTTAACACAAGTATTCGCGTATGATTCCAACTAAAAACGAAACATGTGGTATGTGTACATAACAACTATAAAAGATAAATATTTTGGACGCAAAAACACTTGGAAATATATAATATTTCTAAAAGACCAGAATAAACTTACTATAAAGAATATTTTTGCACAAAGAAGTATATTTACAAAAAAATAAATAGGAACAATTTTTTGAAAACAGAACGGAGAGTTTTGAGATTTTCAAAACAGAATCCAAGTTATGAACGTGTAAGTCGACATTATTCTGTATGTTTCAAGTTCTGGAAAGGCACGTCAGGCATCTCTGTGCCACAAACTCAATTACGAGACAAACAAACGTTTAATTATCGCCGAAAGTAAACGGAAACTTTGTTTAGCAAATATGATTAAATTCATCCGCAAAACACACTAACAAGATTAGGGGAACGTATGCGCGCGCCCGAAGCCTAAAGCCGAAATCGTATTCAGGACGATCATTTTTGGATTACTTAACAAAACTCGTTACCAAAGGCCGGAGATGAAGGATTAATTTCTTCGCCGGGCATGGAAAGTGACGGTGGCCATTCGGGTGACCTTTGTTTGGCCCCTGCGCTAATGGATATTTCCAGAGGTCCTTTATCCGATATTAAATTAAAACAAATACAAAGGAGGCTCGCGCTACATCGCCGTAATTTACATAAATTCTCTTGATTATAATACGTATAAACGCCGCTTTATAAAGGTAATTTATTCTGACAATTAACTTTGTAATAAATAACGGAATGTGTCGCCGTGTGGACAAAAGGTTTTAGTCAGTTGTATAAATTATTATTATAACAACGTATTCTGAGCGTTCAGATCTAAATTAAATTATTTCTCCGACGGAAATAAAACAATATTTACGTAAACGTTGATTTTCATTCGATTTTTAAACGAGAATTTATAAGCAACTCCTAAATACATACAACGAAAGGATTTATAACACTTTTAATTACACTCATTCTATTTCTGGTTCCAATTTTAACAAAACACAAAAAAATATTAGTTATAAGGTATTGGAAATGCGCAATTACAAAGACGTTGATGAATTCGATTCGAGGAAATATTTCATAATTCTATTTTCGTGTATATACCGTGTAACTGTTTGAATTTCCCGCCCGTAACTCTTCGGAACTATTCGTTAGAGATCGTTTAGAAACGTCGCGAAAACCACTTGAAATAAATAACTAACAAACAGGAATTCCTTGACGTATGTTTGGTGGCCTATGCACCAGGATGTAACGTACTGTATCCACAAGCAAGGATAATCAAAATTATATTTTGTATGTAAAATAGAAAACTGTTTCGCCTTTAGAATAATGACGAAAGCAAAATATTTATTGATTAAAAAACTCTTATACGCACTTCACACATAAAGACTACTCATAAAATATTCAAGTTACTGAAGTGCTTGGGTGGATGATCTGATAACACCCCGTCGATTTTCATATGTTCCAATGTATAAATAACCGCGCGTCACGTCAAAATGGCACTCATCTCGCTCCCTCGCGCCCTTGTTTCATTACGGCGCGAACATGTCAAAAAAGTCAACGGGCAGATGTCATAGCGCGGACTCGATTTCTCCCATCAGGGAGGCTCATAGCCCCGCCAAGTCTTCCGCTTCACCCTCCTCGACGAAGGGAGGTAAGACGACGCCTTTCTAAAATGACGTTTATCACTTTCACCGGATTTTTAGATTCAAGCGTCAATCAAGAATGCACCTCGTCTTCATCAATCGCTTCTTTGAATTACCCCCAAAGTGAAGAGTCCCCTCGGCGCAGCTCGGACGAATCAAACGCGAGCGTTACCTATTTTAGTAATTTGGAGTACATACGTCAGAAATTTCCGTCAAGTTTCCAAGTAGAGGATGAAATACAATCTTCGTACCTATTTCGGCCGATGTTTGCCTTCCTAGAGAACGATAGGTGGTCGCCCACGAAGAAACCTCATTCCAGTCGGATACTATCGAGCATTTGCACCCTACACATCATCGAGGAAAAGGATGAGTGCACCAACGAAAATTCCGGCGAAACCCCAAAGAACGGGGGGCACTGTTCCACCGAAAATTCAGCGGACGTTGTCAGAAACTACGATTCGGAAAATTGTAGGACCCCCAGGTTTTACGAGGTCCCCCCCAAGAAGCTGTGCACAAGACCGCAAACCCCCAATTTAGACCAACGCAAAACTAGGCGGAACCACACAGAACAGCTCAGATTGAACCTCGATAACCTAAGTCTGAAAGAACCGTCGTCAAACAGCTCTTCGTTTTTTAGTAAAACCAAGCGCGCCTCTTCAAATTGTAGCTCGGAAAGTAATCTGAGAATACATTTACCGTCCAGTGTGATTGAGGAGGCGAAACCGGAAATGCCTCCGGTCGAGCCGAAAATCATCATCTTGGATTCAGATCGGTCTTCAAAGAGGAAAGCGAAAAGGAAAGACTGGGGAAAGGGCGATTGCTTTTCGGATTCCGAAGAATCAGTTGGTGCCCTGAAGAAGTACTGCGAGTTTACGCCGGAAATAAGCACGATTTCAACCCCGACGTACACGGTTTCACCTATTTTAACGGACAGGGGGAATCAAACAGATTCCTATACGACCTGCTACTATAGGAATAGGATTTACTCCCAAACGGAACTGGATGAGGTGGAGATCAAAACGGTCGAGCCGGAACCGGAAACTGCAATGGTTCACACGCCCGATGATTTAAAAAAAATAGACGACGAGGGTTTGCAGAGTTTGAAGTCGCTGATCGTCGATTATGCTGAAGGCGTGAAAGTTACCAGGACGTTTCCGGATAACTTCCAGGATGTCAAGGAGGACAAGGTGACATCGTCTTTCAAAATTAAAGGCACTGAGTTATTACAAGCCGCCTATACATCTCCCAAATCACACTCAGTTAATCGCAGTTTTCCAAGTCAAGATGAAGCAAAGAAAGACTTGATTGAAGTCAGGAAAAATCAAGTTACTGACCTGGATTATTACGCGATAGCTTCGACGACCTCCGATGATGAAAACGAAGAAAACAGGGCCGGGCTTCAAGTTGAAGACATTCTCCTGGAGGAGCACGACAAATTACACTGTTGCAGTTGCTTTAGTTTCGGAAGGTTTATGTCTAAACTAATGATGTCCTCAAAATGAGGCGTTTTATTGTAAATATCATTGGCTTCGTATTTGCTAGAGGTAGTATTTTAAGTACAATATTGAAACGTCTTGGCCATCTTCTCTGAGTTGCGTTCATCTTAACTTGACTTTAGAGATTGGAAACATAAATTAGGCAAGTTCTTAGACCGTCCTGTAGAGACATAGTTTATGCATAAGCCAGGAGGAAGTTCGGGCATGCATTTCAGACAACGTGCAGGCGAATCTATGAATTTGGATCAACTTGCCAAATAAACCTAATTAATAACTTGCGGTGGATTTGATTTACGGCGCGTAAAATATTCAGGCCTGGTTTACGAGCCATTAATGTCCACGAACCGATAATAATAATCATTTCATTGCAAGTCATAAATTAAAAAAAAATTGATTGTGTTTAGTTTTTTTGTCAACCAATTTCGAATTTTTAAATTATTACTTAAAACAATTGGTAGTCTGTATAGAATCGAGAAAGAAGATAAAATAACATAGAGTTTGATCGATAACATGCAACGGAAAAAAAAAATAATTGGCCACTTCTACATGTATGACCCAGAAAATTCTAGCCCGTTGCCCATTGGTCAAGCACGAAACTCTAGAGCTTGAGCGTCATTTCTTTAAACGCGGAAATAGTTTTTATTTTATTCTCAAAATACGGAAATTTATTCCACAATGCCAGTATCCTGCTAAGAGTACTTTTGCCTTTCGAGATTGGTTCTTCCAAAATTTGTACCACTGTACTGATCATGGATTTCAAAGAGAGTTGGTAAGCGTAAATATGAAAGAACAAATGGCATCAATCAATCGTTATGCATTTAAGTTAGAGAAAGACAGAATTTGAAAACAGACAGCTACAGGAATTGAAAATGTCATTCGCAAAAGACCAAAATTATCAATAAGATAAGAAAATAATAAATGTTCAGGTGTGCACCTGGCCTTACAAATAAAGGCCAGATTTTATTAAACAAAATCACTGGATGTAAAAATAACTCTTCGATGCTGCACGCAAAACAACTACTTAATTATTTTACATTTTGCAAATATTAAAGTCGAATTAGTTTTCAAATTTGAAATGAGACGTACATAGATTTCATAAATTTGTAAAATTTCATGTTGGTCTCTTAAGTAGATTTATTAAAATTTGGTTAAAACTGTTTTCGTTATCGTTTCAAATACCTTGGTTGAAAAAACGAAATCTGAAATGGGCGGCCTCAATTCCACCTAAGTCCACTTTTTTTAAATTCATAACGAAGGAATTAAATGAAAATTTCTTTTACTTGGATTTCTTTTTTATTTACTAGTCCGTTGATTTTCTAGACTAGCTATAAATTAATTTTTACCCCCAAGTCATTATTGTTTCAAATGCTGTGGTTGAAAAAACCAAATCTAAAATGGGCGGCCTCAATTCCATCAAAGTGCACTTCTTTTGAATTAATAACGAAGGAAATAATTGAGAATTTTTTAAATTTGGTTTTCTTTTTCTTTTTAGTGTCAGTGTACCTTCATTTACCTTCATATTTTTTTTATAAATTTGGTTTTCTTCTTCTTTACTAATAGCAATAGAATTGTTGAAACTTACTTGTTGAAATTTATTAATTCCAAGTAATAGTTAACATCTATTTTTGAAATGGATTTCTTGCAAGCATAGATAGGGATTGGACGGATATGTTTTCGTTTAAAAAAAAAAAACAAATTTTTGCAACTTTGAATGGTTGAATCCTTGATCTTATTTTGTTTTGAAACTTCTTCAAGTTTCCTTTTCATGTTAACAGGTTTTCCACCGGTATCGTATCGTAAAGTATTCGTTCTTGATGGGCCAGGATTATTATCCTTTTATCCCGTTACCTATATGTTTTGCTTTTTATTTTTTGTTTTCCTTTCTCGCTAAGGAGCGTTTTCTTTCTAGGGTGTTTTTAGTTTGTGAGTATCATTCTGGGCCTTTTCATTTTGCCGGGGTGTTTTATATCATATTTTTTGGTATAGTCTAGTGGTGTCAATTTTGGCGAATGTGGTCTTGGCTATGGCTGTTTTTTTCTCAATTATGGGCTGTGTTTTGTAACTCTCAGTGAATCTTCTTGTCCATGTTAGTATGTTATAAGCTGAATTATTTCTTGTGTGTTTAGTAGGAATCTCTTGGTTTCGGCTGGGCCTGGATTTGTTGCAGTATATGCCAGTAGCATTTCGGCTAGTATTTTTGTTATTCTTGTATGGTTGTGGATCCTGAAGTGTTCCGTAACGTGGTTGATGTTGACGTGTTTCTGGGTTATCTGATTGTAGGATGTGGAAGTGATGGGAAATTTTTAACGGTGTTTTGGGGAGGTTGATTATCGTAATTGTTTGTTGGGTGATATTCCAAGGATTTAGGGGGGGTCGAGGTGTTGGGTTTGTTCCTAGGATTGGCAGGGCAACCCTTGAAGTTAGCTGGGTGATTGCCTTTGCAGTTTTCACATTTGGTTGGATCATATTTGGTGTTTGGGAATTTTGAAGTGGGATGGCTTTTGCTGCATTTAAGACATTCGAACCCTGCTTTGCATTTGGCCTGTGAATGGCCAAAGAGTTGGCATCTGAAGCAGTATCCGAATGATGTGTTGTTTTCATGTAGAGCCACTTAAAAACAACACATCAAGCCTGCGGGTTTGTCTTGTCTCATATATGTGTTTGTCCTCTAATGGGACGATGACGAGGACAAGGGGCATAGGGATTTTTTCGGGGCCTTTGGTTATTCGGATTACTTTTATTGGTTTGAATCTCTGTTTCTGTAGGACCTCTTCTATTATTTCTTGTGGGATTCCCCTGATTACAACTTTGAGCTTTCACTCGTTGTCGATGCTGAAGGTGTGGTATGGGATCGAGTCTTTGTCAAGAAGGGCAGAAATTTTGCGTGGTTTGCTGAGTAATTTTAATGCCTTCACTGGTGTTAGTTGCTTTGGTGTAATTTAGTTTTTTGGATCTTAGGGCATTTGCTATAGATAAGCATTTGACATTTTGTCTTACTATTATTGGAGGGATTACTGTGTGTGTATGTGGATTTATTTTTGAGTTGTCTTCGTTGTCCTGCGCTTTCTTCATCGGACTAGTCATCTGAGCTAAATGGTTCGAATCTATTGCTGGTTTGTAATTGTGAGTCTCCTTTTTCTTGTGGTCTTCTCTGGGGCTTCATATTCCATTCCTTGATCTGGGTCCTCGCATTTACTCTTCTTGCTTGGCTGTGATTCTGCTTTCTTGCTTTTAATGAGTTCTAGTAATGTTCTAGTAATCTTTCTAGTTCAATTATATTTAGTGAGTCTACGGTTATGCCTTCTTCATCCATCTTGGGGAGTCACTACTCACTACCGACTGCTACCGGCTGAAACGGTGCTCGCTGGCTCACTGCTGCTATTTTCCACCGGAAAACCGTTAGGAATTTTCTGTTGTGTTTATTGGTTGATTTATTTTTTGACGTTTTTGATTTTCTTAAACTCCGTCGGAGAATCGTTGATTCTCATTTGTTTCTGGATCACGTTATTCTTTTTAATTCCATGTTGTTCGTTTCGCCTTTCTTTTGCTTCTTTTTGCCGAATTTCGTCGTATTTCATTGGCCCTTTTTATAGTTTCTTCTTTTGCTTTCTCGTCAACTTTCTATCGTCGGTCTTCTTTTGCTTTCGGCTCACTTCGTTCTTTATATTGTCATGTTATTTGTTTCGTTTTTCGTATTTCGTTGACTCTTTATAGTTTCTTCTCTTGCTTTATCGTCAACTTTGTATCGTCGATCTTCTTTTGATTTCGATTCTGTACTTTTTCGTGTTATTTCTTTCGTTTCTCTTTTGATCATTTTTGTTGAATTATTTTTCGTATTTCTTTGTCTTTTTTTATAGTTTATTCTCTTGCTTCCTCCTCAACTTTGTATCGTAGATCTTCTTTTGCTTTCGGCTCACTACAGTCTGCACGTTTTTGTGTTATTTGTTTCATTCTTATTTTGTTCATTTTTGTTGTATTATTTTTCGTATTTCACTGCCGTTTTTTATAGTTTCTTCTTTTGCTTACTTGTTGGCCTTGTAACATCTATCTTCTTTTATTTTCGGTTCACTTCAGCCGTTCAGCCTATAGATTTTCGTGTTAGCTGTATAGTTTTTCTTTCGTTCCCTTTTCTTGAATTACTTTTCATATTTCATTGCCTTATTTTAGTTTTGTTTTCGGCTCACTTCGTTCTTTACATTTTTATGCTATTTCTTTCGTTTCTTTTTCGTACTTCGTTGGCATCTTTTACGGTTTGTTCTACTACTTTAACTTTTAAAAATTGATGATTTCGAAAATTGTTATCTGCTCTGTAAAACAAAAACAAAATTTGTTGAAAATTATTGTTGTTATTTTTAACTTTTTGATTGATTTAATTTTGAAAAGTAGTTTATATGCAAGTAGAGAAATTCTCGATCAATTTCGCCTCCTGAATCTAGTGATCGATTAAAGTTGAAAACTCGTCCTTCGTCCTTAACCCGATCGTGTCTAACTTGAATTAATCATTAATATCATTTTAAACGTTTTTCTTTATTCTACTTTGTATGATATTAAGGCCCGATTTTACAATCATCGGATAAGCATTATTCTTAGAATAACGTGACGTGGGTGTGACGTAGATATGGAGGAACATTCCTTATTCCATGATTGTAAAACTGGGCCAAAGAATCATATATTTTTTCGATAAACCAAAAGGAATAATTTGTTTTCTTTTAAAAAAGACACGACAGGGAGAAATATTTCGAAAAATCCTTTGGTTATCCTTTTTTGTCCTAAAAAAAAGTGGTTGGTGATAAAAAATATTTTTTTGGTGTCTCTCATTTTTGTAGGAATCTCCTGGTTGCCTGTAAGTTCGATTCTTTCGGTAGCGATATCCTTTGCAGTTGCCTAGGAATAAAAGTATCGATCGCGACACGCCGCGATCTCTGGCGGCTATCTGCGTAACTAAAACCAGGACGACGGAGTGCGCCTGAAGTTTACGATCGTTCCTCGGTTTGTGGAGCTGTCAGTTCGCAGCTGACAGTCGTGCGGTTGTCTCTTGCGAACTGCAGTCAGTTTGGCGATGTTTTCTCGTTGACTCGTCCAGCCACAAAAAAAAATAAATCAAAGAGGGACATTCCAATTCGCATAGGTAATATGCTCATATGTTAGTGCAGTAAATAATGCTAGAGGCAATCTTGTGTGTAAAATTGTGCAAGTGTCACCATCAGACTGGTGGAAAGTGTTTTGTAGAAAGTGGGTTTGCCGTTTGTGAATTTCGCAAGGCTTCAGTTTTCGGTGAGTTCTTTTTTTTTTGAAGATTTTCGTTGGCGGAATTAGAAAGTAATTAAATACCGTGCACATGGCTGCCTGATTTTGAATTCCGAACACGACGTAAACAAAGCGGCCTTTTATCGGTTGCTTCCACGCACTTACTTGTATGTGCCACATACAAACAAATGTGGGGCCCCCTCTTCGCTCGCCCGAAGAACGCCATCCACTTTGCGGTAAATAAGCGAAAGTTATGCATACTGCAAGGCCGCTCACTATTCTATTACAAAAGTTATTCGTGAATGTGTGTTCGCATCTGAATACCTACTGACATGAATCGAACTCCTCCAATATTCATCAGTGTTATTTAATGTCCTGTGATACTGTGAAAGTCAAAAAATTCCACAAAACCAGTTTAGCTTACACGGTTTTATAATGCTAACGTAATCCGAAAGACACAAAAAAGTGGGCCAAAGTTCTACAAGTTCGCACACAGAACAAAAAGGACGCACGCTAAAATGCAAGGATACAAACCTATTTGTTGCGCTTGTGTTTTAAGGCAGCAACAAGGATAATTTTTTTCCTCCAGTTTTTTTCTTATTCGGAGTCCTGATTTTTCAAATACTTTGTTTTATTTAAAATAGGCCTTTGTAGTTAAAGAATGCAAGGATATGGACGTCAAAAAAGAGAACGTGTTATTATTTAACATCCTGTTAACTGTGAAAGTCAAATTCCACGTTATTATTATTATAATATTGAAGGCAATAACTTCAAGAGTTATTCTGTCAAAGTGATTTTTACGCCAACTGAAGGATGCAAGGACGAATCTCACCTATTGCTTGCTTACATTGGAGTAGAAAAAAGGGATGTCGTAATCCTTCCTTGAAAGTCAAATTAAATCAATTTCTTATATTAAGTTTAATTGAAGACAAAAGCAGTTCACGGAAAAATCCTGCTTACTCAGCACTGAAAAGGACTTCCTTGTCCTGTTTTGTTTAAAGTAGTTCTTACGTCTACGCAGTGAAGAATGTAAGGACAAAAGCTGTGGCAGATTTTTAAAGGTCATTTATGTTTTTGATGTTATTATAACATCCTGATCCTGTGAAGTCAGTTTAGATGCCTTTATACCTACATAGGTAGAAAAAAAAATCGGTCAAACTGTTTTCTTTTTGTTCAGCATCAAAAAGGACTTCGTCTTCTTGTTTTGTTTACAATAGGTGTTACGTGCATTAGGCGACAAAGGAAGTATCACAGGGCATTGTTAAAAAAAAAATAGATGTTTTGTGAATGGCTTTGTGATGACTCGGGTTTAATTTGAAAGTCAAATTCTGTTTTAATTGACTACTTTTATATTGAAAACTGTTTTCATTTACCGTAAGTAAGAATCAAGAATTTATTTATAATAGTATTTTTAGTATAACGCTGTTGTCCTTGTGATTGTGGTCCAGAGGATTTCACTCAAAAACTTTCGAGGCCCATTGTCCGTTGGTTCTTCTTCTACTTCTAACAAAAAAAGAGATAAATGCAGTTCTAGCCTTGACAAACCAAAAAGTGATTCTAAAGGCGCGTTTTCACGAGGCCAGTAAACAGGCCAGTAGCTGGCCTTGCCAGTCCAGTGAATTTCTATTTCAACTGTCATCCAGTGGTGTTTACACGGAGCCAGTAACTGGAGTCCAGTCACAGGACTCCAGCTACTGTCACGTTTACTGTCCTCGTGGACAGTGGCGTAGCTAGCATGGGTGACACCCGGGGCGGATATTGTAGGTGTCACCCCAAAACTCAATCAAAATTGTTAAAATAAAAAATAAAAGTAATAATAATTTATGTTTTATTAAAATATTAAAATTATTTTTATATTACCTGTTCTTTTTCTTTTGATCATCTAGGGGGCTATGAGTTTTTTTTGTTAAGTTGCATGCATGTATTTTGATTGAAGTCAGAATCTAACATAAGAAAACATCAGCGGTACTGCCTGTGTTGCAAATAAAGATACGATATATCCAACGCCAGACCAATTGACAAAAAATTATTACCTAAAGGAATATCGTCAAACGTGTATGTTAGCGCTCGTTCAGGTACCCAGGAGTTCTTTGATCCTTGAGGTGAACCAAAATGGGCACTAAATTGTTTTATAGAAACTAAATGACGAAACAGACACAGTCCGAATATATAAACTTTATTACACTAATATTTACAGTCACAGACATGTAATACGAATAACGTACAATAAACGAACAAACTAAATTATGAATACGCGAAAATGTGATTGAAATGATGAAATAAAAATGTTTAAAACCGCACACAAATTTTGTTTTGCTTTGAATGAATCTGAAACGTATCTGCCATCTGGTGGAAATTGTTTAAGGGTACAGTGGTACAGAGGCCTAATTTGTAAAGCAATAAACCGCGCATAAAATACGGAGAAGGACGCAGACCTAGGGACGCTGACTCATGTTTTGCTTGGAAATAAGAAATTAAAATGAAAATAACATGAATGAGCTGTGACGTATCTTAAAATAATTGAAATGAATATATAATACAATTATTGTTACATACATTATTTTATTAGTGGCGGTTATGCAATCTGCCACAGTTTTACGATTTTTTATAGGTGGCAGTGTGCCACCACTGATGTTCACGGTCGGGTGTCACCCCTAAGTGGGTGACACCCGGGGCGGGCCGCCCCCACCGCCCCCCCCTAGCTACGCCACTGCTCGTGCAAACGCGCCTTAAAGTATTTTTCATAAGAGAAGAGCTGTGCGTCATAAATAAAATGCGTCTGGCGTTGCATAATCAGACATAAGAAGCAAAACTCCAAGCTTTTTTCTTACTCACCGTTGACAAAGAAATAATACTGAAGTATTTGTCGGTTCTAACTTCGGCGATTAATGACGTAGAGCTAAGGTGAATTTGATATTATGGAATTCGAGTATCTATTTAAATTAATTTTTGTGTTAAATGTAGAACTTCGTAGCAAGAATCTGCGCGAACTAAGGTGAAGTGGGGTTGCCCCCTTTTTTTAAATACGTTAAGCTAATTATTTTTTGATATTTTATTTGAAAACGTGTTTTATTTTCCTGTCAATAAAAAAGTTTCCACGATCTCTACTATTGAGAGATTTTTTTTTGTAAGAAACAACCTAAAGAGGAAAAAAATTTAGTTTTACACATTCTCCCCGGTCTGATACACATATAGTACACTTACGTAAAATGTCACGTCCTTACTTGCCCCTTAATTTGGCATGAGTGTGTAGTAGTTAGGGTTAAAAAAAGTCAAAAAAGATCTGCTCTTTCGAGACCTCGTTAGTAACACTATGGGTTTAGTCCCCCCCAAAAAAAAGAGATTCGATGATGCTGTCTGTTTTAAATTGCAGCATCCCAACTAATAAGTTTTGACCATGCACTTACCCCACGTCACCCTATTAAGTTTTGCCAACAATGAAAAGAATGTTTTCTCTTCAGTATGAAATAAATCCATTTTATATTGATGTGGTTCTCAGTCCCGAAGTATTTCTTAGCAAAAATACACTCATTATTTGAATATTTTAAGAGAAACTAAATTTTAGAAAAGGTGCATAACTGCTTTAATGATTTTTTTTTGTTGAAGTTGTATTAAATTGTATCACACTAAAGAATTGTTGTGTTAAAATGAAAGCGTAGCTCAGTTTAATGTCGAAAAGTTAGAAACGAAAACGATATAGTTAGTTGTAGTTATGATCGTGAAAAAGAAATGATATTTCTGAAATGAATCTTCAAATGAATGTTTTAGAAGCCAAAGCCGTAGCAAATGATTCGTTCACAATGGTGGACAGTTCTCAATTTTCTTAAATACTGTTTGGAATTTACGCCCAAATTGGTTCCGTTATCTTGTTGAAGAGGATAATTTTTACCTGCTTAGGACCAGGTATAAGTATTCAAATCACTTCACACACACTTCACGGCCGGCAATTTTCACATTTTTACACTTGAATATTGACCTAATAAATATTTGATGGAAGTAATTACAAACTTTCTAATCCAATCCTTTTGTAAATCATCGACCGTGACGTGCCACATTTCTCATTTTCATGACATCAAAAATGAAGTAGTTGTGTACTTATATCAATTAGAATAACAATAGAAGAGCGGAAACATGCAAGTAAGAATACGAAAGGTGACAGATGACGCTCCCGCCGAAATGATTTCAATCAATCGGAAAAAAAACGAGCGAAGCTTCTGATAGATCAATCGTGTATAGACATGTAAAGTCAGATTTCTGGAAATGACACTGTTGCACTCTTTACGGTTTAGAGAGTTCAAATCCTGTAACATCTTGCTTTGATTTTTCTCTTAGTTACCTTTCACTCGGTAACTAAGGCTGGGTTGCACAAAACATTTAAGCCAGGATTAAATTTAAGCCCAAGTTAGAATGTGATACACGCTAGGACGTACAGCACGTCACATTCTAACTTGGGCTTAAATTTAATCCTGACTTTAATCCTGTTTTGTGAAATTCAGCCTTAAGAGAAATGAAAAAGGTTCAACATAAAAGAAGCAAGGTCGGTTTTATTTAAATGTATCATCTGCCTAGGAGTTTCCTTTAGTGTTGAGACTTCCCTGGTTGTTTACAATACTGCCAACTTCAAATAACTCCAGAAACTTTTGTCCAAAAGGCATTTGAAGATTTCCGTCGTTTTTGCTTTTTCATCTTTCACATCCCACATCTCTCTCTCAATGACAAAAAATCCCTTTGAGCATCGACTTAATTTTCGGGAAGAGGTAGAAGTCGCAGGAAGCCAGGTTTGACGAACAGGGTGGGTGTCGATTTTCCTAGGTAAAAAACTGCTTTGTAGGCAAAGCGTTGCCTTGCTGTAAAATCGTCTCGAGTCTTTACAATTCTGGTCGTTTCCTTTTCACGCAATCGCACAATTTCGTCAAGACTTGATGCAATCTACTTGAATATATAATTTTTTTGGATTTACTTTCATTCTAGTAGTTTTTTCTGTTATTGCGAAAGATGTAATGCTTTATCTTAAACAATTATTAACCACTTTCATTAGCTGAATAAGAACAGCGACTGTTGGGTTATCATATGCTTATAAGCCATCAAATTTAAAAGATAAATAAGTTACTTTATATTCCTAGATACGTATTTCGACAGCTACGCTGCCATCTTCAGTACACGCATACTTACAAGTTAAAAGCACTTCATAAAATCTTGGTTCGTTCAATATAAATCAGAGGATATTCTCCTCACCAAATTTCCATATTTAAAATGTACCTACTTCTTCTTTGGTTTTTCTTCTTTCTTACTTTCGTTTTATTTTCTGGAAACTTACAGACACTGAGGTGTCGAAAATGAATTAAATTTAAAGCTATTAGAACAATAGAAAATTTTTGGTACAGTAAAACCTCGTTATTTTTTTGAGAAATTTGTGCTGGAAGATTTTAGGAAAATATTATTCTCAATCGTGCACTATTTTGGGGAGAATTTAACCTTCCAAACATTGACATTCAAAATTAATTAGTAACTTCCAGTTTTTGACATAATTAATTAAGCTTCAGGAACAAAATGACTTAATAGTATGTCAACTGTGAGAAAGTAGGTAGTTTTGTTTATCGTTCACTTTCTATTGCTGTTACGTATTGCAATAAAATGGAAATTATCTCATATTTCTAACACAACCGGAATTAACGCTTCGCCTAGAAAAAAAAAAGGGGGAAAAGTAAAAGCTCGCCGAACGCATCAACGATTATGAGCGCGAACGCATTATCACATCATCATCATCATCACCACCACCGCCATCAATGTTTTCGCATTCTTTCTGATCGATTTGATTTTAACAACGACGTTAAGTTTCAGAGTACATATTTCAGCGACGCCCGCTCGCTCTCATCTTCCGACGATATCGAATTTGAACCACCACCGATAATTCCATTTGTTTCTCTCCCCTGTTCTGTTGTCTTCGCATTCTGCCAATTTGAGTTTCTTACTGAATATCAGATTTCTGAAAGTGTGCCGCTCCCATTTCGTACGTATCTATTCGTGACTTGCATTTTTAGCAGTTCTTTTTGTATTCTTTTTGATTTTTTTTTGCATTCTCGTGTTACACGTCGGTGAAGATTAAAGTCCAGAATGAGAATAGAAGGTCTGTAATAAGGGGCGTCAATTGGCGTTTGCTCAATCCGTTTTTTATTTAAGGTCGATGCTCAATTTGAGCAAACTCCGATTGTGTCGGCTTAACAGTTTCAACTGGTCTTGCAAAATTGCTCTCGGTTTAATACCACTTCTTCAAGTTCCGTCTGAAAGCTCGAGTTGCTGTTTAGTGTTTACCTGGTGCTCGCAAACTTCCGTAATTACGCTCGTATTTGTAGCGAGATAGTTGCCTGCCCTTTGTTACCTTTATGTTCATAATTTCGGGGGAGCGAGATTAAAGGCCGCGCTGGCGGAATGCATTCTAATTAAAACCAATTTTTTTTGCAAAAGAATCCGTACTTCATTTTCTAAATGGTTTCGCCTTCGCCTAACTTTGCAAATAAATAAAGTATCAAATACTAAAAGCAAAAAGTAGTAATTTAGTCAGTTTATGGTTTATTATTTATAAACATCCCTTTGACCTCT
The DNA here is from genome assembly GCA_033060865.1 of Dorcus hopei. Classification (NCBI taxonomy): domain Eukaryota; kingdom Metazoa; phylum Arthropoda; class Insecta; order Coleoptera; family Lucanidae; genus Dorcus; species Dorcus hopei. The sequence goes on from CM065425.1 coordinate 12,859,897, forward strand.
GAAGTAATGAACCGCTCAAAAAAGCTCGCGCCAACAGCCTGTTAGTTTCTCTGACACCGCGTCTGTCAGCACGTCCGAAAATTAACCCTGACTTTTAAAATTCTCCAAATAAGTTTTTACGATCCCCTGTGACACAGCCGACGCATCTGGTCCGTCTGGCCGACCTTTTTTCAACCAAACAATGCGCCGCGGTTTCAGAGCAGAAATAAATCATCGCGCCATCCCGAATTAGAGCCCGAAGCCCAGTGCAGTTCGTGTGCGTCGCGACGCCACTCGGAAGCGCGCAAATTGCAGTGCGGTCAGTGATTCGATTGGACGTCAAGCGTGGGCGAAGACAAAATATCAAACTCGTCGTTGAACTTTGGCAAGTGCTTCCTTGTATTTTTTACTTTTATAAATAATTTTGACCACTCTCAAGCATCTAATTTTTCCAAAATAGGAATTATTTTTATTTCAGTCGAAAAAGTCGAAGTGATAGACTGAAACTGGTAATGCTTTGTAGAAAAAGAGAAGGCAGATAAAAAGGTACAAACGTTTCTTTCGAAGAAAGAAAAAATAGATTGGACCTTGGACAAATTTTGTTGTGGATCATTTATAGACAATCAACTTCACTTTTGGCCGATTCACTACCCTAGAGCATTCTCAGAGTATCTCCATTTTCTATTCTTACTATACACGAGGTTAGATTAAGATGAGAATACTCTGCAAGTTTAGGGTAGCTATTCGAATCTGTAGTTTCTGTAGATTTAAACGTCAAGGCTGCCATGGCAACCGATTTTCTAGTTGGTTATGAAAAGAAAAAGGGATAAAAGGATAAAAAATTACAAACAATTCTTTGTAAAAAAATAAGTTGGAAGTTCCAAAATGGAAAGGTCAATACATTTAAGATATTTAAGCGAAGAGCATTCGTTTAGAATTCTATTTTTTTTTTTTGAGAAATGAACTGCTTGTCAAATTAATAAAAATATTGGTTTGTAAAGAAAGTTATGGGGATTAATTATTCTTGTTATGAAAACAGTTTAATCAAAAAACAGATAAAGAAATTACAAAATAAACAATTCTTTGTAAAAAAAATAAGTTGGCAGTTCCAAAATGGAAAGGTCAATTACATTTAAAATATTTGAACGAAGAATTCTATTTTTTTTTTGAAAAATGAACTGTTTGTCAAATTTAATAAAGAAAATTATGAGGATTAATTATTGTTATTATGAAAAGAGTTAAATCAACGTGCATCGATGTTTCAGATGATTACAAGAACAAAGTGATTTGATCTATTTAAATCTCCTGCAAGTTTTTGCCTCTTTTAAATCTGTAATTAATACCCCCCTAGTAATCAATGAATTAATCCGTTCAACCGGTTCGCTGTAATTCAACACTAAAGTGAAAGTTCGGAGTCGTATCGCTGTGAGAACAATTAACATTGCATATATCACACACAGCGACTTCCTCATGTTTCGACCCGATTTCTTACGCTCCTTATCGCAGGGGAATTACGTAAACGTCCTTCGACCACAAAGCACAGATTGATTACGCTCCAACGCAACAAGGGGTCGACAGACGCTTTCAGATGCTCGTGTAGTTGTTCTAAAGCGTTAAGATGTGCCGAACAGTCCATGCCCACGTACAACATTCGTATTCGGTTGAAATTTGTTGCGGTCACCTCGACCGAACGTGTTCGACATTGAACTTCAAATAATATTTACTTAATACATAAACTTTCCAACGTAAACAGCATCAATTTGTAGTTAGTTGTTAGGTTTGTTAGACTTTGTTGTTGGCGTGCGTGCCGATCTACGATGGATCCAACCACGTTAATTTTATTTACTCATATGTATGTAAACAGTGCTAATTTAATTCTTGTGTCTTATAAAATCAAAGATGGTTTCAAAATATATATTAAATTAAGAACGTTTTCGTCGCAGGCGAAGTACGTTGACCCTCGATTCCTCCTGTGATCCTTATTGCACATTGACGAGTACTTAACTCAAATACTTTGTATTTGTTTTGTCCCCTTAAACGGTTTGCGGAATGATCCGGAATTGCCTAATTGTGAGGCAACACTCGTCCTCGCGTCCTATCATAAAATCGCCCTGTTTGCAGCACTTAATCCAATTCATCGCTGTCGTCAGATTTATCTATCGATCGGCCGTAACCGACGAAGTTCTTCTTCAATGCCAACTGCTCTCTCGCTTCGTGGAATTACGAGCGATATCCTTTACGACGTCAGTTTGCAAGAATTACACGGGAAACGCGCTCGTATTACTCGGGATTGTTGCTTAAGAGGTGCTGTTACTGGATTGTGGATATGGCGGAAGGGAAAGGTCAAAGGCATTGGCCGCTTATCATAACCGCATTTCGAGAGCTTGATATTTAAATGAATTCGTTTTAAAGAAGAATGTATGTTTGTTTATAAATAATATTTCACCTCGCCACCTTTGGTTTTCCATTTGCTAGTAGCCTCCAGTAGCCTCCAACCTGTTGGGATTTCGAAACCTTGAAGTGTCTGAAGCTGCTTGCTTTTTTGCCTTGATCTGAAACGTCAGGTAATTTTTTCCAAGGCCGCGAATGTTTACAGCTGGAATTTCATTGCACGCTGTTTGCAGAACACTTCTCCTAGGCGCGCAAAATTTACATACTCGTCGGCCGAAACCTGAATTCGCAAATAGCCGACGGTTTCGTTGTTTTGCAGAGAAGAAGAGGTTCGAATACGCGTCTCAATCGAAAGCCAAGACAAATAGCAGCCGGCGTATTGAAGCAACGACGACGAAAGCAAACAAATCGGGTTATGCGTGGCCTGAGGCTAATGAAGCAGCGTGCCGATTTAGAAACACGCCAAACACTTGAGCATACAATGTGGCAATCGGTGGATTGGAAAGGTCTCTTTTAATTAATACTTGTTATGTTTGCGAATAAGCCAATTAATAAGACCATAAACATTCTTACTTTATTGTACGCAAGTTATCAATTTCGGCCCTCTTGAAGAAGTGACAACATATTTTTATCAAAGACATTTTGAAGAAGATGTGACTTCAAGTTGTAAACTTCTCGACGTTTTTAGAAAATCACTTGGAATTTTGACTTGTTTGCAAGCTATTGCTTGCTCTTCATAAATCACCCAAAAGTTTTGTGTACATTGAAGTGAATTCGATTCATTTTTGCCCATTCAAAAACAGAAATATTTATTTAATTGCTTCTAGTTTAGCAAAATACAACAATCAACAAAAAAGCTACAGTTAATTTTTTTACTATATGCAGATCGTATAAATCTGAGTTAAGAAAATATACGACGAAATGACGTGATATGACAAAAGCCGCAAGGCTGTTTCACGAAAGTTAGAAGGAGATAGCTACATAAAATTATTTTGATTTATCAATCGATCGATCGGCATAATATAGTAAAAAAAAATTAACTGTAGTCACTAACATTCAATATATCTTGTAGTTTTTTATTTGCACACTCATCTTTATGAATTAATTTGTTTAAACTCCGCGCGCATTCCTATTTTTATAATCGGATCTTTTCGTAAAGTCTCACGAGAATATTCGCGAAGTTTGCTGAAATGTGACTTTCTTGTAATCTGAGTTTGAGTTCGGCTCTTTTTGCACTTTTATGCGATTGTTTGTCTCACTTTTACAAGTATCAAAATAGCTTATTCCATCCTTGCATCTTCAGATCAATTCAGATGTGACAAAATGGCTCCGAATTTCTGAAAAGTCCTTCTTGGAATTATTAGAGAAATAATTGGATTAAATTCTTGAATTTTTTGGAGTTGCTTATCAGAGTTATACAAGAAAATTGTGCACACTTCTTAACCTGTTCTAAGAATATTTTAATGTTTCTTATAAATATATACATTGACATCCTGGAATTTTGAGACTCAATTTCCTTTGGATGTTTTAAGGAAATTTTCTGGTGAATTCCGAGTGACTCCTTTGGAATTGTTGCCAAATTATTTGGAATTTTAGTAAGCAAGTTGCCGTAGTATTTTCTGAATTTTGTAAGAATGCCTTTCACGTTTAATATTTCACTTATTCCACAGAATTTCTTGGAATTTCATGGCAGACATTACAAAGACATTTTTCTTACTTTTTCTGTATTTTTTCTACAATTTTTTTGATAAGATGTCTTCTAAGTTTTGGAACTTTACTGAAGTTCCTACCTTGCCAGTTTTTTCTTTTCTTTTTTTAATTTGACCAGAACCCGTCTACAAAAATGCGCCGGAGGCACCGCAGCCATTTAGACTTATTGTGCTCGCCCTTTCGGTTAACGCAATCATTCAGTGAGGCAAGTCCCCTATACCAGCTGGTACAGGTTTTTCACTGATTGCGTATTGAAATCTTCGGAAGCAATCATAAGATGTCTGAATATGCACTGTATACGGTTTGCTAGCGCATCATATCTACACAAAATGTGCATTGCCATCTCTGGTTCCCTATTGCAAAGTCTGCAGTTTAGATACCCATTGAATTTACCGATCCTCCGCAGGTGCTCCTTAACAGTCTGGTGTCTTGTCAGTAACCCCGTGGTGATATTGAGTTGCGCCCTGCTCAAAAGCAGCTTTCTTCTTGCAAGGACCTCTAAGGAAGGTCTTGCTATGGCGATGTCCTGGTCTACTTAACCAGTATCTGTTGTGTTGCTCGCTTATCCAGTCACTGAAAAAGCCCCGAATAGCGTTCTTGGTTATGCCTAGGACAGGTTCAGGGCCAAGTTATGCCATGCCCGCTCCCTGCCTTGCTAGTTCATCGGCCCGTTCGTTGCCGATAATACCTTGATGACCTGGCACCCACACTAGCGTAATGCAGTTGTGCTCCGCCAGGTCATTAAGCTCACTTAAACATTCCCACACCAGTTTGGAAGAGATATTCGAGGTTAAGATGAAGATCCGCTTATCTTCTTATTGTTTTCCCACGCGCATTGTAATAGACAAAGACAAAAGAGACAAAATGGCCCAACGGGAAGCATAACTTCTCCTTTGGTATATGCCCGCGTATTCCAGATCCGGCACCAGTCTCAGTTCTGGAGCCGTCTGTACACCAAACCAGACTTCCAGGAGGAAAATCCTGTTCAGGTTCCCGATGCTCAGCAGATTCATTAATTTCTATCTTGATGTGAAGGTTTATGTTGCCTTTGGAAGCCATATAGTCCGTCCTCATGTCGAGTAAAGGACTCCTTATCCTGCCGACGTTACTTGTATGATACGTACTCATATTAAGTAGGTGACGTGAATGCTGCAATCTGTGGAGTCCTCTTCTTGCCTCTCCCGTTATCACAATGTGTAAGGGAGAGAAGTCTAGAAGGGTTTTCATTGCAACGATGGGCATTGTACTCATCGTCCCCGTTATGCCTAGACAGGCAAGTCTTTGTGCCTTGCCCAGTCTAAGCTTGGTGATCTTCTGCTTGACCTTGGGTCACCAAAAATCACTCCAAGGTACTTTACCTCCCCCGACAATACTATCTCGTTTGCACGAAGACGCAGAGGACCTAGACCCTCTAAGTTCCGCCTTCGAGTGAATGGCACAATGGGTTTTTTTTGAGGACTGATCCTCAGACTTTCTTCCTCTGTCCGCCTTGTTACTACATTCAGGGCAACTTGCATTCGGTCCCTGTCAGTGCTATTGAATTTCCTTTGTACGGGTATAACTGAATCATCAGCATATCCTAAGGGATCAAAGCCTTCACCGCTAAGCCGTTTCAGAAGCCCATCCATGACGAGGTTCCACAACAGGGGGAACAAAACACCCCCCTGCGGACAGCCTCCCGCTACACCAGCCATTAGAATGTCGTCCAGTAGTGATGTATAGACCACCCTTCCTTTGAGCATGCAACTGCCGCAGGCATCTGCCGCAAGTTCCTTTCACCCCTCTACCCCTTAGAACCGTGATGATGGAGTCGAAGGATGTATTGTCAAAGGCCCCTTCGATGTCTAAGAAGGCAGCTAAGAGGACCTCTTTATTTTCCAGAGATTTCTCCACCCTTCAAGTGAGATGATGGGGTGCTGCCTCAGTACATAGACCTGTTGAATAGGCAAACTGGTATGGGTTGGAAGGGTTTGTCGACCAGAACACCACCCCCTATATGCCTTGTTAGTTACTTTTGAATTAATGTTTTTGGAATTTTATTATTTTGTTAAATTATTGGGAAATCTGTGGCAAGAATTATGCATTCGTATTTCTGGAATTTTGAGATATTGGTTGGTTATAATTTTTTGTTGTTTTAGGAATGAATTTCCTATATTTTAACACCAAAGAGAATGCTTGGAATTTAAAAAAATCTTAATATTTTCGAAAATTTGCAACAAACTTTAGGTTTATGTTGCAATGGAAAATTTCCAAATTTCAATTGTCACTGTAATATCATTATTTGGCAGCTTTGTTCGGGATGGTTTATTAGGCAGCAAACTGGTTGCTATTTCTCTCACAATTTAGGTCAAAAATGGGCCGCTAGATGTCGCGACCTAAACTGTCATAATATTTTCCTATTCAAGTTTTTGTTAGATACCTTTTCTATTTATTACATGGGGTGGTATTCTCCCTGAGTTTATTTTCCTGTTATCGGCTCGATCATTCTCTTAGAAGAAAATATATTCTTCATCGACCCCCTCCTTTCAAACTTAAATTATCTACCTAGCTATGAAGAAGAAGAAGAAGAGAGGGAGTAATTTAAACATTTTTATTTTCAATATATTTTCCGTTTAAGTCCAAACACTTGGGCCACTTTTTATCCAATTGGTCTAAGCCACTTAGAAGCTAAATCCTAATCTGAAGAAAATAGCCTTCTTCACAGGTTTTTTTTAAGTTGTCGAAATAGGTAACAGTCGGAGGGTGCCAGATCTGCACTAGATGGAGGATAGTCCAGTTTAATAAAGCCAGTGGCGTCGATAAATTCCTTAACTCTTCTTGCTTTGTGCACCTCGCAGTTGTAGCGCAAGAGAAAAATTTCTTTACAGAGCTTATGTGGTCCTTTTTTTTGGAAAGTCTTTCTTAAGTTTTGAAGTGTACTTTGGTAAGGTTCTGCATTGATTGCCTTTTGGCAATTAGAACGATACCTTCACCATCCCAAAAAATCATAACCATCAATGATGTGTCTTTTTTGGCGGTGGACTCCTTTATGCATTCTTTTCATAGATTCTTGTCTTGTCTCTAGGTTCCAAAAATGTACCCAAGTTTCATCGCTGGTGATAATTTGTGAAAATAGGTTTGGATTAGTCTGTAAAGAGGCTAAATTTTGCGCTGAAATTTTCTTGTGACACAAAAAAAAATTGTTCTGGCGTCAACAGAACCCAGCATACTTCCGCTTTGCTTAGGCCTAACTGCAACCTTTTTTCTAACTGAAGCTTCAGAGATTACAACGTTTTGTAGCAATTGATGACACTTTCAGTCGTCGATCCTTCATCACTAAACCCTCAACTTTTATTGCCATTTGCGTCTTTTGAACTTTTAAGGACCTTCCGCCTCTTCGATCATCCTGAATGGATCTTCTACTTCAACGAAACTGCTTTGACTAAAATTTGGCTTAGAAATATGATGGGCAATCATGGTCTCATTCTCTCATGGATGTTTTCAGGAGTATTCCCTTCTTTAATCAAAAAATTTATTACTCTTCGATGTTCTAACTTTAAACCACTCATTTTCCACTTTTAATTAATTTATCTTTTTGATAAAATGAATTGAATTTTTACACAGATGTGTCAAAAACTTGTCAATTCGTAACTGTTAAACAACTTAGCTCTTTTGTTTCATGGCTAAGTAGTACTATACGATAATTTATTTTTCATTACAACATTTTTGTGCAAGCGATACAACGGAATTTTTTTTCTTGATTTTCTTGGGCATTCGGAGTTTCCATCGCCCACGTTTTACAAAATTAAAAAAATCAAGAAAAGCGTGACTGAGAAAATTTCAAAAATGTTTTTTTTTAAACGTTATTTTTGTAACCTCCTGTTCGCGTGACGTATCTGTTTCAATAACTGCGTCCGCACCGTAATTTATTGTATCAGACGGCGGCGGACGGCCTTCCAAAAAGCGGGCGAGGATTAAACGCCGAAACTTTCCGCTAATCTGCATAAATTTGCATGCGATAAAAATGAAAAATGTCCACAATTATGCGTAAAAACCCTATAAAGGTGGGACGTGATTTCGATAGTGGCGGGCCCACAAAAAACCGGCGAAATATGAAACTGTTATCTGTCGGGGCGATTTATGTTACGCGAGTTTCCGGTTTAATTACGATCACTGTGATTAAGAAAACAATACTACCCTATTTATTTTTCGGGCTCCTCCACCAGAAAAACACACTTCAAGATCTCTTTAGATAGATTCGGCTGCGTTATGATGAAAAGAAATGTGTTAGGTGTAATGTGATATTCTCCGTTAATGGATTTGTCTGAGCTGTAGTGCATGGATCTAATAGACCTGTCAAGGGATGATGCTATTGTGTCTAGGGGGTGGATTAATACATACATACGTAAACAAAACGACGTTGAAACAATATATCTTTGCGTTGCTTTTGCATCGACAGCGACGTGGATTTATGAGGACTTCTTTGCAGGATTCTCATTAATTTATTATTTAAATTCATGGAAGATGTCATCAGGTTTCCTTACTAAGAAAATCAAATAATTACAAACATGAAATTTCAAGGAATATCAAAGCACGAGTTATTATTTTTTTATTGTCCACATAAACTTCTTATCAACACATTCACTTAAAACCAATTACTACATACAATGTTGGCGCCTATCATTTATGTGAGGTGAAAGGTCAGAAGCAATGCCGATAAGCGGGCGATCAGTTTCGCGCAGTTTTCCATTTCCGGCGAAGTTCATCCGCCTAAATAATTCAGCGGATTATCGTAGGAGTACACTAATCAAATATTTAGAAAACACTTTCGTTCCTTCCCCGGCGGTGCTAATTTATTGTCGGCATAAAGTTACGTCTTGCCCGGGGGCCCGTTTGTTATAGTTCAGTTTAAGTTGTCAAGCAGCGACGCCTGTCCCTGCGTCGCTCGCAAAATATCGCCCTGAATAATATTACCGCTAATTTTAGGTGACGGTTGTAATTTGCCGCGCGTTCTACTATTTGCTCGTCTTTGTGCGCGCTATTAATAAATCGTCTGCGGAAGTGCGGCTTTTACTCGGGCGTCGGTTAACGCCATCTTGTGGAGTAAATCGTTTGAAGTTGATTTGATGAGACAATTGAGAAAGTGAAACTCTGCCAGATGTGGGGAATATCCTACTACGCGATTGTATTATGACATATTTTATTTTTATTACGTTTTATATTGCTTATGCAAATATCCTGAAATAGAATTATTATTCTTATGACTATGAGGCAGGAAGGAACTTACAAGACAGTGATTTTTATTTCTGAACCCATTGCCATTCATAAATTAACATTGTAATTAATATACAGTCTTCAGAAATGATTGTAAAAAGTTGTGCCCGATGGTTAGGCAATCAACAATACAAACAGCGGACAGAAGAGTTTAGAACTACCTATAGTCAAAGAGAACACTCGAACAAAAAAGTGCAAATTAGAAACGAGAAAATATTTTAAGTGTAATAGGGTCCATACACGGTCAAACAATTTGCGCAAGCTTTTGTTGTGCAACACTGTGTTGTGCATTTAACTTTGTGCATTTAACTGTTGCACAACAACTGAAACGCGAACAAACACCACCAAAATGTTTGCACAACACCCTTTCTTACGCAAATTGTTTGATCGTGTATGGGGGCCTTAAATGTTAAAGATTGTGTGTGTGAAATATCATCAGGGTTTGTTGATATTAACATTTTCAGCCAATGCATTATGATATCGTTTATCTAATGGCCTTTTCATAACCTTGCATAAGTGAGTAGGCAATCGATGCTTATTTGCGTAGGTATTATTGAATCACCTGACTTAATATCCTTAGCCTATTCCTGAAAAGCAACAATCTAATTTTTTCCAGTTATTCGAGCCCCGTCGACCATAAAAAAATTCTCACAACTGAAACTTACTCTAATTTAAATGAGAAATTATATTCTGAAAATTATATTTTTTTACGTTAAAAAATGAACGAGTTTTCGGGCCCCTCTCAGCCCCCCGAATGAAGTAAATGCGATTTTTTATCACCATAACATTTCCGTGCCTATCCATAAAGCAGATGCAAATTTTCAACCCTCAAATTAAACGACAAACCTTCGAAACCGCCGTCAAAAAATTGTACTACGAAAGGGGATTCCGCGCTGACGTCACTAGCCGATTTACTATATTTCTAGGAATTAAAGTAGGTCACAAGGTCGTTGGGGGTATTGTGAATGGTCGTCATTCAATTGTTTTTGCAGAGCACTTCGGTCCTCCGGAACAAGTGGAATTTTATATGTAAAAAATATAAAAGAGCAGCAATCGGGCTGTAAGTAAAAAAATATCATTTCAATTAATATTTAAGTTTAAATAATCATATAAGTTCATTAAAGTTAGGTTATTCCCTTTCGAAGTCGGAACGTCGGAAGTTTCGTGTTAAGCAGTTGGTAGCAGCGCATCACTGTTTTGACGTTTGTCGTTTACCGCGCGAAGCAAATCGACTTATCTTATTTTATTGTTGTTAAAAAATGGATAATAATGATCCGTGGAAAGCTAAACAATAAAGTAAATAAAGAGCACTGTGTGAAAATGGTTTTCTCGCCGGAAATTATACAACATAACCTCAAACTTTTTCGTTCGATGTAAGGGCAGGTGATGTATGGTTTTGGATTTGCTTTTTGAGACAGAGTTTTTTTGAAAAATGAAATGTTCGTTGTTGCTAAAGTTGCCTTGAACATTGTTTGATGATTTTAAGCCTTCTTAAAGCCTTCCTAAAGGGTTGACACATTAATTGTTACCTAGTATGTAACAACTGTCTAAATAAAAACCTTGTGAAGTAGGCTACATTTAGTAAATCTGTTATGTAAATGCAATGGATAAATTCTCGATCACAACCTGCTTGACCAGGTTTTTATTTAAACGTTCGTTATAACGACGATTTTGTTAAGCGGTTTCGACTTGGACGAGAAAGAATCAAGAAATTCTAAAGAAACCGATGCTGACTAATTTGCTATACGATGTTTGATTGTCTCCGTGGATTTCTTTGTGTTGCTTGCGGAAATTTAAGAAAGTGAACGAAGAAAACAGGAGATAATATTGTTTATTACAAACAAAACTGTTATAAAAGTTATTGTTGACAACACCACCATTTCTTTTCAACCGATGTGAACCTGGCGCCCAACTTCATCAAAATTTTTTTTTAATAATTTAGTGGGTTTGTAGCCCGTTTGTACCCGTTTGTACCACTTTTTATTTCGTTTGTACCTCAAAGGGTAACAAAATAAAAAATGATTAAAAAATAACCGGCGCCCAACTTTAAGACATTTTAATTTCGTTAACGCCATTCGATAGAGAATCGTTTGTACCTGTTTGTACCTCTCTTCATTTCGTTTGTACCTCAAAGAGAACGAAATAAAAAATTATTAAAAAAATAACCGTCGCCCAACTTTAAGATATTTTTATTTCGTCAACGCCATTCGATAGAGAATCGTTTGTACCTGTTTGTACCTCTCTTCATTTCGTTTGTACCTCAAAGAGAACGAAATAAAATTTTTTTAAAAAAATAACCGTCGCCCAACTTATAGATATTTTTATTTCGTCAATACCATTCGATAGAGAATCGTTTGTACCTGTTTGTACCTCTTTTCATTTCGTTTGTACCTCAACGGGAACCGAAGTACAGCGTTTTCAATGTTTCGAAAATAACGTTAAGCCGGTACATACGCTATTTTTTAAGGTATCGAAAAACAACCAAGGGGGCTCGAAGAAGAATCGTTTGTACCTGATTGTACCTCTCTTCATTTCGTTTGTACCTCAAAGAGAACGAAATAAAAAATTATTAAAAAAATAACCGTCGCCCAACTTTAAGATATTTTTATTTCGTCAACGAAATTCGATAGAGAATCGTTTGTACCTGTTTGTACCTCTCTTCATTTCGTTTGTACCTCACAGGGAACAAAATAAAAAATTATTAAAAAAATAACGGTCGCCCAACTTTAAGATATTTTTATTTCGTCAATACCATTCGATAGAGAATCGTTTGTACCTGTCTGTACCTCATTTCATTTCATTTGTACCTCAACGGGAACCGAAGTATAGCGTTTTCAATGTTTCGAAAATAACGTTAAAGTGGTACATACGCTATTTTTTAAGGTATCGAAAAACGACCAAGGGGGCTCGAAGGAGAATCGTTTGTACCTGTTTGTACCTCTCTTCATTTCGTTTGTACCTCAAAGAGAACGAAATAAAAAATTATTAAAAAAATAACTGTCGCCCAACTTTAAGATATTTTTATTTCGTCAATACCATTCGATAGAGAATCGTTTGTACCTGTTTGTACCTCTTTTCATTTCGTTTGTACCTCAACGGGAACCGAAGTATAGCGTTTTCACTGTTTCGAAAATGACGTTAAAGCGGTACATACGCTATTTTTTAAGGTATCGAAAAACGACCAAGGGAGCTCGAAGGAGTATCGTTTGTACCTGTTTGTACCTATTTTCATTTCGTTTGTACCTCAACGGGAACCGAAGTATAGCGTTTTCAAAATTTCGAAAATAACATTAAAGCGGTACATACGATATTTTTTAAGATATCGAAAAATGACCAAGGGGGCTAGAAGGGGGCGCCAGGTTCATATGGGTGGAATCGTCTGTTGTGTTGTATTCTTACGCTTAGCATTATCCAGAACTAACAGTGAGGACGTGGCAGGATTCTAGTTCTATTTTTGTTTGTTTTTTTATTGGTTTTTTGTTTTTTATTTTTTATTTGTTTGAAACGTTTTTGTTTCTTTTATGTTTTTTTTTGTTATATTTATTTTATTTATTTGTTATTAAAAATATAATGTGTGTTAATAGTTATAATTAGTAATTTCTTAATAAAATGATAAAGGAAACAATTCGTATTTATGAAGACAGAATTTACACACAATATTTAAATACATTACGTTTTCTTATTTCGGATTATTCAGATATGAGAATCCATAACCATAATTAGACAATAACAAATCCAATAATACTGTATTTAAATATTGTGTGTATGTAATGTATTTAAATATTGTGTGTAAATTCTGTAGTGCAGTGCTTTTCTAGTGCTTTTTACTATTACACATAGAGTCTTTTTGTTACTAGCATTGTGGTAACCCACTGCTTGCGTGTTACACCAAATCAAACACCAAATGTACGGCTTTAAAGTTATTTTAGAAACATTGAAAACGCTATACTTCGGTTCTCGGTGAGGTACAAACGAAATGAAAAGAGGTACAAACAGGTACAAACGATTCTCCTTCGAGCCCCTTTGGTTTTTCGATATCTTAAAAAATAGCGTATGTACCGCTTTAACGTTATTTTCGAAACATTGAAAACTATACTTCGGTTCCCGTTGAGGTTTACAAATGAAATGAAATGAGGGTACAAACAGGTACAAACGATTCTCCTTCTGAGCCCCTTGGTAGTTTTTTCGATATCTTAAAAAATAGCGTACCGCTTTAACGTTATTTTCGAAACATTGAAAACGCTATACTTCGGTTCCCGTTGAGGTACAAATGAAATGAAATGAGGTACAAACAGGTACAAACGATTCTCCTTCGAGACCACTTGGTAGATTTTCGATATCTAAAAAAATAGAGTATGTACAGCTTTAACGTTATTTTCAAACATTGAAAACGCTATACTTCGGTTCCCGTTGAGGTACAAAATGAAATGAAATGAGGGTACAAACAGGTACAAACGATTCTCCTTCGAGCCCCTTGGTAGTTTTTCGATATCTTAAAAAATAGCGTATGTACCGCTTTAACGTTATTTTCGAAACATTGAAAACGCTATACTTCGGTTCTCGGTGAGGTACAAACGAAATGAAAAGAGGTACAAACAGGTACAAACGATTCTCCTTCGAGCCCCCTTGGTAGTTTTTCGATATCTTAAAAAATAGCGTATGTACCGCTTTAACGTTATTTTCGAAACATTGAAAACGCTATACTTCGGTTCTCGGTGAGGTACAAACGAAATGAAAAGAGGTACAAACAGGTACAAACGATTCTCCTTCGAGCCCCCTTGGTAGTTTTTCGATATCTTAAAAAATAGCGTATGTACCGCTTTAACGTTATTTTCGAAACATTGAAAACGCTATACTTCGGTTCCCGTTGAGGTACAAATGAAATGAAATGAGGTACAAACAGGTACAAACGATTCTCCTTCGAGCCCCCTTGGTAGTTTTTCGATATCTTAAAAAATAGCGTATGTACCGCTTTAACGTTATTTTCGAAACATTGAAAACGCTATACTTCGGTTCTCGGTGAGGTACAAACGAAATGAAAAGAGGTACAAACAGGTACAAACGATTCTCCTTCGAGCCCCCTTGGTAGTTTTTCGATATCTTAAAAAATAGCGTATGTACCGCTTTAACGTTATTTTCGAAACATTGAAAACGCTTTATACTTCGGTTCACGTTGAGGTACAAATGAAATGAAATGAGGTACAAACAGGTACAAACGATTCTCCTTCGAGCCCCCTTGGTAGTTTTTCGATATCTTAAAAATAGCGTATGTACCGCTTTAACGTTATTTTCGAAACATTGAAAACGCTATACTTCGGTTCCGTTGAGGTACAAATGAAATGAAATGAGGTACAAACAGGTACAAACGATTCTCCTTCGAGCCCCCTTGGTAGTTTTTCGATATCTTAAAAATAGCGTATGTACCGCTTTAACGTTATTTTCGAAACATTGAAAACGCTATACTTCGGTTCCCGTTGAGGTACAAATGAAATGAAATGAGGTACAAACAGGTACAAACGATTCTCCTTCGAGCCCCCTTGGTAGTTTTTCGATATCTTAAAAAATAGCGTATGTACCGCTTTAACGTTATTTTCGAAACATTGAAAACGCTATACTTCGGTTCCCGTTGAGGTACAAATGAAATGAAATGAGGTACAAACAGGTACAAACGATTCTCTATCGAATGGTATTGACGAAATAAAAATATCTTAAAGTTGGGCGACCGTTATTTTTTTAATAATTTTTTATTTTGTTCCCTTTGAGGTACAAACGAAATGAAAAGAGGTACAAACAGGTACAAACGATTCTCTATCGAATGGTATTGACGAAATAAAAATATCTTAAAGTTGGGCGACGGTTATTTTTTTAATAATCTTTTATTTTGTTCTCTTTGAGGTACAAACGAAATGAAGAGAGGTACAAACAGGTACAAACGATTCTCTATCGAATGGCGTTGACGAAATAAAAATATCTTAAAGTTGGGCGACGGTTATTTTTTTAATAATTTTTTATTTTGTTCCCTTTGAGGTACAAACGAAATAAAAAGTGGTACAAACGGGTACAAACGAGGTACAAACCCACTAAATTATTTAAATTTTTTTTTGATGAAGTTGAGCGCCAGGTTCACATGGGTTTCTTTTCATCTGCCACGCCAACGCCATCGTATTCGATTCCCGCGTACTTCGCTACGTCAATTTAAAAAGACAATTGTTTCAAGGTCATAGAAACTACTCGGCAAAGATCAAATCAACTGACACAGTGTCCTTACTATAGTTACTAAATGTTCGTAATAACATTGGCCATTGATAGTTTTGTGAGTCCTTTCTGATAGTTTTTGTGGAAAGTTTATTGCAGATTTCCAGTTCTAGAGAGTACAGTGATTAATTGCCTTCTCATGGCGACAACTATTTTGCTTATTTTTAGTGCAAACGTGTTTTTTTGTGTTACCTGCACTAAAAAGTCAATAAATAAGCATAAGTGATTACTTTCGCTTTTTTATCTGTTCCAATTACGTAAAAATATTATTTTTCCATTTGGCATTTAGCCTGTTAATGGTGGTTCTTGACTCAGTGTCATCACTGTGGTTATAATTATAAATATGAACTTATCAAGTTAATTGTGTGATTAGGCAATATTATTGGAGGAAAGTTTAAATTTCGACCAATGATATTGCTTAATCACATAATTAACTTGTTCGAGTGGTTAACTACGTTTTATAAAACTGGGCCTCACTGTACCAGAGAGTAAGGTACTAAATCATCACTCTGTTCAGGTAACGCAAACCCATTCCTCTCGTGAGAACATTGAGAAACAAAGATAACAAATACAATTGTTGCAAGTGCAATAAGGAAGACAACAGTTTTAGGGAATTCTGTTTACCGCAATGTCACTGGTTTCAATTTAAAAGTGTATTAGCTTATGTCTAGTTAAGTTATTTACCAATCAAAAAGTTGTTATTTTGAGAAGTGCAGAATGTTTCTTTTACGAAAAAGGCGGAATCATTAAATGTCATGCGATAAAAGTTTGGAATGCGATATTTAAACTCAATTTTCTTAACCACTGACAGTAACTTTGATAAACGTCACTTCAAATAATATTTCCAACTGTTTTTTATCCCTAGATGAGAAGAATGTGTGCAAGGATAGATATAAAAAAATCACTAAATGCGTTACCTCTATATACCTCTCTCTCCTTATTCGTGAAAAGTTAAGGGCGCCATCTACATATCGACAGTGAAAGCATATAATTGTTTATAGAGAAAGAGCGGAAAACAATTCAATATTCCTGAAATGCAAATTTGGGATTATTGTTTGTTGTCGTTTCGTGGATTCACAAGAGAAATACAAAGCACCATCTATTAGCCGACAGTAAAAGTTTCTCGTAAATTTACTAGATTTTTTTTGTTAAACCAGCTTCAACTGTATAACAGAATGCATAGTTTTGATGTGAAGATTCTTGTACCGTCTCAAAAGACTTTTGCGCTGTTGTAGATGGCATGAGCGCCATCTATGAGTAAATGGCGTGAAGTTACTCCATGATTTTCGTCCAATTACATAACAATTCAGCACTTCAGCAGTTATTTCTGTTATGAATAACAATATAGTTTAATGTAGTAATAAATCGTCTTCCTGGTTCTTACGAGATATTAAGAGCGCCATCTGTTCACTGACAGTGTAAGCATATGACAAATGATTAAAGGTTTGTTCTAGCAGCAGTTACGTAACTGTCAGAAATTGTACTGAACATGCGCAGTGACACTTTAGCGTCGCTAAAGTCGTTAAAGTGCCACTGCACATGTTCAATACAATTTCTAATATCTAATATAAGAGAGCGGACAAAACAATTCTGGCAAACAAATTAGAGATTTCGGTTTCACAAGATTCAAGATTGAAAGCGCCATCTGTTGGACGACAGCGAATATTCTTTGTAGACTTATTAGAGTTTTTGTTAAACCACCTTTAATGAAGTATCAGAATATGAAGGTTTTTGCGCTTTCTAAAAGAAGACATTTGGACCTATTATAAGGCATTCTGTAACACATGACCTTACGCAGTGGCGGTAAAAAAGATGTTGACGAATCTATGAGTAAAAGATTTCTGTTATAAATGCCTTGTATTCACAGATAATTCTATTGTGAAACACTTTAGCAGTCAATGGCCCAATGACCCATATTGATTTTATGATTAATTTAAAAACGGGTTTAATTCCCATGGCTCGTCCGTCACTCTCTTACTCATTAAACTGACATAAAGCTACATCGTTCCCTGTCTATTTTATTCACGACTTTAGTTAAATACGACTTTTATCATAGGATGAGAACACGGGCCAATAAAATTTTATCTTTTAATGAACGTGGTCCGCGTTTCGATGAGAAGTTAAAACCGCCATCTGTATGTCAACAGTGAAAACATACGTTTCACGTTTCTTGATTAAGGCCGTTTTACACTACCCTATTTCTTGTGCAAGATTTGGTTCAATTTTTTTAACAATTTAAATTTTATGGTAAATTATAACAAAATTAAATTTAATCAATAACGATCTGAAAAAATAGAACTTATTCTATCTTCAAAGTAGTGCTGGCAAAAACCGGAAAAAATTGAAACCGGTTAATCGATTTCTTTAAAAGCCGGTTTCGGATATTCGGTTATTCGGATATCTGAATATCCGTTATCCGAATAACCGGTTATTCGAATATCCGATTTTCCAAAAAACCGATAATATTCGAATATCCGGTTATCCGAATAACTGGATATTCGAATAACCGATTATCCGGATAATCGGTTGTCGGTTTTCTTCAAAACCGCGAATATCCAAAACCGGTTAACCGATTATCCAAAAAACCGGTTTCGGTTGCCAGCACTACTTCAAACCATATCTGCAGTGCAAGCATTTCTTGTTCCAATTATTTATTGTACAAATTGAACTAAATCTTATACAAGAAGTAGGGTAGTGTAAGAAAATGAAACAAAACTATCGGGGTTGTGTTAAGTTTATAGTTAGGTCTGTGTTTTCGTGGGAAGTGCAGACAGTCACTGAAAGTTCTTCGTTCTTAAATTTTTATTACGTCGGTGATAATTTTCCATTGAAACTCGAAGGCATCGTTCGTAACTTCACCAGACCATTTTTAATAGGTACATCAGGTCCGCTGTAGCAAATTTCTACACCCTTAATTTTAAGCGACTTTAGGCTTCCGATGACATTAAATTTTTAAATTGTTCGGTCTCTGGTTATGATAGAGAATCATATTCCCTTTTCTTGACTTTTTAATATTGGCACAGCTTGCTCATTTGTGTGTTTCATTAAATTTTATAATTCTTTTCGAACTTGTTAACAAGTAATTGAGATTGGATGTAGTTGGAATGCAACACAAAATTTTGGGACAAAATTCCTGCTTTGAAAAAGAAAAAAAGAACAAGATTAACTCTTCAAGCAGGGATTCCAAGAATGTAAGCCGTGTTTAGTTTACAGTGACACGGTATTCGGCGGGAAGAAAGACTGAAATAGCTAAACGCTGAAATTCCCGGGATGTTTAGCTCCATTAAAAATGACTAAGTGAACTGCAACGGCAACGTTCAATTAAGTTTGCGTAATTCGCCCCGCTCCTTGTTTCGATTTTGCTCTCTTTTGCGCGGTTTTTGCGCCGGAAAAACGCCGCGCGGATTAATTAGTCTTTAACGTTGATGGCTGAATTAGTTTCGTTCGGCAGCAGTTTTCTTTTTTTAACTTTTGCTTAATTACGAAACTGTTCATAAATAAACTCCTTTCAAAATGGTTTACTACGATATTTAAACCATGAAATACGTACCGTTTATTAGATTCGATTTCGATTCTTTTTTTAATAACCTATTTCTTAAACTTAAACAACCTTATGATAAATATTTCAGAAGGACAATATATGTATTTTTTTTTGAAAGTTGCTTACACGAGATACCTTTAAGACCCCCCTTCATTCATTAGAATTTGTTGTTATTAAATTACATCACATCACAATCTTAGTTTCTATTTTGATTCGATAATCCATTAAAAGTAAGTATGTTAGTCGTTAAGAAAACAGGAACATGATTAGAATGTATTCTATTTCCTCAAAACTTAATTACTTGTAATCCGAATTACTTTCCCCCCTGAAAAACAACTCGGCCTTATTTTTGTAAGCCCTCCCCGGATCAATCGCATCAAGTCAGATCTAATTTCCCCGAAATCAATTTTATTTACATTAGGGCAAGAAAAATAAGGCACGTGCACGAAGATGGCAGACGTTTAACCCGCTCTACATTAACGGCGTTAATTACGGTGCCTGGAAAAACTTCCTGGGAGTATTTATACGGCGCGCCTAATGAGCCCGAAAACGTCTTGGAATTAATTTTATTACGGCCGCTCTTGCCAGCAGCGCCGCACGTCGTCCCTCAAACAAAATCTCCAGAAATGATCTCGATCCTTCACGTCGACGCGGGCGCTCGCAAAAAGCAAAAGTTTTCCGGGGCGATTTTTAGGGGGGCGCAGTAATGAATCGTTTCCCGGGGAGAAAAAGAAAGCAAAACGTATATGAACTGCACGATTCGAGTATAATATCCAGGCTCTTACACTAACAAAGAACTTCAACTCGATTACGTTCGTAATTCTCAGAAACGAGGAAATTATCGCCAGCCATTGTTTCAAGTAATTGCCGCTTAGAGATTACTTAATTAAACAAATTAGACAGTAAAAATACGTCAAACAAACAGCATTAGTCATACATGAGCACGCAAACATTTAAAGATTGTTACGCAGTGACTCAGTTCTCTGATTTTTTTAGGCTTATTCGTGAAGCAGTTTAGAACTTGTTGGGAATCGTTCAAATCAAATCTCCACCGAAGTAATGATCGATTTTAACAACGCTTTCAAGTGTACAGAACTAGCCCAGAACTGTTCAGGGAATAAAGACAGCTATTAGCGATGAGGAATCAATTTTGTAATGGAAAAAGCTAAAAGACTTACTTTTGTACTTTAAGAAAAAATAACTGGAATAAATTTTCCCTTGATCGACGGACGTCAAACTTAAATTTACAAGAATTATGGAAATTGACGTAGTCGTGGGCTGTTGATTTTGCACATTTTTTAGCACGTCAACGTTTCAGAAGAAAATTGGGGTGAAAAACAAGATGGTGCGACAGCAGGGGCTGTTTTAACAGGGCGAGGAGAAGAAGATGGTGCGAGAAAACAACAGGGGGTGTTTTGAAATTAAATAAATGCTCGAAGCAGGGAATTTACAATTTAAATGCGCCTTAAATATTCCAGTTGCGTCGATTATTTTGTCACTGCCTTGCACTTGGATGACTAACATAGATTTTTTTTATTTCGGTAAATTGACACCAGAGCTTTCGGACTGCAATCACTACCCGGAAGAATTCTTTACTATGGTTTCTATTAATTACGAACTTTGATACAACTTCTTCATCCATCTATAATAGCAACTGATGAAACGTCCTGTAAATTAGTTTATAAACTGCCACATTTGCTTTGGCCCTTAGTACCAATCAAACTTATTAACAATGACAACATAAAATAAGTCTTCCAAATTATTCCATTACGTAATTAATTACGTACCCAAAAAAGGCAGCGTGTTTATTAATAATCTCCGCGGATGTTTTTATACGCGCACGAGCGTGATTAATGAGTGTTTTTCGTCCATCAAAAAAGAAAAAAAAAAAGAGAGATCCACGGCTAACGCTGACGAAATTACTTACTTAATGCCACAATTAAATTTATTTTGCCAAACGTTTTGGCGGTCAGCTAATCGCGTCGCCCCCTTGACCTTACTTACAAATGTTACGAAAAAATTATGTTTTTGCGCATTACACTCGACAGCCATTTTTGCTGAATATTGTTCCTGAAGCTGCGTAAACGGTGGTGTAGGTTTATGCATAGATTAAAAGCAAACAGTGAATCTGATATCGTTGACGACAAAATCCTGATGTTGCACAGAAAAGGCCCCGAGACTTCCATTTTCGCGATCAAAGGGTGCTTTGTAATTCTGCACTGTGATACTGTGATGTATGTATGCTGAAAATTAATGAGTCGGATAATAGTTCGACATGGAAATGCAATTACGTTGTGAGCGCACTGTAGCTATACACACACGATATTTTTAATAAAAGCAATTTTGGTGTTGACTGCAAAATGCTGATGCAAGGACGAAGAACTTTGCGGTCAGCACCGCTGTAAGCAGAAAGTCAGCAATATAATTACAATTTAGAAATTATTTTCAGGCTCGGGTCAATGACAGCCATATATTTACAACAAGCAAAATAAAAACATTTTCAGGGTACCTATTTGAAAGAGAATACATTTTATAAGCTCTTTGACAATCACAAAAATGTTGAAAGAAATGTTATCTTAAATTTAATATAAAATAATATGCTTTCTTAACGAATAGATGGCGCTTCCAATTTCTTACAACAATCCAGATATCATCCATAAGATGCATGCAGTTACATTTGTTGTGTTATCGTTGAAATTACTGCTAATGCAAATCTCAAAATATTTGCGATGAAAATCATTTTGTTATCGACTCCCAGATGGCGCTCAGAACTTCACATAATAGCCCCAAACTCCTTATGTAAACGCAAAGTTATAAAGTTTGCGATGCTGTATGTGATGTGGATGTTACTATCATCAAGCAAACAACAGAACATTTACAGGTATGAGAAACTATATTGTTCACGTGGCTTGGAAATTCCAAAAATGTCCTAACTGATAAAGAAAATGTAAAGAATATCAAGAATTTTAAAACTTACGCGAGATTGTTCATTTCGAAAGAATTATGATTCTTTTTGCGCTCCGGGAATGCAAAGCTTATTCCGTGACTTAGGTAATGGATTGTATATTAAAAGTAAACGTTCCAAATGGTAATTTGAATAAAAAGAGTATCATAAAAGACCTTGAGCTTATGTAATTTCGAGTGCCGTAAAGAATCCGCATCTCATCAATTTAAAAAAAGCTGTTCCCCAACTGGCATTCACAATGAATCCATCGTTACCATAGAAAGAATTCGAAGCATCTTAATCACCTCTCCATCTGCTACCTGTTTTTAATAAAAGCAAAAGCAAAAAAAAGAACTCAATGATCTTGTTAAATGCTAAGCACTAACTCGCGATCGCGCGGCGTCAGTGAATTCGGTCGCTTTTTCTCCTTCCGCTTTAATGAGCTTTTCGCTTAATCTCCTTACGTCGGAGACCCCGAACACTAAGGGGATTCGCTTCGCAGTCGTTCGGCTCAAATATTTGGAAATCAAAGGGAGACGTCGTGTTTTATGAATGCCGAATGCCTTGCTGCACAATGCGGCCGTACGATCCCAGCAAGTGCTCGCGGCCTCGAATTTTACGAGGACCCAGTTACGATTGAATTGCAGATGGATCGTTCCTCCGCTTTGCATACCGCGGCTATTCAATGCACGGCGCTTCGCGTTTTATTGTATTACGATGGATTGCTTCGAATTGCGATTTATCGCTTGTTTACTGCTGATTGTAGTTGTTTCCGCGAAGACGAAAAAGGCGCATCGATTTCTGATGCTATAATAATGACACTCTCTTGACCTTGGCTATATTTAACCATACAAAGCCCCAATAAACCACCAGCTACAGATATTTCGTCGAGTTATTTGATGAAACAATCTGTTTGTGACGAGCTTCTTTGTAGTATTTTTTGTTGTCTTGTCATTAAACTCGTTAAATTCTGGTCGTGTCTAGGGAAGCCTTGGCGTTTCGCTTTTATACTGAAAGTAAAAATGCCTGCCTAATTAATCAATTAGGAATTCTAATTTCGCTTGCCGCCTGTCTGTGCATGTTTCATCAAGACGAGAAATGTGAAATGAATGCAGAATGTTGACGGCGAACGTGAGCGGATTTGAAAGTAAATCATCGCTGATAATGAAAGTCTCCGTTGATTAGAAGCTTGAGTATCAAACAAATTATTTTCCGTCAGCTCATTTGCAATATAAAAGGATTAGATGTAACGGCTCTTCAAGAAATACCTCGAGTTAGCCTTGGAAAAGAAACCATATGTCGTAACTTACATAAACAATTTTTTATATGTCAAAAGTGGATAAAATTCGATTAACCTCAAAATGTTCGTATGTGGACACGATACAGTTAAATTTAGTTGTTGGGCGTCACATATTCGTTGGTGGAAGTGGCCGATGCAAAAAGATATCTTGAAAGTAATACCTTCGTTCTTAAAAGAATATATGTATTAGAATAAATTATCTGAATTCAGTCCCTTCGCATAACCTAAATTATATATTTTGATAGTACTTGCGATAAACAAGTACAGTTCAATCGTACTTTTGTTTCCAAGGCTGACCCGAGATAGGATTTTGTTGAAGATTCGATATTATTTTCCACGTAATCTTTCTTGGAAAAATTTGTTTTGCACAGATTGGCGGCACTGTAGGTTATTGATTGGCACGTCACTAAAAAAGTAAGCAATTATTGTGAACAAAGTGGTCTTGGTTCTTATTGGTTTTATTATTAGGTTTGTTCCATTAGGAGGTTCTGACTAGTTCTGAACCGTCAAAATCAGTTGCCCACCAAAGTAATGACCGGTTTCAACAGCGTCATCAACTGCACAACTTTGATGAATGCATGCTTTTGACGGTTCCGAACTATTCAGAACCTCCTAATGGAACAAACCTATTGTAACAAACTTTAAACTATTTCATATCTACTATTCATCCAATCGATCTTTACCATTACGTTATCAATTTTATACGTTCGAATCGACAAATGTTTTCATTCTCATTTACTTTTATCCTGTTCTACTAAACAGAGATGGGTTGAAGAACATATACATTTTATTCTAACATGCATATAGTATAAAATGCAATAGTATGAAACATTTACTTTAATTTTTGTTTAATTAAATCTTCTGACAAAATTAATTCTTTTTTATTTAAAGTTGGTTCTTGTCCGATGAAAATTGTATCACAAAATCTTTAAACCGGATACTAAATAGCGCAAAAACACTTAACGTTTCGCCGTCGTTTCCAGCTTCGTCGTTTATATTTTATATGTTTATATTTTTCACTTCTGACGAAGCTGTCGAACGACGGCGAAACGTTAAGTGTTTTGTGCGTTATTTAGTGTCCGGTTTTAAGATTTTGTGATAAAATTAATTCTGTTACGTCAATTCATGATATAACCCTCTTAAGGAGAATAGTGATAAAGAAATAGATGTACCAGAAATAAAAAAAGTTGAAGATTCTTAAAATAGAGATTAAAGGAATCAAGAGGGCAATTTCATCCTATTATTGTAGTTGGGATATTTCCAAAGTCCCTTTATTGTGTAAGGTCAGTACATACGACTCCATATTGAAGATGTCATAAGGGGGATGTACAGTTGGTTGCATATACAGTCACACCTCTATAACTCGAACCTCCACAACTCGAAATTTTCTGTAAGTCGAAATTTACTGATGTCCCTGTACATTGTGTATAATTGAAATCTCTTTCTTTAACTCGAAATTTCTATAACTCGACGTAATTCGAGTTATGGAGGTTCGACTGTACTATTAAGCAGGGAGATTTTGATACATTTTCAACACGAGAAAAATATTAGTAAGAATGTTACCTTCCTAGAATTATTTTTACAATTTCTCGCTGCACAAAACTAACCTAAATATTGTAACAGTACTACACACAGATTTCTTTAGATTTAATTAAAATGTGCAAAAGAACTCAACTCATATTATTCAGTAGCATGATGGCATAAAAGGCAGAGAAAAGGAAAACAAGAACGGACAGTCAATGCATTTCATTTTAATCAAGCGCAGGCGCGCCATCTTACGGCAACCCTCCAGAAATAGCCTGGTTTTACCATGGCCAGCTACATTAACATTCACTGACGTGTATGTATGGCCGTTTCAATTCGACTTTTAAAAATTTTGACAGTACTCCACTCAGCGCCTCTTGTGAGTTTTTAAGTAATTGCAGTTGTCATTAAGTTACTGTCAGTAGTTTTGTAGTATCTTTAATAGGGAGCGCTGAGGGGAGTACTCCACGGCATGCTTTCTCAGAATCGAATTTTAGGCGAATTGAAACGGTCATACATACACGTCAGTGAATGTTAATGGAGCTGGCTATGATCTGACGGCCACTCTTCTTAGGGGTGGCCGTCAGATGGCGCCACTAGAATTCGAATTTTTACTTCTCATTTAGCTGTCCAGGCCCTGACCTAAAAGGGCCAATGTCATTTTCACGTCATTAAAACGTCAAGTGTGTTAGATTCGTGGTATAGACACATTTCCCCCAAAACAAAAATAAGTAAAAGCCTTCCTGCATGTATGGTTAATAACTCGAAAACATTCTGTCGAAAACATGATATGTTGCGTCCAAGAAAAATGATGATGATATGTTTAACCTCAGTTTTTGACATTGTCCTTTTTAGCAGAAAGCCACAGATTTATTAAAGCGGCAAATAACTTGCATCCCCCTTTTCCCTCGAATAGAAAGTACCACAGTAGTCCGCGCAATGTAAGAGGTGATCAAAATAAAAACGAATTAGAGCAGGCGCTGGAATTTAAAAGTGGGTCTTGCATAACGACATACTAACATTTATTGTCAATTAATTATGATATAAATTATAAATTATAAAAGTTCGAATAGAAACGTTGAAAAGGTGATTGAAGGAACGTCCGATGAACTAAATGCACACATGCGTGTTTGGTTGCAACGCCAACTCTAATTCGTTTTTCATTTGATCAGTCGTTACTAACCCTATACAATAAAGAGACTTTGGAGTATTTCATTTTAAATATTACCATAAGTGTGAATTTCATTGCCAAATTTGAGTGATCACGTGGGACTCGGAAATGACTGAAAACCTCATACACACATTGTTTTATTTTAATGAGGAAGATGCCCCATTTTTTTTCGACAGACAATTCGTATCTTGTAGTGGACTTTACTTTGAATATAAAACTGTAGGAAGGACTATACAGTGAGAGTCAAAAGTAAGGAATAAATTTGATAAAGAGAAAAGTATTGGTTTTTTGGAAAAATTCCAAAAACTGGTCAATTTTGTTTTTAAATTCCACATTTTTTGACATGATATACGGATATACAGGGCGAAGCGTTTAAGTCTGGTGACGTCATCGGCATTTTTTAAAAATAGCAACCTCCATTTTTTATTCCATATTGTGAAACTCAGTAACTCAGTCGACTGTGAGTAAAATAGAAAAAAGTTCCGTGAATCGGGTCATGTCCGAGATCTGCCAAAACGTGTACGTCCAGCAATAAATGAAGATGCTCATTTGGACATCGTACTTGATTTGCAAGAAAATCCGCACAAACCAAGCCGCGCTGTGGCTGCAGACCACGTTAGGTCAGTCTTCTGTAATAAGACATCTGAAGAAACAAAAATGGTATCCCTACATACTTCCATTATTACAAGCTTTAAATGAAAATGTTCCGGATAAGCGAATAGAATTTTCCGAAGCAATGACAAATATGTATATTGGAACATAATCCACTGCTGTTGAACAATATCCTGTTTTCTGATGAAGCAACAGTTTATCTGGACGGCACTGTACATACTGACAAAATTGTAGGTACTGGTCGCCACAAATTCCACGCTGGTTTCGCGAGAATAAAACACAATACCCTCAGAAAGTCAATGTTTAGGCAGGAATTGTTGGAAATCGAATTATTGGACCGTACTTTTTGCAAGGCACATTGACAGGAAAACTGTATCTCCATTTCTTGCAAAATGAGTTAGTTCCGGCATTGGCCAATATTTTTCCAAACGCTGATAATCCCAATATCCCAAATAATTCTTTATGGTACTAGCAAGACGGAGCACCACCACATTATGCACAACCGGTGCGTGAGTACCTCAATAATGCTTTTCCTAACCGGTGGATCGGTTGACGAGGTGTAGAATAGATCTCCAGATTTGACATATCTGGATTTCTTTATATGGGACTACGTAAAAAACAAAGAGAAATTATGGGAGTTTCGGCATAGGTTACCTTATTGTCAAGAAATTGCTGGTGTACATTATGAGCATTTGCTTTGATAATAGCGTTGTATTTGTTCCTTTCCTTGTTTACAATAATAATAATAAAAATGCACTTTCCCGTCTTCATAATTATATTTCTCAAAAACTTCCTTATGTAAGGCAATAAACTTATTACATTACCATATTGTCAATTGAATGGAGTGTCAAAATATGGAATAAAAAATGGGGGTTGTAGGCACGGTATTTCAGTCATGGTTTAACTTTAACCTTTAGTTTATTTCCATAGGAACAATAGTTTTTACAATTGTTACTATGAGAATAAAGTGAGTGTTAAAGTTAAACCATGACTGAAATACTAGGCCTTAAACGCTTCGCCCTGTATATCCGTATATTATGTCAAGAAATGTGGAATTTAAAAACAAAATTGACCTGTTCTTGAAATTTTTCCAAAAATCAGTACTTTCCTGTTTATCGAATTTATTCCTTACTTTTGACTCTCACTGTATATTCAGTGAATATGTGTCCGGAATGGAGTTTGCAAATGGTGGAGAGCTGTTTCCGGGAGATAGTGGCGCATTGTTTCAAAAGGATATTCATGAGAATATAAGTTAATCCGTAAGAATATAAAGAATTTACGCGTTCAATTCACCATAAACGAAACTAATCCAAATCACTTCTAAGTGAACTACTGATAAAAACGAATTGATATCGAATGCAGCTAATATCTACGTTACATCTATGATCTTGACTTGAATCATAACCCCATTCTTTGTTTATAAATACTTTTTAGTACCCTAACAATCAAACAAATTAAACGAATGAAAATACTTATCTATGAAACGTAATTTCCAATTCTTATTCTTTGTGGTTAGGGAAGAACCACAAGCCGATATAAATAATTGAAGCATGGTATTCCCAAAAACGTAATTCCTAGAAAATTAAGCAAAATGACCCTTGTTGTTGAAGGCGCGCGTGAGAGAGAGTCATCTATGTATAATTATATAAAATATTTCACATTAGATAGACACTCAGAATCTTTTCTAATGTGTGCAGCAAGGCATATAGATTCCTTTTATAGAAAAATACGACTTTAGTAAAATTTGGCACTTAGACCCTTTCGGAATACCACGCTTCAATTATAAACACAACCACCATCCAAAACGTCAACAAGTAATGAATCATACGAGGAGGTTCAAAATGGCTAATTCCGTTGCACATTTCAATCTAGCTTTTATACTAAAGATGCGTTCCTGATAGTTTTATACTCAAAGGGACTTTAGGCCTTTTTCCATTCTGCTGTGCAATCAGCAAATCCTTCTACTTATAATTTCTTCATATTTCTTTTAAATTTTTTTTACGTTTCCAATATCGCTGCATCCGGCTAACTCCTCAAGCCACCGACGTGTCTATATTTGTAATCTGTTATCTCTTCTTCCTGTTTCATCCAGAACTGCTACATGTCATCATCAGGCTCTTGTGTTTTTCCCAATTCAGTAGTGTTGGAAGTTATTTCTTTTTAGAATGTAAGCTGGTAACAAGTTGTTTTCATTGTTACTCTGTCTCATTTCGATTATGGTTATTTTAATTATTTTAATTTTCCTCTTGGCTTCCCTTCTTTTGGGTTTTTCTTCCCTTGCAGTACTCTTCTAGAAATTGCAGCTTTGTCCTTCCTTAGAGAGTATTCCAGCCTCCTCTTCCATATACTATATGTCCAAGTAAATTTTTGATAAAAGTAGGCCATGGAAGATAAATTATTACATTATTTACAAAAAGTTTTGTGCAAATCGGTTTCGATCACAGCGGATTCCCCGAGCAGGCTCTGTACAGCTGTTTCAGACCTAGTTGGGCCTTCGTCAGCAGAACCGTAGCCAATAGTTATTCGCCAATGCGAATAACCTGGACAAGTCGGTTTGGTTTGCAGTGGAGTTCCCGAGCTACGGTTCTGCTGACGAAGACCCAACTAGGTCTGAAACAGCTGTACAGAGCCTGCTCGGGGAATCCACTGTGATCGAAACCGATTTGCACAAAACTTTTTTAAAATTCTCATTATACTTTGACAGCAAGCATGGCCGCCTTGCATGGGATGACTTATTATGTGGCGAACTAGCTTCGATTTGTTAATCCTACTGCAATGTCAGGTCAAAAAGCGATCAAAATATGTCGCTACTTGAAACGTTCATTACATTACTTACATTAAAATATTGTCTAGTTTTTGAGTAGTTAAGTAAAATTGAAGTTTAATTGGCCACATTTTACAGCTTGATGTGTCACTAACTTCAAAAACTGCTTGGTGTTGTAGATTAGACGTACATTTACACTTCCATGACCTACCTTTATCAATAATTTATTTGGACATATGGTAACTCGTGTCTAAATAAAAACCTGGTCAAGTAGGCTACATTTAGTAAGTCTGCTATGTAAATGCAATGGATAAATTCTCAATCACAACCCACTTGACCAGGTTTTTATTTAGACACGAGTTATTTATGGTATTTAGGCCTCTAGTTCTTTTTCATATGTGATCAGAGTTCTATATTTTTAATTTTAACTAAAACTTTAGGATAAATCTGAGGCATCTACTTATGAATATTTGGGTAACACCTGTTATTCATGTTGATTCTTGGTCATCGAGATTAAGATTTCTGTAGAGGCTTTAGCTCAACGAGTTTGTTAAATACTTCGATTTATACACGCCATTATTATTCAAAATCGGCTGTACACACTTTGCCTTGGATAATCCAGCTTCTACTGTATCTTGATTTTCGTGTGTGCCCTTATAATGCCGGATCTTATATCTTCGTTAGTCTCAAATTCTCTGAGACTGCGGAATAGTCATTAATAGACTGCGGAAGTTTAGGCATTTCAGGTATCTAAGGCCCGACTTTATAATCGTCGGATAAGCATTATTCTTAGAATAACGTGACGTAGGACCTTTAAAAGATATTCTGCCAACAGTTATTCCGTCCTTATTTCACGATTGTAAAACTGGGCCTAAATGTAAATTCTTTGCTGCCTAAAGTTCCGCAGTCTAGTCATTAATAAGGAAGGCAAGTGCAGGTATATTTGCTGAAATTGTATCACAATTAGAACATAGTTATAATTCGAAATGAAATTATTTTTGATGAAGCGTAAAGTATTTACAATTAAAACACAAACAGCTATGAGACTGGATATGAAGAAGTCTCGGAAGCTGGTGCTTGCTGGAAGAAACATAAGAAGGAAACCAAGTAAATGATTTAAAAAAAATACATACAAGCAAGAATTTAGAAAAAAACGATTAGAATGACGGGAAAAGGTGGAAAATGATGGAAAAGTAGCAAATGTGTAAAGTTGTACGTTAGCCAGGAATTTGGACATAATTAATAAAAGTGAAGCTATTCCTATTGTAACTGTAACTAATATTAATTTGGAAAGACTGAATTTAGGATGCGACTTGTTAAAGTAATGCCCCCTGCGCATTGTTGTTCATTACATTGCAATGCTTAGTTTTACTTAACTTATCAGCGCGGGAAGCTAGATGCAAGAAATTAGCTTGGTTTAATTTCTAAGTATGTCTGCATCTAGCTTAAAAACGTCACCGGTTCTGCATGCGATTTCTGCAAAAAAAAATCAGTTTACAAGACATTTATTCTTTTCGAGTGTTTTTCTCTGCCCTTTTCCCTTACGACAAATTAGATTAGCATACCTTGAGAAATTTGCTTTGGAATGTTGTCGATATACAAGTACGGTGCTTTGGGAGATCCAGCCAATAAAAATTACACTCATGTCAAAAATAAAACTGGAGCAAGAGTTTCTCCGACCGTCTCTTTTTATGGTCGAACTGTGTTTGGAAATGTCCGGTGTCGGTACGTGTCAAAATATGCAGACCCCCAATGAAAAAGTTAAGGCGATTTTTCTCTGGGACTTTCCGAGAAAGTTTTCCTTTTTTCTTAACGATCGAAGTATAGTATTGCCAAGTGTCTTTGGTTTCCGGCGTATACGTAACACTTCATGTGTAAAACGTCTCCTAAATTGTGCCCCTCGGCCATTTATCATCAAAACCGCAAAACGTCTATGAAAATGTACACTCGTCGTTAAGTTCTTGCACGCTCTATTACAAGTCCACAGAAAAACTTCCCACGTGATTTAGGTCGGGAAGAGTTCGCGTTCCGGGCAATTAACCCCCGCATGTCAATATAAACTCAGCCGGCGGGTGGGCGGGCGGTGGAAACTTCGACGCCCCATTTTTTTACACCCTCCGCGTCTCATTATTGAAATAAGTCGAAAAGTTGCGGAGTTTTCGCCGACAATAGTTTTCAATTAAACTGGGATAAGTGGATGGTTTCGAGATGCGCGTGAAATTTATTCGGCGCCCCCCTTCCACCCCAGCAAGGCTCCGGGCATTCCTTGGCGCGGCACAAAGACGTTCATCACGACAAGAAATTGATAGTTTGTGGAAATGAGCCGGAAGGCTCTTTTAAGGTTTAGCGAACAACATCCGGACCGGACAGTTCGTCCGGTTCTGAAACTTATGCGATAATTCGGGCAATTAGGTACATGAATACAATTTCCTTTACACATAACATTCTCGGTTATGTATTATGCGTTTACCGAAGACTTAATTTAATTCATTTGTTATTGTCAAGGGCCCTCATTTATTTAATTTCAATTTCCATTAAATTTGAGATTTTCCTTTTGCATTGACCGTTCAGTGAATTGCATGTAGCCCTTATCTTTTATTTTTTAAAGACACGAAGAATACAATGTTTCCAACTAGTGAACTGTGAGCCCTGTCTATCTGATTTGTCTCCAGTCAACAACGCTTAATTGAATTGCTTCATTTGAATTAAGAAATTAGCTTTGTGGGAGTAAGTTGAAAAGAGCTAAAATAGCTGTTATGAAGGAATATCGATTTAATGTTACGCCCACTTTCACTTCCATCAAATCGAACGTAATCACTTAGAGAACTTATTATTTAATTGATATGTTAGAATCACGCCCATTTTTTTCCTGCAAATTAGAGAAGAGAACAACCAACTAGAGCAATTCTTAATCTAACGGCAAAGTATCCTCCCTTTTCACTCGACACTCATTCGTATCGTCCACAAAAGTTTATCCCTTACTAGTATAATGGAGTATTGACTGTTCTACTGATTAATGAACAGCAACCAATTAGAGCGGACCTTCTTGATCTGATGATAAAGTAACGCCCATTTACAGTCACTCATTAAAATAATGATTGTATGCATCGTCCGTTTTCAGAAAAAGTATTTCTTAATTTCATTAATAGTGCAACAAGTCACACCTGCGAAGTCATTCCTGTAAATAGAGAACAACTACCTATAGTTTCATGATTCATGACAAAGTTGCAACCGATTTACCTCACTCAGGCCCGATTTTACAATCGTCGGATAAGCATTATTCTTAGAATAACGTGACGTAGGTGTAACGTAGATATGGAGGAACATTAAAGGATATTCGGCGAATAGTTATCCCTGTCCTTATTCCACGATTGTAAAACTTGGCCTCAGTGTGAAAAAGTTTTGTATTTTAATCTCCTGAATATGTTATTCTTTACCCTGTGTGTATCGGCCACTCTCATTAGCCTCAATTCGAAAATAATCACTCGATGAACTCATTCCTTATTCCAATAGAATCACGCCTACTTCTGCGTTCTAAAAAACAACCAGTTAGAGCTCTTCTTCTTGTATCAATGACAATGTAATACCCACTTGCGAAAATAATCTCTCAGAGAAGCCATTACTTAATGACGCCACAAAACCACGCCCACTATAATTTCTCCAAATTAGAGAATGACCAATAAGAGAGCTTATTTTTCATTCGAGGACAAAGTAACGCCCATTTCACAACCTCGAAATTCTAGATCAACCAATAAGAGCAGCGCTGCTTCCTTGAATTCCAAACACCACTTATAAAGTCTGTTTATGTTGCAAGAAATAAACATGAAATATAAAAAATTGACGATTTCCTGATTTATTTGACACTTTCAATTTGGTCTGATTGGTCTAATTAAAGCCAAGGCATTGTGCGCTTAGTTTAAAATAATGGAATCTAGTTCTTATACTGTTGAAGAGACTGAAGTGGTTTTTCAAAGGTGTAAATATTGAGTACCACCCACGTTCACGTCATTCAAAACTAACCAATCAGAGAGCTTATATTTAGTGTGGACTAAATAGTAACGCCCACTTTTATTCTCACAATTTAGAGAATGGCCAATTAGAGAGATTGTTTTAAATATGACACACCCTCACTTTCGAAATTGGCCAATAGGAAATAAATACTTAAATTTTGCGGAACTCGCCTTTTTTTTGGGTGATTTAAATGTGGTTTGAAATACGTGTTTTTTTAGAGGCTTGGTTTCCGTTTGCCTTATCAAGAAGAGAAACGATCGCCGTAATGCTTTCCGAAAAGCGCAAAATCATCGGCAACCCAAGTCTATCAGCAGCACGAAATAAGACGAAGTAGGTTGTTTTTGAGTCGCACAAAGCAATCTGTTAGTGGAATCTTGATTGATAGGATCTATGAGTGGCAACCGGAAAAGTGGCTGCATGCACGTAGCTTTTACCGGTGCACGCTTTCCCCCTTGCGTTGCGAAGATGATGTTGATGATGATGGTGGTGATAATGCCTAGGTGCGGGCAGGGCAAAAAGCACCTTAATTCCTCTACCCGAGCACGCCCCTACCGGGTCCGATGGATGTTTTTACGCGTGGGAAATGGTACATTCCGTGCCGGCTTTTCATGATTGAATAAATTCCTCTCGTTTTGGGGTTGTAATCGTTATCGAAAGCTGCGGCGTCGTCGTCGTTTGCCTTAAATATCCTGCGATCTGAATCGCGCGCCTTTATTTATGGGAGAGGGGCGCTCTGGTGGAATTGTTCAGATATATATGAAAGTTTTACGTCACGTTAAGTATTTGCGGTCGAAAGCGATAAGCTTTATTGCCTCTCTTAATTTAGATGAATAATTGGCTTTCAGTTGTTTCAGGCAATTTTTGGAACAAGGAAAATGTCGCGTTTAATTTTAATTAAGGAGAATGTTAAATAGTTTCCGTAACGATTCTTGACTGTACAGAGTTTTAAGTGACCAACTATTCTTCTTTAAAAACTGAGTAGCATCAATTTTGAGTACAAGACAAAACATCTGGCGCTTTTAAAAGTACGAAAAGTATTTTGGTAAATTCTGTTTGTTGTCTATATCTTTTTCCGGTGTAATTGAATCGTGTATTTTGTCACGGTGTTGCACGTACGAGTACGGGAAAGTTTCGAGTTCCTTCCGTTTTATGAAGTGCAAAATTTGAGATAATACCCCGTCCTGAAACTTACGTTTCCGGAACTTTATTAAGCGGGGAAGTTTTCCGGCGAACTTTTTCATCTCATTGATTTATTTACGTGCCCCCTCCCCCGCTCCTCCTGAAAGAAGGTGAGTAGTACATTCGGCGCGTGTTAAACTAGAGCGGTATTAATAATGAAATAAGTCCGGCGTGACGTGCATGCTATATAGCTCGAATAGCAATAAATCTCCACGTGAACTGCTCATAACTTATGCACGACGTACGATATAATTAAGTTGGGAAGCGTTTTTCCTACGCGTGTATCTCGGGGTGAAGATAATGTTGATCCTTTTGTCGGAGAAAATCCCGTTATATACGGGACCCTAAAAGCCACTTAACTTGTATCTACAGTATTCTGAAAGTTGAGTAAATTTTATTTACGATCGTCGGCATGTTCGCGTAATGATTTTCCTGAATTTTTTACGTTCTCCCCATGTCGCTCCCATGCAAATTTTATTTCACCTTTAAACTCGACGCTCAGTTCCATATTTAACCCATCCATAGACGGCGTGAATTTATTATTTATGATCGCGCCCGAGCTAAACTGATACTAAATGCATTGTGTCTCCACGACGCTGTAAATTTCGCGGTCGTAAAATAAGGAAGAGACGACGGCGAACACACGACCTCCTCGTGCATTACTTTTTCCCCGATTTGACGCAGATGGAAAACTGATGTTTATTTGCTCTTGGATTTAGAGCTTTTAGGAACGGCGATTATCCCAATCGCATGTAACGAGGAGCGGTTTGATTTAATAAAAGTCGCTGATGTGATTCGAACGTATTAGGAGAGGAGAAATCCTAATGGACTTGATGGTGTAGACGTTTTGAGGGTCCGCCAAGCAAATATTTTCGTTTGTATAAATAAGTGCTTTTATAACACATTCTGAATGGATTTATTTTGAGGGTCTCTCTTGTTGGCTATTTCTGATATAGTAAAAAAATCCTTAGTTTTTCATCGAGTTTAATCAAAACGAATCTTTAATCAATTTAGAAAAGTTACAGCACACATCTTCTCTAAAAATGAATAAAGCTGCACAATCCTTGGAGATACTTTGAAAAAGCGTTATTATCAATTGTTTTTTTCTTTATTCGTACACATGGTATATGTTTTTTTCTTCCACAATTTATTGTCATTTGCTTGCTTAAATGTTGGTCCGAAGTTGAATTTATGTCTCTTCCTTTCATTTATTTGTCCTTTGCCAAAGTGCGTATGCTTTTCCAATTTGATCTCTTGTAGATAGTTTTTGATGGTCTCCTCTTGATGGTCATGTAAGTCAGGTCTTCCTCTTCTAGTTGGATACCTGGCCTCATACCTTCTTAGCTGTTTTGTTGTCTTGACCATATCACCCCCATATGTCTTTCTTCAGCTTTATCCATTATTGGTGTTATATTAAATTGTTTTCTGATGACCCAGTCTTTTCCAAATTAATCTAAGGAAACTCGTTTCCACCTGCATTCACTTTGCTTTTTCTTTCATTATTTAGGGTCTCACATATTATAATAAGAATCACTTCTTTTCATTTGCTCTTCATTTTGTATTGTCCTTCTTGTCATGGATAGTTGTGGACAAAAATGATTGATACCTATGTTCTGTTACCATCTTAAGAATATTTTGTGTCTACACCTGGTTTCTGCACATTTCTATTATTCTCTTACCATTGGCATTTTAAACTACTCCTTTTTCCTCCACTCCGCGGTTGTTATTCCCAGTTAGCATCTCCCATAACTGTAATTCACCAATTGCATCATCCACGTTTTACATTTCTTTAAAGGACCTCTACTTTCGTCTTTCTTCTTTAATTGTGGACATATTCGTATTTATTTCTTATTCAATACAACATGAACGTTTATTTCGGAACAACTGAAAACATGTAATAACATGTGTTTTTTTAAAAATGCCATAAAGGTTGGCCATGAAAATTAAAACTCATGTCGTAGCTTGGCATCTAACACATGCCAAATCTGAAAATTTAGAGTAAATGAATGGAGCTAAGACATGAATTTTATTTTCCACAGCCACCCCTTATGGCATTTTTAAAAAAACACATGTTATAATATAACGAGCGTCTAAATAAAAATCTGGTCAAGTGGGTTGTGATCGAGAATTTATCCATTGCATTTACATAGCAGAATTACTAAATGTAGCCTACTTGACCAGGTTTTTATTTAGACACGAGTTACGCTGCGAATCGCCTAGGGTCTAGTAATGTCATGGTGAATGGGTCGGTTTTGTGGTATAGAACCACGTGGTCTAAGTCGATAGGTATTAGATTGTAGGGAGTATCTCTCGGGATCGCCAGACTTTTTTTTTACCGGCGACGGTGGTAAGGGTGAGACTGGTGATGGAAGTGGTGAACGTCGCAGGAATATGTCGCGGCAATAACGACGTTCTTTGCTTTTTTTCTGCATCGTCTGTCAACGGTATCGTATATTACTTGTGTCAAGTTTGTGCGGCTTGTCAATTGGACGTGGGAATTCTTTCAGGACGCGGACGTCTTGATTTCTACGGTGTTCCTATTATCCTCCTTTCAACGACTGGTTTCGAAGGCGTTGATGGAGTATGTGGAGTGCGTGGGAACTCTTTC
This sequence comes from Dorcus hopei, assembly GCA_033060865.1. Taxonomy (NCBI): domain Eukaryota; kingdom Metazoa; phylum Arthropoda; class Insecta; order Coleoptera; family Lucanidae; genus Dorcus; species Dorcus hopei. Next base: position 12,897,139 of record CM065425.1, read on the forward strand.
AGGATGAATTGATTCCTGTGGTGTTCCTATACTCCTCTCGTCAACGACTGGCTTCAGCGACTGCTACCTACCTGAAGGCCAGCAAATTGTGCAAGTGACTGACGTTTCTCCAGCACCGCTCGGCTAAGCTGTTGGAGAAGGGAGGGTTCGACGAAACCCCAAAGTAAAAGGTGGGCAAAGTGAATAAAATACAAATCACCAGCTGAGCTCAAGATTTGATAAAAATAAATAGGCATACAAATTACAAAGTTAAAAATGACCCAGACGGGGTCCAGTGAAACGAACACGAAAATAAATAAATCCACTTTGTTATCAGGCGAACAATCAAATTAGAAACAAACCGATAAGCAGATCTGCCCCTCGTTTACACTACGCCTTAAGTAAATAACCAGATAAAATTAATAACAACGCCGCGTTAAAGTGAGTCGAGAAGACTCAGAATAAAATAAATAACAACGCCGCGGTAAGTTGAGTCAACACAATAGAGTAAGTAAAAATAATTCGAGTAACTCCGACCTTGTAACCAGAATCGGGCGTAAAGACAGATACTTGTCAACAGTGTTGGAGCGCCCTCCCACGGTGGTTAGCGCCGTAAGTCGGTGAAGCGGTTATGTCGCCAAGTAGCGTCGTCTTGCAGGTCGAGTCCACTTTCACAGGCGGGGGGAAGCCGTGTTGCGGGGCTTAAATCGTTTCAAAACGCCAATTCCGGCCTTTTCCTTCACCCATAAGGGTTGTTTAGATTTGTCAGATGGGTAATACTACCACTGGAAGCCTGTTCCTTGTTTCAAAGATAGGCTTTCGAAAACCTGTAAAGTACCTGTAAAGAACTTGAAATTCTCTCAACGTAAGTTTGCACAAATTTCGGAGTGATTCCGGTTCCGTCTTCCTTCACAGAATCACGTCAAAGGGAGCACAAAGATAAAAGTCACAAATAAACGAGCCGTACGCTAAGAGCTCTGGAGACAAACTGAATGCAAGCGAACGCCGCGGCGTGTTCTCCCCTACCATAAGTTCAGACAGGGGTGGTTACGAATGAAATCAGTTTTTAACCGGGCGACAGAGTGAAATGGAGAGATATTGTAGGACTAAATAACAGCGTATGGTTTTTCTGATGCAATATTGTGCAACATTGAGAAATATGACGACCGGCACGTAGGCACTCTGAACTCTTACTTCCCGCTTAAACACAGGGCGATTGCCAATTATTATTACGAATAACTTAAATGAATTTTTCAACCGTAACACGACGTTGACGAGTGTGTTTGGAGTGCGAGTGGTCTCTTGACAATGGCTGCTGCACAACAGATGTTGTGTAATGGTGGATGTTCTCGACAATGCCTGCATAAGAGGCTCATGGATGCTCTTGGCAATGGCTGCACAAGAGGCTTGTGAGTGTTGACAATGGCTGCACAAGAATCACTGAGTTGGAACGGCTAGCGTTCTCGCTTTTATAGGGCTCTTTCCATAGCGGGGATGAAGTAACTTTGCTTCATTGGTCTCAATGTGTATCGAATCACCGACGACTAGAGCTGTATCTTATTCATCAGGGGGTAGTATTTTTATGTTTACTCCGGGGGTTGTCAGGCCCAGTTTCATAAAAGGTAGTTAACCCTTCGATCAAGTTAATCATGTGATTGAGCAATATCATTGGTGGAAATTTAAACTTTTCTCCAATGATATTGCTCAATCACACGATTAACTTGATCGAGTGGTTAACTATGTTTTATGAAACTGGGCCTCAGCGACCAAATTGAGGATGCGATCCTATTTCCGTGCCAATCATAAACGAATTGCGGTTTCACTTTAATTCGTCAAGGGGCGGCCGTAATTTTGTTTATTTGCGAGGATCGTCATCGCTGCCTTGTTACGTATTTAGATGTCAACGTGACGCTTCGCCCGTATTTGTCTATAGATTTGTTCGTTTGTTTCTGCATTTCCTACACTTTTAAATCCTTTACTCTACTTTTCACACTCCTATTAACAAAATTTTATGTAATATCTATTCACTCTTTATCCTCGTCTCAGTAGGCCGTGTTCTCGTTTCGTTAAGTTGCTGCCCTGAAGTTTGATAGATGCCAGAATCTGACATGAAAAATATTAATGACAATTCGACACCACTAACCTGACTGTGTTGCCAAATATTATACGAAGGAGCACCGACTATGGCACCGTGAAATATGCACTACAGTCGAGCTGGCAACAACGTCTCCGTCAGTGGACTCAAATTATAACCATGAAATTAAAAATAAACATAACCGTCTCATCTGACGTCTATGTTTCATTGTGATACCAACAAAAATGTCACCCTAACTCGCCTACTGGGACGAGGAAAAAGACTAAATAGATTCTACATCTCACTCTCTCAGGAGCGGTTGGTGAAAAGAGTGTTGAAAAGTGCAGGACAAACGAACACACCTATAATGATATACCTGACGTTGTCTGTCTGTCATTTTGACGTTTCTTGACGTCTGTCATGTTGACGTTTGTTGCGACATATCAGACGTTTTCGAAAATTCGCTCCGAGTCGAAATGTGAGAGAGAACATTAAGAGACTTAGTGCACGTAAGAGTGAGAAAAATAGCGCTCCGATCGAATTAACGAAAACTCCTAAAGTGACACGATTCGTTGGTCGCTAAGCAACATATGAGTCCCCACAGAATCCCTGTTCAATCCGTATTGTATGTCTCAAAATGAAAAAAAACCACCACCTGTTGAATTATGTTGCCAAAAAACAAAATTTCAAGATTTATTTTGGTTGGTACTTCAAGTTGTCACTGTAATTTATGCGTTAGTAATTTAGCGACAAAATTTAAAATGTCACATTAATAACGGGCGTCTAAATAAAAACCTGGTCAAGTGGGTTTGATCGACAATTTATCCATTGCATTTACATAGCAGAATTACTAAATGTAGCCTACTTGACCAGGTTTTTGTTTAGACACGAGTTACCTACTTTATTTGCATAAAATCTTACGATGCCGCGAAAATGCAGAAATATTTTAAATTGCGCAGTTAAAATTTTCTTCCCTCTAAATTTGTCACTAGCAAATACATTCGGCAGCGTTACCGGTTGTATCTATGAGGTAAATTGCGAGGTTAGTGACTTTTTAATTTTGAGACAGACAATATGTTATAATTAAGTTCCAAAAGTCAATTGCATTTTGAATTTGATCTTTCTCAAGTAATTTCAAGTTATTTCTCTCACTGAATTAATAATAATTTTTTATTAGTAATTTATTAGGGAGTTTTTGCAATACCTTACGATAAAAGTATCGTTACGTTAAAGGCTATTTTGCTTAACAACCTTATGAATTTAGCCAATCAGAAATCGAGTTTTCACGTTTAACGTACGCAGATTTTAACGGGTCGTTTTGCAAAAACTCCCTATTACCATCACTTATGACCAGGCTTACGATTTCGGCCCACGTCGCATTTAATCATACTTATTGAAAATTTGCTACGCGATCGCAGTAAATAATTAAATAAAGTTTAACATAAATCAAAAAAATATGTAAGATAATATTTACTGCCTGCCGTGCTGTGCGAAGCCGGGAAATTTACAATCCAATATGTTCGAAGTGGGCCGAAATCGTAAGCCTGCTTATGACTAAAGCTCGGATTTAGTCATAAGTCGTGAGTTATCACTGCACAACGCGTACGCCCGACTAAAAAGATTCATGAACTAAAAATGCACCTAAATCCGTGCTTTAGTTATTACCGCTCTGCACTCCACTCAATTTTAACTAAATAACCTTTCATGTATTTCATCAAAAGCTTTTTATTTACCTACTGCAGCACTTGCAAATCGTTTGAATTAATCAATTAGAGCGTTGATTTCTACTAGGTTAAACCTTAATTAACATTTTACAACAAACAATTGTTTTGCTTCTTTTATGTTTTTACTCTAATACATTTTATGGCCTAATTTTATTTAAACATAAGGATTTTACAGTCGCTGATGCTTAACGATATCATCTCCGTTTTGTTCCTGATTTATTTATTTTTTTCTAAGTTGCCAGATTTATTTTGAAATCACGTGCGCACAATTTCAAAACTGCAACGCTCTATTTCTCGAAAACATTTGCAAAAAACATACTCAACAGTGCACACGTGTATGCATTTAATTCCGTTAGATTCAATAACTGTGATTATTTCTTTATTGAAACATGCTCGAAGTTGATTTCCGCCAAAACCTGGAACTAGTGACCTAAATTACCCGCTAATTGTCTCACGAGAATAACAGTTGTTGAACGAAATGTTGTAACGGCTATGTCACCTAGATTAGTAAAACGCCTGCAATTTTAAAAACAACGTTTCGCAAGGTGATTAGGCCTTAATTAGAGGTATGTGACCTGATTATTACGCTTTGGCCGTGGCATATTGCAATCAGATTAAACGTTACAGTCAAGTAGGTTTATGCACTTTTCCAAAAATGCTAAATAGAACATGTTAGAAAAACTACAGAAATTTAGTTTTTCGTTCTTCAAAATTTTTTGATAATGAGTTCATTTAATATCGTATAATTAGTCGCAACGTTGCTACAAAGAAACCTGTTTTATATTATGTATCTTGATTAGGGAATATTCCTGTATTTCTGTGGCTTTTGTATTTAGGAAATTTACCGAATCAATAACGAATCGAACTCGATTGTTTAAAATGAAGTTTAGCGTCGCAGTTTTCTTGGTGTTGCAGAAGAATCAGTTTTGTAAATGAAGAGCTGCTCCACACCTGAGAAGTAAGGGCGGCGGTTTCATTACAAACTTCACCCTATTATCCCACATAATTTTATCTTATACGAGTTGATAATTAAGTTACAGGCATATAGCGGGGGAGTCCCGAACGAACTTGTAACAAAGAATCCGGGCGAAGTTTCAAACTAACCCGCCACCACCGCCGCCGCCGCGCCGTCGCCCCCCGCGCCGGTTCGATGAAAATTAAGTGAACATCCCGAGCGTCCGGCCCCCTCCGACATTCTAAAACCGTAGTCAAATATTGTCCGGGCGGGGTCCGCGGATGTTTATGTATAATCCCCAAAATCAATTCAACGTCCGACTTGTATGTATATTAAGGCACGAGATAATTTCTCGGTTAGCTAACCCTTTGTAACTATTTTGGGCCGCCCGCCGAACTACATTAATCCATTAATTTAGGATCCCTCCGTCATTTATCTTGCACAGGGTAAGAGTTGAAAGTCAAATTGGATTTCGTCCGAATTAATTTATATGTTTACGCATTTGCATTCGCACACGCCGCTCGCGTAACTCGTGTATCCGGGGGGGCACGGGAACGAGAGGAGGGTTGAAAGGAGGCGCGACGTCGGATCGTTTACAAATATGTTTTCGAGTTATTTATGTTTTAATTATTTAGATGTGTACGCCGGCTGCTCTGCCGCAGTCAGTATACACCCTGATATATGACCACCAGACCGACTAGGTCAATGTGGGAAAAGGTTTCAATTTTATGTAAATCGCGAACGAGACTTGTTAATAGCACCAGCTCCTCCTTTACACAAGATTAATGGCGTCCGCAGTTTTTGAAAGCAATTTGTTAAATTACAAAAAAAAAACACCCCTGTATACTACCCAAACACATTCGAATATCCAACTCACTTTAGCTATCCAATTTAGAATCCACCTTATCCATTTAATTACAAAATCCAAAGAAAGCTTAACTGAAATTCTAAAGAAAGAAATTAATTTCAATTCTTAAGCAGATGATGAAAACGAGGTAAGAAACTTCGCGCACACTCTATGAGATGGCGCTGGCGTCTCAAAAGTTGTCCTCATGACTCTGTGATTATTTCTTTTACATACAATGCATACGCCTTACCCCAGGCATCGAAGTCATTGAAATTCACTTGCAAAAAGTGTTACAATTAAGTCGAATTACGGAGAGGATAAGGCCAGTCAGGAAGAAGATGGCTGGGAGAAGCGAAGAGGAATTTGAAAAAAAATTAAAGAGTTGAAACGGAAAACGTAGTTACGTCAAAGATATCTTTGCTATATAATTCTAGTTCCACAAATGTTTTGAACCCATTCACTTTTGGTAAAGAGATGTTTGCTACCATTTGCATGTATTTTTTTCCCATTAAAGGCGATAAGCGAAGCTAAATTTTTTGAACATTAGCTCCAACGTAATCATACGCGAACGTGGCAACTAAAGCTAAGCGAAGTGAAGTTAGGATAGCAAAGATATAAAACAATGTTTATCTTCGCTCGGTTGCCTCGTCCGTGTAAGATTACGTTGGAGCTAATTTTCAAAAAAGTTTCGCTTAGCTTAGCTTCGCTTTGCACGCAGTGGCCCCTCGCCTTTATGTGTCGGTTTCATAGCTTGAGATTTTTGGAAACAATGTTTTAATTAAAGTGTGCACGTAACGAATCAAGAACTATATACTGAAGTAGAAGAAGCCTTAATAAACAGGTTAAACATAAACGACAAAGGTCCCAGTGGCTTGGACATGTATGGAGAACAGAAACAGAAGCAATAACCAGATTATTACTAACTGGGAAACCAGTGGGAAGAGGAGGCGTGACAGGCCTAGAACAACGTGGATGGAGGAAGTAGAAGATCTGAAGAAAGCCGGCATCAATGGATGGAGACAGAAGGCACAAGATAGGATGTTACGGAAAAAGATGTGTCAGTCGGTGTGAGAAACATTAATAGGGACTGATTCACCCCGAAATAGAATTTAGAGAGCTTCTCTAGAAGCGGCACAGCCCCAAATGGGGTTTTTCCCATTTAATATATGCTTGCTACCATTGGCATATACTTTTTTACCCATTTATAAATATTGGTTTCATAGCTTGAGATTTCTGGAAGCAATGTTTTCCTAAGTAACTAAAGTGCGAAAGTAACTTCTGATGATCTCCAAGAGATCAGTAGACCCAGCCATTTTATTACGAGTTATTAAGGGGCAAATAATTTGAATGGACTTAGTTGCTTTGTAAGATGCTGTTGTTAACAATGACGTTATCTTAAATTAAGTGAAACGTCGGTAAAGAAATCATTGTGCTACCCACCTGAAGGACAGCAAATTGTCAGAGGGCAATAGGTCTCCAACACGGCCGGCTAACTCTTGGAGATAGGGAGGGTCGTACGTAACCCCAAATAAAATAAAATTTACCAATACAGCAGAATTGTCTTTATTTGTTATAATAAGTGGCACGCTATAAAATAAAAATGAAAATAAAGAAACGCAACGATAACGCAACGAGGTTTTCAAATATCAAAGCCCGAAAACTCGGTACCGACTTTCCGTTACAAAGTCACTGAAATTTACTAAACCTCGGCAAGAGAAGGTTGCTTAGTTTATAAGTGAATTAAGAGCGTGCATTACCACAATGTTATATAAAAATATTCCGACCTTGATTACATCGTCTGCGCCACACACGGCAGCTATCGTCGTCGATATCCTACGAGTATCAAATTCGACGTACGACTTTTGAAGCCAAGAAGGCCTGTCGCCATTCCCAGCAACCTCTCTCATCGAAAGTCACTAACAGCGGTTGGGCGAATCCAAGTCGGTGAATGTAACCGTCCTTGTCGAACTGACCTTGCGGTAACTTCAAGATGGTTGACGTTGGCCCCAGATATCACCACGAAGGTTTGGGTAGCCAAAGGGAGATGCTCGTAATCCTCGTAATAAATAGAAGAGGAAAAATACAACCAAAAGTATAGAACAAAAGGAAAAACCTAAAAGTAAAGAAAACATGCGTTACACTCTGAACCACGCCTAAACACGCTGTATTTACCTAATCTCAATCGGTTGGGATTAGGCTTCGACAAACATTAAACAATGCTTATAAATGCAGGGGTAACGATTTTAAAAATCCGGTAATCACTTTACCGTTAATTTTCAATCAAGGCCATTTCAGTCTGTTAAATTTTCTAACACAAAAACCGCACCAATCACACCACCATGTCCACTCCCTGCAACGAGCCATGAGGGATTACACGCAAGTAAGATATAAAGAGGGAGATTGATAGAAGGAGACAGTTGACCCGCATAGGAAATGAGGAAAACACAAACACTTCCGTGTTGCGTAGTAAAGACTCTAGTTTATTTGCGCACAAAAGAAACGCGCATGGCAGATTAATGGACTTTTCGTATTAGTTTGCAATATAGGGTGACTCGAAAAGCTGAGAAAGATTTTAACGGGATTTTCACCCGTAACAATTGCTATTTCACTGAAAATCAATAGATGGCGTTATACGCTGATCGCTGTGTGAGGGACGGGTGGTTAAAAATGATAAAGAAAAGGGGATGAATTGTCCTTTACTTTTAGATTTGTCCATTTTACAAACCCTAGTCGAGACGTCGAGACACTATGCTCTAGGTGTCACGACGAGAGTGGGAGAGAATGAACATGTCAAGAATGAACATAGGTGAGAGGTGCGAGTGTATCCGAGAGTAATATGTTCTGAGTTTAAATACAATAATTAAATACATTTTGCGAATGTGTTTGCTTTGCAAGAAATAGAGCTGACGCGGAATTTTGATTTTTGTTATCTGGGAATATTATTTTTCGATCGTTTTCTCGTAAGTGATAAAAACTTGTGTAAAACAATCGATTTTAAGACTAACTCATACAAGACTGGTGCGCATGAAGACATAATTTAAAATAATATAAATAATTAAGACTTTAATCAAACGTAATTAAAAACGTATAGAATGAACTCAACTATTGTTACGCGAAACCAGAGACAAAAACTTGCCGATGGGAAAAAGACAATTACTAAAATAAATTCCAATAATAGCTACGTGAGTATTGTTCACAGTGACGGGGATGATTCCAAATCAAGTTTATCCTCTATAAATGTTACGCTAAGAGATAAATTAGTAAATGCACAAAGTGAAATTGAAGAAATACAGGCGGTGAATAATAAACTAAAGGCCAAAATCTGTCAACTAGAGATAGAATTAAATACAAAATCAAAAATAATTACCGAAATAGTGACTAAACATAATTTAAAAATTGCAAATTCTTCTACCCAAACTGACAATATCTCTAATAAATCAGTGAGCTCACAAACTGATGAATATATAAATATCAGTTCAAAAAAATGCAATTACAATGATCTAAATTTGGCAACTGATGTCGATGTAAAAGAGATTTTAAGTCTAGACATCAGTAAAATACTAGACACTTCAGTCTTAAAATCTGAAATTGTTAAACTAAGGGATAAATGCTTAATATTTAAGCACAAATTAAACATACTATCCGAAACAGTTACTGATCATTCTGATAAAGGAAATAGAGATAATGATATATATCCAAATAAAAATAATAAGCAAACTCTAACAAAGAATTCAAGCCATGTCTATCGAACAATACCTATCAAGGAAACTAACAGCGCGAGAAAACACAGATTCCTTGTACTAAGTGATAGTCATGGAAGACATTATAGCGGTTTCCTCAATGAGAAGTTATCAGAAAAATGCGAGGTTTTAAGTTATGTAAAACCGAACGCGAGATTGAATTCTATTGTAGACAACTTAGATACTGTTATTAAAGATTTTGGATGTGACGATTATTTGTTTGTGCAAGGAGGTACAAATGATATTGATAATTGTTATGATAGCTCGAATGTTGCAAGAATTGTCGATACTTTTAAAAATATTATGGATAGAACTAGAGGCGTCAATACAGTTATCAGTACGATTGCATTTAGGTTTGATAAACCACAGATGAACGGTATAATTGAACATGTTAACAGAAGTCTTTATACACTAGCTAAACAGTACAGTCACGTAGAAGTATTCTGCATCAATAATCTTCTATATCGTTCTTATTACACAACAAAAGGTCTGCATCTCAGGAATTTTGCTAAAAGAATTGTGTGCACTGAATTAGCGAAATTCATTGTTGACCATCCTCAAGAAATTCAAGGTGAATCTCATCAAGAAAATTTTTTTCGTTTCGAAGCTTTCTAACCAAAATATAGAACTTAAAACTACAGAAATTAAAATTATACATCAAAATATTAGAAGCCTCCGCAACAAATGTTTGGATTTGGAATTAGTATTAGAAAATGAACATCCGGCAATTCTTTGCTTGAGCGAAACGTGGTTAAACGAATTGGAAATAAATACTATAAAGTTGAATAACTATCACTTAGTGGCAAGTTTCTGCAGAACATCGTCTTCCCATGGTGGTGTTTGTATATTTACTCGTAAGGACATAGATGCAACGTGTGTAGTAGGATTACATCAAATATGTGTAGAATCTATATTTGAATGTGTAGCTGTGCAATGGAAAATACGGGACCAAACATACGTAGTCTCTTGTATATATCGGTCTCCAGATGCAGATGTTAATACTTTTTTAGAATGCATGTCTAAATTGTTAAGTGTGTTGTCCAAAAAATCATATATACTAATTCTTTGTGGTGATTTCAACATAAATTTTTTAACAAATAGTTTCCCAAAGATAAATCTTGTTAACTTGTTTCAATCTTATAATATGCACACATGTTTTGATGTTCCAACTAGACTCACTAGTCATAGCGCCACTACCATTGATAATATAGTCACTAATCTGAGCAAGGACGACTACTGTGCTGAAATACTAAACACCATGCTATCCGATCATACGGCGCAAAGCATTCGCGTCATATCCAAATTGGACCTGCAAAATTCTGCAGAATATCATTATAAACGCACGTACACAAAACACGCTAAATTTGAATTTAGAAATCTATTGCGAAATGAATCCTGGAACTCATTATTAGGCCTTCAGGAAAGTGTAGATAATTGTGTGGATTCATTTAATGATACTTTATTATATTATTTTGACGTTACATTTCCTGTGAAACGCCACAAAATTGATTACATGACAAGTACATTGAAAGGGTCCTGGTGCACGCCAGGTATTAGAGTTAGCAGCGCGAAACTGAAAAACTTATACCAAATAACAAAATGTAATCCTTCGAGAGAGTTTCTAAATTATTATAAAACATACAAGAAAATCTATAAGCAAGTCATACAAGCTGCAAAAGCACTGTCGGTTAAAAACTATGTGCAACATTCGTTTAATAAATCTGCAGCAGTGTGGCGCGTTATTAATGATCAGTTTACAAAGCCAAAAAATGCTGATTTTAGAAAAATTCTATACAAGAGCAAAGTTATCACCGAACCAATAGAAATTGCGAACTGTTTTAACATATACTTTTCCGAAGTACAAGATTTTCCTAATATCAGTGAAAATAGTTTAAATCTTAATGGCGGATCTGTTAGCACAATGTTTCTTTCCCCAGTTACTGAGATCGAGGTTTTTTCAATAATAAATAGCCTTAAGCAAAGTAATTCCTGCGGACTTGACGGAATACCAGTAAATATTTTAAAAGATTGTGCTATATACTTAGTAAAACCATTAACACATTTGATAAATTTATCTTTTAGTCAAGGTGTTTTTCCATCTGCTTTTAAAAGAGCAAAAATCTGTCCTCTGTTCAAAAAAGGTGATAAATTTGATATCGTCAACTATCGTCCTGTATCAATATTGCCATCCTTGTCCAAAGTATTTGAAAAAGCATTTTTAATAAGGCTAGTTAAATTTTTAGATGACAAACAAATAATTTCAAAACACCAGCATGGTTTCTGTAAAGGAAGGTCTACAGAATCTGCAGCACTAGAATTAATAGAAAGCATTCTAGCGGACATAGATGCCTGTAATAAGACAATAGCTACTTTCTGTGATCTAAGCAAGGCTTTTGATTTAGTCGAACATAAACGATTATTAGACAAATTATATTATTATGGCATTCGTGGAGTTAGTCATAAATGGTTGTCATCATATTTACAAGGCAGATCACAGATAGTAGAAATTAGATGTTTAAGCAAATGTAGTAGATCGTCATCACTTGATATTTACAAAGGTGTCCCGCAGGGGTCCATACTGGGACCAGTATTGTTTAACCTTTACATAAACGATCTACCTATAAACCTAAAAAATGGTAATAAATGTGTAATGTACGCAGATGACACTGTCTTGATTAATCATGGAAAAGATGTTGAGATACTTTCAACTATGACTAATAATGCGGTTGAGGATATGAAAAAATGGCTTCAAGATAACCAATTATTGCTAAACGAAACTAAATCTCAGTTCGTAGAGTTTTGCACTAAAAATACAAATAAATGTAATAATGTAAAAGTGGGCTCCCTTCAACGCGTGTCCACATTTAGATATTTAGGTTTCGATTTGCACGAGAACTTGGATTGGACTGAACACATAACAAATTTATCTAAAAAAGTTAGTAAAAATATATTTGCCTTGAGAAAACTTTCTTATCTATGTGACATAGAAACATGTAGGACCTTTTATTTTAGTAAAATATATTCTCTGTTAAAGTATGGATTACTACTGTGGGGGACAAGTTCGCATTCTAATATACTTTTCATCTTGCAGAAATCATGCATTCGTATTATTCATAAGTTACCTTTTAGATCATCATGTAAGACTTGCTTTATAGAAAATAACTATTTAACTTTATCAAGTATGTATATTTATTTCGCAGCTGTTTATATTCATAAAAATCTGCATAGTTTTGAGTCCAGCACTGCATGTGAAAACTATAGCATACGTCAACCGTCTTTGCTATTGCCAAGATGCAGATTAGAAATGCGCAGAAAAGGTCCTCTTTGCTCAGCTATTAGAGTTTATAATAAACTTCCCAATAAAATTAAAGAAGCTTCCTCCCTCGCTTTGTTTAAGGATAATTTAAAATGTTGGCTTATCCGGGAGTGCTATTATTCTTTGAAAGACTTCTTTTCAGTAAACTAATATATACATTTGTTCGTGATAACTGTAAAATATTGTTTAGTATGTTTGTTTATAATTGTTTGTTTTGATTTTTTGTGACAATGTCGATGTCTTTTACAAGATTTTAACGGCAATAAATGCATTATTATTATTATTATTATTATTATTAAGTTCTATTAATAATTACAATAAAAAGTAATCCACAATTGTCACTTGTTTCCCTCCCCTCTTTTACCAAAATCTTAATCAAACTTGCCTTCTTTATAAGTAAAGAGATTTTACCCTTACCCGCCATTAGATACATATATTTTTCGGGATTGTCAAAATTTTGCATGTTCTTTCTTTTACATGAATTTCGTAAATAAAAGAAAAAGTATACAATATGAAACATGTACATATATTCAAAATGGGTAAAAACAATTACGAATCAATCAAGGAATTTGGCATAAAGCGAAAATCTAAACAGTCTTAAAACAATGACTCAAGGTCATATCTATAGTATCAATTAATAATTAAGACAATTTTAGGAGAGAACAAATATACTTATAATAACTTAGTTTTATTATTAAAGAGCATAATTTAGATAAATGTAAAATTGAAATGCAATCGAAGATTACTTCAGAACAATATCGTACGACACAAAGCAAAACATATTCAAAATAACCTTATAACGAGAAGAAACAGTGTTTTGTAAATCAAGTAAAGCAGTTGTTAGTTTCTAATGACATAAATAATTGGCAAATGAATTAATGTTTTCTCACCCAAAACCATGGTACTGGATACAGAGAGACGGACGGATTTTCGGAGTTTGTTCACACACCCTATGACATTCCATGAATGCTGATTACACCCTCGGGCTCTGGGTGATGTATTCGACCATACGACATAGCTGTACGATACCACAGATAAAGGATTTCTTCAGATGGCCAATGACAAAGGAACGATTGGACGCTCCAAAAATAGTAGTGACATTTATTGAGTATTTAACAAAATTCGAAAACTGAACATTTGTCACAAACCATTTGCTAATTTCGAAGCTCAGTTGGCTTATTTACCGCCAGATGTCTCTTCTAAATGACAGAGAAATAAGTGTAAAGTATTTGGTGAGCCAGCTCCTAACTAACCTAGTATAGCTCCTAATTTAGAACGTCACATATCGTATATGACTTTGGCCATCTGTAAAGCTCTTTCATCTGTACCTAATGACACCTACTCAGTCGCCTTTTATATCGTTTGCAGCGGAAATTCTGATTACAAAAAATCTTACATGTGAGCCATTTGCCCTATAAATCGTCTTGATTTTCCTTAATCGTCCGCTCTTATGCTTACATAACATCGGCTTTTTTTGATGAGTCACTTTTGCAGCTGAAATTCTCCGAAAGCAGTTTTATTGCAAGGGTCAGTCACGATTCGCCACAGCAAAGCAATCGCTTCTTTTCGTACTTTTTTAGGTGGGCGAATTTTCTGCGTTGAATCGCATTTAACTTACGCAATGAGCTTAATGATTTACGAAATGTTGGTTTCTTACAGCTATTGTGAGAGAGTGTTTACCCGATGTAAAATGCAATGCCTATTTAATAGTGAACTTTTACAGCTTGACCCTAAAAAATTAAAATATGTAACAAACATAAAAAATCATAAAAATTCTTATTGCAAGTTACATTATACAGGGTAAAATAATAAGCACATATTCTTCGATCGCTCATTTATACAAAAGAAAATTCTTTCTACCATCTATTCTTTTATCAACACAGAATGGCTTAGTGTAGAACAATAGCATCATAATACATGATTTTAGTGCACGCGTCCAAATTTAGAAAATGAGCCGCAGAACGGCGAGTTTTATGGATGGAGAGGTGACATTAGGTAAAGTTGAAAAATTGTAAAAATAAAAACTGAACCTCAATATCTCTTCTTAGAAACGAAACTTTACTACACCATTTCCAAGTGTAATTCAGAAAAGATCAAATTTATTTCAGAAATTGTCAAATGTAATTCAGAATTGTTAATTTAATTTCAGAATGTATTATTTGTAATTCAGATTTGTTAATTTAGTTTCAGATTGCATCAATTGTAATTCAGATAAATCAATATAATTTCAGAATTCGTTATTTGTAATTCAGATTAGTCAGTTTAATTTCAGAAAACATCAATTGTAATCCAGAAAGCTTTCTCTCTATTAAAAGTGACCATTTCTGAATTACAATTGATACAATCTAAAATTCATTTAACGCTTTCTGAAATTAAACTGATTAATCTGAATTACATTTAACGAATTCTGAAATTAAACTGATAAATCTGAATTACATTTGACGAATTCTGAAATTAAATTGATAAATCTGAATTACAATTGATGCAATCTGAAACTGAATTGACAAATCTGAATTGCAACTGACGAATTCTGAATTACAATTGGAAATGGTGTAGAGTTTTTTTAAATTATACTCAATTTACTTGACATCCGCACTGTCAAACTGAGAGTATGTTGCCATCACTGACATTTCGTGTTTTAACTAACAGATTTTTAAATTTATTCACAATAATTTAACACATGTTAGACAGGCGTTGTTAATTTTGAGAGCAAACAAATATTTTCTAACGTTAATTATACGCCATACCATATCTAATCTGGCTTTAACCACTGACATGTTAGTAACTGAACGTACAAGTACACTCAAAATCATGATTTTTATTCAAATTTTGACATTGACAGTGTGGATATCATGTAAACGGACAACGGTTTCAATTGCTTGTCATGTACGGTAGCAGTGACATTACGACACGGGACCATCCTATATAAAGTAAGGAAATTCAACGATAAATAGGTATCCATATTTTAAAATAGAGTGTGTTTTGTTAAAAAGAATGGAATTGGCGAATTAAATAGTTGTTTAATATTGCATGAGGCGCACAAATATAGAAAAAAATGAAAGAAAGGACATCGACGTTATCTACTATCACTAAATTTTAATAATTAGTATTGTCTGTAGGATTAACTGTGGTGTCCCCGTTATTACAAAATATACAGAATGTGTCGCCAAAAAGTGCTTAGTAAGTTGGGATATCGAAAAAGCATCACCTCACCCTGTATGCGAATTTGCGATACATCAAATGAATACTCAATTTTTTTGTCAAGTATTCCACTGTGCATCTATTAAAATTGCATAATAAATTTCTGAATGTCAAAATTTTGTAAACAAACCAGTTATTTTAATTTAATTAATTAAAATCCGGAATTTATCGATTCGATGCAATTTCAATAATATTTATTTCGCGCAGTTTAAATGCGGTTCGACGTTGCCGTTTCATTTTATGCCGTTTTACTTTTGTCGAGTGAAATATTAAATAAATGTTATTCGTAATTTGGTTTAATCCTCCCTTCAGCACACGGAATTTTTACTGCCCGTCCCGTCCCGAAGAAGATGATTTAAGGCCGGTCGTTTTATCTGTAGCAGCACTCAACTAAAACAGGAAGATCTGATCTCGGCGTTATTAACAGCGAGGAGCGATCCGTTTTTACGTCATGTTCAGCGGCCAAGTGGCCGTAAATTTTTACGTCCCCTTTATTTCAGGCCAACGAATGCAAATGCTATGTATCTCTCTGCATAGTCTCGCCGCCAAGACCTCCGGGATTTAATTCCGTCCACGTACTTAACTTTTAATTTGTGATTGTGCAGCGGCACGCCGCGGTTTTGCACTATACATTTACCTTTATCTTTGTCTTTTTGTTGTTTCAGGTGAGTGTCTTTTTTGTATAAGTACTCTTGATGACTTCCACCTACATACCACCAGCACCGGGTATGTTCACGTTTCGCTTTGGGTTGGGTGAGTTGTTAATGTTATGTATTAAATTAAAAGCGTATCATCGAAAGAAATAATAAGTTCGATTTTCGTTCAATCTCACCTGAGATCTTATACGCGATAAAACTGCGACCTAAACAATGACTCGGAGATGTACTAATTTGCCGGTTTCCGCTTCCTTTCATCGCTTCATTGTGTTACCGGGGGGGCAGCGTCTGTCTTCTCGTGGACCTTTTGTTCGTCCATTGTGAGGAAGACGACTAGCGTTTAACGATCCCCCGCTAGATATTAGATCGCCTGGCTGTTACGCAGCGCCCTTATCTTTTTGTGTCGGGCCGCCATTCTTCCGGAATTGGATCCGCGAGGCGCACAACAAAAACAATCTGATGGAAAGACGCGCGTCCGTCGCGGTCCTAATTAATTTTTACAATTCCGGCCCGAAAGATCCGTTCGTCCCGGATAAATGCCGAATTGCGTCTTTATTCGGGCTAATTGCGAATTACGCGGGCCTTAAGATGGGGGGGCTTTTCTTATTTTTGGGGTGGAAGTACGCAGTCTGTCAAAGTTTAGGAAATTCGCGTCGTTTTGCCTCCGGTAATGGTTTATTTAGGGTTTTAGGAAAAATACAAAAAAAGAAACAATTCCGTTTGCGCGCAAGCATTTTATAAGGAAAACACAAGAAGCAATTTAGCTTCTTTCAGTTTATTTAAGTATTCAGCTTGAAAATGGTTGCCATATAGGGTTAATTCATTTAGAACATAGATTCATAATTTCAGAAAACTATTTTTAATAATAACAAAATGGTGGCCTGTCGTACACATATAGAACACATAAAGAACACCTATAGGAGGAGTAAGTTTCAAGATTGAAAGGCTTCTACGGCCGTTGTCAATCTTATTCTGGTTTACTTCGATCTTAATTAATTTTTCATCAAATTCCTATTAATTTTATTAAAATTTAAAAGTCTAAAGAGTTGTAACCAGATAACAAAGCACTATCGATTGAATTCATGTTGTTATAATAAAAAGTATTTTTCTTGCATGTACAGGACCGTGAGTTTAAAAAATGATTTCAAAACAGTTTGTGAATTTCTGGCATGCTGAAAAGCCTCCCTCGGAACGTTAACGAACGCGGGCGGTTTCCGTTTATTTTTCACCCTTCATTATTCCGCACAGAGAAGTCGAGCAAACATGCGAGTGAAAAAAACTGATACGTATGTAAATACCGGGGAAATCCGGCCGAGATAAATAAATACGATAAACAAAACACGGTAAGCACAATACTTAATTACACGCACGAATTCCGACGATAAGCGGAATTTTCGTCGATGCCTTTCGATTTATTCGTTCTGTTTCCGTCGCGAACTTGATGTATTTTCCGTTTCCGATGGAGTTATTATTTTCCGTTATTTTTTTTTCCGCCGGTGACACGTCGTGTTTGTACATAACATACAAGGCGATCGTTTCGTAACACGGTAATGACGGAAGAGACGGGCCGAGAGTATGGGGCTATGATGGATCGTGAGCGTCTGTTGTGGTGGTGTCAGTTGATCTTGATGTAGTTGCTTTAAACAAAGTTAAAAAAGTCGACAGAGAGACGCATGAGTTTGAAGGGAGTTGTTTTATTGGATTACGTTTAACGTTTCGTTGCTTTTTGAAGTATCAAACAAAAAAAGAAAATAAAATAATACTTTCCTCATAGTCCCTAAGATATATCTAAATATAACTAAAAACGTGTAGGATGAACTGAACGAAAAGATCAAAGTCTATTATTAGAGAGTCGTAGGAAGCAAGAGAAAAAAATAATTGCCTTATAAACCAACAAAGAGCCATATACTTTTTTCTTGTATCAAACTCCAACTTTGAAAGAGAATTATTGATTTAATGATGGATGTAAAGTAGCGAAGTATAACGGAAGGCAGTGAAATTTGTTAAGAAAATAAAATCGATTTGGCCAAAAAGTGGAAGGAAGAGAATGTCATAAGTTAGTGTAACAACGAAAGTTACCGGGAACAAAGTTAATATTGTTTATTTAAAAAGAATATGGACTTTCGTTTTTTTTTCTCAAGAAAAATTGACGGTACTCGTCGAGCAGGTTTTGGTCAAAGTGAAAGTGGCACAGTTCGACGGAATAAGAATTCTTCACTTGCAACATCGTTTGCGATCGTTTTTGGTAACAATGAGACCGGATGTAAGCTTCCGCTTTGGCGTTAACGGCCGGCTTACACCGAAAATCGTCCGGCTTTGCATAAGAGCATCGTTACAAGCTGAATACGGCCATAAAATTGCTTATCCACTGCCGCCGACCGCCTGTATTTGTTAACGTCACTTGCATAAAAGAAAATGCTCCTCCATTCAGAGCGCATCGGAAAAGTATCCGCGCGGACGTGCGGTTATTATATTAGCCCGTCGGTTTTTCCAGTTTTTCTGCAACGTGCATCTGACGTCTGCGATTTGTCGCAAATAGCGTCTTACTCCAACAAAAGTGGCGGGGCCCTTCGAAAAATTGCACGCCGATGATGCAGTATTTTCCCTGACGTTTATTTATTGGCTGGGGAAGTTCTGGCGAGGAAAGTTTTCGCCCGGTGCTTTCGCATAGTTCGCGTTTTCCGAACTTTTGTTCCCGTCCGACAGGAAAACACCGCGCTCTTATCTTAATGAGTTCGACTCATTTCTAGCCTCTTCTAAGAACACGAACGTCAAATCATAAACACCTGAATTTTTTTTAAATTAAGCTGTTAATCGTGAAAAAAAATTTTTTCAAATTTATACGCAATGCGCGATTGAAAAGTTTCCGGTCTGTTTGAAAACACTTAATTTTATCGTCTGTTTAGTTATGATTGCAAAACGTAGCATGCGAGACTTTGGACTTGGACTTTAAACTCGAACAAGAATTTTTAGCAAAAGATAACAAAAAAGACCGAGTATTTATTTCTTGTTTCCTATTTTCTTCACTGGTTGATGTAGTGCTACCTACCTGGTTGTAAATGTGGAAATGGGCTAGACTCGAGGAGATGGGTATGGGTCTTACGTAATCCCAAAGTAGAGGGACTGAATTTACTAATAAAATAAAATTTACCAATACAGCACCCTTATCTTTATTTGTGGTAATAAGTAAGGACAAGTAACACAAAACCCAGAAGTGGTTAAAGCAAGAAATTAAAAAAGAAAAATTAAAAAGAATAACGCAACGAGGTTGTCATGTAAAATCCCGAAATTCGGATCCGGCTTCGTTTACAAAGTCAACGTAATTTTCTAACCTCGTGCAACAAAAGGTTGCTTCATTTAAAAGTAAATTGAATACTTGCATTACAGCAAAGTCACGCAAAATTCCAACTTTGATTATATCGTCCGCGCCCCACACGTCAGCTGTCGAGTCGTCGACGACGACCAACGAGTATCGAATTCGATGGAGGGTCGTTGAAGCAAAGAGGGCGTGTTGCTATTCCCAGCGACCTCTCTCCTCGAAAGTCACCACAAACGGTTGGGCGATTTCAAGTCCGGACAGAGAGGGGACTATGGCGGCAAAGCAACCGTCACTGACGAAACTGTCTTTGCGATAATTTCAAGATGGTTGGCCCCAGATATCACCACGAAGGTTTGAGTAACCAAAGGGGGATGATAGTAGTGCTAGTAGTAGATGTACTATCCTCTGTCCGCCGATAGATTGGAAAATTTCAAATGTGCTAACATATTCAAATAACCTAGAATCGAGTAATGTTAACCAATAGTATTACTCGTCCTTCGCGGGGGTTTACAACATTTATACCAATTGCAAGCGCATGATGTGCTCACTCGATGCTACTCGACTTTAGGGTATTTTAATATGTTAGGATATTTGAAATTTTCCAATATCTTGCCGGACAGAGTATAATAATGACAATCACAGCAACGCCAATAATAAGAGCTGCACCAGAAAATCCAGAAAACCAGAAAAGCCGAAATAAGAAAAGAAAAACATGCGTTACGGCCTGAAACACGCCCAGATACGAGCCATATTTACCTAATCGAAATTTTTACCTCGGGCAACAAAAGGTTGCTTAATTTAAATGTAAATTTAGTACTTGCATTACCGCAAAGTCATGCAAAATTCCAACCTCGATTACATCGTCCGCGCCCCACACGTTAGCTGTCAAGTCGTTGACGACGTCCAACGAGTATCGAATTCGGTGGAGGGTCGCTGAAGCAAAGAGGTGGTGTCGTTATTCCCAGCGACCTCATTCGTCCAAAGTCACCACAAGCGGTCGGGCGATTTCAAGTTGGGACAGACAGGGGAGTATGGCGGCAAAGCAACCGTTGTTGATGGTTGGCCCCAGATATCGCCACGAAGGTTTGAGTAGCCAAAGGAGGATGATAGTAGTACTAGTAATAGACGTACTAATAAGCTGCATCAGAAAACCAGAAAAGTCTAAACAAGAAAAGAAAAACATGCGTTACGGCCTGAAACACGCCTAGATACTCGCCAGGGGGTGATGATTTCAAAATTCGATATCTTGATTATCGTTTATAACTAGGCAATTTCGGCCTGTTGAATCTCTTAAAACAAACACCACACCACGACGTGCACCTGATGCGTTCTAACTAAGAACTGGCGGGACGAGAGTTTCGACGCATCTAAAGATCGACGGGCAAATTAAAGAGGGGGAGGGGTTGATAAAAGAAGACAGTTGACTCACATGGGAAATGAGGGAGACAAAACAATTCCGCGGTGCTAGTGAAGGCTCTTGTTTAATGACGCAACAAGTTAACACGCGCGTCGGCAAATAACGATCTTTTGTGTTCCTATGCACTGCAGTTGACTCGAAAGACTGAAAATGATTTCAACGAGATTTTGACCCGTAACAGTAGGAAAAAATGAAGAAAATAAAAAGCTCATTGTACAAAAAAATTTAACGCTGATATAAACAAAAAAATTGAGGAATGAAGTTTGACGTGGATTGCATCCGACAAGTTACTTGTGGCCGTATGCAGCGAACAAATAAACTCAGCTTAACTTTAAGCGTCACTTAGGTCCGGAATTTCAGCTGCAGTTTAACTTTAATCTTCAATTTATTCCCACAGTATTATATGTATAATTGAAGAGGCCACGGAAAGA
This sequence comes from Dorcus hopei, assembly GCA_033060865.1. Lineage (NCBI taxonomy): Eukaryota > Metazoa > Arthropoda > Insecta > Coleoptera > Lucanidae > Dorcus > Dorcus hopei. The sequence goes on from CM065425.1 coordinate 12,918,798, forward strand.
ACGTGTTAAGTCATTGCTTTTTAAACACGTTCTTTTCCTGTTCTCAAAGTCTAAACATGTTCTTTCTGGGCTTTCAGGCCTAAACTGAAACTCAAAATACTAGACTGAATTGGCTACCACAATGCGTCATAACCTGAAAATGCCCAAAAACTGACTTTACACATTCTTTGCGCAATTGTTATTATGGGAATAAACTTAAAATTAAAGTTGAACTGTAACTGAAATACTGACCCTTAGAAAGTGACTAATAGCTGTATGCAACGAACAAATAAATTTAAGTGACGTTAATATGACATTTGAAGTTTCACAACATTGTGTAAATCACGTTCTAAGGGCTAAAGTCTGAAACATCACTCATAGGGCCAGTTGTACGGTTGCGGACAGAAAATTTCGGATGTCACTGTCACTCATCTGACGTACATATACAGGAATTTCTTAACTTTTACGTCAGTGGAATGACAGTGACATCCGAAATTTTCTGTCCGCAACTGTACAAAGGAGGTTTAAACTGATGTTCAACTGAACCAGGTTCAGAGTGAACAAAATCGCATCAAATTTTATTTATGAATGCATTAATTGCTATATGTCATTAAGATACTATGCGAATTTGTTTACTTTAAACCTGGTTCAGTTAAACTCGAGTTTAAACCTACTTTGCACAACTGGCCCATACTCAAACGTTTGATGTTAATTTTAAATTCATAAATTATTTTTTATATTTAGTTCTACAATCAAGTTTATGGTTAGTAGGTATAGGTATTTTGATCATCACTGATTAACGATAGAAAGTCAAAATGAAAATTAAAACGTTTCTGAATTCCAATTAACATCAAACTGTCAATTTGAGTGTGAGTTGAGTTTGAGTGATCTTTCAGAATTTGCCCCTAAATGACCGAGTTAATTTGTTTGATGCATACGGTCATTACACAATAGTTGAATTCGTTTATTCACACGGTGCCGGGAAGGAGTAAAATTAGAGTGAGAGCGAGGAAGTTTTAATACAAGTAAGAGTGAGACAAAAGTGCGAAAAGAGTAAATAGATTGAACGGAGTTGAATAAACAAATGCAGCTAATGTCGTGACACTTCATATGTCATATTATAAACGTCACTTAAATTTAAACTAAAGTGCTCGGTGCATGCGGCCATTATAAACGTATACAGGGTGGTCAAAGTTACTGTCGCATTATTGCTCACTTCGTTGTTATTGGAGCTATGAAGTTGTTGAAACTTATAATTAGCAAAATGTGTGATGAAATGAGAAAAACTTTTGCGCATTGCATTCTTAAAATACTCGCGTATTATCCTTTCACTCGGTTTCCTCGTCAGAGCAGGCCGTGTTCTCGTTTCGTTAAGTTGCTGCCATGAATTTTGATGGATGCCAGAATCTGACACGAGAAAATATTATGACAATTCCACACCACTGATCTGACTATGTTGCCAAATACGAAGGAGTCTGTTTCGATCTGTTTGTTTTACTCCTATGCATTTCAGTCGAGCTGGCAACAATGTCTCCATCAGTGTACTAAAATCATAACCATGAAATTAAAAATAAACGTAACCGTTTCATCTGACGTCTATATTTCATTGTGATACCAACAAAAATGTCACCCTAACTCGCCTACTCTGACGAGGAAACCGAGTGAATGGATAATATGTGTAGTTTTTTTTTTTTTTTTAATGGAACGCCCTATACATATTTTTTGATGGCAAATTTATCTTTACGATTTCCCCCTAAAATTAATAATAAAAAAGTTATTGCGACAATTTTAGTTGATGTGGCATTTAATTACGTATGCTCACATTTCTTAACGGGGAGGTCATGGAATAAAAAATAAATAAAAAGTGACGTTTATTAAAATTTACCCTATTGACTGGAAGCTGTTTTCGAAGCATTTTATTTTTGAAAATGAATTATACGCATAGTATTTATAAGCAAGTTTACTTGGACGAAAATTGATTTATGTCATTTTGATATTTCTGATATTTTGTTTATTACTATGACTACCCTGTAACGAAAAAAGTACATTTAATAATAGCTTATAATAAGTTTAAGTATCAACTATATCTGCACAAAAAATCTTTTTCTTCAAATTAAAAATAAATAAAATAGTGGCTGCAAATGGCAGTTTTTAGACAAAATGTTAAATATCTTGTGTAGAATTTTATGAACGATCCAAATTTGACATCACATATATTTGAAATAAAAAATTATATTTGGTACAACTTGATTCATTATGTATAGATGAAAATAATTTTATTGGCGACCGTGAGTAGGCACAGTTTCCATGTCACCAAAATCGTGACAGAAATAACATATTAACTCCAATAATAACGAAGTTAGCAGTAACTTTGATCATCCTGTACATCTGAAAAAATTACAATTTACAAACCCAAGAGAAATTTCTGGTGCACTCCAGGAAATACAGTTGCAGTAACTTAACTATGCTGAATTTGAAAGAAGTAAAATAACTTGGTGACGAAATTAAACCTGTGAAGAAGTTCAATATATTTTGCCTTTCAAATGAATTCGTTAAACAAAGAAAAGTTTTTAAAATGTTGGAGAGGACCAGCTCATTACTTTCCTTTCAATTTATGTTTTCAATGGTAAACCTGAGGGCTTTCGCAATCGTTGTCTGTCTTCTCCTTGGCTTCCGGAGGAACCGCGTTCTATATTGTTCGCCTGCTGACGTAAAAAAATTATCGGGATGTGGTTTCAGTTGTCATTAATATCAGAACTGTTCTTTTGTTTAAGACCTCAAGGTCATGACGCTTCATTCTTCATTGAGTTCTTTAGGGCTGTTGATTTTGTTGTTGTTGTTGTTGTTGTCGCTACTGTCAGTTTGTAGATACTGATTTCATAGAGAAGGGCTTCGACTTTGCAGAGATTGTCATCGTAGACTGTCTTTGCGAAGTAGAGCTGCGACAACTCTGAAGAAGTTCTTCTGTCATGGAGAACGTAACGTCGTGGACAAGATTATATTTTCAGTCATCATCAACAGTTTAATGAAATGAGCGATTTGATTATCTTTTCTCTTGTGTTTCTTCGCGGATGATTGAAGAAAATAAAGTTCAAAAATTTATGAAGTAATAAGGGAGAGTGAGCCACTTAGCCAAGGACTCTCTTCAAAAAACAGAATGACCTAATAAATTTTAAAGACGAAGCGACTAAGAAATAAGATATTACAGGTTAATAAAGAAAGAACTAAGTTTGAGAAAATTAAGAGCAGACTAAAAGCTTATCATTGGAAGAAGTCCTTAAATTTATACATGTAGTTTTGGCAGTGTTACACAATAGGTCAATAGGTGTGATAAAGAAGCAAAGATCAATAATTGCAGAGATTTAAGAGTATTTAAAAGAAATTTCATATACAAGGAGACTTAGAATTGACGTTGCAAGTAATAGTTAAGAAGCATGGATTATGAGCAAGAAGAACCGGTTAACAGTGTAAAGTGAAGAATAGTTGAAGGGAAAAGAAAGAAGAAACTTGGAAGTGCAGATGTCTGCGAAGAAGTCATAACGAACAAATGTGTATCAAATGTAGAAGATTATAATGGCTGGGTCATCTGGAAAAATGGATGATATTAAAGAAAATTTAAAATTTCGCAGGTTAACAGTCAGAACGAAGCACAAAAACGGAGGATCAAAAAAGAAATGATTGGAGATTTGAAACAGAATGAAATTAAAGCCTGCATTTTCATTGAGGGAACTAAAAAAGTAAAAAATAGAATAAATTTATAAGATAATGGGCTCTTGCTTTATATTCTGAAAAAAATGAAGAGAAATTATTTTAGAATTTGAGTACGATTACCCTACACAAACCAAGTGGATGCAGCTATATTAAAAACTGCATTTTCTTATCGACATTTTTAATACGCCATAGTACGCCAAGCCATGACCTACATAATTTAAAGCATTTATATTACAGTATTACAGACTTTATTTTCCCAAACAAATGCCATAATTCGCACGGAACTATTTTTTCACCCAAGGCTAATAATATTAAATTATTCAACTCAAAGTGCCAGGTTATTTAAACCGTACGTCTCGTTTGTTTATTTGAGAGCTTCCTCACTGCGAAAAGAAATACTTTTCGACACAGCAAATAACATTTCAGTTTAAAAGTGACGTTAAGTTACACTCACGACTTAAAATAAAATTCCAGAGGTGATTTCACCGTGCATATTTTGAACTCGTGTTATACGTATATTAAGAGATCAACAAAAATCTACTCGGTTTACCGACAACAGTATGTCGTAACTTTATTATAAACGAACTGAAAGCATTATGTAATTGTGATGTTCTTCAATCAGAAACCAAACATTTTCAAGGTGAAAAGTTTCGGAAAACCTGAGACAAGTCAGTTGCGGTTAACACCAAATTTGTTTATCTTTCATAGTTATTTGACTTATTTAAAATTAATGAAATAAACAAGGACAATGCAATGCTTTTTTTTAATAGCCAAACAGTAGTGGAATTTTTTTAAAATGTCTCTGTGTATTGAAAGTTAGCACGGGAAGGATTGAATAACATTCTGTTACATTTCAATTTTTTTTAATTAGCTCCACTAATTAGCATTAAAACAGACGAGTTGATAATGTTTTAAATTTAATTTCTTTTATTAATGCAAGAGGCATGAGACATGCTGTCACAGATTTCTTTAGCAGTAGCTTTTTCAACTGACTGTGACTAAAAGTTATTTTAACGGATGCAAATAGTTTTTGGAAATAGATAATAGATACAATATTTGATTAAAAAAATTACTAAAAGTTAAGCTTTTAATAGACAACTAACTTCAAGTTGGATCAATCAATTTGACATACTCGGTTTGCCGACAAGAGCATGTCGTAACTTTATTATAAACGAACTGAAAGCATTGTGTAATTGTGATGTTCTTCAATCAGAAACCAAACATTTTCAAGGTGAAAAGTTATTTCGGAAACCCTGAGACAAGTCAGTTGCGGTTAACTCAAAATTTGTTTACCTTTCATAATTATTTAAGATTAATGAAATAAACAGGGACATAGCCAAACTGTAGTGAATTTTTTTAAACCTCTCATTTCTATTGAAAGTTAGCACGGGAAGGATTGAATAACATATTTTCACGTCATCATGCTGGTCAACACGACCATAAAATGTAAAAACCCGATATTTAGTTATGTCTATTGAAAGTAGTTTTTGGAAATAGAAAATAGATACAGTATTTGATTAAAAAAACTACTAAAAGTTAACAGCTTTTAATAGACAACGTTGGATCAATCAATTTGACATAATTATGTACCTATGTTTTTTGTGTTTTACAAAAACGATCTCTGTAAACACGATTGCAGGTTTTGTTGTTTCTAGTTTTAATTAGCAAACTTTACCCAGCGAGCTAATTTATATTATTAGTAAAATGCATAACGCCGCGCACTTCATGCAATCACATAAAGCGCAGTTCATTCTGGAACGGAAACGGAATTATTAAATATTTCCCGGCGAACTGCTTATCTAGCGCAACTAATCTTAAAGTTGACTCGACTTCCAGACATGCTACTTACGTTATTCCCAGAAAAAAAAGAAACTATTGCTTTAAATTGTTATTTTTAATTTAAATTGCGAGTCTAGACAAGCAACTTTGCAAGCACGTACTTACGTCTATGATCAACCTCGGTTATGAAACTGATCGCAGAGAAAGAACAAAAATATAATAGATTGTTCAGAGTTCAGTCTAATTGAAAATCAAAGGGTGATTGAATTCTTATTTTTCAGGCTGTGAGTTGCAAATTAAAAGAATGATTAGTCGCTATCGGCACAATGATTGATTATTAAGTGGCAATTACACGCGAATGTCAAGTGAAACTTAAAGAAAGTGCTCGATTGCATTCTGACTGGAAACGATTATTAAGCAAAATTAAATTCGTTCGTAGTAATACATTACGACACAATTTAAATCCCATTATAATTCCCAATAGTAATCCCAATATAATTCTATAAGACGTTACAGTGTGTTTAGATTGAACGATTTATTTAATATCATACCTGCATTAAAAACAACTTAGAACTGTCATTACCTCTGTATACGAGTACTTGTATCATTTATATTTTTGTAGCGATTGAAGAATAACATACGTATATCGTGTTGTGGAATGTATAACCAATTCAAATAAAATTTGTAATTTTAATCTCAAGTTTTGAGTAGGGTTTTCCCTCCGGGTTTAATGTAACAAATTCGGGCCAGGCAGAAATACATAATTAATTCCATTAAAATAAATCGAAAGCTCTTGAAATCGCACGAAAAAGTTATTTATTTGATGGACGCTTTTCATTCGGATCTTTTTTTTTTTTGGAGATGAAATGAAAAGCACTTCTGCGCTCAGTTGAACGCAAAATTGCCTTTTGCCTGATCGAAAGAAATTTAATTTGTTCTCCTTTAGTCATCAACATTTTTGTTCGGGTAAATCATTTTTTTTTAATATAACGAAACAAAGAATTTGTACGAAATTGTGCAATAAATTCTAGTGTCCCGTATTGCTTTACGTAATTATTGTTTCTTGCGGAGTTGCAAAGAATGAATTCCTGTTATTAAAGTTTTATTAATTTGCGATAGTTGGAAGAGAAAGTCGGTTTTGAGCTCGTGAATTGGCGGCTGGTTTATTGTTAAAAGCGAGCGAGGAAACTGCTGTTAACTTCAAGTTAATTTTGATTTTTGTAAGGAAACCGACGCTGAAAAATTGCATTGTTAACAAAACCTCCCCTTTCAACAACTTTCTAAAAAAAAACCCAATTTCAATGCTATGTGATTATAGTCGTCCCAGTTTGGTAGCGGTTTTATGGCCCTGCCAGAAAAAAGCGACAGAAAGGCGACCGGAGGCCGGTCTCTTTGAAGCTGTTTTTTTATAGCAAGATCATAAAACCGATACAAAACTTGGACGACTATACACAATAGACGCCATACTGTCACGTATGTATAATTATTAAGCAATTAAAAATCATACACGTTGATGAATCGTTTGACATTAATTTCCTTTGGTGAAATGACCGAGTCCTATCCACCGGAGTAACAATTTCCTAGAAAATTTAATTTGAAATGAAATTGTTGGCCGGAAACGATTCTAGCGTGCGACATGAAAAACGTCCTAATTAAAATTTAACTTGGACGCAGATTTAATTTCGATACCTGTAATTATTTTCTGTTTAGCGCGTAAACAGACGCCCGCGACGAACTTTCATTATTAAAATACCCGGGCGCTTCACGGGCTGTGATAACAAGCGCAACAATGTTAGTGCCGCTGTATTTTATCCGTTTGGAATTCCCTCTGAGTTTTAATTACTACGTTAATAATATTATATCGCCAGGGAGTACTTTTTTCTTTTAATTCGAAAAAATAGTATTGTATTTGCTTTGAGTTTCACAAGAAAAAAAAATTCTTAGTCTTTCCATTCGCCTGCCAGTCAGAAGATATTCCCATTCTCCTCTCTGAAATTACTATAGAGAATAATAGCCTTTTCGCGATCAAAAGAAATATCACCCGGTTCATTACTTCCTTTTCCGAGCCATTCACCCGCTCAAATCTACTGCATCGGGCATCTGAAATATTATTATTTACTCAAATCGTTAGCCGCAGGCGAGCGATATTATGGACGGCGCCCATTTTTTTTAATTTCAAAAAACCACCCCGCCGTGGATGGAGAACATAATTCGCTTTCGCCTCATCTCCTTTTAGGGCCTGTCCAGGCAGGCAGGCAGGGATCAAGTACAATAAAGAAGAGCGAGCCGGATTAAGCTTTCGCGGGCCTCTGAGTGCCACTCAAGCTTGACTTTTTCCTAAATAAACTTGCTTATTATTGCGTCGGATCTTAATGGATGGACGGCGTCGGGACGGACTGGACACCGTGAAACCGGAAGGGTCGAGGGTATTATGCGGGCGTTAATAAGACTAAGGAAACCACCGCGAATGATCCAAACACGATTAAGCTTTCAGTGGTCGGTCCTACTTTAATTAGTTACTTTCGCAGTTCACTGCTTGCTTGCTTACAGGTTCGGGGGCTCTCACGAAATCCGCCTCAACAGGAAAACGGGTTCATTACGCTGCCCGACGAAAAGATATTAATATTACACGTGCTAACGAGTGGCTTAAATTTTAATAAAACGCGGCGCGACGCTAGTTTTCAGGGGGCGCTCGTTCGGTTTTTACGGCGCTCTAAGTTGCATCTAATTAAGGCGAGGAAATGTGGGGCGCAGTTTATGCGAGGCGGATATTTCCGCGAGGGCTTTCTTCCAAATTGGAATATGAAATTTAATGTCGCAATTGGTTCTAGTAAGTTCGGTTATGTGGGTCTCATAAGTAATATTGCTTTCAGACAGACGATTCAGTTGGGGGAAGTACGATGAAACGAAATGACAAAATTGATTAACTTTTTTAATGATAGGAAGGGGAGTTCCTTAGAGTAGATTATAACACCAGAGAAGCGGATTTACCAGGGGTCTATTGATTGTCCCTAATTTTTTATTTATTTTTGTATTTGGAGAAAATTGACCTAAACTGAAAATAAATCGAGACAATCTGCAAAATTATAAATTCTGATTTTCATATAAATTTAAGTGAATGGGAATGGAAATGGAAACTAACGTTCCTATGCCTTGGTGATTTTAAACAAATTTTTAACATAGTGAACAAAAAGGAATTTAAGAATAGTTTAATTATGAACAGAACTAAAAAAAATCGATTAAACTAAAGATCAGCTCAAGCCCTTCCATGAAGTCCTTCTGTTTTCCTGTCTGTCTTCTGTTATAGCTAGGGTCGTTGGGGGTTGAAAGAGTTTCCCTGCTTCTTACCCCAAAAATTGTAAATACAAATACTCCTGAACACTCGAATATACCAGGTGACAAGTAAGCGTTGCTTCCCAAAGCTGTTTTCCGTAACTAGCTCGGTGAAAGAGGGAGGGGTACTAATAAAATAAACCAGGGCGCCAGGGAATTTCCCCCCAGTTGGAGGATCCACTTCGAAAACCGTTCCCAAGGTCTGGTCGTGTTCGCCTCAGGTAAACCCTAACCTTCAGGAGATTTGGCTCACTTGATTCATTCAGCGTAGGGTTTGACATAAACAAATTACACACTGTAATACAGAATTTATTCGTGCAACCGTGAATAAATAAAATAAGAACAGTTACTGTATTACGATGAGTTCAAAACAAAGACGAACTTGTTAAAATAAACAGATAAATGACACGTCGCGATTAATCAGATCTGATTACACAAAAACAAATTCCCAACAGGCAACACCGATAAGTCGTTGATTTAATTTTAAATCTAATTAACTTCAGGCTCCAATCGACCTCGTATTCAGGGTCCAATATACATATAACTTAAATAGAAAAAAAAGAGAAAACATTTCACATGTATGGTCCGCCAACTGGTGTCAGGTTCGTGCCGTTCCCCTAAAGGTAGCGGTGGCTGTCAACGTCAACATCAATTACGATGTACGATGACTCTTGAATATTGTGTCATCCAATGCAAGCATCTCACCGGGTCCGCAATTAAAGCATCCGTGGATGAACGATAATGCCACGCCAAAAGAGGGTATTTAAAATACCAAGGGGCGAGGATCCCTTATTTCCACAAGTGAAAGTAAAACTTAAAACGACCCTAATAAGAGAAGAGGGACGCCACAAACGTAAAAGTTAATCCTTACCTGCAATTAGCGAGATCGTTCGATTAAAACGTATGAAACGTTTTACAGGGCAGCGTGATGAACTTATACCATTCCGGTAGAAACGTATTTAAATCGAATTTTGCACTAAACTTGCAACAATTCACGGGAACAAGCGTTACGTGTGGTCACTCGACGCTGCCGTAATGAAAGTGGCCGGCAGGCAAAAATGGCCGGATAGATGATAACTTCCGGGAGTTTTACAAAAACAATGCCGTAGCCAATAGAATAATTAGAAGCAAGGAGTTTCGAATAAAAGAGCCAATGTGAAAGCGAGAATTCAAAGAGACGTTTCCGGCGAAGGTTACAGTGTTGTCGGATGTTCAGACAAGTTATACATACCAGCGACGTTGCAAGCTCGCTACAAATTTTCAGGCAGACTCGCTACGACGAAATTAAACTGTAACATGCTTACTATGGCCGTGGAATTGATTTTCAGACAATTTTAAGAAAGAACAGATATGAAACTTATAATAATTCAATTGAATTATTAAACAGCATAATTTAGACAAAAATAAAATTTAAATGTAAAGAACGATCTCGTACGACACAATAGCTAGCCATACACCAGTATTCATTTATGCCATTCTTTCTTTCGACAATCTTTCCCTTCAAGAAATTGAAACGAAACAAATCCTGTTCTAACCCACTAACACAAATTGAATTTCGGAAATAAATAGTATAAACAAAGTCTACACGAAACTAAGTATTTATCGTGTCGGTCAGGAATGTCGGAACATCCCTAACATAATTCCCGAAGGAAGTAAAGAATGTTGGCTAGTCATTTCATACTTCGCTAACACACGTTCTTTCCTTCACGATTGCACTTTCCGGCGGGAATGAATGCTCGTGTATGGTTAGCTAATGCAGAACAAATTCAAAATATCCTTAAAACGAGAGTAAACGGCATTTTGTATGTCAAATAAAATAGTTGGTAGTTTCCAATAATATAGTTAATTGGCAAATGAATTAATGTTTTCTCATCCAAACCATGGTACTGTATACAGATGGACGGACGGATTTTCGGAGTTTGACCACACACTATGACATTCGGCGAATAATAATTACGCCTTCGGACTCTAGATGAAGTTTACGACCACATGACTTTTGGTTATACCTCTGCACGAAACCCTGTCGTTTTTTATATGGTTCATATCGGAAATTCCTATTACGAAAAACTTTGTTATGGGTCATCGTGGTTTTCCTAAATCGTCCGCTCTTAATCTTGTTTGACTATGTTTGCATATGCCGGTTTCTTTGATGGGTCACCTCGCCGACTGTTAGATGAAGCAATATGCAGCAGATATTCTCGAAATGCAGTTTTATTGCAAAGGTCAGTCATGACTCATGACGGCAAAGCCTTTGAAAAGCAGGTCGTTTGATTACATAATTTTTAAGTGGGCGTATTTTCCGCGGTTAACTTACGCAATGAATTTAATGGTTTACAAATTGCTGCTTTCTTCATCAGAATTTGGAACTCCCGTTCACAAAAAAAGATTAATTTTAAAGAAATTGATAGACAATTTTGGAAATTTTACAGAAATGAAAGAAAGGGGACACGTCTGTTCAAGAAAGGGGTTCGGCTAATTTTTTGAATCCCTCTGGAACGGCGACGGGTTATAGGCGTTTGATTTTAAGATCGCAGCGCTACCGTGGATAAATCTGAACCTCTGTAAGCTACACGGAATTTTTGTAATGCACGTGTTTAAGTGCGTACTAATACAAATACACAAGTTGATTTCATGTGAATGTCACATATAACACAATCCTGATGCATCATACACTCAGGATCGACGCCAAAACACAATTTGTTGTGTAGCATACAAGGGTTTATTTAGTTGACACCAGATGGCGAACGCTTAGCTGCAAACTCCTATTGTTTGCATTTTGAAAAATAAGGTGCCACGCTTCCCTCGACAGGTTCTCCCCTGGTGGACCTGTCCAAATGGGTCTTGAGAGTCATTTAAGTTGCCTAGTCTCCAGGGAAATATCTGATCGCTTCTCGTCGCGTGTGGGCGCCAGTTCTCGCGCAGTAAGGGTTCTTTATCCATGTGATTATTTACTTCTGCATCTTAACAGTCATTTATCTTAAGGGGGGTCAGTATTTTGTCTGGACTATTTCCTCGCGCCTGTTATCGCCTGGGAAATCAAACTTAAAGTTTAAAATTCTGTAATGGATTATCCATGATATTAATAACTAATAAAATAAGAAAAATTTGGAAAAGTATTTGCTTTAAGTCACTAAAAAACAGTGACCTAAGGCAAATACTTATCCAATTTTTTCTTGTTTAAAATTCTTTTGTGAATACACCTAAAGACGATTGTTATTTTAATGTAATGATTTACAGTTTAAGATTTCGGCCGTTTACACTGTCATCTTAAATTTTCCATTCACTGATTTTTTTATTAGTTAATGCGTTGGACCTTGACTTCCCAAATTCCTTAAGGCATCCTCACTTTAAGTCCCCGCCATCTTAATGACGTAGCTTCAATTATTTTCTGTAAAGGTTCTACCCCCTAATGCCTTTCTAATGTCCTTGTTTCTTAGTTTTGTGCAGTCATTACACATAATATTATCCATTGTTGCAGATTCGTATATTGTATTTTGGATTAATTTTCGTTTCATATTTCAACAGTCCTTCTTTTCATGTTGTTATGGTTTTCCACGAGCCTTCTTCTGGCTGACGCATGAAGATTTTGACTATTGGCAAACATTACTTGTTTGACTTTTGAGTAATTCAGCATTCAGTACAGTAATAAGCAGAAGTGACACTTGTGATTCTTTTAACACTTTCCAATCCCTGCAGACGTTCATAATTTGTAAAGATTGTAATTTAAAACCGAAACAATTTCCTGGTGTGGTAACATTTTTGGGCCTAAGTTCACGTTGATATATGATCCACCTTCTTTGTTACTAACTATTTTAACTGGAGTCCTACCCTATCGGGAAGATCCTAGAATGGGATAATATTGAAACAACTGCACAGGCTTTTGGCAAATATTTCCACTTTGATTGTTTGATTGGTAATTACAAAAAGAATAAATACGAAGGAGGATTAGGACGTGATATTCCATGATAATTTTGTCTCTGTGTAGTCATGGCCAGTTGGGTTTTGCCCATTCTAGTCATGACCAGTTGAGTTTAATCTGGTTGTTTTTTCTGTTGTTTAACAGAGAATGGGCTTACCTGGAGATCAAGATCAGGAAATCGTAAATACAAGTTCTGATCAATCGATTTTCAATTGATGATTTCGATTGTAATTCCCATTTTTCTCAGCAATCCCTTTTCGAAGACTTAGATAAGATGACCAGAAGATTGATGACTTAGCGTGATTTTTCCTGCGGATTTGGGTTGAAAAGTACATACTTTACTTAACAGTTCTTTTAGCGATGAGACTAATCCAGCCGCTCTTTTGAGTCAAGGTTTATCATAATTTCCATCTCTTTTGTTATTGAGTTTTCAAAAGTTCTACTTGGTACCTACAATTTTTCAATCTTGAAGTAATAGTCAATCTAGGTTAAAGGTCTTCGAAGAAATAATGATAAATTTTATACTAGATTTTTTCGGATGTTATCTCGTAATTGGGGGAAAAATCATTTCGTGCTCCATAATTAAGGATGGCCATAAAAACCAATGATCATTGCCTTAAATATTTTATCGGTGCGGAACAAATCTTCTCGTCAAGGCGATACGAAGGCAACAATATAAGGAGCGAAATTAATTATTTAATTAAAGTGCCCGCCCGTTTCTTCGAGAGCCCCGTCGCAATAAAAGATTGTATACGGCGTGATGGCCTGCAGAATTAATGCGACGTATTTATTACAAGAGGCACAATAACATTTGCGCTGGCAAAATTCCCAGCCCGAACAACAAGGGAATTTCACCATAAAATCCCGTTCTTATTGCACACGTATATCGCGCTTAATTACTCGTGTATGTTAATAAGGCGAGCAGGTACGGGGCGAAAGGAAGTAGCATCGGAACTTTTAAGGTACGACTGGCTCTGACGAGGCAAGGGGGTAGGTAACTAATCGCCTGTGTTCGGGGTAAATATGTGGCGCCTCATGAATATTTACGACTCCTTTGGATGTCAAAGTGCGCAGATTAAAGCGACGTGAGTAATAACAGTAAGAGTTTCGTGTTCGTCTCCAGTTACAAAAACCGCTTTGCATGTAAATACTGATGAGAGGTGGATGACTGAGAGTACTCTGCTTCGGAGTTTGCATCATCCACTTTTTGACGGCGACTCGGATTTTATCACGCGAATGGAAATTGCAGTCTCCCTTAATTTTAAACAACCACTTCATATTTTATGCAAGACGACAGTCGTTTCGCTTCGCACTGTTGATGAACTTCAACAGAACGCCAAGTTATCGTTGGAGGAGTACAAACCGATAAAACTTTCTTGTTTTGTAGTAGTAGTTAGTCAGTTCCCAGGCGTCGTAAATAAAGATTGTTGAATTTGGAATATCTTTGCAGTATCTACGATAGTTAAATTAAGTAATTATTTCGATCCACAACAAGTACCCTATAGAGTGAAGAAGAAAAATGAGAAGCAACAGTAAGCAAGATGGTGAATTTATTCTGCAATTGTCTAAAACGCAATAGTTTCCGGCGCTCGGAACAGAACACTACAGACTACTTAAAACTGCATAAAGACGTCGCGACGCATCTGCCTGTACCGCGGCGAACAATGGCGCGAGTTGTAAAACACCGAGACGCCGAAAGTTTGACGGAATTAAGATGATAAAAACACAAAAGGCGATACGCGATTCCTTACTTATACACAACACACCCCGGCGTCGAACCTGCGGCGGAAACTCCATTCTTTGCATATTAAGCGTCGGGAATGGTGAAATTCGCGTCGAAATTAAATTAAGCCGTCGCGGGACTTACCGCTTCGTATAAATACGAATTCTGTCCGAGGCGTGACTAGTTTTAACTTGACGGTAACGTCGGACTTTCCGAGAGAGTTCACGGAAAGTTTTATTTAATGCGGCGACAAGGACGGCGAAGATGAAGATGAGGACGTCCTTCGTCGCTTGCATATAAAACATGGACATGTAACTAAATTACAATAACAGACAGAAAGTTTATCACTCACGTCTTTTTTTACCTTCTCAAGAATATTTCTTATTCTTCCATGGCTTACAAATGGAACCACAGGAAATAAAAAAAAATATTCCTAGTGGATTCTGATGGCCACTTTTTTCCAATCGGTTGGTTTTCATATCTTTAAAAGCTTAGTAAACTTTTGATAAATCTTAGTGTTAGCTCTACAGGTTGTACATGAGACTTTCTGTTGCCTTCGTCAGTTCTTTTTACTTTTGCCAATAATCATTTTTTTCTGTTTTGCTTAATTTTCACTTAACCGTTCCTGATCATCTTTTTTGAAGCCGTTCCTTTCTTGTCCTTTTAATATGCTGTTCTCTATTTATCTTGTCTTGATCACTTTGTAATCTCTGGATGTCCCTCTTCCTCTTCATACGAGATTCTTGGTGTTCTTAGTTCATCATCATAAGTTTCTTATGCATACATGACTGTGGATCCAATTAGTTTCTGTACATTCCCAGTTTGGCTGCTTTTGATACTCTGTTTAACTTTAACATTCACAATTAATAACTGCAATATATGTTTGAGCGCGAACGAATGGCACGTTCGATTTTTGTTCTGCATTCTGCATTTGAACCAACTGAATTATTCATTAGGCGATCCATGCTTTGATATTCACTTTACGTTGATAGCCATTTTATTTAAAAATTCGTTTAATTTTACAGGTTTTAAAAGGGTTAGTTGTCTCTCAAAGTCCGTGATCTTTCTCATCTTCATCTTTCAACTTGATAAATTTCATTCACTTAAGTTTTGCATTTGTCCAGCGTCGCCAGCATTACCAATTCTTCTTGTGTTTTGAAGATTATTTCGGCAAAGTTTCTTCTCTTTGTGTAAATATTGTAAAGAATCAGAAGTTTCGAGGTCTTCAACTTCATTATACTTGGAAGTCTTCATTTATCGATTTTATCTTGCAGCTTCATCGCCTTGGATAAACAAGGATGACATTTCAGCACTAAATGTCCAATTGAACCTTTTGTGGATACTCTATAGTATCTGTAACAGTAAGGACATGTTTTTCACGCGCTCCTGCAATTTCTTAAAGCTATTGCTTATGAAAGGAGGACAGGGTTCTTATCAGGGAAGTTACTTGGTGATGGTTATTTTCACAAACGCTCGTCTCTATGGTCCTTTTTAGGGCTGAAAGATTCACTATTTTTAGTTATCACTGAAAAGAAGTAGACCTCCCTTTGTAAAACTATATACAGGGTGCATCATTGGTATGGATTTCTTCAATAGCTCCTTAACGATTATGTAATTATAAAGGAAAATATCTTGTATTAAAGCTATAGCTTATAATGAGTTCTATGTTAGTAAATTATTTTGTAAATTCTTAATATTCTCTAACATGCTTTGTTTTATTATTTCGCAAATTTTTATTTTTTATCGTTTAATCCATCTTTTACTGAATTTCTCTCTTCGTAAGTTGTTTAACTATTTCATTATTTGTAACTATTTTTGTTTAATTTTGACTTTTATACTTTCTATTGCTAGCGTAAATAATTTTTTTTCATAATCGTACTGTGCTATCATCAAATTAGGATAATATTAACCTGACTTTGTAACGTTTAAAACCGAACGAGATCCCGTGTTTTCGCTGCTCTCCTTTTAGTCGCGTGACTCCGGGGAAGTCCTTCATGACAATCACTGCGATTTCCGGTTAAAATTCATCCGAAAACTGTGAACTGTAATTGAAGATGTCCCGGGCCGGAAAATTACTTCCCGGAAGCCGGTGGTGGTTTTCTATGCAGCTGTCTTCGTTTAAAAAAAAAATAATTCAGTGGCTGCGATCATGAATGTTAAAGACACGAACTACCAATATCGGTTAAGGCCCAGTTTTACAATCGTGGAATCCATCGGAATAACTGTTGGCCGAATATCCTTTAATGCTCCTTCATATCTACGTCACACCTACGTCACGTTATTCTTAGAATAATGCTTATCCGACGATTGTAAAATCGAGACTAACAAGTTTAAAATTTTTGTAAAAACCACGATTTTGTTGTTTATAATTAGTTTCGGAGTTTCGTGACTTTCCTTAATGAATTGGCGATAAACTATCGTTAACAAGTACTAGGAACTGTACGCTACTCTTCGGAATTCGATGTTGTTTTTACTGTTTCATATTTACATAAAAATAATTTATTTGGGGCGATGAATAATGTATCGTTTTAACAGAATTAAAAATTTTGTTTCCGCCAATTTCATTCTTTGTATTTTTATCAAATTTCTCTGTGCGTTTTTTTTTTAATCATTTTTTCTTTTCTTTTTTTAAATACTAGGAGAGATAGTCAAACCAGAGAGGGGCGAAAATAAAAAAGTAATAAAATTATTGTTGAAAAAGCAACTGCAATATTGCGAACTTAGTATAAGTAGGGACCAAGCCAAAAGGAGAAAGAAAGTAAAGAAGTAGGTAAAGCAACACTAACAAGAGACTGCATAGGTACTTAGAAAAACCAGTAGATCCCACTATGTAGATAATAGTAAAACAATTATGTAAATTAATAATAATAATAATAAAATATAAAGGCTGCATCAAGGTAAATACTAGATAGAGCGCCCATTTCAAATAATTGACCCCTGAAGATTTTGGATCAGGCAACCCATCGATCATATAGGAAACTATTGCATACAAGATCACAGCAACGTTTCAGATGTAGAATGGGTTGCCTATCCCCTAATTTTAAGACGTCACGGTTTAAAATGAGCATTTGTCTATGTAATCTGTATAATGACTTATACTGCAATTTTCAACTACTTACGCATATACTTTTTTGTTCTTTGCCAAAATTTTTGCCGTTGGTTTTCATTTATTTTAGTACTGCTATTTTATCTGTCACTGTCCATTCATTCTGATTAAATATCCAAACCATTTATAATTGTTGTACAAATTTCCAACGTAGAAGAGCCTACTTTAATTATGCGAAGCATTTTTTAACAGTGTTCCACAAACGGCCGGTATTACCAACGCTTTAAGGAGTCCTTAAATTTAAGTCGTGTTTAGATTGTGACATTTCTGCTTGATTTGTATAAAATCAATCACATTCTAAACACGAATTAAATTTAAGGTCTCCTTAAAACGTTGGTAATACCGGACGTAAGAGACAGTTTTATAATGGAACTTAAAGGCGACTTAAAATAAGGTCACATTCTGATGTGTTTTCATATTTGTTTTGACATCTGAAAGTGACTTTTTAAAGTCTCCTTGAATTCCATTATGAAACTTGCCCTTACTCTTTACATCATTCCTTATTTTATTTAATTTTTTGTTGTACATTCGTAATGTATTTCTATGCTATATTTTATTTTTGAATTATCTCTACATATAGATACAGGCTGTCCCAAAACCCTCGTTTGAGACTGAAACAGTATATAGAGAGGCGCAAAAGAAACAACTTTTTTCAATACTTTTTTTTCCAAAAGTCAATAAAATACTGAAAAGTCACCCCCTAAAACTACCCTTTAAAAAGGAGGGAGGATCTAACAAATACGTTGTAAATGCGTAGTTAGGTGCCTTATACCTGAATTTAAAATGTTAGTTTCATAACTTTAAGGATCCAGAAGATATTGCCAAAAGAACAATATTTTCCAACCCTCTTTCAGAGCTTATAATTCCTTTATTATTGACTTTTGGAAAAAAAAGTATTGAAAAAGTTGTTTCTTTTGCGCCTCTCTATATACTGTTTCAGTCTCAAACGAGGGTTTTGGAACACCCGGTATGTACATTATGTCGGATAAAAGTTTTCGTTTTTTTATCTTGTATCTTTTGAGGACTATAAGAAATCTTTTTCTATTTTTTTAATATTCTATTTGGCTTTGTATTTTGTTACGGCGAATTTAATTTCATTTAAAATATTTTCGCATCGATTTCATTTACAACGAATCAAATTTTAATAATAACTTCTGAATTAGTCGAGCTCAAAAACGTTAATTTAATCCCCGCCGGAATTTTGTTTATTTGCTTTGCGCGACTGCCTGTGATAATTAAACATATAAATTCGGGTTTTATGAAACATTCCGGCGATTGGCTTGTTTCCCATTGTTTTCAGTTACCAACAAAAAAAAAAAACTAGTTAATAGGTAATAATTTTTATAGTGATTTTAGCAAATGTTTTGGTTTGATTATATGACCGCAGAATTTTGAATACACCATCAATCGGTGCTATTCTTTTTGTAAAAAAAAAGTACAGAATTCGCTTTGTCTTTGCGAAAATTCTTTTACCTACTCCAAGGGGCTCTCTCGGCGCTGTTTTCGAAATTAATTTAAAAAAACGATATTTCATGTCAGCGGCGACGGTAATCTGCACTTTCGAATTGCTCCCCCGCGCAACTTTCATATCTTGCGTCGAGTTTCATTAAATTTCGCCGGGCCTTCGGAAACGCGGTGTTTTTAATTGGGTTATAATCTGCCGGTGGTGCTGGGAAAAAGGGGGAAAAACTTACCAACACAACTGTTAATCACGACGTCCGCCCCGAAGAACGATAAATCATAAGCGCCCAGAAAGCAGAGAGGAAGTCCGGCGCAATTTTTTATATCGCCAATAAACTTTCCGCAAAGAGGTTTTCATCACATGTGGCGGCAGCACTGACTTTAAATTGAAAGAGTTTAAAGTCGTCGCTTTAAGTTACTTTAATTTTTTTTTTGATCGCGCCGTACATTTTTGACAGTCATTTATCATGAGTTTTGGCGCGTTTTACGAAATTGCTAACGTGACATCCTTTGTCGCTAATCGCGTTTACCCTTGATACTGGTGGGCTAAATGCTGGTGGAGCACGGCGAGGGCTGCTTTTATAACTTTACTTTGTTCGCGCAAATAAGAACAGGCAAATTTCTGCCAACAATGTAACGCGCTTATTCGCCTTTCGACGTCGTCGCTATTTACTCTCGTGTTTTAACGCGTTGTTTACAAGAGAGGGCGGGGGTGCTCGTGTTATTTAACACCGCCCGCCCCTCGTCAAATTTACACGTGAAAGCCAAAAATATTTTCTTAAGAGGAATTCGAAGCATCAATGACTTGGGAACAATTGCGGGATTTCCCAAAATTTAACTGCAATATCTGCAAGAATAGGTTCAGTGAAAACTGTAACTTTAAATTGTGGGAAAGTACGTTTGAAAGGGTTACATAAAAACGAACCAATTTCCACGGTCTTCCCATCTCGTTGTATAATTCACAATAGCTCCACTACTATACTTTTCTCGTCGTAAAATTCGCACGGCGCGGCGTAATCCATTTTCCGTATTATATTTTCCGCCGGCGCTTTTTGCGCATAAATAATGCAGCGTAATTTGTTGGCGTGCAATATTTGTCGGGACGTATTCCGTATTTTTCAAGGGAGTGAATTTACGCGGCTGCGCCCCCGCCCCATGTTTGTTTAGTGCCGAAATAAATTGATGCTAAACAAGCGCGCCGAATTTTTACCTTATCATCGCGTGTGTTCGTGTTTTCCCAGAGGGAGGAAGTACAAGGAACAGGAGCAGTTTAGATTATACAGACCAACAAGAGTTTTGTTTTGTTAGACCGCTGTTGACTAACGAGTTCGCCAAAATTAAAAAGAAAAGCTTTTACGATACAATACTTGATAAGTTCAAGGTCATGAATATATTTCTCGATCACCGTGCAGTCTCTGAATTTTATTCTTATACCGGTTTGTTGTATATTATACTTTATCGTGTTTTTTTGGCAATTACTTTCAAATTTTAATTTATTAAAGAAATATATGTTTTAAGAGCAGAAAATTCTTTGCATACCAGTCCAATTTTATAGTCTTTAAATAGATTTGCTACCTACCTGTAAGTCACAAGATTGTGGGAGGTGAAATTAACGTTCATCCCACAGCCGGCTAGTGCAATGGGACAGACAGTTTCATACGAAAACCAAAATAAAGGGGGGTCAGTAATTTAAAAAAAAAAGTAAAGCCATCAGTTGCTGCACACAAGTAAAAGAGACTCAAAACTTTCAGCAACAAAATGACTCTAATAATCGCACATTAATCAAAAATTGAGTTACGAAGAACGCGGCCCGTAGTCCATTTACATACGTTAAATGAAAATTCGATAAACAAACTAACTAGTACGAATGCGACAAAATATCGCCCAAAAATTGTAGCACATAAAATAAAAGAATAGAATAATATTAATCCGACTTGGCGTTATCCAACCTTAAGGCGAATTCTCAGCTTCGGCCCAAGGAAACGATGTCCACGTAACGTGGTTCACTTAGGAGAGAGGTAAAACAACTCACACCTTCACATGTCACGTCCTCCTTGTCTGCGTTCGCAGTACGCGTCTAGTCAGATTCAAACAGCTCGGGACTTATCTCTCAGGAAAATCAGAATACCCCATCGACAAAACCTAAATGATAAAGGACGGAAACAACGTTACAACCTAATTTACGCAGAGAATTCGCTTGCAATAAATACCTGATTAATTTGTAGTGGTCAGGCTTCGAAAAACGTAAAAGAATGCTTGTATTACACGTAGAGTACTTCTTTCCAGATCACGGATTAAATCTCCATTCGGCAGAGCTGGGTAGTATCCGGATACAGTATTCGGATACTGTTTGTGTATCTGAAGGCTGTATCCGGATTCTTTGAGAGAAATGTATCCGTTTTCCGTATCCGCCAGGTAATTATTAAAGTATCCGTATCCGGATACTTTTCATCTTTCCACGGATACAATTCATAATTACCGCACTAAATCTTTCCTGCGTAGCGCGAATGAGATAGTAGATAGTATCTAGTAGATACTAATAGAGATAGTAGAGATAGTAGATAGTATCTAGTAGATACTATCTACTATCTAGTACATACTATCTACTGTCTCGTTCGTGCTACACGGGAAAGATAATATCTACTAGCTACTAACTACTAACTCGTTCGCGTTACACGGGAAAGATTATTATAGAAAGATAGTATCTAGTAGATACTATCTACTATTTCGTTCGCATTACACGGGAAAGATTTAGTCCGGGAATTATGAATTGTATCCGTGGAAAGATGAAAATATCATGTAGTATCTAGTAGATACTATCTACTAGGGGTGCATTCGACATGAGACTCGGAGTATTATTTTTTCTCGCTGAAACGCATTCGCTCTCCCTCACACTTCTGGCTCAGAGCGCGCCCCGAGCGTTATGTCGAACACAACCATTAAGCCGCAATTCCACTGAGGCAACACTAAACGACAAGATGCATGCTACAGGTTTCCTATTGTTGCCTGTTTCTAGGCGTGCTACTATGTGCTACAAATTTTAACAAAGTCGCCTGCGGCATTTGACTCCGAGCATCGCATGCGCTTTGTCGTCTATGCTTGTAGCATGCGCCTTTGCGATTCCATGGAGGCAACTTCAGTTTTGGTGCATCATGTGTTTTCAAACAGTCGCGGCGGCTGCATATTTGGTAATACCTTTGAATCGTAGAAAAAAAAGAAGAAAGCCACGGTGGTGGAGAAGGCAATTATATGTTGGTAGTCAAGAAGCTCAGAATGATTTTTGCAAGAAATTGGTTGCTGACAAGGAAGCTTTATTTCGAAATATGACACGAATGAGCAGAGATGCAGAGTTAAGAGATGAACCACTTTTCTTTTTTCGCTCACGATGGAAAGCAGAACGCAAATTCTTGATTTTCTTTTTCACATCAATCACAGTACAATCGTATTTACTCGCTAACTGCTTCAGCTTATCATTTTTTATCCTTTTGTTTTTATAATCACTAATTTTATTATTCCATAACTCCGGCGAATTATGATAATCTTCAATAAACAAGGTAGTTTTCTCAATATTCCACTCCATGTAGCATGATACAAGCCGCACCGATCCGCTGACCGTTGGATAACGGCGACATTGTTCGCCACGAGAAATGACAATTGTTGTTAAGGGTTTAAGCTTTGGCTTAAAGTTAAGCTTGAATTGTGCAACTGGTCCTTAGAGTCTTAATAATTCATGTTACCTTACCTAGAGTTCAATTGCTTTATAAAAAGAAAGTAGTTCTTGGCCATCTGCCAAAGGAAGTCCAAAATAAAAATATGAAACTGCTTCCTTTTTCCAATTCCACCTGCCAAAATTAATTTTTGTTAATAAGTTTTGTTGCTTCTTTAGAACTCCTCTGCAGGTGAAGCACCAAAGATAGTTCTTAGCCGTCCTGTTTTCTAGAGGAGGTCCAAAATGTGCTGCGTTCTTTCTTTATCTGATTCCACCTGGGAAAATCCTTGTTTGTTGTCCAAAACACTGAGGCTGGGTTTCTCAGTCCTAGTTTAACTTTAAACTCCTGTTAATTTCCATAGGAACAATTGTTTTTATAATTGCTACCATGGGAATAAACAGGAGTTTAAAGTTAAACTGGGACTGAGAAACCCAGCCTAAGTACGTTAGCTACTGCTGAACTGACGGAATTCGTAGGGTGATCTTTGTAAAGCTGATTGGGGTTTAAAAAAATTCGTATTTTGTTCTTTTTTCTTACAGGAGTGCTGTCGCTTTTCCATTCTCCTTCTTTTTGTTTTCCTTTGCTTTGTCTAGGTATTTTGCTTTCGTGCACTGGTGGAACATTACACTCTCTTGTCTAAGATTGTTCCGAATATTTAAATTCATTAATAAATAAATAAATCTTTCCTAGAACCAAATGAGCTTTTGTAACTTAAGGAATACAAACAAATATTTCGCAAATAATTTCCTTTCTTTCTTATTGAGTATTGTAAAAATTATGTTTCGATAAAAACTATTAATTAAAGCATTCGTACCTCGTAAATGATATACAATGTGACATCAAGAAATTGTTAATTTTGTAACGGCCGGACGTTGTTGAGGAGAAATGATCAAAAAGCTCCAAGAGTTAGATAAAAGTCCAAAAATCTCCGACTTTATACAAAAACAACAACAATTTCCTTTCCTTTTTTTTTCATTATTTTTACCAATTGTTTTTTGTCAAACCATAAAAGACCTGAGTCGCAATTCCTCTGTGCTTTTCTGGACTGAAATTTAGGAAGCCAAGAACCGCTCTCAGCGTTTCCTAATTTGGATAACAACACGCAGAATGATTAGGCTCGAAATTATTTTAAAGAAACTGACTTTTCTTCCTCGAGCTGCAATAATTAAAACATTGTTATCGGGCCTTGTATGTGGTAGTTGTCATTATAATGAATCAATCAAATTTAAATATGTTTATCCCGGGCGAATCTTCTAAGTGAGAAATAGCCATCACCCACTCTCCGTTTGCTGAAAATGCAAAATTTTCTTAACTTGCCGAGTTAGGGCTATTCAAAATTGTGAAAGCCATCATAAGAATTAAAACAAGCCACATGATGTTTGTGCTAGAACAAGATTTATATTGTCTTAAGTCGTGGTACAGACTTCATACAGATCCTTTGCTTAAAACTACGTTTTAAATTTTTTGCGTGGGAAATTTAGTTTATTTTCTAATTTGAAATAATAAATTTTTCTGTGATTCCGGTTACTTATAATTTTATTTATTTTCTTTCAAACACAAGAAGCTTGTTGAATTTCTTGGATTCTTGAGTAGCGCACAACAACAAAACTCGTGTCTTGAAACATTGATTTATTAAACAGGAGGAATATAGTAGTGGCGGAAGTTCAAAATTATATTTTAAGAATCGAAAAATTCACATACTAAAAATGAACTTCTGTATAATCTTTTTTATTATCAACAATATTTACCTAGTTACGTTATAACTAATAGAGTGCTGTGCTTGCGTGTAAGTACATAAATAATAAATTCAACAAAGCTGTTTATTACTAGTTTACTACAAGTAAGGTTACACCTAAATCACTAAGGCCCGATTTTACAATCGTTGGATAAGGATTATTTTTAGGTGTGACGTAGATATGGAGGAACGTTAAAGGTTATTCGACGAACAGTTATTCCACGAATTGTAAGACTGGGCCTAAGTACTCTGGCATTTAATTAATTTAGTTTTCATTCGAGTTTAGGACTTTCTGTAACTCAAGGCAATCACGTTGAAATTGCTTTCTTGAAATCATGAGAAACTTATATTTAGAAGTATGCTTATATCAGTCAGGTAAGTTAATGAGAAAACTACTAAACTTATTGGCCACAAGCTACTTCCTTGAGGTACTCATATTTTAAATGCAATTTATATTAATTCCACCGCCAAGCATTCTGAGCTTTTCAGGTAGTCGTGATTCTATAAATATTTTTATAATTGCTACAATAATATAAACTGGAAAAAATTCTTCTTTCGTGTATTTTTGGTTGTAACAACAAAAGCTGCAGTCATACAAAAAATCCAATTGAACTGATTGAACTGTAACTTCTAAATTGTTGTAATTTTTTGAAGTTGCAGATGCAACTTAATCTAAAACTGACACTCGTTGTGGTGTGAAGAAGTCCTTCCTAGAAGTCACCTCCTTTGGGCTTGCCTCTCGAAATAATCTTGCTTGTTTTACGTCGGAAAATTCTCGTTAACTCGGCTCAAAGTAAACGCGATAAAGAGAAATATTTTAATTGCTCATTTGCGGGAAGAACTTGCGATACGCGGGCCTTTTATCGCTCATTCTAAAGATTAAGTGCACTCGGGCTTTTCGCAATAGTGTGACTTACCAGTCATCGTTGAAGTGCATGTGCAGCACAATTTTGGGGTAAGAAGACTTTTATACATATTTTATTTTTCGTACTTTTAAGCCGACAATACACTTGAAAACATTATGGTTTTGTTTTGTAAATTTTAAAAATATCAATTGGTGTTTGCAATGTTCTTGCCCCTCATATTAAAAATGGTGTCTCTCTTGCTTCTTAATTTGTAAAACGGGGATCGGTCAGTTGTTGTAAATTTCCAAACATTAGTGTGTGGGGGCCTTTAGTATAATTTCGAGTTCAATCGGTTTAAAGTAAAATTTATTGCCTCTGACAATAGGAGCAATTTACAAAACAAATCCAACTCGCGAAACTTTGTCCGGGGAATAAAATTCAAACTTATCATCCTATTTTATTATTCTTTTGATATATGACGGGTACCTTCGTTCCGGCTTTGTTTGCGCCTTAACTTTGTTACGAAGTTTGTTTGTTGTCGCGGCGGGTGCGCGGCCGCAATTCGTTACGCAGGTCTTTGTGCGGACTAGAAAAACGGACGCAACAATGAAAGTTAATTTATTCGAAGCATTTACATTCGTTTCTTATTCATATTAATGAATATGCATTGCCGGGATTAAATTTCGCATTGCGAGTGTCTTCGCATTGTGCGCCTGGATTTCCATGAATAAAAACCGACTTGAGGGCTTTTCATATTAATAATCGGGGATTTTTGGGTCGCCGGATTTATCACCACCACCAACACCGCCGCCCTCCGAATTAAATGTGAACGAGTTGACGGCGCGCAAAAAGTTTAAAATTTATATGGAAATTCGGATCTGCATGTAAATTTTGCGTCCCCAACACACAAGTTCTCTTATAATTATTTATGCATTCACAATTTGTGCTTTACGAACTTTGTTTACAGAGTTGTATGTATGTGTGTATAAATGAATCGTATTGTTTGTGCGGGAGCTGTTAACTTCTACACGTAAACACGAGCTAGTTGCGAAGCTTACAATAATACTCTCTTCACACAGAATAAAAATTAAACCCCGATGAAATTTAAACAAATTTTGTTAATGCTAATAAAATCCCAGAATTAAATTTTTTGCCACACGACTCGACAATACTCCAGGGGTGTAGTATGCACCATTTTTTTTTTGCAAATTTGAAACATTCGTTCGCAAAGCCCCGGCAATAAAACCCCCAAAAATCGTATAAATACGGGGGATTTGAAATTTACTTTTCAGATGAAACGATACAGCGTTGCGCCCCGATTTACTACTGAACGCCACTCGTTTGTTTAGGGCGCATATAAATGCGTGTTTGCCGTTATTTCATAACAACCGATAATACTAATTAATGTTATTGCAGCTCAAAATATTTCCGATTTCGTTGTTTGTTTTCACAATGCAAGCTGAAAATAAATAAAGCGGAATAGCTTTTCGTTCTAATCTTCTTTTTTATTTAATCGATAATTTCAGGGGCACGAGCGACATACAGAAATAAACAAAGAAATTTACCTCAAATTTAATTTAAATATAATGCCCAGTTAGTGTCTTATGAATCTTGCCAAAAAGAGCAAGATAAGCTGAAGTGGAAACATGTTTGTTTTAAAAAATGTTTTAATGAATTAGGAAAATTAAAATTAAATAGATGAGACGCAAATAGAATAAAATGGTTTTCTTTTAAAGTCGTTTCAATTTGAATTGTACGACGATAATTTCAGTTTTCATGATGAACGTCTATAGGACGATGGTTTATTGTCGACTTTTTGGATTAAATTTTAATAAATCTTCTTAAGTAAGTCGTCGTAATCATAAAGTTTGGCCGGAATAATAAAAGTAACATTCAACACTTGAGTGAATAAAATTCCCGTAGAAAGTCCCCCGAAGCGAGCTCCGACTTCTTTATTATTCCCTTCAACTGCTCGCCCAAATTGCCCGTCACTACTTCGTAAGTGCGCCCTAAATTAATAATACTGTTTGCGTTTTTCCGGAATCCGTTCGATTTTCATAAATATTTCACCTTATGTAAATCTAATTCCCCCGATGCTTTGTGTCGATACTGGCGGGCAAATTTACAGAGCAATTTAGGTAATACCATTCCGTTCCGGCTCATCGAATCCCGGCCTGATTGGAGTTTGTTGATGGCGTTTCCACTACGAACGAGAAAAAGTTAATCACCAGTTTTTTTTTTTAATGGGCTTACTTAAGTAAACATCGAACGCTCTTAAGCTTTAAGCTGCTTAATTTAATTCGTCGTAAACCGCAATCAAATTCGTTCAGGTATGCGACCGGGGATGAATTGGATTACGTACGTGAGGTGATTGGCGACATGCTCTGTTTACTCGTTTTTCTTAGTTACACGACGCGGTGTAAACGAGCCTTTAATTCAAATTAAACAACCCCGCTTACGCCTTGTTGTAGTAAGTAAATATTCCTAGCTCAGCAGGTACACAATTAGATCCCTCAACTCTAAATGAGGCAGAGCAAATTCTGATTTAATTTAATTAAATTAAACTTTGTTGTGGGATTTAAATGTGATTTGTCCGTGTGTGTGTGTGACATAAATAAAATTAGCAATGAATACGTCACCTTTGCGGCTGGAGATAATCGTTCGTGGTTTGTGCATTCATTTCACGGATTAACTTCGAACGCGAATCGAATCGCATCGAACCACGCGATTAAAAACCATCATCCTCCGGGCGCATTCCGGCCGAGGGAAATACGAAGTCCGAACGTTATCAGGTACTCGTCGACGCCGCCTTACGGCAGGATTAAAGCCCACTCTCCATCCATCCGGCAATATCCTTCCAAGATAGCGGCAGCCCGGGGATCTCTATCTTTTTATTTTAACCCTCCCGAATTTAAATTTAAATCAGAGTCCAGTCTGGAAATCAAATATTCTCCCGAGATGGGCCCGGCATTTTTCTCTATCTGATGCTCCGGATTACTCCGGGGCGGCGCGCTACACTCTCTTTTTCTTCGCCGTCGAAAGGTCGATGCGGGCCAATAAATACAAAGAGCGCCGCTTGAATTAAATGTACTTGAAGTTTTTTTCTCTGGGGGCGCTCGATCTTGGCGTAATCGGAAAGTAACGCGCTCCGGTCGAAAATTAAATTCCATTCAGTGCGAGCAACTCCGGGACATTTCGGGCTAGTTCTACGAGTATTTGGCTTCGAATTTTCAGATGAATACAGGATTTGAGCTGCAAATGTAATGCTAGTGATGGCTAATTGAGGATAATCCAGTCGAACTAGAATTTTGTTTTTTTTTGTATGTGAAAGGCTCTCGAAAAGTCCTTAACTTTTTACATCCTGCGAAATTTTTCGTTCTACATCGAGTGGTTTCTATAAGATCGTGTGACTTAAAAAGCCAAAACAAAATCTTTTTTTTTAAGTAAGGGTCGAGATATCCATCTCCTATTAAAGTTATTCGACCAATAACTTGATTTTTTTGATTTGTTGAATGATTTTTTATTAATTGTTTCCATGGTAGGTAGTTATTCATCTTATAACTATTAGCCAGTTTACATGAATTGGATCGTTAACTTTATGAAACGTCCCAGAAACCCGAACTCCGCTCTAAGTTTTGAAAAATATGTTGTTCAGGAGAATTTCTGCTGCTAGTTTCGTCACGGATGGTACAGTAAAAACTGTATTTATTTTCGAGAGACCATAAACGAATCCCGGATTAACGACGCATAAAAATTTATGACGCTTTTGCAAGGTAAAATAAACGCACCACGGTTTTCCCTGCGGAGCGTCGCGGCGCGCCGTCGTCTACTTTACGAGAGCCCCCGTAATAATCCGGCGCGCGTCGACAATGCCCATAATTGTAAATTTGCACGGCGGTCGTAATTTATGCTGTGATTTATAGCGTTAAACGTGATTTATTCCGGACTCGCCCTGACCCAGACATGTTTTGCACTCGTTCGCGATTTATTGTGTTTGTTTCATAAATCTGTAATTTAGGCAGAGCTTACCCCAGTGTGGGGTCTGTTTTTGTCAAGGGCTTTTCCATCGATCTGAAATGCGCTATTTGAATTTATTACTCCATATTTACATTAATAATGCCAAATGCTAACGTTTCTTCTTCTTCTTCATTCAATAAATGATCAATGCAATAATAAGTAAATGACCAAATTGTAAATACTTTGTCAATACAGGTCGTCAACTGCTATCTAAAGCTCTTAGTTTTAGAATACAATAATACAAGAGAACGAACAAGTTTATTTAACGTAAATCAATTAAACGATATTTATTAAGATGGTGAAACAAATTAAAACGTTTTCCGCAATTTTTCCGTGCGGAACTGAATTGCAATAGTCCTCTCCACAGATTTCACACTCTTTGAAATCTTCTGCGTCTCCCTCGTCACTTACAGGCTCAAGGTTTTTGTTACGTTCGCAGAACTGACTATCGTCAATGCAACCCCTGTAGATTACAGGACCTCGTTCATGATCTGAATCAAAAGTTGATTTTTTTTAAGGACCGCATTAATAGAGTAATCGTTCCTTACAATAAAGTCTACGGGAGAAGCATTGAAATGGCTCGTTCTTTTCCTGTTCGTCGGGTACGTCTGTTATAGTACAGGTTTCGGTTCGTACTTTCTCGCTCGTACTTGCCGGGTGAAAGCACGGCCCTTTGACGAAATCCGAGCATTTGTAACAAGTTAGGGCTTGAGCTGGAAGAGTGAAACGTAAAAAAGATCCGAATTTAGAGTGAAAGACTTACTTGTGTAAACCGAGTACAAAAGAGTCAGGAATAAGTTCAGGTGAAGAGACACGTGTCGGAATGACATTTTTATTTTTGGTTGTCAACTTTACATTGTGATGGATGGGCACTCTCAAAATTTTTTTCCCCAGCGAACGATTTTTTTGGCACACTGAAATTAAACGAACCGTGCGCCGCCGTGGCACTTTTTTTACATGGATGGCGTGCAGTTAACGTCTGCGAATTTTTTTTTTACAAAGCGAACAAAATATGAGTTCAATTTCGAACGTGAACATTTTTGGGGCGGAAAATCCGTCAAACTTTCGCTGGCAACCGAATTTCCTGGCCATCGACTTTTATTCCGCTCGCGCAATAAAACAATTAACCGCCGCTTGTAAAAACGCGAGCCGCTGTGGCCTGTAATTTGGTGGAAATTGGGGCGAAAACCCGTGGTAGAAAAAAAAACTCGAACGTATTATCACGCTTGTGCACGTAGCTGCTTGCTCAGCGCAACTAGTTTTTGTTAAAGTACGATTCTGTACGGTATTAACGAGGCCATTCTTTTTTGTTTGACCAATATTGGAAGTTGTACATAGATCAAATGAGCTAATAAGTTTCTTTGATAGCATTGCAACTGTTAGTGCTTTGAAAACTTTGACGAGTTTAAAGCAGGCTATTCAAAATAAATGGAGATATGTGATAGAGTTTATTACAATATCAAAGTGTATCTCGTAGTTCTTAATGAGGGAAAAAAGGCACATTTCTACCAATAAAAGTTGATTTTAATAGTCGTCAATAACTTGGCAGGAGTGCAACTCCAATGTAATTTAATAGAAAACTAGATTGATTTTCAAGGGCTCACGTTCTCCCCGAGTTCTATTTTGGTTCTGCACCTATATCTACGTGCTTTCTATTATTTTGTGTCAGTTGTACGTTTTTAGTTCTTCAATTTTTTTACTTTACTATCATAAACTTAAACTTATTATTTGTGGTCTAATAATTCCGCCTCATTTATAGTTTTTATAGCTCTACTTCATAATTCTATTTTATTTCTATTTCATGGGTGTCTGAAATAATCATCTCTGAACTATTTTAAAACTGACTTAACAAAGAAATCTTTTTAATCATTTTTTGGAAATAAAACACAAGGTGTTCAAGATTTTCCCTCCTTTTATACTCGTTCTAACTTTCACATTTTGGATTCTCACGTAGACTTTGTTTTATTTGCAAGTGAATAAATTTCTCTGCGAAATAAACTCGTACAACATTGTCGCGCGCTCCGTCGTAACCATTCCACGTATTTCATTCCTCCGAAGTTGTTTTACAAGAACAATTTCCTGTGAGAATACTTCTTGCGCTTTGCAAATTTTTGCGGGGCAAAAACGCGTAACTCGAAGCGACTGAACAAGTAGGAAGGACGACCGACGTCTCTTATTTTATTTCCTGGGCGAGTTTTACAGTGCGTTCAAACAGGTTCATCTAAAAACATAGCTCCGTTGCGATACGTCTCTGTAATCTTCGCCCTGGAGCGCCGCGACGCGACTAGACGTACGTTTTTGTTCTCGCGCGCCCGTTTTGCGATTGCTATTCAGGTCTTTGCGCTTTTTAAAATTTCAACCGTGCACATCTCGTACTTGGGAACGCTCATGAAATATGAATTTATATCGATGTACTTACATGATGATGACGACGAGAAACGCCGGTGTCTTGTGTAACTGCTGGGAGAATTATTGGGTTATAAAAGTCGGGGTGCTGTCATGAACACGTTTGTCCTTTCTTTATTTAATATTAAACATACCTGACAGGTAACGTGGTCTAAATTCTTACGTCTCCAAATCTAAGGTGTTTCGCAATTTTCCTTTCCTCATTCCAGGATATGAAAGGGAGAAATCGATATCGCACTCAGTAATTTTTCAACATTAAACCAATTACTTTGATTGTTGGGTTGGCCCCAGTGGCGGCGCGTGCGTTTGGCATTTAAACGCCCCGCCGATAAACCCCGTTGCATGTCGATACGCGAGCGCGATTAAAACCCGATACGAAATAGTTTTTAGCGCGGTTTTAATTTGCATATAAAACAGCCGAAAGGACCACGACCTGCGTGAACCCGGCGCACGTATATGTAGGTCGATTATTATTACAATTTATGCAGATTGCGGGAGTGTTTAGTTACGGGGACCTCGACGGTTTCGCATTGATTTCTTCTTGAATTAGCGTCCCAAATAGTGACTCGTGATTCGACAGTGACGCCGAAAGCTCGCAAACTCGAAGTGGCTGAAAATGAGCGTTCTACTTTCTGCGGAATGTGTACGTACTCGTGCATGTGTATCTGTAGAAAACACGAGAGTGCAATGGACGTAATCGCGTTGTTACGTAAATGTTAATTAAATGCTTCTCAGCTTTACGTTTCTTACGAGTTATTCAATATTGTTGTTATTAAGTCGTTTTAACCCTGAGCGTATGAGAAAGTTCAGGCGATAATTACAGTCGGTTTTTTGAGGAACACCTTATATATGTATATAATCAGTTGATGTCGCTTTCACGATTGCACTGTAATTTGTGTAATACTCTCGAAGTATTTTACATTTTGAAAGTTTAAGACGTAAACATAAAATTTTTAAATTAGAAAATGACTGGGCAATATTCCCTTCTCTCTTTATATGGATTTCTGCCCAATCTCGGAGGAGAGAGATTCTTTTGAGCGAATATAAGTGCCAGTGCACTCCAACCTAAAGAAAAGAGAGTATCATCCACTTTTCTCTGCTGGAATTGGAACCCTATCAATGTCGAACTAGAAAAAATGGCCTACATCTTTGTTATGGCCGATTTTGAAGACGCTACATGAATTTGATCAACCCCATCATTTATGGCCATATCTCAACTGGTTAAAAGTGAATCTGGACTGAATCCTCCTCTCTAGATCATTTAGTTTATGAGAAATCCTGATGGTTTTTCCATTGAAATTTCTGGTATAAAACAGATTAGGTATATCTCATCTTTTGAAGGAGGAAAGAGAAACTTTACTTTTACTTTCCTTGATCATATTGCTTAGCAAGAGTTAAGTGCATAGTACAATGAGCCTTTTCAACAGTCCTTTGTGTGAAGGAAGGACATCGGGAAAACCATCCCCCTTGGCTTTGGCACTGAGCTTGGCTTTGGCAACGCACCTGACACATGTTGACACTCCTGCTTGAGTAGTTATCAACTCAAGCATGTATAGATCTTCAATCACTATTTCGTTTTTACAAAACGCTTTATTTTATACAACTCAATTCGATTCTCACAAAGTCGCTAATATAGCAAATGATTCTTAAGTTGTTATAACCTTATAAAAGAAGTACGTCGAAAAAGAAATCAAATATATTTTGGAGTTTTCTTTGTGGTACATCCCAACTTGTTGTACATTGCTTTTTGTCTTCGTTTAGAGCCTTTCTTGATTCCTTCAATCTAGAAAAATCGCCAGTCAATGACATACAATTTCTTATATTTTCACTTCATATAGTCTATAATCTAGATACTCTTGGGTTTCGCTTTAAATAATCCCATTTATGTTAGTCTTTTTCTTTCATTGTTTAGATCTCACTTACGTACTCGTCCGTTTTATTTTTTGTTATTATTATTTATTTTTGTCTTACGATGAATTTAAGATTTTTTTAACGTCGAGTTTTCGATTGACTGCTCTAGACTCTAGAGCACTATCAGAACATTTTGGATATACCTAATAACAGTCTAGATTCCACTAACATGTCAAGTTTCTTGGTATTAATCTTTATAAACACCTGGATTGGAGAACACACTGCTTTGAGCTAATTTTTAAATTAAACTCGATTTTGGTTTTATTCAGAAATCTGAAACCACTGCTTAATTTACAGCAACAATTGCAACTGTATCATGCCCAAGTAGTTAGTCGTTTAAATTATGGTATTTGCTTTTGGGATCGTTCCTGTGTTGTGTCCAATCTTTTTTTATAATGCACAAAAAAATAGTTCGGTGTATGGTTGGGATATCCAACAGATCCTCGTCTAAAGATCATTTCAAACAACTTAACATTCTTACGCTTCCGAGTATTTTAATTTTTAATCGCTGTGTCTATATGTACAGCAACATTGTGCACTTCAATATGAATAGTGACATTCATGAGTTAAATACACGCAACAAAGATGATTTATGAACTCCTTTTGTAAGATTGTCGGTCACACAAAATTCCCCGAGTTACCTGGGTATTAAAATTTATAATAAGCTGTCTTATGAAATAAAAAATTGTACAAATATTAAAACATTTAAGAAATCTCTAAAGTCGTATTTACATTTAGTTGCAAAATTAGAAGCAAACAGTAAATTATAAAGTAAATAAAAAAAAACTCTGCATCAAACAAAACAAATTAAATTTCTTTTTCAAAAATATGACGTTACCCAATATCAGTAGTATTTTATTACTTAATTATAAAGTACTGCTAAAAACCTATAAAAATTGTTCCTTTTAAAGAAGTCCTGTAAACTTTTTGTCATAAAACAAAACGAAAAAGAGTAAAATCGTCTGACAACATTTATAATATGACACAAATGTCACAATGAAAAAAAAATGGGCCAAAAATTGATTTTTTTTTAAATAGAACGCGTGTGCTGAAGATACGACGGAAACTGTTTCAGCGATAATCCGATATTTTGTTACCTACCCGAAGGACAGCAAATTGTGCGAGTAACTTCGAAGTTCTCCAGCACCGCCGACTAAACTCCTGGAAACGGGAGAGTTCAACGAAACTCTAAAAGCAAAGGGTGGACAAATTGAATAAAATAAAAATCACCAGCTGAGCACACTTGTTTTTATTTGTAGAGCTCAAAATTGGTAAAAAAAAGAAAACATTACAAAAAAAGATGAGTACGACCCAGAAGGTGCCCCAATAAATCGAATAAGAAGTGAATCTAAATAACTTTGATGTCAAGCTAACGAACAAACTAAACTTTATCCGATAAGCAGATCTGCTTTTCGTTCACAGCAAAGCCTTAATGTAAATGTAAATGTTTGTACTATGTATACACACATATACATACATTATGCATTTCATACAATTTTTTTTCTTGTAATTTCTGTTGTTTTGTTTTCTCCCTCAAACAAGGTTAAGTGTAAGAGTAGCTCTAAGCTAAACTTCGCCTTGTTTGGAGGAAATGTTGGATTGTTTGTTTTGTTTCAATAAAGAAAATTATTGTTATTATTAAATAGTGAAAAGCACTTGATTCAAAAAAATAAAATAATAACGCCGCGTTTAGGTGAGTCAACCAAAAAGGTAAATAAAAATAATTAGAATATTTCAGACCTTGTAACCAAAATCCAGCGCAATGACAAAAAGTTGTCACCAGTGAGAGAGCATCCTCCAACGGAGGCTAGTGTTGACAGTGACGTAATTCGGCGTAAGTATTACGTCACAAAGTGGCGTCACAGCTGCAGGTCGGGTCCACTTATCACGGACGAAGGGTGGGCCGTGATGCCGGGGCTTCTACTCGTTTCAAAGGGATGTCGATGATTTATATACTATGGGTAAAACTACCACTGGAAGCCTAGTAGGGGAAAGATACGCGTTACGAAACAGCACGTACGCACAAAAGTACCGATAAAACCTACCTGTTCCTTGTCCCAAAAACAGGCCTTCGAGAAGCTTTATAACGAGCTTGAAGTTTTACTCAGCGTACGCTTGAACAAATCTCGGAGCACATTCCGTTTCAGACTTCCATCAAAGATTCACATGAAAGGAAGCACAAAGATTGTAATCACAAATAAGCAATAAATTAGCAGTGTGCGCTAAAAAATCTATCAGCAGACTGAATGACGCGGAAGACTGCGTTCTCCCCAACTATACGCGGAGAGGGGGGTCGTTACGAGATGAAATCATTTTTAGCCGGGTGTAAGAGAGAAATGGACAGATACCGTAGGATTAGGTAGTAGCGTATGGTTTGGTGTTGCAATTTTGTGAAATGTGACGACCGTCACGTAGGCCCAGTCTGGGGCCCAATTCTTGAAATCATTCGACATCATGTCGTATGCGACAGGACGTCAAAATGACGTAATTCCCAAACGATTTGTATGGTTTTGTATGAGAGTCTACGTCATTTTGACGTCATGTCGCATACGACATTTATCGAGAGATTTCAAGAATTGCACCCCTGGCCGTTTGATTCCTGCACAAATACAGGGCGATTGACAAATACAGGGTGTTCTTTTACAGTATGCAAATATTTAAACCTATAATGCATCACCATAAATGGCAACGATTGAACTCATTTGTCCTTAACAAAAGTTTTAGACATTTCGAGAAAATTGCAGTTGAAAATCGGGCAAGAATTAATCGCACGTCTGTGTCTTTGAGGTAGGTCAAGAAAAATATATTTTATTTTATTTTTAGAAAGCATCTATCTGTTGGAACAAAAAACAGAACTGCAATCAAGCAGTGACCCAGTGACCTTTGCCGAAGTCGGGCGGCTAATAAAAGCATTTTTTTTTCACGTCGCAGTAAGTCGTATCATAGCCAAGGAATTTGCTTCATTTTATGTATTTCATTTATGATCATGACATACAATTTATTGCTCCGTATCCTTTGGATCAACAGTTTAGTTTGTGAAAAGTGATTGAATGAGTTAAAGCTAAATACGGTTACAATTTTTGTGCTTACTTATTAAAATGCCGCAATTCGCGAACGGCGAGAGAACAGGTGCTCCTCATCTACGGCAAAGCTCGAGAAACTGAAGAAGCACGGCGGATTTATGGAAACATAAATGTTCCCGCATTTACGCGATTATGGAACGTTTCGAACGTTTCGTGTGTGTGTCGCTAATGATGGATGCCACTTTGAACAGTTGTTATAAACATTCCTAAATTACTGTAGTGAACGTTTGAATGTGTTCTTCCACACAGATATTATTCGGTGAGTGAGTGCGCCTTTGCATATTAGTCAGGCCTGCGATGTTTATTGCCTACGATCAGCGAAGCAGGTTCCGAAAGTTTTTTGTTGTTTCATGACCGTCGTATAAGGGGCGGATAAAATAATTTTCCCCCCTGTTATGATTTTTTTAAAATTTTTCCGTGTTCTATGTGCTCTCACGGTAATGTGGTTAAAATTTTTGCACTTATTTTACAAACACCCTGTATTGTGAATAACTTAAATGAGTTTTTCAACCGTAACAATTTTCTGTTCTGTAAAGTAAAATAACAAAGGCAGATCTGATAATTGTCTCATTGGCAGTACAAGAAAGAAATACAAGGCTCCAAAAGTCCCTCAAAATAATCGTTAAATAAATCTCGTTGTTCCTTTTAGATATAAAAAAATCTCCAAACAGGGATAAATCCCTCAAGTTGGCAACTCTGTTTTGCCAAGTGTTGGGGTTATGTCTAATACAGTGTTACGAGCAAACGTAAAATAAAATGTCACTAGAAGCAGACAACAATTCACTACAAATTTCATTTATTTTGTTAAATATAATAAATATTTCTTGGTAACACTGGCGTAAGTATTAAAATTACGATTTTTATACTTGGCTATCATCGCTAATACTTTGTCCAAAAGTTACCACAAAATTAAATGAAATAACTAAATTAGTTATTACTAAATAAAAAATAGATAAGTCACTAAAGCGGTCACAAAATTACTAAATTGCAGACGTATCTGAATTTATTAAAACTCGTCAGAAATTTCAACAGAAAATCACCAGATCTAGTGACAAGATCACTAAACCCTCATAAAGTTCTTAGTCTTTAGGAGAAAAAACTTAGAAATCACAGCCTACTTTAATTAGGAATTTAAATTGAATGCACGTTAGATTAATTCACATTGAACATAAATTTTTGTTGAATGTAAAAAAATCTCAGAGCTCTCGCCGAAAAATAAACGCAAAAAGTGTGGTGCCAGGAAAATGTTTCTTTTTTTTATATATTAGATATATATATTTCCCCGGTAATTATGAGGCAGGATTTGCCGGATTTCGTTCTTTATCATTGAAAGTATACACGCTAAAAAGACGAAATAATAGGATTTTCAGCCCCTAATGGCTCACAAAGAGTAATGTATCGGCCGACTCCGAAATTTTCCAGTTGCCCCGGCAACCGAGAAACGACATTAACCCAATAAGGGAGGGTCAAAATAATGGTATTTTTCTCCCGCGCGCGCTCAAATCATGTTATGCGTACGCTTGTTTTTGGCCTTAATTCTGCGGACCTGACGCTTTTTTTAAATAGATCCTCGACGACCTTAATTCCCTCTTTAATCTCAAATCGTATTTATTTTTAAGATTAATTGGCAGGATTTGGCCAGATTTTCTAAAAATTTTGCCCCCTTTATTATTCCATAAAGCAAGAACGATTGCAGGACTGCAAAAAACTTTCATTGGCGTTTTAGTTTCTCATTCGGTGCGAAACTAATTCAAGAACGTCATCCAGCTCGGTGGTAAGTGGCGAGCGACCTTAATTAAACGAACGCGTTTATTTACTTCGCGGGTTAACGGCGTAAGTCAATCGAATCTAGGTTAATAAAATGAGGAGATTTAGTGCCTCGCAAAAACGATGAATTGCCTCGGTTTGACTCCGTGGAAAGATTACTTTCTGTAACGCGACCTTCATCGGAGCAAACAACTTTCCAACGCTGTTTGTTGTTGGGTAACGAGTTACAGTTTGCGTGCGTGAATTTTGTTCTCGTAATCGCGCAGCGCTCTCCCTCCAGGTTATTGTGTCATGATCAAATATTTATTAATTCGAAATTAATAATCAACTTGGAGGAGCAAGTTCATTGTCTGCCTGGGTTATTGAACTGGTAATGTTTTTGAAGTTCGTCAGGTAAACAACCAACAACTTGATGATCATGTTTCCTAGCTAGTTTAAATATACTTAGTGCTTACCAAACTATACATTTTAAGGGTGTTAGTTATTTTCAATGTTGGTGAAATTACCTCGGGGATGAAAGTCGAAACAAGAAGACGCTTCTTACTGTGGCCGCGGATTTTTATAGAAAAAAGTAGATGGGGTTACTAATGGATGGAATAAAATAGAGAAGTTTTGTTATTTGTCGCTGCCACCACCTGAACTGGGGGGTCGGTCCGTTTTAAAATAATACGTGGCCATTTTACGAGATGAAGGTTCTTCCGGGGTTGTGGAACTGTGGAAGTGTCTACGATTGCAACTCGACTATGAATAAGGCCCAGTTGTACAATTCCAGCTTAACTTTAAGCCAAAGCTTAAACCCATAACAACGACTGTTGAAATAATCGTTGTTATGGGTTTAAGCTTCAGCTGGCATTTTACCACTGGGCCTAAAAGTCACTTGTGAGCTCAGGGTGAGGTATATTAGAGCAGTACTCTTTCCTGATTTACAAAAAAACTGGATCAGCAGTAGAGGATCCCTTTTCAATTTCCTTTCAGGGCTTTTCCGAACTATTTTCTTTGTTTCTAGGTGACACCGCGTCGTCACAACACTCACAGGGTCAGCGAATAAATTAAAAGAGAAAGTTTCAAAATTGAGCATGAATATTAAGAAAAGGAAACACGTTTGTTCAAGAACATTTCAACAAGATTTAAGAAGAGAAATGATTCGGCGAACATCCCTTAATTTTTAAATCTCTGCAGAACCGCTTATTGTTTAGATTTGGAAAGTAAGAACCCACACCCCCCAACGTTTTCCCCTGGTGGACCTGTCCAAATAGGTCTTAAGAGTCTTATGCCCGGTTGCACCAACATTTTAAGCAGAGCTTAAATTTAAGTGGTGTTTAGACTATGACATTATTTATAGATTTAACAAAATGTAAGTCACATTCTAATTGATACTTAAGTTGAAGTTTAAATATCAATCAGAATGTATTTGACATTATACTGACCATACGTAAATGTCACATTCTAAACATAACTTAAATTTAAGCTCTGCTTAAAAAGTTGGTGCAATCGGACATAAGAGTCTCTTCAGCAACGTATCAGTTAAGCGAGACACACACTGAGGCGGTTGCGGCAGCGTTTGCGATGACGGTGCCGGTCACTTGCGAGCGATCACAGTAAAGTTACGTAAATTCCTTGGCAGATCTATCTTCTCGCAAGTCTGTGAATGGTTTTCATCGCCACCGCTATCGTAATCGCTATCGCAACCGCCTCAGTGTGAGTCCCCCTTTAATTTGACCGATCGTTTCCCGCCGTTCTGGTTCAAGCCAGTAACCCTTTTAAGGGCCATAAATTTTAATAGAGATGTCACCAAAATCTTTCTATTAAAGCATCTTGTCTTTCGGGAACGCAGGGGTGTTTTTTTTTTTTTAATTAATCCCAAGCTTAAACATTGTGATTGAGAATGAAAATATCGAGTGTTTTTCCACCAAGGTAAAACACAATTAAGAAAGTTTCTTTATGATGTGATTTTTTGCCTCAACGTTAAAATTTCACGTTTCCAAAGAAACGATAGTAAAGTGACGGGTCTCGTTCGAAGTTTTGCAATTCTCCTAGCCTGCAACTTTCTATTGAACTTCTCGTGTGACTCTTGCGGCCTCAAGTCGCACGAATACCTAAACCATTGTGTCACAACGACGACCTGAATAAACGACGCCGCTTTCCGTCCACGTCGTGGACGGCCTCGGGGCCGACGCGACGTTGATTTCGTCGCAGGAAAAAACGCCCACCCTTAATTCGCTCCGGCGACTCGGACTCGCTCTAATCTAATTTTTTTCTCTCCGGAGGAGCGTCTAGCGTAATCAAATTAGCGAGGCTCGGCAAGAGGAACACTTTCAAGCGTCTGTTTTCAGAAAGATACTGTGACAGCAATTAAGGACCGTAACTCATAAAAGTTGCAAGGACTACGACCACCGCCGCCTACACCTACCACTTGTCTGTATTCTTACTTTGTCGCGCCTTGCTTTACGCTTTTTTTTTTGTTTCGTGCGAGGCAGGCGGTTTTTAATTGCGCACATAAATTATTTAATATCTTTTGAGTTACGGTTTGTGCAAATGTCTATTGTTGTCCTTTGTATTTGCCGAGTAAATCATTGTTTTTTTTTTACTGTTGTAAAGTGCGTCAGCAAATTTTAAACTCTGCAAATATTTTTTGTGTTATCTGAACCGCACGCAGAACACATTCGCGTCCACAAAATCCGAATAAATTAGCGATACTGGAAATGAGCGTGTTTATTTTTCCCATTGTGCACATTTCCAAATGCTTATCGCCGTTGCGCGGAACAATTGAACCGTACGTGCACAGATACCGGAATAATCCGGGACACGGTCTGGTTGTCGTGTGCGCGCTGCGAAGATATTGGATAGTTGTTGCGAAAATATGGCCGGCCAAATGCATGAATATCGTCCATTGCGTTAATTCATCTTGTCCGCACGTCCATTATGGAAAATACGGTTGGCTCGCGGGCTGGCCATTTAGCGTTCGCGTTCGAAATGCGACGCTTTTTATTTCGGTAATGGACCCGCAGGTGCACTATGTGACGCTTAATTAGGATCTGATTCATTATTGGGTTGCTGCCATAGACCTAATCGTAATTATCGTGAAATTATGAAAACGTGCAATTTTCCAATGCCATTAAATTCACTTTACCAGCAAAAAATATGAGGCTGGCACTAAACCTTGAGGGACCCCTCCCGCATTTAACAAAATAATAAATCACTTAAAAATGCTACGAAGATAGTAAATTCCATCGTGCTTACTTTCATTTACGGTCGAAATCAAATGTCGAATGTTGCTTAATAATACTATTGTTTAGGATATGTTACAGTTCAAACTTTCAAATTATTTGGCAATTTTCGGTTTTGTTTGTTCGATCTTCAGTTTTATACTCTAGGATTTTTCCTTTATTTTTACTTTTGTTAAGTTGTCTTTGGTAACTTTGTCTAGGGGTGGGAACAATGCTTATCATGTTGTCTTCGCGTTCGAATTCAGAAAACGTTAAGGTAGGCGTGGCTAGCCATTTTGCAAGCTTGGTGGTTTTTGGCGTCCATAGTTGAAAAATCACGAGGACGCATCGTAAACGGTTGGTCCAATATTGTAACGCTCGCTCCTGAGGATAGCGGCGATGCCTTAAAAAAGGTGAGGGGTAGCTCAGCGGTACCAACGCCGTTTACGTTAGCAAGACCAAAGAAACGACAAAAGAAAGAAGAATAGTCGAAATTACCGTCCCTCCGAAGTCGGTATGCGGGAAGCCGCTTTGACTCAAGAAAACACTTTTCTTCTTCTCAACCACTTTATAAGGCACACCTCAGGGAATCGCCCCAGGACACCTTTCTGAGTTGACCCCACGTCGCCAGTTCCCTCGTCGATCGACCATCGATTCCGTCAACGCAGCAAAGCGCTCCGTGCGATAATTACAATGAATTATATACAGCTGTCCCCTTAAGAACAACCTTCGTGACAATATTGTTGTGTTTTTTGTGTTCTGCTTTGTCGAAAAGACCGCCCTAAGTTTAGTTAATACCATCGAGTCTCGAGAACCGTTCTACTACGACATCGTGTTCTCAGTTTAGGACCCCTGTGAAAAACTGCCGTAGCGTTCAAGGTACGCTCTGAGGGCTGCACCTTTTTCCGAAGCCGAATACATTGTAGAATTGGTGAAGATCGGCTTAGTATCATAGACATTTTTTCATATGTTTTGCGTCGTTTCTTTTGTATACGTTAATTTTGGGTACTTATCGCTTATTAGGGAAACTTTTGCAATACGTTCCGTTAAAATTTACGTACGTTAAACGTTAAAACTCGATTCCGATTGGCTAGATCCATGAGGTTGCTATGCAAAACAGCCTTTGACGTAA
The DNA here is from genome assembly GCA_033060865.1 of Dorcus hopei. Taxonomy (NCBI): domain Eukaryota; kingdom Metazoa; phylum Arthropoda; class Insecta; order Coleoptera; family Lucanidae; genus Dorcus; species Dorcus hopei. The sequence goes on from CM065425.1 coordinate 12,961,621, forward strand.
CGACATTTTTATCATAACTTGCTGCAGAAACTACCTATTATCCCATCACGTAGTTACCTGACGTAGTTCTTGGTTCCTTCTGAACTCGTATTTTAAATTTATTATTAAGGTACAGCTGTTTGCAAATTAGCGTTACTGTCCTGAAGACAGTGATTTGGTTTCTTGTAAACCAAACAGGATATCTTAGCGTTTAACTTCGCGTTGTAATTTTTGAATTCTTTAACGTTACAATTCACTATTTGAGCGGACTATCACGGCTGCTGTTTTATCCGTACTATTTTATTCGGCAAATTCTCTTTTTGTGACGCCAGATACTGGATTGTTTTTTTTAAATTCTTCTGGTGTATTAACAAACACCGTACCACAATTTCTTGCGTTTTATGTGAATTTTTGATTGCGATACAAGGTGACTGTCAATTTTATCACTATATAGGGTGACCGTCAATCGTACAAGTTATGAGGGTATAAACCTGTAGCATTTTCAATACTGTGAGTAGTCCTAGCGGTGCCACGAGTTTCACTAGCCTCCTTGGACAATTTTACGTTAGGTGGCGCCCTCTTTACATCCAAGTTTAAAACTACCGACAAACTATTTGTAGCCCACCCCGTCTCCATTGAGCTGGGCATATTTCCAGGTAGAGTTTTTAACATCGACGATTTTCCTCAGTGTCCGCAACTTTTATACAAGGTCAATCAGGTAAGGCAAAAAAGAAGGTAACAGATATTATTATCGGTATTGTCACGAGCAAGCGAATGGTTAGGCGAAATAAAACTATCAAAAAGCAAGCGGATGATTAGGCGAAATAAAACTATCAAAAAGAGATGTACCAAGGATACATTAAGACACCACATTCTAGAGATGCACATCAAAGAAGCTTTTTTTTCTGTAGACTATTCTATAATAAATGACTTTATTGTGTATTTACAGTTGGTTCTTGTCCGATGAAATTTGTATCACAAAATCTTCTAAGCGGACACTAAATCGCGCAACTATATACTTTACGTTTCGCAGTCGTTCGACTGCTTCGTCAGAAGTGCAAATTAATCTGAAACACACTAATAATAAGTTTATTGTAAGATAAACAGAAATTAAGCTTTTAAATTAAAAATTACATAGAAAAAAAAAACAAATAATAATAAGCACAAACACAAAGCGAAATTCAGATTAAGCCGCAGCCTCTCTGCTTTAATTTAATCTTGACCATTAGACTAATATAAGCAACAACCAAAATGCCTAAATTACTAAACTACTAAACTAGCAAATCATACTAGGAAAAAAAAGCAATACATACTTAAAGAAATTAATATTAACTAAAACTACATTGACTAGAACTACATTGTGCACAAGCAGCGAAATCACGAAGGGAGAGTACATGACTATTTACAGAAAAAAAAAGGTAACTTTAAGTGAAAAAGATAGGCATTTTATAAATTAAAATTAATTTTGGTTCACGAAGAGCATCTTTCTCAGACGTACTTTAAAAACAACCGGATTAAGTGTTTTAATTTCAGAAGGTAAGTTGTTGTATTTAGAATAAATATTACACGAAAAACATCGTTCATAAAGTGCCGTTTTGTGAGGGGGTGGCGAGATAAGACCACGAAATCTAGTTGTTAAGTTGTGTACGTCAGACCTAAAACGGATTTTATAATATAAATATGGAGGAGACTTGTACAAAATAATTTTTTGAAATAATGTAAGAGTTTGTAATTCTCTTCTACTTTTCATATTGAGCCAGTTTAGGTTTAGAAATTTATGCGAGGTATGGTCGAATTTTCTAATGCCATTGATAAATCTAATGCAAGAATTTTGTATTTTCTGAATACGATTAGCAGTGATAGAATCCAAAGCGGTGTGATAAACGGGAGTACAATAGGTAAATTGGGACAATACGAACGCTTCACATAAACGCTTTTTTATATCTTTGTTTAAAAAAGATCTGAGAGGATATAGCTTCTTTAAAAAAAGGTAAGCATTACTCATATATTTTGATGTCTGACTACGATAGCGAAAACTATTGTCCATAATTAAACCCAGGTTCTTAACTTTTTTTACTATAGGTATGTCACCATTGATTTGGATATGAATAGCATTAGAGAGATCTGCACAGCATTTAGCTTTTCCAAATAATATGATTTGTGACTTATTGGGATTTAGTTTCAAAGAATGATCTACAGATACTTTAAATAAGGTCTCAAGATCTTCATTAATTTTGAGAGTTGCATCTCTCCACTCAGCAGGTCTAAAAGAATAATAAAGTTGGGTATCATCCGCATATATGTACGTGGGCAGAGCAGGACTTTATCGCTGATACAAACTTAAATGTATATAAACAAAATAATATCGGCCTTATAACAGAACCTTGAGGAGCTCCCTGGGTAATGTTCAGGGGGGAGGACATCTGATTTCCTCTAATAACAGTTTGCTTGCGATGCGAAAGATATGATTTAATTAAGTTTGCAGCACCATTATTCAAACCAACATGCCAATATACATATATGACCTCCTCATTTCAAGAGGGTTCATGTTGTACGCACAAAAAAGAAATCACAAACTTGTAGTTTGCACCACCTTCATCTTTTAGAAGTCAACATCAATAATGATTGTAAGAAGTAAAGCAAAGTAGAAGTAATGGAGAAAGAAAAATGGGAGAGAGTATTGAAGGGGGCATACAGACATCAGAATCACTAGGCTAAAAAATGTTGATCGTGTCGATGGAAGTGAAAGATATTATTTACGTCTAAAAAGCAAGAAGCCACTCCTCCTCATGCTGCCCTCTTTGGCTTTTTCGCCTGGTGGTCTTTTCAAAAAGGCCTGGGGGTGAATTAAGTTGCCTACTGAGCGAAATTCCTATAAGCGCATTACCTATTTTCATTAATTGGTAATGTTGGTAAAAGTATTTATTAACGAGAAATGTCTTTAAGCGCATGACAATTATATTCATTTGTAATCACTTGCAAACATTTTACTATTCAAATGTCAAAATTATTTGTTGTGTTTACGTATTATTTGAATTAAGTTACTGTGTTTCATTATTAAAAGTTTGAATAACGATGAAAAATTAGAAATGTCGAAACATGTCAAGGGGAAAGTTCTTAACGGTTGAAGAAAAAGCAAAAACAAAAAAAATTGAAAGATTATAGATTTTCTAACAGATATATCAAGGAAAATAGGTCGTTCGGAGTGCGTAATTTCATAAAATTAAATAAAAATTATGGAATTAGAAGACCAACAAAGGGTAACACAAAACTTGATCGGAGAAACAAGAATCAAATTATAATTGAAGCCACAAGAAATTATTTCAGTACAGCTCAAATTGTCTCCAAATTTTTTCAAGAAACCTTTAATCAAACCAATGTTAAAACATCACAAAATTGCCCGTCTTGAATTTGCAGAGAGACACATGCATTGGACTCACGAATGGAAAACGATTATTTTTTCCGACGATGGGCCCGATGGTTTGAGCTATTATTGGCACGATTTAACTAGAAATAATACGTTCAGACTGAGCAGAAATTTTCACGGCGGAAGTGTTAGGGTGTGGGGTTTCGGGATATTAAAATTGTGTTTCATATCCAGGAAAGTTAATTCGCAAATGTACGTTGAAATGCTGGAAGACGTCCTAATATTGTTTTTAGAAGACGTTGTCGAAGATCGTGAGTTTACTTTCCAACAAGATAACCCATCCATTCATGTTTCTCGGACCTCTAAAGAATGGTTTGCATCTCGTAATATCCCAATATTAAAGTGGCCAGCTTACAGCCCAGATTTAAGCCCCATAGAGAATCTTGGTGTTTAATGGTTAGGGAAGTTTATGCGAACGGTCGCCAATTTCAAAACATTGTGAAGAAGAAATCAAATCAATTCTTGGAACAGAATCAGTCCTGAAACAGTAAACAAGTTAATCACATCCATGCCGCGACGAAATCCAAAATAAAGGAGGGCATACTAAATACTAATTAATTACATTTATTTTTAATTTATCATTTAATTTTTGTTACGTGCGTTTATAGAAATTTCGCTTCGCTTTAGGAATAATAGTTGCTCGCTTAAATAAAAATAAATAACTTATTAACGCGTAATAATTAAAGTGCGCTTGTACAAATTTCGCTTACTGTAGGTATTCTACAGGATAGTATTAGTCAATTTCTATTGACTGCTTCTCGCCGCGCGTGAGCGCCAGTTACCGTTTTCATGATTATTTACTTCACCGTATCTTAATGGTCACTTATCGCAAGGAGTGTCAGTACTTTGGCTAGTCTATTTCCTTGCGCCTGTCATCGCCTGGAAAATTACGTTAAATACTAAAGTTTGAAATTCTTTCGTGAATATAGCTAAAAGCGATTCGATTCTTATTTTAATTTAATAATTTAGAGTTTGAAATTTTCGGCTGTTTGCAGAGATAATAGTGCAACGAGGAGGATACTCAAAAAGGTCATGGAAAGATGAAAGGGCCAAGGAAAAAGTGAATAGTGATTCAAACGAGATTTACGAGATATTAATGCAAAAGAGGAGACTAAGGGAAAATGAGTAAACGGAGTAGAGGAAGATGTCAAAAAACTGAATGCTAGAAACAGAAACAATCGATGAACAAGAAGACAGGGAGATCAATACTCAAAAGATTCTTAGGTTTTCATAACTTGTAAAGCTATGCCGTATGTTATGCCGTGTTCATTTAAATCGGTCATGTCTTTGATACAACATTTTGAACGATGTTCTAGATTGGTCCTGCAGCAGTTCAGAGAGAAGACGTCTACGACAGACTATTTTAAAAGCCTGCCGTTTCTTTGCTGAAGGTGCAAAAGGCGGTGATTTGCATGCAGGAGTATCGTGATATAGAATTTTTAATAAGAGAAGAGCTTTACGTCATAAATAAGACGCGTCTGGCGTTGCATAATCAGACGTAAAAAAGCATAACTCCATTCTATATCTTGTTCACCGTTGACAAAGAAATAATACTAAAATATTTGTCGGTTGTAACTTCGGTGATTGTTGACGCAGACCTCAAGTCTCGCGAATTTGATAATAGGTGAACACATACATACATATTCAACGATTTGAATGATGTTCACGGGAATGCAGTCCAGCTTTGCGTTTATCTGTTTTTAATGGAACACTTTGCATATTATTTGCAATTTGGAATTCCACACTAAATACTATAGTGAGTTATGGTTGTCTCTTCTTTTGTTCACTCTTTTTTTTTAATTTAGAAATGTCACGTGTAGGAACTTACAGATGTAATTGGTGTTCCTAATAAGATAATAAAGAATAAATAAATAAGGTAATAAAGAAGAAATTTTTCGAAATCAGTGAACTGAAATTAAGCTAATAACGGTTGAGAGCGTCAAAATTAGTTCTTTCATATTTTACAAAGTGAAAATGATTTGCAGAAATGTAAATGTAATTTATTAAAATATGAAAAGCATTCGCATTTCAACGAACAAGTTTCAGCGTCGGTATATTTCCAAGGTAGTAATAAATTACGTTTATTGCACTCGGAATGACTATCACATAATAAACAATTTGAACTTGCTTTCTACATTGTGAAGGTAAAATATGGCCATAGAACAGCAGCGGCGGCATAAAATTACAACGTTTGATTACTCACAAGTAATTAATTAAATTGTATTTGAGCGTCTGCTTCTTGAACAAACGAACCGGTGAGCAAACGTTTGCTCATAAATTCAATTACACATACTTTCGTTTTACTTTCGTTTAATTACTCGCGACTAATTAAGAGCGGAGGGCTTCCCCGGCAATTTGCGCATTTCAGTGATTGCGTTCGCTGAAATTTCCAGTAAAAACAATGTACAACATACATAAATTATGAAGCGGCGGCGCTCATATAAAACCGTTGCCCGTAAATAACGTCAAATGAAACTGCATTTTGAAGAGTTCATCGGGCGTTTTATTTTAAATTGGAAACGAACTCGATTGTACTTGGTTCGAAGCTATTCTATTGTTAATGGAAAAAATGTTCGCCCCGGTGCAGCAATTTTGTGTTGCACACGTTTATAAAGGTGATATAAATTCACCTCCCAACTCCGTCCGTAATTCATGCCAAATGGTGTTTCAGTTTCCATTCCGGGCATTATTTATGTGGGATGTATACGCATTTGTATCTTAGATCCCCACGACCACCCCCAGCACCCTTCGAGTCTACCGAACACGGCGGGCTCAGATACAATCTGGTGAAACGTTGTGAATTTTAACCCCATTTTCATAATCTATATCCTATCTGACAGGGATGATCTACGAGGACTTTTGATTTATGGCGCTTTTCTAAATGATAAGCAGCAACTTATTTCGCGAGGCTATTGGCAATGCCCTAAATCATAAGTTTTTATTGCGCACGCTGGAATAATCCGCCGTTTATTTGCGGACCCTGCCACTTTAAAATTGTCACCGGGAATTTACGGTTTCGCGCCCCCCCTCGAATAAGACCTTACGCACGCATCTGAATCGGAATTTTTTTTCTCGCGCGCTTTATATGCACCCCCGAGACGCTCGCGCTCGAGCTGTATAATGGCCGGACATTTACATTTAAAATTTCTGTATTTTTTTCGCCGATTTTGGGATGATTTTTTTCATAACCATCGCTTCGTAATGGTCGCACATAAATCTCAACAACTCGAGGTTTTTTTCCCCTAAAAAAAAGAGACAGTTACTAAATCACCATAAAGATCTTATACAGGCTGTCTATAAATTCCGTACACATGGCTTAACCACACATTTCTCTTATGATAAAAGATGCTATTTGGTGTGACTGAAAGGTAAATCATATTTTCAGATGGTTTAAGTAATTTGCAGTGGAGAGCTAAAATACAGGGTTGCCACAATGCGAATTTTGCAATAACTTTTAATTTTTAGAAAGAGGCATTCACGAGGCAACTTTTTCATGTCTTTGTAATTTTTAATATAATTTACACTTTAGTCGCAGATAGGAAAATTGCTGCAGCGATTCTTATTGAAAACAGGTATACTTAGGTAGGCTATACACGAAAAACAAAGGCATAACTAATTTATTTTCAGAAAGAGTCGTCCATTAATAAACTTTTTTGTATCTTTGCAATTTTTGATATCTGTTATGGTTTAGTTTCTAGAAATAGAAAGGTCTAAACTACAGCAGTTTTGCAAAACAGCTTCAATTTAGAAGGATTTACACAGAAAAACAAATGCCTGTTACATGCATACTACAGTGCAAAGTATTGTAAATATGACACAGCTACTCAAAACAATTAAGAACATTCCACAATGAATATACACTATTCAGAAAATAAAAGTTTTTAACGTGCCTTTGTAATTACTTGGCCTTACATTATTTTTTCTTGATTACTTTTCAAAAATAAACAAAAGACGATCGATTTGAACTCTTCAGATTTATATGAAATGTATTTCAGGATTTTTCAAATTGATTTTAATCAATAATTACGGTGTTATCACTTCTTTCAATTAGTTATTAAACAATTTGTTAAAGAATGTTTTTTTAACATACATATTTAAAAAGTCGGTTTTGATTGCAATAGATTTCTCGAGTTGTTTCGGCCCTATTTGGGGCTCGTCAGCAGAAAAGTAGAAGATCAAAAATCGGCCGCGAGATGCCGTGACGTAAACTATTGTTGTTGTTATCGAAGAGCAATTATACCGAGTGAGTCATTTAACCTGGAATTGTCAAATACCTGCAGAAAAAAAGGATCTTACGGTAAAAACGTCCGAATTAAAAAGTTAATTATTCCGTGGGGAAATTGATTGGTGCTAGAATTAGACCCCCTCCTCCGCACGTGGGGGTTGGGCGGGGGGTAACTTTCAAATCTTATATAGGAACCCCCATTTTCTTTATAGCGGATTCGGATTGTACGTCAAGAAATATGAAATTTTTATGGGAACAGTTTTTTTTGATTCATGATAAAAGACACTGTAACTAAACAAAAAATAAAACATTTATTGTGTAAATTTGAAATTACCGGAAAGTCATCGGACCCTATATCATTGAAGGCAATTTGAACGGTCAAAGGTATCGAGCCATTCTGGAAAATGAACTGCCAGTATTACTTGAAAAGCTGTGCTTGGAACTGATTGTGAGACAGAACATGTGGTTTCAACATGACGGTTGTCCAGCACATTATTCGGCAGTACCACGTGAAGTACCTACTTGATCTTGATTTCAATGGTCGCTGGATAGGAAGAGCTGGTCCGATATATAGGCCTGCTAGATCACCAGATCTTACAACGCCAGATTTCTTTTTGTGAAGTCCGTCAGATGTCGTCTCAACAAACGTACCTAATAATGACAACTACTCAAAGAAGCGACAAACAAATGACAGTGACGTTTCGAATATGTACTGCCAGATGTTTCTTATTTCGAATTAAACAAAGCCTGCATTGAAAGTAGTTCGTTAGAACCCGTTAGATGTCGCCCCAATAATCTTACGGAAATAAAAACGTTTTCATTTAAATTTACACGCCCAAAATTTCGATATATCCTGTAATGTACACAACTGGACAAGGAAGAGAGAAAGAGAAAAAAAATTATTTCGCAAGTACACTTCGATAATTATCGCTAGATGTCGCTCCAGTAGACACGCTAGTTGCTCGCGAGAAAAACAGAAACTAAAAGATAACACCTCAGATGCAACACGTAAGATACGCTCACGAAACGCTACGTTTTTTGGTGAAGTTACATTGAAATAATTCCACTCCACTCCGCTAGATGTTGCTCTAACATCTGACGATTATTTAAGCAAAGAAAAAGAAGAACATGGGACAACGTTGACAGTTGGTGGTCATTTAATGGTGGCATAGATCTGAGTTCTTCGATTGTCTCTCATTCTCAAAAATAAATTGAAACTTCTTTGAAATTATTCCCTTAGAGTCCGTTAGATGTCGCCCTAAAACCTGGCATTTATTTAAGCAAGGAAGAACAAGAATATAGAACGCTAATGACACATGTCAAAAATGAATTGAAACTGCTTCGAATTGATTCCATTGTAGTGCGTTGGATGTCGCCCTAACTCTAGCATTGATTTAAGCAAAGAAAAACAAAAATCATTTCGAGCACTTCATTTTAATGAAAGATGAGAGGCGAGGGGACTCACAGAAATCAAGCACCCCGAATCGTAAGGGGCAAGGAACTCGCAGAAATCAAGCACCCCGAAGGAAACAGAAAACTACTACGTCCACGTCGCCGTCGTTGTAGTTTATTTACTGGTCATCTAGGTTTCTAAAAGTTAATTTCAGATTTGCATAATAAATGTTTTATTTCTTTTAAGTTTCAAGTGGTTAGAAGAAGTGGTATTTTTTATTGCAAATGCGTTGCATAATCGAATGTATTGGTTTTCAATAGAAGAAATAAGAAAAATGAAATTTCGTCGATTACAGCGCCATCTATTATGAATCGAAAGCAATGTTTCCCATAAAAGTTTCATACTTTTGGACAGGGCTTCGAACCGTAATTTTTTTATTCCGATTTTCGTTCCGGTTCAATAAAAAAAATTATATCAGTTCGGTTCCGGTTTTCGTTCCGGCAAAAATAGCGGTTTTTTCCGGTTTTCGGTTTTCGGTTCCGTTCCGAATGGTTAAATGATTAATGAAAATCAAAGTCATCTAGTAGGTGTATCAATAAAATAATCGCATTAAATTCTCTTTCGTGTTAAGAGGAGTACGACCACACTACGAGACTCCGCAAATGAGAATGAGTTAACGTGTGTGTCTGATCATGTATCGAATCGAAATGAACCGATATTTTTTTTCGGTTCAACTCCGGTTTTCGTTCCGACAAAAATAACTGTTTTTTCGGTTTTCGGTTCAGCTCCGGTTCGAAGCCCTGCTTTTGGACGTGCTATCCGAATCTGCATGGGGGTTCCTATTTAAGATTTGAAAGTTACCTCCTCCCCACCCCCTACGGGAGGGGGAGGGAGACTAATTTTAGCACTAATCAATTTCCCCCACGGAATAATTAACTTCTTAATTCAGACATTTTTTCCACAAGATGCTTTTTTCTACAATATTTGACAATTCCAAGATAAATGACTCACCCGTTATGTGTTCCTGTTTATTTGGTGATTTTCGCTTTTGTTTTTCTTTTTCTTTAGGATTTTCACAACTTCTGCTGTGACGTCGTAATACAATCTTCGAGTGTCTTTGAAACGTCGAATTGATTTCTTTAATAAGCTAAATTCATTCAATATCTTTTCTTTCGATATCTTCCTTTGTCTGTGAAAGAAAATTTCTTCATTCTTTGTTAAACATCAAATTTTTTGATAGTTCTTAACATATTGTCAAAATTTACTTCGCCTCCATACCAGAGGCCCAATTCTTGAAATCATTCGACATCATGTCGTACGCGACATGACGTCAAAATGACGCAATTCTCGAACGATTTGTATAGTTTTATATCAGAGTCTACGTCATTTTGACGTCATGTCGCATACGACATTTGTCGAGTGATTTCAAGAATTGGGTCCCAGGTCTGATCTAAAAGTGTAGAAAAAATTCGAACTTTCCACAGTGTATAGTCAGTCGTGCACAGCTTAAATGCTACAACTTGACAGTTCTATGAATCTTGTACTACAAGGTTTTAAGGGTGAGGTTTGCGTGCAGGAGATGCATTTTAGTTGCAGTACATATCCGACTGAAACTAGTGTTGGCAAACATGTTCGTAGCATATCATACTGTAGTGATGATTACCGTGGCCTCTTACAAAAAACATTAGTATTTCGAAGACAAAAACAGTAAAGCGGAACAAGTGTGACGTCAAGTATTCCAAAGTCAACGTGTCAAGTGAAAGGACCACCACCAGCTGATGCAACGGCTTCATAGGAAACTGTCGAACACACCAGAGCAGCAGAGTCCATCGCAGGCAGCTAAAGATGTACAACTAGGGTTCCCAACCCTCCCGGAATGCCCGGGAGACTCCGGGAATAATGTTGAACCTCCCGAGCGCCCGGAAACTCACACTAATAAAATAGATAAATCGCGCCACATCACGCATAATAACGCATAACCGCGCTAGTCGCCGTTACTTCATCGCTTTTGCGCTCTTTTGAGTCAGTGTGAATGGTGAGGTGTATTCCACAGTGTTTGTAAGTTTGTAAAACCTGATCCCGAACTAAGAAGTCCTTTATTTATATTACCCAACAGTGCGGTCTCAGTTTAGTCAAATCTTATTGTTAGTTGGAAAAGAAATACCATTTTGATTTGGCCCAAACGTAAGCAGTTCAATACTACATGAATTTTCCTACATTTCATGAAAGAATGAATCGGCCATAATTTTTTTTATATTTTAGATAACATGTAAAACACTTTACGTAAAGCTACCGTTTTTATTTATTCATTGCAAAGGAATATTGACAGAAGTTTGGAAAGTTTCCAAGAGAATTGAATTTGGTTTTTTAACTACGTCGTTCTTTGGTTTTTCCATATCTGTAAAGTTATCAAATATGAATGAATGCACTAACAAATTAGCGACTTTTCTCCGCCCCCCCCCCTCCTCCCTCCGATTTGTTCAAATCTCCCGGAATGGCTCCTTCGAGAGTTGGCAACCCTATGTACAACTGAGGCCACAAACGTCATATCGTGCACAAGTTTATTCGCCCTACAAACAAAAAACATTAAAAACAACAGCACACTACAACAATCGCTTACCACAAACAATTAAGATCCAGTCTATTTTGTTGTACAGCAATAACGTCGTGCTCATCTCAATAGAAGACAGAGATGTGGAGTGGGTACGGCATTTCGAAGCCGACGTAAATTGGATGACTTTTAACATTTTTATGGACAAAAAGTTCCAGAGACCTTGGCACCCTCTCACTGCTAGATATTGGCCGGTGAATATAAGCAAGAAGGGAAGAAAGTAAGAAACAACTAAGAACATTACACTGTCAGAGATTTGGGGTTCACAAAACACAACACACACGTATCACCAAACCAGAACAATATTTGGAGCCCAAAAGTGAATACAGAAAAAGGAATTTTGCGCAAAATTTGATCTGAAAATCTGATTTGAATCCCCTAACTGCATACGCAGAAAGTATACCAAAATGGGCGTGGTTTAGTGCGGAAACGAATGCTTGTGTTTTACATCCTGTATAGCCATTTCTGTCTCCTCTCCTCCTTTTTTCAAGATTCAATGAAACAATCGGTATACAATCAGGGACAAAATTGGGGGTACTGCTGGGTATTGGGGGTATTACAGGTTATTTCCTGCAAACGCTTATCCCTTTATACCTGCTGCAGTCATAAATTCCATAATGATATTTTAAAAATAAATTAATAAATTGTTAATAAATTGTCCAGTGGATCTTTTTAGTTATATTTTAGCTGTGTTATATCCTTTTGAAATATAATGGAAATTTATTCCTGTATCCACAATTTTGTCCCTGACTGTATGTCAGTTTTCAACCGTATGGGTACTTCGTTTTTAACAGGCAAATTAAGACGCATTTTAATGTGCTCTGCGTATTTGAAAATAACAGAACAAACAAATTAGCTTATAATTTTTTTTATTAAAAATGGAATGAGAGAAGCAGTAACATATTGAAAATGTCGCAGAAAGTTATTGGTGAGACTTCAGGAAGAAAAACAAGTGATGAGTGAATGGTGCTTTGAAGACGTTTAGGACTCTACCAAAAGTGCATTTCAGAGGTGTTACGAAAATTGGAAAAATCTTTGGTCTGACTATTTAAAAGGGAATATATCAAAATTGTTGAACAAGAGGATATTTGAACAAGTAAAAATTCTGTCAAATCTCGCATTTTGTAAAATTTTGTAAAATTTTTAAATTCAAGCTCTGCATAAATTAGTTTCCGAAGTCAAGCCAGCGCCATCTAGTGGGAGTAATAGTTAACAATAGCGTTGGCGAGACATTTAAAATCTTTTGTATTACTTTTATTGATTTTTATTTAATTTTTTGTACTCAATTAGGGCCAATATCTGAAACATCTCAGGAAGTTGATTGTGTTGAACATTGGTGGACATTTGGGGCGATTCTTTTCCCTTCCCCCTCTTTATCAATTGATCAATGATTCTTTTTAAAGCCTAGATACCTTCGTGTGATTTTTTTTTGCGATTTTTGAAAGTTAATTTTCCATTTTATTCCAATTTTTGAAACCCATTAACGTTTTCTTTTTTAATGGAGTTGGTTTCAAAAAAACAGTCACTCGTCATGTTAGTTGTGTTACAAAACTTTTGTCTACTTCCTTTTCCGATTCATTGAATTCTTTTATAGCGTTTTCAATTCGCTGCTCTAGAGGACTCTCAGAGTATCTCTACCTTTTGTTATTACATGACGTTAAAGGAAGATGAGAATTTTCTGAGAGTTGATAGAGCTGCGAATCGAAAACGCTATTAGTTTTTTCTTATAAGTTTCTCTAAGTTGAAATTAACGTAGTAATCGATTACCAGAACGTTGTTCCTGGAGACTTAGTTGGGTTAATTAACGATTCCTATAGCACGTAGCAGTTCATACCATCAGGTGCGATTTATTGCGACCACATCATTAAACTCGCCCCTAATTAATTAGTGCATAGATTATCCGAGCGCGTTATTTCTCCATTAACCACAGCTAGCTCAACATATAATTCTGATAAACCGAAAACGATGTACCCAACGCCAGCCAGATTTATCAGCGATCGATAGCCGACCATGTCGTCGTCGTCGTCACCCCTCATGTGCCAGGGTGTTTCGCCCGAAACTAATTCTTCGAGCAGCCGAAGAATCAAATATTCAAATTACACCCCCAGTAAACTTCTTGCTCACCGATTCTCAACAAGTGGCTAGACAATTCAGACTTATATTAGAAGTTGATGTCGCTGTCTGTAGCTGGGGCACATCTGGGTGCAATTTATGTCGGAGTTGAACTCGGGATGAAGATGAGGTCGTCTGAAAATTCGTTCGGGTTCGGCTGCAGCTGAACGCGAGAGAGTTTCTTTGTGCACGCGATGCAATGAAACTGGGGATGGAACAGAAAATTTCTCGTCCTAATGAAAACCCTCTCAGATGGACAATTTTATTATTTTATTAAGAAGTTTTACAAACATCTCCACGAACATGTCTGCGATTAAGTCGTTAAACTTTAAAGCGTTAAATAGGGGCGGCCATTCAAAGGTTAATTGCCCAATACATTATCACCACCCCACCCTGAAAAAAAACTTTATTTTATTAACACGTCCGCCGTTTGCGTGAGTAATACGTCAAATAATCGTGTCGTTTATTAACTTATCGCCGTTCGCATGTAAAAAATAATAATAACGCGTGGCGGTTATCGCGCCTCTCATTAAAATTTCCGCGCAAAAGAGAAGTTCATTATCGGTGGCACGTATAGAGGTAGGCAGCCCCAAAACAACAAATCCGTTCGTTTGCAACCCTTTCAGGACGGGGTGTATGCGGGCGCCGGAGAGTGTACACATCTCGTAGAGATAAAGCCGCTAACCGGAGGGTGTGTTTCATACAAAGAGCGCGTCAGTTTTATCCCGCCCGCTCGGAACGAACGTACCCCTGTGTAAAAGGGGGCGATTTCTTTAAATGTGATGCACGTTATATCGTCGGCGAAATGGACTCTGTGAAATGTCTGTCCGGCGCCCAGAGGAATTGTAATTTTCTAGTTTTTTTTTTCAAAAAGTTAAATCTGTTGCACATTTTTTAAATTGTGTAATAATCAAAGTAGTAAAAGAGGGGATTCGGTTTATTATCTTCATTTCTTTTGTTTTGGAAAGTTTGTAATCAAAAGTATTTTCAGCATTTTTGCTAAAATTCATTTGCTGCTTCCTCCTCACTCTTAGGACCTTGTGGTACAATGCTCTCAGAATTCTCAGTTTGTAGCACTTAAGTTGCGCATGACTATAGTAGCTTTACGTTTAACTTTTAAAATCACAGTTTTCTTTTCATTTGATGTCTTTCGCAAAATAAAAGCTCCCGTTTCCATTGGCTATGTTCGTCTTTCTTTTTACATTCCATAATCGTCTTTTTTTGTTCAAAGCTTCAAAAATGAGTCATATTAATATTTTTTTTTCAGTTCTTGCAACCGTTTTGAAGAGCAAAGGTTAATGTTTTTATTGCAGATTAAAAAAATTGCGACTGTGTTTTGCAACATTTTTATGATTTTCTGAGTTAGATAAATAAATTTCGCCGCAGCCATTGTCGTTTCGTTTGCCCCTCGTTGACGACGCCGATTAATTTTTGTTTTGTTCTTTTATTTTGTTTATTTATTGCTGACTTCCCTATACATCCTTGAAGTGATTCTGTGCCTACGTAAGACATGGTAGGTTTTGTGTGTGTATTTATGCCGTCTGCGTTTATCGAGGGTAGCCAAATAGGGCAGTCGTGGCAATTAAGGCGAGATTGCACAATTAATTAATTAGTGGGCTTTGTAATACAAGATCTTGTCGGTTCGTGAACCGACGATCTGCAATTAGTATCCCGTGAAGGCGGTGATTACCGCTCGGCCATCTAACTGCGTGTAGGTCGCAAACGTGTGGGAACAGAAAACATTCATCAAATTTCACCACCACCCCTCACCCAAAAAACTCACCAATTGAATAAAGGCCAATAATGCGTTCGTTGTTTAATATCCCAAAAGCTCATTATGCCGATATTGAATATTAATTAAGCGGCAATTTTCATACGGACCATTAGGGCTGCTGTATAACGGTAATTATGATATAATTATCTGTAATCGGGTCGGCGAATGCAAGGCAACGTTTTGTTGTCCACATCCGGCGAAACTAATTGTTACAATGTTATTGGGGGTAGCGACGCCTTTATTGCTAATATTTCACAACATATTCGCGTTTTAATTAAAGTCACACGCGTGACTTGATTGTTTTCGGGGGGGCATAAACACATTATTAAAACAACCCAATATTTATCGTTTAATATATTATTGCGTGGAAAGAAATATGGGGGTGTCCATAAGTTTTCCAAAGCTCGACCAAAAAACTGTCCTTGCTCGGTGAAAGTCAAATTGAATTTCCGATTTTTCATTGGCCTACTTTAATTTCCATTTTAATTAACACGCGCGCGCCGATGTCAACAGTAAAGTTTGCCAGTAACGAAGGCCGGAAGGTAATAAACACACCAAACAGCCACACTAAAACCACTCGCCCGGAAGATGACACAATTTGACGGATAAAACGAACACGTTTTATGTCGGCAACTTTCTTCTGCAATTATTCGACAAGTATGTCGTAAAGAATGTTTTATTTCCTTTATAAGAGGAAGGCTATAAGTTGAAACGTAAACCGCGATGGGGGTGGCGGTTTTGGGTTGACAAAACAAACTTCTGTGCTTTGCATGTGCTCTCTCGCAAAGAGACACAAGCCATGGGCGAAACGAAATTTGCAGAACGACGCGACGCTAGAAACAACTTTCAGCTTTAATGTTTCACACTGCAAATGAATCCTTGTAATACCGTAGGATCAGTAATTATATGTGTTTGTAGATTTACTGGAAACAAATTTATCTGGGAAAACGTGGTTTAAATTGAAATCTCTTGAACTGTCCTGAATTAAAAAGGAAACGAATTATAAATTGTTTCATTATACCTCAGTTTCGTGGATTTACATAGAACTAGAATAACACAACATATTTTGCCTAGTTTTTAGCTATTTTGCATCAGTATCGTATGCGACACATTTACATACGTCGAGTATTTACTCGATGAAAGATGTTCTTTGCTTATCGCATGTTAATAGTAACAAACACACACCGTCCCATCCTATCACAAAGGCGGACATTACGGGCTTATTAATAGCACAATGCTAACCGGTCAAGGCTAGAATAGTGCTTTGCAATTACAACGGCCATCATTAGTGGCGTTCGCTGCAAGAAATCCGGTTGTAATGGTGTTACATAATTTTCAAGGAGTGCGCGCGTAATTGCTTGCTTGACGCAGGCACGTTCACCTTGGTTAAGAGGTACAGTCTCAATCAAAAGTAATGAAACGTTCAAAACCGAAACACTGTAGTCAGAGTGCAATGGTGCCGCGTCAGAGAGAGCGCAACCTGTTGTGGGGTTCCGAAGGACTTCGGAAACATTCGTTGGCCATAAGGCTTCATCTTACTCGGTATCTTCTCTCTCTGACTACAGCGTTTCGGTTTTGAACGTTTCATTACTTTTGATTGAGGTTGTACATATAATAGGTTTGATTAGGCATACATAGATTGTATCAAGAGCTACTACATTCATCAAGGAGAAGAAAAGTCGAAAATTCCGGGAGGATTTTAATTTGTTGATACGGCGAGCAGTAAATAATGCAGGGCGAAACTCAACGTTCATTATGCGCCCGTCAATCCGGTAAATAAATTACGAATTAAATTGGTCTGAAAATTAGTAGTGCACAGGGTGGATGATAAATTAAGATCCCATTCAGAATCACATTCGCATCCTGACGACTTCACGCACTGACGTCGTTGTCGTCGTCGTCGCGAACTACGACAAAAGCGCATATATCACGTGACGTCAAACTATTGTCGCTTTTTCAGGGGGGAGAGATAGGAGTTTTCCATGGCGGCCCCATAAATAATCCCGATATCTGGCCCGTATTTTTGACAGTTTATATTGTAATTTTCATAAACTTAAACGCGAACTCGCGGCCCGTTCTCGGATTTATTTCGAATAAAAATAAAACCCCGCGCGCCCCGGATACTCCTCGCTTTTGTAACGAGACAGTATTCTTAGTTTCGTCGGTGAATTTATTACTTTTCAGCACGAAATATAGACGGCGGATAAAAAGCTTTTTCTCTCGGCTGTCGACGTTTTGTTGCACGCAGCTAAACGAATGGCCTCTTCATAAAACTAAATCAAACTTCTCGAATCACCTGTACGATTTTTTTTCAGACTTATCAAATTGGAACAAATTAAACCAAACGTTTTTCAGACGTTGTTATTATCTTCAAATCCGGATTTTCTCTCTAACTTCTTATCTGTCATTTTGCATGACCACTTCTCAAATTAAAGCAAATGAAGATTATTGACGACAGAAAATTTCTCCTTCTAGTGAGTGCTTTACCCTCTTAGTATCTAATTGATTGTTATGTTCTGTATAATTCCTTCAGAATAATGAGCTTGGGGAAGCTCTCCATGTTGATCAGTTTAATATAACGACTCACTCATTTTGAGGGATGAAGTTTCCTTACCCAAGCAAAAAAGTGTTGCTCCTTACTTCTTTATTAAAACAGGCTCGATCTCAACGAGAAGCAGCAGCGGCCCTGAGGAATTTCTTTTGCAATGGAGAACGAAACGTCGGCAGTAGAGAAGTCCACGTGACGTAGTTGCAACCGGAAGCCAAGTCAAACATGGACGACGGTCGTGGAACCCTTCAAGTTCGATCAAGGCTCGATCTACTTTAAAAAATGTTCAAACACTTTTTCATTCCAACAATATCTTTATGACAGAATTTGATGGTTTGAGTTTTTTAACTCCCAAATTTAAAACCCTGTTTTCTAAAGGATTTATTTTCAGTGCAATTTTCCGACGAATAAAATTCTAATTTCCTCAATTGTTTGCATCCCTGGGGCGTTCTACTTTTTTTGTTCGCGCCAAATAACAAATAGTTCAGCACTAGTTGAGACACCCCTTAAATCACCCCGGAACAAACATTTTTGCCGTCCCTAATTTAAATTAAAATAGTACGCCCGGCGCCCCGAAAACCCTATCGGTTTTCACTCGGGGTCGGCGGCCGACTTTAAATGGAAATGGTCCGTCGTGCGTGAAAGCGCCGGACTCTTCAGATCAGCGCCGGTCGAAATTGCATCCCACGGTTTCAATTGTTTTCTAAAGTTCTCTTGTGCTGCCTGAAACGGGATTAAAGTAGCGCGAGCAATATGTGACGAAGACGTCCGGATTTAAATAAGCTCTTAAAAGGCGAAATGCAGTTTTCCCCTGAGTGTTTGTATGTATGTGTGTTAGGACGAGCGAAGTCGATCGATCAATGTTAAACTGGTATTCCTTAAAGTACATGAGCTATTCAGAGCTTTAAGACTCGTCTCAAAATAAATACAGTAGGTACACGTTCTTTTGATTTATTCTTACATTAGGTGTATAAGAGAAATCTCTTAAATAAGAACGCATTTCTTGTTTAGTAAAATGATCTTATCTTCTTGATGATTGAAGAAGGTAAATTCTAAAATGATGATGAAGCTTTTTCTCATTTTTCTTTTTTCGTTTTTCTTTTCTTGCCTTACTGAATCCCTTTTTTTTTCATTGCGCTTTATTTACAATCTATATCATTTTAAGGTGCGTCTAAACATGTATCGTATCCGCGTATCCGATCGTGATCGTATATCATGATCAGCCAAGTGTGGACGTATTGCCGTAACGCATCCCCGTATCGTGTCTTTGTATCATTTGAAACGCGGATACGATACAGTTACGTCACACCTTGGAGTCGGAATTTCGCCGAGACATCAAACACTAGATGGATGGATAGCAGCAGCTAATTTGATAGTGACAAACGTGCAACATCGAACAGTCGATACAGTTCTATCAAGTCGGAAAGTAAACGCACACACGAATATAACGAAACAGATACGAGACGCAATTAACTGTGGGTGCATCATTCTTTCGTATCATATCCTATCTTCCGATCATGATCGGATACGCGGATACGTCACATGTTTGGACGCACCCTTAGAGTATTAAGTAAATATGTTACAAGTTTTTACGCGTGGAAGGCGAACATCCAGTGTTGTTGCACCTTATTCTACTTTATTTTAGTTTTGAAGCAGGTCTTGAGGCCAGGTTCTATCAAGTCTTCTTGTGTCGCGTCCATTGCTGAATAGCTCCTCTACTAGCTCGTTTCCGTTATCTACGGTACGTTCGTTGTGACTCCGTGGTCTAGTGGATTTCATCATTTCTACCATCCCTGATGAAAGGAATCTTCAAATCGTGAAGTGTCTGGTTACTTACGTACCATGGTGCATCCACTATTGATCTTAGAACTTTAGACTGAAATCTTTGGATGATGTTCAGTGACGTTGGTTTTGCACAACCCCATAGATGTCCATAAACCCAGATAGGTTTGAGCATAGTTTTGTTGTGGAGTGAGAGTTTTGATTGTCGACCTAGAAGCCAATACATTTGGTTTGGATATGTTTTTTCCAGGTAGGACGTTGGTCAACATGGAGGCCAAGGTATTTTGCTTCTATTGCTATAGGTATTCGTACGTTATCTATTCTTACAGGTGGGCAGATGTTGTGACGGGTGGTGAACGTTATTTGGATTGATTTTGTTTGATTTACTTTTGTTCGCCTTGTGTACCAGTTATTAAGTATATGGAGGTGGTGTTATAGTTTTTGGGTGGCTCTTGCAGGATTTTCGTTTACAGCAAGTATCGCTACATCGTCGGCAAAGGAAGCAATTGTGGTGTTATTGGTTTCAGGTATATCGGCTGCGTAAAGTAGGAAGAGCAGCGGCCCGAGAACGCTACCCTGCGCAACACCGGAGTTGATAGGACAGAGGTTGGATTGTTGGTCATTGAATTTTACAAAGAAGTGCCTATTTGACAGGTAGGATTTAAGTAGAAGGAAATAGTAACTGGAATTTATAGAGCAAGCCTCTGTACCAAACTTTATCGAACGCTTGTGAGAAATCTATGAATGCAGCGGTGCAATATTTCTTTTCTTCGAGACTTTTTGATATTTCATTAACTATTCTATGAACTTGTTGGGTGATTGAGTGGTTTTCTCGGAAGCCAAACTGGTGCTTTGGTAGTAGTGTTAGGAATTCGTGGTCTACGTACATCCTCTGCAGTAGAAGTCTTTCGAAAACTTTGCTTATGATCGGGAGCAGGCTGATGGGTCGATACAGTCTTTTTCTTTTGGTTTTCGCCTTTTGTCAATTACGTTTCCGAATTTGTCAAATGACTTTCCAATCCGCAGGCCTACTATACTTTGAACAGATTGGAAAGTCATTTGACAAATTCGGAAACACATTAGACAAAAGGGGAAAACCAAAAGAAAAAGACTGTAAGATATAATTTCGTTATGCTGTTTTCCTGGTTTGGGAATTATGATGATTTCACCAAATTTCCATATTATGGGAAAGTAAGATAAGCTTAGCATGCGATTGAATATAACTGTCAGAAGAGTAAGAGGCTTACGTGGAAGTTAATAGTTGGCCAGAGATTAAGTCATATCCTAGAGCCTTTCGTATGTCGAGTTTGTTTATTTCTTTCTTGACTTCTGTAGGAATAAAGCTTTTAATAGGGAGAGACATTTGGCATGCTGCTTCATTAAGTTCTTCCACTTGTTCATCAGGAGCTCCTGGTTCGGTTTGAAATACTTTAGCTAAATGTGCAGCAAAGATGTCCGCTTTTTCTTTGTCGGAGCGGGCCATTCGCCATTTGGTTTGCGAATGGGAGGTATAGTCGTGTATGGTCTCTTGAGTTTCTTAGTCGCCTTCCATAGGGTCTGATCATTTGCTGCAAGGTTTGTAACGTATTGCTTAAAGGTATTATTGTTCGCATCTCTGATGGCTGCTTTTAGCTGTCTACTTACTGAATCCTAAACATTTTTATTTTTCAGAGACAAGCGGTGGGAGTGTTTCTTTCTCCGCTTGCTTCTGTCCTTTGAAATTTTTATCCTGTATTGAATAATTCGCAGTGGATTTCTTTGCCTTCTAGTTTCATTACTTACGGGATATGAGTCTATACCATTTTTTCCGCTTGGTTCTATTCCTTGTTTAGTAACTCATCTCGTGGTCTTCAGACTTCCTACAATTAACTTTTTTTAAGTCGACCTTTTTCCTTTTTACTATTTTTTCGTCGCTTTCATAATTTCCAGTTTTTGTTGGATCATATCTTCTGATTTTCTCGTTACTTTTTGCTTTCGTCTTTGCAATTCGTCCTTAGCTTCGATGCTCGTGTCATTCTTCCCTTTTATAAGTTCTCCTTTCATTTTCAATATACCAAAATAAATTGGTCGATTCTTCTTCCGCTCATCTCCTTTTTTATTGGCCTACTTTTGTTGGTTTTCCTTAGGCATTTTCTTGCGCCATAGTCAAAATTGTAATACAGCTTCTCCGTAGTCTTCTGATTTTCGTATCTTTTTTGCTGTAATCTTTATGGTTCATCTTCAGCTTCAGTTTTTCTGCAATGATTCTATGTGTCCACAGCATGAGATTTCTTCCAGTGGTCTGTTTTTCTTTGTGGATCCTCTTTTTCACTCCCACTGCCGCCAGATTGAATACTGGATTTGCTCAATTTAGACCAATTTGGGACTAAAATGACTACTTGGCTTTCAACTTTTAATTTGCTCGCGGTATGTGCTTCTGTGTGCTCTTTCTATCTTCCTGACGTCTTAAGCCTTTGTGGTCTATCGAAATAATTCTGGTTGTCTGAGCTGTTGTAGTTGACCTGTTTATTATAAAAGTAGTTGGAGTTAGGTACGACGTACGTCCATAAATTTTCTACATTTAGTTAACTAAAAGTTCCAGTGCGGTAAACCGGCAGGCGTCAGGAGTAAATTAGATTTGGCGAAGTTTAAACTGTATTCATGTCACCAGAGTAGCTTAACGTGTCCATATTGCCGAGCAGACGGCGGCGTCGTCGAAACTTCTCGTCCACCGAATCGATAAGTCATTTAAAATCATGCTTACAAGTTTCAATCGCGCGCAACTTTCTCTCCTCAACGTCGAAGCGGAATTTAATTTGCGGCTAGATATCGAACTTCCACCTCCTAAGCAAGCGAACACCTCCGCAAAGAGGTTTTGCAACAAACTTTTTTCAATATAAGTTCTAAGCGCATGTTTCCTAAGAATATCCTCTTAGCGTCGGGGTATAAGCACTGCGGTAAACACACTTCGATACTCGGGCTAAATCTTGATTCGCCCCTCGTTCCAACTTTTAAAATACATCGGAACTTATTTAATGCAACGCGACGACGACGTCTTTTAAACTTCGGACGTATTTCCTGCTTCTAATCCGAGTTTACTGGGTCGGAAATGCTCCGCTGGTTTATATTCCTTTGTTATTGTAATTTCGGCCGTTCATTTCCCTTCATCCTGTCAATTGTGTAATTTTTGCGCTTCTAATCCCTCCATTCTATCTACCGGACCGAGGAACGTTTCGTGTACACATCCCTTTGTTATTGCAAGCAACCTTCCGTACGCTTTGACATCGATTTCCCTTCATTCTGTCAATTGCATGTTATGCTCTGCTAAATGTAAATTGTATTATTCACATTGCGTAAACCTTCTATCTTCTTTCTTGCTTTTTGAATTAACCTGGAGTTGGGGAGGGGGGCCAGCCAATTTGAAACAGCGTGTTGTGTGAAAATGAAGTTCGTGTCGAGTGTGTTTAATTTATATGGTGGAGTCGCCGGGAGGGAGACCGAACGCATTCATATATGTGTTTTCGTTGACTTGCGTTGTTAGAATTCTCTTAGGTGGAGAAAGCTTGAAGTGGGCGGAAGGAATTAATGAGTTCCTGCAGTTGTACACGTCTATGGATGCCTCTTATCAAACACCATGGTGTCGAATTTCGTGAAAAATCTAAATCAAGCTTTCGATTTTGCTAAGCCAAAGTGTTTAGGAATTTAATATATCAAAGACCAATAATAAGAGAAAGATTGTGTAATTACTTGATCCTGCAAGCTTTCTTCTCATTCTTAACAATTTTAGAAAATTTAAACAAGTATTTTTTTTCTCTTAATTTAGTTGAATGTGAAATACATAATAAAAAGCTTCCCTTTTTATTCACAAGTAAAGCAAATAACCTTTGTTTTTTCCTGTGAATTTCTAAACAAAAATAATTAACTTCCACCCAAAACAAAAAAGGAAGAAAGAAAAAGTCGCGTTAATTAATTTTTCGCCCTCCATCTCTCTTTAATTATGTACTTATTCATCTCCGAAAAATGTCTCCGGTCCTTTGTCACTGCGAAGTTTAATTAATTCGGCGGCGTCCGCGTGTGTGTGTCGTCCTTCTTCATCACCATGCGAAGAGTTGCGCCCGTCCAAGTGCAGTCCCCAACGTATCCTTCCTTTTTCGTACGTGTTCTTCGACAAACACTCGCAAAAATGCCACCCGCATATAAATGATCTCCGTCTTTCAACAAGGTCAGCTTTGATTTGCCTCGTCTCCGCCGCTGTCGCCGTCTCTTTCCATCACGCTCCGGGTTATTCCGGTAATGAAATTAGTTTGCGGAAATTTCCAGTGCGAAATTTGTTGGGCTTTAGAATTTTACGCTCGCTCGTTACAGACGTAAGCAAATAGAGTGCACTACGTGGTTTCTACTGATTTGTGTACTTTACTTTTCTTCGGCGGAGGAATTCTAAGGGAAATCGCGAGGCGACGGAAATTATTTCGAGAAAATGACTTTGATTTTTTAGTATTATTTTTAAACACGTAATACCTAAATCATTCCTAAAAAAAGTGAGTCGATTCTATTTTTAAAAAGCCAGCGCATAACAACTCGATTCGGCCACCAAATTATAATTAACTTGAACCCTCAATGAAGTATACGCCGGAGTTAATGATGATGAAAAGACCGGCGAGCTGTTAACTAAGGCGATTCGGGCATACTTCCGAATTTTAATTCGGGCCGCTCGTAATTAGCGGACGTTTTGACGAACGCCTGACGAATTGCACAGTCCCGGACCTTGGCCTCTCCCCGAGGCCCCTTCATAATCATTCAACTCGCCCGTCAACGTCGAAAAAACATGCTTGATATTGTACGAAGACACGACGGCCCATTATTAAAATGTCGTTAATCTTTGTTGTTAATTTGATGGCGCTGAAACAAGTACTTTTTTATTTGTCGGTATTTTAGAACGCCAAAGTTTAGACATTCAGAAGATTTAATAAAACAGCAATTTTTTTAAAGTTCTTATCTAACTTATCAAAACTTTGAAATAGAATATTGAAAGATGCAGTAACATCACCATCCCAGTGTTTAAGAATAGTCCAAAGAAGATGGAAGCAAAGGTATCCTTAGTGAAAATCAAAAGGAAGACGTGATTAAGTTGGATGAGAACACCGAGAAAGAGGTTGGAGCGAACACTTGCCCTGAAAAGGTTGGACCACCAAAGAGATGAAAGGACCTCCAAATTACAAGAGTAAACAAGAGGGGAAGATTCAAATGAGCCTTTCACAATCAAGAAGAAGATAAGTTGTGTAAGATTCTTTTTGGTGATGGATTGAAATGATCAATTATGTATTTGATTTGGATTCACCGCAATTCTCTCAACTTTGAGCAAGCTTTCCCAGATGCTGATGTAAATTACGACGTCTTTATAAATCGTAGGCACTGCATCCTTCAACGATTTAAAACAAAGCCCTGCATTGTTACCAACAGAGTACAATGTGTTGCCTGTAAGGCGGGGTCACGTGGGTTGAAAACTCCTATAAACTTGGCGAAGAAACAGACATGAAAGTTCTCAACCGTTTCAGAGGAAATTATATTTTATTTTCCTTTCAGCAAAAATAATTTTCCTGATTTCAGAGCCAAATAAATGTTGACTTCTCCCACACGTACTCGTTTACGTATCCATCATTAATAAATATCGATCTGCTTTTATAAACTTGGCGTTGTACCTGTTATCCTTTACTTTCCTCGCTCATTAAATTCCACCGCCGAAAATTCGAACGAAAAACGTTCGGAGAACGAAATCACGCCATTTATTCATTGTAATAAATGACCAGGTTGAAGAAGTCGGTTCTCTTGCCCGAGTTAATGAAGCCTACGTTTCGGTGGGGGGATGGCGGGCGCTTTGTGTAGGTTTTGCGTTAAATTTCATATTAAATATCCTTCTCGTCTCTTTTGTTCCGACGCTGGGGGTGGTTCAATATGAGCTCGTTAATATTAAGTCGCTGCAGCAATATCTCCCGTCAGTATTACTACAGGTAAATTAATGGCAAACAACAAAACACTCGGCGCTGTGCTAATATTGTCTTTTTGCGCGGCCTTGTTTGCTGTTATTTTAACTGAGGGACTTTATTATTCGGTTGTCACGTCTGGCAGGCACTTCCTACACCCCCATTATTGTCTCACCGCTCGAAATTAAGCCGGCGGAGACGGTTATTGATTTCCTCGCACTCTTTATTTAACAATTTTTTTTTCTCTCTTGAGCTTTTACAGAATGAAAATAGAAGACTGTCGGGAATTGTTTCTATAAAAGCATCCCCACAATAATATTTTACTGAATGAATTTAGAAAACTGCTAATTCAATTCTATTATTTATAAAATTTTAAATTATTAACGTCGACTATCTACATAAAACCTGTTTTCATCCCTTTGATTGATTACCTCGTATCCAGAGCAATGATGAAGTTGTAAATCCCCGTCGTGTTTGGTGAAGTTGTCACCCTAATTACCTCAACGAGACGGTTTACATGAAAGTGCAGTTTCCGTTGTTTTATTTTGACCGAATTTAGATTAAAAACGAATTAACGTCAACGGGGTAGGAAGCCC
Source organism: Dorcus hopei (assembly GCA_033060865.1). Lineage (NCBI taxonomy): Eukaryota > Metazoa > Arthropoda > Insecta > Coleoptera > Lucanidae > Dorcus > Dorcus hopei. Next base: position 12,988,028 of record CM065425.1, read on the forward strand.
CGAAATTCGCGACGAAACAGGATAAATCCCATTACGTTTTATCAGCGGAATCCCCGAACGTCGCGGCTCAAAATAAACATTTCGCTTATAATGGGGTCCCCCGTACGACGTAATTAAAAGTAACAGTTCACAGTTACGAGCTCCCGGGGGAGCTTCGCCCCCAATAAGTGCGTGTCGGCTGACATGTAATTTCGAACCGCGGAGTGTCTTCGCCGCACGAAAGAAAAGCAACAGCTCGCACAAGAGATAACTCTTGTCGGCAGCGCCGGGCAAATTATGTCGGAGAGGCGTGCAAATTATTCTGTCTCAGGAGACGCCCGACTTCAGGACTAATTTGCGGTCCCCAGATGGATGAGAAAGTTACTGATACGACGTTCCTCTAATCGAGATTTTTGCACGCTCACTCCGGGTTAATTAAAACTTACGCGAGTAAACATGCGACATTTCCAAACTAATCAAGTACAACTTCGTCTTCTCATAAATAAAAGACCATCCCTAACATCAAGGGTGTTCAATCATTTGCGAAAGCTCAACCATCTCTTCTATTATTGTTCTACTTTTAATTCTATCAAGATTAATTAACATGAAGTCAGATTAATTAATAATACACATTTTAACCTGCTTTAATGTCCCTGGAAAAAAATTCCACGTATAAATCACTACAAAGGTAACATGAGCGCTCGTCGACGTTAAAAAAAGTTGAATGCGCTTCAACATCCTCACAGATAATACTGTTACACGTGTAGGTACATTAAATGCATTTCGACAAAGAACTGAATAATGTAATACCTATTCACGTCGGGGGGGCTTAAAATAAAATCCGGCGAGCGGAAGAGAGGCGCAGTGAGGAATGGTTAACGTTATTGGACGTCACTGTCAATCCTCGGCGGTAACGGGCAGGTGACCTGGAAACATTGGGATGTAAACCGCACAATGTTGCAGCTTTCTTCATCCTTCAGGAGGCTCCAAAGTGATTTACGGCTGATGGCCCCGCAATTTATCATTCGGCATAATACTGAATGCCCGGCAATTAACTGCACTTCCGTTCTCTGGATACATAAATTATGCACGGCCCTTCGGGTCGATGAGGACGACAAGGAAGAAGACGAAGAGAACGCCCATTCTAATTAGAAACGCGACATTCTTTCAATTCGACATTATTAAAAGTTAAATGAAAAGGACCTCCTTAAGACTTCGTTAGTGTCAGCCATTAGTTGCGCCACTAATTCAAAGGCAAACGACAAGTGCGACTTCTACCAGATGACACGATGCATGTGATGAACGCAAGCGCCTGTTTGCATGTACTATCTTTACAGATATTTAAAATAATTGTAATGATTCTGTTTACTTAAAGAAAATGTTCTTTTCACAAGGATAACTAGAAAAACATTTTCAACCCTTATCTATCTTAAAGCAGTTAAGCGGTCGATTCGAATGAAAAGCAAAGAAAAGCAAAAGCAAAGCCAACTTTATCTAAACAAAATAAACCCTCTCGTAAGGAGGAGGATATCATCATTCTTCGGTTTGTACATCTGCGAAAGGCCACGCAGATGAAAGCCGGCGAGTGTTTCACGGATGAATTCGGTCCGTTTCCCCGTGCAATTTAGCGATGTCGGTCAAAGGTCGTCCGTCTGTTTCAAATTTAAATTACGCCACCGGTCACCGGCGCTAAATTGCGAGATACATACATACGAAGCGAGTCATTGTGAGGCGTACAGACGCCGTTTAATCATTGATAATTACGTTTATTATAAATTATGGGGCGCGCGACAGTTGCCTGTGCAAAATTAACGCTCGTATCTCGGACGGCGTGGAATTTGGGCTATAGTTTTTTAATAATTAAAGTTCTATTTCCGTCGTAAATACATGAATAAAGAAAAACGGTTTTAATTTAACAGAGGAGGCTGGCCTAGGGTAGGAGTAAATTATGACGATATGTTTGCAAGCAAATATATTAGTGGTGTGACAGGAGCAATTATAAATAGGAAGTGTGGCAATTATTTTCGAGGTCGACCACAAATACCGAATCAAACACAAGCAGTTGAGAAAAAAGTCAACATCGACCGCGATGTGGTCGACCTCCACTATTAAATGTGGTCCGTACGTTTAGGCCTTTACTGCAGGATATTGAATAATTAATTTAATTTAATTAAGATATTAAATATGGACAACGGGATATTAGTAAATGAATAAAATGGACCAAGACAAAAATAGTAATAGTTTTAGAAATAAATGTGTAAATAAAATCAGTTTTTTTTTGAGTGAAAAAAGATACTGTAATGCTAGTTCCAAAAAGTAGCAGTGCGAGTTACGGGAAAACTGATAGCAACATGTCATTTAAGCTAAAGAGTCGGCTAAGGAAAAGAGCCCTGTACTTGCCCATTTTTTTAAATTAAGCTGGGTGGACATCCAGCATCATGGTAAGGCTTAAGGAAATAGCTCCTATATTGTTTCCAAGAACTTATTGGAGGTTAACCTAGCCAACCCCTCAACTCCGACTGATCCACGTCCGTCGACATCCGATCATTATTGTTGAACTCATTAAAGTACCTCACGAAACAATTATAATTATTATACGGAGTATAACTTAACGATTGTAAAAAATTTGAAGGACTGATTCCTAGACTGATTAAATAAAAAAGTTCCTATAAACATGTATCCTAAAATAAAGTTCTTCATAATTGCAGCTTGTGAAACTATTCAATATAAAGTCCAGGAACTATTTCAGTTAATTCAGCAGTCAACACGAGGGAGAGTGGTAATTTCCATCACTTCTTTTATTTTTAAAATTAAAAATTAAAATATTTCTTTATACATGTTACCTGCTTTTGTACCGAGTTTAATTCAATTATTATAAAAATACAGTCGCACCTCTATAACTCGAAACTCCACAACTCGAAACTTTCTGTAAGTCGAAATTAACTGATGTCCCTGCACACTGTGTATAACTGAAATCTCTTTCTTTAACTCGAAATTTCTATAACTCGAAGTAATTTTTCGGTCCTCTGAGATTCGAATTATGGAGGTTCAACTGTATGTACGAGGTAACTATAAAAAACTAAAACAAAAATTGCACTTTATGTATATCGAGAACGAAGTATTTTAGACAACTTGCTTGAAGTAACTTTTTTTACTTAAAATCAGCTCGGGAATCACCTCTTCAAACTGTTTGCAATCATTAAGTTACATCCTGTATAAGCGCCTTTCGTAATCTTCATGATAAGAAATATAAAAGGAATCAGTTGTTCTTGGTAACGGAAATTTTGTAAGTGAGAAACAAGATGATAATTTCTTCTTGGAAAAAAATCTCACCACAGAAAGTACAGGAAACAATTCATTTGTTACGGACGGCGAAATATAAATTCCTGATTATAAAGTAAACATATTAATTTGGGACACCCTTGTTTTACATTGACGGTTACTAACAGGTGATCAATTTCTTTTCTAATCAAGTGACCTATGGAAATAAAATCATGTGTCTTTGATTAGTTGATTATTTCAAAAGCGACTTGAATTACATATTTATATTACATTCCTATACAAAGCGATAGGAATGCAATAAAAATAATACAAATGGCATTTGAAATATTGAACCAAACATGATTAGAAAAGATATTGATCAGCGTTATTTTTAACACCAGAAAAAATGGAATCTCATTTTTCTATCAAAAGAAATTAACCATGCCACAAGAAGTGAAGTAAAGAAATCATTTTTTGTTTAGGACATCAAGAAATTTTTCTGAATTATATTTCAATTAATGTTCTGCAAACATCTGCTGCTTCTGGAGTAAAATATTCAATTCTCTTTCTCCCGTTACTCTTCTGTAATAGGTAAATAACATTCAGCCTTGTTGGGACAGTTTAAGAAAAAAGGAAGAGACCGAGATTAATGCAACATAGTTCCTTTGAGTCATAAAATTAATTGATTTGTAATTATTTGTACAAGTTATCGATTTAATCGGAAAATCTTCTTAAAACTCATGGGCTAGATCAAAAAGGATAAGGTTGAAGTTAAAAGCAAAAAAAAACGCGAGAAATGAAGATAAAGAAGAATCATGGTCGAAGCAGAATTCGAGTTAAAAATGGAAAATGCACAATGAGAAAAAGGGGTATGCAGATCCAAAGAAGAAAAGATAAAAATTTAATACTTGGTTACCGGCAACCGCGTCAAATTTTTCGGGCTAGCTAACGTTTCGTCCACTGTTGTAAGAGATTTCTTCAGGCCGCTTTAGTCTTCTCGCATAGCTGCTGCTGTCGCTGCTCGATACAGAAATGGACCACGGCTGCGTAAGCCTTCAAACCAAGTTATTCAGTTAATTGATTAATTTAATCAAAAGAAACGCTTTCTAAAAAAACCATATGATTTTTTTATCAATGATAATTGTACCTTTTTAACTGATTTGGGCAACTTTTTTAAAACCCCTAATTGATACTGTTGCGTTCGTTCGAATATAATTTCATCTAGTTTGTGTACTTGAGTAAAAGCTTACGAACATCTTAAAAATGACAAAAAAAGCTATGAATAATTAACACGAAAGTCATCCCTTCATGAAAAAGAAACTCGCCCTTAGAATTTCAAATTCGACGTAAAACTCTCGAGCCGATTTTCTTTTTCCTCCCGAAAACCTTAAAGGGATCATGAACGCAAAAGAAGCGCGAATACATTATAAAAAAAATTGCCTCGTACTTTCATCAATAATTTATGAATAATGCATGCGGTATCAAGTGCCGAAAACTTTTTAATACCCCTCCCCCCCGCTCTGCGAAAACAAAAACGCAATAAAAACTAATACAGAATCAATTTATAAAATTTAATACAAGATCCTCGGGGAATATCAAAACGGAAAAGAGGTCGCGAAAGTTTCCGGCCGCGCCAACTTTGCGACCGTCGAAAACCCACCCTGCTTGGCGATGCAAAACGTGGCACGCACGACGCTAAAAATGCGATAAGGGCCGAGGGAACAAACTCGATAATTAAAAGAAACTTCCTCGAGGACCCTCGGCCTCATCAAAGGGGCTTTATTTGCGCCGTGTCTCGATGTAATTTAACGCGATTTCAGACGGGGTCGATACCACATAAATTTGCATTAATCCTCCAGGATACCACGCTGTGGAAATCAATTGCAGGTAGCTACAAATTTCATGAATTCTTCAACAAGTGAAATTAATTAAGTCACCTAAATTCAGTAAAGAAAAAGAGAATTTATTCTTGAAACTAAAGAGGAATTGTAAAGTAACTAAATTAAAGAAAAGAAAGAAATTCAAAGATTTATAGCTGAACTGCAATTTTGCCTTATTGAAAATATAATTCTTTTCGAATTAGTAACTCTTTCTAATATGTTTTGTCACAGTTCAAAAATTCTACAGGAACCACTTCCAAAAAAATGCGACTTCGTTTAAGAATGTTTTGCCGTGATTCATAAAACATTCTGTATAGATTCCGTATCTCTGTTTCAAGTGTCTTGTTCTCTGATGATGACAAATGTTGAAACGTCGGCGATGTTTAGAATTTATATTGCGGTGGAGATTCCGTTTCCCCGGAGCCGCCCCGTAGTAGGAGTTGGGCGAGGGTTAATAAATGTTTCAATAAGCGCAGTTATTCGTTTTCATAAAGGTCGTTAATAAATTGCGGCCTCCGGAAATAGATGTCGGTTTATTTGTTGCGGCATTCTTTTTCCAATTAAGTATCCGGTTACTACTTTTTCAATTTCTCCTCGCAACGCCGTAATCATTTCGATATTAATTACTGTTTCATTACGTCGTGTCTTCCGCCCTCGGATTACATGGTTACACCACTTCGCTTTAAAAAAAAGAAAGAAGAAAGGTCCTCTCCGCCCTTGTAAAAGGGAAGTGGTCCGCGGTGTTTATCAGCGTTTACGCCGTCGCGTCGTAAAAAAATAATTTAACGGCCCGTGTTAAAACTGAATCGTTTTATGCAAGTTTTATAGGACGGAGTAAGTGGTGGCATTAAAACTTCCATTACACTCGAACTACTCTCGGGTTTAATAAGGTGCCCTGAAGCGTGAAATCAGGTCGAAATGTATGTGGTGCACATAACATGTAGCTTGCATGCTTTGGGGGTGAGAGAAGTCCTGTACGTAATACAGATGTATGGGAGTATGGGGATCGTGTTTGCGGATGTTAAAGCCAATTCAAATTGACGATTGTCTATTTAATTTTAGGTCACCCAGTTTATTTTTAATTTATTGCAATTTTCTATGTACCTATGTAGAAAACTAATTTGTTAATAAAATTAATTAAAATAAAATATTGTTTTGCTGATTTGAGTGCTCTGGGAGCATGCTTGAATTATACAGTGTAGTGTCGATCGCCATTTTTTCCGCACCCTGTGTATGAAATTTCAAGAATAAACTTGTGAAACTTGCTCCTAACTAAACCACCTACCTTTATCCGATACTGTTCAAAACTTTAGAAGGAATAAGTCTGCGTTCATTGAAAATCATCATTTACATTCTCAGAAACTAATTTTATTGTACTTTTAAGGCACAAGCATAATTTAAATAAAAAAAAACTAATTTCGTAACAAAAAATTCTTCCATGCCTTGCATGAGTGTGCTGAATGTGCGTGTTCTTTTTAGTTCGAAATAAAAGGATCGCCCGGTTTTTGCTTGTAATTCTTTTTTGTGTGTCCGACCTCGGCTCTCATTAGCAGTTGGCCAGTTGTAATTACCCGTATCACATATTTTAAGCAAGCTGACGTGTGCGCGTGCAACAAATCATAATTACAAATATTCAAATATTAGAGCCAGATGTCATGTCGTGTTATCTGTGGGCGACACGCAGGCTTTCAGTCCTGTGTCCGGTCGCCGCTTTTAAGAGGACATAGCAGGACGGTCGTGCGTCGGCTTTAAAGCAGCGGATTCACCACGTCACGAGCTATTAAGGTTAGTAGCAAATTCAGACTTTTCACGATTATAAAAATTTCCGAAGGGGGAAATTCCCTGCGCCTCCACCAATTAAGGAAATCAAGCGCGGAGGAAATTGTTTTTTAATAGCGGGTTTCTTTGCATAAGTTGTTTTTAATACAGGGTGCCATCGTGGAACGAAGAGAATGATGAGGGGTCGGTTTATTAGCTTCGCACTTCCGCCCTTCCAAGTATTTACTTATTAAAGCTCATCGATTCTTCTTTCGCCTACAACTTCTTAACTAACACAAAACGAAAGTAAGTTGGAGATGTGAATAATTCAAATCGATAGGACATAATAAATAGTTTTAAAAAAATTGTCCAGTAATGCGACAAAAGTCATTTCCTTTTATTATATGTCATTCCGTTCCTTTCATGTGCTTTTGAACATTATCATTAAATAAACCGTAATATTTCCCAGAAATGTTATAGCAATTTAGTCATACTGCTACCCCTACATATTACGTATCGTAATGATACGTTATTATTAGAAGTAATGAAGTTCTTTCTCCTTGAGGTCTTTACAAACTGATATCGGCCATCAGATCGCATCACCTCCCACATTATTTATACCCCGGGGCCAATTCCATTAACCCCTCATTACCCATAACAATAACGAAAGAGGATCTAATTTAAAATAAATCGCCGGCAAATGAGCCGGCAGGCCGTAAAAATCCTTTACTGGAAAATTAACTTATATATCTATATCGGAGAAAGCGCTTCCGTCGGCGATATCACACGCGGGCCATTTTTTTTCCTGCCACCCCAACGCCGGCCGTGGGGGCCCAACGGCCGTTACACCCCCGGGCGCAATAAATCGGCCTTGTAACACTTCATTTGCAATGAACCGGAGTTATCTGCGGCTTGATGCGTATATCCATGCAAATTTTATGCTCGGGGGTTTCGCCTGCCAATTACACCCTGAACGGTCGATGTTTCGGATCCTTTATGGCTATTAGATTAGTTCGGATCGATCAACATACGCTTTTTGAAAAAAGAATTAGCACAGCAAGTGCTTCTCCTTTAACAATCTCATAAAAAAAATTTCAGGAACTAATGTAACAGCCTGAATAGAATAAACGTATAAACCTTGAAGGGCGGCAGTTATCATTTCTTTCACGGCAAGGTAAATTAACATAAAAATATGGCCTCGTATTTTGTAGTTATCACAAATATTTCCACGTCCTTCCAACTCAAAACGACCATCTGAAACTTGCTGAGAATATCTACTGACAATAATGAGGACTGGATTCCGCAAAATACCAAGACTGTTTTCTTTTTCTTCTTCTTCATAAAACGAATCCCAGTGGTTCCCTAATTAGATTGCGCAAGTAATTTCGTTTTCCTTTCTCTTTTTTTTTCCTGCAAAGTAATTCGATAACTTGGATTCCGCGCGACATCTTATTTTTAAGCGTTATCATTTATTTAACGATAATGAGGAGGTCTGCGAAAAACTGAATCGCAGGCGAAGAGAGAATAACGAGCGCCGCAATATTTCCATTAAAGAAAATGCGCGCGCCCGTTGACGACGAGGATTTTTGATTAATTAAATCACGCTATGCACAACTTTGCTACTCATAGCAAAGGGCGAGTTAAACTTTAGGGAAGTAATGCAAAAGAAATTAATCCGATACTTTCTTTCGTGTCTTACGTAAATGAAAACTGAAGTAATTCGAGAGGTCTTCATTAAAACGTAATTTGAACGCTGCGAGTATAAAGGAGAGACTTTAAATTAATTAAAGGGACTGTTTATCTTCGCGTTATAAATTCGTGTTTTAAACACCGATTTTTATTTTTTGCCTTGTGTCTTCTTGCAGAGGTTTTCGATACCACAATCTACCATAATTAATTAAGAGAGAAGGATCAAAGGATTCGTTGTAAAGTTTTCCGAAGCATTCATCACCTCATATAATTGAAATATGTTTTAATGACCAAGAACAGTCTCTTCGAGAAAATTTCCCAAAAGCAATTCGTCTTTTCGATTTTCAAATTGATATTACATTAAAGTCCTTCGTTATGAACTTAAATGTAGCCGAAAACTTGCCGACAGTTCAAAATTTAGAGAAAGAAATCTCTATCATTGAAATGCAATTGCTCTGTTTTTGATGAGGGGTGTTCTTCTCAATGTAGACGATGACTCCAATTGACATTGTACAATCTACGCCTTAAAGGTTGTAAAAAGAAGATCTTGTCAAAACGTAAAGGGGCAGTTCAAGTGACTGACTCCAAACAACACCCTACACAATAACCGGCAACAATTTCCTTTTACTACATTTCTCACTCTTTTTACCCAAAATTTTTACAAACCCAAAGAGATGCAAGTAGCAGTTCCTTCGTATTAGCGTGTCTGGAATTAGTCTAAAGGTAGCCAGGAACCACCCTCAGCGCTCTTCATACATGGTATGACTTTCGGCCCTTTCTTACCAAACCATTACTTTGTAACTTCAGGATTGTCCTGTTTTCCTCTCTTACTTTTAAATTAAAGATTTTCTAATTCTACTTTGAATTTGAATAAAATTACTGTACTTTTACACAATATGTATACCGTATGTCTCGGCCCATCTGAGCTATAGAAAATTAACATGGGATATCCCACGTTGTTCCTCGTTGCATTTAAACTATTTTCCCACACGAATTATTTTTTTCTCTTCAATAAATTAAATATGTAAGTTTTTTTTTCAAAACAAACAAATAAACGCACGGGAGCTAATGAACCGAAATCGAATGCATTGCATAATCCGATTTATTTTCAGTGCGAGTACAAAATATTAATAACGTGCTATTGGTCGGAATTATGTCCGCATAAACCGGCAAAAACTACCCTCACTAAAGCCGGAACCGAAATGCAGGGCTTCAAATTCATCTCTTGATGTTGAGGAGATCCCGCACGCATTCGATGGCGCCCGGACAAAGCCGTGTACATGAAAGGCGACCGCCGATTACCAGAGCAATATTAATTAGCGGGCGAAACTTATTCAACGAGAGATTAGTTCCGCGTTGCTTGCTGTTGGTTGATGTTAATAAATGTTGGGAGCTTTATACAAAATGGTTTGGGGGGTGGGTTGACGTTTCTGTTTGATGCAGAAGAAGAATTGGGGCGGTGGTGGTGACCGATGCGTTTTCAGTCGAATTTAAATATATTCAAATACCACGTGATCAAAAAATAAAACGTGAAGTTAACAGTAAATTTCTCTCTGGAAAAATCAGTTAAGGAACTCCTGTTATATTGTTGTTTTGAGTTTTCTTTTTGTGAATGTTGGTCTAAATAATCCAATTGTTGCCATATGAATCAAAACCGAATCAGGAATTATCTTCGTTTTTCATTCGAAAAACGTTGGACGTCGTCGTGTAATGTTCATTGTCGGCAGAACTCACAGCCTCGAACGCAAACAGCGTGAAGCGTGTGCATGAATAAAACGAGCTCTACGTAGAATCGTGGCATAATTATGTACATTGTCCCTCGCCATCATCCTTTCATATCACCGGATTTACGTACTTACATAAACCTGCAAACTAAGGTCGCTGCAGTCGATTTCATGAGTGTCACGATCAATTTACTCTCTCGGATTGTTGTGCAGGGCCGGATTCGTTGTCGATTCTGCCCCCCTCCCCCGTTATTAATCATTGTTTTCTGGGTTAATTAGAAATTAACCGGGAAAGTTGGCAACTTGGCCCGGACTTGGCGCGATTATTCAGTGATATATTAACGTATTATACAAATTGACATTAAATTGGATTTGGCCGGGCGGTAAATCGAAGCCGATGTAATTATGAGAGCTATGGGGGCGGCTGTATAAATGTCGTATTAGGAATATGATTTACATAATTCCTCCATGTATAACCGGGGAGGAAAAAAAGCTCAAGCTCGCGCGCGCACACCTAATAACCTTAGTCAGCGTAATCGAAAGTTCATGAACCGCTTTATCGCCTACTCCGCGAAATTTTCGTAGTAAATTTAATCCCGCGACGTCTATAATATTCCGAAAATTTATATACTTCCTCGTGGCCCAATAAAAATGATAAATACAATCGCTTTGCCTCCCCCCCGCCCCGTACGTACTACTACTCGAACTCGTCGGGGCGGAAAAAAATACGCGCATAAAACTCGACGAAAACGACATGTTAACCCGTTTACGTCGATGCTAGGCAAAGCGCATTATAAATTTAAAGCCGTTATCGCGTTTTTAAGTCGAACTGAATAAGTGATGAAGGCACGATTTGTATCTGCGGAGATTTCCAGATAAGGCTTTTAGACTTTCAAACTTTGATAACTTGGTTTTCGACTTGCCTCTATCACTCATGTATGACTCGTGTTTCCGTCCCATTAAGATTTCACTATTTCTTTAAAACATAACTTATTTAAGGAACACTCACCCCCACTGCAAACGAATGTTACTGCTTGTGAATGCAAAATGTTAGAACTCGAAAAGTTTACGAGAAAAAAGTTTAAAGGGAAGAAACCAAATCAATTTTTTTTATTTCAGTAATTGTAAAAGCTTGAGATTCGTTTTAAATACTTTCATAAAAACGATTTGTACTCGGAATTGAATCACTTAAAGCCACAAACTTCTTAGTGCACCATCAAAAGGAGTTTAACATTTTACGTTCATTACATCTTGGCACGTATGGGCACTAAAGTTTGATTTTAATGTTGCTCTCTCAAAACGTCACAATTCGAACGAACGAATGGCGACAATATCTTTAAACTTCTTCATTAAACATGGGATGTTCAAATTTTAAAATCTATTAGAAGTTAGAAATGGAAAACATGGCATTAAGATGACAGTAAACTAACTCGTCTGCAGAAGGTCACAAACTGATGGCAGAGCACAGAATTTAAAACAATTTACTTTAAACATGTAACGCCCTTATCAAAATCTTCTGTTCATCAAATGCAAACAAATAACTAAAATATACAACCGAGTGCTTCATTAAAAATAATAACATAGAATGCCTAAGGCCGGGCGCAGACTGATCAAGCAAAAACGTCTTCAGGCAAAACGTTTTGTGGAACTGAAAAACATTTTGTTTTATCTTGCAACAATGCTGCATGCATAAACGTTTGACAACAAAACTGTTTCGTTTTGTTCCATAACGCTTTGTTTGAGTGAAATGCACATTGATGATGCAAAACAGAAGTAAATATATCAATAGAAGGACGTTTTTTGTCTCTTTAATACACGTCACACTGTTTTATAATGCAGCAAAACATTTTGTCTGAAAACGTTTTCGATTCATCAGTGTGAGTCTAGCCGAAACGTTTTACAATACAGCGAAACGTTTTGTCCAAAGACGTTTTTGCTTACTCAGGCCGGGCGCAGACTGATCAAGCAAAAACGTCTTCAGGCAAAACGTTTTGTGGAACTGAAAAACATTTCGTTTTATCTTGCAACATTGCTGCATGCATAAACGTTTGACAACAAAACTGTTTCGTTTTGTTCCATTAAGGCCGGGCGCAGACTGATCAAGCAAAAACGTCTTTAGACAAAACGTTTTTGTTTGAACTTGCCGAAACCTGTTTTTTACATGCATTAAAGAGGTACCATCGCACACTGATGAAACAACAACTTGTTAACAAAACACAACGTTGTTAAACAAATTGTTGTGTGAAAAGACAAATTTGCTTAATCAGTGTGCAGGGATATCTAACAAAACGTTGTTCGACAAAACGAATTGCTTTGTATAAAAACGTTTTCTGTATAATCAGTGTGCGCATACCAGCAGGCACCATCCAACAGGTTACGACAAAATGCAGCATGTTGGGAGTGCAAACATAAATTTTTGTTTGACGTTCGTTCAGTCGACTGTTTTGACTAAAGTCGTTTTGCATCATCAATGTGCATTTCACTCAAACAAAGCGTTATGGACCAAAACGAAACAGTTTTGTTGTAAAACGTTTATGCATGCAGCATTGTTGCAAGATAAAACAAAATGTTTTTCAGTTCCACAAAACATTTTGCCTGAAGACGTTTTTGCTTGATCGGTCTGCGCCCGGCCTTACGTTTTCGTCAAGTTGGACATAAAACATATTTTGAAAATGGGCGGTGCTTTTTGTTTTATTCTTGAAATGGCTGTAAATGCTGTGGAATTCTTTACTAATTCTATAAATTCTTCTAGTATCCATTGAAGAAAAATTATTGAAAAAGTTATATCTCTTTACAAACCAAAAGGCTTCATCTTTTCTTCACTTGCTTGTCTTTTCTTCTTTCATCTTCTTCTTTCGTTTTTCCTAGAGTGTCTTGGTAGTGGTCTTTATTCCGACCCCTTCGGGATTCGGCTCTTGAATGAACGCAAACAAGGAAGAGCCCAAAGAAATTGAGAATAACTCAAAGAGCAATGGAAGAAGGATTTAAAAGCCTATGAGACGGAATAAGAAATTAAATAATTAGGAAAGGCTTGCATTAATAGATGTCAACGCATTGTCCAACTAAAGTGAAGTTGAACAGGTCACATAGAGAAAAGAAAAACTAAAAGAGTGGTCGAGTATTGCATTGGCGATGGGTAGTTGACATCAAGGACAGTTACAGGAAACATCATTTCTTCACTTACTTGCCTTTTCTCCTTTCATCCTCGACCTTCATTTTGCCGAGAGTTTGTCTTGTTAGCGGCCTTTATTCTGAGCTCTATGGGATTTGGCTCTTGAATGAACGTAGACAAGGAAGAGCCCAACTTAAAGAGCAATGGAAGAAGAATGTACAAGCCTACGAGATTGGATAAGAAATTAAAAAATTAGGAAAAGCTTTCGTTAAAAGATGTCGGTACATTGCCCAACTAAAGTAGAATTGGGCTGGTCACGCAGACAAAAAAAAAATAGAAGAGTGATCATGGCGATGGGTAGTTGACGTCAATGATAACTACAGAAGATATCATTTCTTCACCTGCTTGCCTTTTCTTCTTTCCTCTTCTGCCTTTATTTTGCCTAGAATGTCTTTATTCTAAGCCCTATGGAGTTCGGCTCTTGAAATAACGCAGACAAGGAGAGCCCCTTAGGAATTGAGGATAACTCAAAGAACGACGAAAGAGAGAAGAATTTAAAAGCCTATGAGATAGAATAAGAAATAAAATAATTAGGCATAGTTTGCGTCAATAGATATCAGCACACATTGCCCAATTAAAGTCACATAGAGAAAAAAAATGTGTTGCAATGGCGATGGATGGTTGGCATCAAAGATAGCTACAGAAAACTAAAGAAAAACCAGAGAAGCTGAAGGTTGAAAAAGAATAAGAAAACATGGATCATCATCATCATCTACAACATTTCTTTAGGATCACTCGCGTTTATTACTGTTTATTTTCAGATAGGTCCATAAAAAGGTGCTGTTTTTTTTTTTAATTTACCCAAAGTTTACAGGGACGGAATTAGAATCGACATAATAATATCATCGTGATCAATATTTCTTCAAGGCCATTCCGTTCACTTTAATTCGTTGAGTCCACAGATTCATGGCTATCATTAGGGAACAAATTTTGGTAATGTCATGTCTTTAACGTCACTTCCTTAAAGCTCAAATTTTTGGCCTTAAAGTCACGTTCAATATTTAGTTTTTATTCGGACTAATCCCAAATTTTCTGGGTAACCACAACTACTCCAAATGTAACAAAATTGTAAACACTTATGTATAAGACAGCTTTCAGAACGAAAACGTTTTTCCTCAAAATTCAATCTTACAGCGAAACGTTGATCTTAAAAGCTGTTGGAATACAATTTTGTTGCAAGAATTTTCGTCGATTTGGATTAAAAAAATTCGAAACATCCTAACCGTAAGAGGATAAACCGATGGTCCTACTACTTCTTCTTCTTGGGAGCGATTATTGGCTTTCGTATTAACTCAAACCTGCCAAGTTTCTTCTTTGCACAGAGCTACATTTCTTGTCCTAACTAAGCACTTAAGATTGTTTAGACTTCTTTTAGTAAAAAACCTTTGCCTGAGATGGTAGAGAAAAAAAACAAGGATTAGAGGGATTCACTCTTCTAGCTACAGGACTCGATAGTAGCATTCCTTTCAAGAGCTGCAAGCTCCGTACAGCATGCACAGTGAACTGTTCTGTCCTGTTCAGAACTGAAAGGAACACAGAATTCAAATCACATCAACATAACCTGACAAGGCTTCGAGCACTAGCAACCTCATAAGATGGTGCACAAGGGGTGAGAGGAATCTCGTGCGAACTATTCTAGTACGCGACGAACTTCCACCTGCATTAGTGAATGGAACAAGGGCTTGAACTGTTCAGAGCTGTTCTAGTTTATGAAAGGAATGTTACTATTGTAGCGGCCACAGAAACAAGCCACAGAAAGGCTTTAAAAGAGAAGACAAGCAGACTATGTAGCATCGGTTAAAGGTGCACTGCTATTTCCCCACATACGCAATCGGGAGAGTCTTTCATTCTAATTTTGTATAAATAAGAGGGGGCAAGGCAATGGGTTTTTCTAATAAAGATTATTTTTTGAACCACAGAAATTATAGTTAGTCACCGATTAACTGTAACCTTTGCCTTCAATTGTAAAGACAATTGTTTCTATGGAAATAAACCAAAGATTAAAGATTGAAGTATCGGGCCTAAGGTTAATACTGAGGCCTTTGTAGTTGAATACATAACCCCATTCCCTCTGCCATTCTTTAGTTAACTCTTTTCCCATATAGGAAATCCGAAGGCATAGTGACTACCATATCGAAGGATGAATATTGGAGGTGGCTACTATTTCATTTCCTTGAATTCTCCGATGTCTGGATAGAAAAATGATAAGTGCGAAATATTCTTACATACCCTTGGGAGGATTCGTAAATGGGGGTCGTATTCCTCCCGAAAGAGTACTGGCTAGCTCGAGGTACCTTGTTGGAGTTACGAAAGGACTAGGCTTACTTTCTCCTTCGGTTGGCTGTGGGGGTAGTTGAGGGGATGTAATAATGAAGACTTGAACCTCTTTATTAGCCCCAGCTCGGTTCAGAGGTCTACCAGGTCGCCCAGTCCACTCAACTCCCCCCTTATTACTCCTCAGCCTACCTGGTACCTCTCTCGCGTATATTCCCCGACCACCAACAGGTAGCACAGGAGCTGCGTCCATGGCAATATCTTTATCTGAGTTCCACTGAAATTGGGTCTGCTTTCGAAGAATGGTCATAGGTTTGCTTGATTCTAAACCTTTCTATTTTTGTTAAAGCATGAAATAATCGCTTTGATAAAAGTTTCATTTTACTCCTATATTTGGGTGAAGGATTGCATATGCCTAAGCCGACACCATCATAGTAGAGCGAGCATGATTAGAGCCATCAGTAAAAACTAATTTGCGTTAATAACAACATGAAACACTGATGCACCTTGACATGATTACATTTAATTGCGAATGCATCTTTACCCGCAATCAATGCAGGCATACAATTATCACGTTTAACTAAAGCGAGGTAAAACAATGACGTCAATGTAAACTGCAAGTGACAGGTTATTACTGGCGACGTTCAGTGCAGCGGAAAAGAACCTCTGCGGAAGGGAAAACCACGTAACCAGATCCGACCACGGAGGGTATTAGAATTCCTGCCCCGGTAATACCTCGATGTTCTTCTGCAGAGATAAATACGACGCCTCTAATTGTGGCCGTCGCGATGCACTATGAACGGCGCCGGCATTCGCCCCGCAACTCACAAGAAGGGTGATTAATTATGGAACGTGAAATAAATAGTCCGGTGTTTTCCGTTTATATTGCTTTGTGTTGGGGGGGCTTGGCGATTTCCTCGTTTTTCCGAAGTCGTATTTAATATTCCGTATTGGAGGGAAACAAGTCTTACATAATGCAGGTCAGGTAGTTTCCAGCTCGCTTATACAAGCACCGCAGCCGTCGTGCAACATTTTTAGCACTCGGCGTGCAACGAAATCCGGAAAATAAATCTGTTTTCGTCCGGTCAAGCAATTCGTTTCCCTCTTTGCGCGCTCATTGTGATTCGATATTTTACATTCGCAGTCTCGCCGGCAATCGAAAACAGATTTCGGTGCACGTAAAATTGGAAAACTTGCATAACCCGCGTGTTTGTTCTAGAAATAAAGTTCGCGTTTTTCCTCCCCCCTGATCCATAAGTGCGATTTTGCCGAACCCGATTTATTATTGTTGCTCACGCTGGATACTTCTGCAACCGAACGTCGGATTCTCGTTTATATGTATGCCGGTGCTTGCATTTTACTGACCCGATTTCATATTTCACAATTCGTTCTTGGTCATATTCGAGCACTGAGTTACAAACGACAAATTCCAATACTTTGGTTTTTTCTTTTAAATACTTTAAAATTTTTGGGAAAAAACCAAATTATTAAGGAGAGTCGGAGTTAAAAATAAATGACTTCCTCTTCGTGCAAATAGAAATAAACGCAAACATTTAATGATTTCTCTAGGAAACATTTAAAACCAAGAGAAGGAACACAGTTGGAACTAAGTCTTGCAAAGTCGTTATTTTCAGATGGCTTCCGTTCTAGGCGCTCGTCCCGCATAAATCTCAAAGTTACTCTCTCGCCCGTATCCACTACACTTAACCATTCCTAGATGATGCTAATTGTGAATTTGTGTTCGCCAAGTTCTAAATGTGTTGGACGTCTGGCAAAATACTTCAAATTGAATTAGGCGCGCGCGCGCGCAATAATATTTTTATTAGGGTCCGGGAATTCTGGAACCAACTAAGAGTTTGCGCCTCGAATTTATGTAGTTCGTAATTGTTGGGGTCGCGGGATTTTGGGAATTAGCATCTCAAACACGTCGTAAAATAAACAGTTTATGCGAAACTTGGTTAATTTCATTAGGCCGTATTACATTCGAGCCAAGAAAAAAAAAGCTCATTCTGAAACGAGATGGTTTTAAATCGCGAGGAAGTTGCCCTGAATTTCAGCGTAATAAAAGGCCAATTAAGAATGAGAGTCATTGAACTGCGTTAATCAATAAAATCAACTTTAATTAAACGAAACCGTGTCATGTTCTCCATTGCCGCGAATGTCTTGCGTCCGTTATGGTGTTTCGTTTTACCAATGGTGCGCGCGTGGTGGCCAAAAATTTTTTTTATGCGTTTCGCCTTTTAGGCAACTAAACGCCGTGCCGTCGTTGAAATTTATCCCTGACATTTCACGCTTGATTTGCATGTTCGAGTGTAATTAGTTGAAGGAGGGGGAATTTGGAGAATGCTAATGGCGATGTGTAACGAGCCAAGTATGTAGTAGAATGAAAAATCGTTGCGTAAGACTAAGATTAACGTTCCTTTGGCATTACACTTGTACTTTTATGTATTGTTTGTATTAGCGTAATTATGTACATACAGTGTGTAATCAAATATGTTTCACTTACTGTAGCCACTATTAAATATACCTACAAGGAAAGAAGTTATGACATACGCATGGGGAGGCAAGGTCAATCCAAGAAAACGTTTGAGAAACACCGGATGTGATTTAAATGCCCCAAATTTTTGTATTTTATAAATTGTTAATACACTGATAAATTTTGTGACTTAAACAATCTCGCAAACGCATCTGAACAGTCAGAAACCTTTCCTTTTATTTTAACATTTTTGCACACCTTTACATCACTAACTCACCCCTGGGAGTGTTTACGTGAACAACAAAGGCCCGGAATCTTATGAAATATTCAGTTTTAATTACACCGTTTAATCCGACTTGATATGAAGTTATTTCCTTTTTTCTTGCAGCGCACTGCGCAGAAAAAAAAGAATACATTGAAATTGTATGATATTTCGAAGGTAAAGTTGGTTCTAAATTCAGAGGAGGGTTGATTTATTATCATAACTATTTTATTATATTGTATATATTTCATTTAAATCTAAAATGATGATTATCTAGGATCGTGTTACTGTAAAGTACGTTCGATTGAAGAGGGGGCAACGAGTGCTTGTTTTAGATAATTTGGAAGAACTGAAGTGTGTCTCATGTTGCAAAATAACAATGTTCATACTAAACAAGCCAATTTGTCGTTCTTGTATGTGCTCGTGTGTTAACAGCAATCTTCTTTTGTTACAGGCAGTACGACCACCAACCTATGATCAAGCAAACCGTCACGCTTCTAGCTCAAATCAGATCATCATCGTGCATTTCGTATTCTGATCAATAGCCTAGTATTTTAGATATGGTTTTAGTGAAATTGTGTAGTCTGTTCGTGTGCATATATGTGTTCGGGGTCGAGGGCGGCTCACGGCCCACCCCCATCTATTCCAACCAATTCGCGGTGCACATCCCCGACGGCAAGGAAGCCGCGGATCAGGTCGCTTCCAAGCACGGATTCATCAATCACGGACAGGTACGTATGCATTTTTCCGTTTCCGTTCGTTAATTTCGCGCCGATAAATCTCGCTTTGTTTTTGCGCGTAATTGACCGTAAGTGCGCCGGATACGTCGCGAATAAATCTCTTCCGCTATTAGGGGAAGTTTGTTCTTTTTGCGCTGCCATCGAGCTAAACAAATTGCGCCGCTCACGATAAATCTACTCGCTCTTTGGATCTTATTCACGTCGATTTGCCAAAAATAGACGGCGCAAATCTCTACCTAAACTCTACTTTACCGTACTCTATTAGATTTCGTCTAAAACTGAATTTGCTGACTGCAACAAATAAGACAAACCTGACAAACTTATTATCATTTTAAATTTGACTTTGGACACCACTTTCTTAGCTCCGAACAACGATGCACAACTGGACTAAGAGCTTTCTTTTTTACGTTTCTTGAAAATTCCATTCGTGCAGTAATTGGAACTTACAACATCAAATGTTGATCCTTGATATGGCATTCGTCTTCTTTGTGACTTCCTTTGGAATCGCATCTTGTTCTCTGCCGACGTTTCGTTCTTCCTTAAAGGAGAACTTCTCCAGTTGCCGTGGGTCCCGATCTTATCCGACTCTGGTGTACTTGATTTGCTTTATTTATAGATCCCAGTGAGGGCAATAAACTTGTCCTTACGTTTTTCTTCTTAAATTCTTCTAAGACTGTGATTTACCCAAAATTTTTAAATGTATTAGGTTTGTCCCGATAGCAATTTCTGACTAGTTCGGAACTGTCAAAAGTTGCCCATAGAAGTAATGATCTTTTAACACTTGAACTTTCGAACTAGTCAACAACTGCTGTTGGAACAAACCTTATGTTGCCAATTATGCTTCTCAGCACCCTTTTGAACATTCTGTCCTTGCCATTTAATTTAATACTATGCAAAAAGGAACTGTAAAGAAGTTATAAATTTACCGAACTTAAGTTTCATGATTAATCGTATATGTAAAGAGGTTTAGAATTGTTATTTCAAGGTTAAAAGCTTGCATGTAAATTTTGTAAGGGGTTGAAGTATTAAATGACTAATCACAAACCTACTCGTTGACCCAATTACAAAAGAACTCTTGATCGTATCCAAACGTAATAAAAAAAAAAAATTCCCAACGACTTTAATCTCGAATCCATTTAACATTCTTAATTAATTACGAAAAGGAAGCAGAAAAAAAACGCGATTGGCGTAAAGGAAAACTTGCGTAATCATAATCATCGACCTCGCGTTTCCGTGCGGTTTTAATGAAGCGGCGCGACGCCTCCGCCCCCGCCGCCGCGCCATCGCCACCGACCAGAATTAATTCGTCCGTAGACACGTGAATTTCCCGATTTTTCGCCGCCGAACTTAACGCGCCACCTATCAAAAACAAATCGCCCTCAAATTACGGCCGTCACTCACCGGAAGTTGCCGTAATTAACGGACTTAGGCGGGCGGTAAATGATTTCCGGATGCAGAACTCCGCACCACTTCATGATTCGATGGAGTTTTTTAATCGAGAAGGGCGATGAGGTGGTGCTTTGAGCAAAAAGTTCACTACCCCAACATTTTTTTTTGTTTCTTTTGAAAATTGTGCTTATGAGGATTGAGCTGATGAAACTTTCTCTGTTTGCTAAGGAAATGTGAGACTTCTGTTTTGTAGAGATGAGAGAAGGAAATTCTAAAGTAATAACAGAAAGAGGAAAGTTTGAGATTGAAGAAGACTGAAAAGTGAGGATTCGGTCGCTTTGTCTCTGCTGAGAAAACGTGAAACTTATTAAATGATTATGTTCTGTAAAGAAGTGAAAGGGAAGTTATAAAGTAATAGCGGGAGGGGTTGGGGGAGAATTAAAAATAGTCGTAGTGAGGATCTTGGTCGCTGGCCTAAGCAAAATTAGGGATGGTAAAAACTCTCCGGGTCCACTCCCTGTCTGATGAGGAATCGTGAGAATTCTTAAATGATTCTATTCTGCAGAGAAGAGAGAGGGAAGTTATAAAGCAAGAAATGAATTTTGCCTTCCCTGCTGAGGAAACATGAGACTTCTTAAATGATTCTGTTCTATAAAAGTGAGAGGGAAGAATTCTGATCAACATGTTTATTAGGTCCATTCTTTGGCATGTATTTCTTTAACGTACGAAACAACCCCTTGTTTACGCAAGAATCCTTGAAAGTTACGTGCTGAACGGAGAGAGAGAGTTAGGGGAATTGATTATTTTTTCTTGTAATATCGACAGCCCTTAAGATAAATGTCACAGTTAATGAAGAAAATTACCCAAAGAAAGTGTCTTAAGGCGACGAGACCGCGAATCAATCATAACGTCTGATAAGACCTGTCAGCGAGGGCGATAAAACCAAACCGCCCTGAGATTTTTTCCCCATCGAAGAAGCATCAGTCAATATTTAATTTTTTCCATCCGGCGATAATTTAATATCCGCGCGTTTTTCCGCGGGGGTTAAAGCGTGTGTGCCGTGTGCCAATCGGGGGGCCTGTCAAAGCGTCGCTCAGGCTGTTTCTTAAGTTGACAACTTCCGTGTGACGGATGGCGGGGAATTCCGCCGACCGGAATTTAAAATATTTACTCGGAAATTTACGCGCGGAGTGCCACAATAATTTTAAAAGCGGGCCGCATAAATAATTCACGTACGTGTGCGGTCGCGGCGCGCCATCTTTTAAAGTTGGAATTTAAACTCGTGTGGGAATTATGCGATAAAGTAAACGCATTCGCGAGAGTTGCTTACGCCGGAATAGTTTTATGTACCTAGATTAAATTACACCTAACGAATATATGTGGTTGAATCAGGGAATTCCCCCAAACTTGCTACATACAAAGAAAATATTTTGGACAACAAATTACATCATTCTTGGCTCGTGCTAATTTCATTAATATCTTAAGAAATTAAATTCACGTTTTCATCTCGTCATTGTACGCAATTTAGCAGTTACTGTCGTAGTAAATTAACAAGTCGTTGCTAACATTGCTACACATACAAATTATGCAAAAAAACTTTCACCAATTTGCACGTTTTATACCTAAGCAAATATTTTTTTTTTAATAATATCTTGAATAATTTAATTAAAACTGAATCAATGGCTTCGAAAATTATTGTCGGTCTCCTTCGAATACTTACTTAAAGTAGAGCCTCCACCTCGAATGAGTGAGGTGCAGCTTTGCGGAAATTAGATATTAAAATTTGTTGGCTGTGGACCATTATCGGGACTGATACATTCAAATTGAAAACGTCAATTTTGTGGCAGGCTCCTCTTCTTATCCGGAAAGTGCTCCGCACGGTCGACATCGATTTTGGAGCGGCGGAGACGCACCGCCGCTGCCGCCATTTTACCACGGCGCTGTTCTATTTCCGATTAAAAATAGAATCGAGTCGCTGTCGTACCTTTCTCGTTTCGGGCTGGCAGTCGGCGAGCTTATTACAAAACCGTCAATCAAGAGGGGAATCTCCGGAGGAGCTGTTGTGAGTTATGAAAGAGAAAGAGGCGCATTTAACTTAGCAGAAGTGTAGATTAATTGAGTTTGTTCTTGGGCTGTGAGTTCCTTGCTGTTTGAGAATCTAAATAATTATTTGCCATTTCTGCTAACAATTATTCTTGACTTAACCTAATTTTATATGCAACACTAAAATGACAATTATTGGTGATAAGGTCTCCACAATTTAATTGGCACTTGCAAATACAAACACTTCAGTTTATGTAGGTATTTTGTTCCAATGATTTTCTGCTGCGGAATCCTCAAACGCCCTCTGTATGAAACCTATTCAGACCTCATCAACTTAATCTACTTGCCTTTTCTGCATATTTGTTTGCAAATGATAGGTAGATTCACGCCATCTTTTTAACCTTAATGGTGTAATAAAATATCTAAAGTCAGAAGTTTCATTGTACATAAAGACTTGCACACACAAATTTGCCAGGATGGTGCAATCTGGAGTTCTGTTTTGCTGGTGAGATCGCAAATAAAACCGAAACATTATTATGTCGTATCACAGCCATCTGCGTTAACATCCGTTGATAGGTTTGTATAGTTCTTTTAATAAAGTTTTCTACTTAGCGCCATCTCATCAGTCTCAGTTAAATTGACAGAAATGTGAATCGTGTCTTCGTTGTGCGAAACTAATGTCCTATTTCTTTTAAATCTTAACTTTGCGACGATTTTTCCTTAGAAGATTAGCCCCACAATTAATTAGAAGAATAAACAATACAATTTTCAATAGATGGCACCACATCACTACCCTTTCTAACTCCAAATTTTAACGAATTGAAAGGGTCGTATATAAATAAGTAATATGAATGAAATTAGTCGGAAGTATGATCACACATGTTACTAGCACGGGCGACTTGATTAATAAAGGACCAGTCCTTTATCCGGCCGGTCGCATTTGAAAAAAGTCTGTTCTACGAAAACTCTTGTTAGTGTGTCTCCCTCTGCAGAGATTTGAAAAGAACTTCCGCCGTTGTCATAGTTTCTGTGTTAAATGTTACATTTAAATTCGAATTTTGTGCACTTTGTGAAAATTTGAACAGTAAATTATAAATGTATTGCATTCTTATCACCCCAAAATGCTGCACTTTAACAGATTATGCGCTGGTTTGCAGCAATCACTTCTCTGAAGTTAGCAAAAGGTTCCCTAGTGTGGCCCCCTCTTTGGCACAGAAAAATGGTTCTGAACTAAGAACGTGACTAGCCGGATAAAGACCTTTGCTCTTTATTAATCTAGGAAGTCGTGATGTTAGAAGAAAAAACAATACAATTTTCAATAGATGGCATCACATCACCACCCTTTCTAAAGTCCACTTCTAAACGAATTGAGAACGTCACATATAAACAAAGAATATGAAAGAAGTTGGTTGGAGATAACGATCACAGCATTGATGAGATGGCGCGGAGTGAATTACTTTGTCAGAGGTCGGCGGATATCACGATATTACTCATTTTGGCCCGATTTTACAATCGTCAGGTAAGCATTATTCTTAGAATAACGTGACGTAGGTGTGACGCAGATATGGAGGATATTCCGTGAACAGTTATTCCGTCCTTATTGTCTACGCATTTAGAAAAATCTAAGAAAAAAGTCGAAAATTTCAGATTTTTGCAAAAAAAATTGCGGTGGAAATTTAACGGCGCCATCTCTTAGTTAAAAACTGAAGCTTCAATTGTTTCTAACAGCGCCATCTCTTAGTTAAAAACTGAAGCGTCAATTGTTTTGTTTTCTGACGCTAAAAATTTGCACTTAACGAACAAGAGAAGGATTTGATTTCTAAATAAAATTCAAATCTACGCATTTTGAAAAATAAAAAAAAATGTCAAATTTTTGCAAAAAATGAAGTTTTAAAATTTAACAGCACCATTTCCCAGTTAAAACTGAAGCTTCAATTGTTTCTAACAGCGCCAACTCTTAATTAAAAACTGAAGCTTCAATTGTTTCTAACAGCGCCATCTCTTAAAAACGGAAGCGTTAATTGTTTTTTTTTCTGACGCTAATTGCGCTAAGTGGACAAAATTTACACTTACCGAAACAAGAGAAGGATTTGATTTATAAATAAAATTTAAAGTCTACGCATTTTGAAAAATCAAAAAACAAAAAAAATGTCCGAAATAGCTAACAAATGTAATATCACTTCTTGATCAACTTCTTGGAAGAAAAGGGCATTTTTTCCCAATTTGCGAAAGAAGAGTGTCGCTGTCGACCTAAAGACGGCGTTCCGAGCACTGAATAATTCCTTGAAAAGTTGAAGAAGAATCTTGTTTTGTTCGACTTTCCTATATCTTACATATGACGAACAGTAGTAACATGAAAATAGGAAAATTGTGGATGAGAAATGTCGCTGTCGACCGAAAGATGGTGTTCCGAACGGTGAATAGCTGACGATAGTGAATAGTAAAGTCCTTTGCAGGAAAATCGGATGGAAAGTGTCGTTGTTTACCTTAAGATGGCGTAACTGAATAATTTCTTGAAAATTCGAAAAACTATTTTGTTTGTTCTTATTTTTGTAGGAAAAGTGTTGCTGTCGATCTAAAGATGAACAGTAGAGTCCTTTATAGAGACAGTAAAGACATGAAGTGACAGTTTGGAAGATTAATGGCGGAATAAACAGCTGACCAGTCAAAAAGCGAATTGCTCTCTTTTTAAATGGGTTTAGTTTCTTTGATTGGTCAGCTGTTTATTCCGCCATTAAACTTCCAAACTGTCACTTCATGTTTTTGCTGTCTCCCTATTTACAAAATAATAGCAACTGAATAATTCCTTGGAAATTCGTGAAAAAAAAAATTTTTCTTCGGCTTTCCTGTCACGTTTGAGGAACAGTAGTATCATCAAAAATAGGAAAACTGTTGAAGAAAAGTATGGCTACCGACCTAGAGATGGCGCTCCAAAACTATGAATTAAATACAAATTCAAATTTAATTTATTACGTACTTTGCCATAATTACATGGATGTACATGTCAATTCTTAACCTAATCGCCCGTGGGCCTACAATCCGAAGTCCTTAATATCA
Source organism: Dorcus hopei (assembly GCA_033060865.1). Taxonomy (NCBI): domain Eukaryota; kingdom Metazoa; phylum Arthropoda; class Insecta; order Coleoptera; family Lucanidae; genus Dorcus; species Dorcus hopei. The sequence continues at coordinate 13,013,732 of CM065425.1, forward strand.
CAAAATCTTTTAAGCGGACACTAAATCGCGCACTATACACTTTACGTTTCACCGTCGTTCGACAGCTTCTGACGAAGCTGTCAAACGACGTCAGAAGCTGTCGAACGACGGTGAAACGTAAAGTGTATAGTGCGCGATTTAGTGTCCGCTTAAAAGATTTTGTGATACAAATTTCATCGGACAAGAACCAACTGTAAATATGAAGTCCTTAATATTTAATCTAAATGAATTAATAATTGAATTAATAATTTTCTGTAAGCCCAAAACGAGCCTTATTTCGTTCTTATATTCGTAGCACACATATTTGTTTGAAAATTGGAAAAATATAGGAAAATTGTATTCCTTGTACGTCTTCATGAGTACTTCTTTTCATTATAATTTATTATGTACCGAAACAGGTTTCTTTCTTTATTTCTTGTAAAACTGGGCCTTAAAGTCAAAAGAGAAACATTAGCATAACGGTGAGACTATACTTGATATTTATAATTCATAAAAGTTTTTGTTTTATTTTGGGAAAATGACCAGCTTATAACCTGTGAGCAAATAAAAATCAGATTAGAGCAGGCGGTGCAAAGAAAATGTATGTCTGTGATTAAATAAAAAGTCAATAAATTTGACAGTCCATGAATGTATTACATTAATTAATTCAATTAATCACAGACATACATTTTCTTTGCACCGCCTACTCTAATCTGATTTTTATTTGCTCACTTTTTATTAACATACACTAATGCGCCCGTCTCACCGATTGAAAAAGGTTCTTCACTCAGCACCATCTCGTCGACCTTTAAATAACTCTTGCATTTTGTTATTGGGTCAGAAGCATGCGTTCATCAAAGTTGCGCACTTGAACTGTCAAAAGCGATCATCATTATGATTAATAATTAAAGTCGTTACTTAAGATGCCGTTTTCAGATGGCGTTCAGTGGAAGTCTCGTCACTTGAACTGAAATTGACATGATTGTGGTTGATAATTTCAAATAAATGCAGTCTTCATTTAAAACGCTGCGCCGATGAGACAGCGTTGAATAGAGGACCTAATTCAGACTAATCAGGCAAGTCAGCGGATGTTAAAGTAACCGACCATGCAGTTATTACAAGGACTTTAACGACTAGTCCATAATGACGATATGAATCTTCGTTTTCCATGTAATTCGTTGTTTTCCATGCAATTTCTCTTTCCAAAAAATAAGACTGAATTTGCACTCTGTTGAAAATTACCAGTGATGTACCGACTGCGATATTGGCCGACTAGCCGACTACCGATTATTCGACCATTCGTTGAAGCCGACTAATCGGATGACTATTCGGTATACAATTTCGAGCACATTCGTATGAACTCGGCGGTTATGTCGCGGCGAGCGTTTGCTGTTGCTAAGCAACGTGGCGTCAGAAAAGTAAAATTCAATTTGTTGCGATCCCTTCAGTGGTTTATTTTACTGGTTTTGTGAAATTTGTCTAATTATGTCGCGAAGAAAATCACGCATTTGGACATTTTTTGATGAAATTGACGAAGACCCACGTAAAGTGAAATATAACAGTTTTTTGAAACGGAAAATGTTCATACTTTGAGGACACAATTGTTAGAAGCGCTTAAAAATAATTTTGATAAACAAAATCATTCGGACACTGAAAATACTGTTAATAATTCTGTTAATAATGAAAGCCTTGAGGAAGGAGTACATAGAAATTTTTGGAACTGTTTTAATGAAATAGATTCCAAAAAAATATACGAAAATGAAAAATCTTCATCAGCTAACGAACTTAAGTCTTACTGTGCACAACCTATTATAAATAGGGATCAAGATCCGTTTGAGTGGTGATCAAAAAAACTGTGTCGTTACGCTAAACTTTATTTATGCTGTCCAGCCAGCACAGTGTACAGCGAAAGACTTTTCTCAGAAGCTGGCAATATCTACGAGACGAAAAGAAACCGTCTTCTACCCGAAGAAGCAGAAAACTTAACATTCCTTCTTCATAATCTGTCATTGATTAAAAAGAAAATTTGAAAAACAACTCCGGTTACTTTTAATATTTTAGTTGTTCTTTTTGCAGTTACTTATAACTATAGTCTATTTTTTTTATAGGCGGAAAACACGAAATTATAAATGAATGTGGCTCTCGTATTAGTCAGTTATTTGTGTTCTTTTTTTGAATTTTATTAAAACAGCAACTAGGTAGTAACGATTGGGGTCAACTTTGAATTTTTTTGTCGTCAGTTATATAATACGTTATATCAATCTGTAAATTTCCGCCTATCAATAAAAAATAGAGTATAGTAGTGTAATATTTTGAATGTTCTTTCTCATCATATATTAAAGAAGAAAATAGATTTTAAAATATCTTTTTTCCGTTTTGTAAAATAATTTTTATTTTGTACATTCCTGCTACCCATGTATATACTTGCAAATTATTAATATTAATAAAGAACATTGAATTGGAGATTACAGTTTAAAGTTTTTAATGAAAAAATTACTTTTGTGACTTATTATTTTCTTTAGAGTTCGGGGTTTAACATTAAGCTTCGTTTTATTCCCGTAGAAACAATTATTCTTATACAATTGTTACTACAGTAATAAAATTAAGCTTAACCTTAAACTTCCACTCAGAAAAGGGCATATAAAGTAATCCGACTAGTCGTTTTTTAAGACGATTAGTCGGTTTTTCCTTAAATAGTCGCCCACTTAATTGCCGAATAGAAAAGTTGGCCGATTAGTCCGCAGACCGGACTAATAATCGGTAATTGGTGCATCTCTAAAAACCAAGTACAATATTGACAGGAAATAAATACCGGATAAAAGGAGATGTCACTCAATTTTAAACCATTGAACCGTTTGTCTTTTTTTTAATTTTTGGCTCAGCAAACGTTTTTTAATCTTGAAAAAAGAACCAACAAAGAAAACCACGCAATTGCTTGATCTGTAGGTGGCGGTGTGATAGCTCACCTTAACTGCAGTTCATTTTCTTACTGTACATATGCCGATCGATCGATAAGTCAAAGAACTTCTATGTAGCTATCTCCTTCTAACATTTGTGAAACATCCCTTTTGTCATGTTACATCATTTCCTCGCATATTTTCTTAAGTCAGATTTATACGATCGGCATATAATAAAAAAATAATCTGTATTAATGAAAACATAGAAGCTTTACATTTGAACTGTTCTCAAACGTATCCTTAAAACCCAAAAAAGTTGCAATTTCTTGACGATAGATAGCGCTTCGTATTAATGGTATTATTTGGATTTATGATTCTACAAGTAGTGACAATGACACTTTGCTTGCTTCCAAGAGTTGATATTTTATCTTCATTCGAGTTCTTAGTTCTTGATAATATACCGCCTCGGCCTGACCACCACTGGCTATGCGTTTATCATGAGTAAATGAAGGATAGAATAGTAGAAAGCGCATGAGTAAACGAAATATGTAGCTACATCAATCGACGTTGCCGATTGATAACGCGAGCCACGCTCTCTAATCTAATATCTCTATTTCATTTCCACACAAGTTTCAATGAGCCTCTCCTTCATTTACTCACAATTAACCGTATACCTAGTCTTGGTGAGACCAACTGTGTATTGTTCAAAACCTTCTTCCTTCTTCTTCTTCTTATAAAGAAAAAGAGATGCCTGTCTATAAAGGCGATCATTCACTGTAGTCTCTTTGTCTCTATGACAATAACTTTATTTGAATCCAACGTTCTTTCTACATTTGTAAAACATTGTCGTTTTTCGTTTTTATTTCGATTGGTACTGCGATTGTGCTTATGTCTTTTTCTGTTATCCACGAATCAATAAACATCGAATTTCTTAATTAATTCCTTCTGCGACGGAAACCGATAGGTTCTCGCCTCGCTACAGTTGGCAGTTCTGCGTTATTAATTAGAAAGCACCGGCAATTCTGCGTTTGATGTTAATGAGAAGGCAGCGATAATTTATTAAGCTCCGGCATTCGCCCAACGAAATGCTAATATACGTAATTGCTCGCGTATTCGGAACGAAGCCTTAATAACGAAACTGCCTTACGTACGTTTCGTTGTCGGTCTTTGTCGTCATCGTCATTGTACACGAAGTATATAATTAGACAGTGCAGTGTAATTTTTAATTACCACCCGCCAGTCCGTCTTTTTTGTCATTGTTTCCAGGAGATTCCCGGGAACTATGATGCTTAAATAAAAAGAAAAAAAAATTATTCCATACCGGGATTTATCAGAATAACGGTGTGTAAAAAGAGAGAAACATTGCAGTATTTGTTATTGCACAATTTGATTGGTAGTTTAAATTATGTTGTGATTTATAAGATGAATATTAAGGATGAAAATTAAGAGAGGGAAGTGTGATAGATAATACAAAATAATGAACTCTTCGTTCGTGTTTCTGAAAGCTCGAATTTTATCTGTCGCGTTTGTTAAAAAAATCACGTCTTTTTCGGCAAGCTCGAACCGTGAAAATCGGATATTCTAACTTCTCGCCGTCGCCGTCGTTTCACGCGAACGCACTTTTATTATCTGCATGAAATACGCTGCTGTCATGTCTGAATATCTGAAAAAAACGTACTCCATCCATTTTATTAATTTATCACCGTTCGCAGCTTCGCTTTCTCGTATCCATTCACGGCCTAATACGATGACGCATGATTCCCCCGACGCGACGCCCGCCGCCGCCGTCGCTCGCGCCATTTTAATAAATAAAACATTTTTCTGTGTTTTCCGTGACAATGCGTCCCATGTCGGGCGTCGTCAAGCTTTTACCCGCCACCTGCGAGCTTTTCACCTTTTCCACAGCGCGCCGTCACGAAAGCTCCGTGACGACGAAGACGTTAACTTTTCTAATTAGAATCATCCGCTCAACTTCAATATTAGCGTCGTAACGAACGATTTCGAACGGCGTATTGACATTAGTTGCGAACTTTATGCAAATATTGTCTTTGGGATTCAACTGCAGAAATACTAATTCGCGCTATAATTAGTGAATTATTACAGTTTACTGTTTAATATTTGATAAGCGCCGTGAACGTGCTGGATTATGTTCAATTGCTTAATTATGATAATCACGTTCATTTTTGTGGCTTATTCGTCGGCGATTGCTCTTTAGGGATTGCTTTAGGGGGTAGTTTCTGGGTAGGGACAAGGGGATTATATATGAAGTGCGCTTTTTATCTTCAGACCTACCCTTACCTTTCGACCGACCATTTGTTCTTAGATAAAGTGGAAAACTAACTTTGTACCTTATAATTTGTTCAAGGGGGTAGTTTCTAGGAACAAGGGAATTATATATGAACTGCGCTTTTTATCTTTGGACATATGCTTATCTTTGGATCTTACAAGTAGATAAAGGTAGAAAATCAACTTTGTATCTTATACGCCAAATGCCTAGAATTTTGTGCTTACGACTGACTAATGAAATATTCCAAAATAACTTTTGTCAATTCATGTAGTACATCGTAATAAAAAAATGTGGACGTGTTTTGGAATATAATTTTATTCAACAGAACTTTTAACAACCAAATAAATAAATGAATGAACTATATAAAAATCAGTAATTAACAATATGTGCGACGCTCTGCACTCCTGACTGGTTGAAAGGCAAAGTCTCTGGTAACGTAGTAACGGATGTTGAACACGGGGTTGACGTAGGAACTATCTCAGAGTATCTTGCTTCTGCTTGAGTTCCACTTCTTCTCTTGTTCAACGCCGATGGATGTGTGGTGGCTTCCGACAATAAGTTGCACGGAAGAGTATGTGTATTACTTCTGACAATTAATGCACGGAAGGTTTTGGATGTGCTTCCAACCATGGTTCGCTTGCTCCTGACAAATAATGCACGGAAGGTTTCGGATGTGTTATTTTAACGTTTTGTTGTCATATGTCATCATGACGTGTTTCGTTGGTTGCTGGACAACTTACGAGCTCCCACAAAACAATTTTTTTCATGTGAGCTAACGTTGTCTCAAAAAAAAAGAAGAAATTCTTCCTGGTTCTGAAACGTTCGAATTTAACCGATCGTGTTTTACACGCATTTCGCTTTATAACCGACAGTAGATGTCGCGGAATCGAAAGACTTTAACGACGCAAAAAAACTCCGGGAGAAAATAAACGCGCCTGTAAAAACGACTCTCCGGGTGTTGCGTGAACGCGCGCGTTTTTCGTCCGCCGGCGAAAGCATCAGGGAGGAAATGCCGAAAGGGTGGAGAAATATACCCCCCTTCCGAACAAACTGCGCGCCTCTGCGAAAGTTAAATACGCTTTGTTTGAAATGCAAATCGCGTTTGTACAACGCAGCGTAATTTATTTGACTCGCTTTAGTTTCGTGTGTGTGTTTTCCGTGTTTTGATGTGTTTTGGTGTTAGTTGCTCGGGAACGAGAGTAATGGCGGAGTTAAAAATTCGGCACACGAAATTCTCACGTAAACTAATTTCAAAATAAAAAAAAGTTGAAAATACAGGGTGAACCACGGATTTAGTTATTTTTATCATCTCTTTATGTAAGTATTTAAAGTTCCCAAAACATCTTCCATTTTTACGTCTTTTAAAGTAGTCGGAAAATGTGAAGAACCTGTCACGTGACCAGTACAGAATACAAATTTGAGTCGGACCAGTTTTTGCGAATACGAGGGGTGTTGTGTTATAGGTTACGGTCATGTTTTATTGTTGATGTTTCATGTTTCAATGTTTATACTTGAGCAACTGCCATTGCCTGCCGTAAATAACGGTAATTCCGCGGTGATAAGCTCTGCCCACGGGTCTTTATATTTTCCGACTACTCTAAAACAGTTTTTGGACTTCTGTTTTCCTGTTCTAAAATATTTTAAATTAAGAAATAAATTTACTCGTGTAGATTAAAAACAAAGTCGTTTTTCCTCTTCCTGTATCCGAAAGAGATTTCTTTTCATGGAAAGGGATTTTCCGGGCTGATCGTCAGCAGGGGTTCTCTAATATAATTAAGCACTCGCTGTACTTTCTCCCAATGAATCACTCGGGCCGGATTTGGGGGACTGCACCGTCGCCGCAGAAGTAAATGAGACGCAAAATTAAATAAAGCGCGCCGGCCGAACGAAATTTTGGATCGCTTAAGTGTATTGAAGCAAATTTATGGCGGCTGTCCTGCGAAGGCGTTCGGCAAGTTGTAAATTCTCGGCGTTTAAGGAGCGAAGGCCCCCGCAATTTCAATAACAAATTTCCCAGCTCTGGCCGACCAGACGGCTGCTTAACCGCGAGGAAATTCGGCTTTTAATGAAAAATTTACTGGCTGAGAAACTGTAAATCAGTTGGGAGACAATTTCAAATGTCCTGTGAAAATCCTTGGAAAATTAATTCAAATTTTTTTTGTTTCGAAATAATCCAGTCTTATATTGCGCATTCACTCAATTAGAGTTCTTTTTTTATTACATTTTTGGATTGAAAAATTTCTTCCACCAGCTTCTAGCGCTCCAAAAAATATGTATGTATGATGAAAAATGGTATAACATATAGAAACAGGTCACTAACAATTAATAAAATATGAAAATAAAGTTGAAATTATGTCCTGCCCAAAACGCTTCCAAAAAACAAACTACCATGGGCAGTGCCTATTGGTAGAACAACTTAAGAAATGAAGAAATTCAATGTTGGACACAATGGAATGCCATCTCGCAAAGTCTGGAGATGAAATGCACTTCTAAAGAGAAAAATGAAAGGAAACTTTCAGATGAAAGAAAAAAAAAGGACTGGAAGAAGAGGACAGGACAAGAAATAACAGAAAAGGTCTGGAAGAAGAGGGACCTCGGAATAAGGCAAGAAATTACTGCTGGTCTTGAGCTCAGAATTCAAAGTAACTTCAGTGGAAGTCTTTTGGTTAAACAAAAGCAGTTGGTGGTTCACTTGAAAAGCTGAAATTCTCCTTCTGAAATGTCATGCTGTTCATGGTTCCTTTCGCAATAATAACGAAGACGGATCATGTATGTGTCTACCGTTTGGAAAAAATCCAGGAAATTGCAAGTAAGATGGCCTCTAACAAAAAGGCTCACGTCTTGCCTTTTGTCTTTTAAATATTTAAAAAAATGTATAGTTTCGTCTGTTCTGATTGTTAAAAAGAACCATCAATTTTTTGGCCCACAGAACTGATTGCAGTTTATGTTCATGTTTCTCCTTCTATGATAATTAAAAGATTGATCAATTTTTTCGCCAGAAAATTGATTCACGTATTAATCGGGGGCACTTGTGCTAACTTGTGATTCTCAAATTTCATTTGATGCTGATTTAGAAAGCTGTTAAGACCAACTCGTGATATGGGAAAAGATCAGAAGTTAAGAAATTCGCTTTAATTAAATTGGATTCTTCTCTTCAATTATTTTATGGAAACAAATTTCTTTGGTTCTCAAGCTTATTACATTGCAAGTCGGTTTTAATCAGACCTTGTACACATGCTATTTCGGTTGGGGGCCTCAATAGCTCCACCACAATCTCATCCACCGCCAACAATGGGGTTGATTGTACGTGGAAGATACTTCCTCTTCTAATTAGGCTCTAGTTGCGGACTCATCAGCAGATGAATAGCTTGAAAACCTCAACGCAGTTTTACCATATTTATGTGCGATGGCTTAAATACAAATTCAATTTCTATAATAAAAAAACGATATTATTGTAATTGACAAACCAATTACGCAGGACACAAAAACAATAATATTTATTATTGTCCGTTAAGAAAGCAATACAATTATCATTGATACGTCCACCACAATTTCTAACGGCTACCCCATTCATTACACACATTACGCTAACACTCGTGAATATTTGATGGCCAAAACTTATTAACGTGTAATAAATCATCCCGTCCTAATGACGGCGGACTCTCGCAAAATAACGACCCCACCTTCTTCATCAAATCACACACGGCCAAAGAACATCTCGTTTGCGACAATCACACGTGTAACAAACACGCAAATACGAGCAGATCAAAGCCTAAGAAATAACGACGTCAATTTCGTGCACGCCAACGGAGAATGGCTATGTGAAAGAGAGACGAAGGCAATTGTGGTTTCATAATGAAGGAGATTATCATGTTTTTTTTTTTTTTTTTCAAAAAGTGGATTGTATAAGTCTTGTCCAATTATAATTCCACGGGCAGACTTCAATTTTCAAGTCCTTTAGAAGTATTTTCGAATCACTCGCAATAATTATTATAGTGTTCAGTTTTCTATGTATCTATACAAATAAGACTCTATTACGAGTTACATCACATCATCATCATTGAAAATTCGATTGCCTTCGGTGCTTTTCCTCGTTAAGGCAACGAGCTACGTCGCGCCGTAAGGAACGATGACGTCTGCGTGCACCTTAACCACACTAATGGCCCAGTAGCACGGTTGCTAAGCAAGTTATCGATTGACACAGCATAAATGTTGTTGTTATTATTACGTGATACATTCAGAATTCACTATGAAAACGAAAAAAACAAAACAATCAACGAGAGCGACCTGTTATTTTTTAATTAATTAAACAAAAACAGGGGGCGTGCGGTAATGAAATGCAAATAAGTTGTTTGGATGGCTATCGTAAAATTACGCCAATTAATAGTTTTGCGGAAGTTGTTACGAGCCGGGGGTCGAATGTGTTAACGCAAATCGATGCTGGTGTTCACCCCCATTTGGGTTAGATTAATTATTAACTCGCGTTATTTTATAATCTGGTTCAAATACGCCCCTCTCCCCTTGTTAAGCTGCGTACACACCAGATCGATCACATATTGGGAATCAACACGTTTTATAAACGGATCGAAGCCAATATGTACAATAAGTATGAAAATAAAAAGATGCATAAGTATAGTGAATAAATTCCAACTGTGAAGAGTCGGGGGTTTTTTCCAAATATGTATGTCAGTAGGTGTAAAACCGATCACATTCATTTTAACGTTAAAATGGATTGTATAGCATTTCGTTTGCAAATACTACACGACTTTTAATTTGACCCTGTATAATAATTTCTCGTTACCTTACAATCCTGAATTAAAATTTACTTCGAAGTTAAAAGGTTCTTCCGTTTTTTTGTTTCAAGAAAAGTGTCTTCTATTATAATTCTGCTAATAAAATAAGTATGCTTTTCCCGGCCTGGTTTTCCTGAAAACAAATGGAAGGAAAGAAAAACAAACTTCCCGATGTCGTTTAATTAAAAATCCTTTTAGCAAAAACCATAACTCGCGTTAGCGAACGGAGTCCAGCTCAGAAACACACGTCGCGTCGTACACACATGGTAAAAAAAAAATAAAAAGAGTGGTAACGTTTTCATCGAGTAACAACAAACACATCGCATCGCACCGAAAGGATATTATGCAAATTTTACGTAAACGGACGTTCAGAGCTCCGGCCACCGACTAGATAAATAGGAAATATAAACATACAACAATATTTCCTTTTACAGTTTTAAATGCCGCTGGGAAATTGGATTGAAGTGTATTTGCTGACCGGAAACATCCCTGTAACGCGATGCGGCAGCGCCAGCCGGAACCAGAAGAGATACGCTCTCGCAACTTCGCCGAATTCGGAAGTACCCGCGGTTATAAAGTTTTTACAGACTGACAGGAAATTTCTCCCTATCGTGCAGATCAAATAAATTCACCGACGGATGACAAGCGCGACAACCTCGCGTAACTTTACAGCTAGTTCGAGGTCGACATCGCATCGGAAAACATACATGTCATTTTCACTCAAAATTTTACAGTTCGATCAAAACTAGTTTTCGTACAAAAGAAAATATTATTATTTTTGCTTATTTATTACTTGCGCAACAATTTATTAACTTTTACAACTTCACAAACTTATCAAATGCAGTACGACGATGGATTCGAAAAGAATTCGATTTTTGATTTATTGTCTCTCAAACACATTTGAGTGTCACAACTCGTTTTAAATTTACAATTTCAAATCGCAGATGTTTTCAAAACGTCGAATATACAGGATGTTCACCGTGCATGACATATTTTTGAGCGTCTGATGAGAGACAAGTCAAGTCAGTCGTTCCGATAAAATGTACTCATCGCCATCTGCTGCGCTCCCAGTGAATTACAAAAAATAAAGTAAGCCTTGTATCATTTAACGTAGACTGCTTTTTTCAAATTGTAAAGTAAACTCCTAGGATGTTCCATCTTCTGTGACTCCTTGATTTATTTATCAGATGAAAGAAAAACGTGTCTTTGGCGAATTAAGCAATAATGTAAAGTACGTCTCGCCAAGCACGCTATAAGAACTCTTGAGCTGAACAAGGACGCGACTCCTTTGTTTTCGGGTAAACATCATGAGGGTCGTTTTTGATGAGTATCGTCGAAGTCATTAATTATATCACCTCGTTCTTCTCGTAGACTCTTACGTATCTTAATTGATAAATAATGACTGCGAAATACGGTACTACGATTTCTTCTTTAAAAAAGTTCACATGTGTGCAAGAAATTGCTTCGTGTATAGTGTTAACAAGATGTCACGAAAGCGAGGACGAAAAAATAACGGTAAATAAATCGGTGTCATTTATCAGAAAATCTGATATAAAGAACGATTTGGCATCGTTTAATGCACAACAAAGAAAACTCTGTTCCAACTGGTGACTGGTTCCAGTCTGCAAATTCCTGCACATTCTTCACGACATTAATTCTGTATCCAGCCGAGGGAGCAGGAAATTTACGATCGTATTGATTAGGGCGATGTGACAACGTATTCGGCCCTGGCCGCCTGATTTATTGCTTACAGCCGTGTATCATCCCTTTCAAAGTGCTAATTCAATTTTCTCCATATTCGGTGTAATCAGATCACCGGAGGCCCCGGAATAATAACGAATTAATAAATAACCCCCCCCTCCTCCTCGTCTTCCGACGCGACGGAAGGAAATTAAACTCTTTGTTGCAGCGACTTTGCAGATTTTGACTTGACGAAAAAACGGACGAATTGATTACGTCTGATTGGTTTCCTTCTGTGATCAAAGGGCCCGGCGTTCACGGCGATTAGGCTGCAGTCGCAACTGAAGCATCGGGAAATCTCATTCCGGGAGTCCTCCGGGGCGTCGAAGATCGATTACACGTCTCAGTGTGCTCTATCTGACCCGACTGTTTACTAAAAATCCATAACCGACGGCGAACTTTACAGCTTAGGTCTTGTCAGTGGATCTCTGCCTGCCTGCCGGCCTTCGATGTCTGAAAAGTCTTCCTTCTAAATGTCAAAGTGAGTTTAAAAGGATGTGTTAACATCACCGTAAAGAAAAAGGAGTTGTAAGAGTACCATCATCGAAAAATTTGCTCATGATCATTGACCCGAAAAGAAATAACGCTTCACATTGAAATTTTTAAAAGTGAAAAATAATTTGGCATTTACAATACTTTCAAATTTTGAAAAACTCTCAAAATGCTGAGGTGCTAAAAAATTATTTCGTTTCTAATTTCAGTGATATATCTTATTATCCGGTGAACCGCCCTTGTAATGGCTTTAAGTCGTTATTAGTCAACTTGCTGTTCGGAATTACGTAATCAATCAGGGACTCGTCTTTCCGAGTCACCGACCCGAGAAACTAATTAGCAAATTGACTCGGGAGCATCAGAAAGACAAGTTACTCAACGGAATTATTAATAGTTTTGACTTTGGTGGTCGTCAAGTTCACCCAAAATTAGCCAATTAACAAACGGTAATTAAGGCGTACAGGAAGAAGACGTCACTTGAATGTATCGCATGTTTCAGAGGGGTTTCTAGCATTCAAAAAATGAAAGCAAATTCAAATTCAAAATGAGCAAAGAACAGTACCATTACAATTATTATAAAGTGAAAATAATGTAAATGTAAATAATGTTCCACTTTGTGCATATCTCTAGTGCACGTGAAGCTGAAATAATATTTTTGCTAAGTTCCTTATTATTGACTAGTCAGCCCTCACTGCATGTATCAACTTACATAGAAAACCTGAGATATTTATTCTCACTGGTTACAAGTACTGGTAGCAAACGCCGAAAAGCATTTAGTGTATCTGTACCCTAACATTCATTATAAAAAGGTTCTATGATGATTGCGTGTTCATAGCACCAATTAGAGGTTCTAGAAACATACAAATCCCCCGAAACTATAAAGCATTTGGTTTATAATCGAACACGCAACGAGAGGGTGCATTTTTCTAATTCGGGTGTGTAGAGGTATTTATTCTGGCTTGCTGAAAGCATTTAAGAACAAAATCGTTCAGAGATGTTTAACAAGTGTACTCTTTGTCTTCAGAATCATTCACGTTTCGTTCTTACTTGAACTTGCTTCAATCTTTCGATCTGTCTGTTTGTCTTATTTTTTTGATTCATTCATATAACAGTTTAGGTCGCGACATCTCGCGTTCGGCTTTTAACTTAAAATTGTATTGCCTTCACCCTCCGCATTTTCATCCCTTGCGTGTTAAAATAATTCAAGTATTTGGTGATGTTGCAAGCATTCTGCAACAAAATTGTAATGTGCTTGGACATTGAAGAAACCAAACAATTTTCTAAAAAGAATGTTCAGTGCTGTTACCGAATACACATTGAAACATCAGAACAAGAAAAAATGAAAAATCCTTTTGAAGCACACTTACACGGTTGAAGTCAAAATACTAATGCCCAGTTTTACACCGACATCGATTGAAATTAATCTCGAATTTAAGGGAAGAAAGTCTAGGCTTAATTTATGTTACATATTACATATTGTAATGTTTATTTAGGGGTTTCTTTTTCTAGCCCCACTTTGGGTACTTATTATTTTAATGTTTATCGGGATTGATGGGTACCATCGTTTGTAGATTATGTTTTGTTACAAGTTCTTTTTCTAAAAGTGATATTTCTGCTCCTGTATCGATTAAAGCACAAATTTCGATGTTGTTAACTTGCATGTTGGTGTATGGTAGTTCTTAGTTGATAAAATCTTCATTAAGTCCAGTATTATTTAAATTTGTCTGGCTTTTTGTTGTGGTTTTTGCTTTTTCCCTTTCTAAAAATTCTACGGTTTATGTACACACGCTCTAACTTCCTCTATATTTTCACTCGGCTTGTTGTACCATTGTCGATTTCTTACTTCATTCCTTTCTTGTGATCTGCTTTCTTCGGTTTTCCTCCATCATTGTTATTTATGTTCGTTGTAGTGCCTGTGTAGTGCCATAGTTGTTTCTCTCTCATTTCTGTTTGCTTGAATGGCATTTATGTTTCTTCCTGGGTGGTTCGTTCTTTCTGTAGCGATATCGATTCTCTTCATGAGGTTTATGAATTCAGCCATCGTGTTTATATTTTGGAGTGCTACGAAATGTTTTGCTATCTGCAACTATCTTCTTCCATTAGTTTCGGGTTTAAATATTTTATGACACTGTATTTCTTTATTACGTACTTTTCTCTCGTCATCCTTGTTCCACTCCTGTATTTTCCAAACATCAAATCTTCTCTCACCTTCCTTTGTTCGTTGGCACCCAGTATTGTTTCTTAAACAATTCTTATTTCTTCGCTCATTATATTGTACCACGTTTGTGCATCTTCCTTTAAACTCTTTCTTGCCATTAGTATTCTCGTCCTCTCGTCTGTTATTTTACTGATGCACTCTTTTAGATTTTGGAAGTACGCAATAGAGTTTACTCGTTCGTTTCCATAGAATTGTAGTATCGTCTCCTTGCTCCACATGATGTTCAGGTGTTCTGTGGTTACGATGTGCCTTCCACGTACCTCTTCCATCTTCTGTTCGTATTCTAACCTCAAGTTCTTGTATTTCTCATATTGTTCTTTCGCATACTCCATTTATACCTTTTCATTTCTTCTCTCTCTCTTTCTTGCCTCTTCATGTGTTCGTTTACTTTTGTTGCCATGTCTCCATGTCGATCCATTCGTGCTATTTTGGTTGATTTCTCTGTCTACTTCTGTTAACCTTAGTTCAATCTGCATTATGTTTTCTTTGCTTTCTTTCTGTACGGTTTCACTTACATTTATGATGTCTTCTTTTATCTCGTCTCGTAGCTTCCCCATATCAACTGTCAGTTTCCTGTTTATTTCATTCCTTGTTTGTAATTTAAATTCCTCCAAGATATTCCACATTTCTTTCTTATTTTCTTGTAACTTGTTATTTACCTCTTCTATTATTTCTAATTTGTTTTGTTTTATTTCTGCATTGGTTTGCTCCAACCGTTCTTGAATTTCCACGTAGTTCTGTTGTAGTTGTTCCTGGATCTTTTTATTGTTTTCTTTCATTTTAAAAATATTTTGTTCGAGCTGTCCTTGTATTTTAATATTATTTTGTTCCAATTTTTCCTGAATTTCTTTCTTATTTAGATCTATCCTTTGATTGTTCTGCTCTACCTTTTCATTATTCTGCTTTATTTCTTCCGTCATCATCGTTAATATGCTTTTTATATCCTCTTCCATCTCTGGTTCTTTTTGTTTCTCTCCTCTGGTATCTTTGTCCTTGTAGTTCTCAATTTCCTTTCTGCCATTTTCAATTTATCCGTCTTCGTCTGATCGATTTTCCACTAAAATTCTTGAATTTTCGTGAGCGCCAATTATTATAATGTTACTTGGGGGTTTGATTTGAAAATTCTTTCTTTTTCTAGCCCCACGTTGGGCGCCAATAATTATAATGTTAACGGGGGTTGAGATGGGTTTTGTTGTGTTGATGAGTCCCTTCGGTTTGTGCCAATTTTTATTATGTTTTTGTATTTCTGTTTCCAACTTGAAAAATGATTGGGGTGGTTTCCTCGAATGATCTTGTCAATTACTGTGTCACTGGTGTATGTTCTCGTTTGGGTTTTACGTATTTTGTAAATACATCTTGTAATATTAGTATGTTTTTGTGGCCAAAATTACTCTCCATTAAATTTCCCAAGAAGCCTTTGCATTATCTGGTAGTGGTCCTTTCACTTGACACACAAACTCCGGAACACTTGATATCGAACTTGGTGCTCTTTTCTGTCTTTGTCCACAATTAAATTTTCATGGCCAATTTCAACGCCAGATTGAAAAAAAACTCTTTATAATGTAGGAGTCCCACTAGCAGTTTTATTTACAGCATGAAACGAGTAAACAGTCTATAGACAATTGTTATTTTATTTACAGTTGGTTCTTGTCCGATGAAATTTGTATCACAAAATCTTCTAAGCGGACACTAAATCGCGCAACTATACACTTTACGTTTCGCAGTCGTTCGACTGCTTCGTCAGAAGTGAAAATTTTCACTTCTGACGAAGCAGTCGAACGACTGCGAAACGTAAAGTGTATAGTTGCGCGATTTAGTGTCCGCTTAGAAGATTTTGTGTTATTTTATTATTTAAAGTTAAAAATTGAATGTGTTAGAGCCGTATTACACTATGATATTTTTTTATGTAAAATTTGTTACGAAGTAAGTGAGAAGTGCCAACTCAACCAATCAGAATTCACTGTGGTAGTTTATCTCTCTCACTTTGTAACAAAATTGTTATCCAATTTAACAAGTGTAAAACGGCCTTTAAAAATAATATAAAATAAAAATAATTACCCAAATAAAACTGTAATTAAAATGAACGTCATTAGAATATTATGACGATACAGATTTACACTGCGATGTAAAATAAATATTTACATTTGTTTAATAATTTTTGTTTGATTCATTTATTGTTTAATTTATCGGCTTCAATAATAAATTGTATGTATGAAAATTCAGTTTTAAATCCTCATTATATTTAAGTTAATTACAGTATTTTTCGGATACTCAAATTGTATGCGTAATGTTCAGTTTCCATTCCGTACATTTCATGCACATGTAGGTATGCACTCCGTTTCCCTGTAATTAATTATTTAATTATGTACGACATAATAACGGCTTCGAGACAAAGAGATTCTGATCGTTTCTAATTATTTAATTAATAATTCATTAGCAATTAGTATTGATTTGAAGCTTCTAGGAATATCTCGCGTTGTCCTTAACTCTGAGTGATGAATGTGAAGACATTCCATGCAAAGAGGAGTTTTGGAAAAATTAATTACTGGGTTTAAATTCTGTTCTGGTTGTATTTAATGATCAAGTAATTCCTGTATGAAATCCCGCTAACAGAGAGTGATTGAATTTGGGATTAAACCGGCGCATTCACCATTTTGTGTGTAATTCTTTTTATGGTGGATAAAGCAGGCTTAAAAAAAATTATAATTATAGCGAATGACGATTTTAATTTTCCAGAATATTATTGGAGTGATCGGCGATGCGAGCAATTTTAATACGAACCAATTATCGATAGTATGTGTTTTTCACTCGTAATTTTTAATTACGCTCCGCAAACTGAAATTTTCGCGTCGATTTATCGAAATTAAAAAAAAAAAAATTTAATCACGTGCGCGCCGGAAGGGGCGATTAATTTCGAAACTAAAAACGGCGAGACAAGAACGAATAAATCGGCGGTGATATTCGCTCCGACGATCCTCGTTTCTAAATAATTCCCGACAAAAACCGCCCTCATAAATATACACAAGCAAAAGGCGAACTTTATCAGCAAAGTTGTTTCATCCGCTGCAATATTGATGCAAAAAGTGCTCACTTGTTACTCTGCATTTGTATCGCGAATGCGAATAATTTATTACGCCGCCCGCTTTAACTCCAAGATAACATTAAAAGTTTATAAATGGACTTTGAAATTACTGCCGTGCAACGGGGCGGTTTTTGCGCGAAAAGAAACGCGTCTGCTGTTCTGCTGCTGCTGAACTGGGGCTGTTGCCTCGTAAACTGAAACATTCAAACAAAACGTCCCGGTTTCGGCGTGTGCAAGTTTTACGCTGCGAGAGGAAATGCGCTCATAAATTGCAAACAAAAATTTAAACGGCGCAGCGTATCGTATCGAACACAATTTTGACTTTAATACGTTTACGTTTCTCTTATTTGCAATTTTAAAACAGAACAAAACTATTGTTTTCTTTTCATACGTCCTGATCTTAAATATCTGGGACAACCCCCTGCTTACTTGCAGTCACTTTGAATTTAAATTAAATTGATTGATTTTTTTTTTAATGTTCAGACTAAACAACTGCTTATTGTGTTACGAAGACAATAAACTCTCTCTCTCTCTCTCTCGAGCACCTGAAACAACGGAATTCCATAAGACAAAGTCGAAACAAATTAGAACTCGGAGCGAAACGAGACGAGTCCAAGACCGCGCGCAAAAACTCCAATAACGCCCTTGCAGATCCAGACGTACCCCGGGCCGAGGGTGACCTTGAAACGAGATGGCCCTAGAGACGAACGAAGCTAATTTCGAAGCAAATAAGTGAAAACGTAATTCGTTTTGGGCCGGTACGGAGAGAAAACAACGAAAACACAGCGGCATCTGGTCTTGTTTCGCTAGGGGGATGAACGAGAACCGCCACCCTACAGAGAACATGCGATGTAGATAATAGAAGAAAATGGTTGAATTAAGAAGAGAGGGAAGTTGATTTGATTTTACTTATGTGATAAATATAAAACAATTCAGAAATGGTGGATGCACTGGTATACAGGGTGCTTTGAAATTCAACCTACGTCTTCATTAGAGCAAAGCAGGTGATATGTTGGATGTAATTTTTAAGTCTGGTTAAATACGTGTAATCTGTGCAGAAGAAACTTTTAGGCGCATTAACATTTCGGTGGTAGGTAAGGCGAACGCAAATTTGCATAATTTAATTCGAAATGACGAGCCATTACCTCAAAACTAATTTAAATAAATAATCACAGCGAAGCGTGTAGAATAAGCTATTATTTATTACCGAAGTTGAGCCGAGCGAGTCGGGCAAAATAGAAACTTTATTTATTAGCCGTATGTTTGAAGATACCGAGGAGGAGGAAGTTTAAAGCCTACATTCATGAACGATTCAAAGTTTAATGCGCACGAACGGAGCGAAGGGGAACGGGCCGCGCCGGGATACAGGTGCGGAAGTCTTCATCAAGAAATTCTGCGCCGCGAAGTTTCGCGAAAGTTGCTGGAGCTGAAGACATTGATAATAACAACGCGCGGGGCCATCCCCGATGATGAAATGCGGTTATTCCAGCGGCCATTGTTTCAAATTAAACGATACAAGGCAGCCGTTTTGTGTTTAATCAATCGAACCGTCCGCGTCCCATTCGTGCTGCTACGGTTTCATGGAACGAATGAAGCTTTGCTGCTTCGCTGGGTTATTTCGCGAAATGCAAAACGGTTCGAAAATATCGAGTTTACATATTCAGCTCACGTTTTAAGACAATACGAGCGCGCAAGGAGCCATAAAGTGCATTTTAAGTTTTTATTGACTTTAATGTGAGCTCACTCTTTTATGAGTAGTTGTTAAACAAATGCAGTTTACTCTAATAAAAATATTTCACAATGTATGCTAAAGTAAAATGTACAGAAAATTTTCAATTTGTTACAGAATTTATTTGAACGTATGGCTCAAAAATAAAAACTCACCTACCACAAAAAACGCTCGTTCGTAAGACGGTTTTTATAAATACATCGTAAAATAATAAAGCTCCAGCACACTTCACGGTCACTCGGTCAATGTCGGTGACAATAAGTAAAATTATTCAATTGCATACTGTATACCAGGTGAGTCATTTAACCTGGAATTGTCAAATATCTTTAAAAAAAGCATCTTACGGAAAAATGGCTCAATTAAAAAATTCATTATTCCGCGGGGGAAATTGATTTGTGCTAAAATTAATCCCTCTCCCCCTCCAGTGGGGGATAGGGCGGGGGTAACTTCCAAATTTTAAATAGGAATGCCCATTTTTTATTGCAGATTCGGATAGTACGCCAAAATGTATGAAACCTTCATGGGAAACATTTTTTCGATTCATGGTAGATGGCGCTGTAATCGATGAAATTTCGTTTTTGTGATTTCTTCTATTGAAAACCAATGCATTCGTGTTTGAATTGGCTTCCGGTTGAAACCGCGTCACGTTGACTTCTTCTACTGCCGACGTTTCGTTTTCCATTGCAGAAGAACTTCCTCAGGGGTGCTGCTGCTGCTTCTCGTTAGTCGTAGAGACTGTCAGCAGCAGCAACACCACCAGCTGCACCAGCCCTGAAGAAGTTCTTATTCGGCAGTAGCACCTCAAATCCAAGTTAATACACTTTTGAGTTGTGTACAATTTTTTGAAATGCAAATAAATAAATTATCGAAGTTGAAAGACATCACTTAATTTAATTGAAAGATAAGAGGCCAGGGGACTCACAGAAATCAAGCACCCCGAATCGTGAGAGGCAAGGCGACTCGCGTAAATCAAGCACCCCGAAGGGAACAGAAAACTACGTCCACGTCGTTGTTCCCTGGTTACGCTAAAAGTAGTTGATTTACTGGTCAACTAGATTTCTAGTAGTTAAAAATTTTCCAGTAGTTTCAAATTTACATAATAAATGTATAATTTTTTTTTAATTCCAGTGGTTAGAAGAAAAGTGGCATTTTTTTATTGTAAATGCACTGCAGAATCGAATCTATTGGTTTTCAACAGAAGAAAGCAGAAAAATGAAATTTGGTCGATTACAGCGCCATCTAGCATGAATAGAAAAAATTGTTTCGCATAAAAGTTTCATGGTGGATTTCACAAACGTTACTTAGATTTAATCATCCGTTAAAAGTAAACGTTGCCATGGTTACATGTGTTGAAAGTATAGTGGCCGGTTTCACAAAACTTCGATTAATATTTAAGTTACGATTAACTACATAGCGAATGATTAAACAGGAAAACAATTGCACTTAACGATGATTAACTTAACGATGATTACTAAATGGTTCGTTTTATAATCAGTCGCTAAATAGACTAAACGAAGTGTTAAGTGTTTCATAAAGCTCGATTAAGAGATAATGCTTCGCTTACCTTTGCTTAATTAGGTATTAGATTAATCGATAGAATTTCTGCGATTAAAAAATTGTGTGTAAGTTTTCCAGAGTTTAGACAGCATTTTTAGTATAATAATTTCATTTATCTATCTAAAAAGTAAGTATAATTTTATTTAAAAATATAGCTTACCTTAAATAAAAAAAAAAAAATTAACTTCATTACACTTTGTAATTTGGCTCTACATTATTATCGAAGTTATTTTCAATGATAAATACGCTTCAAAATTATTTCAGAATGTCTGCATCCTCACTTTCTTCTCTGTCTGGTGATGAAGACAGGCCTCCTCAACGTAGTATTCGTTTTATAAGAGACAGAAATAATCCATTTGATAATTTGGAAGAATATGAATTTAAAATGAGATTTCGCTTTTCCAAAGAAGGAGTTATGGAACTTTTACATACATTAGGTCCAACATTAGAGCCTTTGACAAACAGAAATAAGTCCATTAATGCTGTTAATCAGTTGCTGATAACCTTACGTTTTTATGCCACTGGAGCGTTTCAACAGTTAATTGGTGATACTTTTAATATTCAAAAATCTTCGGTGTGTAGAATAATTCATCGCGTCACTCATCTTATTGCACGGCAGAGCAACCAGTTGATAAAATGCCAACAGAAGAAGAAGCTCCGCAAGTCACATTGGACTTTTATGCAATAGCTGGTTTTCCTCATGTGATTGGCACCATAGATTGCACTCACATTAAAATCATTTCACCTGGTGGTAATCGTGCTGAGTTGTATCGCAATAGAAAAGGTGTCTTCTCTATAAATGTTCAGGCAGTTGCTGATGCAAAATTAAAAATCAGGCACGTTATCGCAAGGTGGCCTGGCTCTGTACATGATAGTACTATATTTAATGATAGTCCACTGAAAGTAGACTTGGAGCGTGGTCGATATGACAATAATTTTCTTCTAGGAGACAGTGGATATCCTTGCAGAAGATATCTTCTTACTCCACTTCT
The DNA here is from genome assembly GCA_033060865.1 of Dorcus hopei. Classification (NCBI taxonomy): domain Eukaryota; kingdom Metazoa; phylum Arthropoda; class Insecta; order Coleoptera; family Lucanidae; genus Dorcus; species Dorcus hopei. The sequence continues at coordinate 13,035,498 of CM065425.1, forward strand.
CAATACCCACACTCCAGCAGAAGAAGCGTACAATAATGCCCACATCAGAACAAGGAATACTGTGGAAAGATGTTTTGGTGTCTTGAAGAGAAGATTTCCTTGCCTGCATGTGGGAATGACCTTGAAACTCGACCACGTTTTATCAGTCATCATTGCATGCTGCACTCTACATAATTTGGCAATCAACATCAACGACGCAAATCCTCCAGATGAATATCCATATAATGATGATTACATCGCAATAGATGCACATAACTTGCCAGCAGTAGAAGGGCAAAATGATATTATAAGAAGGACACTCATTAATACTGTCTTTCAACAATAATGTCAACATTAATACCCGCATCCAACCATAAACCATTCTTCGTCTAAACTCATAAATAACCCATACACCCATATAACCACTGAACAATAATAATAATAATGTACTAGAATGTAGGGGAAAATAGTACTAGATTCTTTAGGTTGGTACTAGAATTCTGAAAACAGGAACCTCTTTTATTTTTTTATTTGTGAGAAGTTTTGGGTTTATGCAATTACCAAATTAAGAACTGACAAAATTCTCTCTGGCTTGAACACCAAATAGATTAGTAAAAGTAAAAAACAAAAGGTTGGTACGCCTACAGCTGTGAGAATTGCACTGATATAGACATTTGGTCTGGTCGGGATTACCTATGCGTTTATCGTGAGTAAATGAAGGATAGAATAGTAGAAACCGCATGACTAAACGAAATATCTACATCAATCGACGTGGCCGATTGATAACACGGGCCACGCTCCGGCCGCCGCATTCCTACCTTCGCATGCAACATTGTAATATCTCTATTTCACTTCCACACAAGTTTCAATGAGCCTCTCCATTATTTACTCACAATAATCGCATACGTAGTCATGGTCAGACCAACTATAGGTATATAAGGCATACCTACTTGCAACTTAGTATTTTTTTCCTACTTGGCAGGCATTAATAATTTCTACAGCTAAGAAATAAAACACAGTTTTACTTGCAAAATTTAATTTATTGTAGTTTTTCCAATTGTCTTTTATAAATTTTTATTTGCAAATTATGCTCTCTCAACATTAAATTTTTTTTTTAATTTTCATTTTGTATTTTTTTCTTAATATAAATTAATCTTAAGTTTTCATAACTTTTTGAAATAGATTTTTTTTTAGAATTTTCTTCCTTTTTGTAGGTGGACGAGAAGTGGAAGGTTCAGATGATTGAATTGTGACTTCAGGTGTGCCGGGGGATGCAGTGGAAATTAAGGATTCAGGATCATGAACTATTTGAACTGAATTGTTAGGTTCTGGGACTGGGAGAATTCCTACTAAATTTCCATTTAGCACGATATCACCTAGTTTCAACAAATTATGCATTATTAAAAACCACTATAAATCCAAGGCTTTTTAGCAAAGGAACATAATAGGTTTGTTCCAGCAATAGTTCGTAACTAGTTCGAAACCGTTAAAAACAGTTGCTCACCGAAGTAATGACCGATTTCAACGCCGTCAAGTGTACAATTTTGATGACTGCATGCTTTTGATGGTTTCGAACTAGTTACGAACTATTGCTGGAACAAACCTAATATGAAACTTCAAAAATCGAATTGTAGGACTTATGTACTTATATATACTGCAACAATAACAAATGCAACATTACAATCTATTGAAATATACTTATTTATATTGAATTTAGAAAGAGATATCAGAGAAAACATGAAACAGTAGCTTTTTAAAACAATTTCCCTCCTGTAAAATTTGTAATGTGATGTCCTTGAAATTATAGGTAGTTTTTAATAACTATAGACAAATTAAAATAACCTTGCATATACAGGGTGTCCCGCGACGTAATGTCACCACTTCACCTACGTGATAATCAATTCAAACTAAGTAAAAAACTCTAATAAAGTTTTGTTCTAAAGTAAACCGTTTCAAAAATACTGGGTGTTTAATTTTTAATTTTTTTAAATTTTAAAGTTCATCCAATTATTTATCCGTTCACCTAATAATCAATTCAAACTAAAAAGAAAAAACTTTATCTCAAAAGGTGTTGAAAATCACCCCCGTTGTTTGCTAAATACAGGCTGTTACAAATTCGAGGCTCACCATTGGGATCTCGGAAACGGTAAGAGATACGAAGTCGGTTAAATTGGGGCAAAGTTGCGTATTTTGGTGCTGAACAATAATCCGTTCTGAAAAATCTTCTACGTTTTGTAGTTTTTGAAATATTTCAAAAAAACCAGAAAACGTAATTTTCTTTTTTATTTTTTCCTGAAGTTATTATTGCAGGGATCATAACAAAATTAATACATTCTACAGGCACTTTTTTAAGCTCTTTACGATGATATCATTAGATTTTACTTAAAACGTTTCGTCTCGTCAGAATCATCATCAACTTTATTTTTTCTTATGGGCGCTACATTGGGTTTTAATACCGTTGAATAAATCTATTTTTTCTGATGCTTTTCCATGTATCACACATCCCTATTTAATAATTTGAAACAGCTGGAAATGCAAGAAATTGCTGAAAATAACACTGCAAAGAAAAACATGGTATGCAGTGAAAACAAAAACCAAAAGTTTGATATACCTTCGGAGTTTTATTTCGTGTATCACAAGAGCTGATTTTAGTAAAATTTTTAGATCTAAAAATGAATGTTTTTGAACCCAAGAATGACGTAAATTTAAAAATTTATTGTGGTCTTAACAACAATTTAGTAATAACGAGCGAAATTTCCTTCCAACAATATCCAGAAAGACAACTACAAAACAATAGTTGATTAGATTTGTAATTAAATTATACATTATTATTAT